>OX387427.1:48969347-51369347 GCA_947563755.1 Lochmaea crataegi | reverse complement strand
CTGCAAAGCAATCTGCAAGTTCCCAATAAATCCCTGTGTTGTGAAGGGAAATTATAAATTCTATCCGGTGTCATCCGCCAACATAACCACTAAGCTGACCCAAAATCGGGGAGGGCACTCATTCAGAGAATATATGGGAGTAGAGAGAATCTTCTTCGAGGGTACTTCCACAAATGGTTTCTTTGACCATAATGGAGATCTACTTGGGCATCTGACTATAATGAGAACTAACAAGAGGGAATCCATCGATAGTATTATAAGGATAGCAAATTTTTGCAAGATTGGCTTTAAGGATACGAGAGCCCCAATATATATATATATATATATATATATATATATATATATATATATATATATATATATATATATATATATATATATATATATATATATATATAGATAGAAGGATAGTCGTTGCTGACTAGTTAGAAACAAACTAGTAAATAGTGGGGAATGCAGCAAGTAAAAGAGAACTCTTTAAAGGTTTGTGATGAAATTATAAATAGCGATGAGGAGACTATAAAAGTTCTGCGGGAAAATTCAATATGCAACATACGATCAATCGAAAGAAACTCAAGATCGATAAAAGATCCCAATCCTTTGATGTCCGCCATGACAAACGTAAATATGAAATACCCGATTACTTATATTCCAGAGTTATTAAAACCAAATTATTTCCCTGGCCCAACTCTATTCTCAAATATAAAGGATTCAAGACGAAAAGACAGAAACCTCTTCAAAATGGAGGCTATCAACCACTGGGTAAAACACTCCGAGACACCACCGAAGGAGACAAGGGCCTCAATAGAAGCTTTGCTTCAAAGCAATCTAAAGAAATTAAGAACGATAAATGAAATAAACTGGGAAAACACAAAGTTCATCGTAGGAGAAACCTCATATTCAAGACAACTAGTCCCAACAAACCCTGACTGACTGCGTGGAGGTCCCCAAGGAGTTAAGAAAATCCGCGATTGCTAAAAGCCTTGACCTGGAGAATTACATTGAGTATGAGGAAGTCCCAGACTACTATCTTTCTAAGGTTAAAGAAATAATAGGAACCAGCCACATGTCTCTAAACTCAATAACCAACATGATAAATTTCATCCAATCGCAAATGGATCCAAAGTTCCGGCATCTACCTATAGTCCAGGGGATGAATCCAAAAGAAGTACACTTAATCCATGCGATAGTACAACCTAATTACAGAATAATAGGACTAGGCGAGTACTTCTCACATACTACCACGCAGAACCAGCTTATTACTGAACTGTGCATGAACATCCTACACCACGCCGCACGAACAAAATCTGACACTTACAAAATCAAAAAATATATTGATTCTGCATTTCTTCACCACTACCCTGCTTCAAAGCTTTTGGAAGTCGCAATGGAAAATAAATTCACACGGTACTGCAAAGCAATCTGCAAGTTCCCAATAAATCCCTGTGTTGTGAAGGGAAATTATAAATTCTATCCGGTGTCATCCGCCAACATAACCACTAAGCTGACCGAAAATCGGGGAGGGCACTCATTCAGAGAATATATGGGAGTAGAGAGAATCTTCTTCGAGGGTACTTCCACAAATGGTTTCTTTGACCATAATGGAGATCTACTTGGGCATCTGACTATAATGAGAACTAACAAGAGGGAATTCATCGATAGTATTATAAGGATAGCAAATTTTTGCAAGATTGGCTTTAAGGATACGAGAGCCCCAATATATATATATATATATATATATATATATATATATATATAGATAGAAGGATAGTCGTTGCTGACTAGTTAGAAACAAACTAGTAAATAGTGGGGAATGCAGCAAGTAAAAGAGAACTCTTTAAAGGTTTGTGATGAAATTATAAATAGCGATGAGGAGACTATAAAAGTTCTGCGGGAAAATTCAATATGCAACATACGATCAATCGAAAGAAACTCAAGATCAATAAAAGATCCCAATCCTTTGATGTCCGCCATGACAAACGTAAATATGAAATACCCGATTACTTATATTCCAGAGTTATTAAAACCAAATTATTTCCCTGACCCAACTCTATTCTCAAATATAAAGGATTCAAGAACGGAAAGACAGAAACCTCTGCAAAATGGAGGCTATCAACCACTGGGTAAAACACTCCGAGACACCACCGAAGGAGACAAGGGCCTCAATAGAAGCTTTGCTTCAAAGCAATCTAAAGAAATTAAGAACGATAAATGAAATAAACTGGGAAAACACAAAGTTCATCGTAGGAGAAACCTCATATTCAAGACAATTAGTCCCAACAAACCCTGACTGCGTGGAGGTCCCCAAGGAGTTAAGAAAATCCGCGATTGCTAAAAGCCTTGACCTGGAGAATTACATTGAGTATGAGGAAGTCCCAGACTACTATCTTTCTAAGGTTAAAGAAATAATAGGAACCAGCCACATGTCTCTAAACTCAATAACCAACATGATAAATTTCATCCAATCGCAAATGGATCCAAAGTTCCGGCATCTACCTATAGTCCAGGGGATGAATCCAAAAGAAGTACACTTAATCCATGCGATAGTACAACCTAATTACAGAATAATATGACTAGGCGAGTACTTCTCACATACTACCACGCAGAACCAGCTTATTACTGAACTGTGCATGAACATCCTACACCACGCCGCACGAACAAAATCTGACACTTACAAAATCAAAAAATATATTGATTCTGCATTTCTTCACCACTATCCTGCTTCAAAGCTTTTGGAAGTCGCAATGGAAAATAAATTCACACGGTACTGCAAAGCAATCTGCAAGTTCCCAATAAATCCCTGTGTTGTGAAGGGAAATTATAAATTCTATCCGGTGTCATCCGCCAACATAACCACTAAGCTGACCCAAAATCGGGGAGGGCACTCATTCAGAGAATATATGGGAGTAGAGAGAATCTTCTTCGAGGGTACTTCCACAAATGGTTTCTTTGACCATAATGGAGATCTACTTGGGCATCTGACTATAATGAGAACTAACAAGAGGGAATTCATCGATAGTATTATAAGGATAGCAAATTTTTGCAAGATTGGCTTTAAGGATACGAGAGCCCCAATATATATATATATATAGATAGAAGGATAGTCGTTGCTGACTAGTTAGAAACAAACTAGTAAATAGTGGGGAATGCAGCAAGTAAAAGAGAACTCTTTAAAGGTTTGTGATGAAATTATAAATAGCGATGAGGAGACTATAAAAGTTCTGCGGGAAAATTCAATATGCAACATACGATCAATCGAAAGAAACTCAAGATCAATAAAAGATCCCAATCCTTTGATGTCCGCCATGACAAACGTAAATATGAAATACCCGATTACTTATATTCCAGAGTTATTAAAACCAAATTATTTCCCTGACCCAACTCTATTCTCAAATATAAAGGATTCAAGACGGAAAGACAGAAACCTCTGCAAAATGGAGGCTATCAACCACTGGGTAAAACACTCCGAGACACCACCGAAGGAGACAAGGGCCTCAATAGAAGCTTTGCTTCAAAGCAATCTAAAGAAATTAGGAACGATAAATGAAATAAACTGGGAAAACACAAAGTTCATCGTAGGAGAAACCTCATATTCAAGACAATTAGTCCCAACAAACCCTGACTGCGTGGAGGTCCCCAAGGAGTTAAGAAAATCCGCGATTGCTAAAAGCCTTGACCTGGAGAATTACATTGAGTATGAGGAAGTCCCAGACTACTATCTTTCTAAGGTTAAAGAAATAATAGGAACCAGCCGCATGTCTCTAAACTCAATAACCAACATGATAAATTTCATCCAATCGCAAATGGATCCAAAGTTCCGGCATCTACCTATAGTCCAGGGGATGAATCCAAAAGAAGTACACTTAATCCATGCGATAGTACAACCTAATTACAGAATAATAGGACTAGGCGAGTACTTCTCACATACTACCACGCAGAACCAGCTTATTACTGAACTGTGCATGAACATCCTACACCACGCCGCACGAACAAAATCTGACACTTACAAAATCAAAAAATATATTGATTCTGCATTTCTTCACCACTACCCTGCTTCAAAGCTTTTGGAAGTCGCAATGGAAAATAAATTCACACGGTACTGCAAAGCAATCTGCAAGTTCCCAATAAATCCCTGTGTTGTGAAGGGAAATTATAAATTCTATCCGGTGTCATCCGCCAACATAACCACTAAGCTGACCCAAAATCGGGGAGGGCACTCATTCAGAGAATATATGGGAGTAGAGAGAATCTTCTTCGAGGGTACTTCCACAAATGGTTTCTTTGACCATAATGGAGATCTACTTGGGCATCTGACTATAATGAGAACTAACAAGAGGGAATTCATCGATAGTATTATAAGGATAGCAAATTTTTGCAAGATTGGCTTTAAGGATACGAGAGCCCCAATATATATATATATATATATATATATATATATATATATATATATATATATATATATATATATATATATATATATATATATATATATAGATAGAAGGATAGTCGTTGCTGACTAGTTAGAAACAAACTAGTAAATAGTGGGGAATGCAGCAAGTAAAAGAGAACTCTTTAAAGGTTTGTGATGAAATTATAAATAGCGATGAGGAGACTATAAAAGTTCTGCGGGAAAATTCAATATGCAACATACGATCAATCGAAAGAAACTCAAAATCAATAAAAGATCCCAATCCTTTGATGTCCGCCATGACAAACGTAAATATGAAATACCCGATTACTTATATTCCAGAGTTATTAAAACCAAATTATTTCCCTGACCCAACTCTATTCTCAAATATAAAGGATTCAAGACGGAAAGACAGAAACCTCTGCAAAATGGAGGCTATCAACCACTGGGTAAAACACTCCGAGACACCACCGAAGGAGACAAGGGCCTCAATAGAAGCTTTGCTTCAAAGCAATCTAAAGAAATTAAGAACGATAAATGAAATAAACTGGGAAAACACAAAGTTCATCGTAGGAGAAACCTCATATTCAAGACAATTAGTCCCAACAAACCCTGACTGCGTGGAGGTCCCCAAGGAGTTAAGAAAATCCGCGATTGCTAAAAGCCTTGACCTGGAGAATTACATTGAGTATGAGGAAGTCCCAGACTACTATCATTCTAAGGTTAAAGAAATAATAGGAACCAGCCACATGTCTCTAAACTCAATAACCAACATGATAAATTTCATCCAATCGCAAATGGATCCAAAGTTCCGGCATCTACCTATAGTCCAGGGGATGAATCCAAAAGAAGTACACTTAATCCATGCGATAGTACAACCTAATTACAGAATAATAGGACTAGGCGAGTACTTCTCACATACTACCACGCAGAACCAGCTTATTACTGAACTGTGCATGAACATCCTACACCACGCCGCACGAACAAAATCTGACACTTACAAAATAAAAAAATATATTGATTCTGCATTTCTTCACCACTACCCTGCTTCAAAGCTTTTGGAAGTCGCAATGGAAAATAAATTCACACGGTACTGCAAAGCAATCTGCAAGTTCCCAATAAATCCCTGTGTTGTGAAGGGAAATTATAAATTCTATCCGGTGTCATCCGCCAACATAACCACTAAGCTGACCGAAAATCGGGGAGGGCACTCATTCAGAGAATATATGGGAGTAGAGAGAATCTTCTTCGAGGGTACTTCCACAAATGGTTTCTTTGACCATAAGGGAGATCTACTTGGGCATCTGACTATAATGAGAACTAACAAGAGGGAATTCATCGATAGTATTATAAGGATAGCAAATTTTTGCAAGATTGGCTTTAAGGATACGAGAGCCCCAATATATATATATATATAGATAGAAGGATAGTCGTTGATGACTAGTTAGAAACAAACTAGTAAATAGTGGGGAATGCAGCAAGTAAAAGAGAACTCTTTAAAGGTTTGTGATGAAATTATAAATAGCGATGAGGAGACTATAAAAGTTCTGCGGGAAAATTCAATATGCAACATACGATCAATCGAAAGAAACTCAAGATCAATAAAAGATCCCAATCCTTTGATGTCCGCCATGACAAACGTAAATATGAAATACCCGATTACTTATATTCCAGAGTTATTAAAACCAAATTATTTCCCTGACCCAACTCTATTCTCAAATATAAAGGATTCAAGACGGAAAGACAGAAACCTCTGCAAAATGGAGGCTATCAACCACTGGGTAAAACACTCCGAGACACCACCGAAGGAGACAAGGGCCTCAATAGAAGCTTTGCTTCAAAGCAATCTAAAGAAATTAAGAACGATAAATGAAATAAACTGGGAAAACACAAAGTTCATCGTAGGAGAAACCTCATATTCAAGACAATTAGTCCCAACAAACCCTGACTGCGTGGAGGTCCCCAAGGAGTTAAGAAAATCCGCGATTGCTAAAAGCCTTGACCTGGAGAATTACATTGAGTATGAGGAAGTCCCAGACTACTATCTTTCTAAGGTTAAAGAAATAATAGGAACCAGCCACATGTCTCTAAACTCAATAACCAACATGATAAATTTCATCCAATCGCAAATGGATCCAAAGTTCCGGCATCTACCTATAGTCCAGGGGATGAATCCAAAAGAAGTACACTTAATCCATGCGATAGTACAACCTAATTACAGAATAATAGGACTAGGCGAGTACTTCTCACATACTACCACGCAGAACCAGCTTATTACTGAACTGTGCATGAACATCCTACACCACGCCGCACGAACAAAATCTGACACTTACAAAATCAAAAAATATATTGATTCTGCATTTCTTCACCACTACCCTGCTTCAAAGCTTTTGGAAGTCGCAATGGAAAATAAATTCACACGGTACTGCAAAGCAATCTGCAAGTTCCCAATAAATCCCTGTGTTGTGAAGGGAAATTATAAATTCTATCCGGTGTCATCCGCCAACATAACCACTAACCTGACTCAAAATCGGGGAGGGCACTCATTCAGAGAATATATGGGAGTAGAGAGAATCTTCTTCGAGGGTACTTCCACAAATGGTTTCTTTGACCATAATGGAGATCTACTTGGGCATCTGACTATAATGAGAACTAACAAGAGGGAATTCATCGATAGTATTATAAGGATAGCAAATTTTTGCAAGATTGGCTTTAAGGATACGAGAGCCCCAATATATATATATATATATATAGATAGAAGGATAGTCGTTGCTGACTAGTTAGAAACAAACTAGTAAATAGTGGGGAATGCAGCAAGTAAAAGAGAACTCTTTAATGGTTTTCCTAGCTTTCGGAAATCTTTATTTCCATCATCGGGGAAACTAAAAAAATTATATGATATGATATGATTAACAATTCGTAAAAACTTACAATGATTCTACTTACAACTTTGGTGAGAATGGTTACTAAGATGTACATACAATAAATTGAGTGACACATAGTTAATGATTGAATGAATTAAAACTTCTTAAAATTGTACAAAAATTATTGTTACACATAATTAAAATTATCAAATTAAAAGTTAAATTTCTACCACGTGTGGCAAAGTCATTTACAGGTTAGAATTAAACTGACACTGTGTGACATTTGACAGTTTGTCAATGTTTTAAAAATATTGTACCCTAAAGTGTTGATTACACTTAGAGTTCTATTGTAGTTGAGATACTGAAATATTATGTCTATGAGAATTTTTATCTAATGTTAATAAATATGAATAAATTTCACTCAGATGATCAACGTCTGTTTTTTTATTAATACAATTACTATGTTCAAAAATATGCGCCATTTCGAGAAAACTTCTTTTCTTATAGTTTGAAAGTATTTTCACATTGTCATAATTCATATGGTGGTCACAATTATATACATGTGATGCTAAAGCGCATCTTTCGGGATGCAACCTGCAATCACTTTTATGAGAGGTGATTCTCGCACCTAACGATCTTGAGGTTTGACCCACATAATACTTATAACAATCTGAACAAGAAATACCATAAACAACATTCGTCTGGGAGGTCAAAGGAATTTTGTCTTTGACTTTACTGTGAATAGTTCTAACAGTTAAAGCATTCTTATTAGCTATTTTTATGTTTTAAAAGGACTATGCTTCCATCTTATGGAAAATAAAAGACCTCTCAAATGCGGATATTTTGATACCAACTTATTCGTCTTGAAAAATAGAACATTTGATACTATTGCGCCAATGTTGTAATTTAATTAATAAACCCACAATTAATGATATTATTTTTAAAATCGCTTACGGAGATTGTATGAGTAAGACAGAGAGAAAATACGTAAATAGACATGTATTACAGATTCCACGAAGTAAGGATATCAGCGGTGATAAGAAATGAATAAATAAAACCAGACAGGGTTGAACTGACCTAATTTTATCAGTTAATTTTTATATTTTGTTTTTTCTTTGTAGTATTTTGTAGTGTATTTGTTAGCATCGGTAACTCTTTAAAAAAAATAGGATAGGGATGCGGAAAAGATTTTTTTTATATGCAAGATGTTAAATGTCTATTAACTGTTAATACAAAAATGCTTGTGAAATGTGTGTAGGTAATGAACCCGACGTAAAGGGTGATACTAAAAGATAATGTATAATTCTTAGAGTATCCCCTTTTACGCGCTCCACCTTCCCCCCACAGGCAGTGCCTGAGGACCTCACTACCTTATATCCGCGAAGTGTAGCTGAAAAAAAATTTTTTATTGGCCTAAGCCGGTTTTTATATTTTTTGGTAGCCAAAGTCGCCTTTTTGCTTTATTAAATTTTTTTGATGGTCGAAGCTGGGTTTTGTTTAATTTTTGTATTTTTTTGATAGCCGAAGCCGGGTTTTGTTTAATTTTTGTATTTTCTTGATAGCCGAAGCCGGTTTTTGTGTTATATATATTTTGATGGCGATGAGTGTTTTCCCTTGCGTGACATAAAAAGCACTGTTAACTGAAATCTAATTTTCATCATTATATTTCTTCATGATTAGGTTTAGTTCGATCAGCAGCGTCAACTACAGTCAACCAGTCTACCTGTTCCATAATTAGGATACGTTAAGCCGTCACTCGAGTTCCCGTCAGGGTGAAAACTGACCTGTCTAAAAGGTGTTTATGGTAATTACGGTAAATTCTCTGAATCATCTGATATCTAGCTATGTATTTATTGCAAATTGTAATAAGTGAACAGTAAAAGTTTTAAGGGAGGTCCGTTTTCAGATGTATGAAATAAGAAATAGTTATAAATGTCTTATGTTTGGCACTAACACGATATTATTTTATATGATATCATTATTGGAATAAAATACGGAATTTTAATTCTACAATATTATTGCGTACTACTACTGAACTGAGTCATAAATACATACATGTAAAGAAGCTAACCTAACCTCACCTAACATATAACCTAACCAGAAAGGGTTTACCCTTTTCACTTAGTATTACTTCAAGCATTTTGTGTATCACTATAGCGTACGACAACAAACGTTCGGAAATATGTATATTAATAAACTGCCGTTTCGAAAATGACAACTTAATATAATAGAAAATATAATAGAAAAATATATTCATAGCAATTAGTACTGACAAACCCCCTAGCCACCCCAATAGGTTATTCAACTTTTTCATTAGAATTCAGGATTACGAATACTATTACGATTTACTGGAATTTTCAAAACTATTTAGTTTACCTGTAGGCGGATTAAATAAACTGGACGGCAATTCGAGTGCGGGATTAAGATACCTGCAAGTGTCGGACGGGAACTCATGTGTATTTTATAGTCATCAAGAATCCTGACGGGAATTCGTTTGTACCGGAATTGTTTACGAAATACGTGTCGGTCAGTTATTAAATGTACCTATTATAATTTTACTATTATAATATAGAAAACGTTATAATAAACTGCTATTACAAAATGACAAACTTATGTAAAGATGTTAGATTGTCAATTGAGAGATGTACCTTTTTTACATAATTTGATTGCAATCTATCATATCTTTATACAAAATATAATCCTATTATTTTGTATAAAGATATGATAGATTGCAATTTTGTTTCAACGAAACTGGTATTCATCGTATGTACAACTATATTCACAAGTCCGCCTCTGTTCCACCGCAGCAGGTGGAGTCCTATTGAATGGTTAGATTTTGTAATAGAATCGAAAATTTCAGACAAATGAACTGATTTTGTGGGTTTATTAATTAAATTACAACATTGGCGCAATGTTATCAAATGTTCTATTTTTCAAGACGAATAAGTTGGTATCAAAATATCCGCATTTGAGTGGTCTTTTACTTTCCATAAGATGGAAGCATAGTCCTTTAAATAGTCTAGATAATTTTGGTGTGACTTCTTTTATATAAGGTAAAGAAGTGAATAATATTTGACTTGGATCAATATTCGTTTCATTGCTATCAATGGTGATACCTTGTGAACTATTAGTGTTTGTATGATGTAATGATCATCATTCTTAATTATGTCGAAAATATTGTTGGAAATGACAAAAAAATACTGTGAAAGTTTAAGCTCTTAACCCTCCGGCGGGCGCGTAGCGGCACTCAGTACCGCAGTTTACTAAAAACTATATTTTTTTGGGGTGTATGCCCCTTTCCTTCTAGATATGCTATCTTGAATACATTTGGCAACATGTAACGCTTGATCGTGTTTTTTAGTGGTACTGAACAGTTGAAAGCAAAGCGTCGAAGTAGAAGGTTCAACATTGCGGTACTCCGGACCGCATCGCGCCCGGTCATGTAAGTTAAAAATATTACTTTTATTCTTTGTTGAAATTAATATTGTATTTTTATTTACCGATTTTAAAATTTGTTACGCTAAGCCGCTATATAAATCTATCAAATTATAGTTTTATCTAATACTATACTGTTTCTTTTACCATTTTAGGGATAGGAAAATGATGAAAAATGCTCTTAGCGCCGCAGAATTAGAAGATATTGCAAATAATTTATCAGATATTGACGAAGATGTAGTGGATTTTGAAGACAGCGAAGAAGAGGAAGAAGTTATTGAAGCAGAACTGTATAACAGTGAGTCAGAACAATCAGATGATGACGACAAGGAAGATATATTGGTTTTAGGGGAACATGAAAAAGAGGACATAGCCAAAGACTTCGAAAACATTTGAAAAAGTACTCCAGTGGCTCCACTTAGTAAAACGAAAGCAAAAATTTATTATAAAAATTCTTCCTGGATCTAAGGGCGCTGCAAAAAACGTATCAAATGGAAAAGAAGCGTTTTTTACTTTTATAACTCAAGATATAGTTGACCAAATTGTTACCTGCACCAACATATACATTGAAAATAAAAAACAAGATGTTTTATACAAAAGAGATAGAGACTGTAAGCTAACGTCTAGTACCGAAATTACTGCACTGCTGGGAGCATTGTTTCTTATATCAATAAAAAAAGGAAATCGCGCGAACGTTCAAGAGCTGTGGGCTACCGATGGAACTGGTATGATAATACTTAGAGCTGCGTTTAGTTACAAACGGTTTCTTTTTCTTCTTCGTTCATTGCGTTTTGATGACATTAGAAGTCGAAAAGATCGTGAGAAAACTGATAGATTGGCCGCTATAAGAGATATTTATACATCTTTCGTAAACAACTGCATGAATAATTATAGCTTGGGTGAATTTGTAACCATCGATGAAATGCTTCATAAATTTCGAGGCCGTTGCGGATTCGTACAATATATGCCGCAAAAACCTGCCAAATACGGTTTAAAAATGTATGCACTTTGTGATAGTAAAACATTTTACACATGGAACTTCGAACTATATTGTGGAAAGCAACGAGAAGGACCCTATAAGACATCCAATAAACCATTCGATATTGTAAAAAGATTAGTCGACCCTATAAAACAAACAAAAAGAAATGTAACCACCGACAACTATTATACTAGTTATCCTTTGGCAAAATATCTCCTTGAAAATGGTCTCACTTTGTTGGTACAGTGAAGAAAATTAAAGCAGAACTTCCGACAGAATTCCTTGCAATAAATCACGTGCTGTTGGTTCAAGTATAGTTGGTTTCCAACCCGACATAATATTGGTTTCCTATGTTCCCAAGCAAAATAAGGCTGTAATTTTATTTTCCACTATGCATGAAACACAAGAAGTTGACGCTGAAACTAAGAAGCCCGAAATTATTTTGGACTATAATCGAACCAAAAGTGGTGTAGATACTGTGCATCAAAAATGTGCTTCATATACGACACAAAGAACAACCAGAAGATGGCCTCTTGCTTGGTTTTTTCGAATACTAGATATTGCAGGAATAAATTCTGAAACCGTAACTAATGATTCAAAGCCGGATGAAACAAATCCCAGAAGACGAACTTTTTTGTACGAATTAGGTATTTCTCTAATGGAAGGCCACTTGAAAGATCGGGCTAAAATAAAAACCTTGCCAAAAGACGTCACTGAGTTTCTTTCTCGATATCGACAGTTAGAAGAAGTTGTAGCAACAGTTCCACAAAACCGGAAAGGCAGATGCCACATATGCAGTTCACACAAAAATAATAAAACCACAGTTAGTACCGAAATTACTGCACTGCTTGGAGTATTGTTTCTTATATCAATAAAAAAAGGAAATCGCGTTCAAGAGCTGTGGGCTACCGATGGAACTGGTATGATAATACTTAAAGCTGCGTTTAGTTACAAACGGTTTCTTTTTCTTCTGCGTTCATTGCGTTTTGATGACATTAGAAGTCGAAAAGATCGTGAGAAAACTGATAGATTGGACGCTATAAGAGATATTTATACATCTTTCGTAAACAACTGCATGAATAATTATAGCTTGGGTGAATTTGTAACCATCGATGAAATGCTTCATAAATTTCGAGGCCGTTGCGGATTCGTACAATATATGCCGCAAAAACCTGCTTGTTCTACGTGTTTAAATTTTGTTTGCAAAGGACACGGTGTAAGTACCGTCCAGTGTAATAACTGTCTGTTCCCACCCGTAGAAGATGAATAACTTATATTTAGGAATCCAAATGTAACAAGAATTTGTTGGTTTATTTTGTTACCAGTATTTTTTATGAAATTTTATACCTTTTTTTGGTGTTAAAAAAGTTATTTGACAACTAAGAGCTTTAATAAACAAGAATATTTTTTAGTTTAAAACTTATGTATAAAATAAAAGTGGTTTAATCCGATAAACTGACGTTTTTCTGCTTGCGGTCCTCAGTGCCGCAACGCGCCCGCTCACAGAACTATAAGAGACGCGCCCGCCGCAGGGTTAAGGGGATTCTCGAATAATATCTGGAACTACTAAAACTTTCTGTAAATTATTTGGGCTTAATTTTCAACCGATTCCAAAAATTGAAACACTTGAATTCACAGAAATAATACCTATGCCTTGATGGCGTTCGATTTTTAAAATTCGAATCAGTTATAGTTAAAAACAAAAACTTAAAAAATATGAAATTAAAAAAAATTAAAATTAGAAAATTCAATCCCATCAAAGCATAGACATTATTTTTCGGAATTCAAACTGTTTAAATTTTTAAAATCAGTTAAAAACTCATAAAATTGTCAATAACTTTGATTGTTTTCTTCAAAAATTACTGAAACTTAAAACTGAAACATGGTATGCACGCACGTGTCTACTTCGTTACCGGCAGTGTGATGAGTCTTGTAGGGGAAACTTGGGTCGACTACTGACGACAAGAAACTATTTTTACCAAATCAATATAGTATATTTTTATTAATTATAGTAATACATTTATGTTAGTTATATGTGATGAAATAATCCAAAATATTAAGAAGTAAATACGAAATTCACAGTTTAATGTTGAGAAATGTAGGGATTTATTGATGACTTGATGAGAGCGAACATTTTTAAAAGTTTGCTGCTAATATAATATTTAGTATTTTTCACGATAAATCTGATTGTTTAAATATAAAAAGAGCTTTCATTGCTTGTTTTCCTTTGTCTGACCTGTACGGCACCTACCTACTTTATTTCCAATGCCCTTTTTATATTTACATAATAGGATTAAATAGAACTTCGTTTAGTCAAAGAATTAGGATGTGTTGATAAAGAAGGAAACGGTCTTATTGCGGTAATAATTGATGGTGCTTGGTCAAAACGGTCATACAAAGTGAACTACAATGCTCTATCAGGAGTGGCTTGTATTGTTAGAGCTAAAACCGGAAAACTTCTCTATTTGGGTTCACGAAATAAGTACTGTCCAACGTGTACTTCAAAAAAAGTGGATATTCCCCAACATAAATGCTTTAAAAATTGGAATGCATCTTCTACTTCCATGGAAACTAGCATTATCCTTGAAGGATTCCGACGGAGTATTGAGAAGCATTAACTCAAATATGTGAAGTTAATAGGTGACGGAGATATCAGTGTATATGAAAAATCATGAAAGGCCGTATGGATATCAGTTTCCTATTGGTAAAATTGAATGTACAAACCTTTTGTTGCGGAACTACTGCACTCGGCTAAGGGAGGTTGCAAAAAAAGAATAAGTTCCAATTATTATTTCCAAATTATCAATTTATTGGGAATAACCCAACCGAAAGCGGGTGCGGTCGAAAGACCCTCCCAATTAACGGCAATACCGAAAGGTATGCAAAATTTAGCAACATATTCTAACAAATTTGGCGAAAAAAGACAAATAACCCTCAAAACAAACACCCACCCAAAAATTCAACCCAGCGACATGAACAATCACAAACGTCAAAAACAAGACGATGCATGCTGCTCAAATATGGAGCATGATGATGGACATGACATTGAAATAAACCCTAACATCCCACTTAAAAATGAATTCGGAATACTTAGTACGAATGATAATAAACAAAGAGATGCAGAAGTTAAATTACAAGAAAGGAAGGAGAAAACAATTACTCCTCTAGTTTTACTGGGACAAATTCCGGTTTATGACGAAATAATTAAAGAATTGACAAAAATAATTGGATCTAGAGACTTCCGACTAATAATTAATAGAAACAAAAAGGAAACAAGAATACACCTGAAAACGCAAGAGCAATACAACAAGGTTAAGAATGAGCTGGAGAAAACACAAAGCGAGTTCTTTACCTACACAAAAAAAGAAGATATCATGAAGAAATTAGTCATGAAAGCTGCATCCGGACTTGACATTGCAGCTATAACGCAAGAATTCCAGGTAGAGTATGAAATCAAAGTTGAGAAAATAATTGAACTTACAATCTAGAAATCTAGAGTCACAGTTATTTATTACATTTCAATCAGAATACAAATTTAAAAACAGTAAGGAATGTAAGAGGTATCCAGAATATTGGAATAAAATGGGAATCCTACTCGAAAAAGAGCACGGTATCCCAATGTTTGAAATGCCAAAGATTTGGCCACTCATAGGCAAATTGCTTTGCGATGCCAAATTGCGTTAAATGCGGATTGTAACATGATACCAGAGAATGTCAAAAATCATAGGACACAATATCATTGTGTGTAAATTTTGTTGGCCCCCACACTGCCAATTACACACAATGTGTAAAATACATTGAATATCAAGATAATATTGAACAACGTAAAGAATCAAGATATAAGAAAAAACAGCCATCGAAAATACAAACACGAACATTTACAAGTGCAAGAACTTCGGAAAACCGTAGTTATGCACAAGTCACAATTAATCAAAGTCAAAGTAATAACCAAAACAGAACAAGTATAAATGGAAAAACTGATGAATTAAAAGAAATAATGGAAGAAATAAACCAAATTTGTGATATAAATGAAATGATCAAAATTTTAAAAGAACTCAAACAAGAATTAATTCATGCGAATAACTTCTATGAAAAAGCTCAATTATTTTTAAAGTATGAACAAATCTTCAACCATAATTCAACTAAAAATTTAAAAATTATTCAATGGAACGCTAGTACTATCAGGAAAAAAATTCATCAATTAATAGAACTTACAAGTAGGAAAAATCCTGATATAATCATAGTAACGGAAACAAGATGCAAAGGCAATAGTGCACCCCCATTTATTCCAAATTATACAGTATCCTTCAAAAATAATGAACAACAATCGATAGACGGGGTAGCTATATATATTAAATCCCAAATAGAACATGATAAAATTGAAACTAATACCAGGACAATAATAACAACAGGCATTCGAATTGGAAAACTAGATATATATGCAGCCTATAGGAAACCAACTACTCTAATTGATTTATTAGACAATCTAGAAATAGAAAATCTAATGGAAAGCAATGAGAAAGTCATTATAGCTGGAGATTTAAATGCTTGGCATACTGACTGGGGAATAAACGATAAATGTTCCGCTGTTGGTAAAAAACTTCATAAATTAGTTAATGATAATGGATACCAAGAATATGCCCCAGATGATGCCACAAGAGTTAGCAATATAATAGGCCATGCTAACTCAACAATAGATATATCGTCGGTTTGGAAGAAGACTATTACATCTCAAAAATGTGATTTTTATGTTTTATCGATAGAATAACTCAAAATCGTGTGAGAAATTATGTGGAACACGGTTCTAACTTGTACTTTTATTCAAACCGCCAGGGCGCTCTGCTTGAAACTATGACATCTCCCCTCCCTTTTGACAAGTTTTGAGAAAGACCATTACATTTCAGTTAGCATTGTGAAGTCGCTTCAGAAAGTTCGTTTGTTTTGTGAAAGACTATTATATCTCAAAAAGTGGACAGTGAAGAAAAGAGTTTCATCGCACTTTTCTGAGCAAAACTATTACAAACAAAAATATAACTGTCTTCCCGAAAAAGGTAAGCAGTCTGCTAACTACTATTTTTTGTGCAATATTATTACATTTTGACATATTACACTCTTTCATAAACGAATGTTATTCAATTTTAAGATAAACACTTAAGTCCAGTGTTGTTATAGTTTTGAACAAAATATTTCAGGTCGTTATCTAATTGTAATTCGAAATGTGACAGTCTTGCATAAAAGTTATAGATAATCTTTTAAAAATTATTATATTAGAGTCTCGAACAAATTGGAATCAAACCCTGTTCATATTACGAAAATTTTGCATTAACCGACAATACGTGAACATCGGGCAATAACTCAATGAAAACATGATTCTGTAATATTGACTGTACTCGAGAATGAGTCAGTAACGTAGTTTTTTTTTCTCCTCTCTGAATGAATCCAGATTAGCAATTCTTGTAAGCTACTGAGAACTGTTTTTTCTTTGGTTTCATTCTATGTTCTATTGTTCCGTATTTTCAGCTATAAAATTTTACTATGTTTACATCTCAAATGAATTCGTATTTTCAAGGAGAAACAATCATTTCTTTTCGAATTTTTGCCATTTTAGTGTACTAACATGAAACTAACGTATAATTTTTTTTCTTTTTATGAATACTAGACCCGTATTTTACTTGTGACTAACGAATTTTCTCACTAAACACGTTAAGATTACTTAAATTTATACACTACATAATAGTTGTAATTTACATAATTAAGTTTAACTCTTTAACGTTCCGTACAGTTCTTTGTATTTTGTAGCCGTATTTTTTTTACTTTCCTTATTTTCACAACAATAATCCACGATAAAACATCTTTTCTTTTCGTCCTCTAACATTGAAAATTGCTTTTTTGAACTGTTTGAAACAAAATTTTATTAGGTTTAGACGCATTTTTTTTTCTCTCCACAAGTAAATAGTGTTCGTATTAACCGGATTTTCGGATTAGCGCGACTCTGCTGTATTTTTTTCAATTTTTTTTTTCTTTCTTTTTTTTTTCTTTTTCTTTTAGAAATGGGATTCCAATGTTGTAATGATATAAATGCACCTACCTAGGAGTCCCCAAATTAAAAATTAACAAATAACATAATTTTAGGATTACTTTAATCTTCACCCCAGTAAGCAAATATTGGTACTTTTTTCAGGAAATGAAGGGAAGCCGCGGACACTACCTCGTCAGTTTGGCGAGAAAAAATGATGATCAAGTTCATGACTGTCCTTCCGTCAAAAATATAGAAAGAGAGAATGTGAAACTGCCATTTCCTATTGACGACAACAGTCATCAAGAAGTTGTGGATCGACCCACAACATGCGACTACGGAAAACGCATTACTGAGGATGACACAGCAACCCCTACAATCAAAAAAGCAAAGAGCAACATTTCTTTACCTGATCTTGAATCTGAAAAGGAGAATAATCAGGCGCTAATTAATCCTACAGAGGTAAGCAACAGCTCCCAACAAAAAAACAATTCTTCCGTCAAAAATATAGAAAATGAGAATGTGAAACTGCCATTTCCTATTGACGACAACAGTCATCAAGAAGTTGTGGATCGACTCACAACATGCGACTACGGAAAACGCATTACTGAGGATGACACAGCAATCCCTACAATCAAAAAAGCAAAGAGCAACATTTCTTTACCTGATCTTGAATCTGAAAAGGAGAATAATCAAGCGCTAATTAATCCTACAGAGGTAAGCAACAGCTCCCAACAAAAAAACAATTCCCCTATCCCTAGTGTTGACGAAGCGAAGCAGATCAAAAACAGAAGCTTATCAAGTTCCTCGTCTTCTTCGTGCTTGAAATGTTCATCTTGTAGTAGCTCAAGTAATTCTTCCCTAAGTAGATGATACTAGCGAAGACCCAAATTATTCTTCAAATAGTAGTTCTTCATCCTCTAGCTCTGGCTCTCTAGATGAAGGTGTGAAACAAAACAACGCAGGTAACAAGAAGAAACATCGTTTTGTCAAAAACTTTCATCATCCACGAGAAAATGTTCGAAGAGTAAAACGTAATCCCGGTCAATGGATGAAAAACATTGCAAAAACAATGAGGAATAGTGGTCAATCTTATTCCTCAATAAAAACCACAACTCTTGCAGATGGTACAAAAGATCGAACATTGGTAACCAGAAAGGACAAAACCATGCGCCCACCTTGTGATGTTGAAAAATGCCGTTTAATATGTGCGAATAAGATATCAGATGAACAACGACAGACACTCTTCAGAGAGTACTGGGCAATGGCAGATTTGCAACAACAAAGGATGTTCATAGTATCTTGCATAGATAGGATAAATCCAAAATATAGATACCCTACACAACAACAAAAAAGTCGTGGTCTAAACAATGCCTTTTATTTTACGTTTTCATCAGGAGAAAAAATTCGTGTTTGCAAATATTTTTTCATGGCAACATTGGGAATTAATTCGCAAGTGATTCAGACTGTTTTAAAGAAAAAGAGTTCATCAGTGGCTGGTGTAATTCAACCTGAAAAGCGAGGAAAACATAATAACCATCAGGCTCTTTCTGACACCATTAAAGATGAAGTTAGAAATCACATTCGCTCTATCCCCCGAATGGAAAGTCATTACTGCCGGTCTGAATCAAAGATGGAATATATAGGAGGGAAAACTGTGAGAGACCTTCATCGAGATTATGTGGAGTTATGTGAAGAAGTGGAGAAACCACATGTCAATTACCTGATGTATTATAAGATTTTCAAGGAGGAGTTTAATATTTCCTTTTTCGTTCCCAAAAAAGACGCTTGTGACTATTGTGAAGGTTTTCGAAATTGCACAGAAGAAGGGAAACAAAACCTGCTGGAAGACTATAACAAACACATACAAGAGAAAGATCTAGCAAGAATTGAGAAGTCAAGTCAAGTCAAGACCCAATGCTGTCGTGGCAGTATACGATTTACAAGCAGCTCTTCCATGCCCACAAGGTGATTCCTCTTCATTTTATTATGTATCAAAATTGAACGTTTACAATCTATCAATTTATGAATTGAAAACGACTGACGCTTTCTGCTACATGTGGCATGAAGGTCTTGCAAACAGGGGGGCCATTGAAATAGGTTCCTGCGTTTGGTCCTATTTGCAAACTTGTAACGAAAAAGCGACTGGAAAAATAGATATTATTTTCTACTCAGATAATTGTGTGGGGCAAAACAAAAATCGGTATATTTTTTGCTTTGTATATCAATGCTGTTTCAGTTTTGGAAAATATAAATTCCATCACGCACAAATTTCTTGTAGCCGGGCACGCGCAAAATGAAGGGGATAACATTCATTCTGTAATTGAACGGTCAATCAGGCAGTTTAAAAAAAGAGCTCCCATCTACGTACCAGAGCAGTATTTAAGCTTGGTCAGGCAAGCTAAAAAGAATGGTAAGCCGTACATTGTCCATGAAATGGGTTTTGAAGATTTTTTCGATTTCAAAGAATTGTCAAAGGACATGGGAATGGAGGAAATTTTTAAAAACGAGAATAATGAAACAATTCGCATTGCTGATGTGAGCGTTGTTAAGGTAACCAAGGCAAACCCTGGACATCTTCTAGTTAAAACGTCGTATGCGCAATCGGAATTCATGTGCGCAGATGTTTTGCAGCAGAAAAAGCGTGGTGGCAAGCGTGTTTCTTCAATTCCTGAACAGGGTACATTTGGACCTTTGAAAAGGGCTTACAAGAAGAAGGTGGGAATAAGTGAGAAAAAAAAGAAAGGTTTTTTGGCTCTTTTTGCTAAGACTAAAAAATCTGTCGCTGTCATGCCTCAGTATTATAAAACGTTTTTTGATAACTTATAATTGCTTATATTTATTTTATTTTTTTAAGTGAGGTTATGTTATTGTAGTTGTACTATTCATTTTTTTCTACATGTTTGTTTTCATTATTTTTTAATTTGTTTAGAAGATTGTCAACAACTTACTAATCAATAATTCAAAAAATTATACAAGAATTTTGTGTTACGAATTTGAATTTAACTATTTCTAGGACTAACTTTGAGCTTTAACATCATCTTACCAACGTTCTTACAATAGTCTATAATAACGTTATCATTAACGTTTTAAAGTTGCAAAAATAAATTGTAATCTTATCTACAGGGAGAGAACAAAGAATGATTTTGTAATTCAATTTGGTTAAAAAAAAAATTGTAAACAATCATGTTATTATGAAACACAATGTTTTTCTGTGATTTAGACAATAAAAATTTTTTAATTCATTAGTTTTTTTTTATCAAACTCCTGTTGTAACAAAATATTATCTTCAAAAGTATTTGAATTTCTTTTTGGGGAATACTATCACATTTAAGAAGAGGGGATGAAAGTGGCAGATAAGGGGGAGGTTTTTAGACATGCAAGAATAACACGGCAGACATTTCACATTGTTCCTCCTGATTATTGAATCATAGAAATATGAAATTACCTACTGAGCATTTTAACAAAAATCAATATGAAAACTTTAAATGACTCTCCTGAAAAATGCCGTTTTTTGAGATATTATAGTCTTCTTCCAAACCGACGATATATCTAGCTAAAAATATTTTAATGAAAAATATAAATGCATTGGATGAGCTGAATTCCGACCACAAGCCGGTAGAAGCTGAAACAACAAATAAAATTAAGTATATAGATATCCAAAATAGAACTACGTGGGATTACAAAAACGCCAGATGGGACCAATTTAGACTGCAATTAAACGAAGAAATTAAAATAAATAGACACATTAATAATAAAGAACAAATTGAGCAAGACATTAATAAAATAACAAGAATAATACAAAAGGCAATGGAATATAATATACCAAAATTAGAATATACGGCAAAAAATATAAGAATCAACGCAGAAACAAAAAACATCATCACTACAAAAAACAGGTTAAGAAGACTATTCCAAAGAAATCCAACAATAGAATTAAGAGAAACAATAAACGAACTTAATACTGAAATTGAAGTGAGACTCGAATTCATTGAAGTTGAGCAATGGCATAAGAGAATCAGAAAAGTTAATGAAAGTAAACAATTTGCCTGGAAGATGATTAAAAGTCGCAAAAATAGGAAAATAAATAATGAAATACCACCAATAATAATGGATAACATTTTAATTCAGGACCCAAAGGAAAAACTAAATGCAATTGCAGAACAACTAACAAGACATCACTTGCTAACTAGGAACAAATCTGATGAAGAAACAAAATTAATAGTCAATAATAAATATGATGATATGAATGAAGAAAATATAAATGATACATATACGAGCCCAGAAGAAATTAAAAATATTATTAGGAAATTGAAGAACAAAGCACCTGGAGAAGATGGTATACAGGCAATTATTCTAAAAAATCTACCGAAAAAAGCGTTGGTCCAGTTGTACTATATAATGAATGCCACACTTAAAAACAACCATTTCCCGTTAGTATGGAAGAATGCTGCAATCACTCCCATTCGAAAACCCATTAAGCCTGCAAACAGGCCAGATAGCTATCTCCCTATATCCCTATTATGTACTATGGCGCAAATATTGAACTCAACAAAAAGCGTAAAACAGGATTGGCTACTCTAGATCTTGAGAAAGCATACGACACATTGTGGGAGAAAGCACTGATATACAAAATGAATGAAGTAAATATCCCAAATAAACTAATTAAGTTAACTAATAGCTACCTAACTGGGAGGACATACGAAGTCACTTCAAATCAAAGGAAGTCAAATAGATATGTAATGCCGGAAGGACTACCGCAAGGTAGTGTTTTATCTCCTACACTATTTAATTTATTTATAAATGATATCCCCACAAATGAAAAGACAGAATTAGCATTATATGCTGATGATACAGCTATATAAACAACCTCGAAACATCGAGAGATAGTAACAAACAATTTAGAAAACCACATTAAAGATATAAATAAATTTTGTGATAAATGGGAGATCCAAATAAATAACCAAAAAACTCAATTCATAATTTTTGCTAATGACTTCCCAAAATTAAAATCTAAAATAAACATTAACAACACCATAATCGAAGAAGATAAAGAACTCAAGTATCTAGGAGTATATCTAGATAAAAGGTTAAATTTTAATATGCATATAAATACCACTAGAAGAAAAGCTCTAGGTAGCAAAAGAATTATACAACCCTATATATATAAAACCAGCCAGCTTAATGAAAAATTAAAAATTTCATTATACAAAACATACGTGAGAACAATACTACTGTATGGATGCGCAGTATGGTGCTCCACAAGTAAAAAGAACTTAGAGAAACGAAAATGCCTGCTATAGATTAATAGCAGGCAAAAACAGGCTAGAAATTTCTAATACAGAACTACATAACAAGTTCGATATTTTTAATATTAGAGAGACCATAGAAGCTAGGAAAAAGCTATTCTATGAAGTGAAAATTGGGAAAAATAATTTGACTAAACATATAGGACAAAATCCTGTAAACAAAAATTATCGCTTTAGGGAGATTCATCATCTCCCTGAATAAAACCCCCCAACTCAAAATTCAAGCAATCCCAACTAATGTCGAAAAAAAGATGGGATAAGAAATGAAATAGCCCAAAATTCATGACATAATAAAAAGTAAATAACTCCGGTGCGGTAGCGGTACGGAGACAAAAATAAGTTCCAAGAAATTAATAGTTGGCGTTCCACTGCTAAAATGCCTAGAATCAAATATAATGAAACTGCGAGTTGGAATAAAAACTGCCGTAAACCATCATCGAAAAGAAAAGAAATCCATGGACGAGCAAATAAAATTATTGAAAGCAGACAAAAGCAACTGTCCTAGGCACGTCTTTGGTGATCATACCAAATGCAGAGCTTATTTTTGCAAAGGGCCCAAAGAAGGCGAACATAATTTAATTCTTGAAATGGAAAAATGTGGTCTTTTAGATGATATTTTGGTTTGTTGAAATGGGTTGCAGCAACATGTTCAAGGCGCGTCCACACTGGAGCAACATTTTCCAACATAATACAACAAAAACTTGTTACAACATAAAATGTTGATATTTGTTAGAATATGTTGTGTTGCGTTGCATAAAGTTGGTGTTGCGATTCAACATAAGTTGTAGTATGTTGCATAAATCCGTTTTTAGCGGTAAAGATCAAAGGATAATATGAAACAAAGTGAAACATTTGTCAACATTGCTTCGATGTGGACGGATTGTTGCGAGTTGAGACCTGTTGCAAATTGAGTGACTAGACAGTAGACAGACCGCCGCGTCTCAGTGTTCTGTTTAGTATTTTATTATAAAAAGTGCCTGTGCGTGAATTTTAAGGTTTTCGTGATGGCGACTTCGGAGAATTGTTTAAATTTAATTGACAATTATAGACAACATCCATGTATTTGGAATCCTAAAAATGTTAAATATAAATGCAGAGAATCAAAAAATGATGCATGGAATGCAGTTTGTTCAGCTGTAAGGTGCTTATCTCAGGAAGAGGCAAAAATAAAAATCCGTAACTTGGTGGCTCAGTTTTATGGAGAGCGAAAAAAATATCGCAGCATGAAAAAATCTGGAGCAGGCGCTCACTTTCATTCCAAGTGGTTTGCCTACGATGCATTAGTATTTCTTCGAGACAAAAACAAAGTCCGCCCATGCAAGGAAAGTGAAGCCGAGAACGTGGTAAGTAAACACACAATGTTTTTAGATATTAACTTTTCTATTATTAATTATTCAAACAAATAAATAGGCAATTTCAAGTTATACATGAATTATAATTCAAAAATTATTCTGCCACGGCACTATCCCCAAAGGTGTAACCAAAAAATCAGCAAACTCTTTCCTAATATCTTTTGCTTCAGTTGCTGCATTTCGTGCAACTTTTTTGTATGGAGTAAACGTATTACTCCGAGTTTCTCTTCTCCACGATCCTTCTAAAACACGTCCTGTATCTTTATCTTCGCCGTCATATGTACCTGGGGGATTGTAGGAATGATTAGATCCTGAACTATTCCGTGAAAAATTATGCAAGTAAATGCAGGCCATAACAACAACTTCTGCAGTTTCTGGTTCTAAAAGTAATGGTTTTCTAAATATTCTAAAAATCGAAGATAACATTCCAAAAACATTTTCTGATATTCTTCTCGCTCTACTGAGACGGTAATTAAATATCCTTTTGGGAGACCCTTTGTCCTGAGCCCCAGGGTAGGGTTTCAGTAATTTTGGTGAAATGAGACCCAAGAATTTCAATATTTAGCAAATGGCAACCAAGGCATGGAAGACTTGTCTAACGATGGTTCTCAAAAGCCATCAACATCTAACGCTGCTTGTCAGGAGCCTTCGGCATCTAACAAAGCCTCTCAAGAGCCTCGCAAGGAAACCGTGGAAAATCCGAACAGCACAAATCTTGATGAATTTAATCACCCTAATAAAACACACACACACACTTAAAAGAAAAATCGATGATAACGCTCGGAAAAAAGAGGCATATAAAATAATTCAAGACATACAAAATAAACGACAGCGAGACAAATTCGATGTATTTGGAGAACATATGGCGTGTAAAATTAGGGATTTGAATACCACCTGCGAACAAAATATTGTAGAACATCTTATAAGTAATATTTTGTTCGATGCAAGTATGGGTGAATATGAATATGGAATGCCACAATCAACTAACACATATGAGCCAATTTTATCAATGCAACCTTTCACGTACCACAATCACATTCATCGTATTGCAGCACACCAGCTACATCACCAGCGGAGACATACATACAAAACTCTTCAGACTCCTCTACTGCTTTTGGTTCTTCAAACATTATCGCAGAGGCATTTCAATTAAGTAACATGTAAAAAAATTTATCAATAAAAAAGTACAATAAAGTTTACTTACCTTAACTTGGTCTTTAATTGCGTTTACTAGCGCAGCACATACGTCTGGTACTATCTTTGAGATAGCTTGTTTCGAAATCTTAAATAAATACATCAAGCTGCTGTAGGAATCTCCAGTTGCCAGAAAGCGCAATGTTACATACAGCTAATCGTTCTTGTGGAGGTATATTCCTTGTATCTGCTTTTCTAATCACTGGTGCAATTTTTTGCAGCAAAAATTCCATATCTGAACTATCGGTTCGAAGTTCTAATAAAACGTCATCTTTCTTTAAATCCGATAATAATTCCTGTCCACCATATTCTTCCCTTTTCTTCAAACTTGGACGGACCCAACATTTACGCTACCGTTTTCGTGAATCACCACACAAAATTAGAAAGCACAAAGTTAATAAGTCTTCCTCCATCATGTCACAAAACTACAGCAGTGTGGACAGGATGTTGTACTCAACTGAATTTGAGATTCGACAAGTGTAAACATTCATTAACATTGTTGCACAAGTGAGGACAGTTTGTTTTATGTCAATGTTTAATGAATTTAAACATTTAGCAACTTGTTGCAACATAAAATTGCTACAAGTTACCACATGTTGCTCCAGTGTGGACATACCTTTATTGTTGAATAAGAATAATAATGCCGCAGAGTCATATAACTCCATAATTGCAAAATTTGTTGAAGGTATAAGAATAAAATTTTCAGTGAAAAATAGTTACGATACAAGGTGTAGAGCAGCTGCTATACAATATAATTCCAAAGAGGAGTTTTTTAATTTGGTTCATAGGCAATTAACAGGACAGAACATTGGAACACATATTACGAAATTTGTTATAAACAAAACAAAAAAGAGGTTGCGTAACCTTAAGCGTGGACAGCTGTTCCCAAGAAACAAAATTAAACTTCCATCAGCACCTGCTGATACTGATTACGGTGTCCAGGTGGCGGATGAAGAAATCATGAAAAAACTATAACAAGAATTTTTAACCCATATAACGAAAACTACGGAAGAAATTGTCGAGTTAGAAATTAAAACAAGAGGGCAATCCACAAATCCAATTTGGAAAGAAGAAAGGGCATATCGATTAACAGCGTCTCGATTTGGCGAAGTGTAAAAACAACGAAAAACAACAAATCCAAAAAAATTGGTTACTAATATATTAACTAGTCAGTTTGAAGGTAGCACAGCAACAAAATGGGGAAATGACCACGAAGACATAGCTAAAAGACAATTTGAAAACGAATTTCACATAACGGTGAGTGAATATGGTTCATTTATTTTGGAAGGATATCCATATTTAGCAGCTAGTCCCGATGGCATAACCGAACAAAGGGAAATAATAGAAATTAAGTGCCGGTTCTCTGCAAATAAATATACACGAAAAGAAGCAGTTCATTTGAAACTAAATAGTAATTATTACTATCAAATACAAGGCCAGCTTGCAATAACCAAAGCCAAATATTGTTATTTTATAGTTTGGACACCGCTGGATATGACTGTTTAGAAAATAGGAAGGGATGAACAATTTTGGCTTAATATGCTTTCTGAGCTGCAAACATTTTACCTGGACAATATGCTTCCCGATATACTTAAAAAATAAAATAAATGATAAAACGACACCGTGTCCTGTAACTGACTTAGTTATCTAACGTATAAATTTTGTTATAGGTATATAGCTACCAACAAAAGTTTGAAATATTTGAAAAAATGTAATTTAACGCACTTGTGTGTCTTAAGATTATCCATATCATGTAGAAAATCATTTGGAATTAACTTCCCGTGTCAATGTACAATTTATTGTGTATTACTGAATTAAGAATTCGTAACTTCTAGTACCCACCCTGCATAATTTTTGTATTCTTTATAAAATAATGTCACGTTCTATAATTTTTATTAATATTCTGCAGAAAATAATACCTATATAAATAAGAATTTGTATCTTGTTTATCACCTTATATTTTTTTGTATCATGCAGAAAGTAATGTGTAATTCAGAATTCGTAGCTTCTTGCATCACTGTGTATAATTTTGAAATTGTAATTTCTTGTATCAATCACCCTATGTAACTCTAGTAGAGTAGTTTCAATCGGAAATCCTATCGCTCCAATAAAATTTAAATACCTTTGTACGCGAATATACGATCTAACGAATTCAACAAGACCGAAGAAATATTTTGCCCCACTCTACCAAATATAATACCGTAGGCGATAAGCACTGACCGTCTTAAAAAACATCGGCTCGCTCTCCAACTCTTTTGGTCGCACGAGAACACGGCTTATGGAACACGGTATATGGAAGTAAGTACCTCCTTGTTTGACACAGAGCTTGCAGTGTGTTTCGAATAAAATTCGAGATCCCCTCAAGTGTTTCTTAACTTATCACTCTAATTAAATAGTTTTTGGAATCCATGGCATCTTATATGCCCATTGTCCTATATGTAGAACGACTCCAAACGCATATTTTTTGAATACATTATTTTTTTAAAAGAACAAAAATGTGTTTTCGTTGCTATTTTAATCTAAATAATCATCACAACATTAAAAAATATTGGTTGAAATTTTTTTGGGCATAAGAGAGTTAATAAAACCTGAATTTAAAAAGCATTCTCATTTTATCAATCTATTTTAAATACCTATCTTCATTTTCTATCTTGAATAACTTTCTCAAAAAAATTTTGTATTTTGTATCTTTAATGACTTTATTGAAATCCATTTTGTATTTTCAGTTCAAATAGATTTCATCATTCATTTTACCCATCTGATTTTGGTAAGGACTGGAAATTCTATTCCACTGCTCATGCACAAATGATCGATATATCAGTTATTTTCTTATTTTAATTGTTTATGGCTGTTTCTTGTTTTGTTTGTTGTATTGCAGAGCTGTAAGTTATAAGGTATTTTTAATTCTTTTTTTTTTGTAAATTTCAATAAATTTTCATAATTACACTACAATCGTATCACTGATAACTTTTTCGGGTGTTAAGGTTCGGTCCATCTACTTCGTTTAAACAAAGCGTGTAAACGCTTCGTCTAATCGCGACACATGCTTAAATACATTTTACATATTATTGGTCCATTTATATCGATAAGTCGTTGCAAGTTGCGACAAGTCGAAGCGTCTTAATATCGACTTGCTTCCGAGGCAAATTAATCGCGTGCGTTTGGGGAGAAATCGAGGAACCGTTTACGATTTTCGTTAGTAAAAGACGAAATGTTGATAAACGAAATGGCACAACATCCCTGCTTGTTTGATGCCAAAAACAAAGATTATAAAAATCAATTAGTGAGGGCCAACACATAGAGATTAATTGCAGAAATTGTGGGCAAAAGTGGTTTATAACTTAAGAATTTTATCAGGAAACTGAGTAAATGGTCAAAACAAAATAATTTTTTTTTTGAAAAGATATGACGTTGAATAAGAGACCAATTAAAAATTGGTTTTTATGAATTAAATGAGTGATGTAAGTATTCTGAAAACAGAACGTAATAAATTGCTTATGCATATTCTTATGTAGTTATATATTATTATATTGTACAGAAGAGCTGAAATTTTTTCGAACACTAAAAAGGGCCTCCTATATTCGAAGACGATGTCCGTTTTGGCCGGTGGTGGTTTTTAGAAAGAAAAAAAAATGTTTATAGTGTGCCTGAACCAACGATTGGTCGATTCGATTTTTTTCTAATCTCTCAGATACAATGGTATATACTCCAAGGGCATTCATTTTTCGTTAATCGGAAATATTCTCGTAATTTTGTTTCGCCATCGTTCTTTGTTTTCTGTGGTTCCTCAGAAACACACAGCAAAATCATATCTTCTTCTTCCAGCAATGAATTAACAAAATGCAACATTTCCATTTTGAAAGAAACGCAATACTGACATTCCAAAACGAAGTAGATGGACCACTCCCGTTCGTTTAGTCGGTACGTTTAGTCGTATCTATTAGACGCTACCACTAAACGAAGTAGATGGACCGTAGCTTTACACAGACAATCTGGTTTGTCACATTGATTTTCGTCACTGTCGACGGGTTCCTCATTATTCTCAAATTTATTCGGAGAAGCTGGTTTATGTAAGCTACCAACATCGGAACCGTTATTTTCCAATTTAATGGAATCGTCGTCGGATGATTTTTGATTCTCCGTATTGTCGACGGCTTCGTGAATATCTATAATACCGTCACGTTTTCTATGTCTGGACTCTAGGCGTTTTCTTCTTCTTCTTCACAGGTATCACTACTTTTGCTTACATCATCTTCATCGTCGTCGTCGTTTCCTTCAAATTTTTCTTCATCGCCGTCGTCTGTTTCACTCAAGTCAGAAAGCCGTCTCCGTCTTTAGGTCTTCGCTTTCCCTTTTTCTTACTCTTTTTTTCCGAACTTGTTTCCCCAATTCACCTCCCGAACTCAATTTCTGCAGTTTTCTGAAAACACCTTAATCTTTCCGATTCATACCTAACACGTATTTTCCATTTTTTGATTTTATAAAACCGTTCGATATTCCATGTTTTAAGGCTCGATGAATCTGACTTGAATCAAGTTGTATTCTATCAATTCTTTTGATTAGAACGAGCTCCTCTTGATTTATGATCTATGATATTCTTTTTGGTCGAACCTTTGGCCTCTTCAAGAGTAGATATTCCTTGTTAAAACACCAAGTCTAAAAAATCGTCAATTCTAACAACTTCTAAATGTAAAACAAGTTGCTTGTTCTGTTTTCAATTGAGACTATCTCCATGTTGTTTTTCATATGGGAAAATTGACAAAATCTGTCCTCAAAATCGTCCATCTAAGCAGTTTGTTTTTTCACCGCGGAGTCGCGCATTGTTGATCATGCACCACTTTAGAACTATAACGACAATAACCTTACTTTTTAATTCGACAGTAGGCAAATAGTAAACATTACTTGTGAAGGCTATTCAATTTTTGAAGAAAGCTGATGTCATTTTTTTGGCTATATGGTACTTTAAATTACTTTTAAAGAGTGCAGTGTGTACACAAAATTTGTGGTTCCTCGAGCAGTGTTCCAGAAATCATGTGTTCCCGAAATACATGAAATTGAAAACAGACAACAACAGCAGTTCAGCCATCAAAGCAAGTATCCATGGCAAAGAAAAATGGTTAAGAGAAGAGAAGAACACTCAGTATAGTAAGAGATACATTTTTAGTATTTATGTTAAGGTAATTCATTCACAGCTATCACATCTACTACACCCCATAGAGTTTGACATTTTAGATCATGAGATTAGAGATGAAATTAGATCAATAATTCATAAAAAGTACCTAGTTCAAAAAAGTAAACTAAAGTCATTATTAGATAATAAACCAGTATTAAAAAACCCACAAACCAAATTTTCAGAACATATATTTTTTCATAGATTCGTTAACCTTAAACGTCGGATGATTTTTGATTCTCTGTATTGTCGACGGCTTCGTGAATACCTATAATACCGTCACGTTTTCTATGTCTGGATTCTAGGCGTTTTCTTCTTCTTCTTCACAGGTATCATTACCTTTGCTTACATCATCTTCGTCGTCGTCGTCGTTTCCTTCAAATTTTTCTTCATCGCCGTCGTCTGTTTCACTCAAGTCAGAAAGCCGTCTCCGTCTTTAGGTCTTCGCTTTCCCTTTTTCTTACTCTTTTTTTCCGAACTTGTTTCCCCAATTCACCTCCCGAACTCAATTTCTGCAGTTTTCTGAAAACACCTTAATCTTTCCGATTCATACCCAACACGTATTTTACATTTTTTGATTTTATAAAACCGTTCGATATTCCATGTTTTAAGGCTCGATGAATCTGACTTGAATCAAGTTGTATTCTATCAATTCTTTTGATTAGAATGAGCTCCACTTGATTTATGATCTATGATATTCTTTTTGGTCGAACCTTTGGCCTCTTCAAGAGTAGATATTCCTTGTAAAAACACCAAGTCTAAAAAATCGTCAATTCTAACAACTTCTAAATGTAAAACAAGTTGCTTGTTTTGTTTTCCATTGAGACTATCTCCATGTTGTTTTTCATGGATACTAGAACTCATATGGGAAAATTGACAAAATCTGTCCTCAAAATCGTCCATCTAAGCAGTTTGTTTTTTCACCGCGGAGTCGCGCATTGTTGATCATGCACCACTTTAGAACTATAACGACAATAACCTTACTTTTTAATTCGACAGTAGGCAAATAGTAAACATTACTTGTGAAGGCTATTCAATTTTTGAAGAAAGCTGATATCAGTTTTTTGGCTATATGGTACTTTAAATTACTTTTAAAGAGTGCAGTGTGTACACAAAATTTGTGGTTCCTCGGGCAGTGTTCCAGAAATCATGTATTCCCGAAATACATGAAATTGAAAATAGACAACAACAGCAGTTCTGCCATCAAAGCAAGTATCCATGGCAAAGAAAAATGGTTAAAAGAAGAGAAGAACACTCAGTATAGTAAGAGATACATTTTTAGTATTTATGTTAAGGTAATTCATTCACAGCTATCAAATATACTACACCCCATAGAGTTTGACATTTTAGATCATGAGATTAGAGATAAAATTAGATCAATAATTCATAAAAAGTACCTAGTTCAAAAAAGTAGACTAAAGTCATTATTAGATAATAAACCAGTACTAAAAAACCCACAAACCAAATTTTCAGAACAGATATTTTTTCATAGATTCGTTAATCTTTCAAATAAAGAAATTCAATTATTGCAAAAAGGTTTTAAACATAATATTCAACCCACATGTTCATTTGATAACTTCAACAAACTAGGCATAGAAACAGAAATTAACTTATACAATTTTCCAAATAATTCCAATCTTAAACATAAAGCTTCCGATATTATTAAAAAAGAATTTGTCAATTTTAACAAACCAATCTTTGAATTATCAGTCGCCAAATCTATTCAACAAAAATAGTCAAATAGTCTTATTTTTACGAAAGCAGATAAAGGAAATACAGTAATAGCATTACATAAAGATGATTATATATTAAAAACTAACAATTTTATACAGACAGGCAATTTTGAGATCCTTAAAAAAGACCCAACTAGTGAATTTCAGAAAGAAATAAAATTAGCAGTAGATAACGCGAAATCAATAATAAGCGACAAAGAAAAATATAAATTAATTTTACCCAATCCTCAACACCCTGAACTTTATTCTTTAATGAAACTCCATAAAGAGGGGTACCCTATTAGACCGGTTTGTTTGTTTTTTCACAGCACCTTCATTTAAAGTTTCAAAGATTCTCATAGATATAATTTCTAAATATTGTTCTTTCAAACCTCGATTTTCTATTAAAACGGAATTAATTAATAATATTCAAGATATAAAATTACCTCACAATTCTAAATTCATATCGTTCGATGTAACTAATCTATTCCCTAGTATACCTCCTAAAGAAACTTCAACTCTTGTTGATAACTTGCTCACGTATAATAATGTTAACCCTATAATTCATTCTGACATAATAAATTCATTAAAAGTGTGCTTAAATCAAAATTATTTTCATTTCAATGGAGAGATTTATAGCAGTAAAGATGGTTTGATTATGGGCAACCCCCTCAGTCCCCTATTAGCAGAAATTTTCATGGATAATATAGAAAAAATAATTCATAAACACCCCCTTAGTAAAAAAGTTATGTACTGGCACCGTTATGTAGATGACATTTTAGCGAGCTTCACTGGCACTACTAGACAGCTTCATTACTTATATTAACTCAATTCATAGCAATATAAAATTTACCGTAGAACATGGAGAAAATAAGTCTATAAACTTTTTAGACCTTACAATTTGAAATATAAACAATAAACATGATTTTTCTATATTTCGCAAACCATCACATACAGACATTACAATTCATAATAGTTCGGTTCACCCATTCAGTCACAAATTAGCAGCTTTCAATAGTATGATACACAGACTTTTAACAGTCCCATTAAACACTAATAATTTCAACAAAGAACTGAATATCATTAAACAAATAGCAGTTAATAATAATTACGATCCAAACTTAATTGACAATATCATAAATAAAAAGATAAAGAAACGCACTTTAGAACAAGTATATATATATATATCCTTCAGATAAAAATAAAAATAATCAATTTAAAAGCTTAACATACTTTGGAACACCATCCTTAAAAATCGAATCATTTTTAGAATCTTTAAATATGAATATTTGCTTTAAAACCGACTACAATCTATCTAAATTCATTAAAAATAACAAAACTAAATCCTCAAAATTAAACATTCAGGTGTTTATAAATTAAAATGTGGTAACGACAACTGTGACAAAATTTATATAGGTAGAACTTTTAGGAACTTTAAAACTAGAATTTCAGAACAAAAACGTAGCTATGACAACAACAAATTAGATTCCAACTATTCAAATCATCTATTAACAAACCAACACACTTTCGACTCAAAATTTGAAATTTTGCATGTAGTACCCAAATCCTTTAAATAAAATCTTTTAGAAGCCCTCGAGATTAACAAAAACAAATATCCAGGTAATCTGCCTAACGACCAAATAGATATCAATCATTCTCCCTTATTAAACCTTCGTAACATTCTTAGAATTTCGTATTTAGACACTTTTTGTACTTATCCCTATTTAAATACACTATAATACTTTTGTCAACATCTTAGAATTCCGTATTTAGGCACTTTTTGTACTTATCCCCATTTAAATATTATAATACTTTTGTCAATATCTTAGAATTCCGTATTAAGGCACTATATAAATTAAAAGTTTTTTGTATCTTCACTAGTTTGAAAAAGCTACTGTGTAGCGAAACGCGTCACTAATTTTAATTTGAACATTGGTTCAAAATAAAAAATGAGGATTTAAACAAATTAAATTGTGTTATTTAATCATGGTGACATCGTATCGTGGCTAAAAATAAAATGTCTGAAGTTTGAAAAAAATTCACCCGACATCTTATACACCGGTATGACCACTCCTCAGAATATCGAAAAATTGATATCCGCGGTAAAACCCGACTACGGAAAGATATCTCTGCTGTCCTTGAACTTAAGCCAGCTTATAGTCAACTGCTCCCAATAAGCAAACAAAAGAAGGAGGACATTTTGAAGCTGTGCCGCAAAGGTTTGATACCGGAAGAGATGCACCACTGTTATGAATCCCTACCGGTAACTGTAAGGGTGAACCGTTTGCCGGAACCTGATGTAGAAGAAGATGAAAATATAGAATAATAAATAGTAACAATTATAGTTTCAAGTTTTATATCCAAAAAGCAATAAAAGTCCTTTTAAAATGATTGATATTTTATTCACTAACTACCATTGTTTCAGTAGTCATCTTAGAAGTAGAAATGAACAAGTACATTTTTTTCAAAATTCTGCCCAAAGACATTACCACTTAGAAGGTGGTTTAACTAGTTGGAAAGGGTAGCACAATGAATTAATTTAAAAAAAAACTTTAGGAATATTAGACGCCCGTTAAAATCGATAAGTAAAATTATTATTCGTATTTTATTAATTATCGAATATTTCAAAAGTCAGTTATTGTACTTGATGAGTTTTACTTTTAAAGTGACGGTTTGAAACATCTCATTGATAAAATAAGCGAGATAAGCAATTGTTATAACTTTACCATACATTTTGCAAAATAATGAATCTAAATTAAGTACCTATATTTATGTTATCCCTATTATTATTCTTAATAATGTTATAATTTCATTTAAATACGTAAATATTATATATTATATTAAAAATATGAGTTACCTATATTTATGTTCTTTACATTTCAATAAGTAAATGTGGTCGATAGGTCAGTGGTAGAGATACTTGACTTTTACGCGGGCGATCAGGGTTCGATTCCCAATGGAATTTTTTTTTAATGCATAGTCGTGGAGAAAGTATAGTCTTTTACTTGTGTAGAATGGCTATTATTCACTTGGATGATTCCAGAACTTCATCCGCGTGAATAATAGCCATTATTCTAGACTCGTTGAAGCATACACTATTATATACAACTTTTTTATGAAATTTTAGATAGGTACTATTAAAGGTCAAATTGAGATTCGATTTTCCGATTTACATGAACTGAAGTTTTTCGACTTGACGAATAAAAGCTTATTCGAATCTTTTTCAAAGGAGTTTCCCAATACACTTTTAGATAACTTAGTTCTAAAATATAAATTTTTTGATAAAATAGCACTGCACAATGAATTATGCGTTGTATACGCGGATAAAGATATTTTAGGTCAGTACGACAGTCACGCCGATATGATAAAATATATGATACACAATGATTTGCAACAAGTTTTACCTCAGTTTTATAAACTACTTTGTTTGACAGTCACCATTCCTGCCACGTTAATTGGCTGAATAGAGTATATTTTTACGAAAACGTTTCATGTCCAGCCTCCTCTCTTAAAAAGTCCTCGAGCCGCCACTGCTGAGTACCTGAATACTCTCCAGAATCGTCCCAAATGGTAGACTCCGTCGCGCAACCTCACTGTGAACGTATTAGTTATTTTAAAAGAGGAAAACATAAAACCCTTACAATGGCCTTTTGCCAGAATCTTAGAAATATTCCATGGTCCGGACAACAAGGTTCGGTTAATTAAGCTCAAGACCCCTTCGGGAGAGTATATGCCAAGTTATTTGGGGACACTATATAAACTGCTCAAATGAGAGCAACCGATAACAAAAATTTATGATTTCGCTCTTATACAATTTGTTTTGTCCAGTGTTTGAAAGCCGGAGCATATCAACGCGGGGCAGTATGTTCAAATTTAATGTGAACCAGACCATTTTTTATTCACTTTAAAACCAAAGTATATTTCTCTTGTCGCGCCCCTGTATATATTCTAACCACTGGGGTTGGTCTAGAGAGAGAACTACCTATCCCTTGCACCTGTCGGCTAGAGAGATTCAGTCGAACTTTAAACTTGAACATGAGAGCAAGTATCATGAGCACAACATAAATTTAGGCTGTGGCAGAAGTTTAACAATCTAAAATTTTCTCAACGTTCAATTCCTGTCTTGTACACCTTTCTTATACCACTCTAAATTGTTTGGAGTGTTTCTCTAAAAATGAATAGTTAAAAGAGGGTGCATAGTGCCTCATTAACCTCTTTTTCTATATTAATAAACTACAATTATTAAAGTAAACAGTAAACTCAGTGCATTGACAAACCATAGATATAATTACTCCTTAACAATATTAATCATCGACGTTTTCAAATAAATACAACATATGTATTCAGAATTTATTAATAATATATTATTGTCTCTATTAAACCTTAAATTTATCATGAATCTAAAGGAATAAACCAAGGACCTGATTACACATTATTTGGGCGCATCCCAACTCGTGCCCACTAATCCCTTAAAAGGTACAAGAGTAAAGGTCTCAATAATCTGTATACCTAACTCGTGCTCGATTGAAAAATTTACCTGTTCAAATTACCATCCCATCTATAGGAACAGGTATTATTGTTAAATTGGGTTTTCCTGAAGTACACAATTTATTATGAAAAACGTAAAAAGTTTCCAAAACTTCCATCAAATGCCGAAGAGGTGTTTGAAGTTTTAAACAATATCAATACACGCACTTTACAAGATGAGAACTTTGACCAACCTAACAAAACCTAACCCCAACCCCAGTTAGATTCGACGGCGGACCGAATTACGAAAAATTCGGAGTGCGATTTCGGAATTGGGTCCCATGTACCTACTATTTGTTTAATTTGACCAACCTAACAAAACCTAACCCCAACCCCAGTTAGATTCGACAGCGGACCGAATTACGAAATCAAGTGATATTGGAAAATGGTTGCGTTATTTCAAATAAATGACAACTGTATATGTAGGTCTTGAATATTTAATTATAATAAATAAGAATTAAAAACCGCAGTTCCGATGCACCCGGGCACGAGTTGGTGTATTAATTTTCTACCTTCTAGGTTTTTGAACGGGCACGAGTTGGTCAGTGATTTTCGGGGCCAGGTAATAACGGGCACGAGTTGGGAAACGCCGCATTATTTAACAAGCGATAGAATAACAATTTAGCTTGTAATATCTGTGTAGATGTACAAAGTATTATTAACAGAAATTGCAACACCTGAAAAATGATGAAGTATCACATCTATAGCAAACTTAGAAACATAAAAATCATTCAGATCTATGAAAGCAATAAATGTAATTGATATATACATCAAAATTAATAGTATCTGAAAGTAACCGGAAAAGATGTTCATAACGTAAGATTTCCAGGTAGAGGAAGTAAATTTATTGTTAATAATATTTGAAATAATAATGTATACTTATGAAATGACACAATATCACATACTAAATGGTTATAGGTAATCAATAGGGATGAAATGCATGGTAAAGTACAGTGCCGGATTAAGGGGGGGCTTTGGGGGCTAAAGCCCCGGGCCCCGTGATATGAGGGGCCCCAAATTGAACACAAAGTACTATACTTTTCATAAACTTTATTTTTTCAATTTGTTTGGTTCACTAAGATCACTTACAAGTTGATATACATAAATAATATATTTAAATTTTAAACGGGGAAATCATTACCATGAATACCATGTCGCCATCTATCAATCATATGACACACTACCCTATTAATAGCTGGTGGTAGGATGATTGATAGAAATAGAACAGATGTCGCTCTAATCGCACTAATTATGCCGTAATGTACTCGATCGAGATCGTCAGATCGATATTGTTTTAGAGTTAGAGTGTAAAAGTGTTTAGTGTCGATTTCAGGTTTTTATTGATTAATTGATTCAATTGATTGATACAAATAATAATATAATATACATCATACATATTGTCTTTACTACCTAGAAAATATTTGAGTGGAGCTTCTAAACGTAAGGTAATTATAACTAGAATCTAAAAAGTAATAATATATATATATAATATTATGTTAACGTGTTTACGTGTAGATTGAGCTAGGTGCCGGATCGAAACAGCCAGGAGCCCAGGAAAGAAATTAATGTGCTTCATAATCATAATAACTTTACAATGACACTAATTTCAGTGAAGTTTTGTTTTATGTAATATCAGAACAAGCAATTTAAAATGTGTTTTATCTATACTCTATACTAATTTACTATTATATAAAATGCTCAATTGATTCACTGATTCATCACGATCCTGCGCTAACCGCTAGACGTGGAAAGCTGAATTTTGGCATACAGACTGATTGTTGGGTGTAGAGGTTCGCTAAGAAAGAATTCTTCAAAATTCGAACTTCTAGGTGGTAAAACCACCCCTTGAATATTACAATATTTTTTATTTAAAAAACCTTTGGTTTCGCGAAAAAATTTTTAAACGTGTGTTTTATTTTTGTTTTTTAACATTATTTTCTAAAATGATTTTTCCATAAGAGGTTGAAAAGAACCCCGTTTTCGTCAAGCCGAAACTATACATAATAATATATGTTTATTTCTTAAATCTTGTGAGAGTTACGATATAAATTAAGACACACCTGATTGTAGCTTCTGTTTTTGTTATGCAGAAAGCAGAAGAAAAAGAAAAACTAGTAGGAAAGATGCCAAAATTAACAAGTTTTTATCAAAAAGCAGTTCCTCAAGCTAAAAATCCTGGAACGGTACCTGAATCTGAAAAATCTACGCTTATAGAGTCCGGAACTGACGGAGACGGTTCTCCTACATCCGATTCCCATAAAGTTTTTGAAAACGCACCACAAACTCAAATAGATTTGGAAGCTAATGAAACACCCAGTGATGTCAGTGTTACTTCTGACGATGCCGATGAAGTCGATGAAAACTTATTGTCTGAAATAAATGCCAATGCCACTATTAATCCGGATCCTGCACTGTGTCCTGAAACATTCGACGACATCTTCATCGGAGAATGCGTAAGAAAAGGACCAAATTTTTTCCAAAACAATGGTGGTAGATTTGTAAACTCACTTAGGAAGTACAAAAATCAAAATCGATACCTGTCATTCAAGTTATTCAAAGTATGCCTTCCAAATGGGGAAATATGTGAGCGAAAGTGGCTAATGTACTCGAAATCCGCGGGAGTTGTATTTTGTTGTGTGTAAGCTGTTTAATAAGCATAGTCAAAATATGTTTCTTAAATTTGGCTTTTGTGACCTAAAAAAAGCTGAAGAAAAAACACGCAATCACGAGAATCATTCTGAGCAAAAAAGTTCCTTATTGGCATGGATTTCACGGACTCATAATGCGCATCATGTTTATAAACAAATGTCAAAATGGTTTCAGTCAGAAGTCGAATATTGGAGAAACGTTTTAAAACGTATTGTTGAAGTCATAAAATTCATTGCTGAAAGAGGACTAGCATTTCGAAGAAAAATTGAAAAGTTTGGTTCCCCACAAAACGGAAATTATTTAGGTATTTTGGAATTGATAGCTAAATTTGATCCATTTTCAAGTAACCATATTGAAAAGCATGGTAATAAAGGCACCGGTAATGTCTCATATTTGTCAAAAACAATATGTGAAGAATTTGTTATTCAGATGGGGAACAAGGTTTCTGAAAAAATTATTGAGCAACTAAAAAGCGGCAAATATTACTCAATAATAGTCGACTCTACCCCAGATGTATCACATACGGATCAGCTGTCGGTAATTCTGCGTTATTGTTTTAAAGGAACTGTACATGAAAGATTCCTTTGCTTCTTGCTAATTCATAGCCATACAGGAAATTCACTATCTAATGACGTAAGATCTTTATGAGAAACCAAGCTGTTATCATTATCAGACTGTAGAGGCCAAACGTACGACAATGCCAGTAACATGTCGGGTAAATATAAAAGACTGCAAGCAGAAATAAAAAAAGTAAATCCTTTGGCAATATTCGTGCCATGTGCTGCACATTCTTTAAACCTTGTGGGAGAGTGCAGCGTCAGTGAAAGCTTAGAAGCCACTAACTATTTCGGCTTTCTACAAAAACTATATGCATTTTTTGCCGCATCGACACACAGATGGGATGTTTTAAAAACTAAAATCACTTCCTCAGAAACCCAGAATAAGGCGATTGTAGTTAAATCGCTATCAAAAACCAGGTGGAGTTGTCGAGAAGAGGCTTCCAAAGCTCTATGTTTAGGATATGATCAAATATACGAAGCATTATCGGAATTATGTAACAAAGAAGAAAAAAAAGAAACTGTATTAGAAGCACAATCCTTAAGAAAAAAGATGTGCAAATTAGAAACAGCTTTTATGACAATTTTTTGGCACACCATATTGGAAAGGTTTGATGGGACAAGCAAGTTTCTCCAAAAGCCTGGGTTAGACATCGTTGCAGGAAGTAATTTGCAGGTATCACTTGTAGAATTTATTAACTTATTGCACACAGAAATAGAATTTGATAATATGGAGGAAAAAGCGAAGAAACTTTCAATGAATGTCACTTCAAAATATAGTGACGAGGAGAAGCGAACTTTAAAGCGAAAATATCCAGATGGTAAAGATGAAGTTTTGTTACGAGGTAAAAACAAATTTAGAGTGGAAACAAAAACCTGAAATCCAACACCTGAGACTCAACTTTTTACGCCAGATAAAACGTTATAGAAACGAAAATCGCCCAAATATATTGTACACTGTGTCGCGTTTAAGATGAAGACACCCCCATATTTTCGCTGTTTGAAAGATTAAAGATTTGAATTGTGCAGAGTCATACATGTTGATGGGCCACATCTTTCAAGTTAATCAACTGAAATCTGAACTTTAATCTCAGCCTACTACGATTTCACAAACGGGGTCTCTTTTCGATATTTTGCTTCGCGTTAAAAATATCGAAAAAAAATATTCGAAAAAGTTGTTCAGAATATCATTTTAACCCCACATACCGAAATTCATCACAAAATTCGCATTTTTAATTTTTAAATTTTTTTGGCCCACACACATTATTATTACAAGATATTGTTTAATTTGATCAATAGCGTGCCATGGAAAATAATATTTTGACAGTGTTGTTAAATGTCAGCTAAGTTCTAGTCAGTGATTAAAGAAATGAAATGCGCTTGACTTTAGGAGAAAAAATAGAAATAATCCGGTTGTTTGGTGATAATGCTCGTAGTAGCAGAGAAGTTGCTGCAGAGTTTAACTTGAGACATCTCCAACGTGCGCCCAATACTCATGGAAAAGCAGCTGCTGTAAATGCTCTTTTCAACGAAACTGACAGTGTTATTAAAGTTCATCGGAATGGTCATCCTCGTCGAATACACCCGCATCTTGGGAATAACAATATATTGGCAGCAAATCGAGCAGATCCATGCATGAGCCTTCGAAATTTATCGTCTCAACTTAATATAAGTAAGGATAAAATTAGAAGATGTTTTGTACGTCACAAGATCAAGCCCTATAAACCGAAGTTCTTACAGACATTGAAAGAAGGTGATGATAATAAAAGATTAGACTATTGTTGTTGGGCCCAAGGTAATTTTTTAAATGACAGACAGTTTTTGAAGAAGATTATGTTTACCGATGAGGCTACATTCACTACTAAGGGGGTTGTATCCTCTCAAAATTGTAGATACTGGGCCATAGATAATCCTCACTGGGTTATCAATTGTAAAGACGAATATTCCCAGAAAGTCAATGTCTGGTGTGGGATTTTAGGAGACCGTATAACTGGTCCTTTTTTCTTCAATGGATCATTGAATTCTGATCGCTTTGTTAACTTCCTCGATGGGGAATTTTGGCAAGCATTTATAAATCTTCCTCGTAATGTGCGTCAGGATATGTATTTGCAGCTAGACGGTGTATCCATCCACAATTAAAGGCTTGTTCGTCAATGGTTGAACAAAAATTATCGTATGCGCGGGATAGGAAGAAACAGTCCTTTTGAACTGTGGCCTCCGAGGTCTCCCGATATTACACCAGTTGATTTTTATTTCTGGGGACTGGTTAAGAATAAAGTCTATAAAACAAGGCCCAGAAATCGAGATGAACTTTGTGCTTGAATAAGGCAAGCCTGTCAAGAAATCAGCATCCCGGAACTGAGACGAGTAGCTAAACGAAATCGCAAAAGAATCGAAAAATGTATTCGATTAGACGGAGGACTAGTTGAGAGAGGTCCCATTTTATAGTTATTTATTTGTATTATGAAAATTATTGTTTGATACCTTTTCCTAGCTTTAATCAATTATCAAAATTGTTTTCGCATAATAATAATAATAAAATAATGATTCCATTGAAAGTGCTGTTTACTTTACTAAACTATTTGAATACATGACACTGTGTCAAGAATTTAATTTCCACGGCACACTAATTATCAAATTAAATAATAATTTTGTAGAGGAAAGTCGCCCAATTTTGGTTAGTTGCCTAATTTTGGATACTGCGTTATCTGAAAATATCTTCACAGTTTGCTGTACTCAAGTCCACGAAACAAAAGATTCCTTCTATAAAATCATTGTGTGAAAACCATATAGTCCAGTTTTTCACTACTAGGCGGCGGCACACTATTTCATGTTAACATCTGATTGGGAGTGTTTCGTTTACCCGGCTGAAAGTTGTTAAAAAAGGTAACTATTGACAGTGGGAACGTGAAATTTGGCACAAACACATAAGAATAGTTGTAGAATAAGTTGAAGTATTTGCATCGAAGTTCTTATTCAAACACATAACCTTGAATATGCAGGTTGCCCAATTATGGATAGGAAGGGTGTCCTATAATTGGATATCCAAAATTGGGAACCCAAATGTATGTATGGCTTGAAGGTTATTCATCTTTCTATTCTTTGCAGCAAAATGCCTAAGAGAGGAGTCCCACATACAAAATGGAGTCCAGGCAGTCGACGCAGTAAAAACTGGAAAACTGGGATTTTTAAAGGCTTCTAAGTGCTTCAACGTTCCAAAATCAACACTCGAACTGTATGTCAAACGCGATAAGCCCTTAGAAGAACAATGCACGCTACGAATTGGCCGAAAACCCGTTTTGTCACACGAAATGGAAGAAGACTTGATACAATTCTGTTTGGAGATGGACAGAAGGTATTATGGTCTAGGACTTGCAGACATCCGCAGACTGACTTACCAGCTTGCTATAAGGAATAATCTTTCCAATCCCTTTTCAAAACGAGATGGCAATGCGGGTAAAAAATGGCTCAGAAATTTCTTCCGACGTCATCCCAATATATCTTTGAGAAAATCGCAAGGAATCTCAAAAAATAGAATAAAAGGGTTGACCCCAGAAAATATCAAACGTTTTTTTGATATTCTGGAGCCAGCTATGGAGAAAATAAATTTCAACCCCTTTAGAGTCTATAATGTTGACGAGACCGGAATCACCACGGTACAATCAAAGATTGCTAAGGACATCACTCTAAAAGGAAAAAAACAAGTGGGAGCCGTGACAGCTGCAGAAAGAGGAGCACTAGTGACCGTTGTTACATGCATGAATGCTGCTGGAGGGTTCGTTCCTCCACTGTTTGTATTTCCTCGCAAAAATATGAAGGCTGAGCTATTGGACGGTGCTCCAGCGGGGTCAATTGCCGCTTGTCATCCCTCAGGTTGGATCCAGGGTCACATCTTTACCCAATGGCTGCATCATTTCATCAATCACGTAAAACCCACTGGAGATGAACCTGTGTTGCTCATTCTTGACGGTCACTATGGCCACACAAGAAATCTGGATGTAATAGACCTAGCAAAAAAAAAATGGATTTCTATTGTATGCATTCCACCCCTCACTTCACACAAAATCCAACCATTAGACTTGTCTTTTATGTCTCCATTGAAGACATACTATTCAAGAGAAATTCAAAACTGGCTAAAGCATAACCCTTTTCGAAATGTAAGTCCCTTTCAAATTTGCAGATTATTCTGCCCTGCTTATCAGAAATGCGCGACTGCTGAGATATCAGCCAATGGTTTTCGTAAGGCTGGAATTATTCCATTCAATCGCAATGTATTCTGCGAAGCAGATTTTCTGATAGAAAGAGAAAGGGAGAGAACCCCACCTCGACAACATACCCCCGACCCGACAACAATCCAACATCAGAACCAGATGTCACCATTAACTCATCTCAAGTCTCCAATGAAAATACACCTCCGAAACGACAAACGAGTGGCGTTGAAGATGTTGGCCAGTCATCAAGCATTGTAAAAGTTCGAGACTTTACACCTTTACCATCTTGCAGTTAGTGGACAGCATCTTCAAACAGGGGGCGTAAGACTGGTTCTGCAGCGTTAATCACAAGTACGCCCTACAAAGATGATTTGGAAGCTAGCCTCAAGGAGAGAAAAAGAAAAGAATTACTTAAAACTAAAAGGAAACTTCACAAATCAAAAGTTTTGAAGAAAACTGAAATGAAGAAGACGGGTAAAAACAAATAGAGAAAAAAGTGAATCCTCAGACTCCTCAATTGAACCTCCTTATGACGATGACTCGGATATGGATGCCGATGAAGACAGTGACGCGGAGTGTGTTTTTTGTACTGAACGTTATTCAGAAGACCAACCTGGAGAACCCTGGGTACGGTGCTCTATTTGCTTTGGATGGTCACATGAAGTATGAGCAGGTAGTGACAAGAAAAAAGTTTACGTGTGTGACTTTTGCCTTGAAAAGTAGGCTCCCAATTTTGGATAGGGTTCCAAATTTTAGATAGGGTATCCAATTTTAGGAACCTTTTTTTTAGTTTGAAAAATTGTGAATTTTTAGTTTTGACTTACTTTTTATATCGTTTAAGATTGAAATAAATATTTTGGTATGCATTACGTGTTTCAAGACATTTCAGGCACAAAGAAAATACCGGTTAAAAATTTTTTCTTTGCAAAAAAGTTGATTTAAAAAAAGTATCCAAAATTAGGCGACTTTCCTCTATACTTGGACCAAAAAATTAAAAAATTAAAAATGCGAATTTTGTGATGAAATTTGTTATGTGGGGTTAGCATAATATTCTGAACAATTTTTTTTTATAATATTTTCCGATATCTTTAACGCGAAGCAAAATATCGAGAAGCGGTCCTGTTTGTGAAATCGTAGTAGGTTGAGTTTAAAGTTCAGATTTCATTTGATTATTTCAAGGAATGTGGCCCATCAACCTGTATGACTACAAAAATCCGAATCTGTAATTCTTCAAACAGCGAAAATATGAGAGTGTCTTCATCTTAAATGCGACACACTGTATATGGACGAAACATACATCCATTCATGCCATACAAACCAGAAGGGTTGGGCTGATAGTTCAAACGAGGGACTACATTTTTAATCCCCTTAATACCTACCTACATCCGGTCAGACCAGTAAAATTTCCAAATTATTGAAATTTCTTGGTAAAATGCAGGTACAATTCAAAAATATTGCAATGTTGGAGTTACTTCAGTTTAAAATGACAATGACATTTTGTATATAATCCAAGTTCTAGTTATAATAAATAACTACTGAACTTCTTTCACATAAGTTAAAGGTACTACCTAATATTTGTGCCTCCGATTGTACCTTTAAACAAGCATAGACCGAGCGAAGAAGGTTATCCTTTTCGTTCGGAATGGGTTCTCTCTCTACGGTACGCGCATACAGTGGAATCTTGCACTTTCAGGTGAATTTGTCAAACTGTACTATGTATTCAGATATAACATTTGTATGAAATTTAATTTATTAACTGATAAAGATGGGATTAAACTATGCATGGATTATCCTGATTACTCCTTGTTGGAAATTTTTATAACAATAATGATTGAAAGTTTGTTTAAAATATCTAAAAGTTGTAAATTTATTGTATATTTGAGAGGTTAAATTGAGGTAGTTCAAATTTCATTGAAATTTTGTATTTAAAATAAAGTGCGTGATATAAGAAGTAAGAAGTGTTGAATAATAGTCTAGTGTTTCGTTATATACAATTATATAGGGGGAAAAAGTGTTTTTAGTAGCAAAAACTCAATTTAAATTTTATTATTAGGAAATGTCAAATTAATATTTGTTAGCTAAATTTCGGACTTAATATCAATTTTGATAGGGAAGGACATGCATTGGGATAAATAGTAGATCACAAACTTGAACTTTAATATGCTCAAAGTTAGTTTTTATAAAATTTCAGACATTTTATGTTAACCAAAATTAGCCTGGCAGTCTATTATTGAACGTTGTACAAGGAACCCCGCTTCTCTTGGGCTCCACCGTCATTTGATTAATGACGTAGTTTCATAGGTGACCCAAAATCAACATAGAAGCTGCGTTCGTTATTTGCGTCCGATCAATTTTTTTAGTCTGAATCGTTCGTTTATTACATCTAGAGGTAGGGGAGATAAATCTGAACTGTTCGGTAATTCCGCTCAGATCAGTCCGATGTAAATCTGTTTGCTCAGAATATTTTGACCGACGAGAAAGATTAATCTGTGTATTTGTGATGTTGTGAGGTTATGTTGAATAAATCTGTTTTTGTTGATATCCTTTTGTTTTTTATTAAAACATTCAATTTTTATTCGTCCATTCGTTGGCAAAAATGACCGATATTGAGTTATACGATGTTGAGGAAGGCAAACTATATAAATTTCCTGTAACACAGGATAATTATAATGACATTATTGCTGGAGGTAAGTTCTTTTGTTTATGATTATGTTTATCACTTAAGGTGTGAGAAAGCACATCTCTGCAAAATGTATTACATATCCCAAGCACTTGTTAAAGGATAATAAGATTATATTTTATTTCAGATCTAGAACTGGCTAGCAAGTTGAGATCGGTATCGATACATGTTTCAAGTATCAGTATCTTGATACAAATCTCACAGTGTATTTGTCTGTCTCAGTATCGGTGTATCGGTATCGGATGGTATCGCCGTCTGTATCACTGTGGTGAAACCTCGATACCGAATGCATGCAACTGATACTTGTTGCAACGTGTATGTTGATGGTCATTATGTATCGCTCTACTAAAACATAAACAGTGTTGTTTCCAACATGGAAGATCGTAGAGAGCATGGAGTGTTCATGGTATCAATTCCGCCACACACATCGCATCGACTGCAACCGTTAAAAGTCACATTTTTTGGTCCTTTCAAAAATGCCTTTAAATTGTGTCCGATTAATTCAAATAGTAGGTGGACTGTATATTTCGTTAAACGGAATCTGTTTTTAAATTCCAAGTCATTATATTCCTCGAACTGATTTTCTAGGGAACGAAAATTTCTTGGCCGCTCTATATGCCGAATTATATCCAAAATGACTTCATCCGACGATGTAGATGAATCTGAATATTCCATCTTAATACAAAAATATTCGATAAACACACAATGTATATTAGCAATAGCAATCTTCTTCATTCAACCTTCGAATTATATATCTTCAGAGGTTAGGTAAGGTAGATGAATTTAACAACCTGCGCTTGCGCCAATAGTTATCCAATGGATATCTGGTCAACTTTCTGCAGATATGGATTCGATAACTTATAGCGTAGATTACTTTTATCAAACATTAAGTAAAACATGTAACGCCTAATTTATTATGTCTATTAGATCTTAATTTTAGTTCTGTTCATTAGTAATATATTTTTCTCAAGCATATAGTGTATCAACAAAATCATCAGTATAGGCTACGCTTAGTATTTAACAGAAATTCACATTTTAGGGTTTATACGCGTTTACTTTATTATTCGTGTAAGTTGGAACAATCAAGTGGGTTAGTTAGTATATTATGCTCAGCTTCTTTTATAGTAACCTTTGAAGTTGATGGGGGGTTAGTTTAGTTTCCGTATAAGGATAAAGTACCTTCTAAGATTTTTGTCTTAAACTGAGAGTTGTTTAATTAATTTTGTGCGACACTTGAAAATAATCTTATTAATACAATTTTAGTAATGGGGTATATTGTTATTTAAAGGGTTCTAGTTCACGTTTACGTGTACAGGAACAACCAAGTTCAAGACCGAAGTCGGGACTAGCAAGATGGTCAGAAATAAGATAGACAATGGAGATCCTAGGAGGAATACAGTTACAAGGGATGAGTTGTAATCCCATTTTTTTCCCTTTTTGTTATTTAGATTAGTTTTTACCCACAGTAGAGCAAGATCCTGAATACGGGGGGTTAATTGGATTTTATTAGTTTTAGGATTTTTTTTATATAAAAGAACAAATGGTTCTAGGTTCACTTTTTTAGTGTAACTATTATATGTGGGGGTTAAGTGGATTTTAGTAATTTAGTTTTTTTTGTTTGCGCACTTCAGAATTATTACGCGAATATTATTTGGTTGACTATGGTTAGTAAGACTAATCCAGATAACTCTATAGCTTTACATCACTATGAGATAAATGTCATATGAGGGACTCTCACAGAGTATGCCGATTAACAGGTTCTTTGCCCACTAAGGCTATAGCTTTATTCGGGTTTTTGTTTCTGGACAACCAATATGGAATTGCGAAGAAGTAGTGCGTACTTTGTTCAGTTCTAAAAACTATTCTCGGACCGTTTGTAATTCGACAGAGTTTGAATAATCCCAAACATCCCTCCTGGTCTATGGAACTGAACTAAGCTAACTAATTTGACAATTGACTTTTCTTTGGCTTGGATTGTGTATCAAGATAACTCATTACTGTTGTGTATTCTGTATCTCTTGCATTTTGGCCATTTTGTTGAATTTTTTGGTATCAATAATATTAAGAAGAGTTGGATAATAACGGTAAGCAGATCTTTGCACTGTTTAAAATATAATAATTAATATTTAATTTTGGTTTTAGGTTTAATAATGGAGGAATTCTTATGTACTGAGGATAAAGAAGAGGATAAATATTTTCCAAAGAAAAAAGTTTAAGTTATTGGAGTTGTATAAGAAATATCATAAAAAATAGGTTCCTATGAAATTAAGTCCAAAAAGAAGGGGAGGTCTTTGCCAACGATCTATCCAATGAGTATCAATTAACAGTACCTCCAAGCAAATGTGAAAGTAAATTTAAGGTTTTAGAAAGAAACTATAAGAAAACAATTGACCACAATAATCAAACTGGAAGAAGCAGAAAGACGTGTGTTTGAAGAGGAATTGGATGGGATTTTTGAGAAAAAAAAACTTGAAACCCACTTTGCTCTTATCGAGTTCACACCTACAGTTAATAGAAGCACTACCAACGCAGGGTCAAGTTCCATTGCCTGTTATAACAATAGAAGAATCTGAACCATCAAGTTCTAATGCAGACATTGCATTCACATCAAATGTTGATGCAACCCCTTAAAAATTGGGGGTTAAAATAAAAAAAAAGGTTAAGCCCGACATCATCCTATAAAAAAAGGAATGACATATTGCTGGACATAAAAAATGATTTAATGATAAAAAAGAAAAAAAGAGAAGAGCAAAAATTTGAAATTGCCAAAAAGCGCAGCTAGAACGGGAAAAAGGAAATGAAATGGCAAGGGAGTATTTGGATTTTTTACTGAAAAAAAAATGTCAAAAATGACTGAGTGTGGAACTGTTTCAACAAAAAAGAAAGGCTAAAGGCTAATAATTCCTGATATCAAAATAATACAAGAGGATATGAAAATTACTGATAATAAAGTAACTTCTGAGGTTAGTGAAATTATAGTATAGTGCACTTTGGTCTTTATCGGTCAACCTGTGTGCAACTTTTTTTAAAAATGTTTTGACATATTTATATGATAGTGTATCCCTTCCTAAGTCGAATGTACCCGGCAGTATAAAAATCGTGACAGGTAGAACGGTGGGGGGAGCATTTATGTTAGAAAAAAATTTCAAAAAACAATTTATTCCCCAAGACGAGTTCTATCATCTGGTCAAACGCGGATCCTCTAGTATCAACGGAAACTAACAAAAAAAAAAGTTTAAAAATATTACGCAAAAAGTCTGCGAGATCCATTTTTTTGCGTAGTGATCATTTTATTCCACTGTTGAGTTCTATTGTTTTCTAGTAGAATTTATGAGTATTTGTGTATATTACCTATATTTTTTTGGTTTCAAGTTGGTTTTTCCAATAACTAGGGAATATATTATTTAAATTTTTGTTCCAGAAAATGAGTGACGAGGCAGAACAAGAACGACTTTGTCGTTTTTGGGAAGAATTGGAAGCAGAAGAAGAACCTGACAATGATGAAGCAGAACTGGCATCTGAAGAAGTTGTTTTAGAGAAGAGAGCTCTTGATAGTGAATCAGAGCAAGACTGCGATATTCCTGTTCCTAAACCAAAAAAGCCAATAGTGTGACATTATTTGTTGGTAAGGATGGCGTTAAAGAATACATCAAAAATGCTAAGACAGTTCTCGAATGTTGTTCTCTCTATTTCACAGACGAAATGTTGCAAATTATTGTGGAAAATACAAATTTGTATATAGCCAGGATATCCCAAAGTTATTCCAGGAAAAGAAGAGCTAAATCCACCGACATATGCGAAATAAAAGCTGCTTTTGGTTTGTTTTATCTGGCTGGAACCATGAAAAGTGCTAGGCTAAATACCAAGGAATTTTAGGATAGAACCGGACCCGAAATTGAGCGATTTTGGTTTGGTGATCTCGAGATCGATTCCTTTTTTTTACTGAGATTCTTGCGATTTGACGATTTGGGAACTAGAGAAGAAAGACGAGAGTTGGATAAGTTAGCACCAGTTCGAATTATATTTGACAGTTTTGTTGCAAATTGTAAAAAATCATATACACTGGGAGAAAATACCACAATCGAAGAAAAACTGGAAACATTTAGGGGAAGATGTTCTGTTAAGCAATATATTCCCAGTAAACCGAGTGGACGAATTACAACCAGTACTTACAACATTATCGGATGATTGTATCTTCTGAGCAGAAGGTAGAGGTTACATACTTTCCAGAGCATGTGGGTCATTCGTCTGAACTTGGCAAAGTTAAATTACCTAATCGATCGAAATAAAAATTGCTGGTAAGATTTCCTGAATAAATAAAATAGGTGTATATTTTTATAAATCGCATTTTATTATCAACTAATTAAAACAAGTTTGTGTAGTTGTTAAATAAAATATAGAAAATAATTTAATAATTATATTTTGTCATAGGGAAATTAGCCGAAGGTGTAACATTTAATAGAATTTTAAAATATGTTAGAACTTTCGTTACCGAATCTGGCATTGAAAGAATTCATCTCATTAATAGAAGAGAGTTGCACAATATTAAAAGAGATTTTTCAATAAATTATTCCACAAGAAAACATCAGAATGATGCAGTCAGTGTTAAGCTTTGGGTAGAGGAAATGAAAATGCAAATATACAACCCATTACTTTTTTATAAAGGACAGGATATGTCTGATGATTTGTTCAAACCTGAAGTTTTATTTTAATTATTAGGACAGACTTTCAGGGATATAATTTTAAAAAAATTAGCGATAAAATTTGTATTGATGGAACACATGGACTAAATAATTACAACTTTGAACTATTTACCTTATTAGTAGAGGAAGTGGTCCGAATATGGGCCATGCATTTAATATGGGCCCCCAAACTATCTGTGAAACCGGTAGCGTCATCTATTAGAAAAATGTCAAAATGTGCTATAGGGCACCTCTCCTACGCTATATTATAGATGCCGCGGTCAGTACACTTGTTGATGTTGAATGGTGTGGTGCTTTTGTTCTTGACCTTGGACAGAATTTTATTGGGTAAGTTTATACTGAGTGATATTTGTGTTTTTTGATATTATTTAGGAACTGATATATATCAGTCTGACAGAAGAAAGGACGAAAAAGAGATTCTAGCGTAGATTATGAACAAAAAAATATTTACAAACATCATAATTTAATATTTTTTATGAATGTAAACAGTTTGAAATATGGGCCCCTAGTGTGAGTTAAATATGGGCCAGGGGCTGTTCTGAAATGCCAGACGGCAGAAATAGCTACGAATGGATTTAAAGTAACCGGAATATGGCCAATAAAATAAACACATTTTTGCAGATGCTGATTTTATTGCTGAAAAAACCTGTAACTCAACTGAAACTCAGCTGGAAGAACCGACATGTGACCATTCCAAAACTGTTTCTTCAGAAGGTATATCAATTCGTTCAGAAGATCAACAACCGGGTTGTTCTAAAGACCCCGATCCACCATTAAGGGTCACAATGGCCCCATCAACTGTGCTATTAGGAGACTGTTCAAAAACCTTCGTGAGCCCATTCGTTCTTTCACCTTTCCCATCAGTTACAAAAAGAGCGTCTACAAGAGGAAGAAAAACCTCTCGTTCCCAAATTATAACTTCATCTCCATATAAATCAGATCTTGAATTATCGATTGAGAAAATAAGGAAATCAAAAGAAGGAAACGAAAAGAGGAAAGTATTTTCAGATGAATCAAAAGAAAGTGTAAAGACAAACGAGGGAAAGGGAAAGCGAAAATTATCTATGGAAAATGGAAAATTAAAAAAAAAGTAAAGAAACCCAAAATAAAAGCAAACACCAGATACAGCTCAGAAACCTGGGTTCAGTGTTTAATGTGCAATCTCTGGGCACATGAACAATGTTCCGGAGCAGAAAAAGACACTTACGTTTGTGATTTTTGTCAGTAATTTAGTTCGTTTTTTTTAATAAAACATGTTTATTTTTACTTTGACATTTATTTTTGCTGTTTTATTTTGTATTTTTTATTGTAGAAAGAAAATTTATATATTTTTTAGGGGGCCCATATTTCATACTGTCTGACCCGTTTCAAAAAAGTGCCTCTCTTTATATATTTCTCTGTAAAACCAACAAACTTCATTAAAAAAAAAACAGGTTTTGCAGTTTTGTTACTAAGGTCTTATAGTATGTATAGATGATTTTAGACATTGTTATAAAAAAATAATAAGCAAGTTACGAAAAAAAAAACAAATGGGGGGCCCATATTCGGACCACTTCCTCTAATTAATGAATTTGGTTCAGGAAACCCAGTTGTATTTTGTTTTTCTGATCGAGCCGATACTGAACTTTTTAATTTTTTCTTTTAGTGGTTAAAATAACGAGTAGATTTAATTGAAGCCACTGTATTTATTAATGTCTGATGATGCACCTGTTTTCTACAATCTATGGCAAAATATCATGACGCAGGTTGAATATCAGTTAATGTGTTCATGGCATAATTTGACCAAAATTATCAATAAAGAAAAAAGGCAGCTGGTATTTATGAGCGATTTACAAAATGATTCAGATACAAAGGAGTTTGTAAATTATTTTTTCATCAAATTATTTAAATAGGGTCGAGAAATGGGCATACTTGTTATAGGCGCTACATTGGCTTGAACACCAATATGTATTTGGAATGAGACAACATTGCTACTTGGAAGGAAAACAATGCAGACGTTTAGACAAAAGTATAAATGCGTTGCTTGACCCTGTACGTGACAAAATGTTTGATAAAATAATAAAGTACAGCAAAAACAAATCAACTCCAAAAATAAGTAAAATCAAAGAGAGTCGCAAAAAGATGACAAGTATTACTAAGACTATGGTTACAGTTACAAGTGAAAATGAATGGGAGGTTAAAAGTATGACAAAATGTTGTTAAAAAAATATCAACTAGTTGTGTTTCTAATTGTCAATTGCGGTGCCCTGATTGTAATATTTGTGTACATTCATTTAAATGTACATGTAAAGACAAATTTAATAAGCTTTAACATTTGTAAACATATTCATAGTCGTGTACAGACCTTTAAACTTTCTGATAGTGTCAATTCAACACCAGAACCAAATAATAGGCTGAATGAGGTAGAAAATAGTGAAACATTTATCTTTCAAGGTTTCAGTGAAAGAACCCCGCACAAACCTTATGGAAAAGTGGTCCCGGTTAAATTGGCCCAAACTTTGGGAATGAACAGATCTTGATGAGTAGAAAAAAAGTCTCCACGGCACCAAATTCCGGGGATGCCGCGTTATCGAGATATCCGCGTCTGAAAAGTGAAAATTGAGCTCCGAGATATAGGTTATCTCTGTAGGTTATTACAGTAAACCTTAGTATGGCGACCCGGTAACGTTAAAGTTCGGTGTAGAATATTGGTGGAAATGTCTACGAAAGCACGGAAGACAATATAAGACAAACTCTCGCCCAGGTGCGCCCAAATTGATGGGAAATAGGGTGGAATTCACATCGCCCACTAAGGAAAAAAGGTCTGTTTGCATCAATGGAACGAATGAACTCCTGATTTTATCATTTTCCATGCATGCAAGGTGCTCTCTGAAACATTTAGATTTACACGATTTTTTAAGGTTGCCAAAAAATGGGTGCCGGGCCCCAGTAAATGAGACCTACACCAACTCTGTTTTATGTGCGCACTTAGTGCGCTTCTACTGAAAACTTGAGTATTGTTAGCCAGATGAGGTTGATTTTTGTACAAAATATGCGCGAAAAATTCCACCAGACTGCGAAGACAATATAAACAAAGTCTCCCTCCAAGGGCGTCCACATTCACTTGGTTCTCCCAATATCTGGAAACAAAGCGATAACAGGCCCTCTGTGTTCGTCCTTTGCAATCAAATCTTTGTTTACATCAGACAGAATCGCTTTGTTTATATTAGGAAGATTTTTGCAAGTTCAAGTTCAATTTCCTGTGACGCATTGTGACACCTTGTCAATTTATCAACTTTGTGATTGATCTGTTCCTTACTCATTATAGATAATTGACGTTCGATCCCCTGAAGTAAGTATTTTTCGCATCCAATATTGAAGTCCAAGTCTTAAATAACCTTCTTATTGGGTCGTTCATGAATCCTAGGAAGTATGGCAGCTCGCAACAGACTAAATTGCTATGTGTGTAACGCCCGTTTCCAGCCACGTGTGATGGTACTTATCTATGGAGAAGCCCACGCTCAAAAACGTGAAATTGCGGTTACCCGGCGCAATGATCTCAATCATCCTGGCCTCGAAATAGATGCAAATGCTCGTATTTGTTTTAACTGCAACCAAAGCATAAATAGGGAACTTCGAGATCTAGAAGCGGACCCCACCTGCATAAGATTGAATGTGTTGAAGCAGACGCGGAACCAATATTGCCTGTTTTGCGGAGAGCAAAGGAATACAAGTCGTTTATCACGCAACTGTCGAGTCAAAATATTCATTCTGCAGAATATCTATGCTCCTCCGTCTGTTCGATCATGTCCTCATCATTTGGATCAAAACGGGTTCGTTCAAAGATTACTTCTTGACGGTATGGAATTTGTGAATAGACCATACCGTTTGCCTGGCCCAGAACTGAACAACCTGTTGCAAGTAATGCGCCGTGAGGCAAGACCAGATGAGCCAAACTTCAACGACGAGAATTCCTTCACAGATGATGAATTTCGATGTGCAACCTCCATAAGTAAAGCTCAATTTGATGATATGTACAGATATTGTGAAGGTAATAACGAAAATGAGAATCACGGTCGACGGATACATAGAAAAGACTTATTGACGTCCTTGTGCAAGCTTCGACAGGGTCTGTCCGATGAATTCCTGAAACTGATTTTTAAATACTCGAGTCGACAAGCTGTTTCTCTAGCGATTTCCACAGTTCGAAGATGCTTGATGGTCCAATTTGTGCCAGAAAACATAGGCCTAAATGCTATTAATAGACAGCAATACATTGAACAGCACGTGACGGAATTCGCGAATCGATTGTACAATCAAAACCCAGAATTGCCAGTTGCCATTGCATATCTCGATGCAACATATTCATATATCCCCAAAAGTAGTAATTTTCGTGCTCTGAGACAGTCTTACTCTCTCCATAAAGGAAGACATTTAGTGAAACCCGCTCTTATAGTGGCGCCAGATGGGTATATCTTAGATATACAGGGTCCCTACTTTTCTGATTCCGCGAACAACGACGCAGCGATTTTACAAAATGAGTATGAAAACAATATTAATGGTATCCGAGAGTGGTTTGAAAACGGTGATATTTTCATTTTCGATCGTGGCTATAGAGACGTCCTCCCGTACCTCGAGAATTTGGGCATTCGTTGTAAAATGCCTGCACTCCTTCCACGGGGACAACGGCAACTAGACACAGAAGAAGCTAATGACTGCCGACTTATTACTAAGACAAGATGGCTAGTGGAGGTCCGCAATGGGCATATTAAGTCCATGTTCAAGTTTTTCAACGACATCATTCCGATGGATCACGCATCCCATTTAGGAGATTTTTACCGGATTGCGGGCGCCATCATTAACAGATATAAGGACCGAATACAAATGCAGGAGGCAGATGGGGAGTTGGCTGAAACAATGCTACGCAGAGCGCGAGAGCCAAACGTTGTTCAAACTAGGGTCGAAAATGATCATTTGGAGCGCCGCAATGGAGGATGGGTTCGCTTGAATGAAAATCATGCGCCCAATTTTCCTAGATTAGATATTGATTACCTTAAAGAGATTACCATGGGGATCTACCAAATCAATTTATCTCCATCTTATATTCAGGACAAGCTACAGAGAGAAGGGACTGAAACTTTCGAATTTGATGAACGCTTTGATGAACCTGGACTGATGCGAGTTCGTCTTTACTCTCGTTTTCGGAATGCAGCAAAATACCAGTTGTTTATTGCATTTAGGGCAGACGATGATCCAGATGAAAGGGCAGCGGAGCATGAACCGCTCATTTTTGGATATTATTGTACCTGTAAAAGTGGAGCGAGAACATTGGGGAGCTGTGCGCATGTTGCGAGTGTGTTATGGTTTCTGGGACATGTACGGCACCAACCTCATACCAGATACCCGACTACGGCTTTACTTGATAATGTTGTTGATGCAGCACACAGACCACGACAAAGACACGTGCAAGAAATCCAGCGGTTAGAAGAAGAGTAGGGTCTTTGAGAATGTTAATCAATTTATTTTTAATTTAATTGTCATAATAAATACTTTGTTGATGGATTCAAGTTTCTTCCTTTAGACCTGCAATAATCACGCCTTCTTTTGGTTCACTTGCACGTTATAGAGTGTTTGCCCCAGTCCTTCCGTTCAAAAACTTCAAGGCAGAGAGAAAGTCGCACATGCGCCCCAGAAACCCCTTCTTTGCACACTCCTCATGGACTCCAAAGATGCGCTCGGTCAACGCAATCAAATCTGTGCCTCAGAAAATCCATGACAATTGGTAATGTCCACATAAACTAGAGTTAGTGTAGGCCTTATTTGCTGGGGCCCACGCCCATTTTTTGGCACCCCTGTCAAGTCGCGTGATTCCAAATATTTCGGAGATCACCTTGCACGCATGGAAAGTCATCAGATCAGTAGTTCATTCATTCTATGGATGCGAACAGACCTTTTTTCCTTAGTGGGCGATGTGAATTCCACCCTATTTCCCATCAATTTGGGCGCACCTGGGCGAGAGTTTGTCTTATATTGTCTTCCGTGCTTTCGTAGACATTTCCACCAATATTCTACACCAAACTTCAACGTTACCGGGTCGCCATACCAAGGTTTACTGTAATAACCTACAGAGATAACCTATATCTCGGAGCTCAATTTTCACTTTTCAGACGCGGATATCTCGAAAACGCGGCATCCCCGGAATTTGGTGCCGTGGAGACTTTTTTTCTACTCATCAAGATCTGTTCATTCCCAAAGTTTGGGCCAATTTAACCGGGACCACTTTTCCATAAGGTTTGTGCGGGGTTCTTTAAGTGAAAATGAGCATTTAAAAAAATTAAATAAAAACAAGACTTGAAATTATTTTAGGAATCAATGGAAGGAAAAATTTTGAATATAAAGAGAAAGCTCAAAAAACAATTAAGGTTCTTGATAACGTTATTACCAATATAAATCAAGAAGAATATAACTTCCCAGAGAAATCAAAACTTGATGTAAATAAAAATATAGAACCTCAGTTACGTATTTATTTAACGAAGAAAGTTAAAACAAAAACAAATTTAAAATATGAATATCCATCGAAAAGTGACATAATTGCAATTGACCAACATCTCGGTGAAAACCAGACAAACATAATAAATATCCACTCAACTTTTGATCGCACATATTAAAAAGTCAAAATACAGTGTGTCCATCTTTATTTTCCCTCATTTTAACTGCCCATAACTTCTAAACGGTTTGAGATAGAAACATGCGGTTTTCACTAAAATGTTTTATTTTAGCACGAGTTTTCTTAAAAAAGTTAATTTTTTTTATTCGTTTTGCCCTTGCAATTAACTCTTAAAATGAGAGATGCTTACTTAGTACTTTTAATCATAGTAAGCTTTGGAAGTTTTATGTAAATGTCAAATTTATCAACTTCGCGAATTGTCAGTCATTGTTATTGTCTGTTTTTATGCGAAAATTGTGTTTTCTGACGTAGAAAAAGCAAATGTTGTACTTAACTTTGATAAAACAAAATCGGCATATCGGGATTGGTGAAAGGAAAAATTTATACGAAATAAGTTTTAAGATTGCAAATATAAGAGAATGTAATGTTGTACAACAAGAAAATAATACTTTACGTAAATGGCATCAGAGATATGGGCATATTAGTTATTCTGGTCTAAGAAAATTAATTTCAAATAAAATGGTTCATGGTATTGAAGAAAACATTAAATTTAATGGATAATAGATTTTTGTGAACCATGTCAAAATGGCAAAATGCATAGACAATCATTTGGGGTTAGACATAGAAGCAATATAATTTTAGAGATAATTCACACTGATGTGTGTGGTCCAATCACTCCGGTCTCTCATGAAGGCGATAAATACTTTGTTACCTTCATAGATGATGTCTCGAATTTTACTGTAATATATTTAATTAAAAATGAAAGTGAGGTGTTCAATTGTTTTAATGAGTACATGAAAATGGTACAATCAAAGTTTTCTTGTAAAATATCGAAATTGCGAAGTGATAATGGAGGTGAATATATATCTAGAGAGTTTAGGGATTATTGTAGAGATAAAGGTATTATTATGGACCATACTGTTCCGTACACACCTCAGCAGAATGGAAAAGCAGAAAGAATGAATAGAAGTCTGGTTGAAAGAGGACGTGCAATGTTGAATGAGTCAGGTGTACCAAAACAGCTCTGGGGGGAAGTAATTAGAACTGCAGCATATGTAATAAATCGTAGTCCTACAGAGACATTAGAAGGAGTAACTCCTGCAGAAATTTGGTTAAATGAAAAGCCAAATGTATCCAATTTAAGAGTTTTCGGTTGTACGGCATACAGTCATATTCAAAAGGAGTTAAGAAATAAATTTGATCCAAAGGCAGAGAAGTGTGTTATGGTAGGTTATGCAAATAATGGTTATCGATTGAGAAGTACAGTACAAAATAAAATAATTGTGTCCAGAGATGTGAATTTCGATGAAAATGATTTCTTATTTAATAGAAAGGCAGAGTTAAGTGATAATGATAATGTTTATGAAAATACTAATGAATTGCAACAAATGTATCCAGGAAGTAGTAGAGATAAAACAGAAATTGACACTATAAGTAAAGGTAGGGGAAATAATAGTGTGGAAAGTTATAAAGAAGATGAGATAGAGGTTAAAGATAAAAGGTCAGTTAGACCACCAAGTAAATTTGAGGATTATGAGATGTATATGGCATTTGATGCTACGAGTTTTGTAGAAAACGTTCCAGGAAGCTTTGATGAAATTTATAATAGATCAGATACAAAATATTGGTTACATGCTAGATAGAGAACTAGGATCAATAAATAAAAATGATACATGGGAAGTGGTTCAGGAACCAAATAGAACAATTCTGGATACAAAATGGATATTTACTTATAAACCTTTAGAAGATATTAGGAGTATATATAAAGCACGTTTAGTAGTTAGAGGGTTTGCTCAAAAAAAGTTTACTGATTATGATGATATTTATTCGCCTGTAGCAAGAATTACCACTATTAAAACTTTACTTGCTGTAGGTAACCAATTTAAATTTTATTTTACACAATTAGATGTTACAACTGCATTTTTGAATGGTACTCTGCAAAATGATATATACATATACCCACCAGAGGGTACAAATTATAAATCAGGAGAGGTTCTAAAATTAAAGAAATCGTTATATGGCCTTAAACAATCTAGCAAATGCTGGAATGAAAAATTTAATAATTATTTGTTAAGCTTAGGATTTACCAGATCTGATAATGACGTTTGTCTTTATAAGTTGTGTACAAAAGATGAATTTGTTTATTTATTAATTTATGTTGACGATATAATTTAAGCGGGACCAAATATGCAAATAATAGATGACATTAACGTTGACAAGAGATTTTAAAATGAAAAATAAGGGCAAATTGAAACATTTCTTGGGTTTGCAAATAGAATATGTTAGGGAGATAGGAATATTAAAAATAGATCAGTCCAGATACATTCAGTCGATTATAAAACGTTTTGATCATGATGATTGCAAAACATCAGATATACCTATTGATCCTAAATTGAAGCTTGCTGAACAATCTGAACATAATGTAGTTACTAATAAACCATATCGAGAATTAATAGGTTGTCTAATGTATTTAATGTTAGGCACAAGGCCAGATATTTGTTTTTCCTTAAATGTTTTTAGTCGATTTCAAGATAAAGCCACCGATGAACATTGGAAATATTTGAAAAGCATTCTCAAATATTTAAAAGGGACTATGAACGTAGGTTTAGAGTTCAGTAGACAAGATAATCCTGCATTAGATTGGGGCGGGGATATTAATGATAGAAAGTAGGTTACAGGATTTTTAATAAAAAAAGTATTTGGAAATATAGTAGCTTGGGCAACCAGAAAACAAAATTGTGTAGCATTGTCTACAACTGAAGCAGAACTTATTGCTTTAAGTTCATCAGTATGTGAGATATTATGGTTAAGGAAAATATGATTTGATTTAAATGTGAAGGCTGATACTGTAAAAATTTATGAAGATAATCAAGGCTGCATCAACATAATTAAGAATCCCGGTAATAACAAGCGTGTCAAACATATAGATTTAAAATAAAATTTTGTTCATGAGAGTTTACAAAAGGGTTTAATTAATATCGTATATATAGGGACTGAAAAACAACAAGCAGATATTCTGACAAAGGGATTAGCAAAACATTTTTAATCCATAGAGATAATATAGGTTTACAAGATTTTAGCGAAGGGGGGTGTTGAGATTAATTGTTAAACATACACTTAAAACTTGTAACCCATAGATACTGTTAGTATTAGTTTATAGATTAAAAATAAAATATCAAGTTGTTGAAAAAAAAAAATTGATGTCTGTCAATATTTGTAACCTTAAAAATTGAGCTCAAGCCCAAATAAGAATAAAGTTATAAAATTCAAATAAATAAAAAAAAGTGCAAGATTATAAATTAATTTGTCTACTTGGTTACATAAGTTTCGGTTGCTCCGGTGACAACCTTAGGCCTTCGACGTCGCTCAGAACGGAGGTAGGGGTGGATCCCTCTTAATGATCTTCCGGACAAAATAGTAGACAACTGAGTTTTCCACTTTGGCCTAGCGCAACTAAATTCCCCCGATAACCCAGTAAAACAAGGGATGAAAAGAAAAGGCAAACCTCAGCTTATGTTCCTTATAATTACTAAAATTAAAATAAAACATTTAATACCCTTAAGGGGTGTTTTACAAATAACTACTACTACTACTGAAAACCCTAGTAAAAGCCCCCCACTTTAAAAAAAGAAAAATAGTGTGAACATCTGTTTCACACCAATAGTCAAACTATTAACACTAAAATTCCAAACTATACCAGTTAATTTGACCTACTTAGTGTGAAATTAATATGGCTGTTCGAGTGTACCAATACAGATTAAATACAAACTTTCAATTATATGTTACCTGAAAAGTAGTGTAAAGTTTATAAAAAAAAAACAATTCCATATAAGGCGACACCGTAGTCAAGGCGTTGGTACCAAGGCAGAGACGCATGCGCAAGTGGATAAAATTATGAAAATTAAATTGTGAAAATTCACCGCAAAATATTAATTTCCACCATTACAATTGCATAATAAAATAAATCAGTAGGAACTACCTAGCTAATATATAAACATGTTGGCGTAAAGCCTAAAATAAAAATAAGTAAATAACTCAGATAAACCCCCGATACCAGGTTACCCTCAATGTGGTCTTCTTCAAGAAGTTGTTGAAGAGTAGCAGCAAACTGCAGAAGACATCATTATCTATCCACCAGGTAGACTCCATATGTCCCGAAGTGTGTATCTGGAGGGTGGTAAGTATACCCTGGCCCCACAGGTGAAGTGTGTATCTGGCCCCACAGGTGAAGTGTGTATAATCTGGCCCCACAGGTGAACCCTTAAAAATTAAAACAGGTGTCAGCTAAAAACTGAGCCTAAACAGGAACCAATCAAACACCTCGACAAATTAAGCTTGTCTCGGCCTATGCCAGAAGCTAATTTATAAGAATTTACAAGTAACGTACAAATCAAAATCAACCCCAAATTAACTGAATCAAACCCACAAAGTAGCCATAAGGCCTACTTACAATCAACAGTGTCAGCAACAGTGTACTACACTGAATTTAAATCAAATAATAAGAATGCGATAAGCATCTAAAATAAACTGTTTTTGGTCGTAGCCAGGGTAGGTTTGATGAACCACCCACGAATTATAGTATTCGTTAGACTAAAACGGGCAAAGAAAACAAAATATACACAGGGTAACAGAATAGACTGTCTTAATCAAAAATTTCCAATCAACAGGTAGTATTTTACCACCAACTGTTTTAACTACAAAAACTACAAATCTATGAGACATACCTTTTCCAAAAAGGGTCCAATACTCAAAATTTTCCTCTTACTGGACGGCTACCAACAAATAACGAACCAACAACAGCATGTGGCACACCTTCAATTTCAAAGCTTCAACGTTGGCGATTTCCTTTAAATAGTGATAAATACATGGTGATGCGAAATCAGTAAGTAGAGAAAATACTTACAATCGTTTTAGTGCAATATATCCCCTATAAGGGTTTGTGAAAACGGCTTCCAGAACAGGACGGAATTCTTCAACAATACGAACTCCCGTAGAACCAAAATACTAGCCGTATATTCCACAACTCATTCAGAACGAGAACCTATAAATCCCAGCAGGGGATGACTATCCAGTCATTAAAAAAATTCAGATTCTAGTTCGATGCACTTTTGCTAACCATCTATCAAGTAGGAGCACACACCGGAAAGAAGGGTGACTGACACTTCCTCAACGTCAATACGGAATACTACCATAAAGAAACCTAGCCGAAACATACATCCGAACTACACTGCTCACTACTCCGAACGTGTTCCGCACAGATCAAGTCATGAAGTGCTACACTTCCCTCTATGTAAGTCAATACGCATTTGCGAGTAAAACAGCCTACACTCCGGAGTAGCATCGATCAAACGCTCTAACAATTCCGTAAAACGGAGCGACAACATTTGTCTATGGACTCGTAAAGTCACAGAGCGAACGCTCTATCTCTGCCGACAACATCGGCGCGACAAACTAAGTTGTCTGTGGACTCTTCAAGTCACAGAGCATCGCCTAACATCAAGTACGACTACACTCAGCGGCATGACGAACGAACGCTTTTATCCAAGACACAGCTGTCACGGTCCAAATGTCAATGTCATCATACAAATAATCACTTGTGAACATTGGACAGAAATGATAGTCAGTGTATTGAAAATTATTCAAATAAATTTGAACAATCATAGTACCACAATACCCTTCTGCCAGAGTAAACAAAGCAAAATCAAACACTCGGATTTAACAGACAAAACACAAGGCGACAACAGCTAATATAGATGTTCAGAAAATATTCGAATGCCATCTTACATAGAAGATTTCTAACTAGTATGTATTTGCTTAAGCCAAAATATGGTAGATAAATGAAGAAAATATACCTCTAACTCAAAAGTAAAGTATGTCTATATAGATCAGTAAGTTTTATCAAACCTAATTACTACTTTAAATGTTTAGACTTCAAGTCAAGGAGTCAGTAATAATTTATAACTGAACCCTAATAAACTTTAGCGTTTATCAAGCTGAAGCGGACAAAGTATTTGGACTACTGTGGCTACATCCCAAAGGTGATATAATCAAAGCCGGAAACAAAATCAGTAGTCCCACGGTAACTAAAAACTAAAGTAAAATCCACAACAGAGAAAACCCCTTACTACCCTCAATTATGAATTATAAGAAACAAAAAGAAATAACTAACATGAATCTATCTATACGGACATTTACCAGGTAGGCGCTAGTTTTATTATTTACATTACCTAGCGACAAAATATAAAATTGTTGTCAAGATGTGAAGACAGGTATGGTTACAGCCTGCACCACTTCACCGGAAGGATGATGGCAGAGTAGTCCCTAAAACTCTGGGCTGACAGAAATTATATAACTACTGAAGTACTTTCGTAGTGATCAAATGATATTAGAAACATAGAGACAATATCGGTCAGGTAATTACTATATACAAATACTTAATATATACAATAGACGTAGTGACAAATTCAACCGTTACATATTATGTTAAGAAATGTCGTTGTAAGTGAGTAGCGAAAGAAAAATGGCTTATTAATTTTACTAAAACAAGAATATAGAAGCAGAAATAATATTAAAATAACATCCTTGTCCCACTTTATCCATTTCTAATGCAAAAAATTTTGATGTGGAATACTTAAATAAGTCAAAACTGGATATAGAGTATGACGGACTGAAATATCAAGTAGAGCCGGTTTCTGGAATGCTGTTACCCAATAATATGAGCTTAGGGGCAGTTTCATTATGCTTTTAAAAGAACCTTTAAGCGTAAAAGGCCGTTTGTAGTGTAGTGATCTGTTTCATAATCAAAAATTCACTCTTAAAGCTTCCTTTAAGTTGAATGTCAAATTTCGACCATTTTAGAAGCTTAAAAGGACTTTTAACAGACAGATGTTGAATAGATTATACTAAACCCTCTTAAAGTTGGGTGGTTAGTAGTTAGTATTTCAACTTGAATAAAATGAATAAATGAAAAAGAAACTTGAAACTTTATTTTACATGTTAACTCTACAATTGCTGACTCGATAATGATGTCCGAACGACGAAAATTCATAGTTCAGCTGCAGGGCCGGCGCGAGAGTTAAAAATGCACTAACATACCGGCCGCCTTGAAATGGTACAGTTCAATAGTTTATAATAGTGCACTATTCACTTATTGGTAATGGGTATATCTTGGAATATGCCCTCTTGATATCTCCTTGAGCAGTCCTGATTGTGGCTACTCGGCACAGAGAGTCCTTGCCAGGATGCAGCTTGATTATTCTTCCTAACCTCCATTTCATAGGGGGAAGATTGTCCTCTTTCACTAATACCAATGCATCCTCCTTTAGATGGTTGGAAGTGGTATGCCAACGTTGGCGTTGTTGTAATTCGGAAAGGTATTCTTTGCTCCATCTGCGCTAAAAGTGCTGTTGAATCTGCTGTATATGTTGGTGTACAGATAAGCGGTTTGTAGTTGTGCGCGTGATATCGGGATCTGGAATCGTCGTTAGCGTGCGTCCGACAAGAAAATGAGCAGGGGTGAGAGGATTATTATCATTGGGATCCGAAGATAGAGGGTAAAGGGGTCTGGAATTTAGGATAGCTTCCACTTACACCAATAAGGTGTAAAATTGCTCGAATGTTAAATTAGCGTTGCCCATGACCCTTTTTAGATGAAATGTTGTGCTCTTAATGCCCGCTTCCCATAGACCACCAAAATGTGGAGAGGCAGGCGGAATGAAACTCCAATCTATGTTTTCTCGCGAAATTGACTCTATAAGGTTTGATTTATGAACTGTTAGAAATTGAGCAAGTTCATTAAGCCCAATTCTCGCACCTACATAATTACTTCCGTTATCAGAATATATTTTTGTTGGTCTTCCTCGTCGAGACACAAATCGTCGAAGTGCCAAAAATAAAACTTTCTGTAGACAAGTCAGTAACAGGCTCTAAGTGAACTGCCTTCGTGGTAAAGCAGACAAAAAGGCAAATATGGCATTTAGATAATTTGGAATTTCGACCTTTGTGGTTTTTTATCAGAAATGGACAACCATAATCCGTTCCGGTTATATAAAATGGAGTAAAAGCGACAAAACGGGATCCAGGTAAATCAGACATTTTGATTTGAATTTGTTTGGGACTGTGCTTGAAACAAGTAATGCAATTACTATCGTTTCCCGAAATAACTCCTTGTGGAGATAGACTTAAGTACGAATTTGCAGGAGAATTTTCACTAGATGTCTGAGTGTGCAATTGTAGTAATAGTTATTAAGGGGTTTTTGTGTATTGTAATATGAATATTGTTCACCTGACTATGAATTTGAGTTTTAATTTTTTGTATTAAACCGGTAAGTACTATTATGTGATTCTATATTTTAGATATTGTTTTAATTTTCAAACATTTTTCCAAAAATATAAGCCAACTTTACGTTAAAATATAATTTTTAGAATTGTTGAATAGGTACTGGCAATGTCTAAAATTCATTTATTTTAAGGCACTGGTGTTAAAATTATTTTTACCAAAGTTGTAAACATGGTCTTGACACTGACTTTCATACATATTTTTGTTCATTAATTCATTTCATTATAAATTGATTGATTCAACATAAAATAAAAAATATCGTAACATTTTAGTAAATTCTATGATCAAAATTCAAATAATAAGTAGCTCATAGGAGGCACTTCGAGAAACACATTTTATAAAATTCTAATATTCAGTGTGTTTGGTTAACGCTGTTCTCAAAATCAAAATCGACTGAGAAAACCGCCCTTTGTTGAACATCCTGTTTATAAAATTTTAGTAGAAGTGATATCAATTAAAACTAGTCTTAAACCGGTGGAATATTTTTTGTGACATTGGCATATAATATAATAAATTACATTCAATTTGAAGATTATTGCGTTTTTTATAAATGCATATTTAAATGCATAAAAGCATATTTTAGTGCATATTTCAACGGTTTTTTGTGCATATTTGCATGCATATTTCAAGGTTTTTCAAGTGCATATTTCCCGAGCTCTACTAATGACAAAACTGCAAGTAACAAACAATCCAGCTGAAAATCTGTTCAACGAATCAATAATAAGAACCAGGAATGTTGTGGAACGACAATATGGAGTGTGGAAATTCCCATTATTTCTTTAGGAATCCGTTTAGATGTTGATACAGCTATGACTGTAATTGTAGCTGCTGCAGTTTTACATAATATAGCTATAGAAAAGAAATTCCCGAAGACTTGTTTAATGATATTAATTTAGACGCAGCTAATAACGCTCAAGAGCCGCAAAATTTGGAGAATAATGGACGCCAATTTACGGCCGATTTCATAATGAATAACTAAAGTCCTCTCTGCCGAAAGGAGACTTTATTCTAAAGTCCCCTTTAAAGAAGCTATTGCCGTCGTTTCGTTTCATAATTAGTATTAAAGTGACCTTTCCATAAAGTATCTTTTAAGTAATTTTTAAAGTGTTGGTTAACCTGGAATTCATGGATTTTGACATGAAATAGAAAGATTTGTCATATTTGGCGTGTTTTTCCGTTTAAATAAATTAATAAGGTTAAGTTTTGTTAAAAGTTGTGGCGTTTGTATTATTTGTGGAAGCGGAAAAAATGGAAATTTTGAAAAATAATAGGAAAGTTCGCTCGTCAAATTTTTCTCGAGAAGAAGAAATGAGTTTGATTCAATAAATTGAAGAATTCAAGCATATTTTAGAATTCAAAACTACTAACAAAGTTAGTAAAGCAGAAAAGATATGTATTACAACAAAAACAAATTTTTTTGTGTGTATTTTATTTATTGTAGGTAGAATAAAAGCTTGTATATAATCATAACCCTCATTTACCCTATCAAGGGTAGCGTGTGAACTTGTAATAATAATTTAAAACTATATATATTTATGTAGTTAGATACCTCACTATAAATTAAAATATGGTTTTGGGAAGAGGCTTGGCGCAAAGTACTTTCCAGCTTTAACTCTAGAAATTTAGTTAAATCAAAATTTGATAACTTAAAAACAAAAGCCAGAAAAGATATGGCAAAACAAAAATTATACATAAGAGGAACAGGTGGTGGTCCCGTAATAAAAATTGTTTAAGATCCTGTTCCAGAAGCAACCCTAAATGTAATAAACATGAAAACGGTGGTTGGTTTAAATAATAGCTTGGATAGCGATTTTATTAATGTAATTACTTTTTTTTTATTATTCAAATAATTTTGTTCCAACAGTTACCAAACTTAATTTGGTTAATGGTTAAAAACATTCTTTCGTTCGTGATTTTATCTTCATTTGTAAGGCAATAAAATCAAATATAAATTGTTCGTGATATTATGGGATCTTGGAATGGATGCATCCATCCTCAGTTTTAGAGGAACAACTTTTAACAGAATATCCTCAAGAATTTCTAGTTGTAAGTAAATATACCGTTTTTTAAATGATATATCTGTAACGTGTTTATGGTTGTCAAGAGAAATTTGTTATTTTTTTCCCTTGGGAACTTACTTGTATACCTAATATTAAGTATTCTGATTATATTATTACAGGATTCAGAAGTGATTATAATTGCACCAGGAGAAGCCAAAGCTGAAATGTTAGAGGTTTCTACGCAATCCGTAAGTTACATATTTTTTTCACTACTAATCTGAGAAATTGCTATTATTTACTCCATTTCCCTTACGAGAAGTAATATTTCTCACCCTAGGTAAATAATGATAATAAAAAAAACCTAGATAAATAATGGCAAGAGTAAAATTTTCAATATATTCATGTACTTCCAAAATCCATAGTTTGGGAAGACCATCAATTTGTAATGCTTATTTAAGCTAATATTAATAAATTCATGTAACTAAAACATCAAAAAATGCAATAGTATATTTTCTAGAAGCATTTCAAAATTTGACACATGAAATTTAATAAACAAACACTTTGCTCGACATTTCGACATATTTAACAAATTGTCAGGAAATACTAATGTTAAAATTAACATTGATAGTATATCAATAGTAGGCAAAATGTATATATATCTCAGTTAAGAAGCGTATTATTTACCTCTCAAATGATAAAAGTGCTCGGTAAACAATAGCTCACTTATTAACTCAAGTGTATAATGTACTGTTTTCATTTTGTCATTGGAATTGCTTACTATGATCATGATCTACATCACGTATAGAAGTTGTCGAAAAACTTAAATAATTGGCTTTTAGGAGATACTGCCTGAATCTACTGAGATAATTGTATTGGAGGAGAACCAGATAACACCTTCAAGATCAGTGTTACCCTCAGGTAGCATGTCTAGTAAAATAGTGAGTTTTAAATTGTGTGTGGTACAGGTGTAATTTTCATTATATAAAATTCTTGTCTGTTCTCAGAAACCGAAAATTAAGAAAAAATTTGATTGGAGTAGTTATGTACCAAATAATTTAAAAAGAAAAGCCAATGGAAAGCTACACCCAGCAATCCAATATATTCAGCAAAACAGGATTATTATAAAAAGAAGAAGGAGCTTCTCGAAAAAACAGTAGAAGCAGAGGAGATGGAAAGATCAAGAAAAAGGGAGAGAGAAGAAGAAGATTTAAAAAAGATGATTTTATTAGATTTAGAAATCATATTAAAACAAAAACAATTGAATAAAGAAAATATTCCATTAAACTCTGATTTTCAATTATTATTAATATTTACAATCTAGCAAAATGTTCATTAATTATCAAATTCCTAATGTTTTCTGCAATATTTGGATTATTTTCCATGGGGGGTAATACATCCTCATTGTCTTCCGCTATGTCATCTTCTTCAGTAAAGTTATAATTCATATCAATGGCAATGTTATGAAGAACTGCAGTTGCGACTATTACTGCCATTGTGGTTACTAGTTTTAATTTCATGCCAAACCTCAAGACGGGAAATCGTCTTTTTCATAAACCGTATTGACGCTCTACTACATTTCGAGTCCTTATTATAGACTCATTGTATAAATTTTCAGCAGGTGTTCTAGTTTGTTGTAACTTAGTCATAAGATATGGCTTTAGAGAATATCCACTGTCACCAATTAGCATATACTGACCAAATACACCATTTTAAAATTTTTTGCTTTTACTGCTATTATTAAAAATTGTTTGGTCATGCACCGATCCTGGCCATCTCGCAACAGTGTCTCTTATTTTCAATTTAGCATCGCTTACTGTCTGAACATTTAGTGCAAAATAAGATTACCTACATATGAATATTTCTGCATCATGTCCACTAGGAGAATCAATTTTAACTAATGTGCAATCAATTGCTCCGATGGTCTTTGAAATGAAGCTATTTCATAAAAATTTTCAACTGCTTCTTCCATTTCTCGATTATTTTCATACATGCGAATTTGTTGTCGGGCTAGTGAGGCAATAGCAATACACCTTTTTGATAATGCTGCTAGCTGAAGTTCTAGACACTCCCATAAAATCTGATACTGCTATTTGCACATTTCCTGATGCATATAATCTCAAAGTCAACAATATTTGTTGTAATGGTGTAATGCACCCACCTCTAAAAATTAAATAAAGGTTTCTGTTGATTCTGTTATTAATATAAATTTTACAACTTACTTATTAGTAGGAAATGCGATTTGCTCTTCCATTTCATTTAGTAGATACAAAACAGTTTGTTTTTTTAAGCGAAAACGTTGGTAAAAGTCAAGCTCATCATATTTTTCAAAACAGTCTGTTGTAATGGATGCGTCTCCAATGGATACGTTAGTAGACTAGGGGTGTGGAAAGGCCTCTGAATCGGTGGTGTTGCGGGTCACTTGGAGGATCATCTCAAGGGAATGAAACAATTACTTCTAGCACTGGGATATGTTTGAATTATTTACTATAATACATTAAACTACTTACTATGGCTAATGATACCTAGCCGTATAGCATACTTATATTTAATGGTTAAAGATTACTGATCTCTGACCATTCGACTATATAGAACGTTCTTCATGACTTATTCTAAATCAACTTCTCCTACAGTAAATATTGAATGCTTATTTATATAATCAGTCAAGTTCAAATAAAACAAATAAACATTTTTCTGTTTCGTCTTACTTCACGCTTGAACTTGACTTTCTATTCAATAATCTTCTTAATTTATATTTATATAATAATTAAATGTTCGAACGTTTTGTTGAAATAAGATCAAGGGAATTTAATTCTTATTTTAAATACTTATTATTATATTGGGCCAAAAGCCCGGGAATTAGTTGTTTCTTCTTCGTTGAACGGTCAGTGTTTTTGAAAAATATTTTTCAAAGCTTAGTTGTGAAGCGTGGAATAATATATATGAGTCAAAATCAGAGAGGTGAGCATTATACTTCTGACAAAGTTTTTCTTAATAAAATAACATGATATTACTACAATATTTATTTCAACATATAGGTACTGTGCATAATTACAAGGCCCTTAGCACATTTTATGTTTTATAATAATGTTTTACTTGATTTTAAACCAAAATAGCCTAAATAGTCATTCCGGGAACGCATCCTTATACCATATTTGAGGCTATGAAAAGCCAAGTGGACTAACCCACAAAATTGTAGTTTTCTTTTTTTGATACCATTTGAATTTTGAAACCTATATCTATCAACAGCAAAGTGGACTAAGTCACTTTTTAAAATAGACCGCTAGATGGCAGTGCTATCGTTGTTTTGCTTTTTCGCAATTCACATATTCATTAAAAAGCATAGTGGACTATCCGCGTTTAGTCCATTGTGCCGCAGTCAGCAAAGTGGTAAACGTGATAGAAGCGTGTGTTTATTTTGTGTTCAAATTGATGAGTTTTTGACTAATTTTAATATTCTACAAATTTGTGAATACTATGAGCGATATAATTGACCGTAAGTACTCTATTAATAATTAATTTTTCATGAAAAAGAATGAAAATAATAATTTCTTGGCTATGAGGCTATTTATTATGTGTTTAATTTTTGAGGTTATTTTTATTTTATTTATTGATTACAAACATTATTATAATAAATACAATCCAATCCTAAAAGTAAAATAATAATAGTACATTCAGTTTAATAATTGTAAAATGAGAGTTATTCATTATTTTTTACTGTTAAACAAAATGAAAATATTTTGCAGAGTCGGACTCGGAACCATTTGAGGAGTCTGGTTCGGAATCGGACTCGGAACCATATCAGGACTCTGGTTCGGAATTCGTGTTTTCAGATGAAGATTATGAAGAATCATCAGACGAACCTTCTGTTACTGACCCACCAACAACATCCAGGGATGTTAAGAGTAGAAAGCGAGTTCGCCATGAAAAAAAGTGGAGGAGAAGTGTTGCCAAGAAGAAACGATGTGCTGGTGAAGAGTATACAACTAGATCCAATAGAGTTGTTCCTGCAAAGTCTTTCAGTCCATGTGTATGCGGTTGTAAACATCACTGTAACAATTTGATTCCCGAGGAACGTCAAAGAGCTTTGCATCAGCACCTCTATTCATTGGATAACTTTGATTTTCAAACCGCGCACCTGTTTTCCTTAATCAAAGTTGAAAATAAATTGCGCACGTACACTGGAAATCCACAAAGTAGAAGGGAAAAGACGAAAATCTCCCTACTACCAGACGAAAATGGCGCAGAGCGAAAAGTCTGCAAAAAATTTTTTCAAGCTGTGTATCAGGTTAGTATTTTTTATGTTTCAGTTCAGAAATATTTTAATAAATATGTTACCCTCGAATTTCTCTTGATGTTTTAATTTTTTTCAGGTTTCTGCTGGGAGAATCGACAGACTCTTGAAGAACAAGTCAGCGGGAGCACATGCGCCCCAGGACCGTCGGGGCAAACATATTCCAAGTAATAAGACACCCATTGCGAAAACAAACGAAGTAAAGTCCTTTATTGAAAAATTTCCATGTTACGAGTCTCATTATTCTCGTGAGAAAAGCAATCATAGAAAATATCTAGCACCGAACTTAAGCATAGGAAAGATGTTTGAGCTGTATAAAGCTGAAACAATGGATCCTGTTACATATGCTATTTTCAGAAGAATCTTCAATACAGAGTTCAACTTACACTTTCACCCACCTATTTCTGACTCATGTCGAAAGTGTGACTTTTAATATCAAAATAAAGGCATCCAATGAAGAGCAGAAAAAACAACTTGAAAAGGATCTAGAATTCCATCAGAGGAAGGCCAAAGCAGCAAGGGATGGCCTGAAGCATGATATTCAACGTGCAAAAAATGGTGAAGTTTCTGTTATATGTTTCGATTTAATGAAAACATTACCGACACCTGTCTTAACGACTGGAATTTGTTATTATAAGAGGCAATTATGGACGTATTGTTTCAACGTTCATGACATGGGTACTGATAATTCCTATATGTTTATTTGGGACGAAACCGTCGCATCTCGGGGACCCCAAGAGATCGGTTCCTGCCTGTTGCATTATATTAAGAATTTTCCAACATCAAGAAAAATAATCATGTATTCCGATCAGTGCGGGGGCCAGAACCGTAATATAAAACTGTCGCTGCTCTGTAATTTCATTACGGCATCTCCAGATTTTAATGTGGAAGAAATTGATCATAAATTCCTGGTGAGTGGCCATTCCTATCTCCCTTGCGATCAAGACTTTGGTCTAATCGAAAAGGAGAAAAAATTTCATCCACACATTTTTGTACCTTCAGATTGGATTTCGGTCATAGAAAATGCTAGGAAGAAGAATCCATTTAAGGTAATTCAACTAAGTTGGGAATTCTGGAACCGTTGGCGATACTTGACACTGAACACTGTTTACACTACCACTACACCAACACCAACACTTTACACTATCTTACGCGCGTTTCGATAACCAAGTTATCTTCTTCAGAGACTGAGTAGTGGTAGTGTAAACAGTGTTCAGTGTAAGGTAATTCAAATGACTTCATCTGACTTTGTGTCGACTAAACCACTGGAAAGTAACATTACGAACAGAAAACAGTCGGAGACAAAAACCAAGGTGGAATGGCTGAAAATCCAATGGTTACGGTTTAACAAAGAATCTCCTGATAAAATTCAATATAAATATTCGAACAACGAATATGTTAGTCTTGAAACTGTCGATATACGTAAACGAGGATCACGTTCGACAGAACTTATTACACTTCCACTACTGTACCCCAAGGGTAATGTAATAAATGAGGCTAAAAAGAAAGATTTACTTCAACTAATTGAATTTATTCCACCCGTACATCATGACTTCTACAGAAACATGAAAGCATCTGCCCAGGCGACAGGTGGAGAGTTACTAGAGGAACAAGATTAAGATTAATGTAGATACTATAGGTTGAAATAAATAAGTTCATAAGTTTTTTGTTATTTTCGCTAATTTTAAGTGCTGTAATAAAATAAATGCAAAAAATTTAATTTTTACTACTACTATTCCGAAAAAATAAACAGAATCATATACAACAATGTGAACTAATCCACATGATCATCAGAGAGCAAAATGGACTAATCCACATTAAAATCTAAGATTGAAATCATAACTTTATTATGTTGTCATTTTTAGTTATATTCAGTCACTTTTTACATGGTAAAGCGAATTGGAACCAAAATAACCATTAAAAAAAATATATGTGTCGGTCCATTTTGAACAAAACTTTACAGCCAATTATCTCCATTATACAAATTTGGGGTTAGTCCACTTGGCTTTTCATAGCCTCATTTCGTAGTTCAGACAAGTCAAAAATGTAAACAATTAGGAATTAAAAATGTCATATTTTAATATTAGTTTTGAAAATCATTAAATTAAGAATATATGTATAAAATAATTTCATATCATTTTAATTTCTTCCTGTTTTGGCTATTCAAATCCTGTCTGACGCTTATCAAATCATTCCGTGAACGCGGTTGATATTGATCGACGTAGTTAAAACAAAATACCCTAGGTGGCGTAGGGAGTACCAGTGTAAAGTTCACTTGTCAAAGTAAATGGCGTGTGTCGTGTTTACGGAAAAAAAGAAATGATTTTGTTGGTAAGTTACCATTTAATTTGATATTTGTGTAGCGTACTTTAGTTCCCCGTCACTACGGGAACGCTGTTTGATGATAGTTTTTCGGAAATTTGCATACTTTTTGCAAAATTCTGATAAACATTTCAGTTCACTTGTTCATAACCTCTAAATCCAATGCCTAACATGGCGGCTTCAAGCGTGACATGAAAATATTTATCAAATAATCATTTCGGGAACGTTCTCGTCCATGGCGGCCGTTCCCGAAATGACAATCTGTGAACAAAATGATATACTAATTCGTTAAAAAAGCAAAACCATGGTAAATTTTGGTTTTAGGTATCCATTTACTACGAGTAACATGGAAAACGATGAAAATGAAAAGAAAAGGAAGTCGAAAAAACGATTAAAACAGGACAGTATAGGTTATAAAAGGCTTTGTGGAAAGGCTAATGCAAGGAAGCGCAAGTTTTTAGACAACATGACACCTGAACAAAAAGAGATAAAGAGACTGAAAGATATGGAATATTACCAAAGAAAGAATGCTGAAAATAAAGTTTAGACTGTTAGTGATATAACTGAAAGAGACCAGAAGAATCAGAGAAAGTCATGGAGAAAAAATTCTGAAAAGTATAGGCAGAATGAAAAAGATGATGTTCAAATATTTTAGCTAACATCCCACCAAATTCTGAAAATGAGATGGAAAACGATATTCGCGTGTTAAGGAAGAAATCGGGGAGAGAACAGGTTAAAAAAGATAAAGCGCAGGCTTAATAACCGTTAAGAAACAGAAACAACAAAAATGGAAAGGAGTTATTCCGGAAGTTCGCAAACTACTATTATTTGGCGAGGTTTTGACAGCCCAACTAAAAGATACCGCTGACAAATTACCAAAAAATTCCAAACGGCGAGCGGCTTTTCAAAAATGCGTCAATGGCAACCGTATTAAAAAACATCGTTTAAATAATATTGCCAAACAGTTTCTATGCAAAAATAAAAATAATGACATTTTAATATCTAATCGGAGGAGTCCAATGTTTTTAATCACTAATCAGATTCGTGAAGACATTCATAAGTTTTATGAGCAGGATGATGTCAGCAGAATGTGCCCTGGTAAGAAAGATTGCCTGAAGGGAGGCAAACCTAAGTTTATTATTATTAGATTTTAAGATTAACATTTGATACTCATGTTCCTCATTCTTTAAGTACAAATAAAGTTATAATACTGTAAACGTATATTATTTTCATGCATGAAATATGTCAAAAACTGGGTGTTCCGCTCATTCCGGGAACGTCAACGTCATTTAGGGAACTTCGCTGTCATTTTGGGAACACCCCCATCATTTCCGGGAACGTCACAAAAACGGCAAATAAATCACAAATAAGTAACATTATGACTCACGACTCTGGCAAAATCCTTATCAACAGGTAGAATTTCGAAAATATATATTTTTGTGCGTGCCTCTTCACAGAAAAGATTCATAATCAATGACACAACAGACTCCTCTGGATAGTTTTCTTTAAATGGAAATTTAATTTCTCAGATATTTGAAAACCGGAAATGCTCATCTCTCTGATTATGACCCATATATTCTTTGATATCTGAAGATAGTTCATCCACATCGGCTGGTGAGCTTAATCTTGGATTTTTTGGAAACAAGTGTTTTTTTGGGACACGGTGTCTATATTTGTAGTTTTATTTTTATTCAAGATTTCGGCTTTTTTAAATTGTTTTTCTTCCTCAACGTCATTGAGATATGCAAAAGCAGGAGTGATCTAAGGAAAAATAATACAGAAATAATACAGATTTTGATTATAAATTAGAGAAAAGGAAGAAAAAAAATAAATCGTTACATTTTTGTGAGGCGCTGGAGCAAACCACGTTCAAAAATCGATCGTTTGGATTTAAATGGAACGACATAGATAAGTATATTTTAATATGGCGGAAGCTTATAAAAAATGAATATCTGTTCTTCCTATTGAATTGTGCAATCGACACTACTACTCACTTACCTGTTGTTTAATTCCTAAATTCTCATATTTCTATTACCTAACATATTTGTACAGAATTCAAAGATAACCAAATTTATAAAACAAAAACTTCCAAGGGGCATGTCTGTTCACTTTTTTCTTTAGTTAGAAATGTAAAACATTTAATTGTGAAAACCTTTTCTTTCTTTAAATATAATGTAAATGTAAAACAATTAATTGTAATAAACTTTTTTTTTTGTTATTCCTTTAAGTAGGATTTGATGTAAATCATGTACCTAACTGTAAAATTATCATTTTCTTGGGGGGGGGGGGGGCGGGTTTTAAAGAATTGTGATATGATGGAAACTGTTAATTTTTATATCTTTTAGCGGTTTTTTATGGTTTTCTAAGAGGTTTTCTATGGTTTCCCATGAGGTTTGTGAAGCTTGGTTCTCAGCTTGCCTAACTTGCCTTGCCGGAATAGATTTGGCATTTTGTCGAAAGACTTATCTATGAGCAGAGCACTCGTTAAACACTTGCCTTCATCTGACCTGGCACTTCCTGAAGGTTACCCATCATCCATCGCGGGACCTCTCCTACTAGCGTCAAGAATCGCTACAGATAAGTAGATTAAGAGGATAATTTTCTTGTGCGGCATTCATCTTGCTTTTATATATTCCCTAATGTTAAAAATATCCAACACTAACTAACTAACCCTAACAAAAAAGCAGTCAAGATTGTATTTTTTTGTGTGTGACTATTGTATTTTTTTTTATATAACTATTCACTGATTTTCATTAGACTTAGTAATCATTGAGACTCTTTTATTTTCAACTTCAACTACCTACCTGCAGTTAACAAGTAAACTTCAAAATAGCTACTACCTAGAGTCTTTGTAGGTCTTTTCAAAGTTTTTGAGAAAACTTTGTGGCGCCCATGGTCTTTACTTACAAGATATTATTACAATAGCTCTAAATCATGTTATCCGATTAGACTATTCTCTGCAATTTACTCTAGGTTCATAAGAACCCACGTTCAGAATGAGAATTAAATAAATATATTTTTCTTAGTGTCCCATATTTTGGGCACACAACTTTAAGTTCATTTTTTGAGGGTCTCATATTTTGGTGCTAAACATCATTTAGTGGCTCAAGTACTATTTGAACACAATCAATTGAAGCGTTTTCTTGATGAACCATCGACAAGTAAAGTCTGTACCAAACAAAAACTCAAGAAGTATTTTCAAATTATTATTAAACTTAACATTACATTTATTAATAATTACTGCTGTTTTAGCAGGTAAAATACTTTAATAAGTATATTATTCTCTTTTTTTAGGAAAACACTTCTTGAAGAACGAGAAAACCAAGAAGCTAATATTATTGAACATGGTGGAAACTTAAACCTTTCCGAGAGTCACCTTCCACCTACAACAAGTGCCTTAACATCCGTGGTCGAAGACAAGATCGCCCCGAATACTTCTAAACAAAAAATTTCTATACACATTAGTGCAAGTACAGAAGCAGAAAATTATTTTTTGAAGAAAGATCTTCAAAGTACTACAGAAACATTAAAAAGAATATCTGTAAGTTTTTCTTTTGATATAGTGACGATAGGATCATTACATATACAGGTTTACCATCAAAAGATATATTTATGTCTTTATATAAGTTATTCGAACGCACTGCTTTGAATTATTATTATTATGGTTGGACAGTAAATATAATTTCAAAAATTGACCAGTTATTACTCACTCTAATTAAATTAAAATTAAACATTCTTAATGAAGATTTGGCAATTAGGTTCAATATATCAAGTAAAACAGTTGCCAATATTTTTTATACTTGGTTGTATGCCCTTCATGAGATTTTATTTAAAAAAATAAGGAATAAAATTCCCTGCAGAAATAAAAATAAATTAAAGTATGCCAACTTGTTTCAATGATTTTACAAACTGCCGCATAATTCTAGATTGTACTGAAATTTACTGTATTCAAAGAAATATGGAGAAGCAGAGAGCTACATATAGTTCATATAAACACAGAAATACCCTAAAAGGACTTATTGGAGTAGCTCCAAATGGAGTTATCACTTACGCAAGTAAATTATATCCTAGATCAGTGTCTGATAAAAAAATAGTCCGTCACTGCGGAATTTTGGATCAGTTAGAAGCTGGGGATTTAGTCATAACTGATAAAGGCTTTTTAATTGGAGAATTACTTCCACAAGGTGTTCATTTAAATATACCTCCGTTCTTGAGTACACCACAGTTTACTACTGAAAAAGTTATTCAAACACGAACTATTGCAAAAGCGCGAATCCATGTTGAACGAGCTATAAGACGAATCAAGTATTACAGAATATTAAACCTTATTCCTTCAAACTTGATCTCATACTCCACGCAGATTTTCCAAGTGTGTCAAAATTTTCAATGTCCTATACTTGGTACATATGGATGTGAATGCTGGACAATATCTGACCAACAGAAAAGTAAAATACAAGCCGACGCAATGATATTTCTAAGGGGAACAAAGGGAATAACAAAAAGAAATAGAATACGAAATGAAAATATAAGAGATGATCTAGAAATGGAATCGATATTAAGCAGTATTGAAGAGCAACAACTAAGATGGTTTGGTCATTTGGCAAGAATGGACAACAATAGGCAAGTCAAGAGGATATGGGGAGCAAGATCAATCCAAAAACAGACGAGAGGGCCGACCAAAGAAAACATGGAATGATATGATTGTAGAGAATCTAGCGAAAAGAAATAAAACCTGGACAGCAGGAAACAACATTGCAAAAAACAAGAAACAATGGAAATGTTTCTAATTAATTCCACTATTTAATGAAAAAATTATGAAAAGATATTGATAATTATTTCGATATTGACATATCATCGTCAGAATTAATATGAGTAGATTCCACAAAGTAAGGGACCAAACAGTAAATTCAAGAAACAATGGGCCAATTTTATTTACAGTAATTAAACCTCACACCTTAACACCTACGGGTAAAATAGGTTTCCGATTATATATATATATATATATATATATATATATATATATATATATAAACCTCAACCTAGTAAAGGCGATCTCTCATACTAGCGTGGACAGTACCTCTTATTATCAATAACCTACCATCAAAAGTCATATCCTTCATGTGCCCAGATTCAACAGCGTTCTCGCCATGAGAAATAAGCGTTTCTTCCTCCTTGAAGTAATTTACAATTGCGGAAAAACGAAAAATATGTTGAGATCCTATCCTAAAATATAAAACATAACCTTTATCTGAATTAGTTACTAATTTTTTATGAAGGTGCATTAAATATTTTCATAAAAAATCCTGAAACTAAAAACATACTATCTTTAACTATACTTATATGGAATAAATTGGGATATTTTCTATAAGAAAAATCAAATTCATCGCCAAAAGCACAAACAAATACGAAAAATCAATGCAAATTCTATTTGTTTGGAAAGTAATCCCGGGCCAACCCCCAACAAAATGGCTGCCGTGACGACACGACTCCGGCTGTCTATTGCCCGACGATGATGTTGCTATATTAAGTAACGACCAAAAATATTTATATCGAGCATTTCATGCAATATCTTCCGGAATCTTCTCATTTGATTTATTAAAGAGAAACCCAAGACCCTTGGCTCATTCTAGATGGCTTACTTGTGCCAACCGAATTTTACGTTTATATGCAGCAACGGAAGTACCTTCAACAAATCTTAAGATTTTTAGTTCTCTTGTGATCAAGATCTACGCACCGACTTGGTTTAACATAAAAAATAAAACCATCTTGCTTAGAAGGCCCAAAACGGATGATTCAGCGATCAAGATTTTTACCCCAAAACATTTTAGAAGCTATAGATCCGGTAATAGAAAGAAATGCTTATTGCGCTCACCCGGAGAATTGATTGATTTTGAAGACTAGAAATGATCTTACTCGTGAACGGATGAGAAAATTTATTAATCCTAAAATAAATTTTGAAGCAACTACATATATGAAGACTTGATTGATTGACGGAATTGACCGTTGCAGAGAGAACACGTGCTCCTGTGTAAAAGGGGTAAATCTCCGGAAGTACTGTATTTTTTCACACAGTAAATTTTGGGCTTGTTTATATTTTCTAACCTAAAATAGCTGTTTTTCGGCCAGTAAAAACCCACGTTTTATCTAGAAGAGTCCGAGTTGTTAGTTCAGCTCGGGCTCCAATTCTTCTTTTTCTCTGATTCTGTCCAATAGTCCATAAATCGAAAATTTTGTGAGTTGATTTAAAACTTCTAGAGTATTTTAAATCTGGAATATGACCATACGGAATTGTTCTCCCTATTATTCTAAGTCCCGAAGGTTGAACAATTTCTTCAAAAATTTTCGCCCCAACTGGTGTTCGCCTGATCGCGAAAATTCCAAAAATCCACCCCTATTTTGAAAATAGATTTCGCTGAAAGTGCTTTTTCTGGATGTTTCGCGGTCCAGGGAGCACCGTATCCTTCTTACGATTTACCTCAATTCAACCAATTATAACCACCGATCATTATGGAACACAGGAGAGCGTCTCTGCAACCGAGCAAAAAGGCGACAACTATGACAAAGGGTGGTCTATTAACAACTCCTTAAAGGGAGTGGAGAATGTCGCTCCAACCCGGCACCAAGAGCATAATCCCGACACCGCCCGGCAAACCAACAGCCGTAGCTTCATCAGGGCAGGGGAAACGTCCCAATAATTCATTGTCAGTCGCCTCCAGTACTACGGATGGCGCTACTCCTGCCACCGAATCCGTACTAGATTCGTCAACGCGCCCGAAATTAAATTGCCCCAACTGCCAAAGGCAATACGAATCAAAATCTGGGTTGGCAAAACATACCAAAACGTGCGGAGTAAGCGCTAGAAGGACCTGCATGTACTGTTCTGAGTAATTCGACTCTTTTCGAGCAGTACGCACTCACGAAGATCGATCGCACCCGTCGATTACGGCAGGCGCGAGTCAGAACGGTAAGTCCAAGACTGAGGTGTTGGGCGACATGGCTGTTATTGAGGCCACTCTGCCCCCAAACAGCCAGGTACTCAACATCTTGTCAAGGGCCACTGGACTGAATAAACATCAGGTGCGACACCGTCGTGAGAAGATAGAGTATAAGCAGTTACTTGAGCTTCAATTAAACAAAAACAAAAAGCTTATATCCTCCGCACTGACCACAAAGCCACCATCTCCATCTGCTAGCCCAGATACAATAACATCTGGAAATAATTCTGAAGGCTCATCATCCACACCAGAACCAACTTCAACGGCGGAAACAAGATCAACATCGCAAGTCATAGTCATGACTAAGTGAACCACTTATTTTGGCAAGCATATCAAATGATGACCTAAATCAGCGGATTAAGACTGTACCTGAAATGGATTTAGTAAAGTTTCCGTGTCATATACAGGATATAGAAAGACATGTCAAGATGATATCTGAGGCATCTTGGAGTGTTTCAGGCAAAGGAATCTAGAGACGGCTATGTAATGGCCAAACTGCAATCCCGATCAGAAAGGCCAGTTTTCGAAACCAAAAGAGAATATAAGTGATTTATGAGTATAAGGGTGGGAGAGAGGAAGGAACTCTAGGTCGGAAGACGTGGTGAGGTCTGGGAAGTTGATAGCTTATATTTTTGTAATATGCTATGAACTTGCGAAAATCCGACGTAATTTAACCGATAATAAAATGAAAATAATATACTTGAAATTGATATAACTTTGACGTTTGTGACCACTCGGAACAAAGTAGTAGGAAGCTGAAATTTTGCACAGGAGATAGTATTCATAAATAGAACATTTTCGTTCCTAGCCGTTGTCAAAATTTTATAAGAAAATTTTTTTTCGCTCCACCCTATTATGCATTCTCTCTTCTCACTCTATACAGTTTACCTTACCTCCTCGACCTACTTGAGAATTAAGTCCTTCTAATAATTGGAATGCAGCTCAAATTCTTCTCTGGTAGGTAGGAGATTAAACTTTCCACCCGTTTAGACTTTCTTGTGAATCTGAGTCCATGAAAGTTGGTTGTTACAAATATTTTGGAGGATCAAATGGCGAGTGGATATAGGGAAGACTTGAAAGAGATTGGAAAACGGCAAATGATGATAAAGTTAAGCCCTATATTTCTTCAACAATGGAGGAGCTGGCATCCAAGTTGACAACAGCCAGATGGGAAATGAATCATGATTATCTTTATGATTGTTATTGGCAAGAAACCAATATCAGGATTGTGAAGGTAACTACATGTAAAATAGAGAACATAAACTAAGCTTCGACTATGGGCCTCTTACAAAGTGAATCCAAACTTATTTCTAATGAAGGGAATTCTATCTAAAATCAACTTCTGTTCAAAGTTGTAAGTTTAGTCCAATTGAATCCCTAGCATGTTTACTGTTTAGCAAGATGTCTCTGGTGTGTGCAGAAAAAGAGATGATATTTAAAGAAAACTATATTCCTTCTTTTTTATCGATAGTTATGGTTCTAGTAGATATACTGGGCAGCTGTGATACCATTTTTAATTTCATCTTATCTGAAGGGTTAATAGTTTCCAATAAAGGGAATAAGCCTACTTTCGTTACTAGATCTCGTAAACAAGCGTTAGATATAACACTCTGTATGTGTAAAATTAGTTATAAAATAACAAATTGGCTTGTGTCTGACGAACCGTCATGCTTGGACCACAGTCACATAAGGTTTGATATTAATGTAACTCCATTGATAAGCAAGTACCGAAATCCAAGAGATACAGACTGGATAGGGTATAAAACGTCTCTCAGTAGAATTCTCGAGGATCGGTTTAGTAACCGATTGACGGCATTGAAGCTATAGACACGGCAGTAGAAAAAGTAAGCAACGCTATTAAGGCGGCCTACAAAGAAAACTGTCCGGAGAAAACAAAAAAGGATACAGTTTGGTGGAACAACGGCCTAAAGAGACTAAGGGCGGGTATTATAAACATGTCTTGAATTTAACAGTCAAGTTAACTTTAGGTTCTAAAACGTCAGTTTTATAAAAGTTTCATTTTTTAAATAAAAAGAAGAATCGTGCAAAAGAAAAATATAATCTAGATTTTTTTAATTGGAGTTTTGACATTTTGATTTTCATGGTGTAGTTTCGTCTTGTTTGGTGTATTCGTTCCCGGTGTCGAATTTTTATTTCCTTTTTTCCTAAACTTAATAGTCAGAATGGATAGACGAGCCATAAACTTTTCTAATGAGGAAATTAAATCTCTTTTATCATTGGTGGAAGCATTTAAGGACGTAGTGGAGTGCAAAAGAAGTGACACTGTTTTGTGGAAGGATAAAGAAACTGCTTGGGAAGAAATCTAAAAAAACTGGTGGAGATTGGTTTTCCCCCTAGGGAAAGATTTTTATCATTTTTATACAGTAAATGACATTTTAATTAGTTATGGCTTTTTGTAGACCTTCAAGTAGACAATTCAGACCTTCAAGAGGTCATTGTGGACCTTCAGGAAGCTGCCGACTGCCAAGAAGACACACTTATGGCTAGGGTAGAGGAATTAAAAGAGGGTAGTAGTAATTGGGCTTCATGGAACTCAACAATATTAAAGAGCCCTAATGCTTTTGTCGAAAAAACAAGGTTTAACTGCTTAAAAATTAACTTGTGTGTGACATTTTGAAAATTATAGTTAAAATAGAACTTAAATTTTGATTATCCAAGGAAATGTGGGGAATTAATTTTGGATAGACAAGAAAGAAGTATCTTTCCAAATTATACTGTTAACTTGTTAGTTATGTTATTAGCTAATATTTTTTATCACATATTGATTGATGCAACAAGAACACAGATCTACAGTTACCTTTGGGACCTACATGGACACCTAAAAGATTACTTTTTCAAAACCAAAAAATGGTATTGAATGGTAAGTTATGCTTCTTACATATTATATTGTACAGATTTGATCAAATGATAAACACTAGACAGTATTATAATTTGATGAATAAAACAAAATTTTTTGAGAATGCCAAAAGTAAATGAAATTCCTTAATGAAAAAGTACGGTCCTACTTCAGTCCTATTAAGTTACTTAAAATAATATTTAAAGCTTTTTGTAATTTCAGAGAAGAAAATAAAAAAAAAATTATTTTAATAAAGAATTTAAAAAAAAAACTGAAACAGTCGTCAAGCCTGCAGCAGTTACCAATCTTCCTTTGGAAAATGTGGCAACACCTTCAAGTGGCAGGAACATTTCAAGTGTAAGGACACCAATCAATCACAAGAGCCCAAGCATATCAGGTTAAAAATGCATATTATTGTATTTGAAATCTTAGCAAATGTTGAATGTTTCTTTTTGTTGCAGGTATAAAGAGAAAGACAGCTTTGACCAATGACTGTCGAATTAAAATTAATGTTTTATCCGAGGCCAAGTTGGAGCTGGTTAATATCCAAAAAGAAATTATTATTAAAGATAACGAACATGCACTTAACCCTACGTTAGGCGCGCGGTCTACGATTGTAGACCACACCTATTCGACTGACGACAGTTTCGAGTTCGAAGAAGGTACGCGCGTGCGCCTCTCAGTAGCTGTCAATTACCGTCGCGTCTAACGGTTCAGTACCCGAAGTGCAGTGGAGCAGGTTGTTTTTAATTGTTATACTCATCCGAACACGATTGGTCTACGATTGTGGACCGCGCGCCTGACTATGTAACATTTCTTGACAGGTAAGTATTTTTTTATTTCGATATGAAACATCATATGAATTGAATTTTTTCCTGAAATATGTTTGATGAATATTCTTGATAATGAACAAAACACATTTCGTTTATACGTGACGGTATGTGTGTCATTTTGAGAGCAATACTTCTAAAGTCATTACTCTTTCTTTTAAGAGAAGTATGTCTGACTCAAAAAAAAGACGTGTGGAAAGTAGTAGAGATCCAGATGTTTGGCAAAAATGGTTTGAAGAAATCTCGAGGTGGTGAGGAAAGTCCACCAGAAGAGGATGAGGAAGATGAAGTAGAAGAGAATGAAGATATCGTGGAAAGAAGCGAGCATGACACAGATTCTGAACAAGAAGTTTCATCAGATGACAACGAAATTTCATCAGAAGGCGAGAGCGAACGAATTGCTTCTGACAAATTTTATGTTGGCAAGGATAAAAAAACTAGATGGAAAAAAAATTGTAATAATATACAAGTTCGTACACGTGCTCATAACATCATCACACATTTTCCTGGATCAAAACGTGATGCCCGCAATGCCATATCTGAAATTGACTGTCTGAAACTTTTCGTGAGCGACGCAGTTATTCAAATTCTAGTTACTTCAACAAACATATATATTGGACAGATAAAAAATAAGTTTGACAGAGACCGCGATGCTAGACTCACCAATGAAACTGAAATGAGAGCCTTGATAGGAATTTTATTCTTGATCGGAGCAATGAGAAGTTCCAGAAAAAATGCTGGATAATATGGGATAATTCCAAGGGAAATGGCGTTGAATCATGTTATCTCACCATGAGCGAAAAGCGGTTCAGATTTCTGCTTCGTTGTTTGAGATTTGATGATGTCACTACCAGAAACGAAAGGAAGAAATTAGATAAATTAGCACCAATCAGGGAAGTTTTTGAAATATTTTTGGCTAATTTCCAGAATTCCTTCATGGCTAGTGAATACCTCACTATTGACGAACAATTACTGAGTTTCAGAGGGCGCTGCTCATTCAAACAGTATATACCAAGTAAGCCAGCAAAATATGGTTTGAAAGTGTTTGCCATGGTTGATGCAAAATCTTCTTACACTTTCAGTCTGGAGACATACGTGGGAACTCAGCCAGATGGCCCATATAAATTCAGCAATTCTGCCGAAGAAATTGTACTACGGTTGGTGCATCCAGTAGAGGGAACTAATCGCAACATTACAGGTGATAACTGGTTTAGCAGTATTCCGTTGGTCAGAAAATTGTTGCAACAGAAAAAATTAACATATACTGGTACAGTACGTAAAAATAAACGTGAAATTCCCATGGAGTTCTTGCCAAATAGGCAAAGGAAAGAGAACATCTCACTTTTCGCATTTCAAGATGATATAACAATGGTTTCGTATTGTCCTAAGAAAAATAAGTCGGTCATTGTAGTGTCTTCAATGCATCATGATACGGCAATTGATCCAGCAACAGGTGATGCAAAAAAACCTGAAATGATCACTCATTATAATCATACTAAAATTGGTGTAGATTTGGTAGATCAATTATGCGGAAATTACAATGTCGCCAGAAATACGCGTCGTTGGCCGATGGTTCTCTTCTACAATCTTTTGAATATTTCTGGGATAAATGCTCTTTGCGTTTATAAAGCAAATCATCCTCAAGAAAAAATCTCTAGAAGTGATTTCATCGAGAAATTTGCTTGGGAACTGATAAAACCACAGATAGAGGCGAGTTCAACTATTACCTCCTTACCAGAAAAGCTTAGAAGACGAGCGAGTGCACTTCTCGGATTAGAGGTAATTATTCACTGCAAAGACCGGAAAATTACGTCGGAAGATGTCATATATGTCCTAGAAGCCGCAACAAGTCTTCAAGAAAATTTTGCGTGAAATGCAATCGTTATGCATGCAAACAACACATGACAGATGTATGCACTACCTGTTCGATCGACTGAGAATTTCATTATTTTCATCCCACTCTCATAATCAAAGCTAATCAGTGTTTTTCTGTAAAAATAATTTTTAATGTTGAGTTGTAATGTATTTATAACAGAAAAATACGTTTCGTTGACTTTTGAAAACAATTTGAATTTTTTTCTCGTTTCATACTAGCCAAATGCAAATAAAGCTATAAAAAATCATATTTTGTGTTTTTATTTTATAAAAAGAAAAAAAATCTCAGATAATGATACAAAATAGATTCTACGAAAGAATGTATGCATAAACGAATACATAATATATATAATTTATGTTTCATTTGTGACATTGAGTGCCATATATTGACAAAAAAATGGTCTACGATTGTAGACCGCGCGAACAAACTCGTAGGAAAGTACAGCGCGCCTAACCGAGGGTTAAAATGGAATACGAGAAAGAGGAGCATGAAATAAAAATGAAAAAGCAAAAAATTGATATAAACAAAATGATAATACACAATAGCATAATTTATAAGTTTTGGAAGTATTCCTGTATTAACTCTTGTCTTATCAAATTGCGATTCTGATTTTGAGGTATGTTTTGATTAAAGTTTTCCAGCTCCACAAACATATTATTTATTGCAATGTTATGTAGAACAGCAGTTGCTACAATAACTGCCATAGTAGTCTCTCTCTTTAACCGAAGTGTTAAATGCAGTATGGGAAATCTTCTTTTCCAGTCACCATACTGCCTCTCAACAACATTTCTAAATCTAATCTGAGATTCATTGTAGAGTCTCTCGGGTTGATTTTGTGGGTTTTCCAAAGGAATCATCATATAATCAGACAATGTATACCCTGAATCGCCCAACAAAAAACTGTTACCAAAGGTTCCTTCTTCAAATTGTGCCTCAAGTCTTGAATGAGAAAATATGGTATTGTCATGTGTGGCTCCTGGTCGCCGAGCCACAATATCTCGAATTCGTAAACGACTATCAGCTACTGTTTGGACATTATATGAAAAGTATCCTTTTCTGTTACGGTAATTCTCTGCTTCATTTCCCCCTAAAAGTTGCATAAATTACTTTGCTTCACTACTATAGACAGCTACTTAAAACGGTGATTTAAATGGTCACTGCAAAAAGGGACGTGAATTACCATTGTAATCCACGCGCCTAATGGAGGGTTAAATTCTGTTTCGTTCCACAAAGTGAAATGGTCCAGCCGATTCCTAAATATCCTTTGTCGCCGAGGGCCTTCAACAATATTCGTAGCGTCTTCTTCATCGTCCGTTAATAGTTCCTCAAAAATATCTTGGATATCGTTTGCTAACATTGCAAAATTCAAAGAAAATAAAGTAAAAACAAAATATAATTAATTGAGGTTATGAATGCCAAATCGTTGACAGAACCAACAGAACAAAACAACTATCAAAACTCGAATACCAGGTTTTTCCACAAAGTTAACTTTAATCGATATCCTTTCCACCCGACTTTGAAGTGACGTCATTCTACAAGTTAACTTTTATTTATATGTCAAAATAGTTTTATAATACCCACCCTAACCACCCTTAGGGCGGAGGTCCGCGATCTTTTTAACAAGGCCAAAAGCAACCAGGATTGGGATACCTACAAGTATAAGCTAACGCAATACAACAAAGAAATTCGTAAACCCAACAGGAACTCATGGAGGAAATTTTGCGAGGACATTGAAATAAAAGATATTCATAATTTACAGAGCTAACGTGGTATAGTTGAATAAAACAAGGTCGTAGTAATTGTCATGCATAGCCGAGTTATTTAGTTGTAAGGGCCGTCTTGAAGTGCCTTAAATAAACAAATAAATAAATATAATATAGGTTATAAAAAAACTTCCACACCATAAAACTCGACTATTAATACTATTATTACTATTATAATTCACCAAAAGTTGGCTGAATTAGAAAGTTGGATACTCCATTTTTGATTTTGATTTCAAAGGGCTACACCGAAACATGCACATAGCGTAGACCGGGGCAAAAGCTCGCTACGGGGTAAAAGCAACGACAAATTTCTCTTTCAAGGGGAAATCAAATAATTCGGAAGAAAACCATAATAGTGTATGAGATAAGAGAATAGTTGCGGCACAATACATTCCTACATACAATATAGGGATTAATTAAAAAAAATTATGCTTTTTAATGCAATAACACGAAAGGCTACAGGGAGCCTTGATTAATTATAATTTTTTTTTCTCCAGGTATTAATAGATAACACATAATAGCATAAGGGGTTAAGTTAATTTAGAGTAGGCTATAGGAAAACACGATTATTATAATTTTTTTTAGAGAAGGATATAGGAATCCATGAATAAGTTTTTTTAGTCATTCAATTACATATGGCTGCAAACATAAAACGAACACGTGCGGCGGTAGGACCAAATCAACTTGTCGAATTATTTGACAACATTAAAGATGTTTTACAAGATATTGATCCTTCTTTGGTTTTCAATTACGATGAAAGTAATGTCCAAGATGACCCTGGAGCCAAAAAAGTCATTGTTCCAAGAGGAACTAAATGCGTGGAGAGAGTTCAGCAACAATCCAAGGCCTCCATCAGTATCATGGTGTGCGGAGATTTATTGCCCCCTATGGTGGTGTACGGGTGGGCAAATAAGAACGACTGTCGGCCATATCTTAGGTTCGGATTGTAGTACAACTTTGGAAAAAAAAATTTATAACAAAAGTGGCCACGAGAAAAACCTGGAAATGATTTATAGAATTGTAGGTCCACCGTTAGAGGGCGTTATTGAATAAAAAAATTTAAAAAGCCAAATTTTAGAAAATATGCCTAATTAAGAAGCATAACAAAAACAATCTTCGTATTCCTCAAAAAATTTTGCATATATTTAATAATGCAAGTTTTAGTCTAACTATTCAAATAAGAGATAGGGGAGAGTGGGAACTTTGTTATGAAAAAACGACCATAACTCCGATTCTACTTAACCGATCTTTGCAAATTTTGTCTTGATGAAAAGAGCTCTTTTCCACCATTGTAAGGGTTATATTCTCAATTCCACTTAATAAGTGACGTGACCGTTTGAGGGCGTTATTTAAAGTTTTTTAGAAATCTAGTTCTCTTTGGAAAATATTAAATGGAAGCATGCATTTTTAACTAAGGATTATAAAAGTAGACAAAATTAGCAACATAATGGCGAAAACCGCACGTCGATATCTTTTTCCTATCCCGAGATATCTTAAGAAACGCGTAAATGTTGGGAATTTCTTGTCAACCTTCAATTAGACTAGTTAGCCTCAACGGTAATAAACAAATTAAGTCCTGTTAGAAAGGTTTTACACTGGCCTATCTGCAGTAGTTAAATATATTGTCATAATAATGTTACCGTCTTCGCTGAAGGGCGTTACCTATAAGATAATACTTGTCAATTTTTCGTTTGGCGTACCTACAATAAAAAATCTTCAAAGATAGCATTCTGCCTAAATAATTTCAATTAAATGAATTTTATTAAAAAACGGAAAGAAAAATATCTCTTATGGAAATTGCTTATAAATAACCATGTTCGGTATATCTTAACACTTACTGTAGGTAATGGATTGCTAGTTGAAATCAAGTAGGCTATGATTTATAAGCTAATGGTACATATTAAGGCAGGTAATGAATTAACAGTTGAAATGACGTAGGCTATGATTTATACGATATGTCAAACATAATTTCTTACATGTTTCTATAATAATAAAATAAGTAATTTTCCAACAATTTTCGATAATATAATTGGAAATGATTCTTACAAATGAAGAAGCTTTTGACTTGTTGGCTGTTTATTTCGAATGCATGAGAAATGCAACTGTTGCTTCTAGAGTGTATGCGCAACAGTACCCAAACAGACGACATCACAGCAGAATTTTTTTTTTGTCGAATTGCCCGACATTTGCGTACTACAGGAATTGTTCATCTTCCCGTGTATCGAAGACGTGGTAGAGGTCGAACGGAGGAGAATATAATTAATGTGTTATCCTATGTAAATTTTAACCCACATTTAAGTACACGAGCTATAGCCAGAGATTTGGGAATACAACGAACTACCGTCCGAAATATCCTACGAGAACACAGGTAACTACTTACTAATTTTATTAACTTTTAGATTTTTTTTAATTTTTTTCGTGCCCTATCTTTAAAAGCCTATAATTCACACGTTTTTCATTTTTTAATTATTTCTTAGCAAAATTGTATTATTGGTATCATTCGTAAAAGCACGGCAAAAGTTGAAGCATTTGGAGTCTTCTTGTACGAAGAAGAACGGTGATACTCCTGCTATGGTTGCTGGTTGAGACAATTTCGACGTTAATGATGATGATGATGTTGAATATGAAGGCGGTTTTAATGAGGATGCCGACGATGGAAAGAATTTGTCTAATTCATCATATGATCAGTTAATTAAAGAAGGTCCGACTGATGTATGTACGTGTTGCGGAAAATTGGTTTTCCCACGACATACAAAAAATTTTTGTGAAAATTTGAAACAAAAATTTGGAATGAAATTTGTAAGACAAATTAAGCAACTGAATTTTTCGGATAAATTATGCTGGACGTGTATTCCTCAAGTGCGAAAAGGTAAAGTAGGTACCGGCGATTTCAATTGAAAATGGTTATGTTTTGAATGATCCGCCGAAAGAATTGGAAGATTGGAGTATGCTTGAAGAAAGGATGATTTCGCCGAGAATACCTTTTATGCAAATAAAAACTTTGGGATGGGATAGACCTAAATTTTTAAGAGGCCATGTCGTTAATGTACCCACCGACATTAATAAAATGGTTACAGTTTTACCGAGGAATATCGAAGAAACAGAAATTGTACAAGTTAAAATAAAGAGGATGAGTCGTCATGAAAATCCCTATATGATTGAAAGAGTAAGAACAGAGAAAATCAAAATTGCATTGGAATATCTTTTGAAAACTCCTTTATATCTTAAAGAAAATATTACCGTTGATTTTAATAAATTATTATTATCCACGACAACTAAAACAATGTTGTAGGAAAAGAATTACCATTTATTACTGATGACAATTTATTAGATAATGAATTGGATAATGATAATTTGAATGATAATAATAATAATGAAAATTTAGAAGATTTAGAAAACGATATTGATATACATACTATTTTGGACCATGATAATAAAAACGTCGATGATGCTGCGAAATTATTGGTATTAGGTGATGGAAGTAGTAGACCTTTATTATTTAGTAAAGATAAAAATGTTGAGGAATTATCTTTTCCGACTATTTATCATGGGAAATCCAGAAATATAGTAGATACAATAACGGCAACCGGTAGACAACGCAAAATTACATTTTCGGCAATAATAAAATCAGAATTATTATTTTATAAGAGATATTGTTGTAGACCGGACAAATTATTTTTTGATTTTAAATTGAAACAAACTTTCGAAATGTTTAATGGAATTACTTTGTGTATTCGACAACGGCAAGGTAATAATAATAAGAAAATAACTGCTGCTGACTTATTAGATTATAAAGGAGTGGATAATTTATTGAAAATTGATCATGCATTTTCGTTTATGAAAAATATGAGAAGTTCTCAGTCATTTTGGCAATCGGAAAAAAGGAAACTTTTCACTATAATCAGTCAAATAGGAATTCCGACATTTGATAACACTTTCTTCGGACGATGGAAAATGGAAGGAACTTTTAATTATTTTAACGAAAACTTTAAATGGAAAGGATATTAATCAAGACATGGCGGATAAAATGAGTTCGGGAGATAAAGCAAAATTAGTTCGTGATGATCCGGTAACTGTCGTTAGATATTTCGACAATAAAATTCGACTTTTGTGGAGAGAAATGAGAGTTGCCGGTGATAAAAATAAGATTTTCGGATATGAATATCCAATGATGCATTACTATTACAGAATTGAATTTCAACATAGAGGTGCTCCACATATTCATTCTGTAAATATGGTTAAAGAATGCACCAGTTTTTGATGCTGCTGCTAAAAATAATGGAAAAATTTGCGCTAAATTTATAGATAAATTTATTAATTGTTTGGCGAATAATATGAATATCAAAAATGACGAACTAATTACGTATCAAAAACATAACCATTCTGTTTCCTGCGGTAAAATATTACGCAATAAAAATAATAATAATAACAACAATAAAATTGATGATAATGGAAAATGTCGATATAATATACCTTTTTATCCAATGCGAGAGACTAAAATTTTAACTCCACTTATTATTAAAGATCAAAATGATGGTAATGATGATGATGTTGATGCGGTTGATATAAATATTTGTAGAAAAGCTTTTGCAAATCACAAATTTATTAGAGAAACCTTGGATAAATTTATGGAAAAACCTAATGAATTATCAACTTTGGAATTTACTTTCGATGATTTACTGGAATATTTGAATATAACTGAAATTGAATACGAACAAGCTTTGAGATGTTCTTTGAAAAAGAAAAGTATTTTTAAACCGTAATATATGCGATATAAACATAAATCCATATAATACAAGAATTTTAAATATGCACCAAGCGAATATGGATATACAATATATCGTCGATCCATATTCCTGTGTTACGTATATCGTAAATTATATTAACAAATCAAATTCGGGAATTTAAAAATTAATGGCCGAAGCCCAAGCGCAAATCAAGGCAGGAGATTTCGATACTAAGGAAAATTGCGGAAATGGGGAAATATATTTTTGGGTAGTCACGAAGTTTCAGCTCAGGAAGCCGCCTATCACACTTTAGGTTTAAGATTGACGAATGCAAGTATTCCACGTCTTCGTTAATACTTTTCCCATGGAAAAAAGGACGAAAATGACTAAATCCAAATTTAAACTGGCAACAATGGCTCCTGATGATGAAAATATATATCTTTCAGGACTATTGGATTATTATAGTTTAAGATCTTTACTATTAGAAAATGTTTGTTTGGCCGAATATGCTACCGAATATATTTATAAGAAAATTAATAGTAATAAACCACCACCACAAAACGCAATAATACAAATCGTCGGCTCCGGCTATGTAACAAAATCAAAATCCAGAAAATTATTACAATTTCGAGGATACAGTATAAAAAGTGATCCAGATAATTTTTATAGAGAACATTTGATGTTATTTATACCTTGGCGCAATGAAAAAGCACTTGATTTCTTAATAACATATTTGTTTACTTACATTAGTACCCTACTAAAATTTAGATAACAGTATAATCGATCTCAATGTATGGTGGGTTGGATTAAATACCAATCGATTTCTCGTTCGATAGATCGCTTGTTCTGTTGACACTATACCTTGTTTTTAAACTAAGAGGAGCGATTTGAATTTAAGTTGGCATTTCTGTTGCCTAGTGATTGGTCAAATTGTCGCCCGTTTCACACAGCTCTTTTAATACAACTGACAACGACATTTGTCAGTTTTGTGTTTATTCATGTAAAAATATTCATTAGTTCAATCTTTATTACCATTTTTTTGCGTTTGTTATATTCCAACCAAGTATTCAGTTTGATAAACAAAATCTACAGTCCATGCTTGTTTTTTCTTGTTGATTGCAAATAAAATCTTATTTTTGTGAGTATTTTTACATCAAGTTTTACATACATAGCAGTACAATATTATAATCAGCGAGAAGCTAGATCCTGGCTCCAAGCGAGCGTAATTGATATGGCAACACCGCTCAGCCGACGATCGTCGGTTATCGGATTCGACAGTTACGGGGGGAATATGCAATTGAAGCAAATCAAACTATCAGGACAAGAAAATATAGAAAACAAATTAATTAAAAAAAATTATCTTTATTTTGCTTCAGAAATGCTATATAATCATAATCGTATCGATATCGCTCCTTGAAAATTAACAACTTTCTTTTTATTACTGTAATGCTATATATTGTTGTGCCTCAATTAAATTTGACACAGAGGTTGATAACATAATAATCTTTCATATTCCATATTCAAAATTCGCTGACAAACGGTACGAGGGTAGGAAAAATTGAAAACAAAGAATTTTTTTAAAAAATTTACAACTTTCTTTTTATTACTGTAATGCTATATATTGTTGTGCCTCAATTAAATTCGGCACAGAGGTTGATAACATGATAATCTTTCATATTCCATATTCAAAATTCGCTGACAAACGGTACGAGGGTAGGAAAAATTGAAAATAAAGAATTTTTTAAAAAAATTTACAACTTTCTTTTTATTACTGTAATGCTATATATTGTTGTGCCTCAATTAAATTTGGCACAGAGGTTGATAACATAATTATCTTTCATATTCCATATTCAAAATTCGCTGACAAACGGTACGAGGGTAGGAAAAATTAAAAATAAAGAATTTTTTAAAAAAATTTACAACTTTCTTTTTATTACTGTAATGCTATATATTGTTGTGCCTGAATCAAATTTGGCACAGAGGTTGATAACATAATAATCTTTCATATTCCATATTCAATATTCGCTGACAAACGGTACGAGGGTCGAAAAAATTTAAAACAAAGAATTTTTTTTAAAAATTTACAACATTCTTTTTATTACTGTAATGCTATATATTGTTGTGCCTCAATTAAATTTGACACAGAAGTTGATAACATAATAATCTTTCATATTCCATATTCAAAATTCGCTGACAAACGGTACGAGGGTAGGAAACATTGAAAATAAAGAATTTTAAAAAAAAAATTTACAACTTTCTTTTTATTACTGTAATGCTATATATTGTTGTGCCTGAATCAAATTTGGCACAGAGGTTGATAACATAATAATCTTTCATATTCCATATTCAAAATTCGCTGACAAACGGTACGAGGGTAGGAAACATTGAAAATAAAGAATTTTTTAAAAAAATTTACAACTTTCTTTTTATTACTGTAATGCTATATATTGTTGTGCCTCAATTAAATTTGGCACAGAGGTTGATAACATAATAATCTTTCATATTCCATATTCAAAATTCGCAGACAAACGGTACGAGGGTAGGAAAAATTGAAAATAAAGAATTTTTAAAAAAAATTTACAACTTTCTTTTTATTACTGTAATGCTATATATTGTTGTGCCTCAATTAAATTTGGCACAGAGGTTGATAACATAATTATCTTTCATATTCCATATTCAAAATTCGCTGACAAACGGTACGAGGGTAGGAAAAATTGAAAATAAAGAATTTTTAAAAAAAATTTTCAACTTTCTTTTTATTACTGTAATGCTATATATTGTTGTGCCTCAATTAAATTTGGCACAGAGGTTGATAACATAATAATCTTTCATATTCCATATTCAAAATTCGCTGACAAACGGTACGAGGGTAGGAAAAATTAAAAATAAACAATTTTTAAAAAAAATTTACAACTTTCTTTTTATTACTGTAATGCTATATATTGTTGTGCCTCGATTAAATTTGGCACAGAGGTTGATAACATGATAATCTTTCATATTCCATATTCAATATTCGCTGACAAACGGTACGAGGGTCGAAAAAATTTAAAACAAAGAATTTTTTTAAAAAATTTACAACATTCTTTTTATTACTGTAATGCTATATATTGTTGTGCCTCAATTAAATTTGGCACGGAGGTTGATAACATAATAATCTTTCATATTCCATATTCAAAATTCGCTGACAAACGGTACGAGGGTAGGAAACATTGAAAATAAAGAATTTTTAAAAAAAATTTACAACTTTCTTTTTATTACTGTAATGCTATATATTGTTGTGCCTGAATTAAATTTGGCACAGAGGTTGATAACATAATAATCTTTCATATTCCATATTCAAAATTCGCTGACAAACGGTACGAGGGTAGGAAAAATTGAAAATAAAGAATTTTTTTAAAAAATTTACAACTTTCTTTTTATTACTGTAATGCTATATATTGTTGTGCCTCAATTAAATTTGGCACAGAGGTTGATAACATAATAATCTTTCATATTCCATATTCAAAATTCGCTGACAAACGGTACGAGGGTAGGAAAAATTGAAAATAAAGAATTTTTAAAAAAAATCTACAACTTTCTTTTTATTACTGTAATGCTATATATTGTTGTGCCTCAATTAAATTTGGCACAGAGGTTGATAACATAATTATTTTTCATATTCCATATTCAAAATTCGCTGACAAACGGTACGAGGGTAGGAAAAATTGAAAATAAAGAATTTTAAAAAAAAAATTTCAACTTTCTTTTTATTACTGTAATGCTATATATTGTTGTGCCTCAATTAAATTTGGCACAGAGGTTGATAACATAATAATCTTTCATATTCCATATTCAAAATTCGCTGACAAACGGTACGAGGGTAGGAAAAATTGAAAACAAAGAATTTTTCAAAAAAATTTACAACTTTCTTTTTATTACTGTAATGCTATATATTGTTGTGCCTCAATTAAATTTTGCACAGAGGTTGATAACATAATAATCTATCATATTCCATATTCAAAATTCGCTGACAAAGGGTACGAGGGTAGGAAAAATTGAAAATAAAGAATTTTTAAAAAAAAATTACAATTTTCTTTTTATTACTGTAATGCTATATATTGTTGTGCCTCAATTAAATTTGGCACAGCGGTTGATAACATAATAATATTTCATATTCCATATTCAAAATTCGCTGACAAACGGTACGAGGGTAGGAAAAATTTACAACTTTCTTTTTATTACTGTAATGCTATATATTGTTGTGCCTCAATTAAATTTGGCACAGAGGTTGATAACATAATTATCTTTCATATTCCATATTCAAAATTCGCTGACAAACGTTACGAGGGTAGGAAAAATTGAAAACCAGTATTAAACAGTTCCAAAGTATCCTCATTTCCACATCACCCAGGAGGTAGAGGATTCGATGCGTTTTTTTCAAGGTGGTTTCCCCCCAATAGGCCTAATCCACAGTAATAAAAAATATTCTTCTGTTTGGGGCGCACTACTATACTACCCAATCAAAAAATTTACGGTTCAAAAATTTTTATTTTTATTCCACTCCTGTGGAAAATAAAACGAATCATCGCGATTACTACAGGCCATGATTTTTGGTCCCTGCCACAAGCAATTTTAGGTAAATATATTATCTTCACCAAATTGTTGGTGGCGTGGACCTTCATCGCCTTGAAAATAATTTTATACCTTGGATTCTCGAAATACCGAGATTTCGTAATTAGGTAGTATACATAGCGATCCCCATCCAATAGTATGGCTACATCGCCTACATTTTTGTTTTGCCCTTTCAATATATCAACGTTGTTGAATGTATTTCTAAAAAAAATTACAAAGGTTTTACCAATGTTCAGTTGACACTAGGCTAAGCATGGTAAAGAGAGCGAAACGCTACAACAGCAGTTGATTTGAAATTTAATCACCATACGGATTAAACAGGGTTAGTGACATAGACTTACCGAAACTGGAGGGCGATACCTTTGAACATTCCGAAGTCTCTCGACACACAATGTCCTATGCAACCTTCGCTAAGGAATAAATCTCCACGGATTATATTTATGTGGACAGTGGGTATTTTCTTTGTTTTGAATTGCCTCCAAAATTTACAGTAGTCCCTAAAGAAAATTTCGATATTAAATATCTGCAAAAGACGAAGTCCGTCTTTCTTTTTCGTTATTTTTCATCTGTTATATATTATTGGTAATTAAAATTTGCTTTAAAATTGAAAACAGCTAATATATTGAAAAAATCATAACACTAAGAGTCGTATTACACAGCAAAGAATTATGCCGAATATTTCTTTTCTCAAAAATACTGAACAAAAAAGAAAAGAAAATATTTGAGTTTTATTGCCACATGCCTATTCCATTGCACCAAGAAGCCCAACAATGACACAGTTCAAAACTCAATTCGGACATACGGTTTCCTACCTCGTTACACTTATTGGACCACCCGGTACAGTCCAAAGACGAGTTACAGTCGACGGAAAAGTTTTGTAACTAACAGGTGTATTGAAAGGGCCATTAACAATCTCGAACATTAACTCGATTCTCAATAGCCTTTATTAATACGCTTGTTGGTTAAATCACTATAAACCTTAGAGAACGTAAAATTTGTCTTAAAAAAACTGATAAAACTAAATGGAGAGTAGTTAGGTGATAGTTGAAATGTCGGCCATGGGCAAAATAGGAGTAACTCAAACTGTACCGTTACCCTTACCGCATAATACAATTTGTGCAGTAGATATTAAAACTTTTTTTTAATATAGTTCAACTATTACAGTATGAAATAAAACTTTGTATTTACCTCTAACGAAAAGTGATTTTAATGATCCACACAAGCATTTTCGGCCTAGATACCTAGTTTTAACAACTAATTCGTACTTTCAAACTTCACTTTTCGTTCTACATAAATAAATAACTATCAATTTATACTGATACTTACATTTTAAAGGTTTGTAATTGGAAAAATACACGTGTTAAAAATTCAACACAATAGATAAATAAATAATTTACAGCGTATTCAGTTTATTATTCATTTCACAAGAACAAGTAGAGATAACAAAGGGGTATGTTTTGTGGTAGAGATCACGTACAGATACAAATATTTTAAACAGAAAGCTTCAAACAGAGACAAGGCTTCAAATCTCAAGGGGGCGTCATAATCATAAATATAGATAAATACTATATACGGGGAAGAATGGACTCTCCTGTACTCAAGTCCGAAGCCACAAAGTTTTGTCGAGTGTGGCGCCATCTATTATGGTGGAAGGTTAGTATTCACTTACGGGGAAAAAATAGAGGAGACCTGCATGATCAGTCACAGTCCACTAGTTACTACTAGATGGCAAACCAAGCAAATACCGGTGGGTTTTTTAAATTATGCCTATGTTGTTTTTTCTTGAATAAACCAATAAAAACAGTCGTACAAAGTTTAAACACTTTTGTTTGTTTTTTCTATTCGTATGCTACAAATACGATAAGTTGATCGATACAACTATTACGATATTACAGAGACGGATAATTGGACTGAATGTGCATATATCTCACGCCCTAATTACACTATTGGCGTATTTCAATATTCGCGCCTTTTTAGATTTACAACCCCGCCGGTAATGTTGCAATTGACGGAATCCCATCGGTTTTCCATTGGAAGGAAAAGGAAACTGCAAATTTCGAACGAAATGTAAAGGGATAGAAAACTTTTCCGCGCAGGCCATTAGATTTTTAGAATTTGTGAGGTGTTTGTGTCCAGTGAAACAAAGCGAATTTTTTTGGATTATTGGATCATTGTCAGGCAAACCTAAAAATCTTTTTATATAATTATTGCATGTTTACGAATTTACCTTATCTTACATAGTTTTAACATATCTTTCGTAGAAATTGTTGAGTAATATTAATAAATTCGCTTACCTACAAGTAATAAATAACAAACAAATAATTTCAACTATTTTATATAGGTACGTATAGCCAGTAGCTAGTTTTCGTTTATGCATTTTATGGTACTCGTATGAGTGAAATAGTTTGTTACCGATAAATTCAAAGTTTAGTTTGTAATATGCCTCGAAAAACTATTATTGATTGTAAAAAACTTTCGGAGTGTCTATTACAACCGGTACCCGGTGACTCTTATGAGTTTTTTTCGGAATTGAAAATAGATAGCGATATATTATTGAAAACTTGCCAGCTATATTTTAAAAATTCCTCACTTAGTAATATTTATAAAATCCAACGAGTTCTTAATAGAAATACTGGAAATGTCAAACAATTTTTTCTCGAAAACAATAATGCAGAATGTCAATCAGATCCCGAAATAGAAAAATTTTTATGCTTTATCACGAGCGTGCGAGCACGAGCACGAGCGTGCGAGTGTATTAGTAAAATTCCAGAACCTACCGAAATTAATTTTTGGGATCGCAATCGGCATCAATAGATCGTGAGAGTACCTCCTTACTTACGTACTTACCGGCGTTTTGTTTTAAATTCTCAGTCAGTAATGATTTGATTTTGAAGATGGCAGCGTTTTTTGACCGTAAGAAGCGTTCAAGTAAGTACCTTTTTTTGTGTTTTTTGCTGAGTGCTAAACTTTGTTTTTCGTTTATTATGTTGTGAAGGTATTGAACAACACATTGCTACTTCATATTTTTCACAAGTTCAGAATAAATTTAGTCCAAAATTTTAGACGCACGATCGTGATACCTCGGTCGTAACTTGAAATTCAGATAATATTTTTTGCTGGAGATTTTTATTAGATTTCATGTTTAGTAACTGAATAAATTAGTTCCCCCTTTTCGATTTCAGGACTTAACCTGTCTGAATTGCCACAAAATGAAATTTGGGAGATATTGGAAGATGGAACTAATTCCGATATTGATGAATTCCATGACGAAGACATGGAAACAGAGTCGCGCCTTGTTAACACGTTAGCAGACGATGACAACGTATCTGAGAAAACCATCTCTAGGTAAAAGGTATGATGGGTATGACCACTTGCCAATTTTTGATGAGATAAAAGCACCCAGATCTTGCCTCTTTGAAGAATGCAGAAGTCGTTCCAAAATTAAATGTGCTAAATGTGATGTGTACTTGTGCCTTTCACGCAATAACAATTATTTTATGTTGTACCACCAAAAACCATAAAAGAAAATAAATATTTTCAAGAAAGTTTAATGTTTCATTCACACATAGGTATAGAAAAATGCAAAAATCACGATCGTGCGACTTGCAAATTATTCCTAAGTCTCACGATCGTGAGGGTACATTTTCCGGAAAACTGTATTTTCATGATTTTTTTTTTCCATTTTTCTGGACTTCCTTCAAGTCCTAATACAAGGTTTAATAAAGTTTTGCATCAATATTAAAGAAAAAAAGTATCCGGGTGGAAAGGGTTAAAAGCAATCACTCATTATTTGTCTTAAATGATTTGCTCGGTGGGTACACTTCATCGAATGGAGTGTATGGCTCCTTATGTATATATTTCGGCATACGTAATTCAAAGAAAAATCGCAAACGGCTAAAACAAAAATGGTTACGCAATATGCCCAAATTAAATCGCCAAGAGAACACCCCAGGCCATTGTGAAAGTAGTTGTTTATATACATATAACTTAAACAATTCTTGCACGGAGTCCAATGTCGTTTCCGACAACTCTATTTCCACCGGTGAAACCATAGACAAAAAAAAAGAGACGGATTGAAGTATAGCCGGTATAAGGCATAACGTTTCTGCTCAACTGACCCGCGCATCGAGTCGCTACCGTCGCGCGAACTATAAGATTGTTTTACATAATAGAATAAAATAGTTTAAAATATTATAAATTGCATTACACTTTAACATATCGCCTTCAATGTCGATAAATATTATAAAATATCCTAGTATATTAACTTTTAAGTCATTAAAAATGAAAATATACAAAATAAATCATACATTGGTGGGTATGAATCTGGCTTGTGTTTGTCAAAGTCAAAGTGAAAGTGTCAAAAATTATAATTGCAAATGGCCAATTAATGGTGAGGCAAGGGTGAGTAGTATTTAGGATTAGTTTAGTTTTAAATTTATTTAGGGTTTTAGTTTTAATAAAGGAAATAAAAGTAAGTGAACCTTTAAAATGTCATCACCAGGTATAATTCGTCATAGTTGCATTGCAAAAAATTGTAATAATAAATATTTTTGGCCACTTCGCAATTTGGATTGTAAGAATAAAACATTTTTCAAATTTCCATCTGATATTAATCAAAGGGAACAGTGGTACAAAATCTTAGAACTTCCTTATACATCCAAAGATCAAAGGTTGTGTGAAGATCATTTCGATGATAATGGATTCACAAGTTCATTACGAAAAAGACTTATTAAATTTGCTTTACCTTTGCAACCCTTACATCATACACCACCAAATGTAGTTGAACATAATAATAATACCCAAGCTTTTGAAAATACCATATTGCCTGTAAAAAGAAAGCTTAGTTTTTCTAATATTGATGATAGTCAATTTGAACATGTTCCCAAAAAACAATGTTTGGAATTAAGTATTTTAAGTAAAATAAATGAAACTAGAGTCAGTAATCTATCTCCCAAGAAGAAGAAAATGTATTGCGAAGAATGTAAGGCTAATTTGCAGACAGACATTTTAGACGTTCACCATAGTTTCACTTCCTTCAAAGAAAATGATGATAAAACACGTTTGATTTATGTACAAAGGGAAGTCATTAAATTTCTTTCAATGCTGCATGATATTGTATACTATATTTTACCACTTTTAGGTCATGTAGAGAATATTATTGAAAAAACTGAACTCTTCGCAAATGGTCATATTAATTTTGGTTGGTTCACCTGTCAAGAACATAAATCATATGTATTTTCTCAGCTCATAAAAGTTTGCGTCCCCTTATTAATTAAAAAATATTATAATGATGTTAAGAGGACTAAAAAACAACAATAATTCCTTTTTTTTTGTAAAAATGTACTGCGTTTAATTTTTTTGTTTCAGACCTGTTCTTGTCTTAATGGACCATGAAAATCGAAAATCTAGTTTTTAACTCCTTTTTATTAAAATATGTGATGTTTTTGTTGTTTTGTTTTGTTTTAAACTAATGTGCAATTTGATGTGATATTGGATTAGCTTTCTTAAATATTATGTAATTTTAGTAAAAATATTGTGATACCAATTCCAATTTTCTAGTTAGGATAGAATATTTATGTTATACAGTGTTAACAGATATATTATAAAACAAGCATTTAACTAATGTACAATTTATTGTAAGTGATCTGTGATAATTTAATCCAAAGATACAATAAGAATGTTAATTAATGAAAGTTGATAATGTATACAGAATAATCGTACTAATTTAATAAACAAATATTTTAGTTAATTTTGTTATGTTATGTGCAGGTTAATAAAAATTTTAAATGTGTGTTGTTTTCTTATTTATCTAAATTATGTGTTTTAAAATTGTTTGTTAATTATAATTATTTCATTGCAAAAAATGAAATGAAATTTTATTTTTTGTAATGAAATTATTATATAATAAACAATTTTAAGACAAATTGTAAAATTTGCTACCCATAATCCAAACTACCAGATTTAAATATCCCGCCTGTTAAAATTAGTTCCGACACCCCTTCCTGGTGCGCTGCGATCAACGCGATGCCTACGGTTACTACAGCAACGACAACTCTCATTATATATTATTTCTCTATGGGTGAAACCTTGGATTATGTTGAAAATAATAATTACGTTGATGAAGAAGTGAAACAAGAAGCTTCATTTTTATTCGTTGATAATAGTAATCAGTATTTCGAAGACAATAACACTAGTGTCACAGAAATTTCAAATGTTACCCCACCAAATTCCTAAGATATCCCTATTTCAATAAGGAATCTATACTTTGAAAAAAGCGATGAGCCTCCTAAAGTATTTGAAAATGTTATCGATGCTGGTTCCAGAAGTGTGAGGAAAAATTTCAATTTCAGTAATTGCGCGTTTTACGATATTTTGCGATATATATGTTAATGGTAAATTACACAAATATTATACGACCATACGCCATAAATTTAAAAATATAAACAGTGCCTGCGTGTTATATTTTAAGAAATCGTTTTGTAATAAATACAAAACACTTTTCACTATATATGCTTACTGTAAACATAAACGGTGCAAAACTTTTGTTATTCGTCTTCGAAGACAACATTCGGTTGTTATCGGTAGTATTCATAGCTCTTTTCGCGGTATTTGCCATAATACCAATGATAAATATACGACGTACGTCCGTGCTCACGAGCGGCAATTGTTATCATCTAAATTAATTTCATCGACCTCTTCTTCTGTTCGTATGGCAGATATTAATTCTACACCAAGTAGCGAAATAGTCAATGGAAATCTGGGAAACATCAAGTCTCTAGTGGTCTACAGGAAAATAAAGTCCGAGGCTATGTCGCAATTAGATAGAGATGAAGATGACTATATGGATCTACGACTAATGAAGAAGGAACACCCTGAATATATTTTAAAAATAATCGACGATTTTGCAGTGTATGTATGTAGCAGAGAACAGCTGTATATACTACAAGCAGCCAACTTGAAAAAACCCTGTGTAACTTTACACTTAGATGCGACGGGAAGTTTGGTCAGGTTTCCCGACAAAGACAAGAAGAAACGCATTTTTTATTATGCGGCGGTTATCCACATACCTGAAAACCAATTTGTATGCCCAATCTTCGAAATGGTGACGGATCAACACGATTCACGTAATATTGGTTATTGGTTGGAATACGTCAAGGATTATGTGATCCTTAATAATCAGAAATGGCCCCCATTTTCCACAGTTGTGACGGATTTCAGTTTCGCGCTGATGAACGCGGTTATACGCCAGTTAATTGGCATGGAATCATTGACTGATTATATTAATCTATGTTTCGATCTGTGAACTCTACCTACGAACCCAAAGAAACCATCAATTTATCTAAAATTATGTTGTTGTCATTTCGTAAAAATAATTGTTAATGATGTTAATAAACTTGTGAGCAATCGGCAACATAAATTTTTTTTAAAACTATTTTGGCATCATTATTTTCTGTTAATAATCTAGAAGATGTGGGAACGTGGTTCAAAAACTTAGTAATTTTGTGCTTGTCAAAAATTAAATCCTGCGAAGTGGAATACAGTTTGTCACTTCTAATTTCCGATCATAATGAAAATTATGATGATATCGACGAATTAAATGTCAATGTTGAGGAGAAAGGCAAAACAAATTTTGAAAATAGCAATTTTTATAAATATTTTAAAAACATTTTTGATAATTTTGTTGAACCCAGCGGTATTACTGGAATTAAAAATGAGTATTTTTATCCCGAATTGATAAATACAATATTAAAAAAATATTTGCCTTTTCTTCCTCTATGGTCGAACGTCGAACGTCATCAGCGATCATAGTAAAGAAAGATTTAGTAACGCGCCGGTAGAGAATTGGTTTGGACAGTTAAAAAATAATTTTCGGTTACCGCGTAATCAAAAATGCAGTAGATTTATACGGGTAGATTTATCGGGAGATTGTACTAGCTAAATTTAGAGAAATTAAATTGAACATTCCTAAATCAGGGTGTGCTAGAGGCATCAAACGGAAGTTGGACCTAAAAGCACAGATCAATATAAAGTCAATGCTCGCGACCGAAAAATGGGCAAAAAAACGAAAAATGAATCAAACCTACCTAAATAATGCGATTAATTTAACCAAACGCCTTCAGCCGCCTTATGCTCAGAGTATCCAATCAACAATAGAGACACGCACAAATTATACTGTAAAGAACAAAGATTATTATTCCGATTTCGATGTGCGCTACGTTGTTGGAATTTATGAGGGAGCGAAGCCGTTTAATTATCTTGAAATTGGTGATTATATGTTACTTGCGGATAACAATGACACCTACAAAATGTAGCTATCAAATTTTCTGATAGATATAATTCTTTTTGTTTTCGCGAAAGGTCGTACAAACCAAATATGTGTGATATCGAGCATTGATTCTTCCGATATATTCAACAATCCTAATAATTTTGAAAAGCCGCAAATATCATGCTACGGCATAACTTTAATTCCAGTCTTGATAAATGATAACCATTGGTGTGTAGCTGTCGCGGATATTGAAAATAAAGCTTTTTCTTTTTTAAATCCCTTCGGAAGTAGTATATCAGAGTCAATTAAATTTATGAATGCCTTTTTAGATTACTTTCAAGTTGACAAGTCATCCTGGAATCCCTTTGAGATAAATCACTCACTGCAGACCGATGACCACAATTGTGGTGTTTTTATTTTGATGTTCTCAAAACGTATTATTGATAACCTTGATTTCAATTTGAAAAACTTAGGTCCTCCAAAATTGTTTCGCGATCATCTTCAAACATTTATTTTAGAAAATTCAGATAGTTTGGAACAATATTGTTTGTGCGGAGATCTTCATAGACTTTGTGTGGGGAGAGGAAAGTCGTTTGATGATTGGATACAGTGTTCATTTTGTAATAGATGGATCTATTATTCTTGTGTAAAAAATAGGAATGTAGATGAAACCCGGAGATTAGACGAGCAATTTCCGGGTGAATTTTCTTGCGCGACTTACGAAAATTATAAAAATCGATTACGATTATAGTCGGTCGTCGTCATTTGAAATATTTCACATTTTCATAAACGGGTATTCGCCAGACACTTCCGGAGAAAAAACTCCAAAAGTCTTGACCACCTTGTGGTTTAAGATAAATGCGCCAGTGTCTTCGTACGATATTTTTAAATTTGATATTTTGATAAACGGGTATTCGCCAGACACTTCCGGAGAAAAGACTCCATAAGTCTTGACCACCTTGTAGTTTGAGACAAATGTGCCAGTGTCTTCGTATGATATTTTTATATTTGATATGTGGATAAAGGGGTAATCGCCAGACACTTCCGGAGAAAAGACTCCATAAGTGTTGACCACCTTGTAGTTTGAGACAAATGTGCCAGCGTCTTCGTATGATATTTTTAAATTTGATATTTTAGTAAACTGGTATTCGCCAGACACTTCCGGAGAAAAGACTCCATAAGTCTTGACCACCTTGTAGTTTGAGACAAATGTGCCAGTCTTCGTATGATATTTTTATATTTGATATGTGGATAAAGGGGTAATCGCCAGACACTTCCGGAGAAAAGACTCCAAAAGTCTTGACCACCTTGTGGTTTAAGATAAATGCGCCAGTGTCTTCGTACGAAATTTTTAAATTTGATATTTTGATAAACGGGTATTCGCCAGACACTTCCGGAGAAAAGACTCCATAAGTCTTGACCACCTTGTAGTTTGAGACAAATGTGCCAGTGTCTTAGTATGATATTTTTATATTTGATATGTGGATAAAGGAGTAATCGCCAGACACTTCCGGAGAAAAAACTCCAAAAGTCTTGACCACCTTGTGGTTTAAGATAAATGCGCCAGTGTCTTCGTACGATATTTTTAAATTTGATATTTTGATAAACGGGTATTCGCCAGACACTTCCGGAGAAAAGACTCCATAAGTCTTGACAACCTTGTAGTTTGAGACAAATGTGCCAGTGTCTTCGTATGATATTTTTATATTTGATATGTGGATAAAGGGGTAATCGCCAGACACTTCCGGAGAAAAGACTCCAAAAGTCTTGACCACCTTGTAGTTCAAGATAAATGCGCCAGTGTCTTCGTACGATATTTTTAAATTTGATATTTTCATAAACGGGTATTCGTCAGATACTTCCGGAGAAAAAACTCCAAAAGTCTTGACCACCTTGTGGTTTAAGATAAATGCGCCAGTGTCTTCGTACAATATTTTTAAATTTGATATTTTGATAAACGGGAATTCGCCAGACACTTCCGGAGAAAAAACTCCAAAAGTCTTGACCACCTTGCGGTCCAAGATAAATGCGCCAGTGTATGAGAGCTCAGAGCTACTTAACTATTTTGATGATTTTTCGTTGTGTGAACAAGACTTCTGGTTATCCAAGCCCTTATTTTATTACAAACCCAATTCATGCACTTGTATAGTTTATCATTATTTTTTTGTTATTTGCGAATAGATATTTATGATTTTATTTTTCGTGGATTAGGCCTAATAGGGGGAAACCACGTTAAAAAAACGCATCGTATCCTCTACCTCCTGGGTGATGTGGAAACGAGGATATTATGTTATCAACCTCTGTGCCAAATTTAATTGAGGCACAACAATATATAGCATTACAGTAATAAAAAGAAAGTTGTAAATTTTTTAAAAAAATTCTTTGTTTTCAATTTTTCCTACCCTCGTACCGTTTGTCAGCGAATTTTGAATATGGAATATGAAAGATTATTATGTTGTCAACCTCTGTGCAAAATTTAATCGAGCACAACAATATATAGCATTACAGTAATAAAAAGAAAGTTGTAAATTTTTTTTAAAAATTGTTTATTTTCAATTTCTCCTACCCTCGTACCGTTTGTCAGCGAATTTTGAATATGGAATATGAAAGATTATTAGGTTACCAACCTCTGTGTCAAATTTAATTGAGGCACAACAATATATAGCATTACAGTAATAAAAAGAAAATTGTAAATTTTTTTTAAAAATTCTTTATTTTTAATTTTTCCTACCCTCGTACCGTTTGTCAGCGAATTTTGAATCTGAAATAAGGAAAACTATTATATTATTATATATAACTCAGTTCTTTCTAATCCAAATTTTTATACTAGATTTCAACATCCCCCGGTATATTAGACTGGTCGAGCCATGAGGCGACCGTGATAAACGGACGTCTTGGTGCGCTGTTGCCGGCTCAGTCAATTGTCGCAGATTTGCTTTTGGAGCTAGGAGCTAGCTTCTCACCCTTAATATTATAGCATTTTTCGATATCAAAACTTCTGTTTACTTTTAGTTTTTGCTATACCTAAGCCTAGCTACATCTAAAGCTACAATTGCATTTTTTACATACTTATTTATCCCCAGTTCCATATAAATTACTTATTATAACCAACCATACATTTTTACACCATAATGTGACATTTGGTTATTACTTTCGCCATGGCCTGTGACCAATGTCTCTGGTATTAGTGTGAAAGGAGTAGTTTGAACAGTTGTACGCTGAACGCATTTCATTCGGAGTGCTGTACAGAACGTATTAGCGCCCGCTCCGCTTTTGTAATTCTGAAGGCGATGTGTTGTCCTGTAACGATTGGTTGAGGCTAAGCTTGGCAGTTGGAGAGGACTTCTGATTGGTGGTTCAACTCGGGCAGGGTGACGCCGACTCACGGCGCAGGAGCTTCTTGAGAATTACTAGTCTATGGGTACATCAAGCGAAGGGGCATAAAATTTCTTGTTATAAAATTTGGTTGAAAAATATGGTTTTCACCCTACGGGGATGTCCAATTGATAACTAATAATTTCCCGGGTAGTTTTGAGGATATTTTTGGAGATTTTTGGAGTATTCAGACCCGAGGAAATACCATCTGATGGGATTATTGAAATTATGACCTGTGCCGGAAGCCATTTTGCTGTTTGGGGCTTGGCAAAGTTCGGAAGTATGTACTGTAAGTACTTGAAGAATCTTTTAATCAATACTAAAATCCATTCAATCAGAGTGTTTTATTTGACTCGTCAATGAGCGTAGTTTGTTCCTAGAAGTCTCTTTATGGAATTATTTTTTTTTATACATAGGTGACTAATGTATGTTGGTGAGAAACTTGGATTGTTGAGATCAAAGTAGGCCTGTACCACTTGATTGGGAAGCTAACATCTGTACCAAAGATTGAATCTCGATCTGGCCAATCGGTAAGCATGCATTTTGATAAATTTCTGTTTTTATTCATTGGGAGTTATGGCAGATGCCATGTCAGTTTTTTTGTTGTTCTTTTTTTTGTAAATTTGTTGTTACTAAGGAAAGAGTGACATACTCATTACCTTGGTGACCAATTCTAGTAAATTAGTATGGGGTTAAATGGGGTTTTGGCATAATCCTGATTTATTCTATTATATAGGTGGATATACGAGGTGTACAGGAAAGGTACAATAGTACTGTATGAAGCTATTACTGTTACTGTCCAGTATTTTTGATACGTCCAGTAAAGATTACGTGGTGTTACCTTGCTTGAACTTGGTACATACCCGATATGTGTAGTACATATTTGCTGAGGACTAATTAGTTCTTTGTTTTATTTTAGGGGTTTTCTAGTTTCTAGATTCCATTTTCTGATTTCATTACCCAAGTTCTACGGAATTCTACTATTGATTTTGTGTTGGTAAACCAGAGATTCTGTTCTGGGAGGTGATGTATAATCCAAAGCCCGTGTACAACGATATGCACTCTTCTGGCATAATCGAAGGGTGGCAACGCAGATGTTCTGTTGGGACGAACTAGTTATCGCCCATCGGTGGAAGTCGGAGTTCGTCGATAGACGTCACAAGTAGTCTCATCGTTCTATCACGCAAGTTGTTAACCATTTATTATAAATTTTGTACATAACATCACCACACCGTTATTGTAATATTGAGTCAATTGGGGGGTATTGCGCTATAGTGCTTTTATTGATTATTTGTGAATATGCCATTTATCATTGGCAGGTAACAAACTTATGTATTATTTACCACCAATGCCTGCACCTAATGCGGTACATCCCTATATATATATATATATATATATATATATATATATATATATATATATATATATATATTATATATATATATATATTTGTAAAATATTGTAGTGTCACTATTAACTAGTGATTAATTGATTTTATGGTAGATTAAAGTAAGTCGTGGTCACGTATAAGCTTATATGTCATCTCTACGCATTGGTGTAGATTTATTTCACTGTGCCACTCTTATTTAATGTATGACAGGTATTATAGGTTGCATACTGTGCAGGATTGTTGCACTGCATAAGCATATTCATGTTAAGTAATTGATTTTGTGTGTTATCGGAAATCAAGTGTTTGCCAGAGGGCGTATGTTTTTGAATTTTTAATAAATTGATAGCTAGGAATTGCTGGAACTCACAGTAGTACCACACTCGATGTACCTAGAGATTAGTCACCTCCATCCAATTTCATAAGTTGGAATAATATAATTTGGGGAATGTATACTTTGGAATTTAAAAGTTGGAATATTATAGTTGGATCTTATGAGTGGGATTATATAAGTGGGGAATCTTAAGCTTAGGATTTTATAAGCTGGGATTTAATACGCCATTTGGGATATAGATCGGTATATAATTATACAGATATTTTGGGATTTAATGCGTCATTTGGGTTATAAATAGGTATATAATTGTATAGATATCACCTTATTTTCTTTTTCTTGTTTGTTATTGTAATAAGTCATCTGTGATCAAATTACACACCGGGTAGTCTGTGTAAATAAATTGTAACTTGGGAATCGAACATCCGACTTTTATTTCCTCACCTATTTGGTAGTCTTAGGGTGTGGGGAAAACTGGTATAGGTAGTTGTCAGGAGGCAAGGTTACCTGTCGCCCATTTCTATAAATTCGTCTTCGACCATCGGACCCTCCCGACTCCGCGAGAGCTAGAGGCAACGCCTAAAAGCGTAAAGCGACCGAAGTTATCATTTGGCAATTCGTGTGTAACGAGTGGTTGCAAATACATAGAAGACAAATGTTTATAGCTAAATTTAGCGAAATTAAAAAGAAACGTGAAAAATTTATTAAAATAGATTACCAAAATTCAGATGAATACGAAAACAATATTATATTATTAAATAATATTAATATTAATAATAATAATAATATTAATGATGATGATGATGCTGCTCAAGTAAATAATAATAAGAAAAATATTTCTATTGATCAATTATTGTATAATAGTGGATACGTCGGAAATGACGTACAACATCAAATTGATGCATTATCTGGATTAAGTGGACGTCAAGGAGGAGTAAAAAATAACAATAAAGATGGTTGTTATGATAAAAATTATTTAGGCAATAATAATAATTTGATTAGAAAATCCAAAATTTTAAAACTAGATAATTTATATAAAATGATTTCTACATTATTATATTATTAAATAATAATAATAATATTAATGATGATGATGATGCTGCTCAAGTAAATAATAATAGGAAAAATATTTCTATTGATCAATTATTGTATAATAGTGGATACGTCGGAAATGACGTACAACATCAAATTGATGCATTATCTGGATTAAGTGGACGTCAAGGAGGAGTAAAAAATAACAATAAAGATGGTTGTTATGATAAAAATTATTTAGGCAATAATAATAATTTGATTAGAAAATCCAAAATTTTAAAATTGGCTAATTTATATAAAATGATTTCTACATTAAATTTCAAACAATCGATGATATTTGATTATATCAATAGTGAAATATTAATGGATAAACCAGCAGAAGCGATTACTATACATAAATCGCAGGGGGCAACGTACAATTCCGTTGCTGTTAAACTTAAGAATAAAATGTTGAAATGTTCGATTTACGTAGCATGTAGTCGAGTTACTAAATCGAATGGTTTGTATTTATATGGAACTGATTTTAAAAAACCAGCAACCAATAGTAGGAAAACCAAAGATTTGATTGAAAAGGAAATGAGTAATTTATGGGAAAATCCAAATAGACAATTATTTTTACCCATGAAAATAATTGTAAAGACAAAAAATCCTCATCGATCAGAATATTTTATCAAAATTGTCAGTTTCCATAAATACAAAGACATTTTGATGACAAATTGTCAATTTCAAATGGCCGATATAATATTTTTAACCGAAACATGGTTAATAAATAATGACGACGAAACATTGAAGAACGATTTAAAAGATTTTAAATTAGTTTGCAATTTAACAAGTACAACAAATATTAGAAAACCATTCGGAATTTTATGTTTAGAAAAGAAAAATTTAAATTATTGTAAATTAATTAGGAAAATTGCCAGACCGTCAGCATCTGATAAAAACAAAATTATACAATCTGTAGAAATTGAAATAGAATCGACGACGTCATCCTCAAATATCAAATTAACAGTATACATAATTCACGTTCCCCCTAAAGTATTAAGGAATGAAATAGAAGATTTCTTAATAGATTATTTTAATTTTAATATTAGCAGCGATAAACTAATTATAGGAGATTTTAATATAGATTGGCAGGAAAATTCATCAATTAAACAATATTTCATAAATAACAGCATTAAACCAATAATTGATGATCAAGGACCGACAACTTGGGATAATACATATATAGATTGGTGTTTGACAAACAACAACTCTAAAATTATTGCTCAAATTGGTAACACATCAGTCATCATAAACCTATAATTGTGAATGTTTATGATAATATTTTAGATTGTACAAATGTTAGAAATCAAATAGAAATTTTAAAAAATCGTCATCAATGCCTGTCACTAAAAAAATATTACCACCACCACCAACTACATCATTTCAACCACCACCACCACCACAACAATCAAATTTAATAAAAACAAGAAGAACTATGTCATTGCCATGTCATGTCAAATATTACTAAATTTAAAGGTTTAAAAAATGACGATCGTGTTTCCTGCTATTCTAATTCCGTTATTATTTGTTTATTGGGACTGGATGTATTTGTTGAAATACTTTTGATAAAAAATATCATTACCAATAACATTCTTAATATGGATTTAGAAGCGAATATTTGGAATGTTGAAAGAAATTAATGATACATTGTTAATTAAAAAATTGGTACATCCAAGATATGCAGAAAATAGACAACAAGATTGTCAGGAATTTTTACAAGATTTAATTGGAAAATTATTCGGGGATTTACAATATTTATTCAAGATTGAATATGTGACAAATTTAAAATGTTTAGGATATAACAATGAAAGAATTGTCGACCGAACTGTATCAAATACGATGATGGTTCGTGTTGCGAATATAGCTGATGATGCTACTGGGAAATATAGATTCGAAGATCTTTTTAAAAATTATGAATTATTGAATCACCCTCAAAGATGTTTAGAATGTTTAGACAATAAATTCGAAGAAAATTTAACAATTTCAGAAGTAGGCAGTTATACCATTTTATGGTTCGTAAATTATTTGACGAGTGATTCAGTACGAATTTTTTCATGTTTAAATTTGAACGACGTAAACAATATAATTATATCTGGATATAGATTTAAAGTTGTCGGTGCAGTTTACCACGAAGATACAGCGAGTGATAGCGGCCATTATAAATCTATTGTCAGAAATACGGACGTTAGCGACGACGATAACGACGATCAATTGAAATGGATCGAATATAATGATGAACAAGTTACACAAATATCCGATTTCGATAAAACATTAGAAAGATGTGTTTTACTATTTTTACAAAAAAATCAATAGTAGTTGATTTAATGGATAATTAATAATTGGGAAAATTTAAATATTTTTTTTTGAAATGAATTAGAAGAGGTTGGGTTTGGAGTAGGAGGAGGAGGAAAAACTTCTATTCTCTTTGCTGAAATAAACAAGTCGTTATAATTGTTATTGGTAAGTATTTTTTAAAAAATTATATAAATGAAATGGTTTTGGATAATGGAAACATTTCTATTATATAATATAAATATTATTATATCTATCTATTGTTGCTATTGTTGTTTTGAAAATAACTTTCATTGAAATAATATAAGAATATCGAAGTAATTTTTCATGAATGAAGAAAGACCATCCATCAAGTGTGTATTTGTTTCTATTGTTTTAGTTTGATGTGTGTGTAACAAGAATAACAACAACAACAACAACAACAACAACAACAATAATAATAATAACAGACGTTATTTATTTTATAATATAATTTAGTTATTTAATATTTTTTTCTTTTTTTAGGTTGATTTTTTCGCTTTTTAAATTTTTGGTGTTGAAAGTTGATTGTTTTCATTATTACGAAGGAGAATAGTTTCGAATGGTGGGGAATTACAAATTATTATATAGGTGAAGTATTGTTTCTATTCTTTTTATTAGTTTTTTGAGGTTATCATATACTTATTTAGAGATGGGTTATTTTTTTTATTTTATTTGATTTCCTATATATATATATATATATATATATATATATATATATATATATATATATATATATTGATATGGAAAGTGGAATCATACAGCACATACACCAAACAAGGGTTATTTCATTATAAAATCTAAATAAAATATAAACAAATCACTTGACAAATATTTACAACCCAAACTTTAAACGGGAATCTTTATAACTTTTCTCTAATTTATTGAAATCGTATCACATAGTTTCAGAATTTTCAAAAGCTTTGCAAAAGCTTCTTGGCTCATCATAAATCTAAAAAGAAAGAACCTGAAAATTAAAAATTATTAGTTAGGTTATAAAATCTGACACTGGTAAAAATAGAAAAAGTACACTTATGAACATATTTAACAAGGTGTGAATCTAGATTTGTCAACTCGAACGGAAGAAAGGACATGGCAACTGAAATTAAAACAGATGTCAAATAATTTTAATATTTTTTAACTAAAAGATAAAAACAATAATAAATTATTTGGAGACATTAAAAATAAACTTTCATATCAGAAAAAGATCAAATTATAAAATAATCAAGTCAAATAACAGAAATCAAAAATTATTAAATGAATTTGATTGGTCAGCAAATATAGAAAAACTTAAAAATAAAGAGACATATTGTTATTGAATATAAAAAAATTTGATACGTTGCTATTGATTAGAAACGGGTAGTTACGAAAAAAGATACAGCATTGAGAAATATAAGCTTTTTCATGTTTCAAAATTGAGTTAAAATTAGGCTACGTTATGTTAAAAGGTGAAACTATAAAGTGAATTTGTGTTACTAACCTTCCTTACAAGTGCCTGTTAAAAACAGATGTTAAATAACCTCTGTAAATATTAAATTCCTCAAATAAACTATGAGTGAAAACTCCGAGAGGTAAGCAGAACTGAAAATCTTCCCAAGCCGACCCCGAGCCACTTCTACGAGGGACTCCAAGGCCCAGAAAGGTCTAAAAAACAGAAAAGAAATAATTATCCAATTTTCAAAAAGTAATACAAGATAAAAGGTATTCTATAAACTATAAATTAAATCATTAAACTTACGCGCGTGTGAATAAATCCAGAACTTGATATTTATTCCTCTTCGTTACGATTACAATATCGTCCATTTTGTATATAAAATCTGTTAGAAACAGATGTTCTGTTTTGTCTTTGGTTTTTAGTAGTACATGTAAAAAGAGTTGCATAATTTCATATATTTATTAGATATAAAAACTTCATTTAGTGTGAACGTTCAGCGAAAGATCATTTAGATAAGTGTTTTGAATTTTTCCTTATGTTCTTATTTATCAATTCTGTATAAATACGCCGCACAATAGAGAATAAATTAAAAAATATTTTTCATAAATTTCAAATATAAAGAGTTTTCTTCCTATAAAGTTGGCAAAACTGCTTCACAATTAGATAGTTCCTATTATTCAAGGGCAAGGACACAAGACCGGCCTGAGGATATGTTAAATAATAAAATAAAAAAGAAACTAAGTGAGCATTAGGCCCATGAACCCAACCTGAGGTGAAGAGTCATCATAAAAGGTGAGTGATGTATGATATCACTAAAATTTAAATTCATATTAATTGGCGCCCAAATAAATATATTACAATAAATAAATTAGTATACATATTAACACTATAAATTCATATCAATATATATATGTATGTATCGTTGTGTAGCCCGAGATATCAACAGGTCGTTCTTGAACCGGACCTTTCGTGTGAGGGGAACAGTAAAATTGTATATTATGGAAATATGTGTTTCGTGCGCTGTAGAGCCCTACAATAATGATTAAATCAGCATTCATTCAATGGATGTGTTTTGATATTTGTTTATATTTTTTATCCTTGGAAATACCAAACTAAGCATCTATGTAAAATATATTTTAAATGTATAAAAGATATTCCAATACTTTGGTTTTCGAGAAAATAATTATTTTACTGATATTTCAGTTATTTATAAACTATTAATTTCTTGATAATTGATAATTATCTAGTTTGTACCATCTACATAAAAGCACTATCAAATGGCTTAATTATAGTTCAGAAAAACATTCTCAATTTTTTATACAGGGTGAAAGGAAATTAACGGAAATTTTTTATGATGAGACTTAGATGTAGTACCTTGTTATAATAAGTTGTTTGTACTCAACTCAGCAATTGAAGTTCAACATAACCGGATATCACCGTAAGTCAATGGACCAATGACGGAAACCCCTGTAATATCTGGAAATTTTCAGATTTTTATTTTGATCAGTTTTGGCATAATGACTACAATGCCACAAAAAAAAGACAAAAATTAACCTGAATATCTATATATAATTTTATTTATTTCGTTTTCTTGAGTAATCAGTTTCGTACAATGAAAAATTTTTTTATATTCTGCTCTGATTTTGGTAGATTTGATTCAAGTTTTTGGTTTCTTGCTTATCGTTAACTTAATTTTTTTTTGTTTTTTTTATTCGTATAATTTCTCCTGCGTGAAGAAAAACCTCGTCAATCCAGATTCATATTTGAAAACTAAAATATTTGAAAAGCCTTGTTAGTATAGATCCTTAACGTATCATTAGATTTAAAGCTAGTTCGGATATTGAATTGATTACGAATTTTCTTAATTCTTTAATATACCCCTTAATATACGGTATTATCAAGTTTCCAAAAATTATGTTAGTTGAATTACTAATATTATTGTTATTATAAATAATGGGTATCAACAACATTTCCGAAATAAGCAAAAAAACGTTAATAAAACCGTTCCTGGAGCGTGTACTTCACTGGTTCCCATTCCTAGTAGACTATAATATTGTTAGACTATCATACAAAAAATATTTTATTTCACATTTTATCAAGGATATGATCTATGATGAATGGACCTCAAAAATTTGACAAGAAATTTTTTGCAGTCTTAAACTTTTTCGTTAGTGTCAGATAGGGACCAGAATTTAAAAAACTTAATTGTTCTTGATAACGGTAGCTGGAACGCTACCGAAACGTTGAATTGAAAAATATAAAAAAGATTGTGGTTTGATTTCCCAAAATAATTAACTAAAAGAATAATGAATACACCACAAGGAACATACAGAAGATATGAAAAATATATAAATTTTTGGATATTATTAGCTACAGATTTTTCGAAACTGTATATATTTTGAAAGCGGACTAATAAAAATAAAAATGTTACTAATTTTCCGGTCAATAAATATTTCAAGTATATTTAATAATGAAATTAGAAATTTTCGTAAATGTACCTATTTGTATTTTTTTGAAGACTATAAACTTTCAGGAGTAAATTATAGAAACTGATATAAATAAACAATTAACAGAGATACCCCATTTTTGTAAGATACTTTGTGATCTTAGGTATCATACACTTATAGTAAGTATACATTAAAATGCTATCTAATGTCTTTATTCTGTACAAAAATGTTAGCGGTAATAGCGCTGTAAATTTTCAAGGTCGAGAGATTTTATGAAAATGCTATTCTGTACACTTTTAATGTAACTTACATCGATGTATAAATAACATTTTCGCTGTAGACATAACGCCGATCAAAACATTCGACGTTAGGAGTGTTTTGACACTGTTTTTTGACAAGTTGAATTGTACATTTTCAAGAAATAAATAAAAATGAACAATATCATCCCATTTTTGGCATACGGTTTACATGAGGCAGATTACCGACGGTAAGTGTGTATTAGCAATATTGAAACAAAAAAATTTTAGGTTATAATTTGAAATAATTTTTTAGGAATTATATGCGTATAGAAAGAAAAATATTACGCGATTCACAAAATCCGTTTGACATACCGGAAAACCTTTTTATTACCTATTACAGGCTAAATAAAGAAATTGTTAGGGAATCAATTCGTTATTTAGAGCCACATGCAAAAAATCCAGGAAATGCAAACGCCTTACCATTTGGATTGAAGGTAATTATCTCTATTGATATCTTAAAATATAAATAATCAATAAGGTTTATATAGCTGTTCACTGCCTTGAGTTTCTTTGGAAATGGATCTTACCAAATACCGATAGGCAACTCATCTTGGACCAATATCAGTCAAAGTTCGGTTAGCAGATGTGTAACTGAAATTAGTGACTTGATCGTACAACATTACATGCCCGAAATTATAAAATTTCCATCTACTTTGGAAATGAAAAATAATGTGAAGGTTGGGTTAGTAAAAATGGTTATTTATAGCTGTAAAGTTTGTGGTGTAAGTTCCAACAAATCTTCGTAAAACATATTTTATTTTATAGATTCAACAACAAGTGGGGGTTGCCAGGAATTATTGGCGCAATAGATGGCACCCATGTGGAAATTGTTGCACCGCCAACTACTGATTTACAGAATCCTCCTTTTGTATTTATTAATACAAAAGGAAAGCATTCTATAAATGTAATGCTTGTAAGTATTTCAATAATCATAAAAGTTGTTTTTTACTTGTTAGTTTGAAATATTTCAGATTCAGAATGTAGAATCTTAGCAGTAAATGCTAGGTACCCTGGATCGGTTCACGATTCAGCTATATGGTCAATGTCTAACACCCGGAATTATTTACTGAATGAATATTCCAATGGCCATAGGCATTCATTTTTAATTGGTAGGTATACATGAAGTAGATTTCCTTGTTTAATTAAAAAAAATGTTTAGGTGATAGTGGCTATCCTTTAGAACCATGGCTTTTAACTGCCTACATCAATCCGAATGAAGGGACTCCAGAAGCAGAATTTAATTCTCGATTTAAAAGTGCAAGGAATGTTATTGAGAGAACTAATGGTATTTTGAAGGCGAGATTCCGATGTCTTTTAAAAGAAAGAATACTTCATTATAAACCTGAAAAAGCTGGAAAGATTATCAACTCGTGTTGTGTTTTGCACAATATTGCGATAAATCACAGACTGCCCCTCGATGATTTTATCCTCAATGAAAATCAAGAGGAACAATTATTTGAAGATAATGTTGGTAAGGATTTTTAATTGAGCAGTTTATGAAAACTATTTTGCTTTGTTGCAGGAAATGTACAATACAATGATTTTTTGGAAGCTGGACGAGCAGCTAGGGCATATTATACAAACAATTTATTGTAATTTTTAAATAAATTTTTATTCGAAAATAATAGATACTGTTTAAATAACAAAATAAAAAATACTGTTTGTTTTAATAACAAAATAAATAATACTGTTTGTTTCAATAACAAAATAAATAATATTGGTTGAATAACAAAATAAATAATATTGTTTTAATATCAAAATAAATAATATTTTTTGGTTATAACTTGAAAGAAAAAAAAACAACAAGATTAAAAAAATTATCAATCATTCATGTTGAAGTTCGGGTGTTCAAACTTATATTTTTGAATTTCAAAATTTAGTTTCTTTTTTTCAATTTGTAATTTTTCAGTCTCTATGACTTTATAAGTTTCTGCCAATTTTTCAATTGAGGCTGCAATATTTTCATTTGGTTTTATGCTTTTATCAAATGCCTCCAAAATATTATTTGCTATCTCATTTAAAGGAGGTGGTCGCCTAGGTTTGTTTTTATCTTCTTTTTTCTTTATATTTTTGTTATTAATATTAAAATTTTCTATATCGCCAATCTGATACAGTGTGCTATCATTTTCATTTAATACCTCATTCTCTATAACATTTGCTTCCAAATCTGTTGGCTCTTCTTGGTCCACAACAGGCATCGTTTTACCGGAACTGATTGGAAATCCACCTTCCTCAACATCTTCAAATCCGGTGACCGTAACCCTTCCCCAAACAGATAAACCCCTATCTTCTAATGATGTTAACTTTAAGTTGGATGGTGGACCTCCACCTGTTGCGTTCCTGCTTATTTGGATTTTCCTGTATTTAGAACGCGTAGAGTTCTTCCAATCCTTGAACCTCTATAAATTAAATCATTTGTAACATACATACACATTTTTTTTAACAAAAATACCCTCTTCCATTCTTCCACAGGCAACTGCGGTCCATTACCAGTTGCATTTAGTTTATGTACGAGTGATTTTCATATATTTTCTATGTAATTTTCACCCAAAGTAGGGTTAATTGTTCCACTCCTAAATACATAATCATTTTCCATGTCATTCAAATATAATTCATATTGTTCATCAGATGTCTTTCTTTTTCGTTTTTTTGTTTGTCTACAATACAATAGTTAATTACTTAATAATCTATTTTGCAAATTACATTATCTAAGTACTTACTGTTCACATTATGTATTAGCAAATTCATCCATTTTTTAAATAATAATGATAAATAAATAAACGCACATAATACATATAACGATAACCTAAAAATTCTTCTTCTAGTTTCTTGACCTCTTGCTTTACAGCATCCGGCCAACAACCTAAAAATTAGGCAAATTCTACTACCCAACATAATATAAGTGAAGTTAGCTGCGATGTAATATTGCGCTGTCAATAACTTTTTTACATCGGATTGTTCAGGATACGATTATTAACCGCGCTGTTGAATTTGATTTAACATTGCGATTTTAACTACATCGATGTTAGATTTACAGCTGTTACGGATAGTTGTACAGAATAACCACATAAAAGACAATCTAATATTGGAGAAAGTAGAGTATCTATCTAAGAAATTGAATCTGTGATAATTTTGACAACTATGTGAAATTTTAACCGATCTAAACTGCATTACAATGAGAACATCTGATCTTATATAAGATAATACACCTAATTTTTGTATAAAAGTTCATTTTTCTTTCGCATTTGTAAAGAAGACCCAATATTTTTGTGAGCACGAAATGCAATATTATCCTTTGAATTCTGAGTTATGATCCTTGAAATTTTGCCAAAGTATAGAGATCCAACTTAAACATTTACAAAACAAACTAGATCTGAATTAGAAAATGCAAATTCTTTATTTTAAAACTCAGAAAATCTCACACTCATAGAGAAGAAATCACCAAAACTTTACGGTATGATAAAATTGCACAAACTAAATAAACCCATTATACCACTTTTATCATACATCAATATACCAAATTATAAAATAGCCATAAAACTTAATTCACTAGTAAAAAACTATGGTTCTTCCTAAAAACATTTAAAAAAGAAATTACATAATCTCAACATTCCTACAGATGCAAAATTAGTTTGATGTGAGTAGTATGTTTTCAAAAATTCCACCAAAACAATGCATCCCTCTTATTAAAGATTTTCTTATACAGAAGAATATAGATACAAATACTGCAACAGATATTTTGATTTTTTATATCACCAGTTTTTGCAGATATTTTAATGGATATTTTGGAGAGTACTATTTTTGAATCTCATTTAGCAAAAGATATTTTATTTTGATACAGATATACCTATTGATGATATTCTAGCATGTTTTGTAAGTACTTCTAGGACATTAGAAATCTTTTTTTTAATTCATCCCTTACACCCGAACATTAAATTCACATTATTAATAGAGAAAAATACATCAATAAACTTTTTAGACTTTATAGAAAACCAACACTCACAGACATTACAAAACCAACCAACTCAAACCACCCTGTCATAGAAACTTGCAGCATAATATCAATATCAGTGTATGATTAGGTTAGGTTCTATGTGAGTGGGGTCTTCTCGCCACCTCCACTGCGACCCCCGTTAGCGGGACCAAATATGCAAATAATAGATGCTATGACATTAAGGTTAACAAGAGATTTTGAAATGAAAAATAAGGGCAAATTGAAACATTTCATGGGTTTGCAAATAGAATATAATAGGGAGATAGGAATATTAAAAATAGATCAGACCAGATACATTCAGTCGATTATAAAACGTTTTGATCTTGATGATTGCAAAACATCAGATATACCTATTGATCCAAAATTGAAGCTTGCTGAACAATCCGAACATAATGTAGTTACTAATAAACCATATCGAGAATTAATAGGCTGTCTAATGTATTTAATGTTAGGCGCAAGGCCAGATATTTGTTTTTCCTTAAATGTTTTTAGTCGATTTCAAGATAAAGCCACCGATGAACATTGGAAATATTTGAAAAGCATTCTCAAATATTTAAAAGGAACTATGAACGTAGGTTTAGAGTTCAGTAGACAAGATAATCCTGCATTAGTCTGTTTTGTTGATGCATATTGGGGCGGGGATATTAATGATAGAAAGTAGGTTACAGGATTTTTAATAAAAAAAGTATTTGGAAATATAGTAGCTTGGGCAACCAGAAAAAAAAATTGTGTAGCATCTTCTACAACTGAAGCAGAACTTATTGCTTTAAGTTCATCAGTATGTGAGATATTATGGCTAAGGAAAATATGATTTGATTTAAATGTGAAGGCTGATACTGTGAAAATTTATGAGGATAATCAAGGCTACATCAACATAATTAAGAATCCCGGTAATAACAAGCGTGTCAAACATATAGATTTAAAATATAATTTTGTTCATGAGAGTTTACAAAAGGGTTTAATTAATATCGCATATATAGGGACTGAAAAACAACAAGCAGATATTTTGACAAAGGGATTAGCAAAACATTATTTTTTAATTCATAGAGATAATATAGGTTTACAAGATTTTAGCGGAGGGGGGTGTTGAGATTAATTGTTTTTCTACACCCACATGTATATTATCCATTTTCTGCACAATTTACAGAATGTAAATGTAGGCCATTCCGGTTAACTGAACGGATATGATTTCATATACATCTTAGAACGTATATGAAATCCACCAATCAGCATTTGCGTTTAGTACCCGCCAACTAATCTTTTTTCAATTTCATAGAAACGTCAAAATAACTTGTCAAAATATTTCTATAGTTTTTAAGAAAAATATTAGTAAAAATGAGTGATTCCAGTGATGAATCAATAAATAATTTTCCACTAGATATTCGCTTTGCCGCAGAGGAGACGTATAACGTATAGAAACAGAATAAATTGAATATTTAAGGGTACTCCTGACAAACGTCAGTTTTTACGTAATACATTTGACGTTATAGATAGATGATTAGTACATCATCGGTAGTCCAGTGGTAAGTATCCCAGGCTCTCACGCGGTAGATCAGAGTTCGATTCCCCGTTGCGATTTTTTTTTAAATTTTAATTTTATTTCTAAATAATAATAAAATAATAATAATAGTAAAATTATTAAAAATTTTTAATTTGAAGTTATATTATAGTTTAATAAAATGTTTATTTACTAGATTTTTTCTTAAGTGGGTCGTAGAAAAAATATACTGTTCGACTCGTGTGGATTGTCCATATCGCTCTCGGACGATTGAGCACTCCGCCTACGGCGTCGTGCTCAAACTTCGTCCTCGTGCGATATGGCCATCATATCCACACTGGTTGCACAAACTACTATAAACATACACTTAAAACTTGTATAGATACTGTTAGTATTAGTTTATAGTTTAAAAATAAAATATCAAGTTGTTAAAAAGAAAAAAAAAATTTTGATGTCTGTCAATATTATGTTAAGAAATGTCGTTGTCACAGCACACCCTCTATAGTAAATTTTATACCCATTTAGAATAAGACCATCCTTATTTATTATTAATAAATCGGTTGAAACAAAAAATTACCAACAAAAATGAACGTCGTAACTAATTTATTAGATGTCACGTTTTTGAAGTTACGTCAAATTTTGAATTCATGTTAATGTCAGATGGTTCAAGAAGCCGCATACGTTAAGTTACTAAAACGGCTGGTACCTCTAAATAGGTATTAATTTTACTATAGCAGTTTAACTCTTATCTACAATTTGTATCCAAGCTATAATATCGAGCTCACCCACTTGAGAGCGCATTTGTAGCGTGACATTGCAGAATCGCTCAATCGGAGGAAACGTGAACCACAGCAGGGTGTGCTGTGACGTGAACTGTCAATTATTGAAAGTTACAAACGTTATTACATTTTAATATTCGTTAACCGTCAACTTTTGAATTGTGTTTATTTGTTTCGCCTGTGCTTCCGTTTATTATCGTTGAATTGATCAATTACAGTTAAAGTTTGTCTGTGACCAATATTGTGCCCCTGCAGTTAACCTTCTTCTTGAGGAAACATCGGAGGCATACTTAAGACAAGGAAACAATAAAGTGCCTTTTGGATTTGAGGTAGATGGGCAGGAGATAATACCATTGTTTGATCCTCCACATCTGCTAAAAGGATTTCGCAACAATATGTTGACAAAGGATCTTCATTTTAAGATGGATGGGGTAGCTAAAGTTGCCACATGGGCAGGTATTGAACATTTTTATAATTTGGAAACTAACAGATGCTCATGTAAGATAAAAAAATGAAGGTCTCTTGTTGCACACAGGTTTTTAGCTATCAAGTTGGTTCCTTTATGAAAAGGATCAGTCAGTGGAGTAAGTTGCTCAGCATGTACAATTGTATGAGTAAACTAATTTGATATTTTTTCAGATTTGTTACGTTCCGCAGCAGCTAATACTGCTGACATAATCCTTTTTTTATGAGCTTTTTGATAGTATGAACTCAAACTGTTCCATAGCTCCTGCGTCCAAACCTCTAAAAGGTGGTGTTACTAAGAGGTCGAGCCATTGCAAATTTTGGAATAAATCTATTGGCATTATCCAGGAAATGAAATATTTTTCTTTTAAACAAAACAAATTGGTGACGGTTCCGACGTTAAAACACACCATATTTACATTGAGGGGTTTCATAAGGTTCGCATTATTTATTTATTGCAATAGATACAACTATATATCGCACATCCCGTTCTAAAGTGTATTATGTCAAAAAAATAGTTTTTTTTGGATTATTCCAAAAACAAAACTCTTTTAATGTCACTTATTCCCCTGCAAAACCGTATTATTGTAAATTAAAGATATATACCTGAGATGTCGCCACTCGACATGACACGTTCTGCATAATTGCGTGCATATCCCGTTCAAAACAGTATGAACCGAACTTTCTACGTGTACATGTGTGACAGTTCCGGTCAAAAGTGTATTAATTCAAATAAGTGCTATTTTTCTCCAAACATTATGGTAAGTATAGTGTAAACTTTTGGTAGAAAACTGTATTATTTTGAGATAATATTTTAAAACTTTTAATTTCAACTGTAAAAGAATAGAGTATTATCCTGATTCAATACTGTTTTTACCGGAAATTTGGAAAACAGAAATGTATTATTTCAACTTAGTACTCTTTTCTTCTATTTTTTTATAAAACAAGAAAAATATAATAGGAAAAAATCAATAATCATAATAATCGAAAATTCTTTTTGCCTTAATAATTATTAAAAAACTATGTACGCTTACTATTCTTATTTTTATTTTTAAGAATCAATCCGGGAAATCAAGGAGTGAGAAAATTTTGATGGCGGCCTTAAACAATATCAGTTCTACCTCTTATCTGGGAATTGAAGCACTTAATGCAATAGAGAAAAAAGATTATACCCCTCAGCAAAATAGTAGTCCACCAATTACAAGGGAGATACATTCGGATGAGGAATTTAACGATGAATACAATAAAGCTTCCAACTCTTGTTCAGGAACTCAAGCACCTGATACTATAAAGAAAACACACTATTTGTCTCTGCCTAGTACTTCTCAGCAAAGTCGCACTCCACCTATAGTACGGGAGATACATTCTGATAATGAATTTAGTGAAGATGATGATGATAGTATTAAGGACCCTACATTTTCCTCTGGAGGCTCTTGTTCATCTTGCTCTTCAACTTCGTCTAATGAAGGAGAAACTGAAGAAAACACAATCGAAGAAGAAAGAGTGCAAGAAATAAGAGATAACGAGATGCAAAAAAAGAATGTTAAAAAAAGACATCGTAGTGAAAGCGAATGGGAGAAAAACAAGAAAAAGGCATTAAGAAATGCTGGCAAAGAGTATGTTTCTTCTGCTAAAACTAAAAAAGTTATAGCTTCTAAAAGCATGAAAGAGCCATGTGGAAATAAATGTATTTTAAAATGTAAAAGCAAAATAAATTATGAACAGAGAATGAATTTATTCAGTGAATACTACAACCTTAGTAATATAAATAGAAAACGAGATTTTCATTCAAAAAATATGGAACTGATTAATCCCAAGTATCGATATGTTAGGAATGAAAATCATAGAAGATTGAATTGAATTCTATTTTCAGATAAATGGCAACCAAAAAATTAGAGTTTGCAAGACCTTTTTTAAAGCTACCCTTGATATTAATGACAGAACCATTCTCACAGTCAGGAATAAAACGAATGTTTCAGGTGTTGTTTCTGAAGATGCACGTGGTAAGCACAAAAATCATAAAACGGTGGATGAAGACATAAAAAACGACGTCAGAAATCATATTAAACAAATTCCAAGAATCGAGAGTCATTATCTTAGGCAGCAAACAAGTAAAGAATTTATCGAAGGCAGTAGAACAATAGCAGAATTACATAGAGACTACAAGTCTGAAGGGAAGCAATACGCAAATTACCACATGTACGCAGACATTTTTAACAACGAGTTCAACATCTCTTTTTTCGTCCCAAAAAAAGATCAATGCTCGTTATGTTGTCAGTATAATACAGCATCTGAAGAAGCAAAAGCATTAATAAAGGACGAATATGATGAGCATTTAAGAGAAAAAACCTTATCAAGGAAAGAAAAAGATAGTGATAAGGCTAAAGTTGGGAAATACTTTGTAGTAGCCTGTTTCGACATGCAGGCTATTTTTCAAGTACCAAAAGGAGACATTTCCATATTCTATTATAAGTCCAAATTAAACACCATGAATCTAACAGTGACAGAACTGGGAAATGATTCTTCTACATATTGCTATGTTTGGCATGAAGGAGAAGGTGGAAAAGGAGTTACGGAAGTTGGTTCTTGCATACTTCAATATTTAGAAAAGTTAGCAAATAAAATCAAGCACGAAGATCTTGAGATTGTTTTGTACAGTGATAACTGTGGAGGGCAACAAAAAAACAGGTATTTCTTTAGGATTTTCAGTTCATTTCCAATAAAAATAATTATAATTATTTTAATTTAGATATCTGATTGGTCTACTAGTATATGCAGTTCAGAAACTAAAAATCAAAAGAATTCTACACAAATACCTAATTGTTGGGCACACACAGAATGAAGGAGATTCGACGCATTCTGTAATCGAGAAAGAGGTTTGTAAAAATATTTCAGTTTTTAGTAATAACAATTTTTAGTAGTCGCAGATTTCTGATTTTCGAAAGGAATGTTTTGCGTCGGTTACATTTCGTTGCCTAAGGCAAACGTGCTGTCTTTATTGGATTGTTCTTTCCCACTCCTTATACGAGAAAGATCAGAACATGATCAAACTATATCAGTATCCTTATTATTTTAATACCTGATTTTTCACCTATTTTAGGTCAGAAAATGCTTAAAATCTGGACCGTTATTTGTTCCTGATCAATTTATTACATTGATAAGAACTGCAAAAAAAAAGGAAATCCATATTCAGTGACGGAATTATCCCTTAGCGATTTCATTGATATTAAACAACTAGAAAAAGCTTATAAAACAAAACTACTGCTAAATGACAACAAAAAGAAAGATCTTAAATTTCTTTTTGATAAATTTTATGTTCTTAGAGAAATTCTTTCAAAGAAAAATTTACTAATACTTTATAATTCCCTAGTGGAATCTTTATTAAGATACTGTATAGTAGCTTGGGGTGGAGCATTTCACACCACTATTAAAATTTTAGAGACAACACAAAACACTATTTTAAAAATCATCCTAAAAAAAGAAAAGCTATTTTCAACGAAAAAATTGTATGATGAATCGAGAATACTCAACATTAAACTACTCTTTGCTTATCAATGTATAATAAGAATATATAAAAGCGGCGAAAAATTTAATCACAAAAACACCCATTTAACTCGATCAGTTACTAATATGGAGATACCTCTACAATTCTTTAAAAAATCAGCCAGTCAAAGATCATCATCATTCTTCGGTCCAAAATTTTTTAATACAATCCCGATTCACCTCAGACAAATTAAAAAATTAAAGAAGTTCCAAATTGAATTAAGAAATCATTTAATAACTAACCAAAATAAAATATTTGATATAATGGCTTAATAACATACAAACTACTGGTTCATTGTCGTTTTACTTTTTCTTGTCTACTACTTCCTTGCGTAAGTATTGTCTTCTTTTTATTATCTATTATTTAATTTTATTAATTGTCAACATTTATTCGTCTTATAACCTTATTTGCACTGTAATTTAGTTTTGTTTTTTTTTCTTATTTTTTTTTATGTATTCAATATTAGCTATTTAAAGATAAAACGTGCAGAGTAAATAGTACCTAATTGAGTAGTAACAAAACAGGTAGAAATGCCTAGGTAAAATGCTCAATTAGGTGTCTTTATGTATGTTTATAACTACTAATATTATTTTATTAATATCATTATGTACTTTATTACAGAAAAAAAAAAAAAATTGAATTGAAATTGATAAGAATTTCATACCGAGTTATTACCATAACTTCTACAATTCATTATTTATTATTTTAACTTATATTTGTATAACCTGATCAGTTTTTTTAATTTGCCACTTATTTCATTTACTTTAGTTTTTTTTGTTTTTAATAGTAGTCGTTTACTGTTTGATAAGCAAAGATTTCTTTCAGTAGGTACCCCATTTTTGAAGTTTATTTCTCTAACCGTAGTTTTTTAGTAATGTAAACTTACCTCGAAGTTCATTAAAAAAATGTTTTAAGTAAATTTTAGTGTATTATTCAGTATCTCGAACAAGACCAAATGTTAACCTAAACTGGAAATTTCCGGGAAAAACTGTATCATCTCAAATAAAATTTCGATTTTGGGCGCAAATTTGAAAAGTGTAATTTTTTTCCACATCTTTGAAAGAATACCAATGAAATGGTATAAAAATCCAAATGAAATAATCATATCAAATTAATGATAACGAAGTAGCAGCATATTGTATTAACTCAAATTTTCTTTTGATTCTCTTGAAAAATATTCAGATTTTGAGTTATTACAGTTTTGAATGGGATGTGCGATATCATTTAATCAGATTACTTATAGGGTGTGGTTATATGTCACATTCTCCAAATCAACATTGTTGTATTATATTATTAACAGTTTTCTTTATTCTAGATTAACCAAGAGGTTATTAACCCTTAACTGGCGTTGTGACGTCCCTGGGACCCAAGCTGATACATTTTGGTATGCACCCCCACCACTACTTGAAATTTCGAGCTGTGCATCTCAGTACCTTCTAATTAGTATGCCCTTGACCACGGGTCGTTATTGTTGGTGCGTTGTTATTTTCTGTTTTTACGTGGCAGTGTGATCGTGGTCCCCGAGACCTCACGACGGCAAGTACGTAACAAATTGCTTTTTTCTGTATGTTTTTTATTACTTGTATTTTTGTGCTACCGTTAAAAATGGATACGCCTCCTGTCCCAAAACGTGTTAGGTATGATGATCCTGATTTCGAAGAAAAAGTTTTGCGTATGTTTGACACTCTGGACAGTGATGTAGAATTATCGGAACAAGAGGATGACTTTGTTCTGGAAAGTGAGCATGACACCAACTCTGATCAATCTGCAGATGAAGAACCTGACCTTCAGACTGACGACTCCGATCAATCTGCATATGAACATTCTGATAACCATGCAAGTGGAGATGAAGATGAAGGTACAGTAGCTCAAAAGTACTATTATGGAAGAAATAGGTTTAAATGGTCAGCTACTGCTCCAGTAAAAAATGTTAGCGACTCAAGCGCACAATATTATCAAAATACCAACTTCCCGATCTGCTGCAAAAAATATGGATCCCGTAAATGCTTGGATCTCTATTTTTACAGAAGATATGATAGCACAAGTACTTCAATGGAAAAACAAGAAGATTAGAAGTTCAAGAGAAAATTTCTCTGATCCATCCAGAACATAGCTCAGGGAGGCCACATTAGAAGAAATAGTGTTTTTTTGGCTTGCTTATTCATACAGCTATATTTAAATCCAACCATGAAGATGTACGATCATTATTTGCAACAGATGGGTCTGGTCGAGATATATTTAGACTGTCTTTATCTGCAAAACGATTTGTTACGCTTTTGAATTATTTGAGGTTTGACAATCCAGATGACCGAGAAGACCGAAAGCTAATAGATCCAAGTGCAGCCATATCTTAACTTTTACAAAAATTTAATGCAAGTTCACAAGCCGCATCCTCTTTGGGATCACATGCAACAGTAGATGAAATGCTAATTGCATTTCGTGGAAACTGCCGCTTCAAAATGTATATGCCATCAAAACCAGCAAAATATGGCTTAAAATTGCACTGTCTAACGGATGCCAGAACAAGCTATGTTTATAATACATATTTATATTGTGGAAAAGGTAGTGATAGCATGGGACTATCTCAGGAAGAAAAAAAATACGGAATTACAACTCAGGCAGTTATAAGATTGTTTAAACCTTTATATGGCACAAACCGTAACATTACAACCGATAATTGGTACACATCACTGGATTTAGTAAAAGTTCTTAAAGATAATAGCCCAACGTTAGTGGGGACAATGAAAAAAAACAAAAAAGAGGTTCCTGCTGAGTTTCAACCAGCTCGTAATAGGCAAGTAGGGTCTTCACTCTATGGATTTATCAAAGACTATACCCTTCTATCATATGTCACTAAAAAAAATAAAGCAGTTTTGTTACTTTCGTCGATGCATCATTCCATAGAGACAGACCCTTTTACTGAAAAACCGGAAATCATTGCTTTCTATAACAATACAAAAGGAGGGGTGGATTCAATGGATCAAAAATGTAGCGTATACACATCAAGCCGCCGAACACGTCGCCGGACTAGGGCAATTTTTTTTTGGATTTTAGATATGAGTACTACTAATGCATACATTATGCACCAATCACTTCGCGATAGAGAACTTATGACAAGATTGGAATTTATGAAAAATGTAGCAAAACATTTAATTGAGCCCTACTTGAGACTTCGCTTCCACAATAATAAACTACCTCGTGAGCTAAGGTCATCTATTGGCCGTCTCTTACAAGAAAGACATTCATATGAAACTGAAGCTGATCAGTCCGATAAACTAGATCGAGGACAAAGAAAAACATGCTCTATATGTCCTGCAAAAAAAAGAACAAAGACCGCTTACCTATGTTTTTCATGCAAACGACCAATATGTCTAGAATGTAGTAAAAAAATGTGTGCAGGATGTGCCACAGGTGAAGAATTATAAACGTTTCTTTTGTAGAAGTTTAATTTTAAATATATATATTTTTTAAGCTTATTAATGTTTAAAGAGACTATACTTTTTCTGTTTTGACTTATTTTTTTTTCTTAAATGATTTACGAGCGTTGGCTTCCAGCTTTGTAAATTTTTGTTTACATTATTAGCAAATATAGTTATTTTTTATTACGCTACATTTATTTTTAATTGACAAATATTTTAATAAAATATTAATAACAATATGTTAAATAAAGTTCAAAAATATTAAAAATACCATTTTTGTTGAATACACTATTTTTTTCTAGCTATTAGTTATGTGGTCCCAGGGACGTCAGGACGGTATGTACGCACAGAATTTTTACCACGCCAGTTAAGGGTTAAATGAGGAATCCTTTGAGTGTGTTCCAACTCGATGTTTTAACCAAGATGCATTGGAGAACTTTTTTGGGCTTGTTAGAAGCCAAAAAGCTCGAAATGTTTTGCCAAATGTTACCAATTTCCAATCATCTTTTAAAAGTCTGGTAATCAGTAATTTTATGGCAAAACATTCCATATTTTCGAATTGCGAGGAGGATACTTCAACTGGTGCACTTCATACATTTCATGAAGCTTTGAGTACCTCTGTACCAGTCCCTGAAGTTGATCTTCAATTTACACCAGACATCAAACTTCCAAATTTGAACATCCTGAAGAGGTCAATGGTGTCCAAATGCTCAGTGGCATATATCATAAAAAAATTGAAAAAACTGTTAAAATGTAATGTATGTACGCAAAACTTTTGTAAAAACAATAATACTGATGATCATGATTTTATTGATGCTCATCAGTACTGTAATAGCAGATTAGAAAGATCTGGTAAATGTTTCAGTTTTTTGGTGTACCAGACTATGACCTACATCTATTATTTATTGCCCAGAGTTTGTCATTATGAAAATGTAGGAGGTATCTTGTATAACATATTAAAAAAACACGTCAATTTTAATCTCTTTAATTGTGTAAATCACAAGACATGTGGAGAAAAAGCCTGCAGGTTAATAATTAGATGCACCATCTATTTTTGGTACAAACAAGTTAATAAAATAGCGGCAGGCAAAGACTCCAAATATGAAATATATTTGAATATGTGCAAGAATACCTCTTACATTGACCCCATCAAGGTGCAAGCACATAAATCATATATCAATAAGATAAAGAGGAAAAAGTAAAATATTTTTTATATAGGTAATAATAATAAAAATAATACTGTTTGTCCATGACCACTTAATAACTAGTCAATATCTTACCTTCTAACTAAAGGTATATGGTACCCATATATCATTAGAGTGGATTATGATATATCAAATTTTCAAATTCTCCCATGTAGCATCAGTATATAGAATAGCGGTAGCATCCGCAAAACTTAGTAAATTACCATCAAATTGCGAGGTTAGGATATTATTAAGATATATCGTAAACAATACTGGACCTAACACAGTTCCTTGGGGCAAACCGCTATTAACCACTTTCTCGCTACTAAGGGTATTGTTTACCTTTACCATTTGTATGCGGTTTGACAAATAATTTGTAAATAGTTTATTGGGTGCCCCTCTGATTCCTACATCCTCCAATCCCCCCAACATTTGTATATGATCAACTGTGTCGAAAGCCTTGGCAAGATCCAAGAACACGCAAAGGACAGGTTTATTACATTCTAGACATTTAGTGATATTATCAACTAATTTACTGATAGCATCTGCCGTTGATAAACCTTCTCTAAAAACCAGATTTCTTTAGTTCTGTGCTCCATGTATACTATCGCAGCGCGCGGCGGGTGGGCTCAATACTAATATATTAGATCTGAGAATTAGTGAAGGAGTTAGCCTGCTAGAGGGTGTGCTGTGGTCGTTGTAAGAAAGTAGCGAAAGAAAAATGGCTTATTAATTTTTTAATCAAAATGATGTTCAATTTGTCGTTTGCATTCAAAATGTAGCAGATGAAAATAATGTGCAGACGATGGAAGATCACGACAACATAACAGAAAATGAAAACATTCAATCAACTGAACAGATGGTAGGCTTGTTAAAATCCAAGAAAAAACGCAATAAGACTACTACGAAGAAAAACGCGTCAATACTGAAAAATTTGGAAACTCACAGAATTAAGAAACCATGTGAAAGTAGTTGTAAGAAAAATGTTGTCAACATATTGATGACGACAGAAGACTTGAAATAAATGAGCAATACTGGAGCATGTCATATGTTGAAAGACACTTGTTCATTCGAGACTGTACTCAAAAAACTTTAGTTAAATGCCGAACTACCTCAACTACGGAAAATTAAAAGAAAAGAAAAATAACAGCAACAAATTCTTTTTGAAGGATAAAACAGGAATCTTAACTGAAGTTTGTCGAATATTTTTCCTGACTACTCTGGGGTATAACAAAAATAACAACACAATAATTAAGACATCTATACCGGGAAACTCAGTATAGTGGAACCAAAGTCAGTGTAACGACAATAAAATAAAGCAACGTTGTCAGATATATTTTCTAGAATTGTTAAGCTCTCTATACAAATGTTCTCCTCACTTCAGAAAACTGTTAGTTCGTGATGTTCTTAGAAAGCTAGTTTGGAAATATTAAAAAATATATACATAATATAAATTTATTAGTGAGCAATAAAATAAGTCGCTTAAAATTGCTGAAAAAAGAATAATTAATTAGAAACAACTTTATGTATGTAACTATATTTAAGAAAATTTTGAATATGTGACAACGTGGTAACATCCAGTCCAGTATTTGGCATAATATAACGAAGTAACCGGACAGTTTTAACTTGGCTAACTAGAAATTTGCAGGTGTTCAACATCTGGGCTGACCAGTGTTTAAAACGTCCAGGGGTGTGCCTAAATAATAAAATTATGTTCTAGAGAAATATAATATACTTAGTGAGTTCTTAATTGTAGAAAAGTGTAGTTAATCTAGAGTGGAAAAGTTTTAATAATATAATATATATTATTTTTTGGTTTAGTAAGGTTAGTTGATTAAGTGAAGTGAGTGAATTGTTATTAATATAATACTTATTTGTTCGTAGACGTTAGGGTAAGTTTTACAAATATAATTTATTAGTAATTAATTAGAATGGCATTTTGGAGACCATTTGAAACGACAGTTCACGATGGTGTATCGCGGGAATCTAATAATTTGGCGCCACAGACAAATGACTTAGCATTAAATGATAGGGCCGAATTTCAGAACAAAGATTTACATGTTCAGTGTCAACGGGTTGTTTTAAATATGTACGCGTGTTTGAAAAAGGAAAATTCTGAAATTTCTGATAATGCGGTTATCGCGAGAATTCACGAATTAACGAAAATCGGGTTTACGACGATTTATAAAGTAATTAAATTAGGCACTGTTACGGATCATTCTTTAAAGCGAAAACGACCAAATCAAAAACTGAATAAGGTTGACAATGCTACTAAAAATGTTATTCAACGGATTGTTTACGGGTTTTACAAGGACAATATAGTACCAACTTTAGAACTGATTCGTGATAAATTGCGGGATATTCCTGAATATAATTATCAAAGTTTGGAAACACTGCGCGCGGTTTTGTTAAATTGTGGATTTAAATATAAGAAATTAAATAATCGAAAGGTCATAATGGAATCTCGGCGTATCGTTGAACTTAGACACCAGTATTTGCGCAAAATAAAAGGGTACCGTGATTCAAACAGAACTTTAATTTATTTAGACGAAACTTGGTTTGATACGCATGATGTTGTCAAGTATGGTTGGGTTGACGACACAAAAAACTGTTCTTTAGATACTCCGTGTTCGAGAGGAAAACGCGTAATTATTCTTCATTCCGGAAGTAAAGATGGCTTTGTACCTAATGCATTGCTATTGTCGGCTAAAAATATAACTAAGTCTTCTGCTGATTATCACGAAGATATGACAGCCGATTTGTTTGAAAAATGGTTTGTCGAACAGCTTTTGCCGAATATTCCGCCGAATTCGGTAATTGTTATGGACAATGCGTCGTATCATTCCCGAATATTAAATAAAATACCCAACAGCAGCACGAAAAAGGACGAAATTTTAAAATTTATGAGAATCAAAAACATTAATATTCCTGAAAAGATTCCCGTAAAACGAGAATTAATTAACATAATAAAAAGTAGGAACTTCCAAAAAGAATATGTCATTGACAATATTTGCAGTAGGTCCGGTCATACCATTTTGCGGTTACCCCCATACTATTGTATCTTTAATCCAATCGAAATGGTTTGGGGTACTGTTAAAAGTCGTTTACGGAAATATAATCAGTCGCCAACTTTAAGCGCAGTCGTCCTTGATAATATTCGGCAAATACTCGATGACAATTATACCGATGTATGGCAAAATTGCGTAGCTCATGTTATACAAACAGAACGCGAATTTACAGTTTTACCGCCTATAGCACCAGTAGTTATCCAAGTAGAAAACGATTTTACTTCGGAAGATTCTGATAATTCCGGTAATTAAATTCTTTTAAATAAATGTTCCTTGTGGGTATATTTAAAACGCGTTTTTTGTTTTTCAAGTATTTATAGTAGATACCGTACTTATTTTCCAAAGCCAATAAAAAAGCAAAAAAAATAAAAAACTAAAAAATAACCAAAAAAAAACTAACTTCATATTTCTACTAACATGCCCGACCCAATCCTTTTTCCTGGTAAGAATAGCTCATACCTCCCCGTGGTTCTTGCTGGGCAGACAATTTTTTCAGATTGTCTGGCTAAATGAGCATTATTTACAGAAAATTATATTACAAATTTGATGAGTTTTGTATGCAGGTTAATTTTAATCTACTATATTAATTTGAATGAAAAACATTATTTCACAAGATACGAATTTATAAAAAATTTATATGCACGCCATTGGGCGGCACTTACCGTCAAAGGGATTAAAAATATGGGTCATTACATTATGCCTGGAAGAAGTATAACTCAGCAGATGGTAGTAAAAGACGGGAGGGGCAAACATAGTACCAGAACTCGACAAGTTGATAAAATGCTGCTAGAGCAGCATGTGAAATCTTTTCATCCTAGTGTTTCACACTACAGGAGAGAGCACGCCCCCAATCGTCTTTATTTGCCATCTGACCTCACTATTACTTTAATGCATAATGATTTTTTGAGAAAAAATAAGGTTATTATACGTACAGAGCTTTTGTTACAGACTTCATGAAAATATCATTCACAAAATTAGGACACGAGGTATGTGGACATTGCGAGATTTTCAATAAACACGATGAGTCTCATAATAAAGACAATCTAGGCGTGCACTGTGATATTTGTCAAAGGTGGAACAAACACATCACACGGGCAGACAATTCTAGAAAGCAGTACCGGGAAGATAGGGAGTCGCAAAATTGGAATTCAAGTACTATTTATGTATCAGCCGATTTACAAAAGGTCATCATGCTACCCCGCATGGACACCTTTAAAGAGGATACCTTCACAAAAAGGATAATAGTCTTCAATGAGAGTTTTGTGAGCGTTGGTAAATCACAAAAAATCAATCCAGTTGCAGTCATATGGCACGAAGGAATCGCAGGCCGTAAAAAAGAGGATATCACCAGTGCTTTTCACAAATTTTTAGTCTTTCACAGAGACGCTAAATATATAAAAATTTGGCTGGACAAAATAAGAATTGGGGTTTGTTTTGTATGTTTATTTATCTCATCAACTCGACAGAAATTGCTGCAGACGTGATGGAGCTTGCATATTTTGAGCCAGGACATACATTTATGTCTGCCGATAGCTTTCATCACCAAGTGGAACTGGCCATGAAAGCTAAAGGTAAGATTTACGACTTTGATGATTTCAAACTGTGAAACTGTGTCCGTTTGCCAAAAAACCGGCAGTTGTTTTGGGAAAATGTATCGACATCTGATGACGTCCTAGATCTACTTACTGATATTGATGATTAATATAATTAATTCCTTATCAGTTGTTTTTTGTTGAAAAAACCTTTGTATTTCCCATTATATCTTGTTAAATTTGGATAAATTCAGCTTCATGATTATGAGTAGCTGTTTTAGTAAACATACCCTTTTATTAATTTTCCATTTTTTCCATACAATTTCTGTAGATGTCAACTTTTTATAAAAAAATAGTTCAACTTTTTATAAAAAATAGTTCAACTTTTTATAAAAAATAGTTCAACTTTATATTTTTAACTGCTGCCATAAGACGTTTTCCACAATAATAATCATTTACTAAAAACAGCATTGGTGATCAAAAATGTCTCAATAGCAATAAGACATTTTTTATCAACAACGGTGCATACACCATTTGACTTATCTGCTAAATAATCCCATAGACTAATGATTTAACTCCTTCAACAATGTTAGAACATAAATTGAAATATTTTGAAATCAACCTGCAGTTTATTGACCGACTCAAAAGTGAAATTTATGGTGCGCTGCCAAATTTTATGTTTCTGCCTTTTACTCAAAATGGCGCCTTCAGTAGTTGGGGCGTTTTAAAAAAACACGGCAGTGTTAACGTTAAGGTTTTTTGCAACTGAATGCATGCTTATAACAGTTGGAGATTTTTTTGGTGTTTCCAAAGCCTCCGCAAGTCGAATAGTTAAGAGAGTATGTCAAGCCATTGCCCAGCTCAGCAACGAACATATTTACATGTATCATAATCCACTGAAAATGGAACAAGCCGCGGACCAATTTTAGTCCATTGCGAGTTTCCCAAAAGTAATTGGAGCGATTGATTGCATCCTAATAAAAATTCAATCTCCTGGAGGTGAGGATGCAGAAATTTTTCGTAGCCGGAAAGGATTTTTTGCATTTAACGTGCAAAGAGTTTGCGATGCGAAATTGAGAATTCGAAACATAGTGGCAAGGTGGCCACGAGCCAACAATTTTTAACAGCAGTTCGTTGAAAAGACAATTTGAACGTGGAACCTGTGGCAGATATTTATTGGTTGGGGATAGTGGTTATACGCTCGAAAAATACGACTTTGATGATTTCAAATCTTGTATAGCAGAATCTCATTCTCATTTCAGTAGATGGCTGAGTGTGCAATTGTAGTAATACTTATTAAGGGTTTTTTGTGTATTGTAATATGTATATTGTTCAACTGACTATGAATTTGAGTTTTAATTTTTTGTATTAAACTGTTATGTGTTTTTTTAAGTAAATCGTGTTAAGTTTATCTTTTTGTAACTTCCCTTTTTCATTTTTACCAGCAATAAAATCACGTATACTTAAGTAGTTACTTATTAAATCAATCTGAAAAGTGTCAATAATTGGGTGTCAATAACCAGAATATTCTTAAAAATGGCTGTCAGTTACTAGTAAAATGGACAATTTAGAATATACTTTATATTTTTTTTGACCTCATGCATTTGTAATAGTGTCGAAAACTGGTTTTGTTACCTTGATTAATGGATTTCGATTATTCGCCGGTTCTCTATTGAGTTTACGATTTTATTATTTTTTCTCCGCAGGTCGTTAGTAGAGCTCGGGAAATATGCAAAATGCATATTTTGAATAAATTTTTTAAGTGCATATGCATATATTATAAGTGGATATTTTCAGCTATTTTCGGATTTCTGCAAATAAAAATTTCAATATGGACAATCATCTGTGAAATTAGATAAAGAAATAAGCGAAGTAGGTACCTGTCCCTTGGAAATACCCATATCGGTATTAGCATAATAAGACAATAGACCCTACTGGCCGATAAGCCGGTTGCCGTCATAAAATCAATTATTGCTTTTGCCGAAAGCTTGACAAATTTTCAGAATTTGTTTACCAAAATACCCAAATTGCAAGTGGAGGATACTATTTACATTGAGCCAATGAAATCGCACCTCCTTTAAAATTTGAAGTTTAAAAAGAATGTAGAATTTAGTTCTGTGCCTTTAGTTAGTTCGATAAACTTGTGCTTGCGTAATTATTGTCTATCAAAAGTGTGTGATAATGCCAAGACAAAGTGCTAACAAATCAATTCTTCTAATGAAGTGGATTAATAATAAAAAAGACTTTCGAATTATTGATGACAATCATATATTCTGCACAGTTTGCAACAAACCGGTAAGTACTATTATGTGATTCTATATTTAGATATTGTTTTGATTTTCAAACATTTTTCTAAAAATATAAGCCAACTTTACGTTAAAATATAATTTTTAGCATTGTTGAATAGGTACTGGCACAATGTCTAAAATTTATTTATTTTAAGGCACTGGTGTTAAAATTGTTTTTACCAAAGTTGTAAACATGGTCTTGACACTGACTTACATACATATTTTTGTTCATTAATTCATTTCATTATAAATTGATTGATTCAACATAAAATAAAAAATATCGTAACATTTCAGTAAATTCTATTATCAAAATTCAAATAATAAGTAGTTTATACGAGGCACTGAGAAAACCGCCCTTTGTTGAACGGACGCACACGAATAGCGCCAAAGTAATCCTCAGGTAGAATTGCAGTTATGGAAGGTCTTAATCTCTTGCCTGAATTGCGCCGGTTATAGGGATTATCGTTTTATTAGGAATTAACAAATCTTATTTAAAAGTAAACATTTCTGAAAATATTATGATAACTCCTAATTGTCTTCTAACAGGAGGAAGGGTAGCAAATTATATCAATTTTATTTTTAGTTTTACGTTTGCGTTTGAGTAAGGTGGTAAAGTTTAAAATCAATTAAGTATAAAAATGGAGTTTATGTTTAGTGAACGTGGCCAACAATTGCTTGTTGTAAATGGTTATAAATTCAGAAAAGTAAGTCTAGTGAAATCTTCAGAAGAGACGAGATGGAGATGTTGTAACAAACAATGTTCTACAACAATTTATACAATTAAAGGTGTATACTCAAGAATGAATAGGGAACACAATCATACCGTTGCAGTAGACGTATTATGTCGCCAAAAAATAAACAATAGTGTTAAAAGAAAAGCCATAGAAGACGTTACACAAAAACCAGCTAAATTAATCAGAGCTGAATTAGAAGGTACCAGTGAAGTTTTAAAAAATTTATCAGTAAAAGATACTAGATATATTAGAAACAATATATCATATTCTAGACTACAAAAAATGCCGAAGTTACCGAAATCAGTAATAGAATTACAGGAGTTTTTAAATACTGTGGATATAAAAACTATCAAAGGAGAACAGTTTTTACTAAACAACGATATGAGTCAAAGTTTCGTTCTATTTTCCTGTAAGACTAACTTGAAATTTATGTGTGAGCAAAAAACATTGTACATGGACGGTACGTTTGAATACTGCGTAAAATACTTTTATCAACTTTTTTCCATACATGTGTATAGTGGAGGCTTTTATGTACCTGTTGCATTTTGTCTGTTGAAAGACAAAAAAAAAATCTTCGTACTCTGCTGCATTATGTCAATTAAAGGAAACATGTAGAGGTTATGGTTACTCGTTTAAACCGAATGAAGTTGTACTAGATTTTGAAATGACAGTTCATCTAGCTGTAAAAGAAGTTTGGCCGACAATAAGAATTATTGGTTGTCGTTTTCACCTGGCTCAGTCCTGGTGGCGCAAAATTCAAAATTTAGGACTGACTTGTGAATATAAAAATGGCAATTCCATTATTGGAAAGTGGTTAACATATTTATTTGGTTTAATGTTTCTTGCCCCCGATCAAGTAGGCGATTGCTTTGCAGAGGATTTTATGGCAGACAAACCGGACAATGAAAAAGTTAATAAATTTGCAGATTATATGGTAGAAAACTACATAGATGAAGACTCAGCATTTCCGCCAACAATTTGGGCAGAAAATACTTCTTCTTTAACCCGGACAACCAACACATGTGAATCTTTCCATTCTAAATTTAAGTCGGAAAACAGCTCTGCACATCCAAATATTAACAATTTTTTTAAAATTCTATTAGACATGCAAACCGATACATATTTGAAAATAAATTCAATAGATAGGAAAGAAAGTAGATATATAAGAAAAGAACTTTTAGATAGAAAAAAGTTTATTGAAAGTAAAATTGTGCAATTGAAAAACAATGAAATTTGTCGTTACGACTTTGTTAAATGTGTTTCACATAAATTTGGAGAATTGCATTAATTTGTGTATATCCTATATTTTTGTCAATAATAAATAAATATTTTGCTGTTAAGTAAACTTTAGTATTTGTTGCCTTTCCTTTCTATATTGTGTTCAAATCTATTCAAAATAAAATAAAACTAACACCGAATACAAATTGGCGTTCAATAACAAGGTAATTAGATAAAAATTATTTTGGCGCAGTTCGGACTAGGATTAAACCAAGTAAGCAGGTAAAAAAAAATGGCGCAGTTCGGGTGAGGGATTATATCCTCAAGATAAATTTGGCGCAGTTCAGGTGCACCCTGTTGAACATCCTGTATATAAAATATTAGTAGAAGTGATATCAATTAAAGCTAGTCTTAAACCGGTGGAATATTTTTTGTGACATTAGCATATTATTATAATATAATAATTTACATTCAATTTAAAGATTATTGCGTTTTTTATAAATGCATATTTGAATGCATAAAAGCATATTTTAAGGTTTTTCAAGTGCATATTTCCCGAGCTCTACTAATGACAAAACTGCAAGTAACAAACACTCCAGCTGAAAATATGTTCAACGAATCAATAATAAGTACAAGGAATGTTGTGGAACGACAATATGGAGTGTGGAAATTCCCATTATTTCTTTAGGAATCCGTTTAGATGTTGATTCAGCTATGACTGTAATTTTTGCTGCTGCAGTTTTACAAAATATAGCTATAGAACAGAATGAAGAAATTCCTGAAGACTTGTTTAATGATATTAATTTAGACGCAGCTTATAACGCTCAAGAGCCGCAAAATTTGGAGAATGGACGCCAATTTACGGCCGATTTCATATTGAATGACTGAAGTCCTCTTTGCCGAAAGGAGACCTTATTCTAAAGTAGCTGTTGCCGTCGTTTCGTTCCATAATTAGTATTAAAGTGCCCTTTCGATAAAGTATCTTTTAAGTAATTTTTAAAGTGTTGGTTAACCTGGAATTCATAGATTTTGACATGAAATAAAAAGATTCATATTTGGCGTGTTTTTCCGTTTAAATAAATTGATAAGGTTAAGTTTTGTTAAAAGTTGTGGCGTTTGTATTATTTGTGAAAGCGGAAAAAATGGAAATTTTGAAAAATAATAGGAATGTTCGCTCGTCAAATTTTTCTCGAGAAGAAGAAATGAGTTTGATTCAAGAAATTGAAAAATTCAAGCATATTTTAGAAATCAAAACTACTGGAGAATTTTAAATTAAATTCTCCTTAGTACTTCCCTGCCTATAGTTCGTCCGCTCCTTTCCGAGGAACGTGATCGATCTCTGTCGACAGAATCAATACTCATGGAGCAGATCTGCGACAACCGTTCACCGGGTAAGAGCTTTACGCTCGCTCCTCAAATTGCAATGTTACATTGCCCTTCGATATACCCTCCTAAATTATAATGTGTTACAACTGTAAGTTTTATATAATATAAGTGAATTAGTGCCTTTGTTTCAAATGACTGTAAGTAATGATCAATGTTTTTATAACCAACGCCGCAACCATTTATTGGCGCTTAAATGTACAAGTTTGAATGCCGGTAAGTCGCGGTGTTGCCAAATTCGTATGTTTCGTTTTATCTGTATGTTTGTCCGTCAATCTAGTTAAGGAAACTTACCGTATTTATGTTCGTATGTATTTTTGTCATGTACTATGTTTTGTATTTGTTATGTACTGTTTATGTAGTGGTTTTTGGGAATAAACAGTAGTAACTCTTCCTGTTGTTTTATATGTATATGCGTTCCCTAAAGCGCAATCAAGCTTTAGGGTGGTCCTTCCAAATTCTTAAAAATACTTTTCCGTCAAGCTATGTATGTTTATTTTGGACCACTCACAATTTATTTTATCATTATATACAGTTCTCTGCTCATTTTCTATAAGTCAACCTGCTCATTTTCGTACAACTACTAACAAAGTTAGTAATGCAGAAAAGATATGTATTACCACTAAAACAAATTTTTTTATGTATTTTATTTATTGTAGGTAGAATAAAAGCTTGTATATAATCATAACCCTCATTTACCCTATCAAGGGTAGCGTGTGAACTTGTAATAATAATTTGAAACTATATATTATATTTATGACGTTAGATACCTCACTATAAATCAAAATATGGTTTTAGGAAGAGGCTTGGCGCAAAGTACCGAAATCCAAGAGATACAGACTGGATAGGGTATAAAACGTCTCTCAGTAGAATTTTCGAGGATCAGTTCAGTAACCGATTGAAGCTATAGACACGGCAGTAAAAAAAGTAAGCAACGCTATTAAGGCGGCCTACCAAAAAAACTGTCCGGAGAAAACAAAAAAGAATACAGTTTGGTGGAACAACGGCCTAAAGAGACTAAGGGCGGGTATTATGAACATGTCTTGAATTCAACAGTCAAGTTAAGTTTAACTTTGGGTTCTAAAACGTCAGTTTTATAAAAGTTTTATTTTTAAAATAAAAAGAAGAATCGTGCAAAAGAAAAATATAATCTAGATTTTTTCAATTGTAGTTTTGACATTTTGATTTTTATGGTGTAGTTTCGTCTTGTTCGGTGCATTCGTTCCCGGTGTCGAATTTTTATTTACTTTTTTCCTAAACTTAATAGTCAGAATGGATAGACGAGCCATAAACTTTTCTAATGAGGAAATTGAATCTCTTTCATCATTGGTGGAAGAATTTAAGGACGTAGTGGAGTGCAAAAGAAGTGACACTGTTTTGTGGAAGGATGAAGAAGCTGCTTGGGAAGAAATCTAAAAAAAAACTGGTGGAGATTGGTATTCCCCCTAGGACTACTAAACAATTACGAGATAAATGGAGCAATTTAAAAAAGAAACCAAAAAAGTAGAAAGCTTTAAAACTGGTGGTGGTCCAAAAAATGTTATTAGGTTCACTCCTATATATAGTAAAATTGAATCTATTATTGAAGTGGCCGATACCGGCGACTCCAATCCATTTGACTCAGATAAAAGTATGAGAAACTGCAGAGGTATGTTATTTGTAAAATAAAACAATAATTGTATAAAAATTATGCGCTAAATTAGATAAACCTATCACAAGAAATTGACTTCATTATCAAGATTTTTATCATTTTTATACAGTAAATGACATTTTAATTAGTTATGGCTTTTTGTAGACCTTCAAGTAGACAATTCAGACCTTCAAGAAGTCATTGTGGACCTTCAGGAAGCTGCAGACTGTGAAGAAGACTCACACTTATGGCTAGGGTAGAGGAATTAAAGGAGTGTAGTAGTAATTGGGCTCCATGGAACCCAACAACATTAAAGACCCCTAAGGCTTTTGTCGAAAAAACAAGGTTTCACTGCTTAAAAATTAACTTGTGTGTGACATTTTGAAAATTAAAGTTAAAATAGAACTTAAATTTTGATTATCCAAGGAAATGTGGGGAATTAATTATGGATAGACAAGAAAGAAGTATCTTTCCAAATTATACTGTTAACTTGTTAGTTATGTTATTAGCTAATATTTTTCATCACATATTGATTGATGCAACAAGAACAAAGATCTACAGTTACCTTTGGGACCTACATGGACACCTAAAAGATTACTTTTTCAAAACCAAAAAATGGTATTGAATGGTAAGTTATGCTTCTTACATATTATATTGTACAGATTTGATCAAATGATAAGACAGTATTATAATTTAATGAATGAAACAAATTTTTTTGAGAATGCCAAAAGTAAATGAAATTCCTTAATGAAAAAGTACGGTCCTACTTCAGTCCTATTAAGTTACTTAAAATAATATTTAAAGCTTTTTGTATTTTCAGAGGAGGAAATAAAAGAAAAATTATTTTAATAAAAAATTTAAAAAAAAAAACCCAAACAGTCGTCAAGCCCGGAGCAGTTACCAATCTTCCTTTGGAAAATGTGGCAACACCTTCAAGTGGCAGGAACATTTTAAGTGTAAGGACACCAATCAATCACAAGAGCCCAAGCATATCAGGTTAAAAATGCATATTATTGTATTTGAAATCTTAGCAAATTTTGAATGTTTCTTTTTGTTGCAGGTATAAAGAGAAAGACAGCTTTGACCAATGACTGTCGAATTAAAATTAATGTTTTATCCGAGGCCAAGTTGGAGCTGTTTAATATCCAAAAAGAAATTATTATTAAAGATAACGAACATGCACTTAATATGGAATACGAGAAAGAGGAGCATGAAATAAAAATTAAAAAGCACAACATTGATATAAACAAAATGATAATACACAATAGCATAATTTATAAGTTTTGGAAGTATTCCTGTATTAACTCTTTCATCGGCGGTGGTAAGCCAGATTCCCACTAGCAAATACCCCCTATGCGAGTCACAAGACACTCTATATTTCCTGCCTGCTGGTGATGCCATCTTTTGAACACTTGAAAAACTTCTGAGAAGCCGCGAATAGTTGGTTGAACAGGCAGCTTACTCTATGATTTATAAAATTCCTGTAATCATACCCGATTGAAAATATTGCTTATTGCAAATTGTGTGTATTTTTTTGAATTCTGTAATCATCGTTGAGAATAGGTAAGAGCTAAGCTTTTTTTTGTGTAATTTGGGTTGAATTATTATTTAGTGTCTGGTAAATTTGTATATTTTTGTAGTTATTAATTATATAATATTAAAAATATGTAAATTTGTTAGTGGGAAGAATAGTTCCCAAGGCACATATAATTTTTTGGGTGGGATATATTCTTCCCAGTGCGCAAAAAAAAATTATTTCACTAAACACTTTTTGCAGAAATGTGGAACTTGGACAATCCAAATCACCAAGAAAAGGCTCTTCAATACCTCTTTAGTCTTCCCGAAAATGAGGAAAACTCGGATGAAGAACCAGATGATGGTGCAGCTGAAGAGATGGATATTCTAGAATCTCTAGAAACAAGTAGTAGTAATAATTCTAATAGTAATTCTCCGTCCACTAGTGGAATTCGTACACCCATACTTGCCAGCACCTCAGCCAGCCCTCCCATATCTGTCGATGCATGTCCCACTAGTGCATTATTCGATCCTTCACAGTTGTCTCCGCCTCTATCTCCACAACTCCAGGAAATAGATAACGATATTATTGAAGAGCTCTTCACGTGGGCACAAAATTGCGAACACTTACATGAAAAATATGTGGACTTTTCTAGACTTGCCGAAGCCACCATTCAAATGCCTCGTCAAGCCAAAGAACTAGACTATTTGCAAAAAATTTTGAATGATGACATTTTGGATCTCATTGTTGATCAAACAAATACATATGCTTCACAAGACTTACCAAGAAGAAGCAACAAGAAAGCAAGTCCAGGACCTTCTAAAAACTGGCAAGATACCTCTAGAGAAGAAATAAAAGCCTTTATAGGTGTTATGATTATAATGGGTATCCATCAACTTCCACACTTGGCAAACTATTGGTCAAGTGATCCGTTTCTTGCGGTTCCTGCAGTTGCCCAGGTCATGACATCAAAAAGGTATAAAAAACTTGTAGATAACATTCATCTAAATGATAATACAAAGACCATTGTAAGGGGTGAGCCTGGATATGACAAGTTGCATAAGGTAAGGCCCCTCGTGAATATGCTCAACGAATCTTTTCGTGAGCCATACAAATATTCGGCGGTCTTAGCTGTCGACGAATCAATGATTGCCTTCAAAGGCCGTTCTTCTATAAAGCAGTACATGCCCTTGAAGCCTGGAAAGCGCGGCTACAAAGTTTGGTGTTTGGCAGACTCTGCTTCTGGTTATATTTGTAAACTTGATATATACACTGGAAAGGACATTGCTCCAGAAAAAAATGATTTCGGTTTGGGTGAAAAAGTAGTTATTAATCTCACTTCTTCATTGAAAAATCAGCAATGCCTTTGATAATTTCTTTAGCTCTGTCCGTCTTATGGAGAAGCTACTTCAGGACGAAATATTTGCTCTCGGTACAGTTCGGTCAACTAGAAAGAATCTACCAGATATTTACAAAAATAAATCCAAAATGAAACGTGGGGAATTTATGTTTGAAACCAAACGGGCAATATCTGCTGTCAAATGGATGGATAGTAAATTTGTTTATATTCTTTCCAACTATTTTTGCCCAAAAGAGACCACAACCGTCTTGAGACGTAATAAGACGGGTGAGAGAGAAACGGTTTATTGCCCAAAAGTTGTGTCTGCATTCAATAAAATAATGGGTGACGTTGAAAAATTTGATCAACTTCACCAACGCTATGCTATTGGTCGGAGATCTACAAAGTGGTGGTATATAAAGTATATGTTATTATCTGGTAGACATGGCCATTGTAAATTCATATATACTCATGATTACAGACAAAAAAAGGAAGTGCGATTAGTTGTCATTCCGGATAAATTTGGCGAGACAGCTAATAGACGGTTATTCTTCTAGAAAACGAAGAAACAAACCTGTTTTATTTCTAGCAAATTAACGGGCGGTTCCAGATGAAGTTCGTTTATCTGAGGTTGGTAAACATCTTACTATTCAAAATACCACTTACAAAAGATGTAGGCTTTGCAGTACGAAAGTAGCAGAGAAAAGAACAAGGTATACGTGTTCTTCCTGTCAGGTACCCTTATGTATGCAGCCCTGCTTAAATCGGTTCCACGGAAAATGGGACCTACATTTTTTAATATACCGCGAATATTTTTTTTAGAGTGGTTAATTTGAGGGTGACTATTTCTTCGTATTTCTTAATAAATAAACGTATAAGCAATGTAGTTTATTCATGTTATTGTTATTTATAACACAATAATTTTAAATCCAATCTGGGCAGTGGGAATATTACTTCTCACTTCATATATCCTTTGGAGGGGATAATTTTTTCCAAATGTAACAACATAAGTTTAACATAAACCCAATTAAGTACCAATTTTTACAAAAAAAGTTTAAAGTTCATGATAAATTGTATCACGCCCATAAAAGGGTTAACTCTTGTCTTATCAAATTGCGATTCTGATTTTGAGGTATGTTTTGATTAAAGTTTTCCATCTCCACAAACATATTTTCATCAGGTTCTTCTTCCCTACTATTTATTGCAATGCTATGTAGAACAGCAGTTGCTACAATAACTGCCATAGTAGTCTCTCTCTTTAACCGAAGTGTTAAATGCAGTATGGGAAATCTTCTTTTCCAGTCACCATACTGCCTCTCAACAACATTTCTAGATCTAATCTGAGATTCATGTAGTCTCTCGGGTTGATTTTGTGGGTTTTCCAAAGGAATCATCATATAATCAGACAATGTATACCCTGAATCGCCCAACAAAAAACTGTTACCAAAGGTGCCTTCTTCAAATTGTGCCTCAAATCTTGAATGAGAAAATATGGTATTGTCATGTGTGGCTCCTGGTCACCGAGCCACAATATCTCGAATTCGTAAACGACTATCAGCTACTGTTTGGACATTATATGAAAAGTATCCTTTTCTGTTACGGTAATTCTCTGCTTCATTTCCCCCTAAAAGTTGCATAAATTACTTTGCTTCACTACTATAGACAGCTACTTAAAACGGCGATACCACCCTCAAGCGGTGATTTAAATGGTCACTGCAAAAAGGGGCGTGAATTACCATTGTAATCCACGCGCCTAATGGAGGGTTAAATTCTGTTTCGTTCCACAAAGTGAAATGGTCCAGCCGATTCCTAAATATTCTTTGTCGCCGAGGGCCTTCAACAATATTCATAGCGTCTTCTTCATCATAGGCTAATAGTTCCTCAAAAATATCTTGGATATCGTTGGATAACATTGAAAAATTCAAAGAAAATAAAATAAAAACACAAAATATAATTAATTGAGGTTATAAATGCCAAATCGTTGACAGAACCGACAGAACAAAACAACTATCAAAACTCGAATACCAGGTTTTTCCACAAAGTTAACTTTAATCGATATCCTTTCCACCCGACAAAGTTAACTCCACCACTTTGAAGTGACGTCATTCTACAAGTTAACTTTTATTTATTTGTCAAAATAGTTTTATAATACCCACCCTTAGGGCGGAGGTCCGCGATCTTTTTAACAAGGCCAAAAGCAACCAGGACTGGGATACCTACAAGTATAAGCTAACGCAATACAACAAAGAAATTCGTAAACCCAAAAGGAACTCATGGAGGAAATTTTCGGAGGACATTGTAATAAAAGATATTCATAATTTCCAGAGCTAACGTGGTAAAGTCGAATAAAACAATGTCGTAGTAATTGACATGCATAGCCGAGTTATTTAATTGTACAGGGCCGTCTTGAAGCCTTAAATAAACAAATAAATAAATATAATATAGGTTATAGGTTATAAAAAAACTTCCACACCATAAAACTCTACTTATTATAATTCACCAAAAGTTGGCTGAATTAGAAATTTGGATCCTCCATTTACATGATCTATCATTTCAGAAGCAATTGTTTCAAAGGGCTACACCGAAACATGCACATAGCGTAGACCGGGGCAAAAACCCGCTACGGGGTAAAAGCAACGGCAAATTTCTCTCACAAGGGGAAATCAAATAATTCGGAAGAAAACCATAATAGTGTATGTGATAAGAGAATAGTTGCGGCACAATACATTCCTACATACAATATAGGGATTAATTAAAAAAATTATTCTTTTTAATGCAATAACACGAAAGGCTACAGGGAGCCTTGATTGATTATAATTTTTTTTCTCCAGGTATTAATTGATAACACATAATAGCATAAGGGGTTAAGATAATTTAGAGTAGGCTATAGGAAAACACGATTATTATAATTTTTTTTAGAGAAGGATATAGGAATCCATGAATAAGTTTTTTTAGTCATTCAATTACATATGACCATGAGGGGTTAAGTTAATTTAGAAGTAGGCTACAAGAAGCCACGATTAATTATAATTTTTTTTTGTAGGCATTACGTAATAACATAAGACCATTTTTATAAATATTACTCAATAATTGACCAAGAACACTTTAAACTCAAGTGCAAACAAAGTGCGCGGCAGATAAAATGCAAACGTGTAGCCCTCGACAACAGACGAGGGGTTGACTCCTCGTCAACCATACAAAGAAGGGAGAGTATCTCGCAACAAGCACATCGCCAAACTTGTGGTCCTTAGACCTCCTCCAATTAATCCGACAAATGTTTGTCAAATCTCAAATCGTCCTTGCCCCACTCCACGGGCAAAGTATTGAAACCAACACGGTTTCTCTCCCAATATTTCAGCCAACTAGTTATGCACTAGTAGAAGTGAAGGATATCTAACCCTTCACCTCAAGAATTTATCTTCCAACAATAACATAACCCATCCTACTTTGGATACACAAACCATTGATGCCAGTGATGCACCCAGCTCACAGCGGAAAAATCAACATAGCAGAATAAGGGAGTCATTGCAACAATGAACACGACTGCACAAGAAGCCAATAATCAGTGCGACACGCAACGCGTAGTGCACAACGTGAAAATCGCGGCAACATGTAACGCAGTGACAAAATTTTGTACGTAGTTAAGCGTTTAGCGTAAGGGTTGCACGTAAAAGGTGTTGGACAGGTAAGTCCAACACTTTTTCAAAGTGGGTGGCAATGTAATAAATACCAAAACAATACACATAGGGAACATCACCCTGTATAATAAATATCATTTAATTTAGAATGAATAGAAGACAGCATAGCAGTTTGAAATATTGCAAAATTGGAATTACCGCGGCTGCTGGCACCAGACTTGCCCTCCAATTGATCCTCGTTAAAGGGTTTAGAGTGTACTCATTCCGATTACGATTTTAGTGAAAATGTGAAACAAAAATTTGGAATGAAGTTTGTAAGACAAATTAAGCAAGTGAATTTTTCGGATAAATTATGCTGGACGTGTATTCCTCAAGTGCGAAAAGGTACAGTACCGGCGATTTCAATTGAAAATGGTTATGTTTTGAATGATCCGCCGAAAAAATTGGAAGATTTGAGTATCCTTGAAGAAAGGATGATTTTGCCGAGAATACCTTTTATGCAAATAAAAACTTTGGGATGGGATAGAACTAAATTTTTAAAAGGCCATGTCGTTGATGTACCCACCGACATCAATAAAATAGTTACAGTTTTACCGAGGAATATCGAAGAAACAGAAATTGTACAAGTTAAAATAAAGAGGATGAGTCGTCATAAAAATCGCTATATGATTGAAAGAGTAAGAACAGAGAAAATCAAAATTGCATTGGAATATCTTTTGAAAACTCCTTTACATCTAAAAGAAAATATTACCGTTGATTTTGATAAATTATTGTTATCCACGACAACTAATACAACAACAACAACAAACAATGTTGTAGGAAAAGAATTACCATTTATTACTGATGACAATTTATTAGATAATTTGAATTTGAATGATAATAATAATAATGAAAATTTAGAAGATTTAAAAGACGATATTGATATACATACTATTTTGGACCATGATAATAAAAACGTCGAAGATGCAGCGAAATTATTGGTATTAGGTGAAGGAAGTAGTAGACCTTTATCATTTATTAAAGATAAAAATGTTGAGGAATTATTTTTTCGACTATTTATCATGGGAAATCCAGAAATATAGTAGATACAATAACGGCAACCGGTAGTCAACGCAAAATTACATTTTCGGCAATAATAAAATCAGAATTATTATTTTATAAGAGATATTGTTGTAGACCGGACAAATTATTTTTTGTTTTTAAATTGAAACAAACTTTCGAAATGTTTAATGGAATTACTTTGTGTATTCGACAACAACGGCAAGGTAATAATAATAAGAAAATAACTGCTGCTGACTTATTAAATTATAAAGGAGTGGATAATTTATTGAAAATTGATCATGCATTTTCGTTTATGAAAAATATGAGAAGTTCTCCGTCATTTTGGCAATCGGAAAAAAGGAAACTTTTCACTATGATCAGTCAAATAGGAGTTCCGACATTTTTTTAACACTTTCTTCGGCCGATGGAAAATGGAAGGAACTTTTAATTGTTTTAACGAAAATTTTAAACGGAAAGGATATTAATCAAGACATGGCGGATAAAATGAGTTCGGGAGATAAAGTAAAATTAGTTCGTGATGATCCGGTAACTGTCGTTAGATATTTCGACAATAGAATTCGACTTTTGTGGAGAGAAATGAGAGTTGCCGGTGATAAAAATAAGATTTTCGGATATGAATATCCAATGATGTATTACTATTACACAATTGAATTTCAACATAGAGGTGCTCCACATATTCATTCTGTAATATGGTTAAAGAATGCTCCAGTTTTTGATGCTGCTGCTAAAAATAATGGAAAAATTTGCGCTAAATTTATTAGTTGTTTGGCGAATAATATAAATATCAAAAATGACGAACTAATTACATATCAAAAACATAACCATTCTGTTTCCTGCGGTAAAATATTACGCAATAAAAATAATAATAACAACAATAAAATTGATGATAATGGAAAATGTCGATATAATATACCTTTTTATCCAATGCGAGAGACTAAAATTTTAACTCCACTTATTATTAAAGATCAAAATGATAGTAACGGTGATGATGCGGTCGATATAAATATAGGTAGAAAAGCTTTTGGAAATCACAAATTCATTAGAGAAATTTTGGACAAATTTATGGAAAAACCTAATGAATTATCAACTTTAGAATTGACTTTCGATGATTTACTGGAACATTTGAATATAACCGAAATTGAATACGAGCAAGCTTTGAGATGCTCTTTGAAGAAGAGAAGTAAAGTTTTTTTAAAACGTAATGTATGCGATATAAATATTAATCCATACAATACGAGAATTTTAAATATGCACCAAGCGAATATGGATATACAATATATCGTCGATCCATATTCCTGTATTACGTATATCGTTAATTATATCAACAAATTAAATTCGGGAATTTCAAAATTGTTGGCCGAAGCCCAAGCACAAATTAAGGCAGGAGATCTCGATACAAAAGAAAAATTGAGTCACACTACAAATGCGGCCTCAAGCGGATGGGCTCCTTACTAAAACTTCGTTCCACTTTGTACATAAGAGAGAACCTGCTAGGGGGAGTGTGCTGTGGCCATATTGAATTTATTTTGACAGGTCGTTGGATTGCCTAATTACTTATAAATACAATTGGTAGAAGGTGGAGAAGTACTTAATGCAGAACACATTATATTATACGGAAAAACCTTGTGGAGCTCTTCTAATATTAACGTGTGTGCTCTTTGTCTACAAATAAGTGCACTACAATCAGAACCTCATCAGTTAACTGGGGAGCTAAAAATTGTTAATGGCTTGGCCAAAGTAGAACAGATGATATGTTCATGCAAAGCTGGAGCTGGTGGGCGATGCAAACATATTTCAGCCTTTCTTATTCTCTTAACCAGGTAGGTAATAAAGTGATGAATAATATAATAGTAAATTATTACTAGGCCTTTTTGTACTTACCTACCTCTTTTTTTTTATTGGAAAAAATTTGATGGAATTGGAACATATTTCTGCTACTGATTTGAAATGTGCCTGGTCAACCAAAAAAAGCACAGTAAGGGAAAAATACAAGGCTGTATCAACAAGAAGAATGCCTTGTATTAAAAATACCGAATCCCATGTATTAAATTATTATTATTATTATTCCGTTGCTGTTAAACTTAAGAATAAAATGTTGAAAAGTTCGATTTACGTAGCATGTAGTCGAGTTACTAAATCGAATGGTTTGTATTTATATGGAACTGATTTTAAAAAACCAGCAACCAATAGTAGGAAAACGACGATTTATAAAGTAATTAAATTAGGCACTGTTACGGATCATTCTTTAAAGCGAAAACGACCAAATCAAAAACTGAATAAGGTTGACAATGCTACTAAAAATGTTATTCAACGGATTGTTTACGGGTTTTACAAGGACAATATAGTACCAACTTTAGAACTGATTCGTGATAAATTGCGGGATATTCCTGAATATAATTATCAAAGTTTGGAAACACTGCGCGCGGTTTTGTTAAATTGTGGATTTAAATATAAGAAATTAAATAATCGAAAGGTCATAATGGAATCTCGGCGTATCGTTGAACTTAGACACCAGTATTTGCGCAAAATAAAAGGGTACCGTGATTCAAACAGAACTTTAATTTATTTAGACGAAACTTGGTTTGATACGCATGATGTTGTCAAGTATGGTTGGGTTGACGACACAAAAAACTGTTCTTTAGATACTCCGTGTTCGAGAGGAAAACGCGTAATTATTCTTCATTCCGGAAGTAAAGATGGCTTTGTACCTAATGCATTGCTATTGTCGGCTAAAAATATAACTAAGTCTTCTGCTGATTATCACGAAGATATGACAGCCGATTTGTTTGAAAAATGGTTTGTCGAACAGCTTTTGCCGAATATTCCGCCGAATTCGGTAATTGTTATGGACAATGCGTCGTATCATTCCCGAATATTAAATAAAATACCCAACAGCAGCACGAAAAAGGACGAAATTTTAAAATTTATGAGAATCAAAAACATTAATATTCCTGAAAAGATTCCCGTAAAACGAGAATTAATTAACATAATAAAAAGTAGGAACTTCCAAAAAGAATATGTCATTGACAATATTTGCAGTAGGTCCGGTCATACCATTTTGCGGTTACCCCCATACTATTGTATCTTTAATCCAATCGAAATGGTTTGGGGTACTGTTAAAAGTCGTTTACGGAAATATAATCAGTCGCCAACTTTAAGCGCAGTCGTCCTTGATAATATTCGGCAAATACTCGATGACAATTATACCGATGTATGGCAAAATTGCGTAGCTCATGTTATACAAACAGAACGCGAATTTACAGTTTTACCGCCTATAGCACCAGTAGTTATCCAAGTAGAAAACGATTTTACTTCGGAAGATTCTGATAATTCCGGTAATTAAATTCTTTTAAATAAATGTTCCTTGTGGGTATATTTAAAACGCGTTTTTTGTTTTTCAAGTATTTATAGTAGATACCGTACTTATTTTCCAAAGCCAATAAAAAAGCAAAAAAAATAAAAAACTAAAAAATAACCAAAAAAAAACTAACTTCATATTTCTACTAACATGCCCGACCCAATCCTTTTTCCTGGTAAGAATAGCTCATACCTCCCCGTGGTTCTTGCTGGGCAGACAATTTTTTCAGATTGTCTGGCTAAATGAGCATTATTTACAGAAAATTATATTACAAATTTGATGAGTTTTGTATGCAGGTTAATTTTAATCTACTATATTAATTTGAATGAAAAACATTATTTCACAAGATACGAATTTATAAAAAATTTATATGCACGCCATTGGGCGGCACTTACCGTCAAAGGGATTAAAAATATGGGTCATTACATTATGCCTGGAAGAAGTATAACTCAGCAGATGGTAGTAAAAGACGGGAGGGGCAAACATAGTACCAGAACTCGACAAGTTGATAAAATGCTGCTAGAGCAGCATGTGAAATCTTTTCATCCTAGTGTTTCACACTACAGGAGAGAGCACGCCCCCAATCGTCTTTATTTGCCATCTGACCTCACTATTACTTTAATGCATAATGATTTTTTGAGAAAAAATAAGGTTATTATACGTACAGAGCTTTTGTTACAGACTTCATGAAAATATCATTCACAAAATTAGGACACGAGGTATGTGGACATTGCGAGATTTTCAATAAACACGATGAGTCTCATAATAAAGACAATCTAGGCGTGCACTGTGATATTTGTCAAAGGTGGAACAAACACATCACACGGGCAGACAATTCTAGAAAGCAGTACCGGGAAGATAGGGAGTCGCAAAATTGGAATTCAAGTACTATTTATGTATCAGCCGATTTACAAAAGGTCATCATGCTACCCCGCATGGACACCTTTAAAGAGGATACCTTCACAAAAAGGATAATAGTCTTCAATGAGAGTTTTGTGAGCGTTGGTAAATCACAAAAAATCAATCCAGTTGCAGTCATATGGCACGAAGGAATCGCAGGCCGTAAAAAAGAGGATATCACCAGTGCTTTTCACAAATTTTTAGTCTTTCACAGAGACGCTAAATATATAAAAATTTGGCTGGACAAAATAAGAATTGGGGTTTGTTTTGTATGTTTATTTATCTCATCAACTCGACAGAAATTGCTGCAGACGTGATGGAGCTTGCATATTTTGAGCCAGGACATACATTTATGTCTGCCGATAGCTTTCATCACCAAGTGGAACTGGCCATGAAAGCTAAAGGTAAGATTTACGACTTTGATGATTTCAAACTGTGAAACTGTGTCCGTTTGCCAAAAAACCGGCAGTTGTTTTGGGAAAATGTATCGACATCTGATGACGTCCTAGATCTACTTACTGATATTGATGATTAATATAATTAATTCCTTATCAGTTGTTTTTTGTTGAAAAAACCTTTGTATTTCCCATTATATCTTGTTAAATTTGGATAAATTCAGCTTCATGATTATGAGTAGCTGTTTTAGTAAACATACCCTTTTATTAATTTTCCATTTTTTCCATACAATTTCTGTAGATGTCAACTTTTTATAAAAAAATAGTTCAACTTTTTATAAAAAATAGTTCAACTTTTTATAAAAAATAGTTCAACTTTATATTTTTAACTGCTGCCATAAGACGTTTTCCACAATAATAATCATTTACTAAAAACAGCATTGGTGATCAAAAATGTCTCAATAGCAATAAGACATTTTTTATCAACAACGGTGCATACACCATTTGACTTATCTGCTAAATAATCCCATAGACTAATGATTTAACTCCTTCAACAATGTTAGAACATAAATTGAAATATTTTGAAATCAACCTGCAGTTTATTGACCGACTCAAAAGTGAAATTTATGGTGCGCTGCCAAATTTTATGTTTCTGCCTTTTACTCAAAATGGCGCCTTCAGTAGTTGGGGCGTTTTAAAAAAACACGGCAGTGTTAACGTTAAGGTTTTTTGCAACTGAATGCATGCTTATAACAGTTGGAGATTTTTTTGGTGTTTCCAAAGCCTCCGCAAGTCGAATAGTTAAGAGAGTATGTCAAGCCATTGCCCAGCTCAGCAACGAACATATTTACATGTATCATAATCCACTGAAAATGGAACAAGCCGCGGACCAATTTTAGTCCATTGCGAGTTTCCCAAAAGTAATTGGAGCGATTGATTGCATCCTAATAAAAATTCAATCTCCTGGAGGTGAGGATGCAGAAATTTTTCGTAGCCGGAAAGGATTTTTTGCATTTAACGTGCAAAGAGTTTGCGATGCGAAATTGAGAATTCGAAACATAGTGGCAAGGTGGCCACGAGCCAACAATTTTTAACAGCAGTTCGTTGAAAAGACAATTTGAACGTGGAACCTGTGGCAGATATTTATTGGTTGGGGATAGTGGTTATACGCTCGAAAAATACGACTTTGATGATTTCAAATCTTGTATAGCAGAATCTCATTCTCATTTCAGTAGATGGCTGAGTGTGCAATTGTAGTAATACTTATTAAGGGTTTTTTTGTGTATTGTAATATGTATATTGTTCAACTGACTATGAATTTGAGTTTTAATTTTTTGTATTAAACTGTTATGTGTTTTTTTAAGTAAATCGTGTTAAGTTTATCTTTTTGTAACTTCCCTTTTTCATTTTTACCAGCAATAAAATCACGTATACTTAAGTAGTTACTTATTAAATCAATCTGAAAAGTGTCAATAATTGGGTGTCAATAACCAGAATATTCTTAAAAATGGCTGTCAGTTACTAGTAAAATGGACAATTTAGAATATACTTTATATTTTTTTTGACCTCATGCATTTGTAATAGTGTCGAAAACTGGTTTTGTTACCTTGATTAATGGATTTCGATTATTCGCCGGTTCTCTATTGAGTTTACGATTTTATTATTTTTTCTCCGCAGGTCGTTAGTAGAGCTCGGGAAATATGCAAAATGCATATTTGCATATTTTGAATAAATTTTTTAAGTGCATATGCATATATTATAAGTGGATATTTTCAGCTATTTTCGGATTTCTGCAAATAAAAATTTCAATATGGACAATCATCTGTGAAATTAGATAAAGAAATAAGCGAAGTAGGTACCTGTCCCTTGGAAATACCCATATCGGTATTAGCATAATAAGACAATAGACCCTACTGGCCGATAAGCCGGTTGCCGTCATAAAATCAATTATTGCTTTTGCCGAAAGCTTGACAAATTTTCAGAATTTGTTTACCAAAATACCCAAATTGCAAGTGGAGGATACTATTTACATTGAGCCAATGAAATCGCACCTCCTTTAAAATTTGAAGTTTAAAAAGAATGTAGAATTTAGTTCTGTGCCTTTAGTTAGTTCGATAAACTTGTGCTTGCGTAATTATTGTCTATCAAAAGTGTGTGATAATGCCAAGACAAAGTGCTAACAAATCAATTCTTCTAATGAAGTGGATTAATAATAAAAAAGACTTTCGAATTATTGATGACAATCATATATTCTGCACAGTTTGCAACAAACCGGTAAGTACTATTATGTGATTCTATATTTAGATATTGTTTTGATTTTCAAACATTTTTCTAAAAATATAAGCCAACTTTACGTTAAAATATAATTTTTAGCATTGTTGAATAGGTACTGGCACAATGTCTAAAATTTATTTATTTTAAGGCACTGGTGTTAAAATTGTTTTTACCAAAGTTGTAAACATGGTCTTGACACTGACTTACATACATATTTTTGTTCATTAATTCATTTCATTATAAATTGATTGATTCAACATAAAATAAAAAATATCGTAACATTTCAGTAAATTCTATTATCAAAATTCAAATAATAAGTAGTTTATACGAGGCACTGAGAAAACCGCCCTTTGTTGAACGGACGCACACGAATAGCGCCAAAGTAATCCTCAGGTAGAATTGCAGTTATGGAAGGTCTTAATCTCTTGCCTGAATTGCGCCGGTTATAGGGATTATCGTTTTATTAGGAATTAACAAATCTTATTTAAAAGTAAACATTTCTGAAAATATTATGATAACTCCTAATTGTCTTCTAACAGGAGGAAGGGTAGCAAATTATATCAATTTTATTTTTAGTTTTACGTTTGCGTTTGAGTAAGGTGGTAAAGTTTAAAATCAATTAAGTATAAAAATGGAGTTTATGTTTAGTGAACGTGGCCAACAATTGCTTGTTGTAAATGGTTATAAATTCAGAAAAGTAAGTCTAGTGAAATCTTCAGAAGAGACGAGATGGAGATGTTGTAACAAACAATGTTCTACAACAATTTATACAATTAAAGGTGTATACTCAAGAATGAATAGGGAACACAATCATACCGTTGCAGTAGACGTATTATGTCGCCAAAAAATAAACAATAGTGTTAAAAGAAAAGCCATAGAAGACGTTACACAAAAACCAGCTAAATTAATCAGAGCTGAATTAGAAGGTACCAGTGAAGTTTTAAAAAATTTATCAGTAAAAGATACTAGATATATTAGAAACAATATATCATATTCTAGACTACAAAAAATGCCGAAGTTACCGAAATCAGTAATAGAATTACAGGAGTTTTTAAATACTGTGGATATAAAAACTATCAAAGGAGAACAGTTTTTACTAAACAACGATATGAGTCAAAGTTTCGTTCTATTTTCCTGTAAGACTAACTTGAAATTTATGTGTGAGCAAAAAACATTGTACATGGACGGTACGTTTGAATACTGCGTAAAATACTTTTATCAACTTTTTTCCATACATGTGTATAGTGGAGGCTTTTATGTACCTGTTGCATTTTGTCTGTTGAAAGACAAAAAAAAAATCTTCGTACTCTGCTGCATTATGTCAATTAAAGGAAACATGTAGAGGTTATGGTTACTCGTTTAAACCGAATGAAGTTGTACTAGATTTTGAAATGACAGTTCATCTAGCTGTAAAAGAAGTTTGGCCGACAATAAGAATTATTGGTTGTCGTTTTCACCTGGCTCAGTCCTGGTGGCGCAAAATTCAAAATTTAGGACTGACTTGTGAATATAAAAATGGCAATTCCATTATTGGAAAGTGGTTAACATATTTATTTGGTTTAATGTTTCTTGCCCCCGATCAAGTAGGCGATTGCTTTGCAGAGGATTTTATGGCAGACAAACCGGACAATGAAAAAGTTAATAAATTTGCAGATTATATGGTAGAAAACTACATAGATGAAGACTCAGCATTTCCGCCAACAATTTGGGCAGAAAATACTTCTTCTTTAACCCGGACAACCAACACATGTGAATCTTTCCATTCTAAATTTAAGTCGGAAAACAGCTCTGCACATCCAAATATTAACAATTTTTTTAAAATTCTATTAGACATGCAAACCGATACATATTTGAAAATAAATTCAATAGATAGGAAAGAAAGTAGATATATAAGAAAAGAACTTTTAGATAGAAAAAAGTTTATTGAAAGTAAAATTGTGCAATTGAAAAACAATGAAATTTGTCGTTACGACTTTGTTAAATGTGTTTCACATAAATTTGGAGAATTACATTAATTTGTGTATATCCTATATTTTTGTCAATAATAAATAAATATTTTGCTGTTAAGTAAACTTTAGTATTTGTTGCCTTTCCTTTCTATATTGTGTTCAAATCTATTCAAAATAAAATAAAACTAACACCGAATACAAATTGGCGTTCAATAACAAGGTAATTAGATAAAAATTATTTTGGCGCAGTTCGGACTAGGATTAAACCAAGTAAGCAGGTAAAAAAAAATGGCGCAGTTCGGGTGAGGGATTATATCCTCAAGATAAATTTGGCGCAGTTCAGGTGCACCCTGTTGAACATCCTGTATATAAAATATTAGTAGAAGTGATATCAATTAAAGCTAGTCTTAAACCGGTGGAATATTTTTTGTGACATTAGCATATTATTATAATATAATAATTTACATTCAATTTAAAGATTATTGCGTTTTTTATAAATGCATATTTGAATGCATAAAAGCATATTTTAAGGTTTTTCAAGTGCATATTTCCCGAGCTCTACTAATGACAAAACTGCAAGTAACAAACACTCCAGCTGAAAATATGTTCAACGAATCAATAATAAGTACAAGGAATGTTGTGGAACGACAATATGGAGTGTGGAAATTCCCATTATTTCTTTAGGAATCCGTTTAGATGTTGATTCAGCTATGACTGTAATTTTTGCTGCTGCAGTTTTACAAAATATAGCTATAGAACAGAATGAAGAAATTCCTGAAGACTTGTTTAATGATATTAATTTAGACGCAGCTTATAACGCTCAAGAGCCGCAAAATTTGGAGAATGGACGCCAATTTACGGCCGATTTCATATTGAATGACTAAAGTCCTCTTTGCCGAAAGGAGACCTTATTCTAAAGTAGCTGTTGCCGTCGTTTCGTTCCATAATTAGTATTAAAGTGCCCTTTTCCATAAAGTATCTTTTAAGTAATTTTTAAAGTGTTGGTTAACCTGGAATTCATAGATTTTGACATGAAATAAAAAGATTCATATTTGGCGTGTTTTTCCGTTTAAATAAATTGATAAGGTTAAGTTTTGTTAAAAGTTGTGGCGTTTGTATTATTTGTGGAAGCGGAAAAAATGGAAGTTTTGAAAAATAATAGGAATGTTCGCTCGTCAAATTTTTCTCGAGAAGAAGAAATGAGTTTGATTCAAGAAATTGAAAAATTCAAGCATATTTTAGAAATCAAAACTACTGGAGAATTTTAAATTAAATTCTCCTTAGTACTTCCCTGCCTATAGTTCGTCCGCTCCTTTCCGAGGAACGTGATCGATCTCTGTCGTCAGAATCAATACTCATGGAGCAGATCTGCGACAACCGTTCACCGGGTAAGAGCTTTACGCTCGCTCTTCAAATTGCAATGTTACTTTGCCCTTCGATATACCCACCTAAATTATAATGTGTTACAACTGTAAGTTTTATATAAAGTGAATTAGTGCCTTTGTTTCAAATGACTGTAAGTAATGATCAATGTTTTTATAACCAACGCCGCAACCATTTATTGGCGCTTAAATGTACAAGTTTGAATGCCGGTAAGTCGCGGTGTTGCCAAATTCGTATGTTTCGTTTTATCTGTATGTTTGTCCGTAAATCTAGTTAAGGAAACTAACCGTATTTATGTTCGTATGTATTTTTGTCATGTACTATGTTTTGTATTTGTTATGTACTGTTTATGTAGTGGTTTTTGGGAATAAACAGTAGTAACTCTTCCTGTTGTTTTATATGTATATGCGTTCCCTAAAGCGCAATCAAGCTTTAGGGTGGTCCTTCCAAATTCTTAAAAATACTTTTCCGTCAAGCTATGTATGTTTATTTTGGACCACTCACAATTTATTTTATCATTATATACAGTTCTCTGCTCATTTTCTATAAGTCAACCTGCTCATTTTCGTACAACTACTAACAAAGTTAGTAATGCAGAAAAGATATGTATTACCACTAAAACAAATTTTTTTATGTATTTTATTTATTGTAGGTAGAATAAAAGCTTGTATATAATCATAACCCTCATTTACCCTATGAAGGGTAGCGTGTGAACTTGTAATAATAATTTAAAACTATATATTATATTTATGACGTTAGATACCTCACTATAAATCAAAATATGGTTTTAGGAAGAGGCTTGGCGCAAAGTACCGAAATCCAAGAGATACAGACTGGATAGGGTATAAAACGTCTCTCAGTAGAATTTTCGAGGATCGGTTCAGTAACCGATTGAAGCTATAGACACGGCAGTAAAAAAAGTAAGCAACGCTATTAAGGCGGCCTACCAAAAAAACTGTCCGGAGAAAACAAAAAAGAATACAGTTTGGTGGAACAACGGCCTAAAGAGACTAAGGGCGGGTATTATAAACATGTCTTGAATTCAACAGTCAAGTTAAGTTTAACTTTGGGTTCTAAAACGTCAGTTTTATAAAAGTTTTATTTTTAAAATAAAAAGAAGAATCGTACAAAAGAAAAATATAATCTAGATTTTTTCAATTGGAGTTTTGACATTTTGATTTTTATGGTGTAGTTTCGTCTTGTTCGGTGCATTCGTTCCCGGTGTCGAATTTTTATTTACTTTTTTCCTAAACTTAATAGTCAGAATGGATAGACGAGCCATAAACTTTTCTAATGAGGAAATTGAATCTCTTTCATAATTGGTGGAAGAATTTAAGGACGTAGTGGAGTGCTGCTTGGGAAGAAATCTAAAAAAAAACTGGTGGAGATTGGTTTTCCCCCTAGGACTACTAAACAATTACGAGATAAATGGAGCAATTTAAAAAAGAAACCAAAAAAGTATGGACTGGAAAAAGTAGAAAGCTTTAAAACTGGTGGTGGTCCAAAAAATGTTATTAGGTTCACTCCTATATATAGTAAAATTGAATCTATTATTGAAGTGGCCGATACCGGCGACTCCAATCCATTTGACTCAGATAAAAGTATGAGAAACTGCAGAGGTATGTTATTTGTAAAATAAAACAATAATTGTATAAAAATTATGCGCTAAATTAGATAAACCTATCACAAGAAATTGACTTCATTATCAAGATTTTTATCATTTTTATACAGTAAATGACATTTTAATTAGTTATGGCTTTTTGTAGACCTTCAAGTAGACAATTTAGACCTTCAAGAAGTCATTGTGGACCTTCAGGAAGCTGCAGACTGTGAAGAAGACTCACACTTATGGCTAGGGTAGAGGAATTAAAGGAGGGTAGTAGTTATTGGGCTCCATGGAACCCAACAACATTAAAGACCCCTAAGGCTTTTGTCGAAAAAACAAGGTTTCACTGCTTAAAAATTAACTTGTGTGTGACATTTTGAAAATTAAAGTTAAAATAGAACTTAAATTTTGATTATCCAAGGAAATGTGGGGAATTAATTATGGATAGACAAGAAAGAAGTATCTTTCCAAATTATACTGTTAACTTGTTAGTTATGTTATTAGCTAATATTTTTCATCACATATTGATTGATGCAACAAGAACAAAGATCTACAGTTACCTTTGGGACCTACATGGACACCTAAAAGATTACTTTTTCAAAACCAAAAAATGTTATTGAATGGTAAGTTATGCTTCTTACATATTATATTGTACAGATTTGATCAAATGATTATTATAATTTAATGAATAAAACAAATTTTTTTGAGAATGCCAAAAGTAGATGAAATTACTTAATGAAAAAGTACGGTCCTACTTCAGTCCTATTAAGTTACTTAAAATAATATTTAAAGCTTTTTGTATTTTCAGAGGAGGAAATAAAAGAAAAATTATTTTAATAAAAAATTTAAAAAAAAAACCCAAACAGTCGTCAAGCCCGGAGCAGTTACCAATCTTCCTTTGGAAAATGTGGCAACACCTTCAAGTGGCAGGAACATTTTAAGTGTAAGGACACCAATCAATCACAAGAGCCCAAGCATATCAGGTTAAAAATGCATATTATTGTATTTGAAATCTTAGCAAATTTTGAATGTTTCTTTTTGTTGCAGGTATAAAGAGAAAGACAGCTTTGACCAATGACTGTCGAATTAAAATTAATGTTTTATCCGAGGCCAAGTTGGAGCTGTTTAATATCCAAAAAGAAATTATTATTAAAGATAACGAGCATGCACTTAATATGGAATACGAGAAAGAGGAGCATGAAATAAAAATGAAAAAGCACAAAATTGATATAAACAAAATGATAATACACAATAGCATAATTAATAAGTTTTGCAAGTATTCCTGTATTAACTCTTTCATCGGCGGTGGTAAGCCAGATTCCCACTAGCAAATACCCCCTCTGCGAGTCACAAGACACTCTATATTTCCTGCCTGCTGGTGATGCCATCTTTTGAACACTTGAAAAACTTCTGAGAAGCCGCGAATAGTTGGTTAAACAGGCAGCTTACTCTATGATTTATAAAATTCCTGTAATCATACCCGATTGAAAATATTGCTTATTGCAAATTGTGTGTATTTTTTTGAATTCTGTAATCATCGTTGAGAATAGGTAAGAGCTAAGCTTTTTTTTGTGTAATTTGGGTTGAATTATTATTTAGTGTCTGGTAAATTTGTATATTTTTGTAGTTATTAATTATATAATATTAAAAATATGTAAATTTGTTAGTGGGAAGAATAGTTCCCAAGGCACATATAATTTTTTGGGTGGGATATATTCTTCCCAGTGCGCAAAAAAAATTATTTCACTAAACACTTTTTGCAAAAATGTGGAACTTGGACAATCCAAATCACCAAGAAAAGGCTCTTCAATACCTCTTTAGTCTTCCCGAAAATGAGGAAAACTCGGATGAAGAACCAGATGATGGTGCAGCTGAAGAGATGGATATTCTAGAATCTCTAGAAACAAGTAGTAGTAATAATTCTAATAGTAATTCTCCGTCCACTAGTGGAATTCGTACACCCATACTTGCCAGCACCTCAGCCAGCCCTCCCATATCTGTCGATGCATGTCCCACTAGTGCATTATTCGATCCTTCACAGTTGTCTCCGCCTCTATCTCCACAACTCCAGGAAATAGATAACGATATTATTGAAGAGCTCTTCACGTGGGCACAAAATTGCGAACACTTACATGAAAAATATGTGGACTTTTCTAGACTTGCTGAAGCCACCATTCAAATGCCTCGTCAAGCCAAAGATCTAGACTATTTGCAAAAAATTTTGAATCATGACATTTTGGATCTCATTGTTGATCAAACAAATACATATGCTTCACAAGACTTACCAAGAAGAAGCAACAAGAAAGCAAGTCCAGGACCTTATAAAAACTGGCAAGATACCTCTAGAGAAGAAATAAAAGCCTTTATAGGTGTTATGATTATAATGGGTATCCATCAACTTCCACACTTGGCAAACTATTGGTCAAGTGATCCGTTTCTTGCGGTTCCTGCAGTTGCCCAGGTCATGACATCGAAAAGGTATAAAAAAACTTGTAGATAACATTCATCTAAATGATAATACAAAGACCATTGTAAGGGGTGAGCCTGGATATGACAAGTTGCATAAGGTAAGGCCCCTCGTGAATATGCTCAACGAATCTTTTCGTGAGCCATACAAATATTCGGCGGTCTTAGCTGTCGACGAATCAATGATTGCCTTCAAAGGCCGTTCTTCTATAAAGCAGTACATGCCCTTGAAGCCTGTAAAGCGCGGCTACAAAGTTTGGTGTTTGGCAGACTCTGCTTCTGATTATATTTGTAAACTTGATATATACACTGGAAAGGACATTGCTCCAGAAAAAAAATGATTTCGGTTTGGGTGAAAAAGTAGTTATTAATCTCACTTCTTCATTGAAAAATCAGCAATGCCTTTGATAATTTCTTTAGCTCTGTCCGTCTTATGGAGAAGCTACTTCAGGACGAAATATTTGCTCTCGGTACAGTTCGGTCAACTAGAAAGAATCTACCAGATATTTACAAAAATAAATCCAAAATGAAACGTGGGGAATTTATGTTTGAAACCAAACGGGCAATATCTGCTGTCAAATGGATGGATAGTAAATTTGTTTATATTCTTTCCAACTATTTTTGCCCAAAAGAGACCACAACCGTCTTGAGACGTAATAAGACGGGTGAGAGAGAAACGGTTTATTGCCCAAAAGTTGTGTCTGAATTCAATAAAATAATGGGTGACGTTGAAAAATTTGATCAACTTCACCAACGCTATGCTATTGGTCGGAGATCTACAAAGTGGTGGTATATAAAGTATATGTTATTATCTGGTAGACATGGCCATTGTAAATTCATATATACTCATGATTACAGACAAAAAAAGGAAGTGCGATCAGTTGTCATTCCGGATAAATTTGGCGAGACAGCTAATAGACGGTTATTCTTCTAGAAAACGAAGAAACAAACCTGTTTTATTTCTAGCAAATTACCGGGCGGTTCCAGATGAAGTTCGTTTATCTGAGGTTGGTAAACATCTTACTATTCAAAATACCACTTACAAAAGATGTAGGCTTTGCAGTACGAAAGTAGCAGAAAAAAGAACAAGGTATACGTGTTCTTCCTGTCAGGTACCCTTATGTATGCAGCCCTGCTTAAATCGGTTCCACGGAAAATGGGACCTACATTTTTTAATATACCGCGAATATTTTTTTTAGAGTGGTTAATTTGATGGTGACTATTTCTTTGTATTTCTTAATAAATAAACGTATAAGCAATGTAGTTTATTCATGTTATTGTTATTTATAACACAATAATTTTAAATCCAATCTGGGCAGTGGGAATATTACTTCTCACTTCATATATCCTTTGGAGGGGATAATTTTTTCCAAATGTAACAACATAAGTTTAACATAAACCCAATTAAGTACCAATTTTTACAAAAAAAGTTTAAAGTTCATGATAAATTGTATCACGCCCATAAAAGGGTTAACTCTTGTCTTATCAAATTGCGATTCTGATTTTGAGGTATGTTTTGATTAAAGTTTTCCATCTCCACAAACATATTTTCATCAGGTTCTTCTTCCCTACTATTTATTGCAATGCTATGTAGAACAGCAGTTGCTACAATAACTGCCATAGTAGTCTCTCTCTTTAACCGAAGTGTTAAATGCAGTATGGGAAATCTTCTTTTCCAGTCACCATACTGCCTCTCAACAACATTTCTAGATCTAATCTGAGATTCATGTAGTCTCTCGGGTTGATTTTGTGGGTTTTCCAAAGGAATCATCATATAATCAGACAATGTATACCCTGAATCGCCCAACAAAAAACTGTTACCAAAGGTGCCTTCTTCAAATTGTGCCTCAAATCTTGAATGAGAAAATATGGTATTGTCATGTGTGGCTCCTGGTCACCGAGCCACAATATCTCGAATTCGTAAACGACTATCAGCTACTGTTTGGACATTATATGAAAAGTATCCTTTTCTGTTACGGTAATTTTCTGCTTCATTTCCCCCTAAAAGTTGCATAAATTACTTTGCTTCACTACTATAGACAGCTACTTAAAACGGCGATACCACCCTCAAGCGGTGATTTAAATGGTCACTGCAAAAAGGGGCGTGAATTACCATTGTAATCCACGCGCCTAATGGAGGGTTAAATTCTGTTTCGTTCCACAAAGTGAAATGGTCCAGCCGATTCCTAAATATTCTTTGTCGCCGAGGGCCTTCAACAATATTCTTAGCGTCTTCTTCATCATAGGCTAATAGTTCTTCAAAAATATATTGGATATCGTTGGATAACATTGAAAAATTCAAAGAAAATAAAGTAAAAACACAAAATATAATTAATTGAGGTTATAAATGCCAAATCGTTGACAGAACCGACAGAACAAAACAACTATCAAAACTCGAATACCAGGTTTTTCCACAAAGTTAACTTTAATCGATATCCTTTCCACCCGACAAAGTTAACTCCACCACTTTGAAGTGACGTCATTCTACAAGTTAACTTTTATTTATTTGTCAAAATAGTTTTATAATACCCACCCTTAGGGCGGAGGTCCGCGATCTTTTTAACAAGGCCAAAAGCAACCAGGACTGGGATACCTACAAGTATAAGCTAACGCAATACAACAAAGAAATTCGTAAACCCAAAAGGAACTCATGGAGGAAATTTTGGGAGGACATTGTAATAAAAGATATTCATAATTTCCAGAGCTAACGTGGTAAAGTCGAATAAAACAATGTCGTAGTAATTGACATGCATAGCCGAGTTATTTAATTGTACAGGGCCGTCTTGAAGCCTTAAATAAACAAATAAATAAATATAATATAGGTTATAGGTTATAAAAAAACTTCCACACCATAAAACTCTACTTATTATAATTCACCAAAAGTTGGCTGAATTAGAAATTTGGATCCTCCATTTACATGATCTATCATTTCAGAAGCAATTGTTTCAAAGGGCTACACCGAAACATGCACATAGCGTAGACCGGGGCAAAAACCCGCTACGGGGTAAAAGCAACGGCAAATTTCTCTTACAAGGGGAAATCAAATAATTCGGAAGAAAACCATAATAGTGTATGTGATAAGAGAATAGTTGCGGCACAATACATTCCTACATACAATATAGGGATTAATTAAAAAAATTATTCTTTTTAATGCAATAACACGAAAGGCTACAGGGAGCCTTGATTGATTATAATTTTTTTTCTCCAGGTATTAATTGATAACACATAATAGCATAAGGGGTTAAGATAATTTAGAGTAGGCTATAGGAAAACACGATTATTATAATTTTTTTTAGAGAAGGATATAGGAATCCATGAATAAGTTTTTTTAGTCATTCAATTACATATGACCATGAGGGGTTAAGTTAATTTAGAAGTAGGCTACAAGAAGCCACGATTAATTATAATTTTTTTTTGTAGGCATTACGTAATAACATAAGACCATTTTTATAAATATTACTCAATAATTGACCAAGAACACTTTAAACTCAAGTGCAAACAAAGTGCGCGGCAGATAAAATGCAAACGTGTAGCCCTCGACAACAGACGAGGGGTTGACTCCTCGTCAACCATACAAAGAAGGGAGAGTATCTCGCAACAAGCACATCGCCAAACTTGTGGTCCTTAGACCTCCTCCAATTAATCCGACAAATGTTTGTCAAATCTCAAATCGTCCTTGCCCCACTCCACGGTCACAGTATTGAAACCAACACGGTTTCTCTCCCAATATTTCAGCCAACTAGTTATGCACTAGTAGAAGTGAAGGATATCTAACCCTTCACCTCAAGAATTTATCTTCCAACAATAACATAACCCATCCTACTTTGGATACACAAACCATTGATGCCAGTGATGCACCCAGCTCACAGCGGAAAAATCAACATAGCAGAATAAGGGAGTCATTGCAACAATGAACACAACTGCCCAAGAAGCCAATAATCAGTGCGACACGCAACGCGTAGTGCACAACGTGAAAATCGCGGCAACATGTAACGCAGTGACAAAATTTTGTACGTAGTTAAGCGTTTAGCGTAAGGGTTGCACGTAAAAGGTGTTGGACAGGTAAGTCCAACACTTTTTCAAAGTGGGTGGCAATGTAATAAATACCAAATCAATAAACATAGGGAACATCACCCTGTATAATAAATATCATTTAATTTAGAATGAATAGAAGACAGCATAGCAGTTTGAAATATTGCAAAATTGGAATTACCGCGGCTGCTGGCACCAGACTTGCCCTCCAATTGATCCTCGTTAAAGGGTTTAGAGTGTACTCATCCCGATTACGATTTTAGTGAAAATGTGAAACAAAAATTTGAAATGAAGTTTGTAAGACAAATTAAGCAAGTGAATTTTTCGGATAAATTATGCTGGACGTGTATTCCTCAAGTGCGAAAAGGTACAGTACCGGCGATTTCAATTGAAAATGGTTATGTTTTGAATGATCCGCCGAAAAAATTGGAAGATTTGAGTATCCTTGAAGAAAGGATGATTTTGCCGAGAATACCTTTTATGCAAATAAAAACTTTGGGATGGGATAGAACTAAATTTTTAAAAGGCCATGTCGTTGATGTACCCACCGACATCAATAAAATGGTTACAGTTTTACCGAGGAATATCGAAGAAACAGAAATTGTACAAGTTAAAATAAAGAGGATGAGTCGTCATAAAAATCGCTATATGATTGAAAGAGTAAGAACAGAGAAAATCAAAATTGCATTGGAATATCTTTTGAAAACTCCTTTACATCTAAAAGAAAATATTACCGTTGATTTTGATAAATTATTGTTATCCACGACAACTAATACAACAACAACAACAAACAATGTTGTAGGAAAAGAATTACCATTTATTACTGATGACAATTTATTAGATAATGAATTGGATAATGATAATTTGAATTTGAATGATAATAATAATAATGAAAATTTAGAAGATTTAAAAGACGATATTGATATACATACTATTTTGGACCATGATAATAAAAACGTCGAAGATGCAGCGAAATTATTGGTATTAGGTGAAGGAAGTAGTAGACCTTTATCATTTATTAAAGATAAAAATGTTGAGGAATTATTTTTTTCGACTATTTATCATGGGAAATCCAGAAATATAGTAGATACAATAACGGCAACCGGTAGTCAACGCAAAATTACATTTTCGGCAATAATAAAATCAGAATTATTATTTTATAAGAGATATTGTTGTAGACCGGACAAATTATTTTTTGTTTTTAAATTGAAACAAACTTTCGAAATGTTTAATGGAATTACTTTGTGTATTCGACAACAACGGCAAGGTAATAATAATAAGAAAATAACTGCTGCTGACTTATTAAATTATAAAGGAGTGGATAATTTATTGAAAATTGATCATGCATTTTCGTTTATGAAAAATATGAGAAGTTCTCCGTCATTTTGGCAATCGGAAAAAAGGAAACTTTTCACTATGATCAGTCAAATAGGAGTTCCGACATTTTTTTTAACACTTTCTTCGGCCGATGGAAAATGGAAGGAACTTTTAATTGTTTTAACGAAAATTTTAAACGGAAAGGATATTAATCAAGACATGGCGGATAAAATGAGTTCGGGAGATAAAGTAAAATTAGTTCGTGATGATCCGGTAACTGTCGTTAGATATTTCGACAATAGAATTCGACTTTTGTGGAGAGAAATGAGAGTTGCCGGTGATAAAAATAAGATTTTCGGATATGAATATCCAATGATGTATTACTATTACACAATTGAATTTCAACATAGAGGTGCTCCACATATTCATTCAGTAATATGGTTAAAGAATGCACCAGTTTTTGATGCTGCTGCTAAAAATAATGGAAAAATTTGCGCTAAATTTATTAGTTGTTTGGCGAATAATATAAATATCAAAAATGACGAACTAATTACATATCAAAAACATAACCATTCTGTTTCCTGCGGTAAAATATTACGCAATAAAAATAATAATAACAACAATAAAATTGATGATAATGGAAAATGTCGATATAATATACCTTTTTATCCAATGCGAGAGACTAAAATTTTAACTCCACTTATTATTAAAGATCAAAATGATGGTAACGGTGATGATGCGGTCGATATAAATATAGGTAGAAAAGCTTTTGGAAATCACAAATTCATTAGAGAAATTTTGGACAAATTTATGGAAAAACCTAATGAATTATCAACTTTAGAATTGACTTTCGATGATTTACTGGAACATTTGAATATAACCGAAATTGAATACGAGCAAGCTTTGAGATGCTCTTTGAAGAAGAGAAGTAAAGTTTTTTTAAAACGTAATGTATGCGATATAAATATTAATCCATACAATACGAGAATTTTAAATATGCACCAAGCGAATATGGATATACAATATATCGTCGATCCATATTCCTGTATTACGTATATCGTTAATTATATCAACAAATTAAATTCGGGAATTTCAAAATTGTTGGCCGAAGCCCAAGCACAAATTAAGGCAGGAGATCTCGATACAAAAGAAAAATTGAGTCACACTACAAATGCGGCCTCAAGCGGATGGGCTCCTTACTAAAACTTCGTTCCACTTTGTACATAAGAGAGAACCTGCTAGGGGGAGTGTGCTGTGGCCATATTGAATTTATTTTGACAGGTCGTTGGATTGCCTAATTACTTATAAATACAATTGGTAGAAGGTGAAGAAGTACTTAATGCAGAACACATTATATTATACGGAAAAACCTTGTGGAGCTCTTCTAATATTAACGTGTGTGCTCTTTGTCTACAAATAAGTGCACTACAATCAGAACCTCATCAGTTAACTGGGGAGCTAAAAATTGTTAATGGCTTGGCCAAAGTAGAACAGATGATATGTTCATGCAAAGCTGGAGCTGGTGGGCGATGCAAACATATTTCAGCCTTTCTTATTCTCTTAACCAGGTAGGTAATAAAGTGATGAATAATATAATAGTAAATTATTACTAGGCCTTTTTGTACTTACCTACCTCTTTTTTTTTATTGGAAAAAATTTGATGGAATTGGAACATATTTCTGCTACTGATTTGAAATGTGCTTGGTCAACCAAAAAAAGCACAGTAAGGGAAAAATACAAGGCTGTATCAACAAGAAGAATGCCTTGTATTAAAAATACCGAATCCCATGTATTAAATTATTATTATTATTATTATTCCGTTGCTGTTAAACTTAAGAATAAAATGTTGAAAAGTTCGATTTACGTAGCATGTAGTCGAGTTACTAAATCGAATGGTTTGTATTTATATGGAACTGATTTTAAAAAACCAGCAACCAATAGTAGGAAAACCAAAGATTTGATTGAAAAGGAAATGAGTGATTTAAGGGAAAATCCAAATAGACAATTATTTTTACCCATGAAAATAATTGTAAAGACAAAAAATCCTCATCGATCAGAATATTTTATCAAAATTGTCAAAGTTTCCATAAATACAAAGACATTTTGATGACAAATTGTCAATTTCAAATGGCCGATATAATATTTTTAACCGAAACATGGTTAATAAATAATGACGACGAAACATTGAAGAACGATTTAAAAGATTTTAAATTAGTTTGCAATTTAACAAGTACAACAAATATTAGAAAACCATTCGGAATTTTATGTTTAGAAAAGAAAAATTTAAATTATTGTAAATTAATTAGGAAAATTGCCAGACCGACAGCATCTGATAAAAACAAAATTATACAATTTGTAGAAATTGAAATAGAATCGACGACGTCATCCTCAAATATCAAATTAACACGTTGAATGCCACCGTGGACAAAAAAAAATTGGTCCCTTAGGCCAAATTTTTTTTTCGCTTCTCTTCAAAGGAAAATAACCATAAATAACTCATTTTGCTACTAGAAGCTGAAAGAAAAACATTTAGAAATGTAAACAGAAAAAACAAAAATGGTGACACATTGTTCTTATGCGGCCACTGAGTTGCAATTTTTGCCCTCGGGCCATATGAGACCAATGTGCCACCATGCCGATTTCATGTTTTCACAGGTCTCGACATGTGAGTAGAGGCAGATGTGGTCGCTCGCACTTTGTTTACAATATCAATTCAGTTGTTTTTGCACTTTTGGCACGTAAACATGTCTCGTTACGAGGAAGAACAGCGAAATTTACAAAAGTTATTGCAAGAATGTTGTTAGAATATCAACCGCGCAAAAAGAAGAAAGTTTTGACAAAAATAAGTGGCTCAAAACGCACTGCCAATTCACACCAAGTGAACTTAGGAGCATCGACGTCTAGTGAGATTACCCAATCAGCCAGTAAACCACAACATAATATATCAGATACTATCGAAGATGTTATTCGACAAATGCAGGTTTCTTCATCTGGTGACGAAGAAGAGGATCAACAAGTGACTAATGGTACATATGTATGGGAACCAGTGACTGGCAGTTACCTGAAGAAATTTGATTTTTTGGAAACCGAAAATGGTACTGGATTTACAGCGGAATTGTATGAAACAATGTACAATAAAACTCCCTATGATTTTTACAAATTGTTTGTAAACGACGATATCATAAACTTAATGGTAAAGGTAAAAATACTTCTTTTTGGCTTTTTTGATTATTTTCCTACTTTTAGGTGACTGAAACAAATCGCTATGCTGACCAATGCATTGAGAAAACAGTTCATCGTAATGCTCGCGTGAAGTCTTGGAAACAAACTGATTCCGATGAGATGGAAAAATTCTTCGGAATTATCCTTTGGATGGGTTTATGTCCTCTTCCTCAAGTGCAGAGCTACTGGTCCCGAGACGAAATATATACTAATTATATCTGCAAAGTTATGTCTCGCAACAGGTTCCAACTTTTACTCAAGATGCTCCATTTCAGCGATAATAGAATTTTGTCAAACGACAGGTTGCAAAAACTGAGGCCGCTACTAGAAAAATTGATTACTTTATTTCAAAACCCGATTTTACCTTCTGAAAACGTATGTATCGACGAAACTTTAGTTCCGTTTCAAGGACGACTAAAGTTTTTACAGTACATAAAAAATAAACGCCACAAGATCGGCATCAAGTTGTTCAAGTTATGCCTTGAAAAGGGTTATACCTACAACTTTAGTGTATATTGTGGAAAATCCGAAGACGAGCAAATGTCAGTTCCATCCAAAATTGTCATGGATCTAATGGGGAACCTCTTAGGTAAAGGACGCACTCTTTACACTGATAATTGGTACACTTCTTGCAGTTTAGCAACTGAGTTATTGAAGCAAAATACCCATCTTGTGGGAACATTGCGTGTAAACCGAAAATTCATCCCAAAAGACGTTGTTCAGAAAAAACTCAAAAAAGACGGAACAGTTGCTGCTGAATGTAAGGAAGGAATTGTGGTACAAAAATGGCGCGATGAGCGCGATGTTCTGTGTCTAAGTACTAAGCACACGGATGAGATGGTTCGAGTGCAGAAAAGAGGACAAGACATTTTGAAGCCAAAAATTATTATGGATTATAATAAATGTAAGGCATTTATTGATCTATCCGACAAAGTGAAAGCCTATAATACATCTCTAAGGCGAAGCTTGGAGTGGTACAGAAAGCTGGCATTGGAACTTTTAACAGGAACGTGTCTTGTAAATGCTTAAGTCGCTCATCAGCAGATAGCTAATGAAAATATGTCAATTACTAAATTCAAAGAAGAAGTTGTAAAAGGACTATTGAGACAAAATGAAGTTATCATCCCAAATAATGTAGAGTCCGAGGAAGCCTCACATATACTGGAAGATGTTGGTCGAGCTAACAGAAGACGTTGTGTTATTTGTTATGCGAAGATCTCTGAACAATTTGGATCAAAGGAAGCCTCAAGAAAAACTCCCCAAAGTTCAATGAAGTGCTCTAATTGCGAAAAACATTACTGCCTATCTTGTTTTTTTGTAGCGCATAATGCAAAAAAAATATAAAATAACGAAGAATTTGTTACCTTTATTTCAAGTTTTTATGTAGAGTATAGTTTTATCATTATGTAGTTGTACTTCTTTGTAATAAATAAATAAATAAATTAGTACTAAAAAAACCAGAAGATTATGTTTCTAGTTTGAAACAAAAAAAAAAGAAATCAGATTGCTGTAGGGTGCCACATCGGTCTCGCATATCCACGCCAAATATAGCAATTGGACCGTCAGGCCATGCCTTTTAAGATCCCATTGATTCAAATGCATACAATGATACCAATGCTGCTTCATACAACGAAATGTAGCGGCGATGCATATGAGTCCACATTGATCTCACGAAGCAATTAATGCCCAGTTATGGATGAGACCATGTTGGTCTCATCTGGCACTCAACGTGTTAACAGTATACATAATTCACGTTCCCCCTAAAGTATTAAGGAATGAAATAGAAGATTTCTTAATAGATTATTTTAATTTTAATATTATCAGCGATAAACCAATTATAGGAGATTTTAATATAGATTGGCAGGAAAATTAATCAATTAAACAATATTTTATAAATAACAGCATTAAACCAATAATTGATTATCAAGGACCGACAACTTGGGATAATACATATATAGATTGGTGTTTGACAAACAACAATTTTAAAATTATTGCTCAAATTGGTAACACCGTCTACAGTCATCATAAACCTATAATTGTGAATGTTTATGATAATATTTTAGATTGTACAAATGTTAGAAATCAAATTGAAATTTCAAAAGAATTGTCATTTAAAAAATATTACCACCACCACCACCACCAACTACATCATTTCAACCACCGCAACAATCAAATTTAATAAAAACAAGAAGAACTATGTCATTGCCGATAATAAATAAAAATAAATCATCATCATCATCAACAAATATTACTAAATTTAAAGGTTTAAAAAATGACGATCGTGTTTCCTGCTATTCTAATTCCGTTATTAAATGTTTATTGGGATTGGATGTATTTGTTGAAATACTTTTGATAAAAAGTATCATTACCAATAACATTCATAATATGGATTTAGAAGCGAATATTTGGAATGTTTACTTGAAAGAAATTAATGATACATTGACAATTAGAAAATTGGTACATCCAAGATATGCAGAAAATAGACAACAAGATTGTCAGGAATTTTTACAAGATTTAATTGTAAAATTATGCGGGGATTTACAAAATTTATTCAAGATTGAATATGTGACCAATTTAAAATGTTTAGGATGTAACAATGAAAGAATTGTCGACCGAACTGTATCAAATACGACGATGGTTCGTGTTGCGAATATAGCTGATGATGCTACTGGGAAATATAGATTTGAAGATCTTTTTAAAAATAATGAATTATTGAATCACCCTCAAAGATGTTTAGAATGTTTAGACAATAAATTCGAAGAAAATTTAACAATTTCAGAAGTAGGCAGTTATACCATTTTATGGTTCGTAAATTATTTGACGAGTGATTCAGTACGAATTTTTTTATGTTTAAATTTTAACGACGTAAACAATATAATTATATCTGGATATAGATTTAAAGTTGTCGGTGCAGTTTACCACGAAGGTACAGCGAGTGATAGCGGCCATTATAAATCTATTGTCAGAAATACGGACGTTAGCGACGACGATCAATTGAAATGGCTCTAATATAATGATGAACAAGTTACACAAATATGCTGCCTTCTCGTTCCTTTTAGAGACACATGACGTAGATTTTGTTTTCAGGTGGAGAACTTCAAAACATAAATACTACAACCGGTGCCAAGGAGCTCTCTGGTGTTACAGGAGTTACGGTGATCTCAGAAACACTGGTGCCGTGTTAAATTAGTGAAAGCGATGGGATTTCGTCTTCATTGTACATAGCATCAATAGCGTCTTGTGATAGTTCTGGCCTCTCCAAATTCTTTCCTATTAAATAGTCATTTAGCGTTTCTTCAATGGTTCTAAATTCTTCATACTTGTTAAGGAATTCAAATTTTTCTTCATTGCTCACCATTACATAATGGATACTCTAGCTCTTCCTTATGATTGAATGGACCTGTAATGTTCGGGGTAATCATATTCAATGACCAAAGTGCATGTTGGAATATTAACTCCTTTTTTCTGCTTGGATATTACTTGAAATCCAACGTGGAATCTTTACTTCTTTCAATAATAATAATATAATAATAATAAAAACAGACTCTATCTTTTATATACTAATGAAATGGACAACTATAACGATTTGGCTTTTCACAACCAACTTTACCCAAATGTAATAATAAACACCTTCGCTGTGCAGATGGCAAAATGGGAATTAATGTCATCAAAGGAAAAGGAATCCAGTCTATTAAAAATTTACTCGTCAGTGCTTTTATGCAATTTAGAAGAAAGAACCAAACCCTCAGAAATAGAAACAAAAAGAAAAAGACGGGAAGATGAAGACAATATTGGCAAAACTCGGAGCAAAAAATTGAAAGTCGACCCAGAAGGAAAAAAGAGCTCCGCTGAGGAAAGCAAACCATCAACTTCAAGCAGCTCAACAGTACCTTCAGAGGCAGAAAGCATAATATCAATGTCAGATGAAGCTATCATGGGGATTGAAGAGCAAGAAAAAGAGTACAGGGCTGTCATGATAAAATACATGCCAAATGAGGAACTAAGACAGAACGGGATATGCAAGCTATGGGGAGTGGAGCCTCCATCAGGAATATGGCACATTGCAGATCATGATTTAAAAAAGTTGATAAAGATAATATTTACAACCAACACAGAAGAAACTCTCACTCAAGTAAAGAAAGACCCAGATTTTCAACATGATCACACAGCATACTGCTTCGTGAACCCATACTCAATACAACTGTTTTGGTTCAACCGCCCAGGGGGCCTGCAAGGAGAAGAAAAGCTTAAGACCTTCCTACTAAAAAGAGAAGCGCTTATCAAACAAATTGGGATAATTGAAACAGATCTACATCTGAAAACTGATTTGATAAAAACTATCTTTGTCAGTGACACATTCAATAGATGGGTGCGCACGTGGACAAACGATTGGAATAAAGAATCATATGAAAGTTACACAAAAGAAGAACTATACAACAAAGAACAAAAGATGCCAAAAGCAATAACCCCCAGGGATCTCCTCGACCAACTAAGCACTCTAAAGGAAGAAACCAGGATTGGGCCAATACAAGGGAAAGATATCACCAGAAGGATGGGTCTACAACATAAATGGAGATTGGGAATCAGATAAAGAAATGGTAGACGCTGTGATGAAAATAATAAAGGAGAATGTCTCCAAAGAATCAAGGTATAGAAGGATAAATGGTTATGACCCAAAACAAAACATAGAGAACATATTTGAAGAAATACAAGAGGCCTGGGAGAAATCAGGGAAAAATACTTTGTTCCTCACAAATCCAGTTGACAAAGCAAACAAAGACTCACTGATGAGCAAAATGCTGGGTGTAGGTATGAAGAAACGACACTACAACCCAGAGGGATCAAACTTACAACAAAAAGAGAGCAGAGAAATAGAGTTGAGATACTACGATGATTATTTCGAAGAAATAATAAGGAAATTAAACAGCGACGGACCAATACCTCCAGGGTCATATGTGTATCCTCAACTATTTGAAGAGCCAATAGACAAGGACCATCCTCTCGTGATACTGTCAGAAGATGCAGCAACACATCTTTTCAAAGAGCTTTTAAAATCAAACTGTGCTCTGTATTCGTCAAAACACACAAACGTGTTCTCAAGAATAGCAGGGGCTTACTCAGGAAACCACAGGCAACACAAGAAAATGAGAGACAGCACCAGTATCTTTCCAATATGTGCCAATTATGAGGATATAAAGACTGGGAAAAAGGGCAAGCAATCAGGCCTGATAATAAGAGGTCCAAACCACACAAAACACCCTACAGACAGGATTCCCATAATAACAATAGAGATGTTCCTGAAGACTCAAGAGAACAAATACTTGCTGAACAAATTCCCATCAGGAATAGGTGTTGAAACCAAAAAGATGCTATTCCTCATAAGACCAAACTCTGTCATGAAAGAAGATTCAGTATACATGACCTTCACCAACACCACCCTATTCAATCCAGCCAACATGCTAGGGCTGTTAACACTAGAAAATCAATTGGTTCCTCAAGGGTGCAATATGGAGATGATGATAAAAGATGTCATAGAAAGAAGCAAGAAATTTTTCTTGAACCGATTTACGGAGGGAATGCTTATGGCAGCCATAGGGAACAGCAGAGACGAAGGCTATTTTGCATCACTGAGAAAAATATATATGATACTTTATTCTTGGAAATCCGATGATGTTGTGGCGACCGTGACAGGACTTATTATTTTTTGTGATTACGATTGAAAATTAATAATTTGGTTTATATAAAATGTCGAACGCAATATTAGACAAATTGAAAAGAAGCAGAAAAGCTGCGCGAGCTGCATTCACAAGAGCGTTATCAGCATTTAATGAAGAAATACATCAAGACCAACCTGTGATTGAAGATGTCCAAGTCAGTTTTCAAATATTGGAAGCTAGATCTTTTGAATTGGATGCATTAAATACTAAAATTTGTGAAACTATGGTGGAATTAACAGCTGAAATGGATGATCATGATAAAATAATGGAGGATGAATATGAAGTAGCTGTTGAATAAACAAGTAAATATTTACATGCAAAAATTGAAGCTAATAAATTGAATAAACAGAATCAACCGGATCAAAAACTAATTTATCAGCAAGTAGCAGCTACTGGCAATACAGATTCTCAAAGGAGATTCAAGTTACCCAAGATTGAATTAAAAAAATTCGGTGGCGATTTGAAAGACTGGTTACAATTTTGGAGTCAATTTAAAAATATTCATGAAGATAAAAGTATTACCAAAGAAAATAAGTTCCAGTATTTAATTCAAGCTATGATAACAAATTCAAGAGCAGCAGATTTAGTAAACAGTTTTCCACCAACAAGTCAAAATTATGATAAGGCTATCAACAGCTTGAAAAGTCGTTTCGGCAAAGATGAGTTACTAGTTGAAGTATATGTAAGAGAATTGTTAAGGGCACAATTACGTGCTCTGGAATCACTTGGCGTTACTAAAGATAAATGTGCAGCTATGTTATATCCATTAGTTGAATCATCTTTACCAGAAGAATTGATCCGAACATGGCAAAGACAAGCAACAGCAATTAAAAGCGACAACATCGAAGAGAGGTTAACCAAGTTGACTGAGTTTTTACAAGCTGAAGTAGAAAATGAGGAAAGGCTCCGTATGGCTGTCAGTGGATTTAATTTAAATAATAGCAAACAATCGAGTAATACGAATAATAATAATAAATTTGTAAATAAGAAAATAAAAGCGACAAATGATATTGACATTCCAACAGCTACTGGTTTATTGACAAGAGAAGGTGAAAGTTTCAACCAAGACATTAAAACCTATCCATGTATATTTTGTAGTGAAGATCATCGTAGTTCAAGATGTGGTAAAGCTAAACAAATGACATTGGACGAAAAATGGAACATAGTTAAAGAGAAGAATTGTTGTTTCAACTGTTTGATTCCAGGTCACAATTCTCAAACATGTAAAATTAATTTAAAATGTCAATGGTGCGGGAAGAAACATTCGATATTGTTATGTCGAGAAATATTGAATCAGAAAAAACCAACGAGAGAAACAAATATAGAAAATTCAAATAAATACAATAAAGAAGCTAGCTTAACTAATATATCGTTGATACCAGAAGTTTGTCTTCAAACCGTACGTGTAATATTAAGAAATGGTACTAAATAACGAATTGGACGAGCAATAATGGATAGTGGGTCACAGCGATCATATATATCAAAGCGAGTAGCGGAAGAAATGGAATATCAACTGCATTGTGAAAATCAAATTATTCATTTACTATTTGGAGGAACGAGAACGGAACCGCAAGATCATAAAGGTTATTTAAGTCATCTAAAAAGTTTAGATAATGGGTATGCTTGTAACTTTATGGCGTTTGATCAGGATATAATTTGTCATGGGGTTTCCAGCATCAATAATGGACCGTGGATTCAAGAATTATTGAACAAAAATATCATATTAACTGATGTGGGTCAAATTTCTGATCCTATTGAAATATTGATTGGTGCGGACGTACTCGGAAAATTAACGACTGGAAATTTACATAATTTAGAGTGTGGAATGACAGCCATTGAGACAAGGTTAGGTTGGACACTGATGGGCAAGAAACCAACTACAGAATATTGTAAAAATGATGCGGCATTAATTGTAACGTCAATGTTTATTCAAGAAGATGATATTTCAAATTTATGGAGTTTAGATGTTATGGGAATTGCTGATCCCATTGAAACAAAATTAAAGAAAAGAGCTCAGGAAGAAATGTGTGAAAGATTTTGTGAAACAGTAATCATCAATAAAGATAAAAGATATGAAATATGTCTTCCATGGAGAGAAAATCATCCTGATCTGGAATCGATTAAAGAAATCGCTCAAAAAAGATTACAAATCACGACAGAAAAATTGAAGAGACAAGGACTTTATGAAGAATATGATCAAGTATTAATGAAGTGGCTCGAAGAAGGTATAATTGAAAAAGTTACAGCTGAAGAAGAAAACACATGGGGTCATTATCTTCCTCATCGTCACGTATTAAAAGAAAATAGTACGACAAGATTGAGACCAGTATTTGATGCGTCAGCAAGATCTAAAGATGGAGTATCTTTAAATCAATGTTTAGAAACAGGTCCCAATTTGATAGAATTAATTCCTTCAATGCTTTTACGTTTCAGGGAGAAAGAAATAGGAGTAATATCTGATATTGAGAAGGCATTCTTACAGATCAGTGTTACTCCAAAAGATCGGAATGTCTTACGTTTTTTGTGGTGGAAGGATGATGTTATTGAAGTTTTACGACATTCAAGGGTAGTATTTGGAGTAACTAGTAGTCCATTCATATTAGCTGCTACAATCAAACTACATTTAGAGCGATTAGCCCAAGAAGAGAAATTTAAAGTCATGCTGGCATCAATAAACAAATTAATTTCTTCTTTTTATGTCGATAATTGTGTAACTAGTATAGATTCTGTTGAGGAGTTACATCAATTCAAAGAAGAATCAACGGTTTTAATGGCAGAAGGTGGTTTTAATTTACGAGGGTGGGAGTACACTTGTTGTGAAGAGCCTAATCAGTTGACATCAATTCTTGGTCTTACATGGGACAAAAGAGAAGATAAATTAATGATAAAATATTCAAATTTATCTGAAAAAGTCCAAGAAAAAATAACGAAGAGAGTTATTTTATCAATCAGTCATAAAATATTTGATCCAATCGGTTTTGCCTGTCCAGTACTATTATTTCCTAAGTTACTATTACAGACAATTAATAATTTAAAGTGGGATGTTGAAGTTCCTCAAGATATTGAAGAAAATTTCAAGAATTGGTATGATCAATTAAAATTATTTCAAAAATACTTCAAACTGACAACATTAATAATAGTAAACAAACTGTAACTAGTCATTAAAATCAGCTCACTTAAAATAATTATTCTGGATTCCTTACATTGATATCGATTAACTGCTTCGAGAACATTCAAGCTCTTTTCACATTTAATTAAACACTTATTGATGTGTTCATTCCATGTAAGTTTAGTATCCAGTGTAAATACCAAGATAGGTAAAGTGATTGTGCACGGGTATACTTAGGTTGCTTATCGTTACACTGGATGGGGTCGGTAACCGATGTCGAGTAAAGAATACCACAGCGGATTTATTCGGAGTGAGATCAAGTCCTTGATTGAGAAAATATTCTCTGGTACTATATATAATTTGTTTTATAGAATCAATACATTGATCGTAAGAGTTTTTCATGATGTAAAAACAGAAATCGTCTGCATATTGTAAGATGTCGCAATTAATATTCATTCCATGAAGGTCCATGGTGTATAAATTAAACAAAAGGGGGTTAAGAACAGAGCCTTGAGGTGAGCCTTGATGAACTACCCTTGGGCCGATCAGTCTATCGTTGCACCGAACGAATACTTGCCTATTAACAAATAAATTTACCAAAGCATATGCACACATAGTTGGAATGCCTAAGTGCGTTAATTTCTTGAAAAGTAAATTCAAGTTAACATTGTCATAAGCGCCTGAAATGTCAAGAAATAGGGCTGATAGATAACTATTGCTTGAGTAAGTCAACTGAATGTCAGTTGTTAACTGCGAAAGACTGGGATATCGGAAACAAATTTCTGCTTTCACACCACCATTCTAGTCTAGTTTTCATGATACGTTCAAATGTTTTCAATAGACAAGACATAAGAGAGATAGGTCTGAAGGCAGTGCGGTCGTTTACTTTGGGTATAGGAATAACTAGGCATTGTTTGAGAGAATCACAACTATCCCCTTCGAGTAAAATGTTGTTATATATTTTGCAAAGATAGTATATGGCAATTTTAGGAAGGTTTGCTGACATGAGATAGTTTGTCCCGTCAATACCGGGAAATGTATTTTTTGAAGTTTTAATATTTGCTTTAATCTCGTCAGGTATGATAGGGGTTAGCAAAAGGTGAGAATCTATATGGTTGTTCGGCTTTTTAATAGGTAGTTGTGCATAGTCAGGAGCAATTTTTGTTAAGAGTCGTTCTACCATAGATTCATCGTTAGCGGTATACTTTTTGCGACCCTGAATCTTATTTATTCTTCTCCAAATGTCTGAGGGATGAGTTTGTCTGTTAAGAGTGGAACAGTATCTTGCCCAGCTAGATTTGGCTTTTCAGCGGAAAGTGCGTTTACCGATAGCTTGATGTCTCTTATACTCATTAAAATTTAGAAGCGTTAGATTGGATTTGTATGCTTAGAAGGCATTTTTCCTTAAAGTCGAAGCAGCAAGGCACTCGTCATCCCACCGCAGTGGAGTTTTGACATACTTAGTTGAGGGTCGGATTAATGTACATGATTTGTTCGCGGCATTCGTTAGTACTATGTAGAGTTGGTTCCGGTATGAGAGCTTGTTCTATGGTAAATCTGAATTGATCCCAGTTGGCATTAGACATCGACCACTTAGCTGATGAAATAAACTTCATATTATGAATATTGATATCATTGATAAAAATTCGGATAGGAAAGTGATCAGATCCATATGTATCTGGCAGGTCGGTCCAGTCAAAAGATGAATATAAGCTGGAAGATAGAATAGTAAGATCCACAACCGACTTGGCCTGACCGGGGGGAGTAACTCTCGTAGCAGATCCGTTATTGATGATAACTAAATAGTCTAGAGCTTCTACTAATGTATTGCCTTCCGGGGAACACGATGCTGACCCCCACAAGCCATGATGTGCATTAAAATCACCAGTGACGAAATAGTCATAGTTAATTTGCGAAAAAATATTAACGTAATCTTGAGCTGTTATTTTAACTTTTGCCGGTCGGTACACACTCAATATCGAATACTTTCTCTGATCAATGATAATATTTACACCTCAAACTTCCAAGTTTGGATTAAAATTATGAACAAATGAAATAGGTTCGTAATTAATATTATTCGATAAAAGGATGGCAACACCGCCATATCCCCTACTTCTACTTCTGCTCACTACACTAAAATTATTGAAACAAACAGTATCTGAAGGTTTGCACCAGGTTTCCGATATAACTGCTATATCAAAATGTTCTTCCAAAAGTAATTGATGTAAAGAATATTTGTTAGCGTTTAGCGAACGAATATTCCACTGAATCATTTTAATACTTTTATAGGCCATATTAATTATGCAAAAATGTTATTAACAATTTCTTTAACTTTATTTTCAAATTCAATTTCATTAACTTTAAGGTTAGAAGCCATATTTGGGGAAGACTTAGCAACATTTTGGAAGCTTTCTTTTATTAAGGTTTTTAATGTAGCACTGAGCTGGGTTATGAATGTATTGAACTCATTTGCAGGTTCGCATTGTCCAAACTGAAATACTGGTCCCGCACAAAAACTGGTCGGGAACTCTCTACGAATAGGGGGAAAATATGCGTAGTTTCATCATTTCTCCTCTTTTTCGGAGGACTGGCAATCGGGGCTGAATAATATTTTTCATTAATGCTACTTTTATGAGCCGTACCAGAATTAGATTGATAGGGGGAGGCAACTTTCAATGATGGGAATTCTGTGTCGGAGCTTATTAACGGTGCAAATTCATTTTTTTGAACGAGACTGGAGTAACATGGATTTTCGAGTACTTTCTCAGCTTCCTTAAAAGAAATATTTAAGTTTGCCATAGCTTCTTTGGTTTTTTTTGTTTTATATATTCAGGGCATTCCTGAAAAACTGACTCATGGTTGTTGATTTCACAATAAATGCAAAATTTCTTTTTTTTGATTTGCACTGGGTAGATGAATGACCAAAACGAAGGCATTGAAAACATTGCATAACTGGATTTACAAAGACCTCAACTGGGCACCTAACTTTGTTGATATAGATAAATTGAGGAATTAATTTTCCCGCAAAAGTGATAATGACCATTTGTTGTGGAACTCTCTCTCCGATATATCGTTTTTCTGGATTATTCTCTTGACTCTTTCAATAGTAATATTAGATTTTATAATGTTTAATAGGTTATTTTCACTTAATGCAGTATCCACGCCACGAATAAGCCCTCTTTTTTCTGTCAAATAATTTGGTATATAGGCAATTATGTTGTTTTCTTTAAAGAAAAGTTCATTCACTAACTTGTTTGCTACAAGACCCGAATCAACTTCGATCTTAATACGGTTCCTTCCAACACTAACAATTTCTATAATATTTTTATCATACTTCGATAGAGCAAGTAGTTTTTCTCCAAGTTTCATAGGATGTAAACGACCTATATTTAAGTCAATATGTTGAAAAAAAATAAAATACGGTCCGCCATCATTAGAATTGAATCGATTAGAAGTATTAAATACATGACTCGTTTGACTACTAGATTGGGAATAATTCGAGTGCGAGTTTTTATCAACCTCATTAATGACACTATCGGAATTTTTAGGATTATTGGCAATAGGATTATCGCATTTTAAGACATTTTGAGACTCGTCCATGCTAACCTCTTCTGAAAATACAACATCTTCGACATAAATATTATTTGAATTTTCATTACCTGTTGATACGGCTAGCGGCGGATCTTTGCAGCTAAGTCTATAATTGCCGCCAGGCATCTGCAGGCCAGTGCCGCGGCAATTGGTTAACCAAAAAAGTAAAGTAACTATTTATACTTACAGTATGGTTGAATTAATATTAAGCTACAAACCACAAATGCGCGTATTAAATTTAAAAGGCAAAATCGGTTTGTTTTGAACAATTACACACGTCCGTACTCTACAATGATTCGTACGAAACTGATGCCGGAGTTGACGCCTCGGTATTTAAAGCACATTCCCCCAGACATGCCGCTACCTCGACAGCGTTCAAAAAGGGGGTATCAATAGACCACGATAGATAAAAAAGACAGATATGATATCGCGCACCAGTGGGCGTGTCTAATTCCAACAGGTGACGTCACCTTGTGAGTTCGGCGCCATGTTTACTCACATCTGTGGCCGGACATAATCGTTGTTTACGAATGTTTTAATAGTTTTTTCATTTTCCAAAGCATTTTTCAGTGAATAAATTTAATAAAATGAGATGTGCTGTCTTTGGATGTGGTGTCGACAATCAGACGAAAGGATTTTCGCCTGATACGAAGTTCTTCAGCTTCCCAAAAGACAAATAATTGGAAGCTAAATGGAAACATATTTGCAAACGAGATGACAAATTCAACCTGAAAACTGCTCGGATTTGCTCCAAACATTGTTGTGATGATGATTATGAGCGAATCCTGAAACACGAGTTGCTTGGATACAAGCCAAAAAAATACAGACCCCTAAAAAAGGAGGCTATACCATCAAAAAACTTACCGCTACTTAGCAAATCTTAAAAACTTCAAGAAAAGAGTGCATCTCGCAGGGAAAAACGCATTAAGAATAGGGCACGAGAAAGGGAAAGAAAGGAGTTGATAAAAACTGTTTTGGAAGGGGATGGTTTTTTGGGGGTTGTACATTATGTCCTATCGTTAGATATTTATATCATTTTGTAGGTATTTTTCATTTGGGGCTCCAATCATGTCTATTAACTAACCCTTGCTGGTCAAGTTCAGTTGTTTCTTGCACGCATCATGTATTAAATAATAATAGGTATTTTGTGTTGTAACGCGCCTACCTTCTTACACGTGGCTCCTGCCACAAGAACACGTCACTATGGACACCCTTGATGGAAAATTCGGTTTTAAATCTCGGGCGCCAGATTATTAACGTGGTTTGCTCCACGGCCCCTTGACCCTTAGCGTCAAGAGTTCCAGTTAGCCTCAGATGGAGGTTACGGAAAATTCCAGGGGTCCTGTTGAACTAAGTTTATTTACCTAATTACAATCAAATATGGATCCTCCAATTTATAAATTACGGGTTAATGAAGGAAACAGGGGGTTCAGTAGAGTTGTATTCTACCTACGGTTTAGTGTATACCTACGATCACACAATAGGTCGGTATATAACAAAATAATCAAAAAGAAACTTTTAGTCTATTAATATTCTGTGGTCTATTTTACGAATAATTCTTTAGTGACAAGCAAATTAACAGGGAAAAGAAAATAAGCTATCTTTACCATATACTTGGTACCCAGCTATCTACACACAGAGTAAAAATATTAGGACTAGCATAAAATTAAAATATTATGATCCACTTGGATATCAATTTAAAATAAAACTACTGAGAACCAAAAGCATAAAATAATTCGAGAATCCACTAATTTATATCAGTTAATTAATATATAATAAACGCTGTAAATAAAATTCGAAATCAAATTACAGTTCACAAATCTTTATTTCCATATAAAAGAAACAAATAGAAAAAAAACCCAATTTCAATTCAATAACAAAAGAAAAAAAATAGCCGGTCGGAAAATTTTCAAAACCATACATTTAACAATTTAATATTAAGCGGCGGTACGGATAGTTTCGAATACACAGTTTATTTGTAAAATTGATTTACCTTATAAAATACAGCTTCCACACACAATCTTAATGCACTAAATTTTCACAATACGGTTTATCTGTTTTTAGTTTATCGGTTTTCGGTTTATCGGTTATCGGAAGAAAGTTGAGCGAAGAATCACGAAAGAATAATTGAGACTGAATAATTGAGAGCCGGAATGAATGAGAGCTCTTCTATCAATTGTTCACTAATTTATATCCAAAATCCCACTTACATTTTTCGGCCGTAGTCGTGGTAAGAGAATTAAACGTGAAATTTATCTACTTACAACAAAAAGTTGTACCTATACTATACGGCTTCGGTTTTAATTAAAATGGTGTATATACCGGGCGTCCCTTCAGTTGAAAAATTTAAATATCGGAAATGAATAAATTGTGTTTGGTAGAATTTGGATTTGCGTAACTCGGACTTATACTAAAATATATAACGGTAATAAAGAAAAAAAAATCAATGCGGTAGTAGAAAGGGTTGTAAAGTAACGAGTTATATACACCCTAGTGGTAAAATAAAATATATTACGGGAAAAAATAACTCGTTACAGTGTTTGTAGAGTCAATGTCTCGGATGGTGATAGAGTTAGCTTTAGTATAAGTGAATATCATCCGATCAATGAAGAAGTGGATTTGGTAGATGCTCGGGAAGATGTATCTACTCGAGAAATAGGGTACATATTTCATATTTTCATCATAATTTGCAGCTGTAGTTTGAAGTTTTAGTATTCTTGGTTTGGTTTCAATTTTCCTTCTTAATACTATTTTTTAGAGTCAATACTGACACACAAGTAGATGATCGTAACAGAATAATAGTCTTCAAGAAAAATTGAAATTTTGGAACATAGACAAGATATTATAGGAAATCTATTTAGCAGCGAACAACTAAAAAAACTTGATGAAATAAAACAAATTTGTTAAAATCTTCATTATTTATTTTGAACTGACGTTCAAATTAAAATTGGTGACGCGTTTCGCTACACAGTAGCTTTTTGAAATTGTCAAAGTTTCCATAAATACAAAGACATTTTGATGACAAATTGTCAATTTCAAATGGCCGATATAATATTTTTAACCGAAACATGGTTAATAAATAATGACGACGAAACATTGAAGAACGATTTAAAAGATTTTAAATTAGTTTGCAATTTAACAAGTACAACAAATATTAGAAAACCATTCGGAATTTTATGTTTAGAAAAGAAAAATTTAAATTATTGTAAATTAATTAGGAAAATTGCCAGACCGACAGCATCTGATAAAAACAAAATTATACAATTTGTAGAAATTGAAATAGAATCGACGACGTCATCCTCAAATATCAAATTAACACGTTGAATGCCACCGTGGACAAAAAAAAATTGGTCCCTTAGGCCAAATTTTTTTTTCGCTTCTCTTCAAAGGAAAATAACCATAAATAACTCATTTTGCTACTAGAAGCTAAAAGAAAAACATTTGGAAATTTAAACAGAAAAAACAAAAATGGTGACACATTGGTCTTATGCGGCCACTGAGTTGCAATTTTTGCCCTAGGGCCATATGAGACCAATGTGCCACCATGCCGATTTCATGTTTTCACAGGTCTCGACATGTGAGTAGAGGCAGATGTGGTCGCTCGCACTTTGTTTACAATATCAATTCAGTTGTTTTTGCACTTTTGGCACGTAAACATGTCTCGTTACGAGGAAGAACAGCGAAATTTACAAAAGTTATTGCAAGAATGTTTTTCCGATGAAGAGGATATGAACGATTTTGAACCCGACGGAACGTCAGATGAATTTGAACCCGAATCAGATAACGAGTCTGACTCTGATTCAATAGAATATCAACCGCGCAAAAAGAAGAAATTTTTGACAAAAATAAGTGGCTCAAAACGCACTGCCAATTCACACCAAGTGAACTTAAGGCGAGAATACACATGCTTGTAGCACGCATGAAAGCATGCCAGCCACTGGAAGATGCGTGTTACTTGCATGTGTGACTCTCGTTGCCAGTAAAAAAGTATTCTAGAAGTTAGCATGCTAGCAGATCGCAAGACGTTTGATTTTTCTGTGCAAGTAGACCGATTCGTCTGCCGGGTGGGGGGAAAAGCATGCAAGTCGTGTTGGAACCTGTGTGTGAACGACGTGTGCCAGTTGCCAGTATTTAAATATTGTGTGGGCAGAAAAGTCTCGGCTTCAATAATTTTCAATTGATTGTGACAAAATGGCTCGTTGGGGTGACGAAAAAACATTATTGTTTGTTATGCAGTATAGGGAGTATGAATGTTTGTGGAATACATCATCTCCATTGTATAAAAATAAGATTGCCAGAGACAACGCTTACAAAAAGTTGTGCTCAAATATGAATGATGAAAATTTAACAATAAAATTCATCAAAAATAAAATAAAAAATTTGCGAACAACGTATCACCAAGAATTGAAAAAGGTAAAGGATAGTATGCGCTCTGGCGCAGGTTCGTCAGACGTTTACAAGCCTACAATTCCCTGGTTTAAAGAGATGCATTCATTTTTGGAGGATTCAACAAAAAATAGGGAATCCATGTCAACACCTATGGTAAGTACAACAAAATAAAATTCCTTTTAAAATTTTAGAAGTATATTATTTTAAAAGTCTAAGTCTAAAGATGATATTTGCTATATAGAATTCGTAAACAGATTACATTATATTTATCATACGATTTTGCCATGGTACCGCTTCTTCACCAACAAAAAGATCAGAGTATTTATTTCTTTTTGCTATTGCTATTCGTGACGCACGATTATGACGTGTTGGAGCTAAGTTTGTCAAAGTAGTACGTAATTGCTGTCTCCAGGATGCTTGTTGTATTGTGCCTAGTTGTCTATCCTCAAAATCAACACACCTTTGTGTTATGTATGTCTCGGTCGTCTTCCTCAGCCAATTGTGTAGCGAACAAGCGGCCAATACAATTACATCAACAGATTCTGGTGGCAATGGTATCGGTTTTTCAAACACTCTAAATCTTGACACTAAAATGCCGAAGGCATTTTCAACGATACGGCGAGCTCATGATAGACGGTAATTGAATATTTTCTCTTTTTCTGTGGGCGTTGTAGCATACGGTTTCATCAGATAAGACTTCAAGGGGAACGCAGCATCTCCGACAATTACTGCGTGTTCTGGTACATCTAGTTCATTTCTCTGCAAGGCTTGTCCAAGGCTTGATTGGGCAAAAACACCACCATCAGAAGCTCGTCCGTTGCAGCCAATGTCGACATACGTAAAACAATATTCATCGTCTACTAATGCCAAAAGCACGATGCTATTAGTTCCTTTATAGTTAAAAAAATTGGAACTATCATCAGGAGCTCGCATAGTAATGTGTTTCCCGTCGATAGCACCGATACATCCAGGAAAATTCCACTTGGTGTGAAAACCATGCTCGATATTCTTCCAGTCATCTCGCGACGGCATTTGTAAATTAAAATAAATACTATTAATATTAAATTACAATATTAATTAATTTCAGTTCATATGCATTACAAGAAACTAACAAAAACATTTTTTTTACAGACTAGTCAGACATCGAGAGAAAGCGACCGAGAGCTGCTCTCCGAGAACAATAATTCAGATTCAGATAATGAAACCATAGAACAAACCCGAGAATCAACTATCCAAAAATCAAGAGAACGTACTCAAGACCAAGAAAATAATTCCGGAGAATCTAATCAGTCGGCACAGCTAAGCAGCGAGACTTCCTACAAACGAATTAATAATCAAGGATCGTCTGCAACAAACCAGCAGTTGATACCCGTTATCTACAAAACACCTCGCACAAGAAAACGATTACATGATAATAGTGAAACAGCAATATCTAATGCACTTCACAAATTAGAAAATATATCGACTATAATACAAGGTGGAACTTCTCGACAAGTTGAGGATGAATTTCATTACTTTGCAATGAATATGGCAGCACAGTTAAGGCAGCTTCCTCTTCACGTAGCTTTGAACCTTCAAAATAATTTTCAAAAAGACTTGTCGTTCCTAAGGATTAATGCAGCCAGTGACCCACAAAGACCGAATTCTTCCTCAAGCACAAATCATTCATATATGATGTCAGGTGATAGTAGTATCGGCTTAGTGAACGCCCAAGACTCTCTATACGGACAAAAAATACATAATTCAGAGGATGTCAGTCAGCAATCATTTTATAACCTCCAACAAGAAGCACAAGAATTGGAAGATACCAGTCGTGACAGCGACATTCCACTTAGTGCGGTAATTAGAAAAGCGTGGGATATGTCTTAGATTATTATACGTCTTTGTATATATTAAATAGAAGCCTTACCTTCATAAAATCTTTTAACGCTGCTCCTATTTCAGAACACACCTCTGGTATAAACTGAGATATTGTAGATTTTCCGACCCTGTACAGTGCTTCCAGTGAAATATATGAATCACCAGTAGCTAAATATCGTAAAGTGATTTCCAATTTGGTTCGCGCTGGAATGGCATTTCGCATATGAGTATTTCTTTTTTGAATCTTATCGTTGATCTTAGAAAGGAGTTCATCAAACTTTTCCGGGGGCAATCGCACATGATTTTTATATGCCTCTAGGTCTTCTTCTCGCATTTCCTTTAACAAACTATTACTTGCTCCATAAACTTGACGTCTACTAATCCAGTCTTTTACCCATATTCTTCTGTTCCTTTTTCGTTTCATGCTGCTTAAACGTATGAGTTTAACTACGCACTGTGTGGCTAATGACACTACAATCCTATTTAATTCATTTCTCAAATGAGAAACTTCCATTTATACACACTTCAACACTTTTTATCTGACCGTAGCATCTAATTTTAACCTGACATGTCCACAACTACGCCTTTTCAATGGCAAGAGTAGTTAGCATACATGTTACTGGTAACTTTACTATGCTGTTTACTAGCGTGTGTATTTTGGGACGTCCAAGAACAAGTAGTTAGCATACAAGTTACTGACCACTAGCATGCTATTTTAATGGCATGTGTATTCTCGCCTTTAGGAGCATCGACGTCTAGTGAGATTACCGAATCAGCCAGTAAACCACAACATAATATATCAGATACTATTGAAGATGTTATTCGACAAATGCAGGTTTCTTCATCTGGTGACGAAGAAGAGGATCAACAAGTGACTAATGGTACATATGCATGGGAACCAGTGACTGGCAGTTACCTGAAGAAATTTGATTTTTTGGAAACCGAAAATGGTACTGGATTTACAGCGGAATTGTATGAAACAATGTACAATAAAACTCCCTATGATTTTTACAAATTGTTTGTAAACGACGATATCATAAACTTAATGGTAAAGGTAAAAATACTTATTTTTGGCTTTTTTGATTATTTTCCTACTTTTAGGTGACTGAAACAAATCGCTATGCTGACCAATGCATTGAGAAAACCGTTCATCGTAATGGAAACAAACTGATTCCGATGAGATGGAAAAATTCTTCGGAATTATCCTTTGGATGGGTTTATGTCCTCTTCCTCAAGTGCAGAGCTACCGGTCCCGAGACGAAATATATACTAATTATATCTGCAAAGTTATGTCTCGCAACAGGTTCCAACTTTTACTCAAGATGCTCCATTTCAGCGATAATAGAATTTTGTCAAACGACAGGTTGCAAAAACTGAGGCCGCTACTAGAAAAATTGATTACTTTATTTCAAAACCCGATTTTACCTTCTGAAAACGTATGTATCGACGAAACTTTAGTTCCGTTTCGAGGACGACTAAAGTTTCTACAGTACATAAAAAATAAACGCCACAAGATCGGCATCAAGTTGTTCAAGTTATGCCTTGAAAAGGGTTAAACCTACAACTTTAGTGTATATTGTGGAAAATCCGAAGACGAGCAAATGTCAGTTCCATCCAAAATTGTCATGGATCTAATGGGGAACCTCTTAGGTAAAGGACGCACGCTTTACACTGATAATTGGTACACTTCTTGCAGTTTAGCAACTGAGTTATTGAAGCAAAATACCCATCTTGTGGGAACATTGCGTGTAAACCGAAAATTCATCCCAAAAGACGTTGTTCAGAAAAAACTCAAAAAAGACGAAACAGTTGCTGCTGAATGTAAGGAAGGAATTGTGGTACAAAAATGGCGCGATAAGCGCGATGTTCTGTGTCTAAGTACTAAGCACACGGATGAGATGGTTCGAGTGCAGAAAAGAGGACAAGACATTTTGAAGCCAAAAATTATTATGGATTATAATAAATGTAAGGCATTTATTGATCTATCCGACAAAGTAAAAGCCTATAATACATCTCTAAGGCGAAGCTTGGAGTGGTACAGAAAGCTGGCATTGGAACTTTTAACAGGAACGTGTCTTGTAAATGCTTATGTCGCTCATCAGCAGATAGCTAATGAGAATATGTCAATTACTAAATTCAGAGAAGAAGTTGTAAAAGGACTATTGAGACAAAATGAAGTTATCATCCCAAATAATGTAGAGTCCGAGGAAGCCTCACATATACTGGAAGATGTTGGTCGAGCTAACAGAAGACGTTGTGTTATTTGTTATGCGAAGATCTCTGAACAATTTGGATCAAAGGAAGCCTCAAGAAAAACTCCCCAAAGTTCAATGAAGTGTTCTAATTGCGAAAAACATTACTGCCTATCTTGTTTTTTTGTAGCGCATAATGCAAAAAAAAATATAAAATAACGAAGAATTTGTTACCTTTATTTCAAGTTTTTATGTAGAGTATAGTTTTATCATTATGTAGTTGTACTTCTTTGTAATAAATAAATAAATAAATTAGTAATAAAAAAACCAGAAGATTATGTTTCTAGTTTGAAACAAAAAAAAAGAAATCAGATTGCTGTAGGGTGCCACATCGGTCTCGCATATCCACGCCAAATATAGCAATTGGACCGTCAGGCCATGCCTTTTAAGATCCCATTGATTCAAATGCATACAATGATACCAATGCTGCTTCATACAACGAAATGTAGCGGCGATGCATATGAGTCCACATTGATCTCACGAAGCAATTAATGCCCAGTTATGGATGAGACCATGTTGGTCTCATCTGGCACTCAACGTGTTAACAGTATACATAATTCACGTTCCCCCTAAAGTATTAAGGAATGAAATAGAAGATTTCTTAATAGATTATTTTAATTTTAATATTATCAGCGATAAACTAATTATAGGAGATTTTAATATAGATTGGCAGGAAAATTCATCAATTAAACAATATTTTATAAATAACAGCATTAAACCAATAATTGATTATCAAGGACCGACAACTTGGGATAATACATATATAGATTGGTGTTTGACAAACAACAATTTTAAAATTATTGCTCAAATTGGTAACACCGTCTACAGTCATCATAAACCTATAATTGTGAATGTTTATGATAATATTTTAGATTGTACAAATGTTAGAAATCAAATTGAAATTTTAAAAGAATCGTCATCAATGCCTGTCATTTAAAAAATATTACCACCACCACCACCAACTACATCATTTCAACCACCACAACAATCAAATTTAATAAAAACAAGAAGAACTATGTCATTGCCGATAATAAATAAAAATAAATCATCATCATCATCAACAAATATTACTAAATTTAAAGGTTTAAAAAATGACGATCGTGTTTCCTGCTATTCTAATTCCGTTATTAAATGTTTATTGGGATTGGATGTATTTGTTGGAATACTTTTGATAAAAAGTATCATTACCAATAACATTCATAATATGGATTTAGAAGCGAATATTTGGAATGTTTACTTGAAAGAAATTAATGATACATTGGCAATTAGAAAATTGGTACATCCAAGATATGCAGAAAATAGACAACAAGATTGTCAGGAATTTTTACAAGATTTAATTGGAAAATTATGCGGGGATTTACAAAATTTATTGAAGATTGAATATGTGACCAATTTAAAATGTTTAGGATGTAACAATGAAAGAATTGTCGACCGAACTGTATCAAATACGATGATGGTTCGTGTTGCGAATATAGCTGATGATGCTACTGGGAAATATAGATTTGAAGATCTTTTTAAAAATAATGAATTATTGAATCACCCTCAAAGATGTTTAGAATGTTTAGACAATAAATTCGAAGAAAATTTAACAATTTCAGAAGTAGGCAGTTATACCATTTTATGGTTCGTAAATTATTTGACGAAGGATTCATGTTTAAATTTTAACGACGTAAACAATATAATTATATCTGGATATAGATTTAAAGTTGTCGGTGCAGTTTACCACGAAGGTACAGCGAGTGATAGCGGCCATTATAAATCTATTGTCAGAAATACGGACGTTAGCGACGACGATCAATTGAAATGGCTCTAATATAATGATGAACAAGTTACACAAATATGCTGCCTTCTCGTTCCTTTTAGAGACACATGACGTAGATTTTGTTTTCAGGTGGAGAACTTCAAAACATAAATACTACAACCGGTGCCAAGGAGCTCTCTGGTGTTACAGGAGTTACGGTGATCTCAGAAACACTGGTGCCGTGTTAAATTAGTGAAAGCGATGGGATTTCGTCTTCATTGTACATAGCATCAATAGCGTCTTGTGATAGTTCTGGCCTCTCCAAATTCTTTCCTATTAAATAGTCATTTAGCGTTTCTTCAATGGTTCTAAATTCTTCATACTTGTTAAGGAATTCAAATTTTTCTTCATTGCTCACCATTACATAATGGATACTCTAGCTCTTCCTTATGATTGAATGGACCTGTAATGTTCGGGCTAATCATATTCAATGACCAAAGTGCATGTTGGAATATTAACTCCTTCTTCCAACACGTTAGATACTACTTCTACATTTATTTCTTTATTTGCAAAATTTTCCAAAACCTGTTTGTTCTGCTTATGAATGAACATAAATTCCCTGGTATCATTATAAGGATTGTTGTTGTGACCTTCCATAAAATTAGGTCTAATATGGCTGTAATCTGGACGACAAAGACTCAAATCTTTAAGAATATGAAATATTATTTTAGCAGTAAATTTTCTCTTAGTAAATATAATGCAACATAATTCTTCTTTAGAATCATTTTTGTGTTACAACATCTCGGATCCCCCGCATGCTTCCGAATCCACAAATTCCTGGCAAAGGATGGGACAACCAGAAAGGAAGTAGGTTTCATTAGGAAAGCACACGGCACCTATACAGAAACCAGAATTTAAAGGAACTAATAAACGTCCACTTTATAGCCTCATCAATTCTGGCCACCGACGCAGTTAGGCCTACCATACGAGAACGAAGGCCAAACAGGCCAAGTTCTACAGATTGGAAAATAGCCACTGAAGTCACAAGACCAAATAAAATTAGATGTGCCATAAATAAATTTCAACCATTTAAATCCACAGGTTCAGATAGCATATATCCCATACAACTACAAATGGGAATCGATGTGTTAATACCACACGTAACACTAATTTTGGATGTATTAGAAAAATCATCTAAACTAACGTACTGAGTACGGTTTTTCAGAAAAGAGCTCATCCAGGATAATGACCCACCAGCAATCCCCAGTGGGAATAGTTTTTGTAATAGGATATCATGATTTACACATTCAAATGCCCTGCTTAGGTCGCATTTAAAAAATTATAAAATTTTCAATTGAGTTACATTTTTTAGGGAAAAAACATATTTATTGTGTTTACATTAAAATAGTTTATTTAAAAGTGTTTTTTATTTTAACTTAACCCGAGAACGCTCGCATCCTGGTCGATTTGCCGCCAAGGATGTGTTTGTCCCCCTCCCACATTTATTTGGGCCGCCATTTTACGACGCGCTTTGGAGTCTTCCTAAGTCGAACCGGCGGGCCAGTCTACTTTTGGTTTTTGTTAGAGAGTGTTGCTAGAAGCTGAAAACTGATAATTGGTCGTTTTAACCGACGCGCGAGCATTTTAAGGTTTGTACCAAATTATTAATTGTTTACAGGGAAATTGGGGGTTATAATCAAATAAATGTGGCAAAATCAAATAGATAATAGCAGATAACATATTATAGAAATCTATTTATTTTGTAGAATGGATCATGAAAAAGAAATCGAACGTTTACAAAGATTGTATGAGGAAATAGAAACAGACGAAGAGATAGTTGGAGGTGATTCGGACCCTGAAGAAGATATTCTAGAAGAAAGCGACCATGATACGAACTCGGAGCAGTCAGATCCTGATCAGAATGATAGTGATGATGATGAGTCATACGACGATGTGCCTTTGTCTGAACGCCTTGAGAATTATGTGGGAAAATCTGGGATGTTGTGGTGTAAATATCCTACGATAAGCCGTCTCGCAAAAGTAAAACCAGCGAATATTTTAAGATTTCGGGAAGGTCCCACAAACAAATCGAAATTTGCTGTAACACCACTAACCTCTTGGAAGTTATTTTTCCCTGATGAAGTTATAGAAGAAATAGTGGTATGTACAAATATAAAAATTCAGTCCGTTCGTGCTAACTATACACGGGAAAGAGATGCCAGAGATACAGACGCTATTGAAGTAAGAGCATTTATGGGATTGTTGTATTTGGCTGGCGTTTCACGTGCTTCACACCTAAATCTTTCGGATTTATGGGTCACCGATGGCACCGGAATAGAATACTTCCGATGTGTTATGACTTTGTCTAGGTTTCAGTTTATAATGCGCTGTATCCGGTTCGACAATATACATGACCGAGAAGCTCGAAAAACAGCAGATAAGTTAGCTCCCATTAGGCATTCGTTTGAGGGATTTGTAAAAAGATGTCAAGAAAATTACACTATTGGAGCAGAGACTACAATAGACGAAATCCTGGCAGGTTTTCGAGGACGTTGCGGTTTCCGGCAGTACATAAAAAGTAAACCTGCCCGATATGGCATTAAAATTTTTTCTCTAGCGGACTCATGTTCCTATTATACTTATAATATGGACATTTATGCTGGGAAACAGGCAGAGGGTCCTTTCTTGCTAAATAATAGTCCTGCCAACGTTGTCAAGCGGCTTGTTGGCCCTATTCTGGGATCCGGGCGCAATATAACCATGGACAATTGGTTTACTTCTATTGACCTGGCTCAAGACTTACTAAAGGAAAAATTAACAATTGTCGGGACTATCAGAAGAAATAAAAGGGAGCTTCCAAAAGAATTCGTCAATTCTAAACAAAGGGAAGTGAAAAGCACAATTTTTGAATTTACAAAGAACATAACTCTGCTTTCCTATGTACCAAAAAAAAGGTAAGACGGTTGCTTTGATATCGACGATGCATCATCAGGATGAGGTTGAGGAATCTGTGAACAGAAAACCAAAAATTATATTGTATTATAATAAAACCAAGGGTGGTGTAGATAAAGTCGATGAGATGAAAGGCAGTTATTCAGTTTCGCGAAAAACTGCTAGGTGGCCACTAACAATTTTCTTCTGTGAAATGAATATTGGCGGAATCAACAGCCAGGTCATTTATGAGTTCAACACCAAAGCAAAGAAAATCAAGAAGAGACGTGAATTTTTGAGGAGCCTTGCCACGGAGTTATGTTCTGAGCATATACACAGACGGTTGACAATGGATATACCTTTGAATATTCGAACCAGTATTCACAACGTACTTAGAATTCCTGTGCAGCCAACCACAAGAGTTGATAGTGTTGTAGGAAGATGTGGATATTGTAGCTCAAAGAAAAATAGGAAAACCACCACAACCTGTCAAACTTGTTCAAGATACGTTTGCAAGGAACACAGGGTAGATATTTGTGTAAGGTGCGTAGGAAACGAAGAAAATTAGCACCTTTTTTTTTTTTGTTAAGAATATCACTTTGTTTTTTTATTGCATTAAGAGTTTGTAATTTTCATTTTTGCTCAAAAACATACCTACTTTATGTTTATAGCCAATAAAGTTTCTAAAAAAAGTATATCAATAGCTCAATACTTTTAATAAACAACACAAATACTGACATATTTAAGGATTTCCTAGTCGGTCAAAACGACCAGCCGCGAGCATCAACGTAACTTTTCAGGCGCGAGCGTTCTCGGGTTAAGCTAGTGGCACCTATACAGAAACCAGAGAGGAGAGTTCAAAGGAACTAATAAACGTCCACTTTATAGCCTTATCAATTCTGGCCACTGACGCAGTTAGGCCTACCATACGAGAACGAAGGCCAAACAGGCCAAGTTCTACGGATTGGAAAGTAGCCACTGAAGTCACAAGACCAAATAAAATTAGATGGGCCATAAATAAATTTCAACCATTTAAATCCCCAGGCACAGATGGTATATATCCCATTCAACTACAAATGGGAATCGATGTGTTAATACCACACGTAACTGAGATCCTCAAAGCGATTCTGGCATGGAGATACATACCGGAAGTATGGCAAAAGGTTGAAGTCATCTTCACCGTCAGTCAAGCTGCACTGAAGGCACTCAATTCCATAGAGGTCAATTCTAAGCTAGTATGGGATTGCATGGGTGCCTTAACCCATTAAGGACAGTTTTTTTGAAGAATTTTTTTATGTTTATTTTATTTGGTTAATAAATAGAAATGTTCAAGAAAAAAAATTAATTTCCCTTTATTTTATAAGAAACATCGTGTTGCCAGTCCTTAGGAGTATAAAATTAATCTTAACTACCTGTTTGTTCTGCTTATGAATGAACATAGATTCCTTAGTATCATTATAAGGATTGTTGTTGTGACCTACCATAAAATTAGGTCTAATATGGCTGTAATCTGGATGACAAAGACTCAAATCTTGAAGAATACGAAATATTATTTTAGCAGTAAATATTCTCCTAGTAAATATAATGCAACATAATTCTTCTTTAGAATCATTTTTGTATTCTGGGAAAATTTTGAACAAAGCTTGGAGATTATGCGATGAGAAATTAATAATCTTATCCCTATCATTTACGCCAGCCATGTGCTTTTTCAACTGTTCGAAAACGAACGTGTTACAACATCTCGGATGCCCCCGCATGCTTCCGAATCCACAAAGTCCTGGCAAAGGATGGGACAAACAGAAAGGAAGGAAAGCTAACGGCACCTATATATAAACCATAATGGAGAGTTTAAAGGAACTAATAAACGTCCACTTTAAAGCCTCATCAATTCTGGCCACCGACGCAGTTAGGCCTACCATACGGAGGCCAAACAGGCCAAGTTCTACGGATTCGAAAATAGTCACTAAAGTCACAAGACCAAATAAAATTAGATGGGCCATAAATAAATTTCAACCATTTAAATCCCCAGGCACAGATGGTAGATATCCAAAGAACTAGAGGGCACTGCCCAAACACTCAAAGCTCAACATGAGGAACAGCCTTCCGTTACTAAATAATATTGTACTTTATTAAATAAAAACTGTACATGAATAAACGTTAAAGTAATCCAACTTCCTCTAAAATTACTTGTTAATCATAATACCTAATTGTTTATTATAAACTTAGTCAATATAATATATACTATAATAAATAATAAAATAATAATAATATAAACTATTAGTACATTTAAATCCATAAATTGAAAAAAATTACATCACAGTCGGAAATAGCTGATTTATTTGAAGGGAGGGGAGTGGGCCCGAACATGGATACCCCCGGACCCTGATTTTCTCTCTGCGGCCCTGGGAACAGCCTTCCGAAAGTGGAGTCGGCATACTCTTAAAGACACCTGTACCCGTGGAGGAGGGAGAGTCCTCAGAGCAAGAGCAGAAGGACTCTTCGCACCGGTGAAGCAGATTATAAGGGTCCTGCAGGTCAATCTTGCAATCAGCATGCAAAAGCCGCCTCGGCAACGCTGGTTGGGAGATTGGATCAAGAAGGCATTGACGTGGCCCTCCAGCAGAAACCCTAGCGGATGGGTGAGAAGATTGTTGGCCTATCCACTAAAGTATTATACATAGCAAAGGCCACAAAACCTAGAGCATGTATCATCCACAGTAATAGGGTAGATTGTACACTGATACCAGTGCCCTGCACCGATGATGTTGTTACAGGTATTCTAACAATACCCACGGAAGAAGGAGAGAAGAGACTGGTTGTATGCTCCGCCTACTTCCCGGACGACGAGGCCGAAGGTCCACCACACATAATAAGCGACCTAGTTGCACACTGTGTGGAAAAATGATTGCGGCTAATCATGGGATGTGATGCCAATGCAGTCCATACCGCCTGGGGCAGCACGAACATCAATAAAAGAGGTGAGCCCATTTAAAATTTCATCTTATCTGAAGGGTTAATAGTTTCCAATATAGAGAATAAGCCTACTTTCGTAACTAGATCTCGTAAAGAAGAGTTGGATTTAACACTCTGTACGTGTAAAATTAGTTATAAAATAACAAATTGGCGTGTGTCTGACGAACCGTCATGCTCGGACCACAGACACATACGGTTTGATATTAATGTAACTCAATTGATAAGCAAGTACCGAAATCCAAGAGATACAGACTGGAAAGGGGATGAAACGTCTCTCAGTAAAATTCTTGAGGATGGTACTGAACCGATTGACGGCATTGAAGATATAGACACGGCAGTAGGAAAAGCAAGCGAAGGTATTAAGCGGTCTACCAAAAAAACTGTAAGGAGAAAACAAAAAAAGAATACAGGTAACACCTATATCCTACACCGTTTACAAAAATTTCCTCTCTCCAGACGACTGGATCCTCCGCGTCTCAGAAAGGATATGATCTTATCACACCTATGTTTGTGGGTCTATTAGAACAACGGCCTAAAGAGACTTAGGGCGGAGGTCCGCGATCTTTTTAACAAGGCCAAAAGTAACCATGGACCAAGAAATTCAGATATTCAGCCCTATGCTCTAACTACGCTTGATTTGATTTCAATCTTGAAACCGTCTCAATTGAATATTGACATCCCGTCAATGTTGAAATCAAATGGTATGCAGTAACCACAATTGATTGTTAATAAAATTGATTGAAATTCATTTCAAGTTTACTGCTGGCAACATTGGATTTTTAAAGTTTTATCGAAAAAAAGAAGAGAAAATTAAGCGATAACCTAACTTCAGGGAATAACGTAAATAAATTCAAAATTTTTATTTGTTTTATGCAGAGATAAAGACGGTTAGTTTTATGGATTCTGATGCAATCAATCTGCGATTTCTTTTTTAGTGTTTCTAGTTCCAGTAAAAACGCCGTTTTTAATTTGTGTTTGTGTCCCTTAGAAGTTTTGTCCATAAAAGTAAGTAATCTTAACAAATAGTTTCCAAAAAAACTTGGGTAGGTACTAAAATACCTATAAAAAAAGGGAGCAGTTTATTACATTTAGCATAATATTTTGTATTGCATTGTAAGCTGATTTCTATTTTACTTTTGTAGATGCCTCCAAAAAAAGCTACAGCCGGCCAATATAAAGAGTTGATTAATTTAATTAAAAAATCTGATGTTATTAGGTGGGGCAAAGGCACACCTGATATGAAAAGGGAGGCTTGGGAACAAGTTTCCCAAGTCCTAACCTCTATTGGGGGTGCCCAGAAAAATGGAGAAGGGTGGAAAAAGGTAGGTAGCAAGTTTTAAATTCATGTCCAACACAATTAATTTATGAAGAAAACTAGTAATTCACTAATGATCTATTAGCATTAAAAAACATGTATTTTACAGGCATTTATTGAGTGGAAATCACACATAAAAGCCAAAATTCGCTCTAACAAAATTCTAACCGAAACTGAAAAAGAATGTGCCGAGGCAATGGGACTGATGGTAGCTAGCACGGGCATATCGAATGTGCCCGAGCTAGGACTTGAACAGAAAAATATTGGTAAGAATATCTAAAATAAATTTTAAATAGCAAAAAGTTTGATTTGTACGGAGTAGCACAAATTTTTGATATTCTAGAATATTATGGAGTGGACTCAGAGGGAAACCTACTCCCAAGTGTTCCTGGAAGCTGTAGGTCTCCCCAAACCCAAGACTTAGTCCCTGAAGCTGAAGAACCATTGGCAGAAGCTCATGTAGACCTTGAATGTGAGGATAAAGAAAAAAAAAGAAAACAAAGAAAGGCATTTCATGTCATTCGAAATCAGCTAGGAGTAAGTATAGATAAGATAGTATGGCTAAATGCTTATCTCTCATTTTTTATTTTTTTTAAATCTCCATAATTTTATTTTATTTGAAGTAGGGTTCCTTTTAATGTTAAGGAAAAATACATTTCTGAAAATAATTGTAAAGTTATTTTAATTTCTCTTTTTATTTTGGCATAATTTTATTATATTGCATTACTTAATATTTTTCTGTTAAAAATTATTAATGAATAGATAAATTATTACTCTGTACATTTTAGTACTTTAGGAAGAACACGTTCAATCTACAAATAATGGGCTGCAAGATATTGCCAAATCCATTATGGCAGTTGTAGATTCTATTAACAATCTTGCAGCTGCAATCCGGGAGAGTAAAATCTAAAAACAAAATGTTATTTTCTTGTTTTGAAATATATATATGGTATTTTTTTTATAGTCCACGAGAGAAACACAATAGATCAGTTTGAAAAAAAACCTTATTACGAAGGAAATTTCTCAGATCTTTGCCTGGAATTGAATCAAGAAAAATTTGGACCAACACGAACTGTAGCCCAATGGAAAAGGGTAAATTTGTTTCTTTTCTACTGCTGAAGTTATCATTTATTATTAATTTGTGAATATATTCACTCTCTCTGCGTATCAGACAATTGAATTTTTCAACTTTTATACGAAATTGTTTAAGGTGTTCAGTAAGTGGGAAAAAAAAGTAAAAGCCAAAGCAAGACGAATTCACTTTGAGCAAGAACTAACTGGCGGTGGCATTCCTATTGTAGAGATTTTAACCAATCTCGAGAAAAAACTTTTAGAGGTATCAAAAATTTCAATTTTTGGGCATTCACGGGTTGTTGAGCTTGGCTTTAGTAGTAAAAAGAAGATAAAATTAACCTACAAAATAAGAAAATATAAAAGAAAGAATCTTTGGAAAAAAACCCGGAGTATGAAATGATTGTTTGTATTATCTTTACTATATTAAGCAATATTTTTTTAGTACCATCAGAGTTTGGCTTCCCCACTTATTTAATTAAAAGCATAAAGATGCTGAAAAACAGTTTGGATGACATAAAAACCAGCTTTTGTTTGTTAAGTAAAGCAATGGAAAGTTTAGTTGAATCAGTTTGTTCCAAATAATTTTATTTAACTGATTATTATTTTTTGTAAGGATGTCATTTAGACAAGCTTGGATGTTTTTTTTAATGCATGCCAAATTAGTGATAGCAGAGTTCACACCCTCTACCACTAAATCACATTGTACAGTTACAGTTTTATGACATTGGAAATTAAATAAAAAAGTAGTTCAAATTTATAGTTTTGTGTACGTAAAAGGTGTTGGACAGGTAAGTCCAACACTTTTTCAAAGTGGGTGGCAATGTAATAAATACCAAATCGATAAACATAGGGAACATCACCCTGTATAAGAAATTTCTTTTAATTTAGAATAAATAGAAGACAGCATAGCAGTTTATAATATTGCAATAATACTCAGGAAACGAGTTTCTGAATAACAATTCCGCTGAGTCGGAAGAAACGCACGCGCTAGGAAAAAAACCTGATTAGCAAATTCTGTTGAAGGGAAGGTAGACCAATCAGAAAGTAATATGTGAACCAGAGTAAAAAATGCTGACTTTGGGAAATGCTGAAAGCCAGGAGAAAAGGCAAAAAAGTGGCAGTTGAACGAAAGCCACGGTTGCATCTGGTTGCGAGTTAGAGTTCGCGGATAGCGGGTTTTTGGGGTCCTCTAAGTGATTAATTAATTTATATTTAAAAGAAGTGTTTGAACTGAAGTTTCTTTTAAAAGGAGCGACTACTTAAAGCGCTCTGCAGTGTTTGTCGTTAACAAGGGTAGTGATACGGAATAATAAGGTTGGCTAGAGGCGTAAAACCGCTTCCGATCGGTACTCGGGTATTGGAGCCAACCAGCCCCGCCTAGGATAAGTCTTCCGCCCTTTGGGGAATACCCAGTCTAGAGAAATTGGTGAGATGATTTAAAATTGTACTAACTGTGTACCTGTGATTTTTTTGTAGTATGGTTAGACTATTACTATTGCCAGCTCGCATCCATAATTTGTTTGCATAACTCGTTTTAGTTTATTTTTATTTTTTAACTAATATTGCCTGTGAGAGTCCTAATGTTTGGACGTCACTGTAATAACTTAGAAAGGGAGCACATTGAAGTTTGAATTGCTAGATATTACTTTCTTGTAATATCAGCTATAAAGTGTACGGCATATTTAGTCCACACCGACAAGTTTTCCAATTAATTTAACGTCTAGTTTAATTTCCCAACCGGGGGAGCATGATCGCATGAAAGAAGGAGTGAATGTAAAGAATTGAATAGGTATCATGTATAGATAAATAACATATACTCGTAAAAATAATATGCACGGTTCTACCACAATCCTAACCATATAACCCTGTAACATAAAGACCTATCAATATCGATAACAGCTGATAGCCGCGGAGGCCGAATACAACCTTTCGGACATTTATTTCAGAAGTCGACGATTCCTGTTTCCCACGTACTCGTGGGTAGTGACAGCCAGCTACGCTGCCTTCTCGTTCCTTTTAGGGACACAAGAAGTAGATTTTGTTTTCAGGTGGAGAACTTTAAAACATAAATACTACAACCGGTGCCAAGGTGCTCTCTGGTGTTACAGGAGTTGCGGTCATCTCAGAAACACTGGTGCCGTGTTACATTGGTGACAGCGGTGGGATTTCGTCTTCATTGTACATAGCATCAATAGCGTCTTGTGATAGTTCTTGCCTCTCCAAATTCTTTCCTATTAAATAGTCATTTAGCATTTCTTCAATGGTTCTAAATTATTCATACTTGTTAAGGAATTCAAGTTTTTCTTCATTGCTCACCATTACATAATAAATACTCTCTTTATGTCTAGCTCTTCCTTATGATTGAATATAGGATCTGTAATCTTCGGGGTAATCATATTTAATGACCAAAGTGCATGTTGGAATATTAACTCCTTCCTACACGTTAGATGCTACTACTACATTTATTTCTTTATTTGCAAAACTTTCCAAAACCTGTTTGTTCTGCTTATGAATGAACATAGATTCCCTGGTATCATTATGAGGATTGTTGTTGTGACCTACCATAAAAATTAAGTCTAACATAGCTGTAATCTGGATGACAAAGACTTAAATCTTTAAGAATATGAAATATTAGTTTAGCTGTAAATCTTCTCTTATTAAATATAATGCAACATAATTCTTCTTTAGAATCATTTTCGTATTCTGGGAAAATTTGGAACAAAGTTTGGAGTTTATGCATTGAGAAAATAATAATCTTATCCCTATCATTTACGCCAGCCATGTGCTTTTTCAACTGTTCGAAAACGAACGTTTTACAACATCTTGGATGCCCCCGCATGCTTCCGAATCCATAAAGTCCTGGCAAAGGATGGGACAACCAGAAAGGAAGTAGGTTTCATTAGGAAAGCTAACGGCACCTATACAGAAACCAGAGAGGAGAGTTTAAAGGAACTAATAAACGTCCACTTTATAATCTTATCAATTCTGGCCACCGACGCAGTTAGGCCTACCATACGAGAACGAAGGCCAAACAGGCCAAGTTCTACGGATTGGAAAGTAGCTCAACATGAGGAACAGCCTTCCGAAAGTGGAGTTAGCATACTCTTAAGGACTCCTGTACAAGAGATAGCTGTACCCATGGAGGAGGGAGAGTCCTCAGAGCAAGAGCAGAAGGACTCTTCACCCTGGTGAAGCAGATTATAAGGGTACTGCAGGCCAATCTTGCAATCAGCAAGCCGCCTCGGCAACGCTTGTTGGGAGCTGGATCAAGAAGGCATTGACGTGGCCCTCCTGCAGGAACCCTGGCGGATGGGTGAGAAGATTGTTGGCCTATCCACTAAAGAAGTATTATACATAGCAAAAGCCACAAAACCTAGAGCATTTATAATTCACAGTAATAGGGTAGATTGTTCACTGATACCGGTGCTCTGCACCGATGATGTTGTTAAAGGTATTCTAACAATACCCACTGAAGTAGGAGAGAAGAGACTGGTTGTATGCTCCGCCTACCTCCCGGGCGACGAGGCTGAAGGCCCACCACACATAATAAGCGACGTAGTTGCACCCTATGTGGAAAAAGGATTGCAGCTAATCATGGGATGTAATGCCAATGCACTCCATACCACCTGGGGCAGCACGAATATCAATAAAAGTGGTGAGTCCATTTTAAATTTTATCTCAACTGAAGGGTTAACAGTTTCCAATATAGGGAATAAGCCTACTTTCGTTACAAGATCTCATAAGGAAGAGTCGGATTCAACACTCTGTACGTGTAAAATTAGTTATAAAATAACAAATTGGTGTTTGTCTGACGAACCGTCATGCTCGGACCACAGACACATAAGGTTTGATATTAATGTAACTCAATTGATAAGCAAGTACCGAAATCCAAGAGATACAGACTGGAAAGGGGATGAAACGTCTATCAGTGGAATTCTTGAGGATGGTACTGAACCGATTGACGGCATTGAAGCTATAGACACGGCAGTAGAAAAAGTAAGCGAAGCTATAAAGGCGGCCTACCAAGAAAACTGTCCGGAGAAAACAAAAAAAGAATACAGGTAACACAGTTTGGTGAAACAACGGCCTAAAGAGACTTAGGGCGGAGTTCCGCGATCTTTTTAACAAGGCCAAAAGCAACCAGGACTGGAATACCTACAGGTATAAGCTCACGCAATACAAAAAAGAAATTCGTAAAGCCAAAAGGAACTCATGAAGGTAATTTTGCATTGACATGCATAGCTGAGTTATTTAATTGTACAGGGCCGTCTTCAAGTGCCTTATATAACTTAACTTAAGTAGACACACTGTATAAACGAATAAATAAATATAATATACGGTTATGGGAGATCATTCTTTTATAAAAAAACTTCAACACCATAAAACTCTACTATCAATATTATGATTCACCAAAAGTTGGCTGAATTAGAAATTTGGATCCTCCATTTACATGATCTATTATTTCAGAAGCAATTGTTTTAAAGGGCTGTCCCGAAACATATACATAGCGTAGACCGGGGCAAAATCCCGCTACGGGGTAAAAGTCCGTTTTCGTATTGGGCAGTTACTAAAAAACCATGCGGCAGTTTGTATTACCATGCCCCAACTTTTTTTTATTGTACATCTCCTGCATACCAATACGCGGTAAGGTTCACGGACATAAAAGCAGCTGAGATCAGAACAAATTCCTCGCGCTCTATAACTATACCATCCTAGGTTGGCACTCGACCATAAGATGCGCTTCGACAAACCCCGCCCATATTTTGTTTTCAGGTGGAGAACTTTAAAACATAAATACTACAACCGGTGCCAAGGTGTTCTCTGGTGTTACAGGAGTTACGGTCATCTCAGAAACACTGGTGCCGTGTTACATTAGTGAAAGCGATGGGATTTCGTCTTCATTGTACATAGCATCAATAGCGTCTTGTGATAGTTCTTGCCTCTCCGAATTCTTTCCTATTAAATAGTCATTTAGCATTTCTTCAATGGTTCTAAATTCTTCATACTTGTTAAGGAATTCAAGTTTTTCTTCATTGCTCACCATTAAGGCCGCCACAGACATCGTTTTTTTCTGGCGGTTTTGTCTGCACGGGTAAAACTGTACGGGGAAAACGGTTGGTGTGTGGCCAAAAACTGTCCTTCTTGCTGGCGTTCAAAAATATCTGTCGCGGCTTGATTTTTAACCGTCCGATTTGAACGTGTTCGTTCAAGTCTGTGCATGTGTGTGTACCGCGGTTAAAAAGGACGGTTTTAATCAGTATCGCGCAGATAGATTGGTCCATTGGTCGTGGTAATTAAACATGAGTGATTTAAGAAACATGAGTAAACAATTTATTACAGAGTTTATAGCACTTTATAGATCTTACCCGTGTCTATGGAAAGTGAAATCAAGCGAGTACTTCGATAGAGAGCAAAAAAATAAAGCCTACGAAGACATGATTGTGAAATTAAAAGAAGTAGACGAGTCTGCGACAAGAGAATCAGTTAAAAAAAAATAGATTCTATGCGTGGTTGTTTCCGAAAAGAATTAAAAAAAGTGAAAGCATCTAAAAAATCAGATGCGGGAGCAGACGAAGTGTACAAGCCCCATTTGTGGTATTACGACCAGCTACTATTTCTTGCAGACCAAGAGGCACCCAGGGAAAGCGTAAGCAATATAGAGGATGATACATCTCACAGTCAAGTAAGTAAAAATAAAAAAAAATATTTATCTATTCATTTATTAAGAAAATCAAAAATCTAGCGGAACATCGATAGTAGGTACAGTTGCAAAATATATTAAACAAACTTCTGTTGCCAAGGCACAGACCCCTCGTTATTAAAATAAGTCATATATAAATTACGAACTCGCTTTGCTTCTTCAGACGCATGTCTATTATGCCCCCGTTGTAAATTTATAGTTTCTTGTTCTGAAGTTAAACCGTTTTCTGTGTTGCCTGTTTCGTATTCTTCTGAATAAAAACAATTTGAAGGTGCGTAATTTTCCCGTCGCTTCCTAATTAGAAAGTTGTGTAGAATACAACATGCCAGAACGACTCTATCAATGTTTTCTAATTTTAGATTAATTGCGGTGTGAAAAATCCTAAATCTTGCAACCATAATTCCAAATGCATTTTCTATTATTCGTCGCGCTCTGGATAATCTATAGTTAAATATTCTTCTTTCTCTATTTAACTGCTTTTGTGCAAACGGCTTTAAAAAATTATCTCTTAACGCGAAAGCTTCATCTCCAATAAATACATATGGCAGTGGTTCACTACTGTTCTCGGTTTTAGATCCGGATGGTAGTCGGAGAGTACCATTTATAAGTTTCTCATAAAATAGTGTGTTTTCGATTACACCACCATCAGACACTCTACCATTTGTGCCACAGTCGCACATGATGAATTCATAACTTGCGTTAGCAATTGCCATTAACACGATACTGTGCCGACCTTTGTAATTGTAATAATAGGAACCGCTTTGAGCAGGTGGTACAATGTTTATGTGCTTACCATCCACAGCTCCCAAACAATGAGGAAAATTCCAGTTTTGGTCAAAATTTTTGGCTATTGTTATCCATTCTTCTTTAGTTCCGGGAAACTAAAAAAAATATGAATTATTGTTTGCTTTTAATATTCATTTTATATCTATGTTTTGTTTGATAATACTGTTTTTTTTAATAATTGCAAAGAGTTTTAATGTGCCTCTTAATAACTAAATGTTTTCTGATAATATATTATAAAAAAAGGAATTTTTTAGTGCCCTGAGCATGACTTAATATAAGTCGAAACATTGGCAAACAGACTATACTGATTTCTGTGGTTTTTATTTAGACCTATGCCAACCAATTTTCCCATCTTTAAAAAAAATATGTTTAAGACGTAAATAGGTTGGGTTTTTGATGAGATGTATATCCGTAGGCTTGTTATCGAATTGATATTGACTTACTGTTAGTATTTTATTTTGCCTGTAAATTAAAACAGTGTGAGAAATTAGGTTGATTCACACAAAAGCGAAAAATCGCACTCCTGGTCAACTATTGATTATTGATCATAACAGCTTACATGTCCCTATCCTAACTGTTTATTGACTATCTATTGCCATTTATTTAAAAAAAATACAGGGTGGTTTAAAAATTCTTAATTCCGAACCACCTTGTATTCGTGGTAAATAAATGGCAATAGATAGTAAATAACCAGTTAGGATAGGGACATGTAAGCCGTTTTGATCAATAATAATTAATAGGTGACCAAGAGGTAATCAGAAAAATCGCTGCGATTTTTCGCTTTTGTGTGAATCCACCTATTACTGCACCTATTACTGTAAGAATTATTTATTTTTTAGGATGAATCCAACGACACGCCACTACAGTCTCCTGCACCTTCCACTGAAAATCTCCATATCTCGCGACCACTATCAGCAGCCTCAGATAATACCACTTCAGCCTCAGTATGTTCTTCGATAACACCTAGGGGTACAAAAAAGCGGGTAAGAAACAAGGCTGATGAAGTTTTGGATAAAGTAAATGCTAGACTGGATGTGAACGAAGACAACTTTGACGTTTTTGGAAAAAGTGTTGCCCACAAATTACGAAATTTGTCTCCAGAAGCTGCTTTACTGGCGGATAAATTCATTTCAGACATTCTGTTTGAAGCAGCACTGGGCAATATTACAAGACACACAAAAATGTCTTTAATAAATGACATAAGACAACATGTACAGCCTGAACAAGCTTCTCAACACGCAATACCAAGGCAACATCATCAATCTGCAAACAATGTCCCTAATACATCAGCCTACGGATATCTGTCTAATCAAAATGACGTTGATTTTTTTGAACAAGCAAACACGGCTACATATTACACCCAATTCTCATCAGATCTGCTGGAGTTGAACTAAAGAAGTTATCTTTTAGTGTTTTTTTTTTATATATGTTAAATATAGTATTTTACTTAATCTAAGAATAAATTTCTAGTTTTATTAAAATTTTAATTTTGTAAAAAATAAAATAGTTGTTCTTACCTTTAAATACTTGTGTTTCAAAACAGAATATATAGCAGTGCATGTTTCTGGTATAATTTGTCCAAGCGCTTGGGGCGATATAGCTACAGAAAATTTTAAATCCTCATAGCTCCTTCCTGTTGCTAAAAATCTTAACGTGGCGGTAAGACGCTCATGTGGTGAAATACTTTGTCTCATAGGTGTGTCTTGCTTTTTAATTAGCGGTGTTACTAAGGTTAGTAATTCTAAATACGTTTCTTCATCCATCCGTAGATAATTAAACCAGTCTCCAGGTTCTAGTCGTAATTCCTCTAAAAGATTTACGTGTGAAAAATGCCTCCGCTTAAGCAACTATTCTTTCGCCCATTTAGAACGTTTTCTTTGAGAAACCTTTAATTTTATAGCCACTGTCGCCGCTACTGCCAACGTGGTCGTAGTATCCATCTCAGTAATATCAAAGAAACTGAACGATAAATCCGTTCGTATGTGGATAAACGTCGTGTTCGTTTTTCCCCGTACAGTTTTACCCGTGCAGACAAAACCGCCAGAAAAGAACGATGTCTGTGGCGGCCTTTACATAATAAATACTCTCTATATGCCTAGCTCTTGCTTATGATTGAATGTAGGATCTGTAATCTTGGGGGTAATCATATTTAACCCTTTCGCTGCGGATGGCGCATAAATGCGTCATTTCATTTTCGTGTCACCTCTGCGGATAACGCATTTTTGCGAAAGGTCTTGCCGTTGCGCTGCTGTGGGCGCATATTTGTGTATAACGAATGTCAGTTATTTATTTACTAGTTTTGACGTGTTTGAGCTAGTCAGTGGCCGGTAGTGAAGCAGTGGGCGAGTCGTTTGCACGTTTAGTAATAATAAAGTAATATTATTGAAATAAAACGTAGTTAGTTATTGTGGGCGAATTTTACCGGTACAGTGATTATTGAATAAAAGGTAATTATTTTAGTTGGATAGAGCTGGAATAGTTATAATATTTATTCATTTTTTCAGTAATAACTATGTCAAATATACCCCTGCCGCCTAAAAGAGGGGCATATTATACCACTGCCGAATTAGAGGAAATCCTGACACAAAGTGACTCTGAAGATGATTTTATATTATAGCCGGAGATGTATCGGATAATTCCGCTGACGAGATTGAAGCTCAAGTTTTGGAACAGCTATCAACCTCACCAGATGACGCTAAGGCGGAAGAACGGGCAGAGGAAGAACCAGAGAACATAAACGAAAACTTGAGTTGGGAACAGGTGAACATTGTGCCGCATATATTCCCTTTTGACGCTAGTAATTCTGGACATAATATTCCGGATCTTTTTGATAACTGTTCCGAGTAAGATTGTTTTCAAATTTTTTTTGGGCAGAAGATCACAGGTTTTATAGTTAGCGAAACTAATAAATTTCATGAGTACGTTGTGGATCACAAGGAGCGCCTTCGGCCACATTCTAGATTGAACCTATGGAACGACATTGACGCAAAGGAATTGCATCGTTTTTTTGCACTAAATTTTCTTATGGCGCGAGTAAGAAAGCTTCAGATACAAGAGTACTGGTCTTCAAATGCGTTTTTAGAAACACCTACTTTCAAGAAAACAATGTCACGAGATCGGTTTTTGGGGATCCTGAGAATGATGCATTTTCCGACAACAATTTGGCAAGAGGCGATGATACATTACGCAAAATTCGTAAAATTGTAAATCATGCAAGAGCGACATTTAGAGAATATTTTACCCAATATAAAGAGTTATGCATTGACGAGAGTCTAATGCTTTTCAAGGGAAGGCTATTATTTAAACAGTATATACCCTCAAAGCGACACCGATTTGGAGTAAAATTTTTTGTCTTGTGTGACGCAGTTACCGGGTACATATTAGATTTTATCATATATACTGAAGCAACCACAGAAACTGCGCAATCGCGTTTCGGAAAATCTGGAGATGTAGTTGTTACACTCCTTCGGCCCTTCTTGGACGAAGGTGATACACTCTTTGTTGACAATTGGTATAGCAGTCCTGATTTATTTTTATGGTTATATGACCGGTGCACTAACGCTTGTGGTACTGTGCGCAAGAGCAGAAAGCAAATGCCTAAAATGGAAGAAAAATTTAAAAGGGGCGAGTTTTCGTTTCGTACTACTGGAAACAAACTAATAGCCATAAAATGGTGTGACAAGCGTGAAGTATTTATGCTTAGTACATCCCATGACAACAATGTCGCAGCTACAGGTAAAACTGATAGAACGACCAACAGACAAATTATGAAACCAGAGTGTATTATTGAGTACAACAAAAGAATGGGAGCAGTAGACAAGACTGATATGCTGCTGAGCTCTGTCGAAAGTGTACGGAGAACAACTAAGTGGTATAAAAGTCTTCTTCCATATATTGGACATGGGCCTGCTGAACAGTCATATCTTATTTCAAGATGCGACAAAAAAGAAGATACCACTGGCTAAGTTTCAGCTAAATTTGATTTCTCAAATGATAGAATTAAATTTAGATGACTACGTTTACACAGCACGAAGGGCGCATGATCCAGCTCCATTTCGATTGACAGCTAGACATTTTCCTAGAAAAATTCCGCCAAGAAACCAAAATAACTTGATCGCTAGTTTTGTTTGTACTCAGAATAAGGTACGGAAAAAGACAGTTTATATGTGCGAACAATGTGATGTCGGCTTATGTGTGACACCTTGTTTCGAAAAGTATCACACGTTAAGTAACCTAAAATAGATAAGTTCATAAACATTTTGATTCGTACTTTCGTTTTGGTTATGCTTTTACAGTCTGTTTTGTTTTTTAGAATAAGAGTCTTGCTATTTTTCTTGTAGGTAATAAAAGTTTTCTGGATAATTTTTTTTATTTTATTCTTTGATATTAAATTAACCATAAAATACCAAAATTAATTTAGTTGTGATTATTAATAAGTAAATAATAGCTTAAATGACAAATTTTGACGCTTCACTGCGGATGACGTCTATTAGCGCAGCACTGAGGGAATCAAAGCCGGTTCGATCTCGCCGCAGCGAAAAGGTTAATTTCCCAACCGGGGGAGCATGATCGCATGAAAGAAGGAGTGAATGTAAAGAATTGAATAGGTATCATGTATAGATAAATAACATATACTCGTAAAAATAATATGCACGGTTCTACCACAATCCTAACCCTATAACCGACTTAACCCTGTAACATAAAGACCTATCAATATCGATAACAGCTGATAGCCGCGGAGGCCGAATACAACCTTTCGGACATTTATTTCAGAAGTCGACGATTCCTGTTTCCCACGTACTCGTGGGTAGTGACAGCCAGCTACGCTGCCTTCTCGTTCCTTTTAGGGACACAAGAAGTAGATTATGTTTTCAGGTGGAGAATTTTAAAACATAAATACTACAACCGGTGCCAAGGTGCTCTCTGGTGTTACAGGAGTTGCGGTCATCTCAGAAACACTGGTGCCGTGTTAAATTAGTGAAAGCGATGGGATTTCGTCTTCATTGTACATAGCATCAATAGCGTCTTGTGATAGTTCTTGCCCCTCCAAATTCTTTCCTATTAAATAGTCATTTAGAATTTCTTCAATGGTTCTAAATTCTTCATACTTGTTAAGGAATTCAAGTTTTTCTTCATTGCTCACCATTACATAATAAATACTCTCTTTATGTCTAGCTCGTCCTTATGATTGAATATAGGATCTGTAATCTTCAGGGTAATCATATTTAATGACCGCATGTTGGAATATCAACTCCTTCCAACACGTTAGATGCTACTACTACATTTATTTCTTTATTTGCAAAACATTCCAAAACCTGTTTGTTCTGCTTACGAATGAACATAGATTCCCTGGTATCATTATGAGGATTGTTGTTGTGACCTACCATAAAAATTAAGTCTAACATAGCTGTAATCTGGATGACAAAGACTTAAATCTTTAAGAATATGAAATATTATTTTAGCTGTAAATCTTCTCTTAGTAAATATAATGCAACATAATTCTTCTTTAGAATCATTTTTGTATTCTGGGAAAATTTGGAACAAAGCTTGGAGTTTATGCATTGAGAAAATAATAATCTTATCCCTATCATTTACGCCAGCCATGTGCTTTTTCAACTATTCGAAAACGAACGTGTTACAACATCTTGGATGCCCCCGCATGCTTCCGAATCCATAAAGTCCTGGCAAAGGATGGGACAACCAGAAAGGAAGTAGGTTTCATTAGGTAAGCTAACGGCACCTATATAGAAACCAGAGAGGAAAGTTTAAAGGAACTAATAAACGCCCACTTTATAATCTTATCAATTCTGGCCACCGACGCAGTTAGGCCTACCATACGAGAACGAAGGCCAAACAGGCCAAGTTCTACGGATTGGAAAGTAGCTCAACATGAGGAACAGCCTTCCGAAAGTGGAGTCGGCATACTCTTAAGGACTCCTGTATAAGATATAGCTGTACCCATGGAGGAGGGAGAGTCCTCAGAGCAAGAGCAGAAGGACTCTTCACCCTGGTGAAGCAGATTATAAGGGTACTGCAGGCCAATCTTGCAATCAGCAAGCCGCCTCGGCAACGCTTGTTGGGAGCTGGATCAAGAAGGCATTGACGTGGCCCTCCTGCAGGAACCCTGGCGGATGGGTGAGAAGATTGTTGGCCTATCCACTAAAGAAGTATTATACATAGCAAAAGCCACAAAACCTAGAGCATTTATAAATCACAGTAATAGGGTAGATTGTACACTGATACCGGTGCTCTGCACCGATGATGTTGTTTGAGGTAATCTAACAATACCCACTGAAGTAGGAGAGAAGAGACTGGTTGTATGCTCCGCCTACTTCCCGGGCGACGAGGCTGAAGGCCCACCACACATAATAAGCGACGTAGTTGCACCCTATGTGGAAAAAGGATTGCAGCTAATCATGGGATTTAATGCCAATGCACTCCATACCACCTGGGGCAGCACGAATATCAATAAAAGTGGTGAGTCCATTTTAAATTTTATCTCAACTGAAGGGTTAACAGTTTCCAATATAGGGAATAAGCCTACTTTCGTTACTAGATCTCATAAGGAAGAGTCGGATTTAACACTCTGTACGTGTAAAATTAGTTATAAAATAACAAATTGGTGTATGTCTGACGAACCGTCATGCTCGGACCACAGACACATAAGGTTTGATATTAATGTAACTCAATTGATAAGCAAGTACCGAAATCCAAGAGATACAGACTGGAAAGGGGATGAAACGTCTCTCAGTAGAATTCTTGAGGATGGTACTGAACCGATTGACGGCATTGAAGCTATAGACACGGCAGTAGAAAAAGTAAGCGAAGCTATTAAGGCGGCCTACCAAGAAAACTGTCCGGAGAAAACCAAAAAAAATACAGGTAACACAGTTTGGTGAAACAACGGCCTAAAGAGACTTAGGGCGGAGGTCCGCGATCTTTTTAACAAGGCCAAAAGCAACCAGGACTGGAATACCTACAGGTATAAGCTCACGCAATACAAAAAAGAAATTCGTAAAGCCAAAAGGAACTCATGAAGGTAATTTTGCGAGGACATTGTAATAAAAGATATTCATAATTTCCAGAGCTAACGAAGTCGAATAAAACAAGGTCGTAGTAATTGACATGCATAGCCGAGTTATTTAATTGTACAGGGCCGTCTTCAAGTGCCTTATATAAACGAATAAATAAATATATTATACGGTTATGGGAGATCATTCTTTTATACAAAAACTTCAACACCATAAAACTCTACTATTAATATTATGATTCACCAAAAGTTGGCTGAATTAGAAATTTGGATCCTCCATTTACATGATCTATTATTTCAGAAGCAATAGTTTTAAAGGGCTGTCCCGAAACATATACATAGCGTAGACCGGGGCAAAATCCCGCTACGGGGTAAAAGTCCGTTTTCGTATTGGGCAGTTACTAAAAAACCAACCTACGTTCTATGCGGCGGTTTGTATTACCATGCCCCAACTTTTTTTTATTGTATATCTCCTGCATACCAATACGCGGTAAGGTTCACGGACATAAAATCAGCTGAGATAAGAACAAATTCCTCGCGCTCTATAACTATACCATCCTAGGTTGGCACTCGACCATAAGATGCGCTTTGACAAACCAAGCCCATATTTTGTTTTCAGGTGGAGAACTTTAAAACATAAATACTACAACCGGTGCCAAGGTGCTCTCTGGTGTTACAGGAGTTACGGTCATCTCAGAAACACTGGTGCCGTGTTACATTAGTGAAAGCGATGGGATTTCGTCTTCATTGTACATAGCATCAATAGCGTCTTGTGATAGTTCTTGCCTCTCCAAATTCTTTCCTATTAAATAGTCATTTAGCATTTCTTCAATGGTTCTAAATTCTTCATACTTGTTAAGGAATTCAAATTTTTCTTCATTGCTCACCACTACATAATAAATACTCTCTATATGCCTAGCTCTTGCTTATGATTGAATGTAGGATCTGTAATCTTGGGGGTAATAATATTTAATGACCAAAGTGCATGTTGGAATATCAACTCCTTCCAACACGTTAGATGCTACTACTACATTTATTTCTGTATTTGCAAAACTTTCCAAAACCTGTTTGTTCTGCTTATGATTGAACATAAATTCCCTGGTATCATTATAAGGATAGTTGTTGTGACCTACCATAAAATTAGGTCTAATATGGCTGTAATCTGGATGACAAAGACTCAAATCTTGAAGAATACGAAATATTATTTTAGCAGTAAATCTTCTCTTAGTAAATATATTGCAACATAATTCTTCTTTAGAATCATTTTTGTATTCTTGGAAAATTTGGAACACTTTGGAGTTTATGCGATGAGAAATTAATAATCTTATCCCTATCATTTACGCCAGCCATGTGCTCTTTCAACTGTTCGAAAACGAACGTGTTACAACATCCCGGGTGCCCCCGCCAGCGTTGCCAAGTGTGGCGCATTTAAAATTTGAACTTAAGCCTGCAGTTTAGCTCTGACTATATAGTCAGAGTTTAGCAAGTTATAGAGTCAATCCAGGCTCCAGACCAAGAACGTGGTCCAATCTGTAGATGATAAAAAAGAAGAACTACAGGCGACAAGAGAGCTGCTGACATAACATAAATGTCATGTGCCTGTTGTGCACAAACCACTAGGGTAAGTGGTTTGTGCTGTTGTGACAGGACTGACAGGTCACAGCTGACAATTATAATTTTTTTCTGTAGTTCTGACTTGTTACCGGTTTCCAAATAAAAATAAAACGGAACATGGGGAAAATAGAAAAAATCCGAAAATTTAATAAGGTTGTCTGAATCTTGGGCCAAAGGTAAGTGAGGCATTTTCATTCTTTTAAATCAGGGATGGCCGACTGGCGGCCCGCGGTTATGTTTTATGCGGCCCCCGAACAACTTTTTAAAAGTATTACGGTAGATATTTTTTAACAGAAATATAAAATACAAAATTTTCTACAAGAGTCCAGGTTAAGTTCAAATTGTATATAATTACGACCTGGTAATAAATTTTTTAACAACTAGCAAAATAAAGGTTTAATTACTTTAAGAGAATCAGTAGGAAGTATACTTTGAGTAGGCCTATAAGGCAAACACGCCAGTTTGATGTCGCACGGTGTGGCAACTACTCTTTCCGAAAAGACTGACTGCACGGTTTGGCAACTGCGCGTTCGGAACCAAACAAAACACTCAGTGACTCTGAGATACTAAGACTGTGCGCACGCGAGGTTAGCTACTGTCAAACTGCTGGTGCTTCATCACTGTGTTTAGTTTTAACTTAAAAACCTAATTGCGTTATTTCACGATGAGTAAGAAAAGAAAAGTTTCAGAAGAAAACAGAGTGTTCCAAGACAAGTGGGAAACCGAGTATCTGTTTGTAAATAACAAGGACAATAAACCCCAGTGTTTAGTGTGTTTGCTTGTACTGTCTGTCCATAAAGAATATAACCTCAATCGGCACTACACTCAGCACCATGCAGCTAAGTACAAAGATTACACTGGACAAGCTAGGCTTACTATTGTATCTGACTTGAAGAAAAAGGTTAGTGCTCAAAAAAACCTATTTAATAAATCCACAACTTTGCAAAAAAATGCACTCTTAGCTTCTTATATTGTAAGTGCAGAGATAGCTAAAGCCAAAAAACCCTTCACTGATGGTGAGTTTGTAAAGAAATGCTGTATAGAAGTGGCTCAAGCTTTTGGTCAAGAAAAATTTAGTAATGAGTTGAAAAACGTCTCACTTTCAAGACAGACTGTCACTAGAAGAATTGAAGAAATAAGTAAACATGTTTCCAGTGAAATAAGTAATATTGTTTCTGAGTCTTCCTACTTTTCTCTAGCCTTGGATGAGTCCACTGATTTAACAGACACTGCTCAACTGTTAATTTTTATCAGAACAGTAGACAATAATTTCATGATAAATGAAGAATTACTGGCTCTAGAGTCACTGCATGGTCATACTAAAGGTCAAGACATTTTTGATGCACTTATGAAAGCCCTCAACAGCTGTGAAGGAACAAAAAAGTTGTCAGCAATTGTAACAGATGGGGCCAAAGCTATGGTTGGCTCTCAACTAGGCCTAGTGGGCTTGTTAAGAAAGGCTGGTATCAGCTGTCCATCATTTCACTGTATTATACACCAGGAAGCTCTTTGTGGGAAAATGCTGGAAATGGAAGACACAATGAAAACAGTTATGAAATGTGTCAACATAATCAAAGGAGGAAATAGGTCATTGACTCATAGAAAGTTCATGGCTTTTCTAACAGAACTCGAAGCAGAGTATGGAGACTTGACACTCTTCACAGAAGTACGCTGGCTAAGTAAAGGGAACTGCTTAAAACGATTCTTCGCTTTAAGAAAAGAGGTAGCTGAGTTTCTCAATGCACATATAAATACGCCTATCTCCAAAGAAGTTCAAGAAAAACTACTAGATTCTAAGTTTTTATGCAATATGGCTTTCTTAACCGACATAAGTCACCACATGAATGAACTTAACTTGAAATTGCAAGGTCGAAATCAAACAGTACCTCAGTTAGTTGGACACTTAGATGGATTTGTAAATAAACTTAAGGTTTTCATATCAAGCCTAGAAAAAGCTAATCTAGTACATTTCCCATCGTGCAAAGAAATTATGGAAGAAATTCCAACCAGTGATTTCAGTTTTTGCATACCGAAATTGAATATGCTTTTGGAGTCATTCAATGAACGATTTTTGGATTTTAATGAACTGCGACCACATCTCTTCTTATTCAACAATCCCATGACATGTGACATTTCCCAGCAAGATGACGACCTACAGTTCAACAAATTAAATTCGGGAATTTCAAAATTGTTGGCCGAAGCCCAAGCACAAATTAAGGCAGGAGATCTCGATACAAAAGAAAAAGTGAGTCACTCTACAAATGCGGCCTCAAGCGGATGGGCTCCTTACTAAAACTTCGTTCCACTTTGTACATAAGAGAGAACCTGCTAGGGGGAGTGTGCTGTGGCCATATTGAATTTATTTTGACAGGTCGTTGGATTGCCTAATTACTTATAAATACAATTGGTAGAAGGTGAAGAAGTACTTAATGCAGAACACATTATATTATACGGAAAAACCTTGTGGAGCTCTTGTAATATTAACGTGTGTGCTCTTTGTCTACAAACAAGTGCACTACAATCAGAACCTCATCAGTTAACTGGGGAGCTAAAAATTGTTAATGGCTTGGCCAAAGTAGAACAGATGATATGTTCATGCAAAGCTGGAGCTGGTGGGCGATGCAAACATATTTCAGCCTTTCTTATTCTCTTAACCAGGTAGGTAATAAAGTGATGAATAATATAATAGTAAATTATTACTAGGCCTTTTTGTGCTTACCTACCTCTTTTTTTTTATTAGAAAAAATTTGATGGAATTGGAACATATTTCTGCTACTGATTTGAAATGTGCCTGGTCAACTAAAAAAAGCACAGTAAGGGAAAAATACAAGGCTGTATCAACAAGAAGAATGCCTTGTATTAAAAATACCGAATCCCATGTATTAAATCTAGGGATATCCAATGAGTCAATTTTGGAATATTTTACCCAAAATTTGCCCAGGTCAACAATCGCAAAACACCGGTTAGTATTATTTAAATGTAGTCAAATTCAGTTGATTTTAATAAATTTTATTTTAGCAATGGACGCAAACCATTGGTTTGTATTGATGTACAGGGAGACTCTGAAATGGACTCAAATAAAATAATTTTAAACAATGCCTCTCAGTCCATTTTAATGATGGAATTATCAACAAACAAGTGCTCTTTCCATTCAATTTGTTGTGAGCAAATGTATCATAGCATCTGCAATGAGCAAGTAGATGAATTAATTTGCTTACGCCAACATTCTCTCGAATGGCATAACGCAAGAAAATTTCGCATTACCGGTTCAAGATGCTATGAAATATTTACTTACTCTGGAACAAATTGGGCAATGAAAAGTAGAAAATATTTCTGGCCAAAAAGCTTCACCAACAAATTTGTCAGACATGGTCTAAAATTTGAAAATATGGCAAGAACATCCTTCTTAGAAAAAACTGGTAAAACAGTGGTGGAATGTGGAATTATTTCATCTGCTGAAAACAAATGGTTGGGGTTTTCACCAGATGGTGTGGTATTGGAAAATGGGGAGCCAATATCATTATTAGAAATAAAATGTTTGTATGCTGGTAAGTATTTGAAAATACATAATATACAAAAATAATCTAATGAAAATAATTGTTGCAGGTGTTTCTTCAAGCATTGAAGAAGCTTTGTCAGCATGCACATATATTTTAAAAGAAAATAATGTGTATACCCTCAAGAAACGCCACAAATATTATGGGCAAGTACAGCTTGGGATGAGTATGCTCAATGTAAAAAATTGTTTCTTACTATTATATGCATCCTACGACAATAGTTCAGAAATAATTGAGATAGGATTTGACTACAACTTTACAAAAAATATGTTGAATAAAATAAAAAATAATTATTTTTCCAAAATGCTGCATGTGTTATGTGAGGAAGAAAATGTAATGTAAATAATACACAATAAATAATTTTTAATAACAAAAAACTATTTAATTTCTAAAACCTAGAAATGGCTAAAACTAAGGATTCAATATAAACATCTTACAACAGACCTTTTATTATACAATATAAGCAGTAACTAATAATATAAAAGAACAATAAATAATATATTTCTGATTAGATATAATACAGGTAGCTAACTTACTTATCAATTGTGTAAAGAGATATAATAATAGTATGTTATGATATTAGGAGTATAAGTGATACCTATTTTATGTGCCGAGTGTGGAAAGTTTGTCTGACAAACGTAGTGAGTCAGACAATCCATGTGAAACACATAAAGTATCTTATTCTCCGAATATCATATACTATTTTTTCTTCAAACGTGCATAATTTTATTCGAGATAAAACAATAAAAGGAAACGAATTTTTTAATAAAGATAACAAGATTGAAATTTTAACTTATTTCACTGAATATGGATTTTTAAAAGCAGTTAACTCTGGAAAAGTTATTATGAGTAGTACTGATATTGCAAGAAATGGAGGATTCTTAAATGATGCAAATCTTCATAATTGTACTTTTACTATATTACAAATAAATGATAAATACCAATAATCATTGTGGATTGTGTAAATGTTCGTCTATTAAATGACTAAATGAGCAATGCTCAAAGCCAATGAATAAAACGAAAAAAAAATACATTCATAGTACTCTAATGTGTTTATACACTTAGGAGTATAAGTACTTATACTCCTAGTCATAAATGACACTTAATGTCATTGAGAAACGTCACATAAGTTATCACTTATATGACGTTTGAAGAAACATAAATTTAAAACTATAGTAAATTTTATACCCATTTAGAATAAGACCATCCTTATTTATTATTAATAAATCGGTTGAAACAAAAAATTACCAACAAAAATGAACGTTGTAACTAATTTATTAGATGTCACGTTTTTGAAGTTACGTCAAATTTTGATTTCATGTTAATGTCATAACGCAAAATAAGATATAAAAATGCGATATTCTGATGAATCCAAAAAACTTATGCTTAATGTAGTGAACTATTTTCAAAACGATTTAGGATCTCGATTTAAGGCAATTCAAAAAGCGTCCGAAGCACTAAAAGTTCCAGAAAGCACATTATATAATCTTGAAAAACCAAACAGAGCTACAGATTTCGAATTTAGAAGAAATATGTCTGCAAGCGTTTCCCGGAGCAAAACCCGAATTACAAAAAATACCCTGCATTGTTTGAGGGAAGTAATTTATAAAATGTATGCGCGAAAGGATAAAATCACAGTAGAAACTATTTTACGGCAATTTATCGAAGAGTCTCCAGAAACTAAGATTTCCAAAGGTTCGTTATATTTGGAAATTAAAAAAATGGGTTTTCATTTCAAAAAACAGGATGGAAGAAAACATTTATTGGAAATGCCTGCAGTCAGATTAAAAAGAATATTATTTTTGAACAAATACCATGCTGCTAAAAGCGAAAAGCTCTTTACACCTGTTTTTCTGGATGAGACATGGGTTTTTAGTAAAAGCGGGGACAGAAGAATGTGGCAAGATGGTACTAAACACAATGATTTAAAAATAACTGGAAGTGGGAAACGATATGTAATTGTTCATGCCGGTAATAAAAAAGGTTTTGTGGCAAATGCATCGCTTATTTTTAAATGCAATAAAAAAACAGGCGATTACCATGATAACATGAACACCGAAAATTTTGAAAATTGGTTTAAACAGCAACTAATTGTAAACTTGGAAGAACCATCGTTAATTATAATGGATAACGCAACGTATCACAGTCGCCTGGATAAAGAAATCCCAAGAAAAAGTTGGAGTAAAACACGCATGTTAGAATGGCTCAAAAAAAAGAATATTCCTCTTCCAGATCACATTTTAAAGGATGCTGTTTGGAATATAATTGAAAAGCAAGTTTTGCCAGAAAAAAATTATCATTTAGACAAATACGCTGCCGAGCATGGTCATTGTGTTCTCAGGCTACCACCCTATCATTGCCATTTTAATGCCATCGAAATGGTATGGTCAGAAACTAAAAGGCATTATGACCAAGCTATTACGAAAACTGCAAGGTCACCTACTGAAGTCTTAAAAGTATGGAATGACGTTGTAAAAAATGTACCGGAGCAACACTGGCAGAATTACATAAATCATACAGAGAAAATTATTTCTGAAGCATGGGAAGTAGAAAACAAACTGGACCTACTAAACATCGAACCTATGGTGATCTCTGTATCCAATGAATCCGATGATGAACTATCACTTTCCGAAAGTTATTCTGATTTAGAAACTAATTAAACTTTGCCTTGAAGATCACGTTGTCATTTTTTTAAAATCTAGAATTTGTACTTAATCGAACTCTGAATTGCCATATTTTTTCAAGAAAACTATGAATCTAGTTAATAAAACAATGTTTTTAAAATTAGTGCGCTTCTTTTATATTCTTTTATTATGTCAACATCTTTAGTATTTTATGAATTTCATAAAATTAATTTGTATTATTACAAACCGCCACTGATAATATGAAATTTCAAGTCACTACGCCAATGCAATAAGAAATATGTCAAGCATTTGACATGACAAAGGTCATAACCTAATTTTTTTCATGCGGGTTCAGATGGTTCAAGAAGCCGCATACGTTAAGTTACTAAAACGGCTGGTACCTCTAAATAGGTATTAATTTTACTATACCTATTTGTTTAAATTATTGTCCACTTATCATATTTTCTAATAGGTATATAAAGCATAAGAGTAGATCACTACTAATAAATTAAATAAATTTTTCATGAGAAAGAATTGGTGCTGAAAGATTTGTTATGCCACAAATTATGATAAAAATTTCATTAACCCTTTCACTGCGGGAACCGTTCGGAGCCGCACCAGAAAGTGGCAATCTACGTGCGGGAACCGTGTATAAACGCAGAGGTCCCCGGAAGGTTTAACTACGAGAACCGAACGCAGACGTTCGTTAGTAGATTTCTACTTATTAATCCTTGCCTCCCCTGGTCGCTAGATGTCGGAAGGCGTAATGAGAATTTTATGTGCTTTCACTGCGGGAACCGCTCGGAGACGTCCAAACTTGTGAAAACTTGTCAGTGCCGTGCATGCTATGTTCATTCGGTTGTTGCGTATTGTAGATCATTTAGTTAATTCAGTGTATTGCCAGGATAGTAAAATTCAACGGTAAGTGTTTATTATTTTCGATGTATTGCATTGCTGGTTTTTTTTATAAGTGGATTCATGAAGCTGGCCATGAATTTAAAGTTGGCTTTTTCTCCAGATTATTAAAAATTGCAAATAATTATTATAAAATAAAAACAAAAATATTATAACCTGAATTTAAATTGGCTACCGTTTGACTAATATTACAATAGTGGGGTGACGAATAATAAATAATGCCATATTATTTAAATGATAGATAATGTCTGGAAAACGAAAATTTTATACTGACGAAGAACTATTGGACATATTGATGAATAGCGATGAAGAAATATTTGACGAAAATGCAGATGACGTGCCTATGAGTGACGAAGATGAAGCGTCTGAAACAGAAGCTGATTCAGAAGTACCGACAACAGACAATTATTTAGATGTGTCAGAAACCGAGGGTGATTCCGCAGGTAAGAAATTGAAGTTTCTAATAATTATCAGTAAAAATAAACAAATGCGTTTTAGACGATGGTCCACCAAATAAAGTACCAAAGTTTATTGAAGACTTTTCCTGGGGTAACCACATATTTAATCCCACTATTCACGACTACAATGCTGCTAATTCGGAATCAAAAAACACCCTTGATAAGAATGCAAGTCCAATTACGTGTTTCAAGCAATTTTTTTCTGAATCATTATTGGAACACATAGTAAACGAAACAAATCGTTTTGCTGATCTTACCACACAAATGTCAGCAAGCACTTCTCGCCAAAGTAAGTGGAAGCCTACTAATAATGATGAACTCTATGTTTTCCTGGCTGTTTCAATGTTAATGGCTCAGACAAAGAAAAGAAAAATAAATGACTATTGGGCCACCGATCCCCTTATTGCTACACCAATATTCAGTCAAATTATATCTCGTGATAGATATATCCTTCTCCTGCGTAATCTTCATTTTGCTAATAACGAAGAACAAAACAATGCAAACGATGATCGTCTCTTCAAAATTAGAACAGTGGTCGATTCTCTCAAATCTTCTTTTAAAAAAAATCTGCATCCATACCAAAATCTATGTATAGATGAGAGTTTGATGCTGTTCAAGGGACGAATCAGTTACAAGCAATATATTCCATCGAAGCGACATCGATTCGGAATAAAGTTTTTTGTTTTGTGTGACTGCAAAACTGGATATGTATTAGACTTTATCATCTATACAGGCAATACAACTAACATTCAGGAATATGAAGGCAATCTTGGAATGGGAGCAAATATAGTTTTAACCCTCATAGAGCCATACATGTATAAAGGACATAATATATTCCTCGATAATTGGTATACAAGTCCCAAGCTTTTTTCCGTACTTCATCAAAATGAAATTAATGCATGTGGAACGGTCAAAAGAAATAGAGCTCATATGCTCTCCCTCAAAAACAAATTAGAAATTGGTGAAGTAGAGCATGCGTCGACAGATAAAATCTTAGCATTAAAATGGAAGGATAAAAGAGAGGTTTTTATGCTAACGACATTTCATGCTGCAGATGTTGTACCTTTTGAAAATAAACGGGGCATTGAAGTTAGTAAGCCTGCATGTATCCTAGAATACAACAAGAATATGGGTGCTGTAGATCGATGCGATATGCTTTATAGTTCCACAGAAACAGTCCGAAAATCCATCAAATGTTATAAAAAAATATTTTTTCATTTATTGGACATGTCAATACTGAATGCACATGCTTTGTATCAACTTAAACTTGGGAAAAAGTTGCCCCTTATTGATTTCCAATTAAAATTAATCAAGCAATTAGTAGAAGAACATAAAAAAGTGAAGAATCGATCTGTAGGAAGCAACGAAAATGAAAAATCTCCCCTACGTCTAATTGAAAGGCACTTCCCAAGTATAACAGATCAACGTAATGAACAAAATAAACTTATCTGTAGACGTTGCGTGGTTTGTTCTAGTAAGCAAAAGCGCAAAGAAACCACCTTCAGATGTTTGAAATGTAATGTCGCAATTTGTGCGGTACCATGTTTTGAACAATATCACACTTTAAAAAATGTTTAGTATTCACAGAACATCTACTTGTTTTATTAGTTTGTTTGTATTTCTGCATTATTTTTATTATGAGTTACTAATTTTATTTTAAATTTTTATTATTATTATTATTATTATTATTTTACAGTTGTTTTTTGTTATTTTTAATTGATTTTTATGAATCTGTAAATAAACATTAATAAAAGTATTGTAATATATGCTGTGTTTTAATTCCAAATAATTTAAATGATACGCTACTGTTTAAAAGTGGCACTCTAAATCTGCCGACCCAAGCTGCGAGAAACGTTTCCAGCCGCGGAGCTGTTCGGGAGCCGCACACGGTAGTGAACTACAGAATATATGCATGCCGCAGTGAAAGGGTTAATCTTCGGTACAAGTGACCATTCAAGTTTCCCACTAATTATTTTAAAAATTTTTAGTCTTTGATTGGATCTTTCAATATGTACTCTTGCTGCAGCAATTTGTTGATTAAGCAAAGTTTCTTCCACAGAAAGTTGTTTTTTATTTCTTAAAAATGGGGGACGAATTAATTTAATTTTATGTAAAACACATATATCATCAATGAAAAAGCCTTTATCAACCATAATAGAGTCCTTATTTGAACACAATTTATTAATTAAATTACTTTCCTCAAAAATTAATTTGTCAGATGCTCGCCCACCATAAGATTCACTAACAAATGTTATCATGCCGGCTGGTGAAACACCAGTCATGAATTTTATTGTTGTATTTCCTTTATATTGTGAATAAAATCTTATACGACAGCAAAGGCAAGTTGGTTTTTGAACAAATATTTCAGTACAGTCTAAAACAACTCTACATGTTGAAAAATGTTGAAAGCACCTAGGTAAATTTTGAGAAATTTCTTCTTGTGATGGGAAATAAATGGTAGGACTAAGAACTACACTAAGTACATCTAGCATTTCAAAAAAATAATTTTTACATAACTGACCAGAGATACTGAATAAAGCAGCAAGTGTTACATAGCTCAGATCCAATTTTAACTTAGTCATGGTTAAAATAATTCTTTCTCTAATACCAAGCCTATGTGATCTTGTGTCATGAACTACTTTTCTGGTCATTTCTTCTAAACAGTTAAGAATCTGTAAGCTCGATATACCTGTAAAACTTCTTAAAGCTTTATCTGTATTCAATAGATTACACAAACTTGTGATCTGGTGCGTATTAACTTGAACTTCAAAGTCACGAACATGAACGTTAATGTTATCTTCATCTAAATTTTCAAGAATATCATCTACAACACTTTCACTAATATCTTCATTAGAATTTAGTGTTAACCTAACACTTTCTGCCGTTTGCTCCTTAACTTGTGTGTCAGCCAAAGAACAATTCAATTGATCACAAGTATCACTATATTTTTCATTTCGTTTGGTCAGTCTTTTAGCACGTAGGAATCTAACTTCTTTGGGGTCACTGTAGAAGTGGGTAAATTTTGGGATGGAACCGCTATTTTTTTCAAATAACAACTTCTTCCTTCCCTCTCACCTGTAAATAATGGAAAACATATTAAGTACCAATATATTTTTAAACAAATCTATTTAAACACACCTAATTAAAAAGAGCATATATGTCACAAAAGTAACATGCATATTATATCTAAGCCAAAAACTAACCTTTGAAATAATCTTCTTGCTTGAAATGCAAAGAGCACACTTTCATGAATTTAGTCACTGGTTTGCCAATTCGTAGTTTTAAAATCCATGCTTTTCTTCTTGGAAGTAACTCACTTCCCATCTCCGTTTCAAAACAAACACGTTGGCCCTTTTCAGGAGGAAATGAATGAAAACTCAACTCTTTCTTGACATCCTTTTTAGCCCAAGAATGACACTGAGGAACACAACAGTAGTGATTGGAGCTCATTATTTTAATGTGCCTATCTACTTAATCTACAAACTTTTGCAACGAACGACTTCAAAACTAATTTAAATTATGAATGATAAATGTAAACACAAACAATCCTTAAATGTTGGGTCTTATGAAAAATTAGGTGGAATGCGGACTTGTACTCGCTGGTGCAGACATAAATTTGTATAATAAATACAATTAACAATACTTATAGAACATTGAATATGATAAAAAACGTAAAAAAAGCCAAATGCAACATCTAAACTACAATCAATGAATCAATCAATGGAAATCTTATGTAAAAGATAATTGAGGTTATACAACAATGTACAAAGAAGTAGTTCAGTTATCGCCGCTACGGCGCTACGATCTTAATTTGAATTCCCAATAGTGGATGCTTTTCTCTGGCATCATTTTAAATTCTTCGAGTTGACGGAAATAATGCGACAAAAGGATGACGCAACATTTGCACGAGCACTAAACAATTATGCAAATGGCAATATGACCGACGATGATGTAAGATTATTCGAATCTTTACATATAGGACCAAATTATACCGCCTGATGCGATTTGTTTGCTGCCAATAAATAAAGAGGACGATGAATTTAATGCTGACCGTTTGAAATTATACCAACGCGACGTATCAATATCTATTGCCAACGATTCGGTTCGAGGTGGTTCCAATAATGATCGAGATTTTTGAAAAATTTAACTAGAAAATTAACGATTAGTGAATGTTTCGGTTTGGCAGAAAAAATTCGTCTACATGACGACGGAAGATATATGTTGACAAATAATATTGATACGGCAGATGGTTTGGTAAACGGAGCATGCGGTATCCTCAAACAAGTTGATAAAGAAAAACGTGTTGATGTCAAAAATCCCAAAAAAATCGATTTAATACCTATTCGGCTATGGATTAATTTCGAAGAAGAAAAAATTGGTAGAAATTGTAGACAAAATTATTTGAATAATAATCTATTTATAAGAGAAATAAATTTCGGATGGATCCCAATTTCCTTCATGATTAGAAGTATAAAAAACAGAAATAATGATTCGAATAATTTTTACATAGAGAGGCAACAATTTCTGATAACTCCAGCAGAAGCGATTACTATACATAAATCGCAGGGGGCAACGTACAATTCCGTTGCTGTTAAACTTAAGAATAAAATGTTGAAAAGTTCGATTTACGTAGCATGTAGTCGAGTTACTAAATCGAATGGTTTGTATTTATATGGAACTGATTTTAAAAAGCAGCAACCAATAGTAGGAAAACCAAAGATTTGATTGAAAAGGAAATGAGTGATTTAAGGGAAAATCCAAATAGACAATTATTTTTACCCATGAAAATAATTTTGGAAGACAAAAAATCCTCATCGATTAGAATATTTTATCAAAATTGTCAAAGTTTCCATAAATACAAAGACATTTTGATGACAAATTGTCAATTTCAAATGGCCGATATAATATTTTTAACCGAAACATGGTTAATAAATAATGACGACGAAACATTGAAGAACGATTTAAAAGATTTTAAATTAGTTTGCAATTTAACAAGTACAACAAATATTAGAAAACCATTCGGAATTTTATGTTTGGAAAAGAAAAATTTAAATGATTGTAAATTAATTAGGAAAATTGCCAGACCGACAGCATCTGATAAAAAAAAAATTATACAATTTGTAGAAATTGAAATAGAATCGACGACGTCATCCTCAAATATGAAATTAACACGTTGAATGCCACCGTGGACAAAAAAAAATTGGTCCCTTAGGCCAAATTTTTTTTTCGCTCCTCTTCAAAGGAAAATAACCATAAATAACTCATTTTGCTACTAGAAGCTAAAAGAAAAACATTTGGAAATTTAAACAGAAAAAACAAAAATGGTGACACATTGGTCTTATGCGGCCACTGAGTTGCAATTTTTGCCCTAGGGCCATATGAGACCAAGTGCCACCACGCCGATTTCATGTTTTCACAGGTCTCGACATGTGAGTAGAGGCAGATGTGGTCGCTCGCACTTTGTTTACAATATCAATTCAGTTGTTTTTGCACTATTGGCACGTAAACATGTCTCGTTACGAGGAAGAACAGCGAAATTTACAAAAGTTATTGCAAGAATGTTTTTCCGATGAAGAGGATAAGAACGATTTTGAACCCGACGGAACGTCAGATGAATTTGAACCCGAATCAGATAACGAGTCTGACTCTGATTCAATAGAATATCAACCGCGTAAAAAGAAGAAAGTTTTGACAAAAATAAGTGGCTCAAAACGCACTGCCAATTCACACCAAGTGAACTTAGGAGCATCGACGTCTAGTGAGATTACCCAATCAGCCAGTAAACCACAACATAATATATCAGATACTATTGAAGATGTTATTCGACAAATGCAGGTTTCTTCATCTGGTGACGAAGAAGAGGATCAACAAGTGACTAATGGTACATATGTATGGGAACCAGTGACTGGCAGTTACCTGAAGAAATTTGATTTTTTGGAAACCGAAAATGGTACTGGATTTACAGCGGAATTGTATGAAACAATGTACAATAAAACTCCCTATGATTTTTACAAATTGTTTGTAAACGACGATATCATAAACTTAATGGTAAAGGTAAAAATACTTCTTTTTGGCTTTTTTGATTATTTTCCTACTTTTAGGTGACTGAAACAAATCGCTATGCTGACCAATGCATTGAGAAAACCGTTCATCGTAATGCTCGCGTGAAGTCTTGGAAACAAACTGATTCCGATGAGATGGAAAAATTCTTCGGAATTATCCTTTGGATGGGTTTATGTCCTCTTCCTCAAGTGCAGAGCTACTGGCCCCGAGACGAAATATATACTAATTATATCTGCAAAGTTATGTCTCGCAACAGGTTCCAACTTTTACTCAAGATGCTCCATTTCAGCGATAATAGAATTTTGTTAAACGACAGGTTGCAAATTGCTACTAGAAAAATTGATTACTTTATTTCAAAACCCGATTTTACCTTCTGAAAACGTATGTATCGACGAAACTTTAGTTCCGTTTCGAGGACGACTAAAGTTTTTACAGTACATAAAAAATAAACGCCACAAGATCGGCATCAAGTTGTTCAAGTTATGCCTTGAAAAGGGTTATACCTACAACTTTAGTGTATATTGTGGAAAATCCAAAGACGAGCAAATGTCAGTTACATCCAAAATTGTCATGGATCTAATGGGGAACCTCTTAGGTAAAGGACGCACGCTTTACACTGATAATTGGTACACTTCTTGCAGTTTAGCAACTGAGTTATTGAAGCAAAATACCCATCTTGTGGGAACATTGCGTGTAAACCGAAAATTCATCCCAAAAGACGTTGTTCAGAAAAAACTCAAAAAAGACGAAACAGTTGCTGCTGAATGTAAGGAAGGAATTGTGGTACAAAAACATGGCGCGATACGCGTGATGTTCTGTGAAGTACTAAGCACACGGATGAGATGGTTCGAGTGCAGAAAAGAGGACAAGACATTTTGAAGCCAAAAATTATTATGGATTATAATAAATGTAAGGCATTTATTGATCTATCCGACAAAGTGAAAGCCTATAATACATCTCTAAGGCGAAGCTTGGAGTGGTACAGAAAGCTGGCATTGGAACTTTTAACAGGAACGTGTCTTGTAAATGCTTATGTCGCTCATCAGCAAATAGCTAATGAGAATATGTCAATTACTAAATTCAGAGAAGAAGTTGTAAAAGGACTATTGAGACAAAATGAAGTTATCATCCCAAATAATGTAGAGTCCGAGGAAGCCTCACATATACTGGAAGATGTTGGTCGAGCTAACAGAAGACGTTGTGTTATTTGTTATGCGAAGATCTCTGAACAATTTGGATCAAAGGAAGCCTCAAGAAAAACTCCCCAAAGTTCAATGAAGTGCTCTAATTGCGAAAAACATTACTGCCTATCTTGTTTTTTTGTAGCGCATAATGCAAAAAATATATAAAATAACGAAGCATTTGTTACCTTTATTTCAAGTTTTTATGTAGAGTATAGTTTTATTATTATGTAGTTGTACTTCTTTGTAATAAATAAATAAATTAGTACTAAAAAACCAGAAGATTATGTTTCTAGTTTGAAACAACAAAAAAGAAATCAGATTGCTGTAGGGTGCCACATCGGTCTCGCATATCCACGCCAAATATAGCAATTGGACCGTCAGGCCATGCCTTTTAAGATCCCATTGATTCAAATGCATACAATGATACCAATGCTGCTTCATACAACGAAATGTAGCGGCGATGCATATGAGTCCACATTGATCTCACGAAGCAATTAATGCCCAGTTATGGATGAGACCATGTTGGTCTCATCTGGCACTCAACGTGTTAACAGTATACATAATTCACGTTCCCCCTAAAGTATTAAGGAATGAAATAGAAGATTTCTTAATAGATTATTTCAATTTTAATATTATCAGCGATAAACTAATTATAGGAGATTTTAATATAGATTGGCAGGAAAATTCATCAATTAAACAATATTTTATAAATAACAGCATTAAACCAATAATTGATTATCAAGGACCGACAACTTGGGATAATACATATATAGATTGGTGTTTGACAAACAACAATTTTAAAATTATTGCTCAAATTGGTAACACCGTCTACAGTCATCATAAACCTATAATTGTGAATGATTATGATAATATTTTAGATTGTACAAATGTTAGAAATCAAATTGAAATTTTAAAAGAATCGTCATCAATGCCTGTCATTTAAAAAATATTACCACCACCACCACCAACTACATCATTTCAACCACCACAACAATCAAATTTAATAAAAACAAGAAGAACTATGTCATTGCCGATAATAAATAAAAATAAATCATCATCATCATCAACAAATATTACTAAATTTAAAGGTTTAAATAATGACGATCGTGTTTCCTGCTATTCTAATTCCGTTATTAAATGTTTATTGGGATTGGATGTATTTGTTGGAATACTTTTGATAAAAAGTATCATTACCAATAACATTCATAATATGGATTTAGAAGCGAATATTTGGAATGTTTACTTGAAAGAAATTAATGATACATTGGCAATTAGAAAATTGGTACATCCAAGATATGCAGAAGATAGACAACAAGATTGTCAGGAATTTTTACAAGATTTAATTGGAAAATTATGCGGGGATTTACAAAATTTATTCAAGATTGAATATGTGACCAATTTAAAATGTTTAGGATGTAACAATGAAAGAATTGTCGACCGAACTGTATCAAATACGATGATGGTTCGTGTTGCGAATATAGCTGATGATGCTACTGGGAAATATGGATTTGAAGATCTTTTTAAAAATAATGAATTATTAAATCACCCTCAAAGATGTTTAGAATGTTTAGACAATAAATTCGAAGAAAATTTAACAATTTCAGAAGTAGGCAGTTATACCATTTTATGGTTCGTAAATTATTTGACGAGTGATTCAGTACGAATTTTCTCATGTTTAAATTTTAACGACGTAAACAATATAATTATATCTGGATATAGATTTAAAGTTGTCGGTGCAGTTTACCACGAAGGTACAACGAGTAATAGCGGCCATTATAAATCTATTGTCAGAAATACGGACGTTAGCGACGACGATCAATTGAAATGGCTCGAATATAATGATGAACAAGTTACACAAATATGCTGCCTTCTCGTTCCTTTTAGAGACACATGACGTAGATTTTGTTTTCAGGTGGAGAACTTCAAAACATAAATACTACAACCGGTGCCAAGGAGCTCTCTGGTGTTACAGGAGTTACGGTGATCTCAGAAACACTGGTGCCGTGTTAAATTAGTGAAAGCGATGGGATTTCGTCTTCATTGTACATAGCATCAATAGCGTCTTGTGATAGTTCTGGCCTCTCCAAATTCTTTCCTATTAAATAGTCATTTAGCGTTTCTTCAATGGTTCTAAATTCTTCATACTTGTTAAGGAATTCAAATTTTTCTTCATTGCTCACCATTACATAATGGATACTCTAGCTCTTCCTTATGATTGAATGGACCTGTAATGTTCGGGCTAATCATATTCAATGACCAAAGTGCATGTTGGAATATTAACTCCTTCTTCCAACACGTTAGATACTACTTCTACATTTATTTCTTTATTTGCAAAATTTTCCAAAACCTGTTTGTTCTGCTTATGAATGAACATAAATTCCCTGGTATCATTATAAGGATTGTTGTTGTGACCTTCCATAAAATTAGGTCTAATATGGCTGTAATCTGGACGACAAAGACTCAAATCTTTAAGAATATGAAATATTATTTTAGCAGTAAATTTTCTCTTAGTAAATATAATGCAACATAATTCTTCTTTAGAATCATTTTTGTGTTACAACATCTCGGATCCCCCGCATGCTTCCGAATCCACAAATTCCTGGCAAAGGATGGGACAACCAGAAAGGAAGTAGGTTTCATTAGGAAAGCACACGGCACCTATACAGAAACCAGAATTTAAAGGAACTAATAAACGTCCACTTTATAGCCTTATCAATTCTGGCCACCGACGCAGTTAGGCCTACCATACGAGAACGAAGGCCAAACAGGCCAAGTTCTACAGATTGGAAAATAGCCACTGAAGTCACAAGACCAAATAAAATTAGATGTGCCATAAATAAATTTCAACCATTTAAATCCACAGGTTCAGATAGTATATATCCCATACAACTACAAATGGGAATCGATGTGTTAATACCACACGTAACACTAATTTTGGATGTATTAGAAAAATCATCTAAACTAACGTACTGAGTACGGTTTTTCAGAAAAGAGCTCATCCAGGATAATGACCCACCAGCAATCCCCAGTGGGAATAGTTTTTGTAATAGGATGTCATGATTTACACATTCAAATGCCCTGCTTAGGTCGCATTTAAAAAATTATAAAATTTTCAATTGAGTTACATTTTTTAGGGAAAAAACATATTTATTGTGTTTACATTAAAATAGTTTATTTAAAAGTGTTTTTTATTTTAACTTAACCCGAGAACGCTCGCATCCTGGTCGATTTGCCGCCAAGGATGTGTTTGTCCCCCTCCCACATTTATTTGGGCCGCCATTTTACGACGCGCTTTGGAGTCTTCCTAAGTCGAACCGGCGGGCCAGTCTACTTTTGGTTTTTGTTAGAGAGTGTTGCTAGAAGCTGAAAACTGATAATTGGTCGTTTTAACCGACGCGCGAGCATTTTAAGGTTTGTACCAAATTATTAATTCTTTACAGGGAAATTGGGGGTTATAATCAAATAAATGTGGCAAAATCAAATAGATAATAGCAGATAACATATTATAGAAATCTATTTATTTTGTAGAATGGATCATGAAAAAGAAATCGAACGTTTACAAAGATTGTATGAGGAAATAGAAACAGACGAAGAGATAGTTGGAGGTGATTCGGACCCTGAAGATATTCTAGAAGAAAGCGACCATGATACGAACTCGGAGCAGTCAGATCCTGATCAGAATGATAGTGATGATGATGAGTCATACGACGATGTGCCTTTGTCTGAACGCCTTGAGAATTATGTGGGAAAATCTAGGATGTTGTGGTGTAAATATCCTCCGATAAGCCGTGTCGCAAAAGTAAAACCAGCGAATATTGTAAGATTTCGGGAGGGTCCCACATACAAATCGAAATTTGCTGTAACACCACTAACCTCTTGGAAGTTATTTTTTCCTGATGAAGTTATAGAAGAAATAGTGGTATGTACAAATATAAAAATTCAGTCCGTTCGTGCTAACTATACACGGGAAAGAGATGCCAGAGATACAGACGCTATTGAAGTAAGAGCATTTATGGGATTGTTGTATTTGGCTGGCGTTTCACGTGCTTCACACCTAAATCTTTCGGATTTATGGGCCACCGATGGCACCGGAATAGAATACTTCCGATGTGTTACGACTTTGTCTAGGTTTCAGTTTATAATGCGCTGTATCCGGTTCGACAATATACATGACCGAGAAGCTCGAAAAACAGCAGATAAGTTAGCTCCCATTAGGCATTCGTTTGAGGGATTTGTAAAAAGATGTCAAGAAAATTACACTATTGGAGCAGAGACTACAATAGACGAAATGCTGGAAGGTTTTCGAGGACGTTGCGGTTTCCGGCAATACATAAAAAGTAAACCTGCCCGATATGGCATTAAAATTTTTTCTCTAGCGGACTCATGTTCCTATTATACTTATAATATGGAAATTTATGCTGGGAAACAGGCAGAGGGTCCTTTCTTGCTAAATAATAGTCCTGCCAACGTTGTCAAGCGGCTTGTTGGCCCTATTCTGGGATCAGGGCGCAATATAACCATGGACAATTGGTTTACTTCTATTGACCTGGCTCAAGACTTACTAAAGGAAAAATTAACAATTGTCGGGACTATCAGAAGAAATAAAAGGGAGCTTCCAAAAGAATTCGTCAATTCTAAACAAAGGGAAGTGAAAAGCACAATTTTTGAATTTACAAAGAACATAACTCTGCTTTCCTATGTACCTAAAAAAGGTAAGACGGTTGCTTTGATATCGACGATGCATCATCAGGGTGAGGTTGAGGAATCTGTGAACAGAAAACCAAAAATTATATTGTATTATAATAAAACCAAGGGTGGTGTAGATAAAGTCGATTAGATGAAAGGCAGTTATTCAGTTTCGCGAAAAACTGCTAGGTGGCCACTAACAATTTTCTTCTGTGAAATGAATATTGGCGGAATCAACAGCCAGGTCATTTATGAGTTCAACACCAAAGCAAAGAAAATCAAGAAGAGACGTGAATTTTTGAGGAGCCTTGCCACGGAGTTATGTTCTGAGCATATACACAGACGGTTGACAATGGATATACCTTTGAATATTCGAACCAGTATTCACAACGTACTTAGAATTCCTGTGCAGCCAACCACAAGAGTTGATAGTGTTGTAGGAAGATGTGGATATTGTAGCTCAAAGAAAAATAGGAAAACCACCACAACCTGTCAAACTTGTTCAAGATACGTTTGCAAGGAACACAGAGTAGATATTTGTGTAAGGTGCGTAGGAAACGGAGAAAATTAGCACCTTTTTTTGTTAAGAATATCACTTTGTTTTTTTTTATTGCATTAAGAGTTTGTCATTTTCATTTTTGCTCAAAAACATACCTACTTTATGTTTATAGCCAATAAAGTTTCTATAAAAAGTATATCAATAGCTCAATACTTTTAATAAACAACACAAATACTGACATATTTAAGGATTTCCTAGTCGGTCAAAACGACCAGCCGCGAGCATCAACGTAACTTTTCAGGCGCGAGCGTTCTCGGGTTAAGCTAACGGCACCTATACAGAAACCAGAGAGGAGAGTTCAAAGGAACTAATAAACGTCCACTTTATAGCCTTATCAATTCTGGCCACTGACGCAGTTAGGCCTACCATACGAGAACGAAGGCCAAACAGGCCAAGTTCTACGGATTGGAAAGTAGCCACTGAAGTCACAAGACCAAATAAAATTAGATGGGCCATAAATAAATTTCAACCATTTAAATCCCCAGGCACAGATGGTATATATCCCATTCAACTACAAATGGGAATCGATGTGTTAATACCACACGTAACTGAGATCCTCAAAGCGATTCTGGCATGGAGATACATACCGGAAGTATGGCAAAAGGTTGAAGTCATCTTCACCGTCAGTCAAGCTGCACTGAAGGCACTCAATTCCATAGAGGTCAATTCTAAGCTAGTATGGGATTGCATGGGTGCCTTAACCCACTAAGGACAGTTTTTTTGAAGAATTTTTTTATGTTTATTTTATTTGGTTAATAAATAGAAATGTTCAAGAAAAAAAATTAATTTCCCTTTATTTTATAAGAAACAACGTGTTGCCAGTCCTTAGGAGTATAAAATTAATCTTAACTACCTGTTTGTTCTGCTTATGAATGAACATAGATTCCTTAGTATCATTATAAGTATTGTTGTTGTGACCTACCATAAAATTAGGTCTAATATGGCTGTAATCTGGATGACAAAGACTCAAATCTTGAAGAATACGAAATATTATTTTAGCAGTAAATATTCTCCTAGTAAATATAATGCAACATAATTCTTCTTTAGAATCATTTTTGTATTCTGGGAAAATTTTGAACAAAGCTTGGAGATTATGCGATGAGAAATTAATAATCTTATCCCTATCATTTACGCCAGCCATGTGCTTTTTCAACTGTTCGAAAACGAACGTGTTACAACATCTCGGATGCCCCCGCATGCTTCCGAATCCACAAAGTCCTGGCAAAGGATGGGACAAACAGAAAGGAAGGAAAGCTAACGGCACCTATATATCGCTTGCTGAATGCAATAGTGGCACAACTAAAAATTTTTCAATTTTGACTTTTTTCTTACATTGGTTTGAAAATTGACCCTAATTTTAATACAACACTGGCTCATTCCAACTTTTAACGTTACCACCTAGATGGCAGCACAAGTGCCAGTTTGACTTTAAGCAAATCTTGCTAATTATTGCGAGCAATATTGGCATCTTTTCAGTGGGCCACGAGATCTCGTTCGAGTACAACCTTTCGTTGGTGCAATAGTGACTCTTTTGAAGTTGTGTCATTGTTGCATTAAAAATTGTGTTACTTTTTTTGTTCAATAGTGACATTTTCGGAATTTTTATGATTTTATAATTAATATTGCATCATGAATATCAATCCAGGAACTTCAAGAGGAAAATTAATGCTATCTGCAGCAAGTCTTGGACTGAGGTAAGGTGTTTTCAAGATATTTTTTGTATAAAATATTACACGTTTGAACTAACTGCTAACTTGTCGTGTCAAGACTGTCAAATTTACTCATGTTATTCTTGCTGGACCAGATGGCCATCTCAGTTTGGATATGAGCTCAATGTTGTGTGACTGACTATTTTTTTCTCCCTTGATTATTTTAGGCTAGAAAAAGTAGACCAAAGTGGGGAATGGAAAGTTTGCGCTACGAAAACTACAGTTAATGAATCTGATACAACTTACTTGGCTGAAGATGAATCTAAGAACACACAGGAAATGAATAATACTCAACCTTATATACCCCAACTGTCAGAAGGCAAGCACTTTTGTTTTTGATATTATATAAAATACTAGCTTCAAGATAAAAAAGTGGAATTCTTTATAATAGGTTTCATTATTTTCAGATACACAAAAACCAATACAACCTGGAAGTATTCACGAACATGACTTGGAGGCTAACGATGAAATATTATCTTCTACACATGGTTACTATTTAATACATTGGACATATAATTTGAATATTTTTTCCTTTCATTCTTTTACAGATAGTAGCAGCGATAGTTCTGTTTCACCGTCGAGTCCGTTTGATGATTCCGAGGGAGATCCAGACTACTTCGACAGTAGTTCATCTTTATCTTCGACTAGAACTCGTTCCTCTTCAAGTTCCAATGAAAATATGGCACCAAACCAGGTCAATGATAATGGAAATTCTCCAAAGAAAACGAGAAAAAGAAAAGCAAAACCTCAAAATTGGAAAAGGAACGTTACCAAAATGTTAAGAAACACTGGCCAGGCTTATTTTACATCTAAGGGAGGCAAAAGTGTGCCAGCTAGAAAGATTCAGCAGCCTTGTGGTGACAAGTGTAAATTAAAATGTTCCACAAAATTCACCCAGCGAGAAAGAGAAGATTTGTTTTTAAATTTTTGGTCTCAAGGCAATATTAATCGTCAAAGAAATTTTATTTCACGATGCATGTTTCCGATAAATCCTGTTTATAGATATCCCACGGGGAATAGAACTGCCAGAAACGTAAACCATGCATTCTATTTTGAAAAAAATGAGACAAGGATAAGGATTTGTAAAAAGTTTCTGGTAGCCACCTTAGATATTACAAATAGAACTATTCGTACTGTTATTAGCAAATCAAAAGATGGATTTGTTGGTAACGATGAACGAGGGAAACACAATAATCATTTAACAATTTCTAACGAATTGAAAGAAAGTGTAAGAACTCACATCAAAAGTATTCCTGTAATTGAAAGCCACTACACTCGAGCTACGACCTCAAAAAATTACATAGAAGGAGGGAAAACAATAACGCAGCTGTATGATGACTATAAAACAGAACGTGTAAGTCAACACTTGGATTTTGTTAAATTTCCAATTTATAGGAACATTTTTAATTATGAGTTTAACTTGGAGTTCTTTAAGCCAAAAAAAGATCTGTGCCAAGTCTGTGAGACATACAAAAACTCAAATGACGAAGAAAAAGAACAAAAAAAGACTGACTATGAATCTCACCATGAAGAGAAGGAATTAAGTAGGAAAGAGAAGGAGGAAGACAAAAATAAAATAAACGAAAGTAACTTAGTAGCTTGTTTTGACTTACAGGCTGCGCTGCCCACACCCAAAGGTGAGGTGTCGGTATTTTATTATAAGAGCAAACTTCTAACTTATAATTTTACTATCTGTGAACTTCAGAAGCAGGGACTGGGCACTATCAATTCTTTTATTTGGCACGAGGGTGAAGGAAAGAGAGGATACAATGAAGTAGGATCTTGCCTTATAAGTTTTTTAAATGGCATATCAAATTCATCGGAAGGCAATCTGAACATCACATTTTATTCGGATAATTGTGGAGGGCAATGCAAAAACAAATTTATTGTAACAAGCTATATTTATGCAGTATCTTGTTTCAAATTTGACTCAATAACCCACAAATTCCTTGTTGTCGGGCACACCCAAAATGAAGGAGATTGTGCCCATTCCCTAATAGAAAGAAGTGTTAAAAGGTGTTTGAAATCTGGACCAATTTATGTACCCTCGCAGTATTCTGCTATAATCAGAGCTTCAAAAAGGACTGGTAAACCCTTTAAAGTGTTTGAATTAGATCATAATAGCTTCTTTGATATCAAAGATCTTACCGACCAAATGGCCACTAATTTTAATGTGGATGAGTTTGGAAAAAAATTCAATTTTAATGATATTTGCCAAATTAAAGTTGAAAAACGACATCCAAATAAATTCTTTTTTAAAACCTCCTATAAAGAACAGGAATTCAGATGTGTCAATGTTAAATCGGTAAGAACTAGAAAATCCTTGGTAAATGTTGAAGAAATTTATTTTAAAAAAGCATATTCTCAACCAATTTCAATATCAAAAAGAAAATTTGATGATTTGCAATCCTTGGTAGCTAACAAAACCATTCCAAGTTGCCATGCAGATTTTTACAACTCATTGAAATATGCATAATTTTCTAGAAACCAATATCCAGAATATACTTATTTTAAGTTTTTTTTTAGGATATTATTTTTTTAGTTGTTTACTTTTTAAAAGATAGTCTTGTTGAATGTACTGGAAATAGGTTAAAAGTATTCTTATGTTAGTTTAGTTCAACAAATGTTTTTATTTTATTCTTGACGGTTGTGACTCACTCAGTTTTTTCTTGGGAAAATAAATTTTTTTTGAATAACTCGTATCTTTTTTTAAAAAGTGACACTTGGTGTCTCATAAAATCGATAAGCAGCCTGTAGTGCAACAATGGCACAACTCGAACAAATTTTTTAAAAACCAATTAATATTATTTTATCTCTGGCCTATTTTACAAAAATAAGTTTATTAAATCCTAAATACTATAGGCAATTATTTAAGATCAAGAAAATAAGATTAATATGCTATTCCAGGGTCATTAATTCTCATACAGATTTTCGTTATTTTTAAAACAATCATTATTCATTATTTTACTTTTTTGAGTTGTGCCAATATTGCATTCAGCAAGCGATATAAACCAGAGAGGAGAGTTTAAAGGAACTAATAAACGTCCACTTTAAAGCCTCATCAATTCTGGCCACCAACGCAGTTAGGCCTACCATACGGAGGCCAAACAGGCCAAGTTCTACGGATTCGAAAATAGTCACTGAAGTCACAAGACCAAATAAAATTAGATGGGCCATAAATAAATTTCAACCATTTAAATCCCCAGGCACAGATGGTAGATATCCAAAGAACTAGAGGGCACTGCCCAAACACTCAAAGCTCAACATGAGGAACAGCCAGGGCCACCGAGAGGGGGGGGGGGGTGACGGGTGGGTTCCCCCCGGGCCCGCAGTTTTCAGAAGGGCCCGCGGCTTGTCTTACACACGAATAAGTATTGACTAAAAAGTTACTAAATAATATTGTACTTTATTAAATAAAAACTGTACATGAATAAACGTTAAAGTAATCCAACTTCCTCTAAAATTACTTGTTAATCATAATACCTAATTGTTTATTATAAACTTAGTCAATATAATATATACTATAATAAATAATAAAATAATAATAATATAAACTATTAGTACATTTAAATCCATAAATTGAAAAAAATTACATCACAGTCGGAAATAGCTGATTTATTTGAAGGGAGGGGAGTGGGCCCGAACATGGATACCCCCGGACCCTGATTTTCTCTCTGCGGCCCTGGGAACAGCCTTCCGAAAGTGGAGTCGGCATACTCTTAAAGACACCTGCACCCGTGGAGGAGGGAGAGTCCTCAGAGCAAGAGCAGAAGGACTCTTCGCACCGGTGAAGCAGATTATAAGGGTCCTGCAGGTCAATCTTGCAATCAGCATGCAAAAGCCGCCTCGGCAACGCTGGTTGGGAGATTGGATCAAGAAGACATTGACGTGGCCCTCCAGCAGAAACCCTAGCGGATGGGTGAGAAGATTGTTGGCCTATCCACTAAAGAAGTATTATACATAGCAAAGGCCACAAAACCTAGAGCATGCATCATTCACAGTAATAGGGTAGATTGTACACTGATACCAGTGCCCTGGACCGATGATGTTGTTACAGGTATTCTAACAATACCCACGGAAGAAGGAGAGAAGAGACTGGTTGTATGCTCCGCCTACTTCCCGGGCGACGAGGCCGAAGGTCCACCACACATAATAAGCGACCTAGTTGCACACTGTGTGGAAAAATGATTGCAGCTAATCATGGGATGTGATGCCAATGCACTCCATACCGCCTGGGGCAGCACGAACATCAATAAAAGAGGTGAGCCCATTTAAAATTTCATCTTATCTGAAGGGTTAATAGTTTCCAATATAGAGAATAAGCCTACTTCCGTAACTAGATCTCGTAAAGAAGAGTTGGATTTAACACTCTGTACGTGTAAAATTAGTTATAAAATAACAAATTGGCGTGTGCCTGACGAACCGTCATGCTCGGACCACAGACACATACGGTTTGATATTAATGTAACTCAATTGATAAGCAAGTACCGAAATCCAAGAGATACAGACTGGAAAGGGGATGAAACGTCTCTCAGTAAAATTCTTGAGGATGGTACTGAACCGATTGACGGCATTGAAGATATAGACACGGCAGTAAGAAAAGCAAGCGAAGGTATTAAGCGGTCTACCAAAAAAACTGTACGGAGAAAACAAAAAAGAATACAGGTAACACCTATATCCTACACCGTTTACAAAAATTTCCTCTCTCCAGACGACTGGATCCTCCGCGTCTCAGAAAGGATATGATCTCATCACACCTATGTTTGTGGGTCTATTAGAACAACGGCCTAAAGAGACTTAGGGCGGAGGTCCGCGATCTTTTTAACAAGGCCAAAAGTAACCATGGACCAAGAAATTCGTAAAGCCAAAAGGAACTCATGGAGGAAATTTTGCGAGGACATTGTAATAAAAGATATTCATAATTTCCAGAGCTAACGTGGTAAAGTCGAATAAAACAAGGTCGTAGTAATTGACATGCATAGCTGAGTTATTTAATTGTACAGGGCCGACTTCAAGTGCCTTAAATAAACAAATAAATAAATATAATATACGTTTATAGGAGATCATTCCTTTATAAAAAAACTTCCACACCATAAAACTCTACTATTATTATTAATACCTACTATTATTAATATTATAATTCACCAAAAGATGGCTGAATTAGAAATTTGGATCCTCCATTTACATGATCTATCATTTCAGAACCAATTGTTTCAAAGGGCTGTTGCAACGGCTACTCAGATTAGAGAGCACCTCAGGTGTAGATTCTGAGACCAAACTAGTATAAATTCAGAGAGTAGTCTTACCGGTTCTCGGGTAATTCTACTTGAAATTTGTTGAAGGTGATATCAATCATCAGGTGATGATAGACACTCTGTACTCTGCTGGGGCAACTATAACTCCTGATGATCTTAAAGTCTTGCTGTCTCTTGACCTTTTTTATGATGGCAGCATAAGGGCAGGGTTTGAGGATATCGCTATACGTTACCCTTATGAATTAGGCAAATTAAAGATCAATGACTTAAGCCTATTAAATAAGTAATCCGAAGTTTAAGAGCTTCGCACCGAGGACATGGTCACCCCTACTCTTTCTTAATGATAAAACAGATGTAAAAAATCAATGCACTACACCGTGCACGAGCAACAAGCGATTGAAGAACTTTCCTTCTTCAAATACAGAGACCGTAGATTTGCAGAAGATATTGGATACCCAAATGTCTGTTTCTTGTGGTAGTGATGATGGAGTTGTAGATTCTTTCAATCTCTCTGAAGAAGTGACAACTAAGTCATCTGAGAAACCAGAGATCAAACATAGAGAGTTAGTTAATGATAAACCTCCTAAAGCTGGTGACCTAAATTATAGTAATGACCTAGGTTGCTATTACATGCCTGAATTAGCCAAAGCTGATAAGACAAAATCACTGTTTTGGTCACACTTGACTCCCCCCCAGAAGAATGACTTGCTCCAATATCTATTTTCACTTCTCCCCCAGGGCCTAAAGAAAAGCTTCCAATCATACCAAGATTTGGAGGATATGGGATCAGCAATATTTAGGGAAGTTTCAATAAACACCACTTCTACCACACATAAGGAGCATATCTCTTTTGCTTGTTCCTTCAATCTAGAGGTAGGGAAGATCCGAGGAGGAATAAGAGATATGCTACATAAAAATAGCATGAAACCGGGAGATCTTGTTCGTTGGATGGGGCAGGTTGCTGATATGCAAAAAGATATAATAGATATAAAAGATTCCATTAAAAATATAAGGTATCAACCTCAATCAGTCGGAGGTGGTACTGAATCCGTCGCCCAGATGTCTACTATGGTGGCGATGATGAATTCTCTAAGAGATGCTGTTGTTGAGATTAGAAAACAACCAGCAGCAGGCACCTCGAATTACAGCACATCATACACTCCGAGCATTGACCCACTGTCCCCGCCTATTCAAATAGCACCCACGATAAATCCCTCATTCACAGGTATCCAAATTCAAACAGCTGCTCATACCCATGAATATGATATGGCAGGAGAATTTGCGGATTTCTAGTGTGTATAAACACAGGCTCTATATTTAGAAAAAAAAAAAACAAATTCATATCGATATATATTATTCCTGGCACTGGAATGACATTGCTACATAATAAAGATAGGAAGGTAGAAGCTATTAAGAAAGGAGAGTTAGTTATACATTTAAGCGAAATGACTTACCACTCAAATGAATGCACTTCTAAGATAAGATAAGATAAGCCAGAAAGGCTTCAATAGCACATGTTCGCCAGGAAGAAGAACGAAACCCCTTTGCCACTTGTTTAAATACACGAAATCATGTGAACGACCACCGACTTACGTCTCATGTTCACGCTCATACGCTTTGACCAGGAAAGGAATTTACCTTTCAGTAGTGAATTCTTGATTCATATTTGATTTATAATTGGTAGAAGAAGAGACACGAGATCGAAGTGGGAATTTCAAGATGGGCGTGACTATTTTCCGACGGACGGACCTCGATCAGCGCGCATAGAAACGTTGATTTCGACTCTCGTCGACAGTAAATATATTCAGCCTTGAAACATTTCTCGGTGTTGGGCATGAGAAAGGACTGGCTATTCGCCGCCCATACGATAATTTATTAATTCAATCGAGGGAAGTAAAGTGAACGAAATTAACGTTACACTGTCCCGAAACATATACATAGCGTAGACCGGGGCAAAAGTCCGTTTTCGTATTGGGCAGTTACTAAAAAACCAACCTACGTTCTATGCGGCAGTTAGTATTACTGTTGTGTATGTAACGGGTTTTTGTAAAGTAAAATATCGTTTGTACTCATCACTTTAATCGTCTGGAAGTAGTATAATATATTGGAATGTAATTATTAATAGAAAAATACAGTGTCATTATTCATCGACAGCACCCCGGTACAACGATGTTGCCCGTTGTTATGTGCAATTGGTTGCTACCGTCTTAACAATTACAATGCCCTAACACTTTTTTTATTGTATATATCCCGCATACCAATACAAAGTAAGGTTCACCGACATAAAAGCAGCTGAGATAAGAACAAATTCCTCGCGCTCTAATTACAAAACACGCGGTTAACGTTATTATGGATTAAGTAAGGCAGGGCCTGACCGGAGAAATTTATACGGATAAAAGTGTCGAGAACGACACAGGTAAATTCTCTTATAATTACCTTTTAAAGAAAAACATACAAATTTAAATAATAGATACATGTCTGGAGAAACGTGGCGAAATAAATAATAATATAAACAAAATATGGATCTATGAATCCAAGTTACATTGTGCATTTTAAGCATGAATCTACAAGGTTAATTTTGGGGAAAAGAAAGTAAATAAAAATATGTTAAGTTAGGAAATTCCAAACCCATAGAGAAAAGCGATAACCCAGCCCTATCACACACATACTGCAATCAAAATAAACAAAACCGAAGTAGGTCAACACTCTACGTACCAGTTGTAAGAGGAACTAGCAGTATGAAGTACGGGGGTTACTTCAACGTACCTGCGTGATGCCCTATGGTAACTGTGGATACTAACAGGCAACATCCCTGGACCACGTTGAATTGTCACCTTTCTACATTACGGCGGGCACCCAAGCTAAAGGTAACGTGAGGAGCAATGACACACAATTTCGGTAAATTATCTATAAAAGATATTTTGATTTTCTGTACGAATAGGGATCGCTAAGCGAAAAAAGGGTTTCTCGTCGGCTATATCTCAATAGGTTCAATGTCACAGCAAATTTCTCTTGCAGGAGGAAATCAAATAATTCGGAAGAGAACCATAATAGTGTATGGGATAAGAGAAGAGTTACGGCACAATACATTCCTACATACAATATAGGAATTAATTTTAAAAAAATTATTTTTTTTAATGCAATAACAGAAAAGTCTACAGGGAGCCATGATTAATTATAATTTTTTTGTCCAGGTATTAGTTAATAACACAATACATCAACAGCTTTTATTTAATTTCAAAGAAGGATATAGGAATCCATGAATAATTTTACCTATCAGTTAATCATTCAGGGACATAAAAGCATGAGGGGTTTAGTTAATTTAGAAGTAGGCTATAGGAGGCCATGATTAATTTATCTTTTTTAATTATTTAACCACACAAAAGGCTACAGGAAGCCACGATTAATTATAATTCTTTTTTAGGCATTACGAAATAACATAAGACCCAGGAACAGCAGAAGACAATGTTCACCCTCCAACATACCATGACTACCCTAACCCTAATCTTCGCCATACTACATGAAACACATGGTTTAATAGCCTTCGATTGTTCGGAACGTTCGGAACGTTCGGCAAACTAACGCATCGGTAATATCTCTAAAAGACATTCAACCGTGCGCGCCTCCGGAAACAACATACGTAAGTGAAACCGTGTCAGTCCAGTTGACCCAAAGAAACGAATTTAGTACGCAAAAGGTATGGAGCTGCAGCGTCGAAGTTTCAAGAATAATATTTCACCGCGGTATGCACAGCCACACATCCATAGTCAGTGATGGACTAGACACAGACATAAAAAAATTAAGAGCAGAAGGCCTGTACACACAGCAATCAATTAAAGAAACACAAAGAATGTTAACATTTGGTAAAGAACGTAAACCAGTAGAAAATAAACTCATAAGGCGGACAGCAGGGCTACCAGCAACGGACCAAGGCTACAGAGTCACTAGTATGATCAATGAAAAGGAACTGAAAGAATTCGCACACGCCACCATAAGTCATATATGGGGATGGTTTTCAGAACTGGGAACATTCGTAAGTGGCCTCATAGGATTTTACTTTGTTTATAAAACTCTGCAATACTTATATGGAGTTATAATAAGTAGTTTGAGAATATATCAAACAATAACAGAGACAACCCTGAGACGCCCAAGTGCATGCAAAATTTTAGTTCGCAATACTCCACTGGTCCATTGTGCTGCAAGGTGTAGGTAGGTGGCGCACATGTAGAGGTAAGGAGGGTACGAGAGCTTATTTCCCGACTCGGCACCCCCTTCCTAGAACTGTTTAAAAAAGAGCGCGAACTACGAAGCGATTTAAAAATTCGTTCGTAATACAGAGTTGTTTGAAAAATAATAAGACAAATCAACACAAAGAATTGTTTATTGATAAATACAGGGTGTCCCGAAACTCTCCTGCCAAACGGAAACTACAGTTACTAGAGGTGATGTTAAGTCGATTTAGCTCAAATTACCTTAATCCGAAAATGCTTCCTAAGGGAGCTACGGCCCTTTGAAGAAGACGTCCTCATATGAGTTTTCTTCAAATTATTCAAAAATACCGTTACTTAAAATATTCAAACTTGGTATAATCAATAAACAGTTACAAACCAGTCGTTCGCTGTACATAAATATTTTTTAGATCCATCACAAGCGTGTCAGACGGGGGGACCAACAGGTATTTTTATTAAAAAAATTTTATTTTCAAGTTTTTTATGTATCCGACACCCAATTTGGAAAATTCAAGATAATTTTCATAAAAAATGTTCTCTTCTTTCAAATCGATATCATGAACCGTTTTCGAGAAATATAAATTTAAACTTTTTGTGTTTCTTACATAAAATCATGTTGGATTATAAAAGTGTATCTGTTATATCAAGTTGGCTTTGAAAAATCAACAAAATCTGACAATGTGTCAAATTATTTTGATTCTAAACAGTTATTATTGTTATTGTGTGAGTAAGGTAAAAAATAATAGTTAATTTGATCAAAATGGTTTATTTTACGAATGAAGAATATGCTGATATGCATTTAGTTTATGGGGAAGTACAATGTAACGCTCGTGCAGCAGAGCGAAGATATGCGGAAAAATTTCCAAACAGAAGGCATCCTGCTCGCGCAACATTTGTAGCCGTACACCAAAGATGAGAAAGTGGCTCAGTAGTACCTAAAAATACTGAAACTGGTAGACGACCTGATGTGACCATGGAATACGAAGACGATATTTTGATTGAAATCGAAAATAATCCTGAGGTTAGCACCAGAAGACTCGCTGCTATGTATCCTGGCATTTCCAAGTCTTCCATATGGAATATTATTCATAAAGGAAACCTTCATCCTTTCCATTTTCAAAAAGTTCATGCCATGGTAGATGGTGATTTCCCTGCCCGCATAGATTTTTCAAACTGGTTGCGGAACAAAAAAAATCAGGATCCTAATTTCTTTTCCAATATTTTATTTTGCGATGAATCTACGTTTACCAGAGACGGAATTTTTAATTTACATAATGCACATCATTATGCCTACATTGGTGATAATCCTCATGCAACAGTAGAGAAAAAGCACCAGCAAAGATTTAGTATAAATGTTTGGATAGGTGTAATCGGTAATCAGCTTCTGGGACCCGTAGAGCTTCCTAGCCGTTCAACAGGACAAGAATATCTTAATTTCCTACAAAATGTTTTACCTGATTTAATAGATGAGGTTCCCCTGATGATTCGAAATAATTTATGGTTCATGCACGACGGCTGCCCAGCTCATTTCAGTAGAGAGGTTCGTCAATATCTCGACAATAACTATCACGATAAATGGATTGGAAGAGGTGGTCCAGTTAATTGGCCCCCAAGATCTCCAGATTCAAACCCCTGTGATTTTTGTATTTGGGGTTGTTTAAAATCATTAGTCTATGCTGTTCCAATAGAAACCCGTAATCAGCTGTGGCAAAGAATTCAAAACGCTTGTAATGAAATTAGAAATAATGCAGGAGTTTTTGCAAAAATTAGACGATCTTTAGAGAAAAGAATAAATTTGTGTATTGAGACAAACGGTCGTCATGTAGAGCATCTGTTGTAAAATTAATTCTCTTATTTCTGTTGGTAATTATCTCTAACTTTGTTTTTTTTTAATGTTGGTTGTTGTTTTATACCCTCACGAAATAAAATTAATTTAAAATTTCCAAAACAATGTAAGCAACTTAATACTTACGACTTTTGTTACCAGTATTTGTACAATTTGTTGATTTTTCAAAGCCAACTTGATATAACAGATACAATTTTATAATCCAACATGATTTTATGTAAGAAACACAAAAAGTTTAAATTTATTTTTCTCGAAAACGGTTCACGATATCGATTTGAAAGAAGAGAACATTTTTTATGAAAATTATCATGAATTTTCCAAATTGGGTGTGGGATACATAAAAAACTTGAAAATAAATTTTTTTTAATAAAAATACCTGTTGGTCCCCCCGACTGACACGCTTGTGTTGGATCTGAAAAAAATTTATTTACAGCGAACGACTGGTTTGTAACTGTTTATTGATTATACCAAGTTTGAATATTTTAAGTAACGGTATTTTTGAATAATTTGAAGAAAACTCATATGAGGACGTCTTCTTCAAAGGGCCGTAGCTCCCTTAGGAAGCATTTTCGGATTAAGGTAATTTGAGCTAAATCGACTTAACATCACCTCTAGTAACTGTAGTTTCCGTTTGGCAGGAGAGTTTCTGGACACCCTGTATAGCGACAAATATGAAAGTGCGTAAACATGATACAGTTATATTATTATAATTAAATTGCAGTATTTGAAGAAAAAAATACAAGTACACAAGTTTTCTTTCATGCATTTGATAGGTAGGTTATCAGAAATAAAATTAGTCCGTTAACATACCTTCAATGCAAGATGCTCTTCATTTTTACTGTTCTCCAATGTTTCATTTACCATTTACTTGTTGATGATTTTTTCCAAGTGTATTGCTAGGGAATAAACTCGGAACAACATCGATTCGCAGTTTACATGTACTCAAATTCAGGAAACTATCTTGTACTTCATTCCCACCGCTTCTTGTCACAATTTTGACCTATAAATGCATTAGAACTATTATTTTTTACTTTAAAAAGACCAAAAATATTCTTACTTTTTATCATTGGATGGGAAATAATGCATTTTCTCAACCTCTTCTTCACTATTTCCATACAGCAAACAAAGTTTTTGTGACATCTTAACTTCTAAGCACTTCAAACTGGTCGGAATTCTAATACAATTAAATAACTCTAGCAAAACAAAAAGTAACAAATAACGAGAAAAATAAAAATCAGATACAGAGCAACACAAACGTCAACCAAATATGGCGACAGGCGAAACAGCAAATGTCAGATGGAATTGCAGCGCTGCTACCGCCACCTGCCTACACCTTGCGAGCTTTTAAACAAAGACATATTTATGCAGTTCCAATGTACCAGACAAAGGAGTCTTCTCATGTTCTCACCGATCTAATTTTCCTATGCACTTGTGCGTCTCAGGGTTGTCTCTGACAATAAGCTGCGGAGTAGCAATATTCGCAGGCATATGGTCAAGCCTAACGGCATGGGAGAAATTGGACTTGCACGGCAAGACGAGGAAAACTCTCAGGAGACAAACAGACAAGCATCCAGCAGCGTTCACTGGACTGACTTGCCTGACAGTATAACCACTCCGTAATAGTGCGCGAAACAACCATTTTTATAGACATTCAGCCCTATGCTCTAACTACGCTTGATTTGATTTCAATCTTGGAACCGTCTCAATTGAATATTGACATCCCGTCAATGTTGAAATCAAATGGTATGCAGTAACCACAATTGATTGTTAATAAAATTGATTGAAATTCATTTCAAGTTTACTGCTGGCAACATTGGATTTTTAACGTTTTATCGAAAAAAAGAAGAGAAAATTAAGCGATAACCTAACTTCAGGGAATAACGTAAATAAATTCAAAATTTTTATTTGTTTTATGCAGAGATAAAGACGGTTAGTTTTATGGATTCTGATGCAATCAATCTGCGATTTCTTTTTTAGTGTTTCTAGTTCCAGTAAAAACGCTGTTTTTAATTTGTGTTTGTGTCCCTTAGAAGTTTTGTCCATAAAAGTAAGTAATCTTAACAAATAGTTTCCAAAAAAACTTGGGTAGGTACTAAAATACCTATAAAAAAGGGAGCAGTTTATTACATTTAGCATAATATTTTGTATTGCATTGTAAGCTGATTTCTATTTTACTTTTGTAGATGCCTCCAAAAAAAGCTACAGCCGGCCAATATAAAGAGTTGATTAATTTAATTAAAAAATCTGATGTTATTAGGTGGGGCAAAGGCACACCTGATATGAAAAGGGAGGCTTGGGAACAAGTTTCCCAAGTCCTAACCTCTATTGGGGGTGCCCAGAAAAATGGAGAAGGGTGGAAAAAGGTAGGTAGCAAGTTTTAAATTCATGTCCAACACAATTAATTTATGAAGAAAACTAGTAATTCACTAATGATCTATTAGCATTAAAAAACATGTATTTTACAGGCATTTATTGAGTGGAAATCACACATAAAAGCCAAAATTCGCTCTAACAAAATTCTAACCGAAACTGAAAAAGAATGTGCCGAGGCAATGGGACTGATGGTAGCTAGCACGGGCATATCAAATGTGCCCGAGCTAGGACTTGAACAGAAAAATATTGGTAATATCTAAAATAAATTTTAAATAGCAAAAAGTTTGATTTGTACGGAGTAGCACAAATTTTTGATATTCTAGAATATTATGGAGTGGACTCAGAGGGAAACCTACTCACAAGTGTTCCTGGAAGCTGTAGGTCTCCCCAAACCCAAGACTTAGTCCCTGAAGCTGAAGAACCATTGGCAGAAGCTCATGTAGACCTTGAATGTGAGGATAAAGAAAAAAAAAGAAAACAAAGAAAGGCATTTCATGTCATTCGAAATCAGCTAGGAGTAAGTATAGATAAGATAGTATGGCTAAATGCTTATCTCTCATTTTTTATTTTTTTTTGAATCTCCATAATTTTATTTTATTTGAAGTAGGGTTCCTTTTAATGTTGAGGAAAAATACATTTCTGAAAATAATTGTCAAGTTATTTTAATTTCTCTTTTTATTTTGGCATAATTTTATTATATTGCATTACTTAATATTTGAATAGATGAGGCTTTTACTTGATGAAGATCCATACTACTGATGAAATAAAACAAATTAATTTGTTTAAATCTTCATTATTTATTTTGAACTGACGTTCAAATTAAAATTAGTGACGCGTTTCGCTACACAGTAGCTTTTTCAAACTAGTTTGAACTAGTAAGGTAAAAGTAAAGTAAAAGTAATACACAGGAAACGAGTTTCTGAATAACAATTCCGCTAAGTCGGAAGAAACCCACGCGCTAGGAAAAAACCTGATTAGCAAATTCTGTTGAAGGGAAGGTAGACCAATCAGAAAGTAACATGTGAACCAGAGTAAAAAAGCGGACTTTGGGAAATGCTGAAAGCCAGGGGAAAAGGCAAAAAAGTGGCAGTTGAACGAAAGCCACGGTTGCATCTGGTTGCGAGTTAGAGTTCGCGGATAGCGGGTTTTTGGGGTCCTCTAAGTGATTAATTAATTTATATTTAAAAGTAGTGTTTGAACTGAAGTTTCTTTTAAAACTTAAAGTAAAATTTAAAGGGAGCGACTACTGAAAGCGCTCTGCAGTGTTTGTCGTTAAAAAGGGTAGTGATACGGAATAATAAGGTTGGCTAGAGGCGTAAAACCTCTTCCGATCGGTACTCCGGTATTGGAGCCAACGAGCCCCGCCTAGGATAAGTCTTCTGCCCTTTGGGGAATACCCAGTCTAGAGAAATTGGTGAGATGATTTAAAATTGTACTAACTGTGTACCTGTGATTTTTTTGTAGTATGGTTAGACTATTACTATTGCCAGCTTGCATCCATAATTTGTTTGTATAACTCGTTTTAGTTTATTTTTATTTTTTAACTAATATTGCCTGTGAGAGTCCTAATGTTTGGACGTGACTGTAATAACTTAGAAAGGGAGCACATTGAAGTTTGAATTGCTAGATATTACTCTCTTGTAATATCAGCTATAAAGTGTACGGCATATTTAGTCCACACCGACAAGTTTTCCTATTAATTTAACGTCTAGTTTAATTTCCCAACCGGGGAGCATGATCGCATGAAAGAAGGAGTGAATGTAAAGAATTGAATAGGTATCATGTATAGATAAATAACATATACTCGTAAAAATAATATGCACGGTTCTACCACAATCCTAACCATATAACCGACTTAACCCTGTAACATAAAGACCTATCAATATCGATAACAGCTGATAGCCGCGGAGGCTGAATACAACCTTTCGGACATTTATTTCAGAAGTCGACGATTCCTGTTTCCCACGTACTCGTTCGAGTTCTTAATAGAAATACTGGCAATGTCAAACAATTTTTTCTCGAAAACAATAATGCAGAATGTCAATCAGATCCCGAAATAGAAAAATTTTTATGCTTTATAAGAAATCACTCATTTTTTTTTATTCGGTGGGTACACTTTATCGAATGGAGTGTATGGCTCCTTATGTATATATTTCGGCATAAGTAATTCAAAGAAAAATCGCAAACGGCTAAAACAAAAATGGTTACGCAATATGCCCAAATTAAATCGCCAAGAGAACACCCCAGGCCATTGTGAAAGTAGTTGTTTATATACATATAACTTAAACAATTCTTGCACGGAGTCCAATGTCGTTTCCGACAACTCTATTTCCACCGGTGAAACCTTGGATTATGTTGAAAATAATAATTACGTTGATGAAGAAGTGAAACAAGAAGCTTCATTTTTATTCGTTGATAATAGTAATCAGTATTTCGAAGACAATAACACTAGTGTCACAGAAATTTTAAATGTTACCCCACCAAATTCCCAAGATATCCCTATTTCAATAAGGAATCTATACTTTGAAAAAAGCGATGAGCCTCCTAAAGTATTTGAAAATGTTATCGATGCTGGTTCCAGAAGTGTGAGGAAAAATTTCAATTTCAGTAATTGCGCGTTTTACGGGGGTTCTTTTAAAAAGTTCGTCACAAGAATTTTGCGATATATATGTTAATGGTAAATTACACAAATATTATACGACCATACGCCATAAATTTAAAAATATAAACAGTGCCTGCGTGTTACATTTTAAGAAATCGTCTTGTAATAAATACAAAACACTTTTCACTATATATGCTTACTGTAAACATAAACGGTGCAAAACTTTTGTTATTCGTCTTCGAAGACAACATTCGGATGTTATCGGTAGTATTCATAGCTCTTTTCGCGGTATTTGCCATAATACCAATGATAAATATACGACGTACGTCCGTGCTCACGAGCGGCAATTGTTATCATCTAAATTAATTTCATCGACCTCTTCTTCTGTTCGTATGGCAGATATTAATTCTACACCAAGTAGCGAAATAGTCAATGGAAATCTGGGAAACATCAAGTCTCTAGTGGTCTACAGGAAAATAAAGTCCAAGGCTATGTCGCAATTAGATAGAGATGAAGATGACTATATGGATCTACGACTAATGAAGAAGGAACACCCTGAATATATTTTAAAAATAATCGACGATTTTGCAGTGTATATATGTAGCAGAGAACAGCTGTATATTGTAACAGAATGTATCCACAACCTAAATTTTAAATAAATAACTGTATAAAATTGATTATTAAGACAACTCTAACTATACAAATTCATATAAATTAGATTGTAAAAATATAATTATACTTAGTACAACAGTTAAATTAATTCACCAAGTTTATACCATCCTGTAGATAGCATTCTGTCACAAGTAACAATTTTTAAAAAATGAATTTTATAATAAAACATGAAATTTGAGGGTTCTATTGAAATCTGTGAAAGGGCAGAAGTTAAACATTAAGAGTAAAAAAAAAACTTACCAATGGAAATTGTTGTAATCCAATCTAGAACCTTTTAGTGTTGTTACCATGGAGAAATAAAAAAAAGAGGGTTGTTGTTGAATTTTGCAAAAAGCAAAAAAAACTGGTGAGGTTGGAAATCTTGAAAAGAAAAGATTCCACAGCGAGTTTTCCTTGGTATTATCAAGGAAATATAGCAGAGTTCCTGAGATAAAAAATTCTACGAGTTTGAACAAACTTGTGTTTGGTAAATATACCTCTCATTATTATATTTTTGGTAATTTGTATCGAGTTCAAAAGAAGTGCCGTCGTCTGCAGTTGGTTGTTTCCAGTTAAGAAAAAATAACATTGCGTTATCTACTCGATGCCAAAGTAGATATAAGGCTCGTCTTCTTATTGTGAGGCTTGAAGGTCTTTTCACAATTTTCCCTGTACTTCGTGTGCTGTTGCTGGTGAAGTTTTTCTCACTAAGCCCTTGGAAGGTTTGAATAGTGCTCCGTGGGTACATTTCGTCGGTGATTGTATTTAGTTTTAAAAAAAAAAGGTATTTGTTGTCTTTCTAACCACAGAATTTAATTGACATATGACATAAAGCATAGAACCAATATTAGCGTGTTATTGAGAAGCACCATAGATATAAAAAAAATACTGATTCTATGTTTTAAAATATTTTTATTAATTATTTCATATTTGTTTCACAAGTATAAAGTATGTCTTATTTAAATTAAGATATAGTAGTATTTAGTTCTGTTTATATATTACGTTTATTGTTCAATTTTACTTTTAATTTGTTTACGTCACGTCTGACGTCATTATATTCATTTAGAGAGCAACTAAAAAAATAAATTATCATTTGAAGTTTGTTGGTTTTTTATTTATGCTGGAGATTCTATTACCATAAATAGTATAAAGGATTTTTAAGAAAAATTGCTCGAATTTTAAGATTATAATCATATTATAATATTACCACCTGTTCACCCTGATAGAAATATAATTCTCATATTCTTTTTTACTATTGTGTATCTGAGCTAGACCGAAACAAAAATTAATAATTTCATTTAAAGTAAAAACAGACCCTATAATTCAAAAATGATGAGTGAAGTAAACCATAAGGACGTTTTAAGAAAGAAACTACTGCTAGAAAAAGTAAGAGCAATAAATAATATGAGCAAAAAGGCTCTAAGCATAGTGAGAGACCAAAAAATGATGAACCTTAGGCTAATTGAAAAATCAGCTAGATCAAAGAAAGACCCGAGTCCGTTAGCAAGCACAATGGCAACCATGGGGCTCAAATACCCAATAAGTATAGACACCGAAAAAGCCAAGGAGTTCGGAGTCCCAAAAGAGTATTTGAACTTGGGCCCACACGGAGACGACAAGCATACGCACAAGAGGATCCTGTGCAAAAAAGAAGCAATAGATTGGTGGGTTGAGAAGAGTGAAGTGCCAGATGAAGGTACCCAAAAAGTTATCGACATCCTATTTAAAAAACACAGGGAAGAAGTAAGCAAATACTACTCTGTTAATTGGATAAAAGCTGATTTAAAGTTCGGACCACCAATACTAGAAAGGAGGCACATTGCTACAAACACAATACTTACTGATATAAAACGGAATTTACATGAGCCGCTGATAAAAAATTCTCTCTTCCCTGAGCTAACAACACCCAACGCCAGAATAACACCAGATTTAAAAGAGCGGATGAGAAAACTAATAGATCTAAACATAGTAGATCGTATGAGCCTAATGTCACAAATTAGAGTTTTAATGAACAGCATGGACCCAAAAACGAGATGTTTGCCCGTGCTCTCAGGATCACATGACTCCATAGCGGCATACAAACACGCAACATGCTATAACAACCTTGTTGTGACTAATATACCATTAGAAATGGAATCTGCAGAAAAGGACAACAGGAACTTAAAAGAAACAGTCACCAACATAATACGAACAGTGCTGTATGGGAGGAAAAAACACATGTGGGATCAAACAAAAGTGTTAGAAATTCTTGGAAGATTCAAAATAAAAGGAACACCATTGAATACTGCAATCGAGCAACTGTCCAAATACAATACAGTAGAACTAAAATACTGCAGAGCATTGTATGGAGTTCAAGATAACCTAGAGGTGAACAAAAAAGGATTTGTGACATGCCCACATATAAGTAGAGTTGTGAGGTTCAAAAAAGAAAACGAAGCAGGAGTTGCCATCAATTACCAAAACGGCAAGCAAACCACCAACTTTAAGTTTGGAGATGTCAAAGGAATCTTCAACCACAGCGAGGGATCGCTTATAAGCGTTAGCTGCAACTATACATCCAAAAGAGAGCTCACAGAGACATTGGCAAGGATCGCTGCAAACATAAAATATGCATTCACATCCAGTAAGAAAAAGAATCTCACAGAAATGGAGATAGAGGCCATAACAGAGACAAGGAAAAAGCCCCACGTTGGGCGCCAATTATTACAATAATTTTTTTTTTAATTCAAAATATTGTTACAATTGTCACCATAACTCTTTCTAAAATTAAAATTACAAAATATTGTAATAATATACTACAAGCAGCCAACTTGAAAAAACCCTGTGTAACTTTACACTTAGATGCGACGGGAAGTTTGGTCAGGTTTCCCGACAAAGACAAGAAGAAAAGCATTTTTTATTATGCGGCGGTTATCCACATACCTGAAAACCAATTTGTATGCCCAATCTTCGAAATGGTGACGGATCAACACGATTCACGTAATATTGGTTATTGGTTGGAATACGTCAAGGATTATGTGATCCTTAATAATCAGAAATGGCCCCCATTTTCCACAGTTGTGACGGATTTCAGTTTCGCGCTGATGAACGCGGTTATACGCCAGTTAATTGGCATGGAATCATTGACTGATTATATTAATCTATGTTTCGATCTGTGAACTCTACCTACGAACCCAAAGAAACCATCAATTTATCTAAAATTATGTTGTTGTCATTTCGTAAAAATAATTGTTAATGATGTTAATAAACTTGTGAGCAATCGGCAACATAAATTTTTTTTTAAAACTATTTTGGCATCATTATTATCTGTTAATAATCTAGAAGATGTGGGAACGTGGTTCAAAAACTTAGTAATTTTGTGCTTGTCAAAAATTAAATCCTGCGAAGTGGAATACAGTTTGTCACTTCTAATTTCCGATCATAATGAAAATTATGATGATATCGACGAATTAAATGTCAATGTTGAGGAGAAAGGCAAAACAAATTTTGAAAATAGCAATTTTTATAAATATTTTAAAAACATTTTTGATAATTTTGTTGAACCCAGCGGTATTACTGGAATTAAAAATGAGTATTTTTATCCCGAATTGATAAATACAATATTAAAAAAATATTTGCCTTTTCTTCCTCTATGGTCGAACGTCATCAGCGATCATAGTAAAGAAAGATTTAGTAACGCGCCGGTAGAGAATTGGTTTGGACAGTTAAAAAATAATTTTCGGTTACCGCGTAATCAAAAATGCAGTAGATTTATACGGGCATCTCGGGAGATTGTACTAGCTAAATTTAGAGAAATTAAATTGAACATTCCTAAATCAGGGTGTGCTAGAGGCATCAAACGGAAGTTGGACCTAAAAGCACAGATTAATATAAAGTCAATGCTCGCGACCGAAAAATGGGCAAAAAAACGAAAAATGAATCAAACCTACCTAAATAATGCGATTAATTTAACCAAACGCCTTCAGCCGCCTTATGCTCAGAGTATCCAATCAACAATAGAGACTCGCACAAATTATACTGTAAAGAACAAAGATTATTATTCCGATTTCGATGTGCGCTACGTTGTTGGAATTTATGAGGGAGCGAAGCCGTTTAATTATCTTGAAATTGGTGATTATATGTTACTTGCGGATAACAATGACACCTACAAAATGTAGCTATCAAATTTTCTGATAGATATAATTCTTTTTGCTTTCGCGAAAGGTCGTACAAACCAAATATGTGCGATATCGAGCATTGATTCTTCCGATATATTCAACAATCCCAATAATTTTGAAAAGCCGCAAATATCATGCTACGGCATAACTTTAATTCCAGTCTTGATAAATGATAACCATTGGTGTTTAGCTGTCGCGGATATTGAAAATAAAGCTTTTTCTTTTTTAAATCCCTTCGGAAGTAGTATATCAGAGTCAATTAAATTTATGAATGCCTTTTTAGATTACTTTCAATTTGACAAGTCATCCTGGAATCCCTTTGAGATAAATCACTCACTGCAGACCGATGACCACAATTGTGGTGTTTTTATTTTGATGTTCTCAAAACGTATTATTGATAACCTTGATTTCAATTTGAAAAACTTAGGTCCTCCAAAATTGTTTCGTGATTATCTTCAAACATTTATTTTAGAAAATTCAGATAGTTTGGAACAATATTGTTTGTGCGGAGATCTTCATAGACTTTGTGTAGGGAGAGGAAAGTCGTTTGATGATTGGATACAGTGTTCATTTTGTAATAGATGGATCTATTATTCTTGTGTAAAAAATAGGAATGTAGATGAAACCCGGAGATTAGACGAGCAATTTCCGGGTGAATTTTCTTGCGCGACTTACGAAAATTATAAAAATCGATTACGATTATAGTCGGTCGTCGTCATTTGAAATATTTCACATTTTCATAAACGGGTATTCGCCAGACACTTCCGGAGAAAAAACTCCAAAAGTCTTGACCACCTTGTGGTTTAAGATAAATGCGCCAGTGTCTTCGTACGATATTTTTAAATTTGATATTTTGACAAACGGGTATTCGCCAGACACTTCCGGAGAAAAGACTCCATAAGTCTTGACCACCTTATAGTTTGAGACAAATGTGCCAGTGTCTTCGTATGATATTTTTATATTTGATATGTGGATGAAGGGGTAATCGCCAGACACTTCCGGAGAAAAGACTCCATAAGTCTTGACCACCTTGTAGTTTGAGACAAATGTGCCAGTGTCTTCGTATGATATTTTTATATTTGATATGTGGATAAAGGGGTAATCGCCAGACACTTCCGGAGAAAAGACTCCATAAGTCTTGACCACCTTGTAGTTTGAGACAAATGTGCCAGTGTCTTCGTATGATATTTTTATATTTGATATGTGGATAAAGGGGTAATCGCCAGACACTTCCGGAGAAAAGACTCCATAAGTCTTGACCACCTTGTAGTTTGAGACAAATGTGCCAGCGTCTTCGTATGATATTTTTAAATTTGATATTTTAGTAAACGGGTATTCGCCAGACACTTCCGGAGAAAAGACTCCATAAGTCTTGACCACCTTGTAGTTTGAGACAAATGTGCCAGAGTCTTCGTATGATATTTTTATATTTGATATGTGGATAAAGGGGTAATCGCCAGACACTTCCGGAGAAAAGACTCCATAAGTCTTGACCACCTTGTAGTTTGAGACAAATATGCCAGCGTCTTCGTATGATATTTTTAAATTTGATATTTTAGTAAACGGGTATTCGCCAGACACTTCCGGAGAAAAGACTCCATAAGTCTTGATCACCTTGTAGTTTGAGACAAATGTGCCAGTGTCTTCGTATGATATTTTTATATTTGATATGTGGATAAAGGGGTAATCGCCAGACACTTCCGGAGAAAAGACTCCAAAAGTCTTGACCACCTTGTAGTTCAAGATAAATGCGCCAGTGTCTTCGTACGATATTTTTAAATTTGATATTTTCATAAATGGGTATTCGCCAGATACTTCCGGAGAAAAAACTCCAAAAGTCTTGACCACCTTGCGGTCCAAGATAAATGCGCCAGTGTATGAGAGCTCAGAGCTACTCAACTATTTTGATGATTTTTCGTTGTGTGAACAAGACTTCTGGTTATCCAAGCCCTTATTTTATTACAATGTAACCGCCCAAATTGGTTACTAAACAAAACCACCTATGGGTTACAGGTAAGTCCGGTTGTTCCGGTGACAACCTTTCAGGCCTTCAACTAACTCAGACAATGAGTGGGTGTGAGTCAAATTACACAATTCCGGATTCTGAAAAATATGGGCGCCAGCTAGGTCTCTACTCAACATGAGTAATCTTCCTATCCTAAACCTAGCAAAGTGATAGGAATAAAGAAAACAATTATCCAAACTTACCACGAAAAAACTGTATTTGTAACCGAATCAAAATGACAACCTTGGCAAAGCCAAAGGAAAAAAAATGTATAAATTGCGTAAGTTAAATCTAATGATTATAGGCATATAGTTATACTAGTAGCTAACAATAACCATAGGTAATACTAAATATACTATCTGTATGACCAAAAATTAAATATTGGACGGACTACGCCAGTTCCAAAATATATATGAAGTAGATTACAATATGTATGCTCAAAAATTGAGTATTGAACGGAATATGCCAGTTTCAAAGTATATGTAAATGAGTTACAATATGTATGCTCAAAAATTAAGTATTGAACGGACTATGCCAATTCCAAAGTATATGTAAGTAACTTACAATATGTAGGGCAAAAGTAAAGTAATGAATGGTCTGAACCAATCCCAAAAGAATTGTAAATAACTTACGATATATATAAAAGTCAAAAGTTCCTGATTGAATGGCCTGAGCCGATCCCAAAAGAATTGTAAATAGCTTACAATATATATTATACAAGACAAAAGTTAATGAATGAATGGCCTGAGCCGATTCCGAAATAACTGTAATTAACTTACAATTTAAAAAAAACCTCAAAGGTTGGCTATGCCCTGCCAAATCAAAAATTATATGACTCCTTTACATTAATCATAAGTAAAGTAAAATATTAAATGGACTATAACAAATCCAAAACTCATGTGTATGTGTGCTTACAAACCCAAACAAAACAAAAATATAATCATAGTATACCTGTGAAACTAATGGCCGTTAATCGTTTGACGGCTTGGTACCAAGGCGACTTACCGATTAAGGTAAAAGTGTATTACCCTCATATTACCCCGTGACATATGCTGAACAATTCAATTTAAATGTACATAATAATTAAAATAATGAAAGAAACTTCTGGGTTCACCCTGTACAATACGGTATGACCTCAACAAAACTGTAGATCCTGTTTCCTGTTCCTTCCCGTGTCCGACTCTTCTAAAACATGTACCCCATTCTTGGTCTACTTTCCGAGCGACTACTCGAAACAACCAAACCAGTACTTGAAGTAATCCTTGGCCCAGTACTCGAAACAACTAGACCAATACTTATTCTACTTCTTGGCCCAGTACTCGAACCCTTAAAATAGAGACCACACTAAATTACCAACTATCCCATACTTAGTGTCATCCCCATATAAACACAAATTGTGTTAAAAAGAAAGTAAAAACCCTAACATAACCAAGTGACTAGTTCACTAGGTAAGTTTTCTACTATTCATTTCGTACAACAAATACAAAACAAATAGAAATGTGTGGTGTAGCCAACCACTTGCAACTAATAAAATATTTAGATGAAAATAAAACATTACTATAATTAAATAATCAAACTTGGATCTCAAACAAACTATCTTGTACCAAACGGATTTAAATTTCTATATAGCGATGATAGCAATTATATCTACTGAATATCAACTAAACGTATACAACTCGAGTGATATTAAAGAAAATTTCCCGACAAATGCTTATTTTATAACTATATAATTTCATCAATTCCAAAACAATATCTAGGTACTTACATTTTATGACATAGCAACTATCAAATCCATGATATTGTATGTATAAGAGCAAACTACATCGATACTTCATGAATTCTAGTACTACTATGAAATCTACCAATTAAACAAGTATAAACAATGATTTTGAAATAGTTTCAGTGAAATAAGCTTGACAACGTGACATAAAAAAAAATAGGTTAAAGGCTACAACCACGTTGGCTATAAATTACACAAATAATTTGCCCTTTCAGACTGCAAAATTATACAACAAAAATGTATCTGAAGGATACTCGATGTCATAACGGTCAATGGTACAACAACAAGAAAAAATACATACCTTCTTGCGCGAAGGGTTTCGACAAAAATCAAAGTCCTGACTAATACAGGTTCGGAGGTTTTTCCAACGTAACTATCTACTTCCTATAGTTTAAATCCATAAATTCCCAAAGAGGTTAAAATCCATTAAATCTCAAAAATATTACAATCCATAAATTCCCATAAAATAGGTTCAAATCCACAGCGTGGGTAAAGTGTGGTTCACCACAAAATTCCCGTAATTCCCTGATCCAAAAAAATTCACTCTTCTCCAACACTCCACCAAATCGGCAAAATAAAAATAAAAGCCCGAAACATCGGATGGTCAACACATACTATAAATTTTTAAGATTTGTTATCTCGCCATCTACCTTCAACTTGACTTCATCGGAAAGTAACGCTCCACTTCCTTCCCGCCGGAAGCCAACAACCCATCAAATGTCAATCATTTGATCCTTTACCCCACAAGGCCTACAGCCTCCTAGAGACTAAAATATACCAACATTATTTATACCACACTGTACAAGATTACCCAAATTACCCGAGATTACAAAATCCTAATGAAACCGAAAAGCATCCCCCTCAATAAAAGTAATAATCATCCCTAATGTCGAAATCCGGTGACTTCACAAATTAGTCAGCAATCCACAGTTTGACGCGAAACCATGGAACAATAAACATTTAACGACGTTCATTACACCTGAAATAGCAAGGTCGTGAAGTTCTGTGAAGGATTTACGAAAGATTTTACCCCATGCACTCTCAGGAGGGCTATCGTGGGTACATGAAGAAATACGATCTACCATACCAAAGTCTAAAAGACACCAGACAGGTTCCTTCCGACAAGTGTACTTTACGCTATTTCAGTCATCGTCTAAATAGAAAGTAGGTGTGCGTAAGTGTGTAGGAACAGTTATATTCCACCCGTGATTGTCGTTGACGAACATCACTCTCCGAAGTTGACATTATGTCACCTAAATGCTGACAGTTCCTAAAATAAACAATGCAAATATTAAATTTTGATTTCAAAGGAATTAAAACGTTATCACCTTACAGTAATAATTAGATATAAGGAATACTTTATCAATAAATGTACACGGCTCTCTATTAGAAGTTATTTTCGTACTAAGGTGAGTGAAAACCCGACGTATAATATATTGCACTAAAACAAATGGTACCTGCAAATGTTTCATATGATTGAAACAGTTACCGAGCCAAAGCAATGAGTTAAGTTTATAGTGTTGTATTTATGTGGAGTTACAAACCAAAACCATGGAATACCGTTCTTCCAAAGCCGTTACCTAACCCATATCTAGGTCCAAAGTAATAGTTAAGTAGCATACTAAGTTCTACTCATATAACTTTTCTGCCACACCTTCTTCCGAACTGATATCCCCCATCCCACAAAGCATATATCAATGACATACTGCTAAAACAAACGCTTAACTCCTTCCACATAAAATTAACGGTGATAACACCCTACATCACTATAAAACAAAACAAATAACCTGTTACCCATCCCAGTATGACCTCTACCACAATCGAAAGGTCATAATTCTTTAGACTCCAAGACTTTTCACCACAACTACAAACTAAAAGCAGGACCGTACGCAGACCGTTTCAACAAACCCAATTCATGCACTAGTATAGTTTATCATTATTTTTTTGTTATTTGCGAATAGATATTCATGATTTTATTTTTCGTGGATTAGGCCTAATAGGGGGAAACCACGTTAAAAAAAACGCATCGTATCCTCTACCTCCTGGGTGATGTGGAAACGAGGATATTATGTTATCAACCTCTATGCCAAATTTAATCGAGGCACAACAATATATAGCATTACAGTAATAAAAAGAAAGTTGTAAATTTTTTTTAAAAATTGTTTATTTTCAATTTTTCCTACCCTCGTACCTTTTGTCAGCGAATTTTGAATATGGAATATGAAAGATTATTATGTTATCAACCTCTGTGCCAAATTTAATTGAGGCACAACAATATATAGCATTACAGTAATAAAAAGAAAATTGTAAATTTAATTGAGGCACAACAATATATAGCATTACAGTAATAAAAAGAAAATTGTAAATTTTTTTAAAAATTCCTTTTTTTCAATTTTTCCTAGCCTCGTACCGTTTGTCAGCGAATTTTGAATATGAAATAAGGAAAACTATTATATTATTATATATAACTCAGTTCTTTCTAATCCAAATTTTTATACTAGATTTCAACATCCCCCGGTATATTAGACTGGTCGAGCCATGAGGCGACCGTGATAAACGTCTTGGTGCGCTGTTGCCTGCTCAGTCAATTGTCGCAGATTTGCTTTTTGAGCTAGGAGCTAGCTTCTCACCCGTAATATTATAGCATTTTTCGATATCAAAACTTCTGTTTACTTTTAGTTTTTGCTATACCTAAGCCTAGCTACATCTAAAGCTACAATTGCATTTTTTACATACTTATTTATCCCTAGTTCCATATAAATTACTTATTATAACCAACCATACATTTTTACACCATAATGTGACATTTGGTTATTACTTTCGCCATGGCCTGTGACCAATGTCTCTGGTATTAGTGTGAAAGGAGTAGTTTGAACAGTTGTACGCTGAACGCATTTCATTCGGAGTGCTGTACAGAACGTATTAGCGCCCGCTCCGCTTTTGTAATTCTGAAGGCGATGTGTTGTCCTGTAACGATTGGTTGAGGCTAAGCTTGGCAGTTGGAGAGGACTTCTGATTGGTGGTTCAACTCGGGCAGGGTGACGCCGACTCACGGCGCAGGAGCTTCTTGAGAATTACTAGTCTATGGGTACATCAAGCGAAGGGGCATAAAATTTCTTGTTATAAAATTTGGTTGAAAAATATGGTTTTCACCCTACCGGGATGTCCAATTGATAACTAATAATTTCCTGGGTAGTTTTGAGGATATTTTTGGAGTATTCAGACCCGAGGAAATACCATCTGATGGGATTATTGAAATTATGACCTGTGCCGGAAGCCATTTTGCTGTTTGGGGCTTGGCAAAGTTCGGAAGTATGTACTGTAAGTACTTGAAGAATCTTTTAATCAATACTAAAATCCATTCAATCAGAGTGTTTTATTTGACTCGTCAATGAGCGTAGTTTGTTCCTAGAAGTCTCTTTATGGAATTTTTTTTTTTATACATAGGTGTCTAATGTATGTTGGTGAGAAACTTGGATTGTTGAGATCAAAGTAGGCCTGTACCACTTGATTGGGAAGCTAACATCTGTACCAAAGATTGAATCTCGGATCTGGCCAATCGGTAAGCATGCATTTTGATAAATTTCTGTTTTTATTCATTGGGAGTTATGGCAGATGCCATGTCAGTTTTTTTGTTGTTCTTTTTTTTGTAAATTTGTTGTTACTAAGGAGAGAGTGACATACTCATTACCTTGGTGACCAATTCTAGTAAATTAGTATGGGGTTAAATGGGGTTTTGGGATAATCCTGATTTATTCTATTATATAGGTGGATATACGAGGTGTACAGGAAAGGTACAATAGTACTGTATGAAGCTATTACTGGTACTGTCCAGTATTTTTGATACGTCCAGTAAAGATTACGTGGTGTTACCTTGCTTGAACTTGGTACATACCCGATATGTGTAGTAGAGGTAATGGATTTTGAGATGAGCCCTGCGTGATTCCGTCGCAGAATACCAGATTGCGTTCGAAAAAAAAGTTACTACCCATCCTAATAAGATCAGCGCTTAAATTTCATTCTTTGACTGTCCTCCGTTCAGGTTGTTTCGACTCCGAATCTTTTAATAGTGCAGTACATTTTGTTTCCTTTTTAGTTCCTTGTAGTTTAGTTAAGATTTTTGTAGACAATAATTTGTGAAAATATTTTGTTTAGTGAATTAATTTACTTGACAGTAAGGTATGTATTAATTTATTTTATTACGTGTTTAAAATTTAAAGTTTGATTTTTGGCATGTTATTACCTAATCAAAAAGAATGTTATTTTTACATGGGACATTGGGCAGAATAGTATATTACATAACGTGTGCGGAAAGTGACATTTTTCACACGAGTGGGAAATATTGTAGCACGAGGCATAAGCCGAGTGTGAAAAATCACTTTCGCACAAGTAATGTACAGTATTTTTCCTACGACCACGTGATAATTTCACCAAATAATGTGTAATCAACATCTGACATATTAATACACAAAATGTTACAATTAAAGTCAACATAATTGATTTCAAGAAATAACAATAACTATCATTAGTAACAAAAATTTAATTAGTTATAGGTAGGTTATTACAATCAATTCTTAATTATTGTATATATGTCATTGTCAGTATCCACGATATTGTTATGCATGTCTGGGATACGTTGTTATTGTAGATAGTTCCAGGTAGGTAGGTATATAAACTGACCTCACAATTATTGCGCTTCACATTCACTAATCAGAATAATTTTTTGACATTTCTCACAATTTGTCAAAGCCTGCTTTTTATATATTATAATAAATACCTATAAGATGATTACATTTTCAGTTCAGTATTAATGTTGGTTTGGATTAGTTGGTACAGCATCGGACTTCTGACGAAGAGTACGTGGGTTCGATCCCCGACCGCGTTTTAAATTTTTTTTAATCAAGAACATGAAAAAAATTTCACTTTTCAAATAGATCGCTTCAAATTTAGATATTACATAGGTAAATCTAATTAAAAATTATATATTTGACAGCTTGACAGTGGTCAATCTTAATAAAAATTATACATTTGACTTATTATCCGCAAGCGTGCGGAAAGTTACTTTCCGCTCATGTGTGGAAAGTAATTCGCACGCTAGTTTGATATAAGCCACTTTCCGAGGTACTGTATAGTGCGATATACGTTACTTTCCTATGTGGTCGTAGGAAAAATTTTTTTTAATTGATGCATATGTAAAACTTGAAACTATAGTTTATATTCATATATCTTTATTTTGTGTATTAATTTTTTAAATCTTTTGTTCTAGAATAAACCTGGAAACATGAGTGGTTCCAAAAAAGTTATACATAGTCAAGGTCGACAAATAATATACAGTGTATATAAATTTATGAAGGCAGAAAAAGAACAGAAAGACCTAGATGTCCCTCTGTTCAATTTGAATGAAAGAGTAGCTAAAGCTTGTGATGTTTCTAAGGCCACAGTGAAACGTATTGTGAGCGAAGCTAATAAAAAAATCGCCTGGTGAACGCTTCGAATCACCTAGGAGAAGCGTCAACAAACCTTCAACTTCCAAAGGATCCGTTAATGGATTTGAGGAAGAAATAATTCGAAGAATTATTTATTCTTATAGTGCTATTCATAAAAGAAGACCTACCATGAAAAGAATTTTTGAAGAAGTGAGAAATGAAGAAGGGGTGAACTTTACTGGTAAAATTGATAGTTTCATAAAATTGGTTAAAAGAATGGGATTTAGATGGAGAAAAACTGAAGATAAAAGGAAAGTTTTAATGGAGACATATGACATTAAAGCTAAAAGAACTGAATACTTGAGAAAGTTAAAACAATACAAAGAAGATGGACGGCCGATTATATACTGTGATGAAACCTATATCCACAGTTCACATACCGTACCAAAAGCATGGGACGATGGTACAAAGGAGTGTTTAAAATCACCCGTAGCTAAAGGTAAACGGCTAATTATTTTACATGCTGGAGGTGAAGCAGGATTCGTACCCGAGGCACTTACAATTTTTAAATCGGGAATGAAAACCGGAGACTATCATGATGAAATGAATAATACAAATTTTGTCAAATGGTTAAAAGAAAAATTCATTCCTAATGCACCGAACAAATGCGTCTTAATATTAGACAATGCCTCATATCATAATACACTCCTAGAACCCATTCCAAATTTTTCATGGAAAAAAGATGCAATGCTGAAGTGGCTTGCTGAAAGAAATATATTCTTTCCTGAAAAATCAACTAAAGCAGAACTATTCACAATTATAAAAATCCACAGGCCAGTTTCTAAAAGATATGTAATAGACCAAATTCTATCAGAACATGACATTTTAACGTTGCGTCTACCACCCTATCATCCAGAGCTAAACCCAATAGAAAAAATTTGGGCATTGGTCAAGAACGAAGTAGCTGCCTGCAACATAACTTTTAAAATGGATGATGTATGGAAGTTAACGGAGAAAAAATTTAGTGAGGTAACGGTAGATAATTGGAAAAACATTTGCGCCAATGTAATAAAAGTTGAAAAGGACTATATGGAAAGAGAACATGTCATGGATCAAGTGGCGGATTTAATAATAAACGTAGGAGAGGATAGCCACAGTGAAAGTGAATTTTCGGATGATGAAGACGATGACGACATATAAATTTATATAGTTGATAATAAATGCTTATAGTTAAGAGCTTTTCATATAATTTTCCCAGTTATATTACATAGGGTTTTTCTAATTTTGATTTTATTATTAAAATCAGGTAGAACATGGTATTATTTCTTTAAGGGGCTAGGGCTCCTAAGTGGTATTTAATAGCTTGTAATCCATAAGCTGTCTAGGTCATTAAAATATCAATTAACTGATTACTTTGTAATCATATATCATTAGTTTAACACTCTGTATTGCTTTGATTTTATTTATCTCTAGACATTAACGCAATTCCCTATAATAAATGTAATTCCGTTGAGTATGTATCATGTTTTAAATTATATTTTACAATAAAATTATAATGTTATTTTCAACATACTTCGCCTGGGCTATAAGAATAAAATCAACCGAAGCGGACTTTTTCAGTTTTCACTTCACGAATTTATTGCATTGTTGCCATTTATATCTACGCAACTATTTACAAGGTTAGGGCTCATCTCAAAATCCATTACCTCTACATATTTGCTGAGGACTAATTAGTTCTTTGTTTTATTTTAGGGGTTTTCTAGTTTCTAGATTCCATTTTCTGATTTCATTACCTAAGTTCTACGGAATTTTACTATTGATTTTGTGTTGGTAAACCAGAGATTCAGTTCTGGGAGGTGATGTATAATCCAAAGCCCGTGTACAACGATATGCACTCTTCTGGCATAATCGAAGGGTGGCAACGCAAATGTTCTGTTGGGACGAACTAGTTATCGCCCATCGGTGGAAGTCGGAGTTCGTCGATAGACGTCACAAGTAGTCTCATCGTTCTATCACGCAAGTTTTTAACCATTTATTATAAATTTTGTACATAACATCGCCACACTGTTATTGTAATATTGAGTCAATTGGGGGGTATTGCGCTATAGTGGTTTTATTGATTATTTGTGAATATGTCATTCATCATTGGCAGGTAACAAACTTATGTATTATTTACCACCAATGCCTGCACCTAATGCGGTACATCCCTATATATATATAGTAACTAATGTCAAATATATAAAAATTTTACAGGTAACTATAGTGAAAAAAATTTCATTCTGATCTTTGATTTTAACACTAAGCGCTTACCCAATAATTCTCAAAATATACAGGAAGTGTCATTTGAAATTTGAAAGTTGAGACACGTGATAAAAAATTACGTCATTAAATTGAATATGTTTTTCGTGGTTGTATGGCTGGTCTAATTTTTCATCAACCCGCAGAGTCTGATTTTATTATTTCGGAGATCAGGATGCATGAACTTCATGACCAGTGATTTTAAGGAAGCAATCGTTCAAATTAGACACTAAGTATTACATCATTTTTTAATTGGTTATTTTTTGTATAATTTAAAATTTTCAAATTGTACAGGTTGTATCTTTAAACGTTCGACAGTAACTGAAAACGTTGTAAACGCTATGGTCGGTACTTTATAGCCCCTCTCACCTCTTATGGCTCCTCAAAGTTTCAAGAAAGTATCTTTTACCGGAGATATAAACGGATTATCTTTTTGTATTAGACATGTTTTGTTGACGCCGCAACTTATAATATTAACAAACATACATTTTCCCTTGAAATAGTTATTTTCCTATCGCTTCACGCATATGCTAGAAACAACATTTTTTCTACGAGCAGACGGATACAAACTAACAAGTTTATTAGTTACCGTCTGGTTATTGATGTAATCAATAATAGTTATCAACGCCATGAAACTAAATTTCAATGAAACGAGAAAAATAATTATAAAAGACAATAAATGATACCTTGCGAGCGACAAAGAAGAATCGTGCGCCGAAGTATACTTTTCCGCGCGCTCGTAGAAATAAATATTGGATACTTTTTTTTTAAGTTGAGAAAACTGAAAATTGAACTATTGAAATTTAAAAGGATTATGTAAATTGGAGTATATCCAGAACAATATCCGTTATACGTAACCAAACACAAACTTCACTTCTTCGTCATATTTGCACCACGTTACCAAATAGATAAAATAATCATAATGTAATATTTAAGTGAGAAACCAATTATCTATTAGAATTTCCATTTTTCACCTAGTAGGGGTAATATTATCGTGTTACCGTGAGATTACTAATAACGTACATTGGGTTTTGTAGTGAAAATATTTTTTTGTGAAATTGGAGATTGTACTTAAATTAATTCGTTTATTGACAGAAAAATAAAGAATCCCGTACATAATGTTAAAAGATTGGTCCTCGGTGAAAGCAGATGCAAATTGTATACAGGGTAATTCATTAGTACCATAGAGTCAAATATATTGTAAATCCTCGAAGATTTTCGAATAAAAGTTTGACCGGTGCTATCCACATTGAAGGTTCATATTTTAAGATTGGTTGCAATTGTACAGTGTGTTCCAGAACGCCGTGCCAGATGAAAGCTACAGTTTTTTAATTGGGACACCCTGTATTATACTTCTAATTTGGATTCTGCTTGATTTCTCTATTGCAATGATATGAGGTTGTACTAGGTTACACAGTGTTTTTAAGAAGTTCTCACCACTTGTTCCTGAAAATCGTAATGAGTTCAATGCTCATGTATACTTTAAACTGCACATTTTGAAATTAATCAGTTACAGCCATACGTCTGTGATTGTCTTCTATACTTTATTCCAACAAGTGCATAAAGTATTGGAATTTAATAATCCCCTAACTAACAGGCGTTTATCGGAGTTTTACTCAAAATTGACGAAATATGTTAGTTATATAAGCAGAAAGTTACTGGTCGTCATCGTTATCAGTGTCACTTGTACTTGATTCACTATCACTTGTGTTAGAACTATCTACATTAATAATTAAAGGATTTACTTTCACACTTTTAATAACAGTATGATCCATATTCCACATCATTTTCAATTTTTTCAACGTGACTCAATAGTAATTCCTTTACATATTCTAATTTGTATGTAAGATTGTTGCTCGCACTGAACTGTTCAATTTCTGCCCAAACCAACTCTATTGGGTTTAACTCGCAGTGGTGAGGGGGGAGCCGTAAAACACTAACAAGTCCATCTATCACATATTTTTTATATTTTCACTTATGTTGTTTAGCAATCTCATAGAGACAGGCTTTGGTAACGCTGTTATTAAATGATATACCTTTATTTTGTCGCCATTTCATTAATTCAGCGTTTCCTCATGAGCAGGTTGGTCCTTTATTTTCCAAAAACGACTTAAACCAATTTTAACACTTGTGCGTTCATATCTTTATGATAGTCGCCGTCAGTTTTTGAAGTAAATAGTAACAAACAATTTTCAGTAAAACCAGATCCGGAACCAATATGTCCAATAATCAAACAGCGACCTTTCCCACAAGGACCTTCAATGCCGGTTGACCATTACAAATAAACGCCTGTTTACCTCTGTTAATATTAGAATCCTGCCAAATCTAAGAAGGGGTATGTCCTTCGCTAACCCAAGTTTCATCAAGATAAAAATTTGTTTTCCTCATCGTCTTGCTGCCATTATCTCGCGAAGATAATCTGATTATAAGTTTTCCAGTGGGACAACTATTCCTACTCCGTTGCTTACACTTAAAACCTATTTTATGCAAATGCAACAAAACATTGATTTACTTATAAGCGACAAATTCGCATCAGTTTTTAATAATTGAAATTATTTAATGTTAGTACTTCATTTTTCATATAAAGTGAATGGATGTATCTTCTGATTGCGTTGTTCATAAATTCATTGGTTTTCTTTACTTTTCGTCCTGGTTTCTCCTTAGGCTCACTTAAAACCTGATTTGTTTTTTGTTCACGTATTACTTTGTAAATAGTCGATATCCCCACTCCAGTAATTTGTGCACATTTTTCTATAGTGCTGTCAACACTGTTTTGCAAACAGTAAGCATTAGAAGAAGGTGTGTTTAAGGACATGCGATTTTCTTTCTGTATATGTAGCGTACAAAGCACCTAACCGGTGAATTGATACGCCTCAAGGTCCGGAGTTAGTTTCGAAGTTGAAAATATACAAAGAGTTGATGATATCTTTTAAAAACTTATATTTTTCAATATACCTTGACAATCTGTCTCAAAATTAAGAATGACAAATATTGACAACTACTAGATTAAAATAAAATACAAAGTGTCAAAAAAATACACAAACACTAGCATTTTCCAACATACTCCCACCTTGTGCCATGCTTCCAAGTGGCACAACTTCTTAGGAAAATCTACGACTCAAATCTCGACGGGGGCTTAACTTGTCTTCCATATCTTGTAACAATTGGGGCTCTGCTTTCCCTAACGGTAGTTATTTTTCTTTCCCTCATCGTTGAGTCTTCTTCAGAAGTATTAGACTTAGGCTGTTCGTTCTCAATATCTAACCTTTCTAAGTGTCTTTTTTGCAGTTCACATCTCACCGAAGTATCTCAATATCTAACCTTTCTAAGTGTCTTTTTTGCAGTTCACATCTCACCGAAGTATCTTCTTCGGTCTCGATTTCAAGGGGGTAAAGTCTTTGAATGGGTCTCATCAAAGAACCCGTTGAAGTACGAACTTTCACCAGACGAATTTTTCCATCTTTTCCGGGAAAAAAAATATCTTCTACTATACCCAAAGGCCAATCAAGTCTCTTCAAATGTTCGTTTTCGATAATCACAATGTCTCCTTTAATAACTTCTCTGGATGTTTTTCTTTTCATGTGCAAAACTAGCTGGCTCAGGTATTCTTCTCTAAATCTTTTTCTTAAATTAATTCTTATCTTCTGAATGAATCTCAGATGCCTTTTAAGAGATGTGGCATCAATTTCGTCCATACAAGGTGTCCCGATTTCCTTGACATCTTGAAGAAACATAGACGGGGTTAGAACAACTAATTCATTTTTCGTGTCTGTAATATAGGTGAGGGGCCGTGAATTTATTACTGATTCACATTCGCATATAACTGAAAAAAGCTCTTCATAGGTCGGACAAGCTTTTCCAAGTTGTTTCTTTAACAGCTGTTTCAATATGCCTATCAGACGCTCCCACCATCCGCCCCACCAAGGAGATCCAGGAGGGTTAAATTTCCATTTTAACGACGATAGGAAGTCGTCTTTCATATTTCCAGGAACTTTCGCATCCCATGATAACTTTAAATCCCATGATTTCTGAATCAATTAATCGAGGAAAAATTATAACTGGACAACAAAAACCAGCAGGATCGAAAAGACGTTGTGTTAAAGAAAGAATTATTCTTTTTGTGATCATATCTGTATTAATATTCCTGAAAGGATCGAAATTCATTTGAAGAGTATCTGTCTCTTTGTTCCAATGAAGGCCTAAAACAGTAGTCAAATTCTCATCACTATTTTCTGTTGATTTATTAGTCATAGTATCCCTCCCACCCTCGAAGATCAAATTTACCTTCTAGCATCAGTTGAGTGGATTCCAAAATAAATTCATTGAGATCATTTTCATTATCAACACTGGTCACACAGTTATCTAGGTAAAAGCTATTTATCAATTTTGTTATCACCCAATTAGAAAATTTCAAATATCCTTCCGGCTGTTCAATAGCCTTTTCTAAATGATATTTAATTACTGCTGCCAGTAAAAAAGGACTAGAAGTAACTCCGAAAACAACTCTTGCATGACGATAACATTTCAAACTACCTTCCTTATCAAACCATAAGAATCTTAAGAAATCACGATCGTTTTCATTCAAACTTATTTGTAAAAACGCTTTTCTGATGTCAGATACAACACCAATCTTATGGAGTCTAAATCTAATAAGAATCGATGGAATGAGTTCGATAAAATTTATTCCTTTTTCTAAGCAATGATTCAAGGAAACCTGATTTCTATCCCTAGCAGATGCATCGAAAACAGGCCTTAATTTAGTAGTGACACTATTTAATTTTACCACATGTCGATGTGGCAAATAGAAACCAATCTCCTTATCAATTGGAGATATTTCTTCAATTACGCCCTCGTCCTTCCATTCACTTATAGTTTTATCATATGTATCATAATAACCATCTTTTTCTAATTTCTTAATAAGATTATCTAGTCGTTTTTTGGCCATATCGAAATTATTAACAATTGGAGGATGTCCATCAATCCAAGTCAAACCTACTTCATATCTTCCTTCACTGTTGATACAAATCGACTCTAGGAAATTTTCCTTTGTATCTTCTTCTATCTTCTTTCGCTGATTTCGTTTCTCAGGATCCGTAATACCCAACGTTTCCAAGTCCCACAAATGTGAGATATCATTATTACAGAAAAAAGAAGAAACCAACATTGAAGAAGCATATGAATTTCTATAATGGTCTCTGGGAATTTTTCCCATTACAACCCAACCCAAAAGAGTTTCCATTGCTATCAATCCACATTGCAGAGAATATCGTTTCCCAGTAAAAAGTTTTCCTGCAATATCAGCTCCGATTAAAATTTCTATTGGACCGTCGTTCCTATCTGAGATCGAAACAACTAATTGATGAAGTTCGTTCATCCACGGACCTTCTGATGCGGAAGCGACGTGACTACAAATCAATGGTTGATCAAGAGAATCAAAGTTACAAATATACTTCTCGTTCAAATTTTTCAGAGTAATTCGATATCGATTATGATGGCTAGTTTCCGAATTTGTTCCTCCAAATAGAGCATGAATTAATTGTTCTGAACCCAAAGCTTCGTATCCCATTTCAATCGCAACGTGTTTCACAATATATGATCGTTGTGATCCAGTATCAATTATTGCTCTAACCAATCGAGTTTTAAAATTACTGCTTAGCTGCACAACAAGTGTTTGAAGGATAATTTCATTGTGATACGTGGTGTTTGATAAATTATCAACAATCCCAGAAGCATCATTCGTGGTTAAAATATTTGATTCTAACAGAGGTTTTTTCTTAGAGCACATGAGAGTAGCATGTTTCTCGTTACATTCAGAACACCTAATATCTATTTTACATTTTCTAGCTAGGTGTCCAAATCTCAGGCATAAATAACATCTACCGTGATCAATCAATACCTTCCTTTTCTCATCAAATGATAGCTTTTTCATCTCATCGTCGTCACAATCTGAAGGAAGATGGAATTTCTTGCAAAAAATACATTTGAGACATTTATTTTTGTTAAATAATCCGGATGCAGTAGATACAGAAGGTAATTTTGATTGATTTTCTCCTTGCTTTCTATTTTCATTGCCAAAACCAGATATTGCCAATGAAATTCTTTCTTCGTTTTCAACTTCTTTTTTGAGAAATTTCATTAATAAATCTAATCGATTTTTCGAAAATAATGATACATCGTATTTTTCACTGCGCTGCCATACCCTCAGTAAACTTTCTGGTAAACATGATACGACAAGTGGATAAAGCATTACTGCACAGGTATCGGAATTTACTCCCAAAGTCTCAAGTGATCGTAATTGTGATTCGATTTGATCATACAGATAACTGAGTTTGGATTTCGAGTTAAAATTATTTAAAATCAATTTTAAAAGTTGTCTCACATAAAATTCAACCAATAAATCGTCCCTACCAAAGCGGGATTTCAAACACTCGATGACCTTTGGGTAATTTTCTTTGGTTGGAGGATAACTTTCAACAAGTTGACGAGCACGTGATTTTATAGAAGTTGCTTGAATAAGGTATTGAAATTTGTCCTCGGTGGGTATAAATTCATCTTCATGTATGCGTTTAAATTGGCTCCAGAATGATAACCAATATTTTATATCACCATCAAATTTTTTAAGTTCTATCAATGGCAATTTCACTCTACGTTTACTATGACACGAATGATTTGAGTTAGATAATTCAGATAAAGCATCCTTATTCAAACTTCTTTCTACTTTAGCCTTAAGTCTATTATACTTCCCTAATATTTCATCCGCTCTAGAAGTTTCAGCATCAATGTCCTCGGCAGTCGTATCATCTTCTAACATCAGGTTCAACATTTGCTTATCAAGTTCCATTATGATTTCTATCTTCTGATCCAAAACTTTAAGATTTCCATGTAGATCATCAATGTCATGATTCGGGTCCAGTAATAGTTTCATCGACTCTTCATATAATCGTTCGAACGAAGTTGAGTAAAGTTTCGAACGGAGACCCACGTACTCAGTCATTGGAACACCATGATTCTCATCCTTCATCATTCCCAAGACTTTCTTATTTACCAGAGGAATGCCATATATATTTTCAGGAGCATAGTCACTTGTGTCAAAGCGCCGATGACAATCACGCTTCATAACTTCATCAGGGTCTTGATGAAGCTCATAAATCAGAGAGTCAGTGTCAGTATACATGACTGAGCAGCTGGGGAAAGCATCAATCATGTATCCATAGTGAAAATCATAAATTGTCGTTTTAGCAAGATCTAGGATTGCCTGTCCTACATATATAGGTTTGTTCAACAAGATCTGAAGCTTCCGCAATTCTATTGCAACTAGATCAGGATTTACACTAAAAATTGTGCTATTCTTAAACTCAGGCTTGGCAATGTAAGCCTCAGCACCATAACGACCGCTCCACTCAGTCAACAATCGGATATTAACCCGCTTTCGTACATTCTCCATAGTTTGTCCTGTAACAATAAAAATGATTAGAGCTAGAGAAACGTTAGTATTAGTTCATGTAGGAAAAAAACTTACCAAATACTGCATTATTCATCAACTTGAACAAGTTCTTCTCGAACTCATTCGTTGACTTCGTTCGCAGCTCCGTGTTGAGATCTATATAAGACTTCAACCACGGTGCCTGTTTGAATTTGAGTACTCGATGAATTTTCTTTAGCACCAACCCATGCGTAAGCGCCTGCTTTAGTGTTCGGTAATGGATAACATACTTGGTTTTATTATGGAGGGTAGCCATTAACTTGGTCAACTCTTTAGCATCCTTTGGGGGTCTCATTGTCTTGGGGTTGATGTGAAGAGGACAAAACGGAATATCTTTGTGGTAATCGTGTAGGTGTTGGGGGTACTCCAAATCTACTTCTAACATATACCCATCATCAGCATCATCAGGTATAGTAGTGACATCGATGTTGGTATCACACCATTCAAAACCGCTATAGGGAAGATACTGAGACATTGCCCAACCATACTAAAACAAAAACCACAATAAATTTCTCACTTATTTTTAGACGAGGAGTAGCAAACCTGATTATTTATATCAAAATATATCATAAATGTCATTGGCTTAGATGGATCGTAGTTGTTCACATAATGGTTGTTAGCTTTGGATCTCCTCTTACTGCAAACTTGACTAAGACCACCACGAATACCACGTTCAACGAAGAGGAACATATCGAGGTCCTTCAAAAGCTCCGGGCAATGTAAAATAGTGGGCAGGATCGAGACCATGCGATTTGAGGGTGCTACTGCGAAACATTTCAAATACATCAGCAAGAAGGAGAATATCCGTCTTCATATATAGGTCAACGTAATCACCTAATGTTTACAGTTGAAAGTACTCCATACTTGGTGAGCACGATGGTAGAGACGGCGGGGGCAAGGCTTATTTTCAAGTTTATTAAAAAATGCATCCTGTGCAGGTAAGGATATTTCATTGAATCGTTCGAAAGAGTCGAAATAATCATAGGGCATCACACCCTTTTTCGTCAACATATTAAAATGATCTCCTGGCAACTCTGGGAACTGGGATTTTAAATTTGGAAATTCAGTTAGATAAGAAGCTAATTTATCAAGACTAGATGCCATAAATCTAAAGGAATCGATGAACCTGAACTGGATTGGAAAGTCATCAATGTGTTTGGTGAACGAAATATACTTTTCCTTTGCTATAGGGAGCAAGTCTACGGTTCCCTTCACCCTGGTGGCAATGTCAGTAATTAGAAAATGGGCGTCAAATCCAGAAAGATTATGAAACACCACCGACACCACGTGACTGTCCTTATAGTTGACATTGCATGATTCATGAGCTGCTCCACGATAGTTGTTGGTGGGAATTAAATGATTGTGATCACGCACTTTCTTATCTTCCTTTGTGAAGGGTTGTTGACATATGTGGCAGTGTGTAGCTCTTCTATGCTCAACTTCCTGCAACCATGTCATATGAATATCATACGGGCACCAAAACACTGTAGCCAAATCTTCAGCTAAACTCGACATTTCATCAGCGAACCACGCCATACAGTCCTGCCCTCGGTATGATCGGTAAAAAGAAAGGGTGTCATCATAGCTGCATTTCAGATAATATCCAACGGCAGCTGGAACGTGGTGTTGCGGCTTCTTAGGATCAACTAACGGTTTAAGCACAGATTCCAGGTCGGCATAAACAATAAATGGTGCTTTTTCTTTATTCTGATAATTTTTAAATTTTAAATTAGGCATCCTAATAGCAGTCTCATTCATTTTAACACAGTCCTCGATATGCTTATCTAGCTTATCTTGTGACCTGTAGTAGTGGAGGCATCTATCGCAGAAGTATTTTTGTCCGTGCTCTTTACTAAGTTGTTTGGAGAGTAGGCGTGATAAACTTTTAATCCAGACGTAATGGTATCTAATGGCTCCTTCAGTATTATCATATATATCCTGAATCATCAATAAATTTACATGACGTTCTTTCTTATTCTTTGTCAGGTATGTAGGAAGGGTCTTGAACGACCTCTTTTTTTCTTTTTGAAGGATATACACGTTTACAGAGATCTGGTTCTGCTTCTCAAAGTTTGGAATCTGCTTCATTGTCATAGGCCACTGTATCCCTTTCAATTTTAATACCGAGGAGTAGTGGGGGTATGACGTTATCAAATCCGAGTTTTTATTACCACAAGGGTACAGTGCTGAGGTAACAGCCCATGCAAAACATGCATCATCATTGTTTTTCACGTTGATACAGGCATGTTTCCTCGCAATTTGTGAAGGAAGTTCAATATATGAAGAACCAAGCTGAGGGGTGTACTTGTTGATATTAACCCCCAAATTTACAACTTTCCTGAGAGCCCAGCCTGAGTCACGCTCTTGGAACTCTTCTAATTCATTCATGATGGGAGCATTAACCTTGGTGTCAAACCACTCATCTAAGTTGGTGTCTCTATATATTGGTGAGTTCGATGTAGTAAAGTACTTGTACTCAGTCTGTACACTATCTCCCTTTACTATTATAAACTCTCCACAAAATACAGTATTAACCTTAACTGCAGCATCCTGCTTAATAATTTTCCGAATCTTATTTTTAAATGTTGATTTAGCGTCAACGAGAAATGATTTCGGATCCTTATGTTTCAAGTTTGAAATTACCCCCGTTATTATTCGTGAGTTGAACGTAGATTCGCTATCTTCCCATCTTACTCGATCCGAAGGAATCGCTTTTTTCAGGGAAAGCCCTGCCCCCTTCTTCTGAGCCGCTTTAAATTGTTGTCTCATGGTTTTTATATTTCTTAAGCAGGCCTCCAAATGCTGTTTTTCACCCATCGTCTTTGCACTCCTCATTGCATTCTGAATTCTTTTAATCCCTTTATAACATTCAACCAGTCCCTCACGTATCTTTCTATCATTATTTGGGGTTACCAATCCCAGCAATGCAGCTATGTATTTCACCAAATCAGTGAATTGCCCCATTCTAAAAAATAATTATTGTTATGTTATACTTTTATGAAAAACTAATCGTTTCGAATACATTACCTCAAATATTATGTTAATGAAAATAATTGATAACTTACTTTTAAATTAATTAAAAACTTTCTAAAAAGGAAGAGCTGTCAGATGATTGAACGCTTCACAAAGTTCTGAAAAAGAATGAAAAAATAATTATGGGAAGGTATAAGGTACACGGAAAACTGAACGGTTGATTATTTTTAAAATACATAACCTCAAATATTGAGAAATAATTGATAACTTACTTAAAAATTAATAAAAATCTAAATTAATAGGAGCTGAAGACAATTCTGAATGCTTATCAAAGTTCTGAAACAGAATGAAAAAAATGATTTATTAAGTACAGGGTGTTTCAGTGGACATTTCAGTTTTCAGATGAGCCTTACGCCGGCCCTGTACAAGAGGGGAAGAGCGCAGGGATGCGAGCAGGTAGTGAACGTATGCGGATTTTAGTTATCATGGCAGAGTGGACCGGTCAACATCGCGCGTTCATGATCGAAGCATATTTTAAGGCCAACGATTCTTACACCCTGGCAAGACGTCGTTTTTGTAACCGTTTCGACATTCGACGAATAGCAGATGCACCATCGGCTAATTTGGTGAAATCATGGGTAAAACGATTCCGAGAGACGTCCAGTGCCATCAATAAAAAACGTCCAGGTAAAGAGAGAACTGTACGAACACCGGACAATGTGGCAAGGGTACGGCGGGCTGTGACTCGAAATCCGAGGCGGTCAGTACGCAAACATGCGCAGGTGTTAAATCTTTCGACTAGCAGTGTGTACCGAATATTAACAGAAGAGATGAAGTTTCATCCTTACAAAATTCAGCTGACACAATACGTAAAGCAAACAGATTACGCTAAACGAAAAACTTTTGCGGAAACAATGATTAATAATTTTTGGAATGCAGGCGGTCTCGAGGAGGTGCTCTTTAGTGATGAGGCCCATTTTCACTTGGACGGGTACGTGAACAAACATAATGCTCGCTATTGGGCGGCAGATAATCCGCGACAAAAACACAGTAAACAACTTCACTCCAAAAAGGTGACTGTGTGGTGTGCCATGTCCGCGTCAGGCATTATCGGACCGTATTTTTTTGAAGATGCCCGCGGCCGCCCTCTTACTGTAAATGGGCAGCGGTATCGCGCAATGATTAATAATTTTCTACGCCCTGCCCTTCAGCGTTTGCCTGGTAACAATGACATTTGGTCTCAACAAGACGGTGCTACGCCACACACCGCAGCATTGTCCCTGGCAGCACTTAGACAATTGTTTCCCGGGACCCTTATTTCCTTACGTGGTGATATTCTGTACCCTCCACGATCGCCGGAGCTTTCCCCACTGGACTTTTTCTTGTGGGGCTACTTGAAAAGTGTCGTGTACACTGACCCTCCTCCCGCAACCACACAAGAACTGAAGGACAGGATTGAAGCAAAAATCAACAGCATTCCCGCCGCAATGTACCAACGAGTATATGGGAGCTTACGACGTAGATTGGAGGAGTGCTATCAACGCGACGGACAGCATTTGGACGATATAATCTTTAAACAATGAAATCCGCATGTATATCCATTATTTTTTCTGTAATAAATATTTTGTAGCATCTTCCAGCGGCGGGTATTTTTTATTTGAAAACTGAAATGTCCACTGAAACACCCTGTATAAAGTATACTTTTAGATGGCTGGAAAACTGTTGATTATTTTTAAATACATAACCTCAAATATCATGTTTGAGAAAAAATGAGGATAACTGATAACTTACTTTTAAATTAATAAAAAATTATTATGAAGAGGAACGCTTCTGAAGCAAATAATTATTGTTAAGTATAACGCTTTTTTAGTAAGACGGAGTAATTGGTTACTTCTAATACTTGGACTCATATATTGGATGTCATGTTAGATATTAAAGTTTCAAAAATTAAGCTTACAACCAATTTTCAAAAATATTGGAGGTTAATATAAAACTAATGTGAAAAATGAGTGTGAAAACCATTTAAACCACCCTCAATAATGCTGCTTTTCAGCTAAAATTGAACATGAGTCGGAGTACTCAAACAATCAGTAAAAACCGGAGTAGCTAGTCATACAATTGATAATTTAATCCACTTTTGAGAATCATAAAAATATTGGTCAGGGAATATGATATTTAAAACTTATTGTCAAGACTAACATAAATCATTCTACATCTAACCATCCTATAGTCATGATAAAAATTTGCAAGCGTTGTTCTATTGAGCACCCTTCTACTACTCATGAACTGTGCTACAAATGTTATATTATAGGTGGAGAAAATAGTGGAAAATGGATTCCATTTAATGTGTATTCATGGTCGAGTCGATTTTAAAAAGTGGCAATTTAATTATGATCGGAGACAGCTACTTTGTGAGAAATGTGGAAAGTTTATGAATAGAACTGATATATATCGCCATATGAAAAACCGACATGAAGTTGAAAACTTTTCAGTTAAGTTTGCGTAAAATTTATCCGCTAAAAAAATAATTGTCTGAAATATATTTGTTCCTAATTTAATGAAATGTTAGATTAGGTAGGAATTTATTTAAGCAAACTACTGTAACTTCTACCAGAAATTAAAATATCTAATGAATTAACCTGAAATATGGTATATCTTCGATAATGAAAGTGGGTATAGTAAAAAAAGTTATGTAAAAGTTATAGCATTTTAAACGGATGAATTAAAAATAAAAGAGTAGGGAACTTATTATTGAAGTCTTTAAGTATGTGCAGTTATGGTTGTAGCTAATCCTATGTGAGAGCACAATCAACTCAACCTAATTAAATGAAGTATTAAACAAGTAGCTAAGAAATATAATAACTAAGGTCTGTTTGCGTACGCAGATTTACTTGAATGAAATGAAAATTACACCTCATTTTTGGCACTGCCTACCACATGATTTTAATAATTAATGAAGAAAAGGTAAATTTAAATGTAAACCCCTCGAAGATGTGAAAATGATTGGAGTTTTTTTAAGAATTTATGAAGAATGAGTCTACCGTTGAAGACTATTCCGTAACTTCATAAACTCTATTGGAAATGAGTGAAAATATTCTTTAAAATGTATCTACAATATTCTGAAAATAGAATTTAAATTAACAATCGTATTTTTATTTTAATAATTCAAAGATGCCATAACGATAGTAACATAAAAATAATTTTATATTTTTAGCTATTTTAGTTATATAGATACCTCTATATTTTCGGATACCTCGTATATTTTTTCACTTTTAAACATGAGAACAATGAAAATAAAATCACACCACTCTCAACAAGTTAATTACACTGATATTGATAGCTATACTATTGAAGTAGTATGAAATTAATTAAAAGTTTTTTTTATCGATTTTTCATGAAATTAAACAATAATATTTTTATTTTAACGTTCCAGATACCATTATCAAGAATAAACGGCTTTCTAAATTATGGTCCCTACCTGACACTATGAAAAAAAAAACGACAACTGGGCAATTAATAATATTTTTAAGTTTAAGAAATTTAAAAAAGCCATCTTTAACTTATGAATTTATTTATATATAGTAATAGTTTAATCAAATTTATATTGAAAAGGACTTAAAACGCGCTTTCAAATAGAGTTTTATTTATTATACTATCCCATTAAAAATTATCAGACAAAATGATAACAATTTTTACGTAACAGAATATCATCAAAATGTTAATATCTACAAAAAAAAATATTTCTACATCAGAATTCAGGTAATATGAGTTTTTTTGTTTTAAATTGAAATATACGAGGAGCTATCATAGAACTAGAGTAGATCAACAATACTATATATTTAAAAAATCGAATGATATTTTTACATTTTACATAGATGTTAAAATATTTTAAAAAACGTAACCATTCACTAAAATAAAGAAAAAATATTATAAATCTTCTTTATTCATAACAAAGAGGTTATTAAATTACTAAAACTATTTCAAAATTATAATTATTTTTTTTAAAAATCACTCTATAAAAAATATATTCTAAAAGCGAAAAAATCGGTGGATTTTACGGATTGGAAAAAACAAATAATTACTCACCCACTAAAGATTCTCCTAACACAAAATTCTTGGTTGACACAAACATTAATAGCGCGAATTTAAGTATAAACTGAAGAATGAAAAATACTCCCAGTTTATATATATATGTACTCAATTCAGTATAAAACAACTTTCAGACATCTGAGCAGCAGGCGAATGACTGGTTGACCTTGATATATAACGAACAGCACAAGAGCAAGGATAATTAATTAGTGGATTAATTAGTAGTACCCGCATGTATAAAATTTGTTATTTTTGTAATAATTGATAGCAGATTCGATTTATGTCTCGGAATGTTTTAACGATTTATTAGTAGTACCCGCATGTATAAAAGCGCGCTAAAAAAATTTGATTTATGTTTCGGAATGCAATTAGAGAATTGTATCCACATGGGAGCTCATTAAATTGAAACATTGAAAGTATTAATTGAAAGGAAATACTATTTTTGCTAGAAAAAACAATTTTTGTAAAAGGAGATGTGTTTAATGAATTGTATAGTCCAGCTCGTAAAAATTACAAGAGACGACATGTGATTGTCAAAGGAATTTGAGATCTTTTATAGGCTGATATAATTGTTTTAAATAATTATAAAAGCGTTAACAAAGGTTTTGGATATATACTTGTAATAATCAATACTTTTAGTAAATTCGTTTGGGCTGAACCTGTAAAGCGAAAAAATGTCAAAGACATTACAGAGGCTATGCAAAAAGTACTCTCCCAAATGAGCCCGCCTAAAAATTTACAGACCGATATGGGTAAAGAATTTTATAACAAAGAGTTCCAACAGCTGATGCAACAGTATGGAATAAATCATTGCAGCACATTTTCAAACCTTAAAGCTAGCATCTTAGAAAGAGTTATTCGCACACTGAAGACTTTATTGTGGAAAGAATTTAGTGTGCAAGGGTCATATAAATGGTTGGAATTGCTACCAAAATTGTTAAGAAATACAATAATACCAGGCATTCAACAACGGGTGCTATTCCCAGTAAGGTGAATGAGACAAACGCCAAATATATTATTGCTTTCAACCACATGAAAACAGTCGACCCCCGCAAACCTAGATTTAAAAAAGGTGATTTTGTACGCATAAGTAAATATCGTGAATCATTTTAATCAAATCCTTGAAACATATTAATTCCTCCCATTCCTTTTCGTAAAAAACTATATAATTATTCCTGTTCCCTGAAATTATTACACAAGGAGTGCACTCTGCTGATAAACACACTGTAACAATTTTTGACTTTGACTGATTCAAGTCAAATCGATGCTCCCCCAAAAACACTTCCTTTGGAACAGTATTTGGAACAGTATTTGAAGACATTTTTTTTTAACAACAAACAAGACAAAACTATGCTCGGTATGGTTTCTTCATGACTTTTTATAGATATGTGAAAGTGGTAGGAGAAATTATGCTAGTATTGGAATGGATGAGGGAATATAAATAGTTATAGCAAAATGAATTTGACTCACACCATCAATATGTGTTTAGAAGATTTCTCCGATTTATTATCATTGTATGACTACCGCTTGCAATCATTCGAAAATTGGACTGGTAAAGTTTCTCCTATAGATTTGGCGTTAGCGGTTTTTTTTTATGTTGGTTATAGTGACATAACTCGTTGTTTTAATTGTCATGTGGAAATTCGTGAGTGGTTATCTGAAGATTGCGTTCATAATGAACATTTAAAATTTAGCCCAGACTGTAAGTTTGCCAAGATGATGAAAACATCAATCAAAAAAGAAAACGACAAGATGGATAACACAAGACGTTGGAATACTCTACAAATATTTAATACAACTCTACCAATAAATTTGTTTTTACTAGCTTATATTATAATAAATGATTTTGTGGTGAGACACTGAATAGTGCTTGAGTTTGCGCATGCCCTAGCTACTCTAGTTTGCGCATGTCTGAATTTGTTTTTACTAGCTTATATTATAATAAATGATTTTGTGGTGAGACACTGAATAGTGCTTTCATTTGCGCATGCCCTAGCTACTCTTGTTTGCGCATGTCTGAAATTTTGTATATAATACGTTTAAACGCCGCAATACGTATTAAACTCAAATTGTAGTGAATGTGAAACAACATGAACGAAGACGCTGATTTGCTAAACAACCAAGATAATGCCGACATCAATGGAATTGAAGCAGATGATGAAGACAGTGAAGTTGATTCAGTTATCAGTTTCGGTAGTTTAGACCAAGAATATGATAGCTCAACTGTTGACATTAAGTCATTTGAAAAAGTAAACAATGTGAAATGGATGAATACATGTTTTGGAAAACCAATATGTATCCTACAATGCTATTATTCGACAAGTGAATATCGATTATGCACCTGTTGTTTTTTTGATTGGAATAATGAGCATGGTCAAAGCATAGAATCAGAACATGTTAATGAACATTTTACCGGTAGTTCAGGAAATTTAGCAGAATTATGTTTTAGATGTTCCATTTGTGAGAAAGAACTATTTTTATACTATTTAGTTGATTATTGTTTTTTGTGCAACAACAAACATTTTAATATTAACGTAAATTAATTTTAATATTATAACTCCAATTGCATTGTTTAGACTAAAATTTATAAATTTATATATCCTATCTTTTATAACGTTTAATTGATGATTGTTTTTTTTGTGTTATGACAACCATTTTAATATTACAACTGGATTTGTATTGTTTAGCCTGAAATTAATTTTTGAAATTCTGTTTTAGATGTTCCATTTGTGAGAAAGAACTATTTTTTATACTATTTAGTTGATTATTGTTTTTTGTGCAACAACAAACATTTTAATATTAACGTAAATTAATTTTAATATTATAACTCCAATTGCATTGTTTAGACTAAAATTTATAAATTTATATATCCTATCTTTTATAACGTTTAATTGATGATTGTTTTTTTTGTGTTATGACAACCATTTTAATATTACAACTGGATTTGTATTGTTTAGCAAATCAGCGTCTTCGTTCATGTTGCTTCTTCACATTCATTACAATTTGAGTTTATTCAATAAATAATTAAAAACCATAACATCTTTTATTTCCACTCCTATATTACATAAAAGTCAGTTTAACCCTGTCATTGCAATGTAAAATTATACAGTTACAAACAAGTTATTTCGATTTTATTCTAGAATTGTAGGCTGATAAAAAGAAACGCTCGAAGAATCTAATATATCTTAATTTTATGGTTAAATCGCTAAAAGAGCGAATTATAAATACCAATATTGTAAAAATGAGTACTGTTCTGGCAGCGAAACAGAGCGGACGTATTAATCGACGAACAAATTTGTTGGTTCCTAATCCGTTTTTAATTACCTGTGAAAAAAACTAGTAGTGATAAATTAACAAAACTGTGAGTACCTACATTTTATATTATACACAAAATATATATAATGAAAACTCGCTATAAATCAAACGAAAATGGAACCTGATAACTGTGGACTTGATCCACCATCCGAAAACTCTACAAACACCTCCAACACAATGCACAAATCATATTCTAACGTTTTAAGCCAAACCACGATAAAATATCCAACTGAAGATCAAGCAATTATTTTCAACGCCATTAACGGAGCAAAACTTCAGGGCTATCTTCTTCAACTGGGACCACTTGTAGAACCAAAAAACATACTTTTTTCCTCAAGGATATCAAACAACAGAGTATGCGTTTATCTATCGAGCAAAAACTGTGTCGACAATTTCCTACAACTTCAAGGAGAAATTACCGTTCGTGGAGAAAAAATCAAAGCCAGAAGACTAATAACTCCCTTGGAGAGAATAGTCTTATCCAACGTATGCCCTACAATCCCGCACGAAACTATTTCTACAGAGCTCGAAAATATAGGACTAAAATTGCTATCTCCACTATCCTTTTTACGAATCGGCGCAACAAATCCGGCATATACACACATTTTAAGTTTTAGGCGTCAAGTATATATTGCACCAACAGTCACCCTCTCAATCCCTGATTTCTTGGATATCCGCTACGATAACTCTTCTTATCGCATATTCATTACACAAGACAGCCAGGGCTGTTTCAAATGCAAGCTCACTGGACACCAAGCATCGCAATGCCCAAATATACAGCTCTCTTCTAACGAACCAGCAGCTTCCACTTCCTCAAACAACTCACTGCGTACGCCATCCGTACAGCCAATAAATTCTCACATCGATGAATCCTCCACCCCAAACACAAACTCTAAAAACACCATCACTTCCAACGCAAACACCTCTACGCCACAAAATTCATCAACCATCTTACGACCCAGCTCTTTAATTCTCCCGGCGCCTACCGCCAACACTTCAGAAGAGCAAACTTTTGTAGACGATAGTACACTAAACAAACAATTATCCTACAAACGAACACACTCGGAAGTCTTAACACCATCCAGTGAGGAGCTCCCACCATCTGATGACATAAGCAAAGACTTCAAAACACCAAAACGTCCACCTAAAGCAAGAAAACAAAGTACATCCGAAACTAAATTCACAATCGAACCAGAACACATCGCAGCAGCAACCAACTTTTTTGAAAACCAATCCCACCCTCCTATACTCAACATCGATCAGTTCAAATGTCTGCTCGAAAATTCATACGGTCTAAAAGACACAGATGCATTAAACTTAGCTACAGAGTACACCTCAAACATACAAGGACTAACCGAATTGCTCTTACAAGTTTATCCACATTTAACCGAAAGAACCATAAAAATTCGCTGCACCAAATTGAGGAAAAAACTGGAAAAACATTTGGAAATCGATACCTCTAGTGACAGCACCTATGAAACCTAAAACTAATCTTCAATTCTATACTACAGTGGAATTTAAATGGATATTTTATCCATCTAAATATGCTTTGTAACGTGCCTCCCTTCTTACACGTGGCTCCTGCCACAAGAACACGTCACTATGGACACCCTTGATGCAAAATTCGGGTTTTAAAATCTCGGGCGCCAGATTATTAACGTGGTTTGCTCCACGGCCCCTTGACCCTTAGCGTCAAGAGTTCCAGATAGCCTCAGATGGAGGTTACGGAAAATTCCAGGGGTCTGGTTGAATTGAATTTAACTAACTAGTGAAAATCCGGAAAAGCCAAATCTTGGTTCTCCAATCAATAAATTGCGGTTAAAAATGAAAATAATAGAAATTCAAAACTTTAATCTATTAATACTCTGTGGTCTATTTTACGAATAATTCTTTAGTGACAAACAAATTAACAGGGAAAATAAAATGAGGTATGTATTACCTATATCTGGGATTTTAACGGACTTAACGGTCAGGTTATCAAATACGGTTCAAATCTACCGGGTTTTACGGGGTCCCTAATGCACGATTTAGATCTGCCGGGTAATCAGACAAATTGTGGCTAAGCCTCTTCCAAGTCTGATTAACCCTTGAATCCAAATGAAACCGGCAACTATTATTCCGACGGGAAAAAAATATAAATAATGATCCTACGAAACGGGAAAAGAACGAGTTAGATCTGCCGGGAAATCAAACAAATTGTGGCTAAGCCTCTTCCAAGTCTGATTAACCCTTGAATCCAAATGAAACCGGCAACTATTATTCCGACGGGGAAAAAAAATATAGACAATGATTCTACGAAACGGGAAAGAACGATTTAGATCTGCCGGGGAATCAAACAAAGTGTGGCTAAGCCTCTTCCAAGTCTGATTAACCCTTGAATCTACTAAAGCCGGTAACTATTATTCCAAAAAAAATAAAATTTAAGAACGAGTTAGATCTGCCGGGAAATCAAACAAATTGTGGCTAAGCCTCTTCCAAGTCTGATTAACCCTTGAATCTATTAAGCCGGTAACTATTATTCCGAAAAAAAATAAAATTTAAGAACGAATTAGATCTGCCGGGAAATCAAACAAATTGTGGCTAAGCCTCTTCCAAGTCTGATTAACCCTTGAATCTAACTAAAGCCGGTAACAATTAAAAAAAATATTTTCCCACGAGTTAAACGGTACCCAACTATCGACACACAGAGTAAAAATATTCGTACTAGCATAAACTTTAAAATATTATACCTAATCCACTTGGATATCAATTTAATTTAAAACTACTGACAACCAAAAGCATAAAATAATTCGAGAATCCACTAATAATTCATATCAGTTAATTAAAACGCAGTAAATAAAAATTCGAAATCAAATTACGGTTGACAAATCTTTATTTTCAGATAAGAGAAACAAAATAAAAAAAACGAATTTCAGTTCAACAACAAAAGTAAAAAATAGCCGGTCGGAAAATTTTCAAAAAAAATACATTCAACAATTTAATAATAAGCGGTGATACGGAAAGTTTCGAATACACAGTTTATTTGTTAAAATTTATTTACCTTAATAAATACAGCCCACACACAATCGGAATATGGAATACACAAACTTTTCGCACTACGGTTTTTCGGTTTTTCGGAAGAACGTTTAACGGAGAATGCTTAAAGCCGAAAAAGGAACTGATTCTTTTCGAGAGAATAAGAAGCCAGACGGAATGAAGTTCGGAGCGCGAATCAGAAGAAACCAAAAATGAATTGTTTCCGAATTTATATCCAAAATTTTAGTTACATTCTTCGGTGTGGGAATTAAAACGTGAAATCTATCTAGTTTCGACAAAAACTTGTAAGTATACTAGACGGCTCTCGATTAAATTAAAATGTTGTATATACCGGGCGTCCTTTCAGTTGAAAAATTTAAATATCGGAAATGAATAAATTGTGTATGGTAGAAGTTGGATTTGCGTAACTCGGACTTATACTAAAATATACACCGGTAATAGCAAAAAAAATAAATCACTGCGGTAGTCGAAAGGGTTGTAAAGTAACGAGTTATATACACCCTAGTGGTAAAATAAAATATATTACGGAATAATAAAAAAAATTAAACTTGCAAAAAGCAGAGAAAAAAATAACTCGTTACAGCTTAAGTTATTATTATCCGAATACACACCAGACATCATAGCACTTCAAGAAACGCACTTCAAAAAAGACAAAACACACGACATTAAAAACTACACAAACATTTTTAAAAATCGCAACCGAAATAGAGCAAGCGGAGGAGTTGCAATTTATATAAAATCCAACCTAAAAACAACACCACTAAATCTCCAAACAAACCTTGAAGCAATAGCTGTGCGAATAGAGGAAACAAAACTACATGTATGCAACCTATACCTACCTTCAGACGTTGTGTTAGAAGAAAACGAATTGGAAATGCTCATCAATCAAATACCTAATCCCCGCATTATTCTGGGAGACTTCAATGGACACCACTACTCTTGGGGCTCACAAAAAATAGACGCAAGAGGTCGAAAAATAAAAAACTTTATAGATAACTCGAATCTTGCTTTACTGAATAATGGAAGTATGACTCGTTTCAACGCATCTAATGGCACCTTCTCGGCCATAGACCTAACTATGTGCACTCCAAATCTAGTAACGCAACTTGACTGGCAAGTTTTAGATAGTTTACATGACAGCGATCACTTTCCTTTACTTATAAAAAATCTAAATCATAATCCAGCAACACAAATCATCAATCCTTTACCAAAATGGAATCTAAAAAGAGCAAACTGGGAAGGGTTTGCATCAAATATTGAAAACAACATACCTAATACCAAGCTCTCAATAGACATTAACACTTGGTTAAACAGTTTCAACGATATAATCTTAAATGCAGCCGATAAAGAAATTGGCAAAACTCGTTACACAAAAAAACACAATCCCGTACCGTGGTGGAACAACGATTGCGAGAAAGCAATAAAAGCAAGTAAGCACGCCTGGTACCGTTACCGAAAACACAAAACTACGGATAGCCTCACAGAATACAAAAAACGCAAAGCCTATTCAAGACTTGTCATCAAAAACCAACAAAAAGATTCATGGCAAAAATATGTAAAATCAATAAACAGCTCCACCCCTATCTCAACAGTATGGAAAAAAGTCAAAAAAATATCTGGATGTTCTACTAACTACGGAATAAAAGCATTACAGAAAGACAATGACATCACCACAAATAATGCAGAAATTGCTGATGAACTTGCAAAACTATATAGTCGAAATTCTAGCAACGAAATATATGATGCAAAATTTCTCAACTACAAATTAAATAAAGAGAAACTAGACATAAATATTGAGGACTACTCACATCCAATAAACGCCCTGATAACAGAGGAAGAATTTGAAGACGCTTTATCTTCGATGAACAATACATCACCTGGCCCAGATGATATACCTGCTATCTTCCTCCAAAATTTACCAATCAGCGCTAAGAAACTTCTTCTGCGAATATTTAACTCCATTTGGACCAACCAAACATTTCCAGACATTTGGAGGAAGGCAATAGTTATACCTATTCTAAAACCTAACAAATCTTCTTTATTGCCAGAATCATACAGGCCGATAGCACTCACATGCAACACATGTAAGCTATTTGAAAAAATAATTAATCGACGATTACTTTGGTGCCTTGAAGCAAATAATCAACTTATACCCGAACAATCTGGATTCAGAGCTAACAGATCAACTTTGGATAATATCATCGACTTAGAAAGTGAAATACACGAAGCCTTTAACAAAAACCAAAAATGTCTAGCAGTCTACTTCGACCTTAATCACGCCTTTGACAGAGCTTGGCACCACAAAATCCTCCTAAACCTTCAAAACTGGGGGTACCAAGGCAACATACTAGCTTTTGTCAAAAACTTTCTTTCAAATAGGAACTTTCAAGTAAAGGTGAATGGAACAATTTCCAACTCTAAAACACAAGAAAATGGAACTCCCCAAGGTTCGGTTTTAAGCCCCACATTGTTTCTCATTGCAATCAATGATATTACACAAAATATTGATACACCCATACAAGCTCGACTATATGCAGATGATTTTATTTTATTTATGAAAGGTAAAAACTTGAGCAGTTCAGCGAATCTGCTACAAACACAACTTCTCAAACTAGAACTATGGTCAAAAACATCTGGCATGACCTTCAGTGCTGAGAAAACAAAATGCATAATATTCTCGAAAAGAAAAACAATGCAGAAACCACCGCTAAAACTCTATAACAAAAGTTTGATGTACGATGAAGAAATAAAATTTCTTGGTATGATATACGACCAACATCTAAACTGGAAAAATCATATTAAAAAATTGATCCTTTCTTGTCAGCCTGCTCTCAACTTACTGAAATACACATCAAACAAACACTGGGGAGCCGAAGGAAATATATTGCTATTGATATATAGAACACTTATCAGATCCAAAATAGATTACGGATGTGTAGCTTACGCCTCAGCTACATCAAATGTTCTAAGACCACTTGACACTTTACACAACAATGCATTACGATTAATATTAGCGGCATACCGTACAACCCCCACAAATAGTTTAAATTGCGAAGCAGGAGAAGCTCCACTCAAATACAGACGACAATACCTTAGTCTTTCATATGCAGCTAGAGTACGAGCCAATCCCAACTCTCCTATTTACCACACCATTTTTGGCAAAATTTCTTCTTTTCACTCACAACGCAGTACCACAATACACGAAAGAAGACTCCAATATCTACAATCTATTAGCAACGACATTTTCCCATCTGTAATTAACTGGTCTTCAATTTACCAGCTAACTCCTCCCTGGCTGATCAGTCCTCCATCTGTGAACACATCTCTCTCACAATACAAAAAACAAGATACCAGCCCTCATATCTTCTCAAAACACTTCTCACAATCTCTGCTCAATTTTCAAGGTTACACTGAGATATTTACTGACGCGTCTAAAACTATGGAAGGAGTCGCAGCAGCTGTGGTCGCACCCAGTGAAATAAAAACAGTCAAACTGCCAAACACTGCAAGCATTCTCTCAGGCGAACTTCACGCAATTCTAGAGGCAACAAAACTAATACGCAATAGCCGCCAGGACAAACACCTCATAATTACCGACTCACTTAATGCTGTAGCTTTACTAACCAAGATATACACAAAAAATCCAATTGCATCATACATCAAACACGAGCTTTACAACTTAAGTCATCTTCACAAAGAGATTGCTTTCCTATGGGTCCCATCTCATATGGGAATAAAAGGGAACGAAACAGCAGACGAATATGCCCGCATCGCAGCAAACCAACCGAACACGTCCACATACCACACGCATGCATCGGATTTAAAACCTTATTTTCGACACCAGATACTTAACAACTGGAATACTGAATGGAAACAAAAAGCATCAAAACTCCAGCAAGTAAAACCCAACATAGGAAAATGGCATTGCAACACAAATAAACTTCAGCACCAGTTCATTATCACACGACTCCGCCTTGGACATACCAGGCTAACACACGAATATCTACTGACTCGGGAGCCTACTCCACTTTGTGTCATATGTGATAAAACTATAACTGTGTCTCATATCTTACTAGAGTGTCCATCATATGAAATCGAAAGAAGAAACTTCAAAATAGGAAAAACCCTCACTCAAAACATTATTTCCTTCCTGAAACATATAAACATTTTCCACAAATTGTAACAAACTTCTTATTGAAATAATTGTACATATTTATAAACTCCGCCGCTAATTACCCTAGAGGTAGAAGCGGTTATCGAAAAAAAAAAAAAAAATATTGTAAAAATATACATATGGATGTTCAGGGTAAATAAAATTAAAGTAGTTATAATATGATAGTTTATTTCATCTCGTGAAATGAAAATACACAAATAACAAACGAAAACTAATTTAAGACTATTAAAAATAAAAAATTAAAATGATTAGACTAACACCTATCTATAAATAATTAAAAAATCACAATTAGAAGATTGAGAAGAAAGATAAAAATTCCTTAAATAACTATAATTAGATTAATTAGAAGAATAATCACTAAAAAACTCTAATTGACTTTCCAATTTTTTTATCTTTCTTCTCAATCTTCTATTTGTGATTTTTAATTTATCTTTTTCCTGAATTACATCAGCATTATCCGCTTCTAGAAGATAAAGATCGGAATCTTTCGATTTAACCTTTTTTTCTAGAAGGGATATGTTTCCTAAGCAATTAGTAAAATTTATCCAGATCAGGTCAATATTATCTTCTAGTAGAGAAATATTTTTTCCCTGATCTGAAATTATTTCTCTATACATTTCACGCTGCTTCAATTTTTCTATATTACAGTTTTCATTTAAGATGGACAGCCTGTGAAGAAATAAAACCTTCATTAGCAATAATATTAAATAAAATTAAATTCACAACGTTAGAGAATTAAAAAAAAACGTACCTGGTAATATCTTTGTTGGTTTCATTTTTCTTCTCTTTGAGCAGATTATTCGTTAATTTAATCTGATCAGTTAAGTTTTTGTTTAATTTATATTGGTAAGCTAATTCCCGATCACACATTGCAAGTTTGTCTTCACAAAATAAATTAAACTTTTCCGCCATCGTTAAATTAAAATCAGAGAATAAAATAAATATAGATAATAAATACATTGAAAAAAAAAAGAAATAAAGATAATAAAGACATTTTGGGCAATTTAAATTTACAGTTGAAGTTAAACTAGTAGCAGAGAGCAAATAGATATCTTTTATACCATCCTAAAAGGGGATTTATGCAACTAGACAAAATTTAAAAATATCAATAGATTTATGCAACTACATCAAAATTTCTAGATTTTTAGTTATCATTAATTCAAAAACATCATACGTTTTAGATAATACCATCCTAAAAGGGGATTTATGCAACTATACAAAATTCAAAAATATCAATATATTTATGCAACTACATCAAAATTTCTAGATTTTTAGTTATCATTAATTCAAAAACATCATACGTTTTAGATAATAAAATTCCATTCTGAAATCATTAAATTACATTTGAAAAAGTAATGAAAATAAACTTATTAAAACAATGGAGTAGGTACAAAAATGGAACTCACAAGTTAGTAGGTTGAAGAAACGTGAAAATTATGCTTATTCTAAATATAAAAGCATTCCGAGTTTTTTTCAATTATAAAAATTAATGCTGTTCAATCAATTACTATAAAAAGGTATATAAAGGTATACCTATTAATATTTTCTTCATCTTTTTTTTTAATTTTTTTATGGATATTATGTTATAGTATAATATAAAGCTTGTAAAAATGTTAGACATATGGTTCTTAAATTACCATGACGTAATCTCTTAAAAAAATATGTTATTTTTTGTTTAACATTAGATAAAATCACTTTAACGAAAAAATTATATGTTGAAGTTTCAATCTAATAAATTATGTTTTAGGGGGGGGGGGATTTATTAAAAAGTTCGAAACTTCAGCGGTTTACCAACTAGCTCCTTTGGGGACGCGATCGGTCTTTTGGCCCAAAATAATTATTAAAAATATGTGTAAGTATCTAATTGTTGGTAATTGAAAATTTTTATAATATATTTTTAGGGTGCCCTGTTCATCCAAGTGCGTAAGTAGGTAAGAGAAAAAAACTAGGTTATTGAATTGAAAGTATCTGGTAAGATTTAAAATATAAAATGAAAATATTCTTTTTCTAGTATATTAATAGATTATGGGATGGCAGTCGTTAATGATCCGTAAGTATTAATGAGATTATTCTCCAAGCTTGTCTCAACCTGTTCCTCGATCGGTCTTTTAACGTAAAAGTATCTAGGTAAGATTGAAAATATAAATGGAAAAAAATTCTTTTTAGTATATCATCACATGTGGGGGTGATGATCATCAATGATCCGTAATGAATGTTTTTCCAATTTTTTTACTAATAAATAATGCTCTTTTTGTGATATGTGTTTTTTGAGGAAAAGTATAAAATTTATCACTCAAAAGAATTAATATATTTTAATTTTTATGTGTTATAGCCTGACTGAAAATTGAGGAAAAATATTTTTTTTTACCGTGGTTTTTTGTAGGCCTATAGGGGATGTATTTGCCACTTTAAATATTAAATACAACGCACCATGGTTCTATCTCCTTATATCAATTATTGTGATATATAAGATGGTGTGGAAATGAACCGTATTATATAAATTTAAAAAACTATTTGTTATTTTATTTAACTAACCTAATAGATGAAAATAGTTTTTAGATTGTGGATTACCACAAATAGAAAAGATAACACGCCGATATCTTACCCCATAAGTCTTCAAGGTGGTGTGTAGACTAAATCTATTCACAATCAAGGAAATTCGTAAAACATGAAGATTCAAATTTAAAAAATTAAAACAAAGACAGATACTAATATTATATCATAGACTGTACCATTGAAAATATATTCATTTCATATATAGTTAATGTATGATAACCTTGGGTGGGCTTGTTTCTTTTACTTCACACAACGCATTTCATTTCTACAGGGTGGTTATATTAAAATATGTGGATTCACCAGTGAGTGTTGAATAACTCAACATTCGTTAACCATTTATATTTTCTATTTAACATATTAAAATACTGTATTACCTATATGTAGATTTAATAAAAAATAATATTTGCAATAATGGGTTTTATTAAAACACCTTGTATATACCCTATCAATTATAATAATAGTTAAATTTTTCATTTTATAAAAGCTTATAGAGTCTTTTCAGACGAAACGTCGTTTTAAACATTCTATTTATTCATCAACTTTTATATTAGAGATTTAAATTAAAATAAAGACAGATTATACATGTCATGAAAAAAACTAGATGGAGAATGCCACCTGATTTTTTCTATATACTTCAATGATACACCCTCTGTGAGGCGATACCTTTTCAATAATATGTCACTTGTCTTTGTACTCTAATGATACACCCTATATATGTTGAAAGAATGTTTCATGAGGTGTTTTTCAACGATATGTCACTTGTCATAACGGTACTGTACGTTAATGTCTTTTCAGCGATACGTCAGTTGATTCGTGAACTATAATTTGCAACACTCTGTATATGTTAAAAGAATATTTCGTATACTAGAGAATAAGGTCAACGATATACCACTTGTCATGATGTGTTTATACTTTGTTTAAATTTTAAATGTACCATACTTATCATAAAGTCTATTTTACTTCAAACCAAGCTGAATATATGAATGCACTCAGATTATTTTTTTATATATCTCTCCTTGCATCTTTCACATATGAGTGCGAATAGCCATGTTCGTTAGACGCATTGTTTCAGCCGCGAAGGTTGATGGTTCGCGCCCAGACTCCGGCGAAAGTTTTTTAACACGTTAATCGCCCAAATGATACAATAAAAATTTGTCTCCCAGGCCCCAATTTTTTTTTCCGTAATTTGTTGTATCATGAGTTGCAAATAACATATAACGTTGCAAAAATGGATTTTGAACACATTCAAGTGAAAAAAATTGATTTTCAAAATGAGAACTGGTATTAGGGTCTCAGATCGCCTGCAGGGTTTGAGCCATGTGACTCAAATGTCGGTTCTCGCGTTTCTGCAAGTTCTGACCTGTTTTTGTGATGCCCATTTCATTCGTGCATTCACCAGCAGTGGATCAGTCCATTTTGATACTTCGTAAGTGGTGTACAAAATGAGTGGTGAATATGAAAAAAGTCAAGCGCATTTACAAACACTGTGGAATGAGATTCTTTCTGAATCAGAGGAAGAACCTTTCGAAGGTGGTTCTTCAGATGAATATAGCCCTGAATCCGAGAGTGAAAATTCTTCAGATGAAGAAATTGTTCAACGGAAAAAAATGAAAAAGTAAGATTCATTATTAGATCATTTTATATAAATATAAAGATGTTCTATTCCAAGAAAAAACATTTTTGAAATATACGTATTTTTTAGGTCAAATGACGAAATTTCTAAGGAAGTTGGGCCTAGCCAAAATGATCTGACGGTTTTTCCTTCAACTTCAATGCAATCTCCTCACCTCAAGAATGTAGAATTCTCAATAGAAGATACCATTGAAGCAGTGATTTCCAAATATTGCACCATAGATGAATATGAGAGTGAGGATAACGAGAATGTGGAAGACATAATTTGGTCACCTGTTACAGGGACGTCTCTAAGAAAATTTGATTTCCAAGTCGATCCGGTGGGCCCCACCAATGAAATTAGGGAATCCCATTTAGTAAAAGGTCCTATTGATTTTTTCAACATATTTTTCAATGAAGATGTAGTCAGTCTCATAGTAACTGAAACAAATAGATACGCACAACAAAAAATCAATGCAGGGATTCATCAAAATTCGCGACTTCATAGATGGAAGGAAACTGATGCAGAGGAAATAAGAATATTTTTTTCTATCTGTTTGTGGATGGGCCTAGCAAGATTTCCCAAAATGGTGGATTACTGGAGGAAAAGTCATCTATATTCGAATAGAATTTCTGAAAAAATGTCTAGGAATCGCTTTGAATTACTTCTACGTGTGCTCCATTTCAGCAACAATGAAAATTTGAATCCTAGTGATCGTTTAGCCAAATTGAGCCCTTTGTTGAAACTATTGACTGATAAATTCAAAGAAGTTTATATCCCAGAACGTGAAATTTGTATTGATGAAACCCTAGTCCCATTTAGAGGACGCCTCATCTTCAAGCAATACATAAAAAATAAACGGTTCAAATTTGGCATCAAACTGTATAAACTATGTTGCAAAGGAGGTTATACTTATGATCTGAAAGTTTACTGTGGAAATGATAAAGATCAAAACGTAAGTGCATCAACAAAAATTGTATTGCAACTAAGTGAGCCACTTTTTCATCAAGGTAGAATCATCTTCACTGACAATTTTTATACCAGTGTTTCTCTTGCTCAAGAGCTCCTCAAACGGAAAACTCACTTGGTGGGTACCCTCAGGAAGAATCGAAAATTGAACCCTACTGACGTAACAACGACAAAACTAAAAAAAGGCCAGATTATCGCGAGGGAATGTAATGGAGTAGTTGTTCTAAAGTGGCAAGACAAACGAGATGTTCTTTGTCTTAGTACAAACCACACAGCGGAAACTACAAAAGTAAAAAGACGAGGTGAAGAAATTGAAAAACCCACAATTATTTGTGACTATAACAATAGTAAATCTTTTATTGATCTATCTGATCAACTCAAAGCTTATTCAACGCCTCTAAGAAAGGGCATAAAATGGTATCGTAAACTTGGGTTTGAATTATTATTGGGAACATCGTTGGTGAATGCATATGTTCTCTATAAAAAGATAACCAAAGATAATATATCAATAACAGTATTCAAAGAGCGAATAATCGAAAGTGTATTGAATACTGCAGAGCAACCAGCCAATGAAAATGAACAACATGTTTTGGATGAAGTGTTGTCTAAAAATCGCCGTAGATGTGTTATTTGCTACGAGAAAATAAGCATCAATCATGGAAGAAAAAAAGCCCAGATACAGACACCAAAATCTAGGTTTCATTGCCAACAATGTGCCAAGTTTTATTGTTTATCGTGTTTCTTCGATGTTCATAAATGTCAAAAATAACATGAATATTTTCTGGCACATTTATATGGTTACTATATGCTCGAAATAATAATAAAGTTTTTTTTGAATCAATATTATATCTTTTGCATTATCCTTTCAACGTAAGAGAAAAGTTCTAGGCTCAAAAGTTGTTTGGGACCTCCAGGCCCCATATTTCAATATTCCATAAGCTGCAATGTGATACGTGATCCCTACGGAGGTTCACAGAGCATAAAGTGAAAGCAAGTATTGAAGCCCGTATGTCAAGTCACTGGGCCTAGGCGGCTCTTTGAATTGAGAACCAACTACCGCTTCACATGGCGATGAACGTGTTAATAATGATTTTTCAAAGGTGAGTGTAAATTTAGATAGTGAATTTGGGGGTCCTTGGAATTAGAAATACTAAACAGGTGGGTATTGTGGGTGGGATAAAATTTAAAGTATATACTAGACGTTAAAACCTTTTGAGACGTAGTACGATTGGTTAACTTTAGGGGTGCTACGGTGGGGGTGAAAGGGAGAGGAATTTTTTTATAATTTTATATATATACTTAACGTTAAGGCCTTTCGAGATGACGTTTGATTGGTTAACTTTTAGTGGTCGTAGGGGGGATGAAAGGGGGGTAGAATTTTTTCATTATTCCATGTATATACTAGACGTTAAGGTCTTTTAAACGAGACGTCGTTTGCTATGATTGGTTAACTTTCAGGGGTGCTGCGTGGGGGGATGAAAGGGGGTAGTTTGAATTTTAAAAATATTTTTTTCATTATCCCTATGACGTCACCCATCCGAATAACGTAGCACATGCGTAGATTGAGATTTACCCCCACTCCAAAAATGAGCCAATTTCGGTGTTTTTGGACCTTAGATTTTTCGACGATTTCCTTATGGAGATTCCCATGTTAGCGCCTCTGCCTCAAATTTGATAAGAATTCCCTATACCCAAACTGAATGGTTTCTGTGATATTTCAATTTTATGATCAAAAATTTTATTTCCAACAAAAAATCAATGAAAAACAGCTATATAAAATTCATTCAGAACAATTAACGCGTTAGGATTTTAGACATTTTTTTTAAAACATCGATAACAGTGCCATATAAGGGACAGATGTCTTGATGTAGTTTTTTCAAATAGTAAAATTAGATCCACACTATTATTGTCGCACTTAGTAATTAGGTAGGTTCCGAAATATCAACAAATATTTACATTTACCTAATTCGTTTGTCAACAAATGGGGTATCTACATGACGAAGCTCCTACTCATCATAATGCACTCATTTAGTCAATTGAATGATGTTTCCTGAAAGTTCGATTGGACGATAAGGACCAGTTTTCTGGGCACCAAGATCACCAGAATTGAATAAAGTGATTTGTTCTTTAGAGGATATGCTAAAGATCAGGGGTACAAAGTACACCAGACGATAGGAAATATAGAATAAGGCAGGCTTTCCGAAAAGTTAATGCGCAAATGCTTATTTTTTATCAACCTTGTCACTGCAGATCCACTTATATGAGGGCATTCTGGATTTAAATCGTTAAAAATATGAGCTGCTTCGTCATGGGAACGTTTGCGATCACCATATTCAACTAACATCAAGATTTCGATTCGTTGTTTTTCCGATAAATGTGCCGCTATTCTTAATTTACTTTTAAACTTTATTCTAATTTGAAATTGGTATCAGTTTTCACAATTTGTACATAAATGTGGTTCACGTTTTTAACGACTATTATTGTTTTTTGTTTAATTTTAAAAACCTACAGTCATATCATTAGTACAGTACAATTCAATTTAGAAAAATAAAACTGATATTCTATAAGATATTTTGTATTAAAGCGAGACATTGCTCCTATTTCTGGAAATAAAAAAATAAGCTTCTTTGTGATATGTCACTCGACCTAGGTTGCCATTTCAAAAAATTCAAGATGGCAGCCGTACGCAAAACGCTGACGTCAAAAACATTTGACATTTGCTCTAAAATATGCAGAATAACGTCTCCTTCAAATTTTTCCAAACAAATTAAACTTCCTAACAAAGCCGATTAACATGGTCTTAAATCAATAATTAAATGATTGAAATTCGTGACGGTTGAAGCTGAACGGTTTTATCAAAAATGCATACATGGTCCTGTCCTAATTTTTTAAGCACTATATAATGATATAATATAAAACATAATACAAGGTAATCAAAAGTTTAGAGTTTTTGACCACTTTGTATTATGGTTTTTCTTATAGCATTAGATAGTGCTTGAAAAATTAATATAGGTCAATATAAGCCATTTTAATAAACTCTGAACAGTTTAGCTTCAGCTGTTAGTTGTAGTTCAAAACATACGAATATAAACTGTCTAAAGATCGTAAATTATTGACTATAAATATACCCTATGTGTTAATTTTTAAATCTTCTATTTATACCCTTCCAAATGAAGTGTTACTTACTTGACCCCTTTTGCTATTTAAAAACATTGAAGGGATGAATATTACCTGTAAAGGGTTCAACAAAATATCGAAACTCTTAGTGACTGATATTTAAAGAAATTCGAAAGTCGACGATAAGATTTAATCTTATCACTGTATATCTACATTTTTTCGAATTAAATATTTCAGCAAAAATCAGTGCTAATGTTACATAGTTCAACATTTAACTTAAATAATCATTTTATTCATTCTGGCTAGTCAGAGTAGTGCAGTAAGAGTAAATATGAACAACAAAAATAAATAAAAAATTGTAAAAAGATTCTCTAGAAATTTTTTTTACATGCGTCACAATAATAATATCGTGTTTTTATTTATGAGAATGCTTGAAAAAAATTCAACCAATAATTTCTTAATTTATACTCATTAATTAACTACATTAAATTTTAAAACATTTTCAGTTGGACCACTACACACTTTTATACGCGATTTATCCTGTATGGACATAATCTACAATTTCTCAAATTATGTTTTGCTTTGAACGGACGCAGAATAGTGTATCACTGAAATAATTGGTGTATAGGTATGTGAAAAACTTGGCAACCTTGCATGGACGTATGATTGAATGCAAATCAGACAAAAACGTATATGTTGGAAGTTCAAATACTTACGGCTGGGAGGAGCTAGAAGTACTTTGGAATGTCAAAAATGCAAATTTTTTTTTGTATATATAAAGTAATTTAAACCGACAGTGGTATTCTAGATGCACAAAAGAGTAAATATACGCAACCAAAATATTCAAAAATTTAGTCTTTCTAGTGGACGCACAAATACATTTCCTTGTACGGACGCACAATAGATAGCGGGATGTGTATATATATATATAGGGCAGGCGTCAAGTTCGGCCTCAAATTTTTTTATAAGACGTAAAGTTCGGGATCCGAACGTCAAGTTTGGCTACGTAGCCGAAGTTACACATATATTCACTCAATAAAGTGTGAAGTTCGGCTACGCAAGTTTGACTACACTGGCATATAAAATTTATATATTTACTGACGCCGAAGTTACAGTTTTAGGACGGAGGTGTGGGTGGGTAATGGGGTATCTATAAAAATGAATGTTTGTTTATATGTATACCGTTGATACGATTGCTAGGAGACTTTTGTAAGTTGTTGCTGACACCTTAGGGAAGGTTTCTGGTTTGTTTACAAAGGGGTTGAATCAACCCTTATATTTTATTATCTTAAACAGTGAAAATATAGGTTGTGAAGCATACCATTGATACGCGCGATTGCTTTGAAACTTTGGTGAGTTGTTGAAATTTAAGTGGAAATTTCTAGCTTTTTAAATTGGGGGTGCTACAACCCCAAAATTTTAAGACCTAAAAATAGCTGTGAGGTATTGATAAATATAGATAAATAGAGTTCAGATTGCAGAGCGTATTTTTTAAACTGATTTTAAATTAGTAAGATTGTAAAAATACCCCAATATTTTTACAATTCAAAATATGGGTTGTGGGGTAAAAGATGTATAGAAAATATATCAGAGGGAGTAATTAAGAAAAAAATAGGGGTCAACATTTTTGAAATCTTCTCATTTCATGGCGATGACGCGGATTTCAGTAAGTTATTTGATTATGAAGGATTAACACTTTAAAAAAGAAGAATGACGTTTTTGTCAAGTTATAATCAATAATCAGTGATCAGTCGGGATTTCTGGTATATATACATAACGTTATTAAATGAATTATAACCTTCATAAAAACTAAAAAATTGAAAGGAATGTAGGTACCTATAATGTGGGTAGGTATCTAAAAAAAATTGAGAAATGAACCAAATAATATATAGCGATATGGAGAAGAATTGATAAGGAATTAGAATATGTTAAATTACCCTAGGGGCCACGTTTATCAAGAGACAAATAGTGCATATTATTAGGTATTGTGCATTTTAAATTTACAAAAGGAGCTATGATGGATTGGAATGAGAAAAAATAGAACAGGCAAAGGATACATAGATGGATTAAGTTATAAAAAATATTGGGCAGGTGGAAAAAAAAGCAGTAGAAGATAGAATGGTTGGAAAATGAGTTTTTTGTGTTGTGAACTAGAACATTTTTCTATTCTTAACTAAGTATTAAATAATGATATAAATAGGTACGTACATTATGCTCAAGTTAGATATTTTGTGCAAATGTTGGTGAGAATTGTGTAAACTTTTAAGACATAATATATTAACTGAGATTGTTGGACATTTGTATTAAACAAAAAAGTACAAATTTTGAAAGTTTATTTTAAAAATCATTCTTAATTAAACTAATATAGTGTTTTATTCTTAATTATATTTACCAAAAGTGTAACCATTTTGTAAAAATATGCCATGTGGATAGCAATGAGTTAGCGGTTAGTAAAGTATATGGATATTTTTCAATAGGTAGGTACTTAGGTACGTAGTGCTAGTTATATATGTAATAAACAATTCTAATTATTACAAGATATCTCTGGAAAGGAGTATATGTGTATGAAACAAATAAATTTGAAAGACGGAAGGGTAGGTAGATTCTAAAGGTATAAACATATAAAGCATGATAATAATGTACCAATTTATCGGTTTTAGTATAACTGTAATGTATAAATAAAACATTACAATCAAAACTAACATCTAAAAACATTCTCAAGACAATTATTATCATCTCAAAAATAACTGGCAACCAAGGATCTGATTATTTTATGTACCTATGATAATTTGTGTTTATTTCTTAAGCTTTATTAAGGTTCTTTCCGCTGCGTGAAAATATTGGTCCAATTTCAGATTGTATTTTCTACTTTTTATTACAAATTAAAAAAATTCTTTTCAGTTTCACAATATACATTTGAACAACACACTTTAGTAAAATCTAAGTAATTGTGTGAAATTATGTTTTGTGTAATGTATAACCAATTTTTGCTAGTACATAAATTAAATTTAATATTTTTGTTTCACTTACTACAGTAACATTTAACGGGCCTATTCTGTATCTAAGTGGCAGTCGAGCAACTTTATAGCAACTGACTGACAAGCAACTCTAGATAGTAACTTTTTAACCACTTTCAATAAAATTGCTATTCTGGAGACTACTAGTGGTTAAGAATGATGATTATTCACTTTTATAGTGTAAATCGACCTTACTTTTCCACTAACAAGTCTGAGAAGTGAGGTTTTCTTTTGCAGTCGTTCATAGAATGGAAATCGAAAACAAAAAAAGGCAAGAGACATTTCCATTTCTGAGACCAAAACTGGAGGAGGACCAGGAGGGCTTCCAGAGCTAACAGATATGGAATTGAGACTTATAGGAGTATGTGGAAAGGTATCAGTTTTAGGTGATAGTGATATTCCATAAGGAGGCTTATTAGAACTAGAAACAGAAACTTCTCAGCCTCTCCAGTCTCTTGAAAATAAATTGATCTTCAGCCATGTGAAATGGATTGCTCCGATCCCTTAAATTTCTTTGAATAATTCTGACTCGATCACTAGGAAGATAAAAGATTTTATACTATATTTACAATTTTTAGTATATTTTTATACATACTCATTGTGTATTTTATTTATTTTCTTGACCTAACAAAATGTTCATAATCCACGGATCCATCTTCCTACCAGCACACTTCTACCTTTCTCTGACAGTCGCTAACGCTAACAACCACAAATATTGTGGTTGCTCAGAAACAACTATAAATTAACTTTCGTAACCACTGGTTGCCTCTACAGAATACCAATTGAAGACAAGTGGCAACCTAACCACTGACCTTGTTCTAAACCACTTGCTCAGTAACAACTTTGCGACACAGAATAGGGCCCTAAATGTAGTTATGTACCTAGTTATTACAATGAGTAAATCTATTGTTGAAGTGGAACTACACAAGATATTAATTTTAGATCATAATAAAATGTCATGGAGTGTTCAAATATAGATATCTCCAATAGTACTGATGGAAAATTTGTTTAAATGATGAATAATTGTTTTGAAATGTTGGGGGTATTCAAGACGAGATTTCATTGTGAAAAGTGTTACCCTACACCACCTGCTGCTGTCTTAAGAATTAAAGATTACCCTATACATAAATATGACTACCTAATTCAGTAGAACATGCTAGAGTGCCCCACTGTTGGTTGGTGTTTGTTTGCAATTATCCAACTTTGATTTTGTTAATGGGGCCGATTGTTTTTTATTGCAAAACAATATAATCCAAATAAATCCTACATATTTGAATATATTCTTCAAAAAATAAAATATTTATACATAAGTAGGTATATATTCTTTAAAATATAAAATTTGTTTTCGTCGATTTTTATTGACTTCATAAACAAAAACATTTTCATTTCATATTCAACATTCAACAACAATGGAGGTTCAGGGTTGCGGGATAATAATAAATCCCAGATAACACTAGGCAATCCATGGAATATCCATTGGACATCCATTGATGGACACAACGGCTGTCCAACGGACGTCCGTCATTTGTACATTAGACATCCTATGGACGTACTTTGGACTACACAAAAAATACAATTATGGATGTCCATTTGGACACCATGAAACATCCATATATAGACATTTCATGGACTTCCCGTGGACTACTTATGGACATGAATTTTTGGTTATGAATGTACACTTTTTATATTATATTAATATCACCAAGTACAATGCCCAAAATTAAAACAAATTTTTTAAAAATAAAAGTATTTATTTAAAAAATCTTTAAACAGTTTTATTCATATTTCTACTTTTGTAAGCATCCCTTTCCGAACTTCGCCGCAACCATTTTCTAATAGCCCTTCCTACAGATTTGTTATCCAAATTGGAAGCAGCTGTAAAAAAAAATTTCATTTTCTTCTAGTAGTAAACGATCTTGTGTAAAATTGGACTTGGATCACATATTTCATGCAAAATATTTGATGTGTGATCAATGCAATTTAATTTTTTTTCTTTCTCGAGGAGAATAATTTGGTCCTATGAGGATGAAAATAATGTGGCCGTTACAATACATTAGAATGTAATAACTAGTATAATAATTATTCCAGTATATACAGGCCACCAACATTACAATACCTGTGTAAGTTCATCAAGTACATATATTGTTTCACTTACAACTTATTTTTTATCACATTAGTCCAATTCCATGGGACTAAAAAATTCTTATGTACTGTATACACAAAGCACATTTTTCATAAAAACTTAAGTGTTAAATAGAACACTTCTTTTTTATTTTTAAATTTAAGTTGACATTTAAACATTAAATTTTCAAATCCCAAGTAATATCATTATAGTTGAAATCATATTCCTCATTAATAATGAATTCCTTTAATCAAAAGTAATACAAGCAGCCAACTTACCTATAAATAAAGCACAGATGTTACATTCTTTGAATGCTTGTTTTTGTTTTGTTCCATCAAAGGTAAATTCCTTAGAAATTTTGTCAGATATTGTGGAGGTGAAGTACCTTTTGATAATGTAGGCATCTTTGCCACCCAATTTTCTTATCTGATGAACCTATAAAAATTCATGTGACATTATTTTGATAATCTAGTAGATACAGTACAACTCATATCTCATGACAGGGTGTGGTCAGTGCACCATAGAAAAATTTGAAAAGAGAAGCCGTTGAACTTCTGCGAATGAGCCAGTGAGACCTCTGCGCAGTGTATCCTTTCCTATTACGAGATATCAGTCATAGTGTACTATACCTTGTTTTTAAACTAGGAGGAGCATTTTAGGAAACCTCAAACACACCACTAAAAGTAACTAGATTGGGAGTGTGTTCCGAAAGGGTCGTGTTCAGACTTTTTGAACTAATTGACAATTACGTGAAATATGTATTGTACTGCTGGTAGTTGTCGTGGCCAATAAGGGATCAAGGTATGTCTAAATATCAAATCATCATTGGCCACAAGCCATGTCAAAAGTAGTAAGCAAATGTCGCAAAATTGGGAAAAAATGTATGGTTATAATAAGTAGTTTATGTAAAATTTGTTAATAATTTGAGGATAAATAATTGTGTAGAAAATGCAATTGTATGTTTAAATTATTATTAATTTACGTTTGACGCTCAAGGTATAGCACAAATGCGATAATATTGTACTGTAATGATTTAAAACTTGATATAAAAATATTTAGAAAAATAAGATTTTACTTGAGAACTTGTATTATTAACAAGATAAAACAAGCGTAGATTTTGTTTATCAAACTGAATAAATAATAAAAATAGTACTTTACTTGGTTGGAATATAATACTTTGTTAAAAATAAAACAATAAACAACAAATGCAAAAAATATGTACAGTTAGATTGAAGTAATGAATATTTTCTTATCAAAAAACACAAAACTGACAAATGTCGTTGACAGTTGAATCAAAAGAGCTGTGTGAAACGGGCTGCAATCTGACCAATCACTAGGCAGCAGAAATGCCAACTTAAATTCAAATCGCTCCTCTTAGTTTAAAAACAAGGTATAACAGTTGAATGATCGTTACAATTATTCAGTACAATACAATTTAATAATGTGCCCTACAGTATTACCAATATAAAAATTAACAATTCTAAAAAATTTGGTTATTCTGGTAACACAAATAACATGTTCTACTAATGTATGCTTTGTCTAAAGATAAATACCTTACTGACGAAAACTAGAGAAGAAATACATTGTCCCTTATTATGCTTACTCCAAAGAAAAGGAAATATAACTTACAGCTTGTTTTAAATTATTTTGGTCCTTTAGATAAAGGTTGCCTCATTTTCAATAGGACAATTAAATTTTAGGTGGAAATTTTCAGCTGTTTCCTCAGCAGTTGTAGACGTAACAGAAATTTGATTGCTTACATCTTCTATCAATTGAAAAATACCAGCTTTTATAGAGCTCGGTTTTTTCATTATGCCATTGGACATTCCTAAAAAAACATTCACATTACCCTTATATAAATTTAAGTGCCACATCCATTTATTTATTTATTCACGGGCCTTGCCCACTTTTAGTACAGTACAAATAAAATTAAAAACCTCAAAATAGAGAGTCAACCTAAATAATATGTCATAATAGTAATAAACTAACAACAAAAAGCATAAATATATTAACAGGTACAAAATCGAAACAACTATTATTAGACTAGGGAATTTAAGTCAGAGTAAAGTTGCAAAACCCTCACAAAATTACATTAAAAAATTCTAGGCTATCAGCACAAAAATTTGCGATTAATTATAAGTGACTGAAAATAGTTGAATAATAACGAATTTTTATGTTATATATATACTTACCAATCATTTTTTTTATCTCTGCACAACAGCAATGCTTTTGAGTTTGTATAAAATTATTTACAGAGTTATCTAAAAACAAACAGAAGACATATTGAAAAGTTCTCTCTTCTTTTTCTTTCTAATACTTGGGGCCTTGTACTAGTTTTTTATTCAGCGACATTTCCATATAACTTTACACTGCACTATAAATTAAACGAAGGATTATACAATAAATATTATAATGAATGAGTAATTCACGTATGCAAACCCTGCGAATTCGCAAAATGTCTATATGCATGCTGCTGCTGTAAGATATAACACAGAGAGTTTGCATGTGTATCTTATCTCTGGTTTGCATCATACCCTAACAATTTCGCATGATCGGAAAAATCTAAAATGTTTTTTCACTAAATGTGGAAATAGTTCCACTTACGTTTTAGGTTAAATTTGTGTTAATTTTTATCCAAAATGAATCATGGACATTTGACGAGTTTCCAATGGACATCCAAAATGGGATATCCAATGGACTAACGGAGACAGGATATCCATTGAATGTCCAATGGACATTTTGTGCTATAGTTACAGTAGATTTTTTCGGCGTATTTCATCTAGGTACACCAGCTCATCTACCTACCTACATTTTTAACGTGTAAAGTGCCAAATGTATCGTGAATTTATTATACAATTTGTTCATAAATATTAGGGATAATTTGGTTACTATTTACATTTCGTTTTTTTTTGTACTACCAACTGTTGCATTTTGAGGTTAGGTGTAAGTACATGTGTACGAATTTATATTATTTTTTTTTTGGAAATTTTTAATATTCGTAGATAAACTCACTTGCCCGTTCCATACCTAATAAAAAAAACGGACTGCATTAAAATCTATCGTTATTACTTTGCTTTGATTTTAAAAGGCTCTAAAAAAAGGGGTACCTAATCTACATTTAGTGCAAGAAGAATTTCCAGCACAGGATCCTGAACAATTTAAAACGTTTCTGAGAATGAGTAAAAAGGTATTTGATAAGCTCTTAAACCTAGTAACTCATCAGATAAAAAACACAGATCACTAATACGCGATTGTCAATATCTCCCCGTGGTAAAGCTGACAATTGCCCTAAGATATTTTGCTATAAACGACTTTGTGGATTCCAGGAGACACTGTAATAGAAGGAAATTATATTAAAAGCCTTATGTTTACATTTCATGTGCATGAATCAACAATTTTGCTTTTTGTGCCTAGAATACTGACTGCATAGATACTGACATATTTTTATAAACAAAAAACCATAAGATTATAAAATTTTTGTAAATTGTAGAGTGAAGGATTCCTTTGAGTATATTTAAATTATATAACTTTTAGGTTCCACATACTTACTGCTGCAGATTGGTTAAATATTTCAAAAGATTTAAAAAAAAAGAATGGAATTTTCCCTATGCATTGGGAGCAATTGATGGAAAGCATATTGCCTTCAGAAAATATGGTCCAGCATTCCACAATTATAAAAATAAACATTGCATTGTGTTCTTATATCTAGTTGGAACAAATATCTACCACAAATGCTTGTTAACTTTAATAATTTGCATTATGAACTCAAATGTTCGATAAACTAAGAATCTTCTGCTACACTTACGTAATGTCACTTTTACTCTTGTATTAAATGTATTGTTTAACTATTTATTATACTTGAAATCGTTTGTTTCTTTTTTAAACTTTTGTGAAGTATTATGAAAATTTTATAATGTTTGACCATATTGCTCTTGTAGGTATTACCTAATTTATTATATAAATTTTGTCTTACAAACTATTACTAGGGATATAATTTTTTATTCTCACTTTGTACAAAATTTTAAAAAAATCATTATTCTATATATTTATATAATTAACATACATGAATGTAGATAAAGCATTACACAAACATTCGTGTAATATTCATTTACCTCCATTTCGTCAATTATTTTGGAGACCACATTAATAAATTATCTCTTAAGCTTATTTACTTTTCTTGTACCTTTTATTCTTCTCATTTCTGCAACCAATTTTGTGTATATATAAAAAATGATATATTGGAAAAATTAACTATAAATATTTAAAGTTTGTTTTAAAAATCAATCTAAAAACAAATAATATTTATGAATTCTGTACTTGTTCCTATTTGACAAATTTTACTTACAAAATATACACTTCATCAGTGTATGAGGTCCTTAAAGAATCTGTAGCGTCTCCCAGTACATTTTTGGTAGATAAATATATCTTGTTCTACAGATTTCCATTTTCTTTTCTGACTATCAACTGACTCTATAGAAAGCTAAGGGTAAGGGGAATTATATTATCTAGATGATCTTGGTCCAGGGTTTGTTGGGGTACGACAGGGGAAAACTAGAGCTGTTCATTAAAAAATTACTTTGGCTCAGTTTGTCTTAAGAGGCCACCAAATTTCAGTTCAGATTCTGACTCGGCCTATGAGCAGGTTTAAAAACTTTTGATATTGCAAATATTTAGAAACCATACATTAAATATATAACTTCCAAATTGCATGAGAGTATTTCATTTTCGTTTCAACTAACCTGAAAAGTACCCTCACTAGGTAGGTAGGGTCATAGACAAATGTAGGGTTGTTTTGTTTATCATATATCATATATTATATCAGTTTCAGTTATCAAAAACATAAGGTAGTTTTCTTCTTCTCTTTGTTAGATTGCTATAGTGGACTCACGTCGATTAGGGAAATAGGGAGTCAAAACCCCACCAACTTGGTTTAATGGGTTGTAAAAAATAAAAATTCTAGGTTACCTTTTCGCCTTTTTTTTATTTTAATGCTAAAGTTGACTTGACTCTTAAAATTAACTTCTAAAGATGTTTTTTACAGTCGTGCGTAAAATGACTAATTACTATTATATTCAAATGAAATCGTAATGTCGACAAATGCCGAGGATTGAGTTACTTTACGCTCTAGCGCAAAAAAAGAATCTTTTTCGCTCGCTTATTTCTTCAAACCACGCCCTCCGAATCAACTCAATTGGTGAATATTTATGTAACCGCCATTGCTAACTTCCTATCGGCAAGCGCGTGAATGTGTTCTTCCCTCTCACTTCGACTTTGACTGATATGAATCGGATTCTGACAAGTCAGTAGATCTTTTTAAGATTATTCATGATGAATAGCGAAATAGTAATTATGGGCCAAGGTAGAAAAGTGAGGTATTATTGTCGAGGTCCATTAAAGACCGAGAAGCGAAGCTTCGAGGTCTTTAATGGATCCGAGACATTAATACACTTTTCTACCGTGGCTCATATAGCATTTTTTTCACTACTTCATTACTGGTATTTTATTTTTTTAAACATTAGTTTGTCGACTCCCGTTTCACATGACATGACATCTGTGCACAAGTTAACCTCACATTCTATTAAATGGATTGAGATTTAGTTATAATCAAGTAGGCTCTGTATTTTTCTACCTTGGTTAATAATGAACAACTTTACTACCTCAACAAAAGTCAATAAAGTTAGGTTTAGAGGCTAGTAGTGAAAAAAATACTGTTTTAATTATTAAAAGTGCGACTGTAGAAAAAATTATGTGTGTTTTTCGAGCGTAAAGTAAAATTGCCGCTTTCGAAAGATCACCGCGCTCCGCGGCAACATTCTTTCTCAAGCGGCAATCTGTTATTTTATGCTCTAAATACACAAATAACCATTATAATGCCGACCCTTAAACAATAAACAATCATTCTTATAAAAATATAAAATTCAACCAAGGATCAACATTTCATAGTGATGACGCGGATTTCAGTAAATTATTTGGTTATGAAGGATTTACTAAGAAAGAAGAATGACGTTTTTGTCAAGTTTTAATCAAGGTTATCTATGATTTTATTTATAATTTTTGTTTTACCAGATGACCAGTCGGGTTTTTCTGCCCGCATATAAACTTTTATAATTTGAGAATCAAAAGTAAATTGATTAGTTTTTTGAAAATATAATATAACATAAACAATCTTCGTAAAAACTATAGGTACCCAAAAAAATTTGAGAAATGAACTAAATAATAATAGGGATATGGAGAAGAATTGATAAGGAATTAGAATATGTTAAATTACCCTGGGGACCACGTTTATCAAGAAACAAATGGTGCATATTATTATAGGTATTGTGCATTTTAAATTTACAAAAGGAGCTATGATGGATGGAATGAGTAAAAATAGAACAGGCAAAGTATAAATAGATGGATTTAGTATCGACGAGAAGCTAGCTCCCAGCTCCAAACGAGTAAAATTGATCTGGCAACACCGCTCGACCGCTCAGCCGCTGAGAGTCGAACGTATTTACGAGGGGCATACGTTATCGAACTTATTGTTTGATATTTTGCATATGAATTAATAACTTTTCTCTGCTTTATTCAAAGGGAAAATTACGAACAAAAGTAACTAGAGCTAGGGAATACAGAAAAAACTAATTTCAGGCAATTAATGACGTATTGTTAATTTGTCCTACCATACTAGAGTGACTCCAAAAAAATGATTTGGGTTACAAGGTACATATATCGATGTCCGTTGAAAAAAAAAATAGAAATAGATTGATAAATCAATAGTCTTTAGCATGTCGTCTTCAAAAATCACTGACAAACGTTCCAAGGGTGAGAAAAAAAATAAAAATCAATTTTCTTGAAAAAACTTTTTTACTTTATTTTCTCTCCTGTATCTACATATATCGATGTCCGTTGAAAAAAAAAATAGAAATAGATTGATAAATCAATAGTCTTTAGCATGTCGTCTTCAAAAATCACTGACAAACGTTCCAAGGGTGAGAAAAAAAATAAAAATCAATTTTCTTGAAAAAACTTTTTTACTTTATTTTCTCTCCTGTATCTACATATATCGATGTCCGTTGAAAAAAAAAATAGAAATAGATTGATAAATCAATAGTCTTTAGCATGTCGTCTTCAAAAATCACTGACAAACGTTCCAAGGGTGAGAAAAAAAATAAAAATCAATTTTCTTGAAAAAACTTTTTTACTTTATTTTCTCTCCTGTATCTACATATATCGATGTCCGTTGAAAAAAAAAATAGAAATAGATTGATAAATCAATAGTCTTTAGCATGTCGTCTTCAAAAATCACTGACAAACGTTCCAAGGGTGAGAAAAAAAATAAAAATCAATTTTCTTGAAAAAACTTTTTTACTTTATTTTCTCTCCTGTATCTACATATATCGATGTCCGTTGAAAAAAAAAATAGAAATAGATTGATAAAACGATAGTCTTTAGCATGTCATATTCAAAAATCACTGACAAACGTTCCAAGGGTGAGAAAAAAAATAAAAATCAATTTTCTTGAAAAAAAATGTTTACTTTATTTTCTCTCCTGTATCTACATATATCGATGTCCGTTGAAAAAAAAAATAGAAATAGATTGATAAATCAATAGTCTTTAGCATGTCATATTCAAAAATCACTGACAAACGTTCCAAGGGTGAGAAAAAAAATAAAAATCAATTTTCTTGAAAAAAAATGTTTACTTTATTTTCTCTCCTGTATCTACATATATCGATGTCCGTTGAAAAAAAAAATAGAAATAGATTGATAAATCAATAGTCTTTAGCATGTCATATTCAAAAATCACTGACAAACGTTCCAAGGGTGAGAAAAAAAATAAAAATCAATTTTCTTGAAAAAAAATGTTTACTTTATTTTCTCTCCTGTATCTACATATATCGATGTCCGTTGAAAAAAAAAATAGAAATAGATTGATAAATCAATAGTCTTTAGCATGTCGTCTTCAAAAATCACTGACAAACGTTCCAAGGGTGAGAAAAAAAATAAAAATCAATTTTCTTGAAAAAACTTTTTTACTTTATTTTCTCTCCTGTATCTACATATATCGATGTCCGTTGAAAAAAAAAATAGAAATAGATTGATAAAACGATAGTCTTTAGCATGTCATATTCAAAAATCACTGACAAACGTTCCAAGGGTGAGAAAAAAAATAAAAATCAATTTTCTTGAAAAAAAATGTTTACTTTATTTTCTCTCCTGTATCTACATATATCGATGTCCGTTGAAAAAAAAAATAGAAATAGAGTAATAAATCGATAGTCTTTAGCATGTCATATTCAAAAATCACTGACAAACGTTCCAAGGGTGAGAAAAAAAATAAAAATCAGTTTTTTTGAAAAAAATTTTTTACTTTATTTTCTCTCCTGTATCTACATATATCGATGTCCGTTGAAAAAAAAATAGAAATAGATTGATAAATCGATAGTCTTTAGCATGTCATATTCAAAAATCACTGACAAACGTTCCAAGGGTGAGAAAAAAAATAAAAATCAATTTTCTTGAAAAAAAATGTTTACTTTATTTTCTCTCCTGTATCTACATATATCGATGTCCGTTGAAAAAAAAAATAGAAATAGATTGATAAATCAATAGTCTTTAGCATGTCATATTCAAAAATCACTGACAAACGTTCCAAGGGTGAGAAAAAAAATAAAAATCAATTTTCTTGAAAAAACTTTTTTACTTTATTTTCTCTCCTGTATCTACATATATCGATGTCCGTTGAAAAAAAAAATAGAAATAGATTGATAAAACGATAGTCTTTAGCATGTCATATTCAAAAATCACTGACAAACGTTCCAAGGGTGAGAAAAAAAATAAAAATCAATTTTCTTGAAAAAAAATGTTTACTTTATTTTCTCTCCTGTATCTACATATATCGATGTCCGTTGAAAAAAAAAATAGAAATAGATTGATAAATCAATAGTCTTTAGCATGTCATATTCAAAAATCACTGACAAACGTTCCAAGGGTGAGAAAAAAAATAAAAATCAATTTTCTTGAAAAAACTTTTTTACTTTATTTTCTCTCCTGTATCTACATATATCGATGTCCGTTAAAAAAAAAAATAGAAATAGATTGATAAAACGATAGTCTTTAGCATGTCATATTCAAAAATCACTGACAAACGTTCCAAGGGTGAGAAAAAAAATAAAAATCAATTTTCTTGAAAAAAAATGTTTACTTTATTTTCTCTCCTGTATCTACATATATCGATGTCCGTTGAAAAAAAAAATAGAAATAGATTGATAAATCAATAGTCTTTAGCATGTCGTCTTCAAAAATCACTGACAAACGTTCCAAGGGTGAGAAAAAAAATAAAAATCAATTTTCTTGAAAAAACTTTTTTACTTTATTTTCTCTCCTGTATCTACATATATCGATGTCCGTTGAAAAAAAAAATAGAAATAGATTGATAAAACGATAGTCTTTAGCATGTCATATTCAAAAATCACTGACAAACGTTCCAAGGGTGAGAAAAAAAATAAAAATCAATTTTCTTGAAAAAAAATGTTTACTTTATTTTCTCTCCTGTATCTACATATATCGATGTCCGTTGAAAAAAAAAATAGAAATAGATTGATAAATCAATAGTCTTTAGCATGTCATATTCAAAAATCACTGACAAACGTTCCAAGGGTGAGAAAAAAAATAAAAATCAATTTTCTTGAAAAAAAATGTTTACTTTATTTTCTCTCCTGTATCTACATATATCGATGTCCGTTGAAAAAAAAAATAGAAATAGATTGATAAATCGATAGTCTTTAGCATGTCATATTCAAAAATCACTGACAAACGTTCCAAGGGTGAGAAAAAAAATAAAAATCAGTTTTCTTGAAAAAAAATTTTACTTTATATCAATTTTTAGATATGCCTGATAATTGTCCACATAAACCACACATTAGCCGGACACATACACACTGAACATCTGAACAATTTCTAATAACCTATTAATTGCGGAATATGTGGCATGTGCGGAGAGGGTTGTCTCTGATATGTATAAGGGTATCTATTCTCTTTGAGAAGGCGGAGTCAAAAGTGTAGAGGGCTGGTCAGACTATATTTAATATGTAGGCAAAGATTACAAAAAATCTTTGATGTAGGTAATAATATAACCTTTTTAAATTAAACTAACTGTTTATAATTAATTTCACTATTATAAATGATATTTTAAAGTTTTCATTGGTTCTTTCAATAAATGGTGAAATTAATTATAAACAGTTAGGATAATTTATAAAAGTAATATGAGTAGATTCCACAAAGTAGGGGCCCAAACAGTAAATTCTAATAATGTAACCATTGTATAAAGATACAATGATGTAACTTTGAATTAGGGATGGCGATCTGAAATCGAAGAATTGATTCCTCGGACCAAATAAATCGATTTTTAAATCGGTATGTTGTACTGAATCGATATTTCACCCTTGAAAATCTACATACGATTTTTTCTGGTTTGGTTTTGGAAACTAGGTATAAGCTATATTATCTATTTTCTTAACTTTTTAATGTAACAAATACATTTAGAAAATAAATGTCTTCTTTTATATCTGATCTGATACTTTGATATGGTAATAAAAATAATTGTTATTATCGAATTCCCTGAACTAAAAAATCACTGATTTCACTGATAAGAGATCCCAGAGATTGTTTATTATGGTATTTTTCTTGTTTTTCATAAAATGGATTTATATTTACATTGTAAATACAAACTTGAAAAAAATTGATTTTTTAGAAATCGATCTTTTAGACCTCGATTTTTTTATGAATCGATTCATCAGGCTACGATTCGAATCGATTTAAAAATCGATCTTTTTTGGAAAGAATCGCCATCCCTACTTTGAATTAAGACTTCTATGCCACATACTAATCTGACATGGGCGTTTTGTACTCTTTGAAGGTAGTTTTTATAGTTTTGTGATAAAACTGGTCCATAAATATTGTTACCATAACCACTGTTAGTATTGCCTTTTTTCATTGATTGAAAAAATTTTATTCGATGCTTTTCTATTTTCATGGCATCACCTGTTCAATTCATATCAGCCAATCAGGACTAGGATTCGGAAAAATCTCCTTAGGTAAATGGCACATGTAGGTAAATCCGTTGCGGTCTCACACCACCGGTACCCAGAGCGGGGGTCGTTGTTTTTCCCTTTCGCACACTACAAGGAGTAACAGAGCCGCCTTTCGGCGCCACAGTACCGATAAACAAAAAAATATCAGACGTCGAGCGGAGCGGAGGGTTTGTTTTGTTTTTTCCATGCACTCTTCCACAAGTACATTCCTTTTGCCATGGGCGGCGTTAGAAGTAGGGGTAATGAGAAGGAATCGTTTAAAATAAACATCCCTTCCGTGTCAGAAGGTTATTCTGTGACCAAACTGTTACCGAGATTTGAGTTTTTACTGTTTTTAGATTGCCTACAATCTTTTTATTTTTCAATTTTAATTTAATATCTACACGTGCATTCGAAATGTAAAAGTCTTTATTTCAATGAAAACATGATGTGTCTTTAAAGATCGTCTCGTCGTAATTATTTTCAAGGAGTACCATCAGTACCTATCGATTTATCAATCTATTTCTATTTTTTTTTTCAACGGACATCGATATATGTAGATACAGGAGAGAAAATAAAGTAAAAATTTTTTTTCAAGAAAACTGATTTTTTTTTTTGCTCACCCTTGGAACGTTTGTCAGTGATTTTTGAAGACGACATGCTAAAGACTATTGATTTATCAATCTATTTCTATTTTTTTTTCAACGGACATCGATATATGTAGATACAGGAGAGAAAATAAAGTAAAAATTTTTTTTCAAGAAAACTGATTTTTTTTTTGCTCACCCTTGGAACGTTTGTCAGTGATTTTTGAAGACGACATGCTAAAGACTATTGATTTATCAATCTATTTCTATTTTTTTTTTCAACGGACATCGATATATGTAGATACAGGAGAGAAAATAAAGTAAAAATTTTTTTTCAAGAAAACTGATTTTTTTTTTGCTCACCCTTGGAACGTTTGTCAGTGATTTTTGAAGACGACATGCTAAAGACTATTGATTTATCAATCTATTTCTATTTTTTTTTTCAACGGACATCGATATATGTAGATACAGGAGAGAAAATAAAGTAAACATTTTTTTTTCAAGAAAATTGATTTTTATTTTTTTTCTCACCCTTGGAACATTTGTCAGTGATTTTTGAAGACGACATGCTAAAGACTATTGATTTATCAATCTATTTCTATTTTTTTTTTCAACGGACATCGATATATGTAGATACAGGAGAGAAAATAAAGTAAACATTTTTTTTTCAAGAAAATTGATTTTTATTTTTTTTCTCACCCTTGGAACGTTTGTCAGTGATTTTTGAAGACGACATGCTAAAGACTATTGATTTATCAATCTATTTCTATTTTTTTTTTCAACGGACATCGATATATGTAGATACAGGAGAGAAAATAAAGTAAAAATTTTTTTTCAAGAAAACTGATTTTTTTTTTGCTCACCCTTGGAACGTTTGTCAGTGATTTTTGAATATGACATGCTAAAGACTATCGATTTATCAATCTATTTCTATTTTTTTTTTCAACGGACATCGATATATGTAGATACAGGAGAGAAAATAAAGTAAAAATTTTTTTTCAAGAAAACTGATTTTTATTTTTTTTCTCACCCTTGGAACGTTTGTCAGTGATTTTTGAAGACGACATGCTAAAGACTATTGATTTATCAATCTATTTCTATTTTTTTTCTCAACGGACATCGATATATGTAGATACAGGAGAGAAAATAAAGTAAACATTTTTTTTTCAAGAAAATTGATTTTTATTTTTTTTCTCACCCTTGGAACGTTTGTCAGTGATTTTTGAAGACGACATGCTAAAGTCTATTGATTTATCAATCTATTTCTATTTTTTTTTTCAACGGACATCGATATATGTAGATACAGGAGAGAAAATAAAGTAAAAATTTTTTTTCAAGAAAACTGATTTTTATTTTTTTTCTCACCCTTGGAACATTTGTCAGTGATTTTTGAAGACGACATGCTAAAGACTATTGATTTATCAATCTATTTCTATTTTTTTTCTCAACGGACATCGATATATGTAGATACAGGAGAGAAAATAAAGTAAACATTTTTTTTCAAGAAAATTGATTTTTATTTTTTTTCTCACCCTTGGAACGTTTGTCAGTGATTTTTGAAGACGACATGCTAAGGACTATCGATTTATCAATCTATTTCTATTTTTTTTTTCAACGGACATCGATATATGTAGATACAGGAGAGAAAATAAAGTAAAAATTTTTTTTCAAGAAAACTGATTTTTATTTTTTTTCTCACCCTTGGAACATTTGTCAGTGATTTTTGAAGACGACATGCTAAAGACTATTGATTTATCAATCTATTTCTATTTTTTTTCTCAACGGACATCGATATATGTAGATACAGGAGAGAAAATAAAGTAAACATTTTTTTTCAAGAAAATTGATTTTTATTTTTTTTCTCACCCTTGGAACGTTTGTCAGTGATTTTTGAAGACGACATGCTAAAGACTATTGATTTATCAATCTATTTCTATTTTTTTTTTCAACGGACATCGATATATGTAGATACAGGAGAGAAAATAAAGTAAAAATTTTTTTTCAAGAAAACTGATTTTTTTTTGCTCACCCTTGGAACGTTTGTCAGTGATTTTTGAAGACGACATGCTAAAGACTATTGATTTATCAATCTATTTCTATTTTTTTTTTCAACGGACATCGATATATGTAGATACAGGAGAGAAAATAAAGTAAACATTTTTTTTTCAAGAAAATTGATTTTTATTTTTTTTCTCACCCTTGGAACGTTTGTCAGTGATTTTTGAAGACGACATGCTAAAGTCTATTGATTTATCAATCTATTTCTATTTTTTTTTTCAACGGACATCGATATATGTAGATACAGGAGAGAAAATAAAGTAAAAATTTTTTTTCAAGAAAACTGATTTTTATTTTTTTTTCTCACCCTTGGAACGTTTGTCAGTGATTTTTGAAGACGACATGCTAAAGACTATTGATTTATCAATCTATTTCTATTTTTTTTTTCAACGGACATCGATATATGTAGATACAGGAGAGAAAATAAAGTAAAAAAATGTTTTCAAGAAAACTGATTTTTATTTTTTTTCTCACCCTTGGAACGTTTGTCAGTGATTTTTGAAGACGACATGCTAAAGACTATTGATTTATCAATCTATTTCTATTTTTTTTTTCAACGGACATCGATATATGTAGATACAGGAGAGAAAATAAAGTAAAAAAATGTTTTCAAGAAAACTGATTTTTATTTTTTTTCTCACCCTTGGAACGTTTGTCAGTGATTTTTGAAGACGACATGCTAAGGACTATCGATTTATCAATCTATTTCTATTTTTTTTTCAACGGACATCGATATATGTAGATACAGGAGAAAATAATGTAAAAAATTTGTTTCAAGAAAACTTATTTTTATTTTTTTTCTCACCCTCGTAACGTTTGTCAGTGATTTTTGAATATGGAATATGAAAGACTATTTATTGTATTATCAACCTTTGTAGAAAATTTAAACGCGAAACATCGATATATGGTAATACAGTAATAAAAAGAAAGTTGTAAATTTTTTAAAAAAATTCTTAGTTTTCAATTTTTTCGACCTCCGTAGCGTTTATCAGCGAATTTTGAATTTGGAATATGATAGACTTTTATATTATTACAAATAACTCAGTTCTTTCTCAACCAAATTTTTATACCATATTTCAACCTCCCCCCGTATACTAGACTGGTCGAGCCAAAGCAACGGTGATAAACGGACATCTTGGTGCGCTGTTGCCGGCTCAGTCAATTGTCGCAGATTTACTTTTGGAGCTAGGAGCTAGCTTCTCACCCGTGGATTTAGTTATAGAAAATATTGGGCTGGTGGAAAAAAGCAGTAGAAGGGAAAATGGTTGGAAAATGAGGTTTTTGCATTGTGAACTAGAACATTTTTCTATACTTAACTAAATATTAAATAATGATAAAGTGCCTAATATATTAACTGAGATTGTTGGACATTTGTATTAAACAAAAAAAGTACAAATTTTGAAATTTTATTTTAAAAATCATTCCTAATTATACTAAGATAGTGTTTTATTCTTAATTATATATTTACCAAAAGTGTAACAATTTTGTAAAAATATGCCATGTGGATAGCAATGAGTTAGCGGTTAGTAAAGTATGGATATTTTTCAATAGGTAGGTACTTAGGTACGTAGTGCTAGTTATACGTAATAAACAATTTTAATTATTACAAGATATTTCTGGAAAGGAGTATATATGTGTATGAAACAAATAAATTTGAAAGACGGAAGGGTAGGTAGATTCTAAAGGTATAACAATATAAAGCATGATAATAATGTACTAATTTATCCTTTTAGTATAACTGTAATGTATAAATAAAACATTACAATCAAAACTAACATCTAAAAACATTCTCAAGACAATTTATTATTATTATTTTAAAAATAACTGGCAACCAAGTATCTGATTATTTTATGTACCTATGACAATTTGTGTTTATTTCTTGAGCTTTATTAAGGTTCTTTCTGCTGCGTGAAAATATTGGTCCAATTTCAGATTGTATTTGCTACTTTTTGTTACAAATTAAAAATATTCCTTTCAGTTTCACAATATACATTTACACTTAAGTAAAATCTAGGTAATTGTGTGAAATTACGTTTTGTGTAATGTGTATAACCAATTTTTGCTAGTACATAAATTAAATTTAATATTTGTTTCATTTACTAGAGTATATAACAGTTAAATGTAGTTATGTTGTAGTTATTACAATGAGTAAATCTATTGTTGAAGTGGAACTACACAAGATATTAATTTTAGATCATAATAAAATGTCATGGAGTGTTCAAATATAGATATCTCCAATAGTATACTAATGGAAATTTTGTTTAAATTATGAATAATTGTTTTGAAATGTTAGAGGTAAACTCACTTGCCCGTTCTATGCCCAATATAAAAAACAAAACGAACTGCATTAAAAGCTATCGTTATTACTTTACTTTGATTTTAAAAGGCTCGAAAAAAAGGGGTATCTAATCTACATTTAGTGCAAGAAGAATTTCCAGCACAGGATCCTGAACAATTTAAAACGTTTCTGAGAATGAGTAAAAAGGTATTTGATAAGCTCTTAAACCTAGTAACTCATCAGATAAAAAACACAGATCACTAATACGCAATTGTCAATATCTCCCCGTAGTAAAGCTGACAATTGCCCTAAGATATTTTGCTATAAACGACTTTGTGGATTCCAGGAGACACTGAAATAGAAGGAAAGTATATTAGAAGCCTTATGTTTACAATTCATGTGCATGAATCAACAATTTTGCTTTTTGTGCCTAGAATCTGCCACGTAATACCTATACAATGTACTTCAAGAAGAGTACCTACTTAAAAGTAAGAATAAAATAATTTTACAGTCCATTACAGGTTATATGTTTATTAAGTTTACAATATAGTTGATCGTAATAAAGGGAGATAGTTTTAACAGGCATCGAAAAAGGGTTTTTTGAGAAATAAATTTAAAAAGTAGGTATGTGTGTTAAATTTATTTCACTATATAATTTCTTTATTATTTAGTACTATTATTAAAGATTTTTATACTCAGATTAATTTGATGCTATAAATACTGACATATTTTTATAAACAAAAAACCATAAGATTATAAAAATTTTGTAAATTGTAGAGTGAAGGACTCCTTTGAGTATATTTAAATTATATAACTTTTAGGTTCCACATACTTACTGCTGCAGACTGGTTAAATATTTCAAAAGATAAAAAAAAGAATGGAATTTTCCCAATGCATTGGGGGCATAATTGATGGAAAGCATACTGCCTTCCAGAAAATATGGTCCAGCATTCCACAATTATAAAAATAAATATTGCATTGTGTTCTTATATCTAGTTGGAACAAATATCTACCACAAATGCTTGTTAACTTTAATAATTTGCATTATGAACTCAAATGTTCAATAAACTAAGAATCTTCTGCTACACTTACGTAATGTCACTTTTACTCCTGTATTAAATGTATTGTTTAACTATTTATTATACTTGAAATAGTTTGTTTCTTTCGTTTCTGTTTCCAACTTTTGTGAAGTATTATGAAAATTTTATAATTTTTGACCATACTGCTCTTGTAGGTATTACCTAATTTATTAAATAAATTTTGTCTTACAAACTATTACTAGGGATATAATTTTTTATTCTCACTTTGTACAAAATTAAAAAAAAAATCATTATTCTATATATTTATATAATTAACATACATGAATGTAGATAAAGCATTACATAAACATCTCGTGTAATATTCATTTACCTCCTCTTCGTCAATTATTTTGGAGACCACATTAATAAATTATCTCTCAAGCTTTATATTTATTTTCCTTGTATCCTTTATTCTTCTCATTTCAGCAGCCAATTTTGTGTATATATAAAAAATGATATAATTGAAAAATTAACTATAAATATTTAAAGTTTGTTTTAAAAATCAATCTAAAAACAAGTAATATTTATGAATTCTGTACTTGTTCCTATTTGACAAATTTTACTTACAAAATATACACATCATCAGTGTATGAGGTCCTTAAAGAATCTGTAGCGTCTCCCAGTACATTTTTGGTAGATAAATATATCTTGTTCTACAGATTTCCATTTTCTTCAGATTCTGACTCGGCCTATAAGCAGGTTTAAAAACTTTTTATATGGCAAATATTTAGAAAACTTCCAAATTGCATGAGAGTATTTCATTTTCGTTACAACTAACCTGAAAAGTACCTCGCTTTTTATATGTAGGGTTGTTGAAAATATCCTTTATCTATGGGTTGTTTGTTGTTTTGTTTGTTATTAGTTATCAAACACATGAGGTAGTCTTCTTTTCTTTGCTAGATTTTGTTAGTGGACTCACGTCGTTTAGGGAAATGGGGAGTCAAAACACCACCAACTTGGTTTAATGGTTTGTAAAAAATAGAAATTCTAGGTTACCTTTTAGCTTAGACTTTATTGGTCTAATCCTTTTAGCCTTCTTTTTATTTTTTTATTTTAGAAATGGAACTTTTATAAACTGATAGATATTTTAATGCTAAAGTTGACTTGACTGTTAAAATTAACTTCTAAATATGTTTACAATGCCGAGCCTTAAACAATAAACAATCAATTTTATAAAAATATAAAATTCAATCAAGGATCAAAATAAAAATTAGTTTTCAAACTGACTAGATGTCATAATCGCAATCAAGAAGAAGAAACTGGTCAATTGTCAATGCTTTTATTTTTATTTCTATCAAAAATAAAAACAATAAAAAAACCAAAAGCTGCTTATTTATATCATTAAACAAGAACTATGAAGGGTAGAGATACTATCATAAGAATCCAGAAAGTATTTTATCTCTTCATTTATGCTATGGAAGGTTCATATAGTTTATAACATTTCGTTGGTAGGTGAAAAGTCTAATAAAATGGAAATTACAATATTTAGATGGTGGGCATTTAGTATATTATAATCCAAATCTTGATTATTTTATAATACTAACAGGTTTGAAAATTTACAATAACTTACACAAACATTAAAAATTTTTCTCAGATTTTTAAATCTGGGTAAATTAATGGTGATTGTTTCTCAAACCTTATAAGTGAAGTATGTACCTATGTCCATGATAATTAGAATAAAATGTACATTCCACTACATTTAAACTTCAATCAATAATTGTTTTATAGAGCCAGTCTCCATCAGGATGGACATGACAGAAGAGGCATAGTGGAATTTGAAGTTATTTTTTGTATGTTTGATAATATAATTTAAACTTTGTTTTCAGAAATCACCAACGTTCTATTAATGTAAGTACCTAATAAACAGCAGACTTTTAATTAGTGTTAGACAATAAATAATAAAGTTTTTCAAAATTGTAATTGAAATATTTATATTCCTATATTTGTAAGCAACAAATAAAATTGTATGTCCAGTGAACTTTTTATTTTATTCACCTATTCGGAACATTTACTCTATTGCAAAATAGTTAATCTAATCAAGTCACATACATGTTAACTAATATGGGGTTTCATCCTCAATAAAACTCACAAAATACTCGAAACGACTATTTATTCAAGGGCGTACAGTATATTCTTTGGTAACATATATTTCTAAACTGATGCATGTTTTTGTTATTTATTAAATGTCAGTTTTGTTTTTGTGGTAAAAAGATATACAGGTATGATAATACAATTTTTTGGGAATAAGCATTTTTATATAATATAATATACCTCAAGTATTCCAATTAAAAAGGGCCTATTATATAATTTTAAAGTTTATAATAAGTACCCACTTACTTTTTATCAATTTACATATTAAAATTGAATGTGGCAAAGTGCCTTCCAGTTTGTTTAAACTTTCTTATTTATTTAAGTACCTACATGGTGTTATCCAATTTAGCACTAATCTACCAATCACATGTGAAATAGCTACATATGAAACATCATCAATTAAGGTTACAATTATATTTATATCAAGTATTATTTACTTACACAAGAAATATCTTCATATATTAGACGAAGTACACCAAACCAACCTACTATTACTCCCATTCCCATTATTGTATCGTCTCTGAAATGATATGTTTTGTTCATGGAAAGTCAATAATAACGAAGAAAATAATGCTTAAGAATAGATATTTAATTTTTTAAATATAATTGAAAATGTAGGATAGGATTGATTCCAAAAGTATCGTAATTCCAACAAAAACCAATTAGCATCAGTAGGTACCAAAATGAAAGTTAGCTGATTGCAAATGAAAACTAATCAACAGTGGGAAACTGGCAGTATTTTAGCTGATGATAAATTCATTTATTCCCAAAAATTAGATCTCGTCCCAAGGGATGCATGATTCATTTTAAAAATGTATCCCAAAAGTTACAATTTGTATAGTTAAAGTTGAGTGTAAATCTAAGAGGATTAAATGAATACTTAGTTCATGTTATAGAAGAACAAGCTAAAACATATGATGTTCCTATTTCTATTTAAAAACTAGATAAGAATTTTTTCCTCTATCGGATACTTTCAACATTCACTCTGTAATAGGTTAGAAGAATTGGTTTGAAAACTTTTGTATTGTAAAGATTTTTTATTACATTTTGACCAAAATCAATGAAAAGGTATTTAATGCGATTACATTTTAGTAAAGTAGCTGTTGTATAATGAAATATATATTTTAATACCCCCAACATATCAAACAATTGGGTACCTATTCACTATCTACGATAAAAATAATGAATAAAGAACTGTAAATATTTATATTATTAGACATATCCATATTTGGACCTCAATGAAATGTTATTACATGTACCTACTTATATGAAAGCAAGTAATACTTTTATTTAAAATATATAAATTGTCTGATCCAGAATGACTTTAAACTCTATTTTAGATGTTGTTGACATTATATATTTTGTGTTTTATTGTAATTTACTTATTTTTATGACTACACTATATTAACTGTTACCATATAATAAATAAAACAAAAATTAAATTTCATTTATGTACCAGGAAGGATGAATTGGTTGCACAGAACATCACACAATTAAATATACACTAGTGAAGGATATTACTTGTTGTGTTATTTCGAAACTGAAAGGAATATTTTTAACTTCTACTATAGATAAGTAGCAAGTACCAAGTCTGAAATTGGACACTTATTTGCACATTTCAGGAATTATTAAAAAAAAGCTAAATAATAATTAGCTTTTTAATTATTAGTTATTATTATAAATTATAATGTTTTGATAAGGTAAAGTTAATCTAAAACAGATAAAATAATACCTAAATTATTAGCAACCTATAATATATGTTTATACCTTTAGTATATACTTACCTACTTACTACTCTTTCAAATTTATTTTTTCATAATCGCATTCACCTTTCAAAAGAATTTTTTTGATAATTCAAATGGTTTATTATATTATAGTTACATTCACTAGGTATTGAAAAACATCCAGATAGTTTACTAGCAATTAACCCATTGCTGACCCTAACAGATTGTAAATAAAATGAAACTCTTGAACTTTTGGTAAATATGTGTAATGACCATTGCAGTGGTCTAATTAAGAACGCTTATGAAATTTCACTAGTTAAACTTGATTTATATTTGTTAGTACTTTTTTATTGTTAAATGCAAATATCCATCCGTGAGAGGTATGTCAGTTAAAATATCAATTAATATGTCTTAAAAGTTGTTTGTCCTAGATCCCATCACTTTCATTAACTCATTTTCTACCACTATTTAATGTTTTTAATACTAGCCCAATATTTCCTATGGCAACTGCATCTACTCCTTTTGTATACATGCTTCATCCATTTTTCACTCTGTTCATTCTATTCATTTTTCTTCTCCATATAGTCATTTATATTATTTGGTTTATCCATAAACGATATTTTTCAGTTACCTTGTACATTTCTTAGAATTTTTCAGATTATAGATTTCCTTTGCTTGTCTCATATATCGTTTAATTATTAACGATAATATTTTTCAATTCTATTGTTTATAATAATATACTCGAAAAACTATGCAATTTAATTTTAGTTTTCCAGTGTTACTTATTATAAACTTCTTCTTCTCTTTTAAAGTTCACGAGTTCAAGATTGTCTTTACCTATCATGCAGGCAACACTAAAAAATGTGATTATCAGTTACCGCGGTTATTGTTAATAATTAACTAATAATATACCACATATACCCTTTTTACGAAGGTATATTACAAACTACCAATAGGAATGTCAACTCTCGATAAAGCAACTTCTGTTACCATAGTTTTATCATACAAATTTCGATTATATTATCCCCTTAGGAAATTAAATGTTCGTACGTTCTACGTAGCCAAACTTGACAGTATATGCTGAAAAAAAGTGAAGTCAAACTCACCACTTTACACAAAACATATACCGGTATATACCAGTATAAGTATATACTAGTATACGATATACTGGACGCCGAACTTGACGCCTGCCCTATATATATATATATATATATATATATATATATATATATATATATATATATATATATATATATATATATATATATATATATATATATATATATATATATATATATATATATATATATATATATTGTTTAATGGTATGTTGGTCAGCCCGGTATATGGACGGGTCGTTCGTCCACCCGGTATTTTCAATACAGTTGGCGGTGTATATATTACGTAGTTGTAAGTAGCTAGTTATATTGTACTAAAGGACACAAAGAGGGGTAAATTAATTTGAGAAATACAAAAAATATATACGAACAGTATTTACATCAGCCCGGATAAGCTAACAGGCTGTTGGTGAGCCCACGTCTGATACATTTCCATATCATACGGCTGCTGGTCAGCCCAGCTGCGTTGCCACATTGTATCCTCCCATGATTGATACCGAGTTTAGATTACTTGGCGTACGTTATTTAGGAATTTGCTGCAAATCGGTGTCTAGTATGTTATGTTTTAATTTTGTTAAATCATGGTGAACAGAAGCAAACAAATGGTCGAAATGGCCAGGAAAAAGTATAGTTTCCGAAAGAACAAGCCGGTAAGCATATATTTCTTTGTTTATAAGGTTTATTGCTCTTTACCAATTTAACAAATAGTCAGGACTGGCTCGTTAAAAAAATCATGTGAAGCAACGCAATTTTGCCGCGCTTTTTGAAGCTGATACTCATAAAAGATGCCAATTGAAATAAGGAATTATTGGAAATATATTTCAAAATTTCACTCATAATAACAATTAACAGTTCAATATATTTTTTATGTTTATAAGGGTACTCTTCAGCATTTTTATGTTGCAATATAGTCTGTCCCATAGATATTTCATTTTCAATACTCAATTCCCAATGACTACATTCGTTAATCTAACCGGCGTGATTGCAGTGGCAAAGCATGAGATTTTTTGTTTCGGTGGACATGCGGATAAACACTAATCAATTGAAAGTTGTCTGACTTTTATTGTATAAATTTATTTAAACCATATATCACCAGCACCCTTCGTCACAACGTCATTATGGACCGTGAATATTTTTTTATTATTTTCTACTTTGGAAACGGAAGCTTCCCGCTACAAATAGAAACTGGAATTATTGAAAGTATCATTGAAGGGAATTTACTATTTGGGAAAATTGTACCTACATAAATTTGTTTTGGTTTCGGAAATTTCCTGGAATTATTTCAGTTAAGCAGGTAATTGGTTATGGAATTTTTATACCATAATATTGAAAAGAAAACAGATACAGTGTCAAAAACTACAAAATTTCGGACAATTTAATAAAGGAAAACTTCTCTTAAGGAAAGTGCGTTGTGGATGTGAACTTTTCAGGTATACTCCGTACAATGTACACAAGGTGATCTAGTAACACTATTTTTATTATGTCGATTTTCAAACGCTTTACTGTATATTTATAGTAATTTACGTTACAAGTCCGGGAAATGGCTTATTATAGAACAAGTCTGGAATTTCTAGACGAGTACTTTAATGACATTTCACGGTCGTGTATCGTGAAATGTTTCATTTCATACTGTGTTGTTTTAAAAATGAAATTTTAATATTTTATTTTAGATTACCTACCTGTATGTAGGTGATAGCAGTCCGGGAAGTAAAAATTTCCAGGACCGGGTAATGTAATGAGTTACTTTCCGGACTTGAGTCTATTTCCCGGACCGGGTACTGTAATGAGTTATTTCCCGGACTTAAATGAGTCCGGGAAATAGCTTATTACAGCACAGTATGAAATAAAAGGTATTTCAGGTCAAATTACCATTTACAAGGGTCTCCAAGTCTTACTAATTTATCTTTGGAGTCATCTGCCAGTGTAACAACGATGGATCTATCTTCCGCATCATACAGCTCTTCCTCGACTTCTGGAGCAGACAATGGATTCCTGGAAGTTTCTGTAGAAAAACTTAAAAAGAAGGAAACTCAATTGAACTATAGCAATTGTAACGAGTCAGTTGCTAGTAATTATATGGAAATATGCTCAGAAATAAATTCTAGTAGCTTAAATGAGTGTGAAGAGGTTCATAGTTCGAAAGGAGATTTTGAGGATTCAATCTGTTCGGATTCAATCTGTTCGGATTACTACACTCATTCACTAAAATCCAGCAGCGTTTCTTTTCTGGCACCGGTAAAGTAGATACGATGATTTTAGTATATTTAATATTATTAACTGTACCATAATATTTTCCTGCCTCGATTCTTTTATACTAAAATACTAAAAATGTGACTTTGCTAACATACAACAAAAAAAGCGGTTAACCATTACATTTTCGGAAAAAAATTAGTTCAATGTAATTTTAAGTAGATGTATGTCCGCAACACCCCCACCTTCGAATAAACGAATTATTATGATTGCCATTGTACTAGTTGTGTACAGATTTGTGCCCAGAAAAAAGTCTGTACTTGTAACACTAAAAAGTTATACGTCTTACAAAATGGAGGTGCCAAAGCCATGGCCGCTTTCCCACTTGAAGAATTTTGAAAACTCGTCATATATGATTCGTTTGTACTCATTTGTACCGCAAAAATGATCGCTTGTACCCAATGTGTAAGCGCCCAAGCAATTTTCAAAATTGGAGATGCTCAAAACGTGGCCCCATCTCCACTAGCAGATTTTTTAAAACCTATCATACGATTCATTGGTATTTCGTTTATACCGCAAAAATTATCGTTTGTACTTAAACCCACAAAAATATATCGGTAGTTTTATGATGGGGTGGGGGGGTGGGGGTCAAAGACATGACCGCACCCCAATTTAAAAAGTTTGGATACTTTCTCCCTCGATCCGTTTTTACTTAATTGTACCGATGGATTTAACGTTTGTACTAGAATTGATTATTAATACATTACGAATATGTAATTAAATTATATTACATATTATATCACATTAGGAGGATTTAAACATCTCAAATTTTATAATGTACATGTTATTTTTCAATTATGCATGGGGTGGAACAGAGTTTTATATTCATGACCCCTCAACTCGCTAAAGTTTCTGCCTCCATCAATATTTGATATCAGGGTTATTGTATTTAAAAACTCGCTTCAAAAAATAGCTGTTTTATGAAAACGTTTGAATCACAAGTTTAAAACCAAAAATAAATCTACAATTTTATGTGGAATACTTAATTTATAATTATAGCTGAAGGCTAGTGACAGATAAATATCGTATAAATAGTTTTTCATAAATAAATGAGTAAATCGGATGTTCGGAAGAATTCATTTATTATAGATATTGCTGGTGGCTTAATTTTGTGCTGTGAATGGGTTGTCTGGAAAGTTAAAAAAAATTTTAATGGGTTGTGTAAAGAGCTTAAAATGTACTCAACTTTTTTCAAAGACTTTTGTTCCTGGCTGGGTCATGAAATAAGGGCCACACAGAGCTCTATCAGCAATCATTTTCATTAATATTGGATGCTGAGAAATGAACCAAGATTGGCGACTTTTATTTAATAATTTAAAAAAAACTCGAGTTTTTCCATCCCGCATTGAAAACACATTGTGAACTATTATTGTGATATTAATGAACTATTATTTAATACTTAATTTAAAGTTTGCAAACTAAGTACAATTTTTTGGGTACAGACGATAATTTTTGGGTTACAAATAAGTACAAACGAATCATAAGTTTTCAAAAATCTTCAAGTGTAGTGCGGCCACAAACCTAGTACAAACAATAATAATAATAATAATTCGTATATTCGAGGGTGGGGGTGTTGGGAACATGGACCTATTTTAATTGTAACTTTGAATTTTGAAACACGAAACGTCAGTTAATTAGTCTTGAATGATATTTTTTTCTTAATTAACCAAACCGTATATTCGATAATTATATCAAATAGAAATGACAATAATAATTTGCTCAACCCTTTAGAAAGTCCTTATACTACCAAAATAAAATGAATAACTAAAACAATCATTTGAAAAAAATTAAAATCCTTTTTATTTTGAAGACAACCTTCAGTACCGTGATGGAAACTTTAAGTCCAGAAATTTTATACCCGAGCGAAGAATTGCGTAATTTAACTTATACACAATTAAAAAATTGTTTTGAACACAATGAAACGGAGTCAGTGGTAAGTGAATAAATTATTAATTAATGGAAAATACTTGAGACTTTGGAATATATTTTAGTTTACAACACGTAAAATGTATTCTTATATTTATATTCACAATTCCTCATCTCTTGGAATATCACGTCGAATGCCACCCAAACTGTTGGCTATGGCGATCTTACATAAATATATTGCTTGAAAATTTTCAACAGAATGGATTAAATATTATTTTCGACATCTTACGAAGTTATTATTATTATTACCATTACCGTTTAACGAAGAAGAAACAACTAAACTCCGGGCTATACGCCCCGACGAGCATAACATGAAAAACGGCATGGTATGATCTATTAGATTTAACTATCTCTTTTGGTTTACAATAAGAAGAGGTCGCATCACTTATAGACCGGTTTCGGCTTAGTTGCGCCAGCAGGAGAGAGAGACAGATGATTTACGCTCAGCATCTTTAAGCCAGCTGGAATAAAACTCTCCCAATAAGATATAAGGTACCATTCGTTTGAACCCTAACCCTGGTTCACTGCAAGCGCACCATATTCACTTCTAACGGACGGGTACCTTATCCTTATATCTTATTGCAAGAGTGTTTTCTTCGGTTTGGCTTAAATATGCTCTATGGGAATCATCTGGCTTGCACTGATGGTGCCAACTACACCAAAACCTGTCTGTGAGTAATGTGACCCCTCTAATTTCAAAGAAAAGGGAGGATTAAATGGATCATACCATCCTGTTCTACGTGATGCGTAATTCAATGCACGTCGGGGAATATGGCCCGGAGCGTAGCTATTTTTGTTTTGATTTTTCAAACTGCGTAAGGTGTCGAAAATAGTATATAATCTATCAAATTGATCATTTTTATTGAGTTCACATAAATTTGATATCGTTTTAGCAACAACACCACGCTGAGAATATGTCGACATATCCGGAGCATAAAACTAATACACCTAAGGTACTACTTTTTTTAAAACTATGATTCCACCTTAATGTAAATTATGTTCCAGAATATAAAGGTTCCTGATACCTCTTCCACATGTACACATTCAAAACAAGAAAAAATATCTAATAATGTGGACAGGGTTCTCACTAATTTCGGAAACATAATTCAAGTAATATCAACAAGTCCCGTTTACTGAAGTTTAACTGATTTTTCTGATGTTGCAGGATCGTGCGCTGTCTAATATAGAACGCATAGAAAATTGTAGGCGTTGGACAAAAAAAAATAATTGTCCTTACTGTTTTATGGAAGTTACCCATTTTCCTAGACATCTGCAAAGAAACCATACAGATGAGGGAGCGGTCAAAGAAATTTTTGAAATGGATAAACAAAATCCCAAGCGGAGAATTTTGTTCTCTTCGCAGGCAAGGAAACTTTAATTTGAAAACTCAAGGAGAAAAGATTCGTCCAATAAGAAGACCGAGGCAGGCAGTTGAAAATGAGGACTATGTTACGTGCAACTATTGTCTCGGAATTTTTAAGAAGCATTATTTACGTAAACATAGAAAAAAATGTGCTCTAAATAATAATCCTAAAAACCGAAGAGAAAATCATTTATCAGAAGCACAATCTCTTTTAATTTGCTCAGGATCCAATAAAGACTTTTACGACTCACTAAGACTAAAAAAAGAAGTATTGAATAAAATGCGCGCCGACGACATTTCAAAAATCGTGATGGGTGATGTTTTAATATGCAGCTATGGTGAGAGTCAGTTAAAGAGACATAAGCGGGTTCAACTAGCGACCATGGTCTCCAACAAAATAAGAGAACTTGGAAGACTCTTAATTACATTACAACCGATGACCGGTGTTAAAAGACTTATTGATGTGCTTAAGCCGGAATTCTTTGACAACATTGTAGCAGCCACAAAAATCATTAGTGGTTACAATGAAGAGAAGCGTTCTTTCAAGGCAGCTAGTCTAGCGTTGCATATGAGTACAAGGCTAGTTCAAGTTTGTGATATTGCTACTAAGTTAATAATCAAGAAGAGTCCCTTCTTAAAATGCGGTGATCCAGAGCCAACATTAAAAAATATTAAACGGTTACGATCTTTGATTTCTAGTCATTGGAACTCAGAAATATCCAGCCTAGCTCTCAAAGATCTCAATGAAAAACAGTGGGAGAAACCAAAACTATTGCCACTTACTAGTGATATTATGAATTTCGAGAAATTTGTCATTGCTGAAAGTAATACCGCATGTGAGAATATCAAGGTTGCAGCCAATATCACACATACAGATACCAAAGAAAATAGTAATCTTCGTTTACACTACCGAAAACTATCAGAGTGCATCTTAGCCTTGACCCTACTTCTTAACAGAAAACGAATAGGAGAGATACAGTTCTTAAAACTAAAAACTTACCAGACCGATATGATATCCAATTATCAAGAAGAGATCGGAGAGTCCCTTTCACAAAACGAAAGAATGTTAACACAAAATTTTAAGCGGGTTGTGACCGGTGGCAAAGGCAGTAAACCTATAGTTGTTCTGTTCCAAAAAAAAATTCAGTTGCTTATTGACGTGATGCTATCTGTTAGAGAGAAGTGTGTTCCAGTCAGTAATGAATTCTTCTTCGCGAATCCAAATACTGAAAGTCGTTGGCTTAGTGGTTATCACGTTATAAAGAAGTTAGCTGACCAGTCAGGAGTTGTAAACAAAGATCTCTTCACTTCAACCAGACTACGAAAGCAAATTGCCACTGTTCTTCAAGTCATGAATATAACTGAGTCCGAAATGGAACAGTTTGCGAACTTTATGGGTCACACCAAAAAGACTCATGAAGAGTATTACAGGTACTGTAACTGTGCAAAATAGGTATTTGTGTATTTAGAGCGTAAAGTAACAGATTGCCGCTTGAGAAAGAATGTTGCCGCTTGAGAAAGAATGTTGCCGCGCGACGCGGAGCGGAGCGCGGCGATCTTTAGAAAGCGGCAATTTTACTTTACGCTCGAAAAACACACATAATTTTCTCTTCAGTCGCCCTTTTAATAATTAAAACAGTTTTTTATATTATCTTAGGTTATAATAGGAGTGCTATGGTAATCGTAATTTTCGCTGACTAGGGATGTTAAAAAATAATCGATTTTTATATGAATCGATTATTATTTTCTTATAATCGATTTTTATAGTAATATTAATCGATTTTTATTAAATCGATTTTATAAATTACGTGTTTCCGTATTCATTTTCGGAAACGGCTTGTATTATTTATCGACTATTTTTCAAAATTTCGACAATTATTGATGATTTTTCAAAATTTTAACAATTATTGACCATTTTTCAAAATTTTAACAATTATTGACCATTTGACTGTTTTTCAAAATTAGTGACCATTTTTCAAAATTCTTACAATTTTTGACCATATTTCAAAAACTTCAACAATTTTTGACAATTATCAACTATTTTTCAAAATTTTGACAATTTTTAACAATAATTGTCCATTTTTGACAGTTTTTGACAATTTTTGACCATTTTTGACCATTTTTGACCATTTTTGACCATTTTTGACCATTTTTGATAGTTTTTGAAAATTATTGACCAATTTTGACAGTTTTTGACAAATTTTGATAGTTTTTGACAATTATCGACAATTTTTGAAAGTATTTCAAAATTTTTGACTATTGATCATTTTTCAAAATGTTTGACCATTTTTCAAATTTTTTAAAAGTTTTTGACAATTATCGACCATTTTTGACCGTTTTTCAAATTTTTTCAAAATTTTTTGACAATTATTTTTGACATACCTACGTTATTTTCCATCCAATTGCAAGTTATGAATATTAAAAGAAAGTAAACCAATACATTTCATTTTGTATGGTAATTGATTGATCTTATCGTTGTCAGTTAACAATGAAACCAGTAATTTGCGTATCGATGATTATAAAAAATAACGAATTTGATATTAACGGACTTTTTGTCAACAAATGCTAGTATCGCAATCGGGGAATTTTGTTATCCGATTAGGTCAAAAATGGCGTTTTATAGATTAGATGCTTGTACGGAAAGGTTACCTTTTTTCCAAATGCCTAATCCATAACACGACATTTTTTAACTCCAACGGATAAAAATTTGTTAGATTTGGATTGGAGTGTCAGTTTTATTATTTAAGATTGACGATGTAGTTTTTGAACGATACAGAATGAACTTGGCAAACTTACACTACACAGCCATGGATGTTTATATTCAGTTGAATACTACACATTGCCACTTAATAATAAGGGGTTCAATTGTCTTAGTTTACTTTCAAATGATGTTTGCAAACCTACCTTAATAATAATATTGAACAATTTTCACAAAGGTAAAGTAGTTTACAAGACTATTTTTTTGTAATACAAAAATTTTACCATTACGTAAGCATAGGATATAAGATATTGTGAAAAAACAATAATATATTCAAATATTCGTCTCTTTACTGGGTCTCTTCACCGGCACAATGTACAAAGGAATATCTGAGGAAGCTATGGAATAACTCTGTTATAATGCCTGCAAAAATTTTAGTAGTATTATTTATTTCAGCTTTACCGCAATGTATGCGCTGTTTATATTAGTTTACACCTAAACAAAATTATGTTTACTAAGTGAAGGATTCAACTTACATATCCATGATTTGAGAACTAAACTTTTTTGTAGATAAGCCAATGCAAAAAACAGTAAAGAAAAAAATTCAAAGAACGGCGTGGACGAACGAACAAGGAAGTGAAATAAGATCTTTCTTTGCTGAGCATATTAAAAAAAAGAAGGCTCCCAAAAAACATGAAGTGCAATTGTTGATGGACCAACATAAAACTCTTTTCAAGGGTAGAAATTGGATAAAAATTAAGGCTTATGTCTACAATTGTTATAAAAATAAATTAATAATGAGCTTGTCTACCGATAATAAAACTTTTTTCTAACACATCCGTGTTTTCATTACTTTCAGGATATTACTTTTGATAGGGCCGTGTCAAGCTATAAAACATTTGTGCAAAATATAATTTTACGACCTTTTTAAAGTTGCAATTACACATCTATATATAAATAAAAATTGAATAAATGCGACTACCTGTGTGCAATTTTCAAATTATTTTTTAACTACACTGTTTACTAAACATAAATAGTAAATATTAATGGGTTAACAGGTGAGTTTTCTGTGGAGATATAACTGTGGCAGAGCCACGCGGCAATGAAAACGAGCTGTCGACACAATAACAAAGAATTGTTGAATTTATTCCGGTCTGACCAACGTACTATCCACATCCCAATGTATATACTGTCGGGCTTCGAGGCGACGTTGCAAAACTTAGGGCTGATCAACATGCTTTTTGTATCCCACGGATATACGCGAATCTGTATATATAAACAGCGCGCCCTACATGGTACTTTCCGGAACTAACTGGTGTATATGATATATGTTTTCGGTTCAAAGGAGAGCCCAGGCGAAATTTTGTCAGAGTGCTTCTGTGGATACTTTTATTAAGTATACAGCGTGATTCCTTGGTGAGCCCGGTGTTGGGACGACCAACGTAAAAATGGGCTCACCAGACGTATCATATATTGAACGGGCTTACTAATGACCATAAACATATCTATATATATATATATATATATATATATATATATATATATTAATTATTTCCACTCGATCTCTAGCACCGAAACTAAAAGAGGTATCAACAAGATTTCTTGTAGGTTTATACGGTGTCACTCGGACTACAATTGTAAAATATTTTGATGTATACAGGGTGGCTAATTTTTGTGGAATGAAAATTAATTTGGTTTTTTTAAATTGAACACCCTGTATACGATTATGTCTTCTGATTCTACTTAATATTAGCTTTACGGTAGTTTTTTGAATTTGTAAATCCGACGCGGCGTTGACAAGTTATTCCTATTATAAGCAGATTTAATGAAAAAACAGCACTTCAGAAATATTAGCACAATAAACTCATTTTTTCAAAAATTCCTCCAAAAGGCTACTATGATGTAAATGAAACATACACCTACCACAATAATTACCCAACATCTTCACCTGTTGCACAGGGTGTTTGCCGATGGCGTGCAAATAGTCTAGTTTTCAAATTGCAATAACTTAATTTTTTCAAATGGGACACCCTGTATATTTTTCTTCAGTTAGAAGCTCTCCTTAATACACATTAAAAAAATATAGGGTTTTGGACATCTAACTTTACTATTTACTTTAATAATTGACGTTAAATGAGAAATAACATATTTTACACAATTTTTAATAAGAAAACAAGTTATCTATGAAAATGACAGTAGGTATATTTTGTTGTAGCATTAATTGTCAACATAAAATTTTGTATTATATCACGTCTACTATATTTAATCGGTATTAGGTATAAAAAATGGATTATAATAAGAATTATAGTGTTCAAGAAAATATTGATATGATATGGATACTGGGTGAATGTCAAAAAAATGCGTTTCTTGCTAGTAGGGTCTATCGTCAAAGATACCCAGAAAGACGTCATCCACAAAAGGATACTTTTGAGAATTTAAAGAATAGATTTGATAGAACGGGAACCGTCAAGTATGAAAAACATTCACGTGATGCTACAGCTGTTACTGTTGACAACGAATATAAAGTAATGATCAGTATAGTTGAAGATCCCAATGTAAGCACAAGGCAATTAAGCAATCAGTTAGATATTTCCAATACCACAATTAGACGCATAATAAAGAAGAATAAATATCACCCTTACCATATCCAGCTTCACCAAGAATTGTTACCGCGTGATTTCGCGCGTAGAGAAGAATACTGTAGATGGTTAATAAACAAGATAAATACAGAGCGTAACTTTTTAAACAAAGTTTTATTCTCCGACGAAGCCACATTTCATAAGAACGGTTGTGTAAATAGACACAACTTCCATTATTATTCGGACCACAATGAACATTTATTTAGAACCACATCACAGTATCGATGGTCTTTGAATGTGTGGGCGGGAATAATAGGTGATTATGTAATTGGTCCCTATTTCTTTGATGGGACTGTAAATGGAGCTGCTTTTTTAATTTTTTAGAACTTGATTTTAGAAACCTTTTGCAAAATGTGCCTCAAAATTATCGCAACGGAATGTGGTTTCAATTAGATGGTGCCACACCACACTACCAATTAAATGTTCGCAATTGGTTAAATAGGGAATTTCAGGATCGTTGGATAGGAAGGGCAGGACCTACAAATTGGCCTGCTAGATCGCCGGGCCTTACACCTTGCGATTTTTTCTTGTGGGGTTTTATTAAAAATATTGTTTACAAAGAAGAGGTTACCACAAAACAAAATATGAAAGACAGAATTACTGCAGCATTTAGACAGGTGACCCCTGCAATGCTAAGAGATGTGCGTAAATCAATGAAAGAAAGGGCAAGAAAATGTATAAATGAAAATGGAAGACATTTTGAACACCTATTATAAATTTTAACTTTCAATATTGTAGTTTTCTTACGATTAAACTTTGTAAAATTTTGTACTTATTAAAAATTGTGTAAAATATGTTATTTCTCATTTAACGTCAATTATTAAAGTAAATAGTAAAGTTAGATGTCCAAAACCCTATATTTTTTTAATGTGTATTAAGGAGAGCTTCTAACTGAAGAAAAATATACAGGGTGTCCCATTTGAAAAAATTAAGTTATTGCAATTTGAAAACTAGACTATTTGCACGCCATCGGCAAACACCCTGTGCAACAGGTGAAGATGTTGGGTAATTATTGTGGTAGGTGTATGTTTCATTTACATCATAGTAGCCTTTTGGAGGAATTTTTGAAAAAATGAGTTCATTGTGCTAATATTTCTGAAGTGCTGTTTTTTCATTAAATCTGCTTATAATAGGAATAACTTGTCAACGCCGCGTCGGATTTACAAATTCAAAAAACTACCGTAAAGCTAATATTAAGTAGAATCAGAAGACATAATCGTATACAGGGTGTTCAATTTAAAAAAACCAAATTAATTTTCATTCCACAAAAATTAGCCACCCTGTATACATCAAAATATTTTACAATTGTAGTCCGAGTGACACCGTATAAACCTACAAGAAATCTTGTTGATACCTCTTTTAGTTTCGGTGCTAGAGATCGAGTGGAAATAATTGGCGCACCCTGTGGTACCTAAAAACTGTTTAAACAATCTACCATAACGATACTCATAAAAACCGTTTTCAGAAACTAAAATATCTTCCATAGGACCCGTTTTCAACTGTAATAAACGAACAAAAATAGCTTATGTCCTTCTTGATGGTCTATTATATGGGCCTATAAGTTTTATCAAAATCATTTAAGCCGTTTTGGAGATTAACCCGAACAGACACACTTCCTGAATTGAAGAAAAGAAAAAATAATAAGTTCATTTTCTGAATTTGTGCTATTTTACAAAACTTTCTAAAAAATATAAATAATCGACACTTTGGACATATTACTCGATGCTTGAGAGTACCATTAGGGAATAAATATTGAAGAGTGTAAGATACTGCAAGCATTACTAAAACGCAGAAACCAAGGGCCTCGTTCTAAAAAGGCAAACATTTTTTGAAACTTGTCTAAAAGCAAAGTGGATTTATATTAATTTAATATTTTTCGCTTAACCGCTTTTGCCGGTTGAGGCATATTCAGAGGGTCTAACATTGTTTTTCGAAAAACTTTTTAAAGAACTATAACTTCTCAAAAAAAATTTTATTTCTATAATAATATAACTTATTCTTCCAAAAAGTCAATAATAATGTTGATTTACGACATTCTTTTTCATTTATAACATTCTTGACTTCCACTTTTGGGGAGAATAAGTCTCGTTTGAAAACAAAACTGAAAATTAGCAATTTTTCACTTTAACGCTGTGTATCTGGAAAACTGGAATAGGATCAGATGTGAAATTTATAATTTTCAAGCCGTTATGGTTATATTTGCGTTGTTCATTTTAAACGGTAAAAAAAAGTATATTATTGTGAAGGTAAATATAATTTTTGCGATTATACATATTCACACATTTAGTAGTGTGTATGCAACATAAATTTTGTTTAGCTCGTAAGTTTAAAAAAATCCAAAAATGTGGACTCTTTTTAACTTTACCACTCCGTATCTAGCAAACTGGGGCGAATACAACATAACAAAATTCCAAAAAATTTACGCCTCTTTACATAAAACAGCGCGATGTATTTTCAGTATATTTAGCAGTTTCTTCGGGCTCCGAGGGAGTACAACTTATACTGTACATGTTCAAGGCACGTGGTTCAAAACAATTATTGTATCATTGTTTTATGTATTGTGTGAGAATGTCCACGATGTCAATTCGATCTAAGAGAATATTAAATTTGGCTTTACATAGGATTCCAGAATGTAAGTATTTTTACTAAGTTTAATTTTAATAATAGTGTGACAAATAATGTTTCTATTATTACCTTTAGAAAATAAGTAATTCTTTTTGAAACATTTTTGCATTGTTTTAAACCTAAACTAAAGCCATCTTATAACACATTTTATTCATTCATCCACAAAGTTTTTGAAAAAGTATTATTTTTGTGGAAGGTTAAAGTAACATATAAAATCTGCTGGTCAGAATTAAATACAACGATAAAATATCAAATAATATCAATTGGAAAACAAAATATTTTACTTCTTAAAACTTTTCCATATGTACAACCACCGTACATCAACTAACGACAAGTAGATTCACTTGCGTCGGAACGTTTGAAATTTTTGGCACATCGTCTCTCTGGCGCCATACTCGCCCGTTATCATAATACAACAATTACGAGGGACATAAGTGTGGTTAAATACTGCAGTGACCATTATAATACAGGAATATTAAAATAAAATTTAAAAACTTTTAAATCAAACTACGGTGTAATCGAACAAGCTTCTAATGAATATTATTGATTAAATTGTTATGTTCAGCATAGTAATGATTACAAATGTATAAGTATACTTAGTTTGGGGTGTTGTTTCTGTAATTTTTCTGTTTTAATGTTACGATTAGCAAATTTTAATGTATAATAAATACGTAATCTTGTATACAATGAATAAAAATAATCAATTGGGAAATTTGTTCAAGGATGCCACAATTTAACATTGTTAAAGCTATTTTTAAGCTTCATACCGACACCACATTCAGAGGCTATTTTATTAAATTGATTTATAAATATGTTTTCCAATTCTATAACGAGTTCCACAAAATTTTTGGGAGGCACAACCAAATTACAAATGTTGGATGAAACACTATAATCTTTATATTTCATAAAAACGGTAGCGTCTCCTTCTAGATTATCTATCTTAATAAATTCTAAGCAAGTGTTACACGAATGCTGCAATAAACACTTTTTAAGTAGTAACGTATACCAGTGCATTTCCATCGACACTTTTTATATTTCTATAATCAGTCGTAAACACTTTTAGAGGAGTATAGATATTATTTGTAGTCGTAGAACTAACTGTACTTTTAAGCAATTCAGATTTTGTATTAAGCAAAATTTCATTTAAATCTTGCATGCAATTTGCTCCTTCGGAGTAATCTAAATATTTAAGAGAAGTTATTTTTTTAAACGCTCTGCAGAATTGGATTGGCGTAGGGTTTCTTGCATTACCACAACAATTTCTGATTTGCCCAAAAAAATTTTCCAGACAATCCTGGTTAAGGTTTCTCGTTAATAAGAAAGTGTAATTTTTTGTTTGGTGTAAAATTTCCCACAAAATAAAAATAGCTGTAATTGTCAACTTCCACCCAAATATAAATTTAAGTTGTTTAGTAACGTTTTTTCCGTTAGAACTGAAAACTTGAAGGTTATTAAACATTGTGAGCATATCTCTAAGTTTTTTGCTTTTCAGTGCCCATAAAGGCATTGAAATTATTTAAATGACATATTTTGTATAAAAGTAACTGTAGTTCTGGCTGATGTTGGTAGAATTTTAAAGTCAATATAAGTACTTAATGCCACGGCTACAGAGTGACTAAAAACTTGGAAAGCAAGTTTTACCTTCATCTTTTTAAAACTGCTGGGGTAGATATGTTCATTAGTAAGTCTGGGTGCCAATCTGAATTCTTTTTGTTTCTCGTAATTATACATCGTATCTAAATAGGCTTTGTTGGTTTCACCATCTTTAACTATGAAATTGTATTTAAAGAAATTTTTCCTTGTCGATTTCAAAAGATGGGGTACGTCAAATAAATAAACAATTTTTATACTATCCACAAAAAATACCGGATTGTCCTCAGTTAACTTTAACGAACTTTTCGCCAGTTTTTGAAAATTAGATCCTTGATCAGATATTACTCCCAAAACATTTTATCCTGCATTGGATATTTTTCTGACACTTTCAAATAATATGTCTCTTAGATCATCGGCGGATGCCGAATTTTTATAAAAAAAATAAGCAACAGGCTGTTTCCAGCTAGTTGCTATACCTCTAGCCATCACTACCAGTACACTAGATGCGATGTCCATACTATTTTGGTTAGTTTCTTTAAACCCAACAATTTTGTCAATAGAAATATTATAATATAAATTGGATTTGATTGACATTTCATCTAGACACAAAACACAATCTCTTTCCTTTTCACCTAACAGCTCGGATCTTGATTTCATTAAATTAAAAATTGAATCATTAAATCCCGGTTTTAAAATCCAGCGTCTAAGAAAACGATGAAGTGTTGATATTGAAGGCATTGTACAAACTGTTGACATTTTTCTGTAAGCTTTCGGACCTAAGAAGTAAACACTCAAAGCAAATTGCTTAAATTCGTCAGTATATCTTGCTCCTTTTGGAGCTTTATTCAGTAGTTTAAACTGACATTCTAGAAAGTTGTATGATTTTTTGGAATAGTTTTTTTTTAAGAAGTACAAAACGTCTTCAAAATTAATGTTCGTTTCTAGAGACCTTTTGGAATTAGATAATCTGGTTCTCTTGAAATTCCTAATTTTTTTTCTCTATAACTTTTTCCTTGGTGTAGAAGCTGAAAACTTTGGGCACGTCTGAACTCCAATATCTATAAAGTAAGTTCATTCATTTTGTTAAGGTTTTTTAAAAATGTATTTAACCATACCTATTTGAGCACTAGTTGTTTGAATAGAAACGTCACTGCAGACTTTAATAGGAACGTCACTGCAGGCTTTAATAGGAACATCAATATATTCGTCGTTATCTAAAACAAAAGTTTCACTTTCATCGTTTATGTTCAGATTTTAATAGAACCAATTCAATCAATAATTAGTTAGTTCAACCTCTAACTAAAATTAAAGCAATAAACATATAGAGCAAATTTCTCACCTTCAGTTCTTTGTTATAATAAAGAACGAATTGCGAAACAGTTAATTCGATTCTTCAATTCATTTGTGAAACTATTGTCAGTAAAATGCAAATTACAAATTTTTATCCTATTATAACATTGTTCCACCGTTATATTGGCATATCGGTGGTTTCCTTTAAAACCCAAAACATTTTTCCAAGCTTCACATCTGCAATATAATATAGAAAATATAAAAAGTTTACTTGTATACTACTAAATTACCTCTTCTCTTACCTAATTTTGTCTTTTGGGCATCTAAAAAACGATCTCTCTTTCACTTTACTGCGACAACCATCAACAGAACAATACACCACTCCAGGCATTTTGTAATGAAATAAGTCACTATAATATTTATACTAAATACAAACTTATAATAAAAATATGTATAAATATTTTAATATTCACGCAAAAACAATGATCTGCTCACAAAAACGAAAACAAAAAGCTTTAATTATATTTCCGAAGTTCCGATCAGCATCACATTAACACTGCGCGCTACCCCTGTATTCATCGCTTTCTCGATTTAAACTCGCCAGAACTCAGCAGACGATAGAAGGGGTAAGGAAATTTTCGGTAACCACTGAATCGACGAAGTGAATTTACTTGTCGTTAGTTGATGTACGGTGGTACAACTAAGAAAGGAGAACCGATAATAATCGTTGATAGAAAAATTGCTGAAAATTGGGTTTAAATTAAAGTATTACGTATTATGAAATGTTAAAAATACTTCTTTTGTTATCTTCGATCAATTCTAAATTATTTTGAATAAAAAAACCTCAAATAATTGGTGTACGGTGTAAAAATTAATAAATGATTATAACCCCTTTATTTTAATAGAATTTGACAAAATTGGTTGAATTTTTTACCTCTTACGGAAATATCCAACAATTTCATCTTTTTTTTTCAAAAGGTTTAACAATGTATTTAATTGTGATAAAGTGAAACATGATATTAATTTTTCCAACGACCACGATATAATTTTAACAAATTAGGTAGCATCTGTATTAGCTTTATACAGGGTGTTTCATTAAGAATTGATAAAATGGAAACTCAATTGACATAAAACAAGAAATGAGTAGTTTTGACAAAAGTTTCATACTGTAATATTTTTATAAATGATTTAAATTGTCTTATTTCTTAGAAGACATTGTTTTTTAGCACTGGACAATGTCTCAGGAAACACCGAAACATCTGGTTCTGAATATTTACCATCTGAGGAAAGTTTTCTTTCCAATAATTCAAACAGAGAAGACAATCTTTTTGACTCGTCAGAGCATATCACGATCCCACAAAATAAGGTGCCGTTAGCAAGCTTCACCACTTTACAAAACTCTGTTACAAGTGATTTAACATTGGGAGATTTTACGTTTTTAAAAAATAACGATTCACATATAGAACAGATGTCGTTTTCATTTGAACTTGATCCAGTATGCTCTTTTGTACCCGAATATAATTCATCACCTGACAAGGTAAAACATTCAGTACTGGATGGTTCAGCAGAAAAAATCAATCCCCTCCGTTCTGATGTTCAAGAATTGCCCAGAATACCTAAGAAAAAGCGACGACATCATTGCCTATATTGTCTACAAGATGTTCACAATTTTGCAAGTCATTTGATACGTCATCATTCTGATGAATTTGACGTTCAAAGGTTTTCATCTTTGGACAAGGGTTCAAAACAACGAAAACACGCTTTGGATAAAATTCGACGTCATGGAGATTTTTTGTCTAACGATATAATTCCGGTTAACGAAAACAAGAACGTGAACGATCGTATTGCTTGTAAATTTTGCAAAGGGTATTATACCAAAAATTCTTTGAGACGGCACGTAAAAAAATGTCCTTCGAGTCCTGATCTCAAAAAACCTTTAAGATCACAAAGCGAAGGTCAAACGGTTATGGCTGATCCTTTTGGTCAGAATGATCCTCTAAGAGTGAGCGGAGTACTAAACATGTTGGCAGGTGATGATATTTCTCTTATTGCTAAAATGGACCCAACAATTTGTGAAGTTGCAAGACGGTACATTTTAAGCAGAAAAGAGAAGCACTTATTATTAGTTGCAAAAAGAAAGATGAGGAGATTAGCGAGGCTACTTAAATGTGTGAGAGAACTAGAAAATAATAAAAAATTAAATTTTTTAGACGTATTATACCCATACAAATTTGAAACTATTGTCAAAGCAACAAAAATTATAACTGAGTATGATCCAATCAATAGGTCCTACAAGTCAAATTCACTTGCTTTACAGTTAGGTACTTTACTAAAAAGTGCATTAGACGCAGCACTTTCCCTAGAGAAACAAAAAAGAAGTGGTTCTAAAGAAACTATAGATAGACTGACAAACTTGAAAACTTTAATTGAAACTGATTGGGCATATGAGGTATCCAGTGAAGCCAACCAAAACTTATGTATTAACAAATTTAACAAACCTACGTTAATACCTGCAGCCGAAGATATAAAGGTGAGATTTCTTTAGGAAATATGTCATGAAAATTTACGCACACTCAAAATAGTATATTATGCATCGATCATGTAATGACTCGCATACCCCGGTCAATGCTCGTGTATTAATAACCATTACATGAGAGATACATACGCTATTTTTTTCTACACCCGATAAATAATGAAGAACTATACCTAAATCTTATATTTGTATTGAGCAAAATAACATTAATTACTCGTATTTCTATAAGAAATTCTACAAATTTTACAATTAATGGTATTACCTCGGGTATTTCTTAAAAATATTAAGATTATTTATTGTGCAGTTTGAAAAGTTTATTTCAGATCCCACTGATCTGGAAGATGAAGGAATATTTACATTTATTTCATTCTTGAAAATAAGAAATAAAAACATTTTCGGAGAATGTCGAAATATTATTTGTATTTATTCAGTCCATAAACCGTTGATATAGTTTTTCGTACACTTTCTTAGATTTTTGGGGCAAAATATTCAGCAAGTACTGTATTTTCTGTTTTCTCCGATATGTGTGGAGGAGACGATGGTACTTCTTCTATATCGCTGATATCAGACACTTTGATAATATAGTTATAGAAGTGTAGCAATATTCTACGAAAATTTAATACCTACTGATTTTGACAAATAAAACAGTTAAATAGAAATCTAGGACAAACGTCAAATGCACAGCATGTTTATTGGAAAATTATGCGTTTCCATTGATTAAAAATCTTTATCGTTATGAAAAATCTGTATCATAATGGATCTCATTATGGGCATATAATAGTTATCTTTGTATCTAGTGCGCGAAATGCTACTTTCGTGATCGAGAATTGAATTATTCGAGACCACCAAAGTAGTTCGCGCACGGGATGCAAACAATATTTTTTCTACAAACGTCAAAATCTATCTTTTAAAAATATTATAAATAAGTAAAATGCCTAATTTATTATAGAAAATAGTGTTGAGCTGGCTTAAAATGTCTTTCCTAATCAAATTTTCACTGTTACTATGGATTAATGTTAATATTGTAAATAATAACTAAGGTTATTGTAAAATTCTAACATTATTTTAAAAGTATTTAATTGTTATTCATTTAAAAATAAACAATAATTTGGAGTTTTGCTTCATTTTTTCAAAGATTGAAATACAAAAGTCTTATTAACATGCAGTGTGCGAAATACTTCGCATCCTAGTGCGCAAAGTATTTCGCGCACGGTGTCATGGTAACGTAAGAATCCGAAAAAAAGTGTTACTTCGCATATTGTTGTCAATGCGCAAACCTTGTAATTTTTTGACGTTTGTAGAAAAATGTATTATTACAGTACGGGTGTAGAAAAAATACTAAATCAATTTAATAAATGGTAAGTTTTGCGATTTATATTCACACACATTTAGTTTTAAAATTATTCATTTTTACCAATCCAATTTTTTTTCAGAAGTTTGATGAATATTTGGGGATGACCATGGAAGCAGCAAAAATAAGTTTACTCGAAGACCCTTATTGCATGAAAAAATATAAAATATTACAGGAAGCGGTATATTGTAGTCTATTATTATTTAATAGACGAAGAGTAGGGGAATTAGAAAGAATGACTTATTTGGCTTTCCTTAAATGTTACGATAATTATTCCTCTAACGAATTTGAGAAAGTTTTAACCAATACGGAAAGAATATTATATAATAAATTGAAAAGAGTAGTAATAAGAGGTAAAAGAGGAAGGGGCGTACCAGTTCTCTTTGAAGAAAAAGTTTTCAAGTACGTTGAGTTTTTGATATCGATTAGAGATAAATTTGACTTGAATGAAAACATCTATCTTTTTGGGATTCCCAACTCAAAAAATCCTATAAACGGTTATTTAACCATAAAAAAACATACCAAGGCCGCTTTAGGAGATTCCGAGAAGTCCAAACTTATAACTTCAACTAAATTGCGTAAGCATTTAGCTACAATTAGCCAAATATTTAACATGCAGAAAACATAACTAGAACAATTAGCGTCATTCATGGGCCATACTGAAAAAACCCATGCTGACTTTTATAGACTGCCAGATAGTGTATATCAAACAGGAAAGGTAAGCAAGATTTTAATGCTTTCGAAAGAGAACGGAATCGAGAAATATAAGGGAAAAAAACTAAGCGAAATTGCAATTGATGATGATCTAGTAGAAAATAGTGACGAAGAAGAAATCGATGGAGGAAGTCCATTGGAAAATGATGAAATGCCTGGGGAAATAGAGGAATCCATAGAAAAGCCGAAGAAAAATAGGCGTGTTTTGATTCCTTGGACAAACGAACAAAAAACCATTACGGAAATGTTTTTCAAAAACCGCATCCGAAATAAAATCCCTCCAAAGAAAATGGAAGTTCAAAAACTTGTCATGGAAAATCCTGATAAGTTTAAAAATAAAACGTGGGAACAAATAAAAGTTTACGTATGTAACAGGTATAACAAAAAATTGAAAAAATAGTCCATTTTTATTTAAATTATTAAATAAATTTAATTTTCAAGATAGTTATGATAGATTAGGTTTGTTGTGATCCTCAAACTGTTCCCCTTTAACATTTTTGTTTTCATAGATAGAAGGTCACGATCTGCAAATAGATCTATTATTTGCCAAAAAATATTTTTCTTTTACATTTTTATTGATATATTAAAATAGTTTTTTGAGTTTACTTTAAATTTAGGTAACGTTGAAAACATTATTTTTCGATATATTTCTTATTTCTGTCATTAAAGTTTATTTAAAAGCACAAAAATATTTTGTTTAAATTTTTCCAAAAACGATTGTATTATTCTGAAATAAAGGATGATTTTTTAAAATGTTTGAGCCATGCTCTTAGATATTTTATTCCTCTTGATTCGTATTTCTGATTGATAAATTAACAATTGCAGTCTCAGATTAAAATTTCTTATGAAAAAGGCCGATCGCAATCGTTTTATACAATGTCAATACCTAACTGGTGATTATACTTTTGTTTGTATTTATCAACTGGCCGACAGTATATGTGGCAACGCCGCAAGGAGTCCATATTCCCTGAAATGTTTCATATACGGAACCTACCTTGCTTTGATGTATACAAATATACACCAACGGAGCCTACCGTAGCCGCTACATATACCGGATCCCACTACGACATCAACTTATATAGTGGTATACATCAAATATACGCTAGGAGCCCAAATTAGACTACAGGTATAACGGAGTTCACAATAGCCTGCAACAGTATATATATCTAACTATTATTGTGGGGGATGCGGCAATGTGAATAAGTGAACTCTTTTTAGTTTGTTCTGAGCTTTCGGTAATTTATTATCACCATTATCAAAGAACTACAAAAGATACATTTATAGATATTTCAAACAGGTATAAATAAATTCAGTTTAAAAGTAAAACATTAATTACTTACAACTAAGCGAGGTTAATCACAATCTCTATATATAATATGTATAATATGGAGAAAAAACATGGTATAAGATATTTAGTAATGTATACTTAGAAACCTGCTTAAGATCTATTGATAAACATTGGGATTGTATTCGTTTACATTGTAATATAAACAAAAATGCTTTTTTAGAAATTATCACTTATTTGTTTAATAATACTTTTTTCACATTTAATAAAAACTTTTATAAACAAACTTTTGGTACCCCAATGGGAGCAAATATATCTCCCATATTAGCTGCATACGTTATGGATGACTTGTTAGACATTGTTGTTCCAGTACTTTCTTTCAACCTTCATTTTATAAAAAAATATGTAGACGATATTATCGTAGCACTACCTATCATAAACATCAATGAGATATTAGAAACATTTAATAGTTATGACCCTCACATTCAGTTTACAATTGAAACTGAAGATACAGAACAATCCGTTCCTTTCTTAGATACCAGACTTATAAGGAAAAATGATACTATTACAGTTGATTGGTATCGAAAACCCTGTAGTTCTGGTAGATATATCAACTATTTTTCATACCATAAATTTTCAACAAAAATAAATTTGATAAAACAAATGAAAAATAGGGTACTTATTATCTCAGATAGTACGATGCATGATAAAAACTTACATATATTATCTAACCTATTTATTAATAATGGTTATCCTAAAACATTAGTAAGACAAATTCTGTTTAACACCCCTCATCCCATACATACTGCAATTGAACCAAATTTAGTTATTACGAACTCAGAAAATGTAACGAATACAACTACAACTAACATATTTTTTGCATCTTTACCTTACTTTAGAGAGCTTACACCTAGAATTTCCAAAATATTAAAAGAAGTAACTAATATAAAACTTGCAAATAAAAATGTTCTCTCACTTAATTGTGTTTATAGTAAGTTGAAAGAAATTGATCCTCTTACTGATCTCTCTAATGTAATATATAGATTGACTTGCTCTACATGTAAATCTGCATATGTAGGTGAAACATCACAAAAAATAACTAAACCTACATAAGAGCGATGCAAGATTATATCCAGGAAGATCAGCATTAGCTGAACATGTTTTTTCTACAAATCATATAATAGATTATAAAAACTTTGAAATTTTACATAAAGAAAACAACTACTCTAAAAGGATTTTCCTGGAAATGGCATTCATATCTCAAGAAAATAATTGCTTAAATAAAAGAACTGATATTCAAAAACTTAGTACAATTTATAGCTATTTATTATCTTTCGACAAAAAAACAAAAAATTCAAATATTGAAGATGAGAATTCTGTTCCTTTATATTAACTTACCAACTATTATTTCACTTGCTAATATACTAAACATATTTAAAGACATTTCTATGACTACTAAAAATTAACATCCATGTCGTAATGTCAATTTTGATAGTTTTATTTTTAATTTATTTTCTTGAAAAAGAAAATTATATCTTATACCATGTTTTTTCTCCATATTATACATATTATATATAGATATTGTGATTAACCTCGCTTAGTTGTAAGTAATTAATGTTTTACTTTTAAACTGAATTTATTTATACCTGTTTGAAATATCTATAAATGTATCTTTTGTAGTTCTTTGATAATGGTGATAATAAATTACCGAAAGCTCAGAACAAACTAAAAAGAGTTCACTTATTCACATTGCCGCATCCCCCACAATAATAGTTAGACCTAACTATAGTGTATTTGAAAATCAAGAGAGAGTAAATTCCCAGAATAAAAACTAATTCGGTATGCAAAACTATAGTACAGTACGTGCGGTAAAACTTCAATATTTGTAATGCATTCTAAATTGTTTTTGTTAAGGCTGGTTTAGCCAACGAATAGTGCGTAATACACAATTCTTAGTACGTAATGGATAATTGTTGAATCTTAAAATGTATACCTAACCGTTTACCCAACAAACAGTAAATAGTGCGCTATTTAGTGCTTAATGCTTAATGTACAAAGTTGGTAACTTTGAACTTTATGCGTTAAGAATTACGTCAATGAGGCATGTGCGCATGCGTGGCCATTTTCTTCTTCTTTTTCATGGTTAAGTTCAGTTCAGCTTCAGCATAGCGTCAAAATTTTTAGTTGTTATATGTTGATTGTAAGTGGACCACGTTTTATTGATATTATTAGTTATTTTTGTGAATAAATAAAAAAAATGGACGAAGGGTTGCTAATTGAGCAAATTGAAAGCTTTCCATGCATTTGGAATACTAAAAATAGAGACCACAAAGACTTGTTAAAAATTGAAAATGCATGGAAATCAATAGCACACGTGGTGGAAGGAAGTGGTAAATATAAAACAAACATTTTATATATGATTTGATTCATTTTTGTGTATATATATAACAAACATACTATTTTTTAAGCTGAAAATTGCAAATACACATGGAAGAGTATCCGCAATAAATACGTCAGAGAAAGGCGTTTGTTGAAAGAAATGCCTAGTGGGTCTGCAGCATATACGGGTCACTGGGCATTATTTAAAATGATGTCCTTTTTGGCTCCCGTTATCCAGACAAGAAGGTAATAATACAAAATTATACACCAAAATATTGTGCTGCAACAACTTTTTTTTTTAGAACAACTGGGAACCTGAAGCCAACCCCAAGCCAGCCATCCGAAGTTTGGTCCACCATAATGGTTGAATACGACGAAGCAGTTGAAGAAAACTCTGAAGAAATAGGTGAGAACTCGAGTGGGAATATCGAATCTGTGACAGAAGATTCGATGGAGAAACCTTTACCCGTTGAGACTCCAACAACAAGCAAAGCAACAGATGCACCCAGCAAGGGAAAACAAATTAAAAAAAAAACAGTGACACCTACTGGCATCAATAGCCTAGTAGAAAAATGTTCTACCATGGGTGAGAATTTGAACCTGTTCCTACAACAAAATTCCCAACGAGACCAAGGTAACTTGAGTAATGAAGACTACCACTTTGGGCTTAGTTTGGCAGAGTCACTGACGAAAATAAAGGACCCCAAAAAAAAGCTTTTACTAAAATCAAAGTTTTTATTGATGATGGCTGAAGCAATCGATGATTAGGGAAATTAATAGTTTCTACATATTTTTTTAGAATAAGGATAGGATTAATTTAGAATAAGGTGTTTTTCAAAGTATTTGGTATTAATAGTATTTTAATTAAATTTATTTTTATATTGAAATAATGGTAGTTTTAATTTTTATTTTAGAGACTACAAAAGTATCTCAGTCTCCTTTTTTTCTCCCCTATGTTTTTAACAATAGTTACCACTCAAGAAGAAAATAACTTTTGATACTTTAAAAGTAGCTAAATTTACAAAAACGAGCAGTTTCTATGCAAAAAAGTGAAACAAACTTATTTCCTTTTGAGACTGAAATGCATTCTAAGAAGTGAGCTTGACTTTACAAAAAGGTACATTGGATATAAGATTATAATTGATATCATTTAACTTGTGACATTAAAAGTAAAAACTAAATTGATAATGAGCCTTAAATAACATGTCTCTTATTCGAGGCATCATGTGGGCGAAAGTACTAATAAAGAATATAAAACAATAAAAATGTGGTTGGAAGAAATATTGATCATTTAAATCAGAATGCAATAATAATTAACATAGAAGTATAAAGAATATTAGTATCTAAAGTAAATAGTTAAATAAAATATACGTAACCTCCTAGATTTAAACAATACTTTAAATTATCATCAGTTAATGTAGATACTTTTTCTCTCAGGAATTGTATAAGTATTTTCACAGCTCTGATGAGGATGGGATTAATTAAAAACATGCTGTTTTTCATATTATATATATATTCACTTGTATTAAAATCAATTATTTTTGTTAAGATTTAATATTCGTATTTAGTAAGTGTTAAGCTGGTACCCCTCCTCTATTTACATAGTCTTCTTGCCAAGGAAGCCAACCTTCTTTCGATATGAAAAACTCGGCTAATATGTCCCTGCATGATTTTGCATTTCTGGAGTAATTATTTGAAGTCAACCTATTAACTGACTTCAAATTTGCACCTTCATTTCTCCATAAACCTTCATGAAAGTTGCCATCTGCATCGAGGTAGTCGGCAAACCCTGTTGGGCAGTATTTTCTCTCATTAGGAGGTATCTCCTGCTCGCTAGCCTGCAAAAGATTGTGCAGAACTACTGTTGCTTGAGTAATCAATTCGCATACTTCAAGGCTGGCACAAATGGGCTTTCTAAGAATGCGCCATCTTTGGCTGAGTATGCCGAAGGTATTTTCAATACATCTTCTACCTCTGCTTAATCTGTAAGAAAACAAATTATATATCATTTATGTATATATTATAATTATAAATTGTCTCACCGATAATTGAAGATAGTCTGTTTTTCATTTAGGGATGTACCAGGAAAGGGCCTTAAAATGTTTTCATGTAGAGGAAAAGCAGAGTCAGCTACCAGAAAATGAGGTATTGAAATGTTTGTTTCAGGCAGTGGTTTAGGTTCAGGAATGTCTAAAGTTCCATTAAATAGCTGTTGCCCGAAACCACTAGCTTTAAAAATAGCAGAATCATGGTGTGCACCAGCACCACCTATGTCGACCATTGAAAACCTATAATAGGCATCACAGGTGGCCATCAGAACAATGCTGAAGCTCTTTTTATAATTAAAAAAAACACTTCCGGAGTTCTTAGGTGCCATAATATTGATATGCTTTCCATCAACGGCACCAATGCAGTTTGGAATATTCCATCTTCTTAAAAATCCATTTTCTATATCTTCAAAATGTTGTTTTGAGGGTTGTGGTAGAACAACGGGTCCTAATTTTTCCCAAAGAACAGAACATGTTTCTTTTATGATCACATGGGCAGTTGCTTTTCCTATCCTAAAATTCCAGGCTATCTCTTGCATAGAGCAACCTTCTGCAAGGTAACTGAAATAGAAGTATGTGTAATTGAACGAAAATTATGTTGATTGAACTTTAGGACAAAAATATGAAAACTTACTGCAGAGTAATTAATAACCTCTCTCTGGGGGATATGTGGCGTTTTTTTTATCTTTTTGGATATCTTCTTCAATTAATGATAAAAGTTCTTTAAATTGATTTTGACTCATTCTTGTGTATTTAAAGAATTGTTCTTCATCAACTTCCGACATATCTTTAAAAAGAGTTTTAAAAATCCCTTCACTTCCTTTTTTCTTGTTAATGGGTCTTATACCCCATCTCCTATGACTTCTTCGCTTGGCATGAGCTAAAGCAATAACATTCGCAGCTAAACTCATGTATAAATACGATGCCGTTGCAACTTTAAATGTTTCTTGCTGTCTTCTATCCATCATACCATACAAAAACTACACCAATATCAAACTTTGAAACTCGTAACCAAAAATTTATATTATTTAAAAATAAATATAAAAATGAGGTTAAATCTACTCAAATTTAGTGTCAACAGTCAGTTGTCAGTTGTTAATGCTTAAAAATTACGCATTGTATAAACACCATTTTTCTGTTCTGGTGTTAGCATTATGAATTACGCATTACGCATTAGGCATAAAAATTACGAATTACACACTATCTGTTGGCTAAACCAGCCTTTAATTTCAATACAAAATTTATTAAATTTCTTGGACTATCACATTATTTTATGATCTTTCATTGTTACTACAGTAGGCCTAAGAGGATTAACGTGCGTCATAGGCGTAAGCAGATTAGAAAGGGATAATTGTTATTTAACGACCTCCGAATGGCAACAGCTTCTAATGACAGATATTTTGACTTATAAATAGTGCTCAAGTTTCTAGAAATGCAGTTATTTGATTTTCGACAAACGTGACAAATAGTAGTGACTAAAAATGGAAGCAGTTTGTGAGTATACGCCAGTGAAAAAATTAAAACTAGACCATTTATCGCTCAATGAAAAGAGTGCTGTAGTGAATGTGTACCACTATTTTAAACATCAAAATCCCTCAAACACTATTGACAGTGTAGTTGAAACAACATCTAAGGCAATGGGATATGGAAAATCTACAATATATAGAGTTCTAAAGGAGGAAAAATCAGGTGGAGTAACCTCACCAAAGCCGAAACCAGGTAGACCAAAACTATTAAAAGTCAACGTGGACGAGTTTTTTAAAAATGCTATTCGTAAGCTTGTTCACTCATTTTTTATAAACAAGCAAATACCAACTTTAGATAAAGTTTTGCAAGCCATTACGAATGATGTTGATTTACCCACAATAAGCCGGGATAAACTATGGAAAACGTTACATGAGTTAAACTTTAAATTTGAAAAAATGGGCAGACACTCAATGCTAATTGATTCTGAAGAAATTGTATGTTGGAGAAGACAGTACCTCAGAAGAATACAACAAGTTAAAGCTCAAAATAAAAACATTTATTATTTAGATGAAACATGGGTTAATGAAGGACATTGTGTAGGAAGAGTTTGGAAAGACAAAAATATAAAATCATCCCATCAAGCTTTTCTAGAAGGATATACTACTGGTTTTAAGGAACCTATAGGAAAAGGTAAAAGATTAATTATTTGTCATATAGGCAGTACAAACGGTTTTCTTGAGAATGGTTTACTCTTATTTGAATAAAAAAAAACCGTTGATTATCACGAAGAAATGAATGGAGACGTGTTTGAGGAATATTTTGAACAGATGATTCAATTCATACCAAAAGGATCGGTTATTGTAATGGACAATGCAAGTTACCACTCCAGATTACTTGAACCTTTACCAACCACTAAATGGAAAAAGGATGAAATTGCAAAATGGTTATCTTCTAAAAATTTAGCCTTTGACAATACAATGCTGAGGGCAGAATTGTTAACTATTGCTAAAAAACATAAGCAAAATTATAAAAAATATAATATTGAGGAGATAGCCAAAAAACGAGAAATTGAAATCCTTCGTTTACCACCCTACCATTGCGAGCTGAATCCGATAGAATTGATATGGGCTCAAGTTAAAGGTTATGTTGCCAGAAATAACACTACTTTTAAATTATCAGATGTTAAAAATCTCTTCAATAAGGCAATATCTGAAGTAACAAGTGAAAATTGGCAAAAATGTATTAGACACGTTACAGAAATAGAAAAAAAAATGTGGGATCTAGATAACATAATTGATATTACTATAGAGCCCATTGTAATTTCTCTAGAATCAGATGGTGAATCTTCTGACACAGAGTGCGAGGAACCATAACTTTAAAATTATTAATTTATGTACTTTAATTTTATTTTTAGATTTTTATTTTTTAAGATTTAATATTGTCGTATTTTTTGCATGTTGCTCGTCAAATTTTATCCTTGCGGTTGGTTTTTTTTTTCTCATATACCTACTTAATTGTTTTTTAAGCTCCTCATATTAATTTATAAATAATTGTAATTATCTGTACATATTATATACATATTTTGTAAATAAACATATGCCTAAAACAATATTGACTTTTTCTTCATTTTACCCAAATTAAATTACTACTTACGAATTATGTTTATCTATCTAAAATTGGTAATCTAGGTATAAATAACTAAAACAAATTAAATATTTCTATTTCCATATTAATTTAATTTTGAAAACGCACGTCTATGGTTTACTGCCTTTAACACTGATAACTGCAAAACATTTCAGGGAATTTACTCTCTCTTGATTTTCAAATACAGTATAGTATCGGCAACGAACTATTTCCTATATATATATATATATATATATATATATGTCAAAAGGCAGTTTTGAGGACGAAAACTGATAACTAATGGCAGTTTCAAGGACAATTGGTGCTTATGAGGTCGGTCCTCATAAGCATTTATGTGTTTTGGCAGATTTCAGGACTGTCCTCATAAATTTTATAAATGGATAGGCTGCTTTGGGGACTTACACTGTTTGGTGTTTTTGAGGACAATAAATAAAAATGTTTGATTACAAAATAATAAAGATCAATAGAATCGGAGCTTCCACTTAATTTTAAGAATCCTTATATCCATATTTCTACAGTAATAATAAAAATAATAAAATAACAATAATAATAAGCTAACAGAAAAATATGGAAATAAATCGGTAAATGAAATGAACGGATCCACAATAACAGAAAAAGTGAAAAAACTGAAACAGCGATGTACGAAAAAAAATTAACGAGGAAAGAGAACAAAAATGGAAGAGAGAGGAAATGCGTGGGCAATATGCCAGAAAATGGACAGGGATGACGTAGACAAATAACAGACTCTTAGTTGGGCTGAAAACAGAAATTTTGAAGGGTGAAACTGAATCGTTGATAATAGCGGCACAAGGCCAGGCCATTTCGACCAACCACATACGAAAGAGAAAAAGTAGACTGCAGGTGCAGACTCTGTAAATAGTACAATGAAACAATAAAGCACATTACCACTGGATGCCCCGTTCTTGCAAGAAAAGAATACCTTGAACGGCATAACAAAGGATGTTCAACATTATAATACAGAGTGGGCCACAGGAAACAGTCCACCCCGTTATTTGACAGTATTCCTTAGATTTTAAGGGAATTAGGAAACACGTCGATTTTTGTTCTAAGGGGGACACATTTTTACGATACAGACATCTGTCATTTGTCAACCCCCTCCCCTCCACTTCAGCAACCCCTTATTTTTAAATATGGAATATACCATGTGCGGCACATCATTAGAAAGACATTTAGATGGAGAATTCAGATATAATGATCGTCCACGATTTTTTTAATGAAAATGAAACGCAACGCCTATGATTGCTAGTGTGTCATTTTTTCTGTCACTCGTTCTGAAATAGAATATACCATTTTGGAAGTATTCAAAAACTAACTAATAACCATGTTAAACAAACTGTTTTAGAATCAAATTACTAATTTTTGGCAATATTTGTTTTAAATTACTTTTGATGTGACAGAAAAAATGACATATTAGCAACCCCTAGTCGTTGCGTTTCATTTTTGAGAGGTGTTTTTTTTGCAAATATGGTGTAAATATCGAAAAAAATCGTGGACGATCATTATGTCTGAATACTCCATCTAAATGCTTTTCTAATGATGTGCCGCACATGGTAGGTATATTTCCTATTTAAAAATAAGAGGACATCAAATTAAACGCAAAAAACATAGTCAAAGTAATAAACACATACGCAGTACCCCTGCTCACATACTCATTCGGCGTCGTCAAATGGTCTACTACGGAAACACTAGAACTGGACAGGCTTAACCGTACCATGCTCACAAAATACCGCATGCAACACCCGAAAACATGCATTGAACGAATGACCCTACCACGATATATGGGAGGCCGAGGACTTATCGATATGACTGAGCTACACAACAACCAAATCAATCAAATCTTAATCACCAAAGCTTAAAGAATATTTCTAAAGTAAGCAGGACAGTAAACTTCGTAGAGCAATTATAACATCAGATACACATCTAACACCTCTTAATTTAAGCCAAAATCAGCGAGACAACGCCGTGGGTGAATATAACGCAAACACTAACACACACGTAACAGAAGAACACACAAGATGGTCGCTACATGGGAAACACTACAACATAGTACAACATACACATATCAACGAACAGGACTCACATACCAATGGCTCGTTAGAGGGGAACTGCAACCGGAGACCGAGGGATTCACTCTAGCAATACAGGATCAGGTCATAACCACAAAAACCTACAAGAAACACATAATGAAGGACCCAACAATACGGGATGATCGATGTCGACGATGCAGACAGGCACAACGCAACAGCAAAAATAATTCATCAAGAACTAGCCATAAAATTCAAACTGATCACCGACTATAAACCATATTACAAATACCATCCCGAAACAATACTAGAAAACGAAGAATCAAGAACGTTATACACGGATAGAACAGTGGCACACAATAGACCGGATATCACGCAGATCAACAAAAAAGACAGAACCACTTACATAATAGATATTTCCATACCTCATGATGACAACATACAAATGGCATAGCAGGTGTCGTTATCGGAACCTCCAGAGCACCGTCCGCCCCTCTAGAGTATACAGGATTGCTATGGTATGGAGCGCTGCCATAGTTGACTGTCAATCTCCATCACTCGTGGGAGCAATCATGAACGAAAACACTTATCGATAACCTACCAGACACCTCCTTGGAGTCAAACCAAACTTGGAGTCAAACCAATACACCATCAACACGGGACACAGACGAACCCGATAGACAATCAACCCCTGCTGCAGCTGCTGTTTTGCGTCTCCCAGGAAATGCAACCACCAAAGCAGTCAAACCTCGACAGCGCATGCACTGGTCTAACGAACTCAATGAACACGTAATGCGCTGCTACTACAAAGCGACGAAACTAGAGACAATAACGACAAAATGTAGATTCGACCTACACAGACACTTCATGATCAAATTCTCACAACTTACAAATGTACCAGAACAAAATTAATAGATCAGAAACGAGTTATTATAAAATAAATAAGGAGGGATCACATGAACATCGAACTAGAACATCAGGATATACCTAATCCAGAAATTTTAGACACAGAACCAATAAATAATGAAGTACCAATACCTAGAGGAACAGAGCAATATCCAATAGAAAATATACAGCACAAACCCAAATGAAAAATGAAGTTATTTACCAATACAACCACTGGAAACGAATCGAACCAACAAAAAGATCGAATCCCCAAACCTCGAATAAACAGAAGTTTGCAAAATATACTAAATACAATCAACAAAATTCTACCAACAGTTATCAAAGATACGTAGGTACACCTTTAAGCAGCTACGCACAGTCATATACAGTGCAACATATATATGTCAAAAGGCAGTTTTGAGGACGAAAACTGATAACTAATGACAGTTTTAAGGACAATTGATGCTTATGAGGTCGGTCCTCATAAGAGGATCATAAATATTTCATTTGATTTACTTCGCCTCTTGGCGTTTCAACTAGATATGTACTTCGCAGATTATATCAAAGGAAATAAACTGTTCCACAAAAGTTCCACATAATGCAAACATTTTTTTTTACGACTGAACCCCCCCCCCCCCCCCAAGTATGACCCTGAATTGATAGTGGAAACCGCATATGGTGTTTTTAGGCATCATCTAGAACGGCATATAGCTGCATTAGTGAAAAAAGTGACATAACCTTCAATTTGGTGCCACTTATGGCGCCCTCTATATCGACTTTAAATTTTTTTCAATGGGTTTCAATGGAGTCAAACTTGGAAATTTTTATAGGCATAATGAAAAAATTTTTTTCCTGGTTTTTCGATTTTTTTTCGAAATTTTAATCATATACCCTATATGTTTCATTATAGTCCATGCATAGGTTTTGAGAGTTCTTCAAATTCGGATTTGGCTATTTTTCCATATTTTAATTTAAAAAAAGTTGCGTTTTCTATTTTCGTGTATAATTGCAGTGGCAGCGCCGATGGGTAGGAACAAGTCATTTTTTCCCGTAATCCGTTTGACCTATTCTACATGGAACCACCATTGGGCACTCTAACAAAAAATTGTTAAAATATATTACCCTAACTACGGCACTGATTAGATTTTTTTCTCATTTTCTCGTTGACGCCAAACTTAATCATTTTCGGCCCTCTATACAGCCATTTTTTTTTAATTTCGATACTACGTCTCATTCACCTTCATAAACCCAGCCCAAGTTGCCCGTTATGTACAAGTACCTGCTGAGGAGAGTAAAATTTTTCACGAAATTTGGTATGGGATGGTTTGTGAGGCGCCCAAATACGATGACAACAATTTCCTTTCTTCAAAATCAATTTTTCCCTGTCAAAATCGATTTTCAAAACTTTTGACAGGTCCATTAAGGGGGAGAGAAAAACTGTCAAAATTCGACTTTTAGGTGGTTTAAAAAATAGTAAATAAAACTCGATTATTTAGAAATATGAGATAATATACGCTTAAATTCTCACCTTTAAAACCATCTAAAAAATTTTTTTTTAATTTGTTTTTCCTTTAGGTATCCAATTTTTTTTAAAGTATCTATGCAATTTATTGACAAAAAATTCCAAATACGGACCTGCCTCGTCAGACTTTATGCTAAATCGTCATTTTGCAGAATTTTTTTTACAATATTTTGCTAATGATTTACCGTATTGTCTTCAAATTTGGTAAAAATTTTATTATTAATGAACGATATTATCCGTTTTTTCCTTCTTTTGCAAGCTATTATGAAACCCTGTAAATTCAAACGAAAAACGTATTTTTGTCTTATCGGTATAAAATTAATCTGTATAAAAAATTGCATTTTAAATTTTGTCAACATAGCACTATTTAATTTCACTAATAAAATATTAAGAGCTCTTCAATATGTAAAAATATATTGCTGGTCTAGAAAATATTTTTGTTTAAGAAAAAATGTGCTATATATGTATTACCTTTATATTATTTGAAAACAGAATGCCTCAGTAGTAGATAACTGTTGACCCAGACCCAGTGGCCTAAGGCAAAATATTGAAATTTTGAGATTGTGAGCCTATGATTAAATTAATGACCATTTCTTATGAAATACCCCAACAATACTCTATTCATAGATCCTGTGCTGAGAAGATATGAAATCCATATCTCCCAATTTATATTTAGAAATATTGAGGCGTAATATAGATACTAATTTGAAAACCTGTAAAAAATCAGAGGCTTCAAATATGCCATTATTTAATAATATGATATATTTATCCAGTTATACATAACTTGGAAAATGATTTCGATATAAATAAGATAAGCAATATAATTTATTGTGTAGATATTTACTTAATTACAGTTACCTGTAAATAATTGTCATATTTTAATAAAGCGTGATCTATAGACGTCAAAAAATAATAGTTCAATACTATTATAACGCTTTACAAATTTGAAAAATAATTTTCAAAGAACAGAGACCGTTCACTAAGAAGCAAAAACTACTTCTCGGGCTATATGCTCCGACAGACATTGAATTACACTTCTAAAGTAAACGGGGTTGGTATATCTGCAAGATAGAACCAACCATTCTGGTTTGTGATTAGAAGGAATAACATCACTTGCGCCTCATCAGTACAAGGTAGATGCTATTCATCCGGAAGCCCTTAGAGCATAATCCTGGACTGGAGACTACGTTGATACCACACCATTACATTAACATCAGTAAAGGAAATGCTAAGAGTGCGATATCAGCAACATCCCCACATCTAATCACAAACCAAAATTCTATATCGACAAAAAAACCATCTCGGTTTTGTAGTTATAATAGTATTGAACTATTATTTTTTGACGTCTATAGATCACGCTTTATTAAAATATGACAATTATTTACAGGTAACTGCAATTAAGTAAATAACTACAAAACCGAGATGGTTTTTTGTCGATATAGAATTTTGGTTTGTGATTAGATGTGGAGATGTGGAGATGTCGCTGATATCGCACTCTTAGCATTTCCTTCACTGAGGTTAATGTATTGGTCTGGTATCAACGTAGTCTCCAGTCCAGGATTATGCTCTCAGAGCTTCCGGACGAATATCATCTACCTTGTACTGATGAGGCGCAAATTCGCCGAAACCGGTCTACAAGTGATGGTATTCCTTCTAATCGCAAACCAGAATGGTTGGTTCTATCTTAACAGATATACCAACCCCGTTTACTTTAGAAGTGTAATTCAATGTCTGTCGGGGCATATAGCCCGAGAAGTAGTTGTTGCTTCTTAGTGAACGGTCTATTGGAAAATTATTTTTCAAATTTGCAAAGCGTTATAATAGTATTGGACTATTATTTTTTGACGTCAATTGTGTAGATATCCAGATCGTTACTACACTTTATTGGTAGATAATTGAATTCAACGTTACAACTTCATTAAAAAATATTAAATAGGTAAACGAAATACTTGACCTTTTTGGGGGATTTCTATTAGTTATCACTATGTTTTCTAGTAAAAAACTTATATTACCTAGAGTTTATATTTGATATTGAAGATATTTTGATAACCTGTAAAAAATCAGAGGCTCCAAAGATGACATTATTTAATAATATAATATATTCATGCAGTTATATATAAATAGGAAAAGGGACCTTTGAGGATGCAACAGAAACGTTTGGCTGGAATAAAAATAAATTTTACCAATTCGAGGATTCTAATACAAACAGGTAAAGAGTTTTATTAAAATCACATTGAAACAAACGGTATGTATTTTTAGTAAAAAAAACATTTAACAATAAGTAACACGAATCATTCAACGGTTGTTAAAAATTTTTATATCGATTTCCGAATACAGCAAAATATTCCCGTTATTTTGAAACTTAGTTTTATTTAGACATATATTTAAAAGTTCATTCGTTTAGAGGTTTAGCTGTATAAGTATTGGTACTCACCCTGACTTAGATATTAGTGTATAGGTATTTTATTATATATTATATCCTAATATGTTTTGTGTAACAAGTGCTAGTACTCTTTTTTGTGCACTTAATGTATCTCGAAAAACGCCTGGATTTCGCTTTCAACTTCTGCTTATGCAGATCTATATGCTCACGTAAATTTTTTTCATGTTCTGGATGTTGTGTGAGGGTGCATATTTTCTTGAATATTTTTCTGATGTGGTTTCTTAATCGGTTAGACGGTTGTGCACACTTCTGATACTTCGTGAGGCGACCAAGCTCGCTCCTAATAGAGTCGATGGAACGTTCTAGGCGCCATTGCCACCAAGGTTTTTTGTTGGTGTTAATGGTACGGATCTTTGGCATGCATATTTGTATAGTTGTGGAGACGGAGTACTACCACAGCTCCACAATAAATAAGTGAATGAAGCCGCTCAAGCGTATTATAGTCGTTGAGGAGATTTTCTATTATTGAGTCTACTCATGCGATCATTTTATTGGAATTTTTTTTGGTCTTCAGTTTGGGTAATTTTGGTCGTGGTATTGGGTTTGTGCCCTCAAAATCCGCTTATGCCTTACGCATTTCGAGTAATACTTCATCGACACTATTCGGTTGGGTGTTTTTGTCAAAATCGGGAGTGGTGTGGTTCTCGGCAATCACTTCTTCTTCTTCGCCAGAGTGGGGTTCACCGTGTGTACCATTTGCTTCCTGCGCTGCGAGATCCGTTCTTTGAAGATCTTGTAGGACTTATCCTCGGATTTGCTGTAATGTGGTGATTATCGCAGTAGCCCTACTTGGTATCACGCCGCTATCCGAGGAAGTATATAGCTCATTTTTCGAACAGGATCCACTACCTAAATCCTGAACGGGACAAGAGGTTATGGTGATACAATGCCCTACTTCCAGGGGATAGGAAAGACAAGGAAATTGAAAAGGTGGCCAAGAGAGGCCAATAAAAAGAATAAAGGTGTGATCCTACTAAAAGACTGGTTGAAGAGACCAGTGAAGCTAAGTAAGGATGAGAGGGTGAAATCCCAGTTTAGTCGCCTTTTACAACACGCACGAGACACTTTGGGGGTATTCTACAAAGAGATCCCGCTTATCCATACGGGGTTTATTATTATTACCTGTACTGGGGCTCTCACTTTCCATTCAGTTAACCACATCAGACCTTTTTTTAAAATAATTTCCTGGTCTGGTAGGGGAAGGTATTGGGATTTGATGGACCACTTCCTCGGAGAGGCAGGGTCGTCACGCCCGAAGAACGATATCTGTCACCTATCATCCATCTCCTGCCTTTGTCCGCTTGTGACGTGGCTCTCACTTCCCTCTCACTCACAGACTCAGACCTATCACCTATGTGTTTTTATTATTATTATTTTTGCAGCATCGATTACTGAGATCATTAGCTGCAGCCTAGTTATCTATCTAGATACGATATGTTAAGCCAAAAGCACTTCATTTGAACGATTTTCACACTTTGGGTCTATGAATGGGATAGGAATACAGTCATCTACTCTTTACTCAGATGCTAATTTTGCTGCAGTCAGCTTTTCCATTTCCTGCTATTTGACAATGACCTGGGATCCACATTAATACAGATAATTTGTAATTTAGGGTTTATTAATTACACATTCTAATCTACATACATAGAAAAAGACAACAAATTAAAATTTTAGAACATTTTCGAAAATTGTGTTCTAAATATGTTAATTTGGGTAAATCGGTGGTTTTTGAAAAATTATTTTTGTGAAACTGTGTAAACCATAATGCGTATTCCAGAGCACCCTGTATATATCCAAATGTCCCTATATATACCAATATATATTAAAATATCTGTATATAACTTAATTTTGCATATTTTTTAACAAAAAATGGATATATGTGTTTGTATAATAAATGTATACAAATGTATACATTTGTATATAGGGGTTGCAATGAGTCCTCAAAACTGCCAATCGACATACATATATATATATATATATATATATATATATATACAAACAGACAAATACTATTGAGGTTAGCAGCAAAAAAAGGAAAAAGTGTACTCTTTTTAAATTTCCAAGCTTTCGTAAATCTTTATTTACATCATCAGGGAACTACAAAAGTGAGAAAAAACATAAATTACAAAGCGGTCCGCTACAACAGTTTCATAACTTACGTTAATCGAGAATGATTCCTTGATCTTAACATTGGGAAAAGTGTTAAACAGTTAGCACTGAAGAATGAGACAAGTCCAGCTTGCATTATAAGCAATAGCTAACAGTCACATAATAAAATATATTAAAAATCATTACAAAGTTAAAATATTAAAAATGAAAGAATCCACACAAACACGTGGATTTATACATGTTATTAATTAAACAATGATTGAAAAATAGGTTAAGGACAAGTTCTTCTTTTCTTTGAAGTAGAAAAGAAGAGATACTACGACTATAATGACATCAACCAAAAACAATAGAAATATAAATTATTGAAATACGAGGGAGGTACAAAAATTAGGTAGGAGTTATGATGAAATATTATTTGAATTGATATCAATTTGTTTATGAAAATTATGTTTATCCAAAGTTAATAAAAGTGAGTAAAGATTACTTAAATTTTGAATGTCTGTTTTCTTATTAATATGATCATCCTCCTGAAAAATGAAAGCCATTTCTAGAAATAATCTTTTACTATAGTTATTTTCACGGGATAAGATCTTAATCCCTTCAAAATCTATTCTATGATCTAAAGAGGAAACATGATTTGCAAGAGAACATCTTTCAGGATGTAATCTTATATCACTCTTGTGGAGAGATATACGGCTAGAGAGTTTTTGAGAAGTTTGACCAATATAAGAAAGATCACAGCTATTGCAACCAATTTTATAAATCACATTACTATTATCTAATGTAGGAATTTTATCTTTTAACGGATTGTAAATAGATTTTACTACTAAGGCACTCTTACATGCAAACTTAACATTTTGTAAATATTGAGAAAAAATCTTAGTAAGTCTGGGAGTAACTTCCCTTATATATGGTAAAGAAACAATTGAAGTGGTAGGAACCCTTTCTGAAATCGAAAGAGCATCCTGATCAGTTACACCTGCTTCAACTACTGAAAGTGTAGGAATTTGTGTTATGACAGATGATGTATTGAAAATAATCTTTCTTAGTAACGATTTGGGATAGGAATTATCAAGGAACAAATTGAAAAGAATATCACGGTTCTTATTCTTAAAAATGGGGTCGGAAAGACTCATAACCCTAGCTGTCATTTGTTTAACCAAGTTAACCTTTATGCTAAATTTATGGTAAGAATTGTAGTTGAGAAATCTCCCAGAGCTACATGGTTTTCTATACCAATCAATTATCATCACATTATCAGGTGTCCTGGTAAAAAGTGTATCAAGAAAAGGCACAGCCATATTTGGGTTTTCCACTTCAAGGGTGAACTGGATATAGGGATCATAACTATTAAAAGTGAACAGGAGATCATCTGTGGAGTCCTTAGGACAAGCCAAGATAATATCATCGACATATTTCTTGATGAAAGGGATATTAAAAGGAAGTACCGGATTGACTACATCCAACAGATCATCCATTACGTAACAAGCCAATATGGGAGAAATGCTAGCTCCCATAGGAGTACCAAAAGTTTGTTTATAAAATTTATTATTAAAAGAAAAACACGTAGAACTGAAAAGGAAGTCAATCAACTCAATGAAAGTATCTTTGTCAATATTACACTGAACACTGATTGAGGACCAATGTTTGTGTATTGAACGTATGACTGCTTGTAAATAAACATTACTAAAAAGTGAAACCACATCCAGACTGACCAAAACATAATCATGAGGAAGAACCTTCCTGTTAAATAGTTCAAAAACTTGAAAAGAGTCCTTAATGAAATAATCATTATCAGCATTGTATGCCTTTGTCAAAATATCAGTTAGAAAAGTAGCAATAAGTTCAGTTGGAGAGTTTATTGATGCAACTATGGGTCTCATCGTTAGGGTAGGTTTATGAATTTTTGGAAGAGTGTAAAATTTTGCTATAACAGAATTATAGGATGTCAATTTCTTTCTAGTGATTTCATCAATTTGTCTTTTATTATATAATCTCTTAACTAGAGCATTTGATTTAGTTTGAATCCCCCTACTTGGATCTTTTGGGAGAGAAACATAGGAAGAGTCGTTATCAATTATATCTTGGGATAACTTTAAATAATCATCCTTTAACATAACAACAGTTACATTCCCCTTATCTGATTTTGTAACAATCAACTCAGGATGTAATTTAAGAAAATTTTTTGTTTCTGACAACAATTTTTGAAAAATTGATGGATGACTATCCTTTCTATAAGCATGATTTGTGATAACATTAATGGATTTAGCAACTGCTAAATTTCTATTGTCAATATTAGGTATCAATGAGGAAATATAATCTATGTCAGAAAGGATGGATTTGATTGGGATATCAAAACCTAATTGAGGTTCCACACTGAATTTAGGACCAAAAGAAAGAAACTTTTCAAGACCAAGATGAAATTAGCTAAGGAGTTAAATAGAAGAATATTTCTTTTAAAATGTAGAAAAGCAGGTGTCTTACCAAGGCATATAATGAATTCCACAATTCCTGTAGAAAATTTGATTTATATGCAGGATTCACACACACATGTTACAAGAAGGTTTATTAACAGGTTAGGATACAAACTGCTAAATATTGAAATTGGTATTAATCATAATTTAATTGTTACTCTGGAAGACAATCTTTCAAAATTAAAAACAGATATAATCAATAGTACTAATGAATTCATCTGCAATAATTCATTCATAAACAGTTGAGACATTACAATAGATCTTTCCATAGTATTAAAACTAACAACATTAATAAGTTTAATAATTTAAAAACCGAATGGTATGGTACAGTGCTTAGGACTAAATCTTCTTGGATAAAAAATCTTTCTAATGTTAACATCCCTCCTAATGTTGAAAAGTTTCTTTCTTTTGGTCCTAAATTCAGTGTGGAACCTCAATTAGGTTTTGATATCCCAATCAAATCCATCCTTTCTGACATAGATTATATTTCCTCATTGATACCTAATATTGACAATAGAAATTTAGCAGTTGCTAAATCCATTAATGTTATCACAAATCATGCTTATAGAAAGGATAGTCATCCATCAATTTTTCAAAAATTGTTGTCAGAAACAAAAAATTTTCTTAAATTACATCCTGAGTTGATTGTTACAAAATCAGATAAGGGGAATGTAACTGTTGTTATGTTAAAGGATGATTATTTAAAGTTATCCCAAGATATAATTGATAACGACTCTTCCTATGTTTCTCTCCCAAAAGATCCAAGTAGGGGGATTCAAACTAAATCAAATGCTCTAGTTAAGAGATTATATAATAAAAGACAAATTGATGAAATCACTAGAAAGAAATTGACATCCTATAATTCTGTTATAGCAAAATTTTACACTCTTCCAAAAATTCATAAACCTACCCTAACGATGAGACCCATAGTTGCATCAATAAACTCTCCAACTGAACTTATTGCTACTTTTCTAACTGATATTTTGACAAAGGCATACAATGCTGATAATGATTATTTCATTAAGGACTCTTTTCAAGTTTTTGAACTATTTAACAGGAAGGTTCTTCCTCATGATTATGTTTTGGTCAGTCTGGATGTGGTTTCACTTTTTAGTAATGTTTATTTACAAGCAGTCATACGTTCAATACACAAACATTGGTCCTCAATCAGTGTTCAGTGTAATATTGACAAAGATACTTTCATTGAGTTGATTGACTTCCTTTTCAGTTCTACGTGTTTTTCTTTTAATAATAAATTTTATAAACAAACTTTTGGTACTCCTATGGGAGCTAGCATTTCTCCCATATTGGCTTGTTACGTAATGGATGATCTGTTGGATGTAGTCATTCCGGTACTTCCTTTTAATATCCCTTTCATCAAGAAATATGTCGATGATATTATCTTGGCTTGTCCTAAGGACTCCACAGATGATCTCCTGTTCACTTTTAATAGTTATGATCCCTATATCCAGTTCACCCTTGAAGTGGAAAACCCAAATATGGCTGTGCCTTTTCTTGATACACTTTTTACCAGGACACCTGATAATGTGATGATAATTGATTGGTATAGAAAACCATGTAGCTCTGGGAGATTTCTCAACTACAATTCTTACCATAAATTTAGCATAAAGGTTAACTTGGTTAAACAAATGACAGCTAGGGTTATGAGTCTTTCCGACCCCATTTTTAAGAATAAGAACCGTGATATTCTTTTCAATTTGTTCCTTGATAATTCCTATCCCAAATCGTTACTAAGAAAGATTATTTTCAATACATCATCTGTCATAACACAAATTCCTACACTTTCAGTAGTTGAAGCAGGTGTAACTGATCAGGATGCTCTTTCGATTTCAGAAAGGGTTCCTACCACTTCAATTGTTTCTTTACCATATATAAGGGAAGTTACTCCCAGACTTACTAAGATTTTTTCTCAATATTTACAAAATGTTAAGTTTGCATGTAAGAGTGCCTTAGTAGTAAAATCTATTTACAATCCGTTAAAAGATAAAATTCCTACATTAGATAATAGTAATGTGATTTATAAAATTGGTTGCAATAGCTGTGATCTTTCTTATATTGGTCAAACTTCTCAAAAACTCTCTAGCCGTATATCTCTCCACAAGAGTGATATAAGATTACATCCTGAAAGATGTTCTCTTGCAAATCATGTTTCCTCTTTAGATCATAGAATAGATTTTGAAGGGATTAAGATCTTATCCCGTGAAAATAACTATAGTAAAAGATTATTTCTAGAAATGGCTTTCATTTTTCAGGAGGATGATCATATTAATAAGAAAACAGACATTCAAAATTTAAGTAATCTTTACTCACTTTTATTAACTTTGGATAAACATAATTTTCATAAACAAATTGATATCAATTCAAATAATATTTCATCATAACTCCTACCTAATTTTTGTACCTCCCTCGTATTTCAATAATTTATATTTCTATTGTTTTTGGTTGATGTCATTATAGTCGTAGTATCTCTTCTTTTCTACTTCAAAGAAAAGAAGAACTTGTCCTTAACCTATTTTTCAATCATTGTTTAATTAATAACATGTATAAATCCACGTGTTTGTGTGGATTCTTTCATTTTTAATATTTTAACTTTGTAATGATTTTTAATATATTTTATTATGTGACTGTTAGCTATTGCTTATAATGCAAGCTGGACTTGTCTCATTCTTCAGTGCTAACTGTTTAACACTTTTCCCAATGTTAAGATCAAGGAATCATTCTCGATTAACGTAAGTTATGAAACTGTTGTAGCGGACCGCTTTGTAATTTATGTTTTTTCTCACTTTTGTAGTTCCCTGATGATGTAAATAAAGATTTACGAAAGCTTGGAAATTTAAAAAGAGTACACTTTTTCCTTTTTTTGCTGCTAACCTCAATAGTATTTGTCTGTTTGTGTCCTAATTGATCAGCAACGATCACATGCGTTTATCGCTTTTCAGCTTATATATATATATATATATATATATATATATATATATATATATATATATATTTATTGATGTCTGTAAAGTTGTGACTTCCGTTATAAAGAGGAGGCGACCTGACTTCCGGATCTTCCTGTAACTTTAAATCATATATACTTGCATATATATAATAAGAAGAATATAACAACCCCGGTTTTCAAGAGAGGGGAAAAGATTTTTTACCTTGAAAATTTGAATTTCTTTGCGGATAAACATTATACAAAGTGGCTTCCGACAAAAATTTTATATATGTACAATAGCTGTAACCTCGTGACTTCCAGCAAGGTTGCCAAATCTACCTGAGTATGTGGAAGTCTCAACGGCTTATTTATATGTATGGAGAATATTTATACGTATTGTGTTTCTGGTTTAAAATTGAATACTCATTTTATAAGTTCGTTTTCAAATTCCTTGCCCCGAATCATTTGCTTATCCTTAATAATCCTTTTCATTTCCATACCTATCAGCTTTACTAAAGAATTTATCGTGGAATAACGAGTTCAACAAATTATTAAAAACAGCAAAAATATCGTATAAAAATTATAACTGATCATATCTTCAGGATGCAAACCAATTATCAAAATATTATACAATTTCTTGAAAAAAACCGCTACTGGTTTTTCATTATTACTAATTTGACTAGACGTGCTTACCTTCTAGAGCCATACATAACAATTTTCTACTCCTCTTCATGTCGGAAGTCTTAACGTTTCAATAATAACTGAATCGAATTAGGTTGATTACAAGTGGCGCAAAGAAATAGAGTTGCCGCCCGTCGTTGCCAGATTTCGTTTTTGGAAGTCATAGCTTATCAGTTTTATGACGGAAGTCAGATCGCACTAGACATGTAATTCATATATAAGTGACTACAGCGCCACCACATGCGCGCTACATATGGACGAACTAAAATCGGTTTTTGCGGATAAAAAAAGAGCGTTGTGACGCAAAACTAATTTTTTAAATTTAGCTTCCTTGACCCCCCTAGAAACCCCCTGGTGATGAAAATAAGGCAAAACGTTATGACTTCCATTTTTGGAAGTCACAACGTTATATATGAAGTCACAACGCATAGTGAATATGACGATCTGGAAATCATATTGACCCTTTATCAATATATATATATATAATATATATAATATATATATATATATAATATATATAATATATATATATATATATATATATAATATATATATATATATATATATATATAATATATATATATATATATATATATATATATATATATATATTGTAAAATATTGCACTGCATAAGCATATTCATGTTAAGTAATTGATTTTGTGTGTTATCGGAAATCAAGTGTTTGCCAGAGGGCGTATGTTTTTGAATTTTCAATAAATTGATAGCTAGGAATTGCTGGAACTCACAGTAGTACCACACTCGATGTACCTAGAGATTAGTCACCTCCATCCAATTTCATAAGTTGGAATAATATAATTTGGTATTATAATTTGGGGAATGTATACTTTGGAATTTAAACGTTGGATTTTATGAGTGGGATTATATAAGTGGGGAATCTTAAGCTTGGGATTTTATAAGCTGGGATTTAATACGCCATTTGGGATATAGATCGGTATATAATTATACAGATATTTTGGGATTTAATGCGTCATTTGGGTTATAAATAGGTATATAATTGTATAGATATCACCTTATTTTCTTTTTCTTGTTTGTTATTGTAATAAGTCATCTGTGATCAAATTACACACCGGGTAGTCTGTGTAAATAAATTGTAACTTGGGAATCGAACATCCGACTTTTATTTCCTCACCTATTTGGTAGTCTTAGGGTGTGGGGAAAACTGGTATAGGTAGTTGTCAGGAGGCAAGGTTACCTGGCGCCCATTTCTATAAATTCGTCTTCGACCATCGGACCCTCCCGACTCCGCGAGAGCTAGAGGCAACGCCTAAAAGCGTAAAGCGACCGAAGGTATCATTTGGCAATTCGTGTGTAACGAGTGGTTGCAAATACATAGAAGACAAATGTTTATAGCTAAATTTAGCGAAATTAAAAAGAAACGTGAAAAATTTATTAAAATAGATTACCAAAATTCAGATGAATACGAAAAAAATATTATATTATTAGATAATATTAATAATAATAATAATATTAATGATGATGATGATGCAGCTCAAGTAAATAATAATAAGAAAAATATTTCTATTGATCAATTATTGTATAATAGTGGAAATGACGTACAACATCAAATTGATGCATTATCTGGATTAAGTGGACGTCAAGGAGGAGTAAAAAATAACAATAAAGATGGTTGTTATGATAAAAATTATTTAGGCAATAATAATAATTTGATTAGAAAATCCAAAATTTTAAAACTAGATAATTTATATAAAATGATTTCTACATTATTATATTATTAAATAATAATAATAATATTAATGATGATGATGATGCTGCTCAAGTAAATAATAATAAGAAAAATATTTCTATTGATCAATTATTGTATAATAGTGGATACGTCGGAAATGACGTACAACATCAAATTGATGCATTATCTGGATTAAGTGGACGTCAAGGAAGAGTAAAAAATAACAATAAAGATGGTTGTTATGATAAAAATTATCTAGGCAATAATAATAATTTGATTGGAAAATCCAAAATTTTTAAACTAGATAATTTATATAAAATGATTTCTACATTATTATATTATATATTATATTATTAAATAATATAAATAATATTAATAATATTAATGATGATGATGCTGCTCAAGTAAATAATAATAACAAAAATATTTCTATTGATCAATTATTGTATAATAGTGGATACGTCGGAAATGACGTACAACATCAAATTGATGCATTATCTGGATTAAGTGGACGTCAAGGAGGAGTAAAAAATAACAATAAAGATGGTTGTTATGATAGAAATTATTTGGGCAATAATAATAATTTGATTAGAAAATCCAAAATTTTAAAATTAGCTAATTTATATAAAATGATTTCTACATTAAATTTCAAACAATCGATGATATTTGATTATATCAATAGTGAAATATTAATGGATAAACCATTTCATATATTTATATCTGGTAGTGCCGGAGTCGGGAAGATTCATTTGATAAAAACCATAGAGCAATTCTATAGCACATCAAATGATACGTAAAAGAAGAAAATTTACAATAAAATCAAAACAATTACCTTTAGATGACTTTTTGAAATTATTTGTTGATAAAGAAAATGATTATGTTTTATTGTGTGCACCGACAGGAAAGGCTGCTCTTAATATTGACGGATCAACATTGCTGCATGCATGAGGCATTTCACTTACCAGTAAATCAACCGAAAGGAGGAGAACCATTACCGAATTTAAATAATGACATTTTGAATACTTTGCGCTGTAATAAACAATTTATATGGAAAGATTTATTTAAATTCTAAAATGACAAATACATTAACATTCAAAAACGTTTTGTGTAACCTGCTGTCACCCTGACTTGTTTTTTTATAGTACAGAGTGATCGACACGTATTTTCCACCAAAAGAATGAAGCAAATTTTCAACAATAAACAAATTTTTGACAATATATCCATAGTGGTTTTTGGAGATTTTCGGCAATTATCACCGGTTGGTGATTGTTATGTATTCAATTTGAATAGTAAAGCTACTGCATATAGTGCTATAGTGGATGATTTTCTCTGGCATCATTTTAAATTCTTCGAGTTGACGAAAATAATGCGACAAAAGGATGACGCAACATTTGCACGAGCATTAAACTATTATGCAAATGGCAATATGACCGACGATGATGTAAAATTATTCGAATCTTTACATATAGGACCAAATTTTAATGATCAAATTATACCGCGTGATGCGATTTGTTTGCTGCCAACAAATAAAGAGGTCGATGAATTTAATGCTGACCGTTTGAAATTATACCAACGCGACGTATCAATATCTATTGCCAACGATTCGGTTCGAGGTGGTTCCAATAATGATCGAGATTTTTTGAAAATTTCAACTAGAAAATTAACGATTAGTGAATGTTTCGGTTTGGCAGAAAAAATTCCTCTACATGTCGACGAAAGATATATGTTGACAAATAATATTGATACGGCAGATGGTTTGGTAAACGGAGCATGCGGTATCCTCAAACAAGTTAGTAAAGAAAAACGTGTTAATGTAAAAAATCCCAAAAAAATCGATTTAATACCTATTCGGCTATGGATTAATTTCGAAGAAAAAATTGGTAGAAATTGTAGACAAAATTATTTGAATAATAATCTATTTATAAGAGAAATAAATTTCGGATGGATCCCAATTTCCTTCATGATTAGAAGTATAAAAAACAGAAATATTGATTCGAATAATTTTTACATAGAGAGGCAACAATTTCCGATAACGCCAGCAGAAGCGATTACTATACATAAATCGCAGGGGGCAACGTACAATTCCGTTGCTGTTAAACTTAAGAATAAAATGTTGAAAAGTTCGATTTACGTAGCATGTAGTCGAGTTACTAAATCGAATGGTTTGTATTTATATGGAACTGATTTTAAAAAACCAGCAACCAATAGTAGGAAAACTAAAGATCCGATTGAAAAGGAAATGAGTGATTTAAGGGAAAATCCAAATAGATAATTATATTTACCCATGAAAATAATTTTGGAAGACAAAAAATCCTCATCGATTAGAATATTTTATCAAAATTGTCAAAGTTTCCATAAATACAAAGACATTTTAATGACAAATTGTCGATTTCAAATGGCCGATATAATATTTTTAACCGAAACATGGTTAATAAATAATGACGACGAAACATTGAAGAACGATTTAAAAGATTTTAAATTAGTTTGCAATTTAACAAGTACAACAAATATTAGAAAACCATTCGGAATTTTATGTTTAGAAAAGAAAAATTTAAATTATTGTAAATTAATTAGGAAAATTGCCAGACCGACAGCATCTGATAAAAACAAAATTATACAATTTGTAGAAATTGAAATAGAATCGACGACGTCATCCTCAAATATCAAATTAACACGTTGAATGCCACCGTGGACAAAAAAAAATTGGTCCCTTGGGCCAAATTTTTTTTCCGCTTCTCTTCAAAGGAAAATAACCATAAATAACTCATTTTGCTACTAGAAGCTAAAAGAAAAACATTTGGAAATTTAAACAGAAAAAACAAAAATGGTGACACATTGGTCTTATGCGGCCACTGAGTTGCAATTTTTGCCCTCGGGCCATATGAGACCAATGTGCCACCATGCCGATTTCATGTTTTCACAGGTCTCGACATGTGAGTAGAGGCAGATGTGGTCGCTCGCACTTTGTTTACAATATCAATTCAGTTGTTTTTGCACTATTGGCACGTAAACATGTCTCGTTACGAGGAAGAACAGCGAAATTTACAAAAGTTATTGCAAGAATGTTTTTCCGATGAAGAGGATATGAACGATTTTGAACCCGACGGAACGTCAGATGAATTTGAAACCGAATCAGATAACGAGTCTGACTCTGATTCAATAGAATATCAACCGCGTAAAAAGAAGAAAGTTTTGACAAAAATAAGTGGATCAAAACGCACTGCCAATTCACACCAAGTGAACTTAGGAGCATCGACGTCTAGTGAGATTACCCAATCAGCCAGTAAACCACAACATAATATATCAGATACTATTGAAGATGTTATTCGACAAATGCAGGTTTCTTCATCTGGTGACGAAGAAGAGGATCAACAAGTGACTAATGGTACATATGTATGGGAACCAGTGACTGGCAGTTACCTGAAGAAATTTGATTTTTTGGAAACCGAAAATGGTACTGGATTTACAGCGGAATTGTATGAAACAATGTACAATAAAACTCCCTATGATTTTTACAAATTGTTTGTAAACGACGATATCATAAACTTAATGGTAAAGGTAAAAATACTTCTTTTTGGCTTTTTTGATTATTTTCCTACTTTTAGGTGACTGAAACAAATCGCTATGCTGACCAATGCATTGAGAAAACCGTTCATCGTAATGCTCGCGTGAAGTCTTGGAAACAAACTGATTCCGATGAGATGGAAAAATTCTTCGGAATTATCCTTTGGATGGGTTTATGTCCTCTTCCTCAAGTGCAGAGCTACTGGCCCCGAGACGAAATATATACTAATTATATCTGCAAAGTTATGTCTCGCAACAGGTTCCAACTTTTACTCAAGATGCTCCATTTCAGCGATAATAGAATTTTGTTAAACGACAGGTTGCAAAAACTGAGGCCGCTACTAGAAAAATTGATTACTTTATTTCAAAACCCGATTTTACCTTCTGAAAACGTATGTATCGACGAAACTTTAGTTCCGTTTCGAGGACGACTAAAGTTTTTACAGTACATAAAAAATAAACGCCACAAGATCGGCATCAAGTTGTTCAAGTTATGCCTTGAAAAGGGTTATACCTACAACTTTAGTGTATATTGTGGAAAATCCGAAGACGAGCAAATGTCAGTTCCATCCAAAATTGTCATGGATCTAATGGGGAACCTCTTAGGTAAAGGACGCACGCTTTACACTGATAATTGGTACACTTCTTGCAGTTTAGCAACTGAGTTATTGAAGCAAAATACCCATCTTGTGGGAACATTGCGTGTAAACCGAAAATTCATCCCAAAAGACGTTGTTCAGAAAAAACTCAAAAAAGACGAAACAGTTGCTGCTGAATGTAAAGAAGGAATTGTGGTACAAAAATGGCGCGATAAGCGCGATGTTCTGTGAAGTACTAAGCACACGGATGAGATGGTTCGAGTGCAGAAAAGAGGACAAGACATTTTGAAGCCAAAAATTATTATGGATTATAATAAATGTAAGGCATTTATTGATCTATCCGACAAAGTAAAAGCCTATAATACATCTCTAAGGCGAAGCTTGGAGTGGTACAGAAAGCTGGCATTGGAACTTTTAACAGGAACGTGTCTTGTAAATGCTTATGTCGCTCATCAGCAGATAGCTAATGAGAATATGTCAATTACTAAATTCAGAGAAGAAGTTGTAAAAGGACTATTGAGACAAAATGAAGTTATCATCCCAAATAATGTAGAGTCCGAGAAAGCCTCACATATACTGGAAGATGTTGGTCGAGCTAACAGAAGACGTTGTGTTATTTGTTATGCGAAGATCTCTGAACAATTTGGATCAAAGGAAGCCTCAAGAAAAACTCCCCAAAGTTCAATGAAGTGCTCTAATTGCGAAAAACATTACTGCCTATCTTGTTTTTTTGTAGCGCATAATGCAAAAAAAATATAAAATAACGAAGCATTTGTTACCTTTATTTCAAGTTTTTATGTAGAGTATAGTTTTATTATTATGTAGTTGTACTTCTTTGTAATAAATAAATAAATTAGTACTAAAAAAACCAGAAGATTATGTTTCTAGTTTGAAACAACAAAAAAGAAATCAGATTGCTGTAGGGTGCCACATCGGTCTCGCATATCCACGCCAAATATAGCAATTGGACCGTCAGGCCATGCCTTTTAAGATCCCATTGATTCAAATGCATACAATGATACCAATGCTGCTTCATACAACGAAATGTAGCGGCGATGCATATGAGTTCACATTGATCTCACGAAGCAATTAATGCCCAGTTATGGACGAGACCATGTTGGTCTCATCTGGCACTCAACGTGTTAACAGTATACATAATTCACGTTCCTCCTAAAGTATTAAGGAATGAAATAGAAGATTTCTTAATAGATTATTTTAATTTTAATATTATCAGCGATAAACTAATTGTAGGAGATTTTAATATAGATTGGCAGGAAAATTCATCAATTAAACAATATTTTATAAATAACAGCATTAAACCAATAATTGATTATCAAGGACCGACAACTTGGGATAATACATATATAGATTGGTGTTTGACAAACAACAATTTTAAAATTATTGCTCAAATTGGTAACACCGTCTACAGTCATCATAAACCTATAATTGTGAATGTTTATGATATTTTAGATTGTACAAATGTTAGAAATCAAATTGAAATTTTAAAAGAATCGTCATCAATGCCTGTCATTTAAAAAATATTACCACCACCACCACCAACTACATCATTTCAACCACCACAACAATCAAATTTAATAAAAACAAGAAGAACTATGTCATTGCCGATAATAAATAAAAATAAATCATCATCGTCATCAACAAATATTACTAAATTTAAAGGTTTAAAAAATGACGATCGTGTTTCCTGCTATTCTAATTCCGTTATTAAATGTTTATTGGGATTGGATGTATTTGTTGAAATACTTTTGATAAAAAGTATCATTACCAATAACATTCATAATATGGATTTAGAAGCGAATATTTGGAATGTTTACTTGAAAGAAATTAATGATACATTGGCAATTAGAAAATTGGTACATCCAAGATATGCAGAAAATAGACAACAAGATTGTCAGGAATTTTTACAAGATTTAATTGGAAAATTATGCGGGGATTTACAAAATTTATTCAAGATTGAATATGTGACCAATTTAAAATGTTTAGGATGTAACAATGAAAGAATTGTCGACCGAACTGTATCAAATACGATGATGGTTCGTGTTGCGAATATAGCTGATGATGCTACTGGGAAATATAGATTTGAAGATACTGGGAAATATAGATTTGAAGATCTTTTTAAAAATAATGAATTATTAAATCACCCTCAAAGATGTTTAGAATGTTTAGACAATAAATTCGAAGAAAATTCAACAATTTCAGAAGTAGGCAGTTATACCATTTTATGGTTCGTAAATTATTTGACGAGTGATTCAGTACGAATTTTTTCATGTTTAAATTTGAACGACGTAAACAATATAATTATATCTGGATATAGATTTAAAGTTGTCGATGCAGTTTACCACGAAGGTACAACGAGTGATAGCGGCCATTATAAATCTATTGTCAGAAATACGGACGTTAGCGACGACGATCAATTGAAATGGCTCGAATATAATGATGAACAAGTTACACAAATATGCTGCCTTCTCGTTCCTTTTAGAGACACATGACGTAGATTTTGTTTTCAGGTGGAGAACTTCAAAACATAAATACTACAACCGGTGCCAAGGAGCTCTCTGGTGTTACAGGAGTTACGGTGATCTCAGAAACACTGGTGCCGTGTTACATTGGTGACAGCGGTGGGATTTCGTCTTCATTGTACATAGCATCAATTTGTGATAGTTCTTGCCTCTCCAAATTCTTTCCTATTAAATAGTCATTTAGCATTTCTTCAATGGTTCTAAATTATTCATACTTGTTAAGGAATTCAAGTTTTTCTTCATTGCTCACCATTACATAATAAATACTCTCTTTATGTCTAGCTCTTCCTTATGATTGAATATAGGATCTGTAATCTTCGGGGTAATCATATTTAATGACCAAAGTGCATGTTGGAATATTAACTCCTTCCTACACGTTAGATGCTACTACTACATTTATTTCTTTATTTGCAAAACTTTCCAAAACCTGTTTGTTCTGCTTATGAATGAACATAGATTCCCTGGTATCATTATGAGGATTGTTGTTGTGACCTACCATAAAAATTAAGTCTAACATAGCTGTAATCTGGATGACAAAGACTTAAATCTTTAAGAATATGAAACATTAGTTTAGCTGTAAATCTTCTCTTATTAAATATAATGCAACATAATTCTTCTTTAGAATCATTTTCGTATTCTGGGAAAATTTGGAACAAAGCTTGGAGTTTATGCATTGAGAAAATAATAATCTTATCCCTATCATTTACGCCAGCCATGTGCTTTTTCAACTGTTCGAAAACGAACGTTTTACAACATCTTGGATGCTCCCGCATGCTTCCGAATCCATAAAGTCCTGGCAAAGGATGGGACAACCAGAAAGGAAGTAGGTTTCATTAGGAAAGCTAACGGCACCTATACAGAAACCAGAGAGGAGAGTTTAAAGGAACTAATGAACGTCCACTTTATAATCTTATCAATTCTGGCCACCGATGCAGTTAGGCCTACCATACGAGAACGAAGGCCAAACAGGCCAAGTTCTAAGGATTGGAAAGTAGCTCAACATGAGGAACAGCCTTCCGAAAGTGGAGTTAGCATACTCTTAAGGACTCCTGTACAAGAGATAGCTGTACCCATGGAGGAGGGAGAGTCCTCAGAGCAAGAGCAGAAGGACTCTTCACCCTGGTGAAGCAGATTAAAAGGGTACTGCAGGCCAATCTTGCAATCAGCAAGCCGCCTCGGCAACGCTTGTTGGGAGCTGGATCAAGAAGGCATTGACGTGGCCTTCCTGCAGGAACCCTGGCGGATGGGTGAGAAGATTGTTGGCCTATCCACTAAAGAAGTATTATACATAGCAAAAGCCACAAAACCTAGAGCATTTATAATTCACAGTAATAGGGCAGATTGTACACTGATACCGGTGCTCTGCACCGATGATGTTGTTAAAGGTATTCTAACAATACCCACTGAAGTAGGAGAGAAGAGACTGGTTGTATGCTCCGCCTACCTCCCGGGCGACGAGGCTGAAGGCCCACCACACATAATAAGCGACGTAGTTGCACCCTATGTGGAAAAAGGATTGCAGCTAATCATGGGATGTAATGCCAATGCACTCCATACCACCTGGGGCAGCACGAATATCAATAAAAGTGGTGAGTCCATTTTAAATTTTATCTCAACTGAAGGGTTAACAGTTTCCAATATAGGGAATAAGCCTACTTTCGTTACAAGATCTCATAAGGAAGAGTCGGATTTAACACTCTGTACGTGTAAAATTAGTTATAAAATAACAAATTGGTGTTTGTCTGACGAACCGTCATGCTCGGACCACAGACACATAAGGTTTGATATTAATGTAACTCAATTGATAAGCAAGTACCGAAATCCAAGAGATACAGACTGGAAAGGGGATGAAACGTCTCTCAGTGGAATTCTTGAGGATGGTACTGAACCGATTGACGGCATTGAAGCTATAGACACGGCAGTAGAAAAAGTAAGCGAAGCTATTAAGGCGGCCTACCAAGAAAACAAAAAAGAATACTGGTAACACAGTTTGGTGAAACAACGGCCTAGAGACTTAGGGCGGAGTTCCGCGATCTTTTTAACAAGGCCAAAAGCAACCAGGACTGGAATACCTACAGGTATAAGCTCACGCAATACAAAAAAGAAATTCGTAAAGCCAAAAGGAACTCATGAAGGTAATTTTGCGAGGACATTGTAATAAAAGATATTCATAATTTCCAGAGCTAACGAAGTCGAATAAAACAAGGTCGTAGTAATTGACATGCATAGCTGAGTTATTTAATTGTACAGGGCCGTCTTCAAGTGCCTTATACAGTGTGTCTACTTAAGTTGGACTCATATGGGAAACTTTTTTATTATGGGTTTTAGGAAAATAAGTTATTCCTCATAAAAAGTTCTGCATTATCTACAACCTAAAATGCAATCATTAGATATTTCTTATTTTGAGCCGTATACGAGGTTTGTCAAAAAATATTAATCTTACTCAAGAGTAAAGTACCTTTATTTTTTACAATACAGAAAAATTGTAAGAAGTAAAGTTGTTTAAAATTAAAAGTTATATTCAAATATGCAATTACAGCTATTTAGCATGAAAATTAAGATTTGGTGATTATTTACTATTCATTCCGTATTAATTATTCTGGCTTGGTACAATTTAATGTAATCTAGGATGCTCTGTCATGAAGTATTTGACAGTGAATGTCAGAATGGGTTAGTTTTCATAAAATTACAGTAAAAATGGCAGCTTTACTGACTTGTGAAGAAAAAATAGAAATAGTTTTAATTGTTGGAGAAAATTACAATATACATAGAGAGGCAGCAAATATTTTCAACAACAGACATCCCCATAGAAGCATCGGGTATTCAACAGTTACCAAAATAATGAAGAAATTCAAGACCAGTGGAAGTGTTGATAATAAGTTTAATAATAAACGCATAAACGGGTTGCCAATGAAGACACTGAGTTGGAAGTGATGCTTTCTGTCGTCGAGGAACCAAAAATCGGATTACGCAAAAGGGCTTCTCTAATCACAAATACTTCGGTAAAAAAAGATACAGTGGCAAATATTTTAAAACGTTATAAATATCATGCATACAAACCTCAATTCGTACACACATTACTACCAAGGGATTACGATGTTCGATTTGAATTCTGCGCTTTGATCCAAGGAAAGTTGGAAGAAGACCCGTTTTTCGCAAGAAGTATAATTTTTTCCGATGAAGCCACATTTTCATCCAACGGAACCGTCTCATCACAAAATTGTCGCTGGTGGTCCAACAGTAATCCAAATTTTGTAATAAAAAGTTGTAGCCAATATTTGTTTAAAACGAACGTATGGTGTGGGGTTTACTAAAATAAATTAATTGGACCATTTTTTTATCGACAATCGTTAAATGCCGCACGTTACTTACAATTATTAGAAAATCAAGTAAGTGATTTTTTGCACGAACTTCCGTTAGAAGAACGTATGAAAATTTGGTTCCAACAAGACGGTGCCTCCATCCATAGTACCGTAAACGTTAGAGAACTGCTTGAAAATATGTTTAATGGAAAGGTGATTCACAGGTATTCAGCTATTTTTTGGCCTCCCAGGTCTCCTGATTCAACTCCACTTGACTTTTTTTATGGGGTTACTTAAAACAGAAGGTTTATGAGCGAGGACCATTTGATGATGTAGACTATTTGGAAAGGATTATTTCTGAGGAATGCCAAAAAATTACTCCAAATATTATACGGAAAATAATAAAAGAGTTTCAGACAAGAACAATTACATGTTTAGAAAGAGAAGGTGGATATGTCGAAGCTTTAGTAGTTTAAATTAAAATTTAATTATGTTTGTTAGTTATAAATAGATTTTTGTTTAGGTACATAATATTCTTTGTGTGGATTCTCCTATTTCTAAGATAAATAATTATAATGCAGCACGTATTTAAATGCAAGATTGTCCAAACACATTAACAAATAGAAAGGTTATCATATTTTTAACAGATGAGAGGGATAAAGTCAGTATTGAAATTTACGATTACAAATACTTTATAATGTAAAACGTAAATAATCACCAAATCTTAATTTTCATGCTAAATAGCTGTAATTGCATATTTGAATATAACTTTTAATTTTAAACAACTTTACCTCTTACAATTTTTCTGTATTGTAAAAAATAAAGGTACTTTACTCTTGAGTAAGATTAATATTTTTTGACAAACCTCGTATACGGCTCAAAATAAGAAATATCTAATGACTGCATTTACGGTTTTAGATAATGCAGAACTTTTTATGAAGAATAACTTTTTTTCCTAAAACCAATAATAAAAAAGTTTCCCATATGAGTCCAACTTAAGTAGACACACTGTATAAACGAATAAATAAATATAATATACGGTTATGGGAGATCATTCTTTTATAAAAAAAACTTCAACACCATAAAACTCTACTATTAATATTATGATTCACCAAAAGTTGGCTGAATTAGAAATTTGGATCCTCCATTTACATGATCTATTATTTCAGAAGCAATAGTTTTAAAGGGCTGTCCCGAAACATATACATAGCGTAGACCGGGGCAAAATCCCGCTACGGGGTGAAAGTCCGTTTTCGTATTGGGCAGTTACTAAAAAACCAACCTACGTTCTATGCGGCAGTTTGTATTACCATGCCCCTACTTTTTTTTATTGTATATCTCCTGCATACCAATACGCGGTAAGGTTCACGGACATAAAAGCAGCTGAGATCAGAACAAATTCCTCGCGCTCTATAACTATACCATCCTAGGTTGGCACTCTACCATAAGATGCGCTTCGACAAACCCCGCCCATATTTTGTTTTCAGGTGGAGAACTTTAAAACATAAATACTACAACCGGTGCCAAGGTGCTCTCTGGTGTTACAGGAGTTACGGTCATCTCAGAAACACTGGTGCCGTGTTACATTAGTGAAAGCGATGGGATTTCGTCTTCATTGTACATAGCATCAATAGCGTCTTGTGATGTTCTTGCCTCTCCGAATTCTTTCCTATTAAATAGTCATTTAGCATTTCTTCAATGGTTCTAAATTCTTCATACTTGTTAAGGAATTCAAGTTTTTCTTCATTGCTCACCATTACATAATAAATACTCTCTATATGCCTAGCTCTTGCTTATGATTGAATGTAGGATCTGTAATCTTGGGGGGTAATCATATTTAACCCTTTCGCTGCGGATGGCGCATAAATGCGTCATTTCATTTTCGTGTCACCTCTGCGGATAACGCATTTTTGCGAAAGGTCTTGTCGTTGCGCTGCTGTGGGCGCATATTTGTGAATAACGAATGTCAGTTATTTATTTACTAGTTTTGACGTGTTTGAGCTAGTCAGTGGCCGGTAGTGAAGCAGTGGGCGAGTCGTTTGCACGTTTAGTAATAATAAAGTAATATTATTGAAATCAAACGTAGTTAGTCATTGTGGGCGAATTTTACCGGTACAGTGATTATTGAATAAAAGGTAATTATTTTAGTTGGATAGAGCTGGAATAGTTATAATATTTATTCATTTTTTCAGTAATAACTATGTCAAATATACCCCTGCCGCCTAAAAGAGGGGCATATTATACCACTGCCGAATTAGAGGAAATCCTGACACAAAGTGACTCTGAAGATGATTTTATAGCCGGGGATGTATCGGATAATTCCGCTGACGAGATTGAAGCTCAAGTTTTGGAACAGCTATCAACCTCACCAGATGACGCTGAGGCGGAAGAACGGGCAGAGGAAGAACCTGAGAACATAAACGAAAACTTGAGTTGGGAACAGGTGAACATTGTGCCGCATATATTCCCTTTTGACGCTAGTAATTCTGGACATAATATTCCGGATCTTTTTGATAACTGTTCCGAGTACGATTGTTTTCAAATTTTTTTTGGGGAGGAGATCACAGGTTTTATAGTTAGCGAAACTAATAAATTTCATGAGTACGTTGTGGATCACAAGGAGCGCCTTCGGCCACATTCTAGATTGAACCTATGGAACGACATTGACGCAAAGGAATTGCATCGTTTTTTTGCACTAAATTTTCTTATGGCGCGAGTAAGAAAGCTTCAAATACAAGAGTATTGGTCTTCAAATGCGTTTTTAGAAACACCTGCTTTCAAGAAAACAATGTCACGAGATCGGTTTTTGGGGATCCTGAGAATGATGCATTTTCCGACAACAATTTGGCAAGAGGCGATGATACATTACGCAAAATTCGTAAAATTGTAAATCATGCATGAGCGACATTTAGAGAATATTTTACCCCATATAAAGAGTTATGCATTGACGAGAGTCTAATGCTTTTCAAGGGAAGGCTATTATTTAAACAGTATATACCCTCAAAGCGACACCGATTTGGAGTAAAATTTTTTGTCTTGTGTGACGCAGTTACCGGGTACATATTAGATTTTATCATATATACTGGAGCAACCACAGAAACTGCGCAATCGCGTTTCGGAAAATCTGGAGATGTAGTTGTTACACTCCTTCAGCCCTTCTTGGACGAAGGTCATACACTCTTTGTTGACAATTGGTATAGCAGTCCTGATTTATTTTTATGGTTATATCGCTTGCTGAATGCAATAGTGGCACAACTAAAAATTTTTCAATTTTGACTTTTTTCTTACATTGGTTTGTAAATTGACCCTAATTTTAATACAACACTGGCTCATTCCAACTTTTAACGTTACCACCTAGATGGCAGCACAAGTGCCAGTTTGACTATAAGCAAATCTTGCTAATTATTGCGAGCAATATGGGCATCTTTTCAGTGGACGAGATCTCGTTCGAGTACAACCTTTCGTTGGTGCAATAGTGACTCTTTTGAAGTTGTGTCATTGTTGCATTAAAAATTGTGTTACTTTTTTTGTTCAATAGTGACATTTTCGGAATTTTTATGATTTTATAATTAATATTGCATCATGAATATCAATCCAGGAACTTCAAGAGGAAAATTAATGCTATCTGCAGCAAGTCTTGGACTGAGGTAAGGTGTTTTCAAGATATTTTTTGTATAAAATATTACACGTTTGAACTAACTGCTAACTTGTCGTGTCAAGACTGTCAAATTTACTCATGTTATTCTTGCTGGACCAGATGGCCATCTCAGTTTGGATATGAGCTCAATGTTGTGTGACTGACTATTTTTTTCTCCCTTGATTATTTTAGGCTAGAAAAAGTAGACCAAAGTGGGGAATGGAAAGTTTGCGCTACGAAAAGTACAGTTAATGAATCTGATACAACTTACTTGGCTGAAGATGAATCTAAGAACACACAGGAAATGAATAATACTCAACCTTATATACCCCAACTGTCAGAAGGCAAGCACTTTTGTTTTTGATATTATATAAAATACTAGCTTCAAGATAAAAAAGTGGAATTCTTTATAATAGGTTTCATTATTTTCAGATACACAAAAACCAATACAACCTGGAAGTATTCACGAACATGACTTGGAGGCTAACGATGAAATATTATCTTCTACACATGGTTACTATTTAATACATTGGACATATAATTTGAATATTTTTTCCTTTCATTTTTTTACAGATAGTAGCAGCGATAGTTCTGTTTCACCGTCGAGTCCGTTTGATGATTCCGAGGGAGATCCAGACTACTTCGACAGTAGTTCATCTTTATCTTCGACTAGAACTCGTTCCTCTTCTCAAGTTCCAATGAAAATATGGCACCAAACCAGGTCAATGATAATGGAAATTCTCCAAAGAAAACGAGAAAAAGAAAAGCAAAACCTCAAAATTGGAAAAGGAACGTTACCAAAATGTTAAGAAACACTGGCCAGGCTTATTTTACATCTAAGGGAGGCAAAAGTGTGCCAGCTAGAAAGATTCAGCAGCCTTGTGGTGACAAGTGTAAATTAAAATGTTCCACAAAATTCACCCAGCGAGAAAGAGAAGATTTGTTTTTAAATTTTTGGTCTCAAGGCAATATTAATCGTCAAAGAAATTTTATTTCACGATGCATGTTTCCGATAAATCCTGTTTATAGATATCCCACGGGGAATAGAACTGCCAGAAACGTAAACCATGCATTCTATTTTGAAAAAAATGAGACAAGGATAAGGATTTGTAAAAAGTTTCTGGTAGCCACCTTAGATATTACAAATAGAACTATTCGTACTGTTATTAGCAAATCAAAAGATGGATTTGTTGGTAACGATGAACGAGGGAAACACAATAATCATTTAACAATTTCTAACGAATTGAAAGAAAGTGTAAGAACTCACATCAAAAGTATTCCTGTAATTGAAAGCCACTACACTCGAGCTACGACCTCAAAAAATTACATAGAAGGAGGGAAAACAATAACGCAGCTGTATGAGGACTATAAAACAGAACGTGTAAGTCAACACTTGGATTTTGTTAAATTTCCAATTTATAGGAACATTTTTAATTATGAGTTTAACTTGGAGTTCTTTAAGCCAAAAAAAGATCTGTGCCAAGTCTGTGAGACATACAAAAACTCAAATGACGAAGAAAAAGAACAAAAAAAGACTGACTATGAATCTCACCATGAAGAGAAGGAATTAAGTAGGAAAGAGAAGGAGGAAGACAAAAATAAAATAAACGAAAGTAACTTAGTAGCTTGTTTTGACTTACAGGCTGCGCTGCCCACACCCAAAGGTGAGGTGTCGGTATTTTATTATAAGAGCAAACTTCTAACTTATAATTTTACTATCTGTGAACTTCAGAAGCAGGGACTGGGCACTATCAATTCTTTTATTTGGCACGAGGGTGAAGGAAAGAGAGGATCCAATGAAGTAGGATCTTGCCTTATAAGTTTTTTAAATGGCATATCAAATTCATCGGAAGGCAATCTGAACATCACATTTTATTCGGATAATTGTGGAGGGCAATGCAAAAACAAATTTATTGTAACAAGCTATATTTATGCAGTATCTTGTTTCAAATTTGACTCAATAACCCACAAATTCCTTGTTGTCGGGCACACCCAAAATGAAGGAGATTGTGCCCATTCCCTAATAGAAAGAAGTGTTAAAAGGTGTTTGAAATCTGGACCAATTTATGTACCCTCGCAGTATTCTGCTATAATCAGAGCTTCAAAAAGGACTGGTAAACCCTTTAAAGTGTTTGAATTAGATCATAATAGCTTCTTTGATATCAAAGATCTTACCGACCAAATGGCCACTAATTTTAATGTGGATGAGTCTGGAAAAAAATTCAATTTTAATGATATTTGCCAAATTAAAGTTGAAAAACGACATCCAAATGAATTCTTTTTTAAAACCTCCTATAAAGAACAGGAATTCAGATGTGTCAATGTTAAATCGGTAAGAACTAGAAAATCCTTGGTAAATGTTGAAGAAATTTATTTTAAAAAAGCATATTCTCAACCAATTTCAATATCAAAAAGAAAATTTGATGATTTGCAATCCTTGGTAGCTAACAAAACCATTCCAAGTTGCCATGCAGATTTTTACAACTCATTGAAATATGCATAATTTTCTAGAAACCAATATCCAGAATATGCTTATTTTAAGTTTTTTTCTTAGGATATTATTTTTTTAGTTGTTTACTTTTTAAAAGATAGTCTTGTTGAATGTACTGGAAATAGGTTGAAAGTATTCTTATGTTAGTTTAGTTCAACAAATGTTTTTATTTTATTCTTGACGGTTGTGACTAACTCAGTTTTTTCTTGGGAAAATAAATTTTTTCTGAATAACTCGTATCTTTTTTTAAAAAGTGACACTTGGTGTCTCATAAAATCGATAAGCAGCCTGTAGTGCAACAATGGCACAACTCGAACAAATTTTTTAAAAACCAATTAATATTATTTTATCTCTGGCCTATTTTACAAAAATAAGTTTATTAAATCCTAAATACTATAGGCAATTATTTAAGATCAAGAAAATAAGATTAATATGCTATTCCAGGCTCATTAATTCTCATACAGATTTTCGTTATTTTTAAAACAATCATTATTCATTATTTTACTTTTTTGAGTTGTGCCAATATTGCATTCAGCAAGCGATATGACCGGTGCACTAACGCTTGTGGTACTGTGCGCAAGAGCAGAAAGCAAATGCCTAAAATGGAAGAAAAATTTAAAAGGGGCGAGTTTTCGTTTCGTACTACTGGAAACAAACTAATAGCCATAAAATGGTGTGACAAGCGTGAAGTATTTATGCTTAGTACATCCCATGACAACAATGTCGCAGCTACAGGTAAAACAGACAAATTATGAAACCAGAGTGTATTATTGAGTACAACAAAAGAATGGGAGCAGTAGACAAGACTGATATGCTGCTGAGCTCTGTCGAAAGTGTACGGAGAACAACTAAGTGGTATAAAAAAGTCTTCTTCCATATATTGGACATGGGCCTGCTGAACAGTCATATCTTATTTCAAGATGCGACAAAAAAGAAGATACCACTGACTAAGTTTCAGCTAAATTTGATTTCTCAAATGATAGAATTAAATTTAGATGACTACGTTCCAGCATGATCCAGCTCCATTTCGATTGACAGCTAGACATTTTCCTAGAAAAATTCCGCCAAGAAACCAAAATAACTTGATCGCTAGAAAAAGATGTTTTGTTTGTACTCAGAATAAGGTACGGAAAAAGACAGTTTATATGTGCGAACAATGTGATGTCGGCTTATGTGTGACACCTTGTTTCGAAAAGTATCACATGTTACGTAACCTAAAATAGATAAGTTCATAAACATTTTGATTCGTACTTTCGTTTTGGTTATGCTTCTACAGTCTGTTTTGTTTTTTAGAATAAGAGTCTTGCTATTTTTCTTGTAGGTAATAAAAGTTTTCTGGATAATTTTTTTTATTTTATTGTTTGATATTAAATTAACCATAAAATACCAAAATTAATTTAGTTGTGATTATTAATAAGTAAATAATAGCTTAAATGACAAATTTTGACGCTTCACTGCGGATGACGTCTATTAGCGCAGCACTGAGGGAATCAAAGCCGGTTCGATCTCGCCGCAGCGAAAATGTTAATTTCCCAACCGGGGGAGCATGATCGCATGAAAGAAGGAGTGAATGTAAAGAATTGAATAGGTATCATGTATAGATAAATAACATATACTCGTAAAAATAATATGCACGGTTCTACCACAATCCTAACCCTATAACCGACTTAACCCTGTAACATAAAGACCTATCAATATCGATAACAGCTGATAGCCGCGGAGGCCGAATACAACCTTTCGGACATTTATTTCAGAAGTCGACGATTCCTGTTTCCCACGTACTCGTGGGTAGTGACAGCCAGCTACGCTGCCTTCTCGTTCCTTTTAGGGACACAAGAAGTAGATTTTGTTTTCAGGTGGAGAATTTTAAAACATAAATACTACAACCGGTGCCAAGGTGCTCTCTGGTGTTACAGGAGTTGCGGTCATCTCAGAAACACTGGTGCCGTGTTAAATTAGTGAAAGCGATGGGATTTCGTCTTCATTGTACATAGCATCAATAGCGTCTTGTGATAGTTCTTGCCCCTCCAAATTCTTTCCTATTAAATAGTCATTTAGAATTTCTTCAATGGTTCTAAATTCTTCATACTTGTTAAGGAATTCAAGTTTTTCTTCATTGCTCACCATTACATAATAAATACTCTCTTTATGTCTAGCTCGTCCTTATGATTGAATATAGGATCTGTAATCTTCAGGGTAATCATATTTAATGACCGCATGTTGGAATATCAACTCCTTCCAACACGTTAGATGCTACTACTACATTTATTTCTTTATTTGCAAAACTTTCCAAAACCTGTTTGTTCTGCTTACGAATGAACATAGATTCCCTGGTATCATTATGAGGATTGTTGTTGTGACCTACCATAAAAATTAAGTCTAACATAGCTGTAATCTGGATGACAAAGACTTAAATCTTTAAGAATATGAAATATTATTTTAGCTGTAAATCTTCTCTTAGTAAATATAATGCAACATAATTCTTCTTTAGAATCATTTTTGTATTCTGGGAAAATTTGGAACAAAGCTTGGAGTTTATGCATTGAGAAAATAATAATCTTATCCCTATCATTTACGCCAGCCATGTGCTTTTTCAACTATTCGAAAACGAACGTGTTACAACATCTTGGATGCCCCCGCATGCTTCCGAATCCATAAAGTCCTGGCAAAGGATGGGACAACCAGAAAGGAAGTAGGTTTCATTAGGAAAGCTAACGGCACCTATATAGAAACCAGAGAGGAGAGTTTAAAGGAACTAATAAACGTCCACTTTATAATCTTATCAATTCTGACCACCGACGCAGTTAGGCCTACCATACGAGAACGAAGGCCAAACAGGCCAAGTTCTACGGATTGGAAAGTAGCTCAACATGAGGAACAGCCTTCCGAACGTGGAGTCGGCATACTCTTAAGGACTCCTGTATAAGATATAGCTGTACTCAAGGAGGAGGGAGAGTCCTCATAGCAAGAGCAGAAGGACTCTTCACCCTGGTGAAGAGTCCTCATAGCAAGAGCAGAAGGACTCTTCACCCTGGTGAAGCAGATTATAAGGGTACTGCAGGCCAATCTTGCAATCAGCAAGCCGCCTCGGCAACGCTTGTTGGGAGCTGGATCAAGAAGGCATTGACGTGGCCCTCCTGCAGGAACCCTGGCGGATGGGTGAGAAGATTGTTGGCCTATCCACTAAAGAAGTATTATACATAGCAAAAGCCACAAAACCTAGAGCATTTATAATTCACAGTAATAGGGTAGATTGTACACTGATACCGGTGCTCTGCACCGATGATGTTGTTTAAGGTATTCTAACAATACCCACTGAAGTAGGAGAGAAGAGACTGGTTGTATGCTCCGCCTACTTCCCGGGCGACGAGGCTGAATGCCCACCACACATAAGCGACGTAGTTGCACCCTATGTGGAAAAAGGATTGCAGCTAATCATGGGATGTAATGCCAATGCACTCCATACCACCTGGGGCAGCACGAATATCAATAAAAGTGGTGAGTCCATTTTAAATTTTATCTCAACTGAAGGGTTAACAGTTTCCAATATAGGGAATAAGCCTACTTTCGTTACTAGATCTCATAAGGAAGAGTCGGATTTAACACTCTGTACGTGTAAAATTAGTTATCAAATAACAAATTGGTGTATGTCTGACGAACCGTCATGCTCGGACCACAGACACATAAGGTTTGATAAGCAAGTACCGAAATCCAAGAGATACAGACTGGAAAGGGGATGAAACGTCTCTCAGTAGAATTCTTGAGGATGGTACTGAACCGATTGACGGCATTGAAGCTATAGACACGGCAGTAGAAAAAGTAAGCGAAGCTATTAAGGCGGCCTACCAAGAAAACTGTCCGGAGAAAACAAAAAAAAATACAGGAAACACAGTTTGGTGAAACAACGGCCTAAAGAGACTTAGGGCGGAGGTCCGCGATCTTTTTAACAAGGCCAAAAGCAACCAGGACTGGAATACCTACAGGTATAAGCTCACGCAATACAAAAAAGAAATTCGTAAAGCCAAAAGGAACTCATGAAGGTAATTTTGCGAGGACATTGTAATAAAAGATATTCATAATTTCCAGAGCTAACGAAGTCGAATAAAACAAGGTCGTAGTAATTGACATGCATAGCCGAGTTATTTAATTGTACAGGGCCGTCTTCAAGTGCCTTATATAAACGAATAAATAAATATAATATACGGTTATGGGAGATCATTCTTTTATACAAAAACTTCAACACCATAAAACTCTACTATTAATATTATGATTCACCAAAAGTTGGCTGAATTAGAAATTTGGATCCTCCATTTACATGATCTATTATTTCAGAAGCAATTGTTTTAAAGGGCTGTCCCGAAACATATACATAGCGTAGACCGGGGGGCAAAATCCCGCTACGGGGTAAAAGTCCGTTTTCGTATTGGGCAGTTACTAAAAAACCAACCTACGTTCTATGCGGCGGTTTGTTTTACCATGCCCCAACTTTTTTTTATTGTATATCTCCTGCATACCAATACGCGGTAAGGTTCACGGACATAAAATCAGCTGAGATAAGAACAAATTCCTCGCGCTCTATAACTATACCATCCTAGGTTGGCACTCGACCATAAGATGCGCTTAGACAAACCAAGCCCATATTTTGTTTTCAGGTAGAGAACTTTAAAACATAAATACTACAACCGGTGCCAAGGTGCTCTCTGGTGTTACAGGAGTTACGGTCATCTCAGAAACGCCGGTGCCGTGTTACATTAGTGAAAGCGATGGGATTTCGTCTTCATTGTACATAGCATCAATGGCGTCTTGTGATAGTTCTTGCCTCTCCAAATTCTTTCCTATTAAATAGTCATTTAGCATTTCTTCAATGGTTCTAAATTCTTCATACTTGTTAAGGAATTCAAATTTTTCTTCATTGCTCACCACTACATAATAAATACTCTCTATATGCCTAGCTCTTGCTTATGATTGAATGTAGGATCTGTAATCTTGGGGGTAATCATATTTAATGACCAAAGTGCATGTTGGAATATCAACTCCTTTCAATACGTTAGATGCTACTACTACATTTATTTCTGTATTTGCAAAACTTTCCAAAACCTGTTTGTTCTGCTTATGATTGAACATAAATTCCCTGGTATCATTATAAGGATAGTTGTTGTGACCTACCATAAAATTAGGTCTAATATGGCTGTAATCTGGATGACAAAGACTCAAATCTTGAAGAATACGAAATATTATTTTAGCAGTAAATCTTCTCTTAGTAAATATATTGCAACATAATTCTTCTTTAGAATCATTTTTGTATTCTTGGAAAAATTTGGAGAAATTAATAATCTTATCCCTATCATTTACGCCAGCCATGTGCTCTTTCAACTGTTCGAAAACGAACGTGTTACAACATCCCGGGTGCCCCCGCCAGTGTTGCCAAGTGTAGCGCATTTAAAATTTGAACTTAAGCCTGCAGTTTAGCTCTGACTATATAGTCAGAGTTTAGCAAGTTATAGAGTCAATCCAGGCTCCAGACCAAGAACGTGGTCCAATCTGTAGATGATAAAAAAGAAGAACTACAGGCGACAAGACATAACATAAGTGTCATGTGCCTGTTGTGCACAAACCACTAGGGTAAGTGGTTAACGCTGTTGTGACAGGACTGACAGGTGACAGCTGACAATTATAATTTTTTTCTGTAGTTCTGACTTGTTACCGGTTTCCAAATAAAAATAAAACGGAACATGGGGAAAATAGAAAAAATCCGAAAATTTAATAAGGTTGTCTGAATCTTGGGCCAAAGGTAAGTGAGGCATTTTCATTCTTTTAAATCAGGGATGGCCGACTGGCGGCCCGCGGTTATTTTTTATGCGGCCCCGAACAACTTTTTAAAAGTATTACGGTAGATATTTTTTAACAGAAATATAAAATACAAAATTTTCTACAAGAGTCCAGGTTAAGTTCAAATTGTATATAAGAGCCGTTACACATGGGACTGATGGTCAGTCCTGATCATCCGCGGGGGCCATTATATATAATACGACATTTCACATGTACAGCGCATCGTCAGTCCGTAGATTCGTCAGCAAGGGCGTACGGCGAGCCCCTGCGCACAGCGTATACTACGCATCAGGTGGGGCTATTGTACATATGCGGTTTAACACACGTATCCTGATGGTCAGTTGCGTATAACATCCCGGTTGAATTACAGTGTTGTATTATCTACTTTTACGGCAAGAACGATGGCGAAAAATGAGTTACGTATAGATACAGAAATTCTAATAAGCCTTATTGAAGAAAATAGATGTATTTGGGATACTTCAGATGAAAATTACAAAGATCGTGACATCAAAAATAAGGCGTTTGCGGCTGTGGCTGCTGTGGTGGTACCGAATTACGATAACATGACAGAAGCCAAACAACGGGAAGCGGGTAAGTAGCTATAACAATTTATTATTAATAGTAAGTTTATTACGGTAAATTACATTTTTGTACAGTTTTTACTAATTATACATATATATCGTACAATAACTGTATAAGAAACTTTTATATCTTTGAGTCTTGCCAAGGAACTTTCCCAAGTGGGCTTATGAAATAATTAGCAAACTCATCTCATACGGAGAAACCTAGCCTATTTATTAGTGGTGCTGCATTTTGATGATCATTGGAAACTCCTTTCACTGACAAGGTGTGTTGAAATTCATACCCATCTCTTGAACATACAAAATTGTGCAAGACACAACATGCTTTAATAATTTTATTGGAAAGGCGAAGAGAAACATTAAGGGGTCTGTGGAAAATACGCCACTTGTTGGTTAAAAGACCAAAGGCACATTCAATAAATCGTCTTGCTCGTGTAAGCCTATAGTTGAAAATTTTCTTTTTGTAATTGAGATTTTTCCTCGCATAAGCACGCATTAAATTTGGAGACAATGGAAACGCATCATCCCCAACAAGTACAAAAGGTAATGGCTTATTACTTCCTGGAACCGGAGCATCTTCTGGAAGGTTTATTGAATTTTGTTGCACCTTTTTCCAAAATGTACTGTTAACAAATATATTAGAATCAGCAAATTTTCCATAAGCTCCAACATCAATGTACGTAAAGCAATAATTTGCATCACATATTGCTAAAAGCACCACTGAAAAATACTTTTTCTAATTAAAGAAATTTGAGGCGCTGTTTATGGGTTTAATTACTCGTATATGTTTCCCATCGACAGCTCCAATACAGTTGGGAAAATTGGCATATACATTGAAATTATGTGCAATATCCAGCCAGTCTTCAGTTGTACGTTCGGGAAAGCTTTCAGGTCCTATAAGTTCCCAAATTTTGTCACACACCAGCTCCACGATGTTACTAATTGTGGAGATGCCTAATCTGTAGGTATAGTGCAGATCGGTAAATGTGTTACCACTTGAGAGATACCTGTAACAAAGTTTTAGTTTTACTAGAAAAGTAGAAATACTGTAGAGCGAATGGTGACCAAGAACACTAGAATTTTTGAAACTTCACCCGTGCGACATAATGTAACTACCAGTAAATTACATAAGAATGCGACTGGTGTAATGGATGACACACAGGTAAAGTTATAAAAATCCAAGTTTAAATATTAATTTTTGTTTCAGTTGAAGTCGTGCAAAAGAGATGGAGAACAGCTCGAGATGCATATAGGAGAGACCGCAATAAAGTGACGAATACAAAGTCTGGACAAGCGGCAAAAAAAATTAAAACCTATATTTTTTATGACAATTTAAAATTTTTGGATCAGGTGATGGAGCTAAATTCTACTGAATCCAATTTAGAACATGTTAATACAGATGAGGAAGTGACACGTGATAGTACTGACGAATCAGAGAGTAGAGACACAGAACGTCCTACACATGAAGGTTCAATAACTGGCGTACCTCCAAAGTCATCTCGTAAACAAAAAGCAATGAAACGTAAAAATATTGATGATAAATTAATATCGTTTCTTGACGATATTAAGAAACCTAAAAACCCTGACGGTGGTGACATGGCATTTTTTGAATCATTACTGCCCACGCTACAGACTTTTGATATGAATCAAAAACTACAATTTCGTTCAGAAGTACTACGCATAATGATGGAGATAAAAAATGTACCTAAATTTAATGTTGCAAACACAAATGTGCCACAGTATACATCATATGCGGATCAGCAGTCCTACAATATGACCCATATGCAAGGCAGATTTCCTTATAATGTATCTGCACAGCACCAACAAACACATTTTCATAGCAATTACTCGAGGGCTCCGTCTACAACATCTGTACCAACACCAACACCATCACCAGCATCATCCAATGAAGCGTATGTTCAGCCAACTTTATTGCAACTAGTACAAACAAACCTTGACGAAATATAGATACACAGTAATATACACATATAAAGTTTACAGTAATTACTTTTGTGTGGAAATATGTTCTATTTTGTATATGTTGAAGAAATAAAAATTTAGAGTTTAGAGCTATTGAGGCGTTTATTTTAAAAACACACAACTGGTGACTAAATTATGGAATAAATTTGTCACTAGACGGTGTCATAACTGATCCCTATATTTCGTTAAAAAAATTTGACAGTGCTTTTTTTTCCATTTCCTGAAAAATTAAAGTTTTAAACATATGTTGTTTTTAAAACAAACGCCGGAATATATTATAAATTGTTTTACTTACCTCAAAGCCACACAGAGCCTCTCTACAGAAGAAATTGAGATCCTTATGTGGTCAGAAAACGTTAAAGTATTTTCCAGTTTACTGTGCAGTTCATCAAACGTTCTGATTGACATCCGGAAATAGTTAAAAAACTTCTGTTCGTCGTTTCTTAAAGTTGAATAGAGCGTTGTAAACGCACCTTGGAGAAATCTTTGTTCACAAATTGGATGCACCCACATTGTTCTGTTTTTCCTTGTTGTTCTTCGATCTATTAATCGTTTAACGCACAAAGCGGCAACCACGCGTTGTTCCGTACGCTTCAAATACATTTTTAAAAATGTGTCATACGTAGCTTGTGAAAGGCATCAGTTTTGCTTCGCGTACTCACACAACTGATCATCAGGACTGACCATCAGTCCCATGTGTAACGGCTCTAATTACGACCTGATAATAAATTTTTTAACAACTAGCAAAATAAAGGTTTAATTACTTTAAGAGAATCAGTAGGAAGTATACTTTGAGTAGGCCTATAAGGCAAACACGCCAGTTTGATGTCGCACGGTGTGGCAACTACGCTTTCCGAAAAGACTGACTACACGGTTTGGCAACTGCGCGTTCGGAACCAAACAAAACACTCAGTGACTCTGAGATACTAAGACTGTGCGCACGCGAGGTTAGCTACTGTCAAACTGCTGGTGCTTCATCACTGTGTTTAGTTTTAACTTACAAACCTAATTGCGTTATTTCACGATGAGTAAGAACAGAAAAGTTTCAGAAGAAAACAGAGTGTTCCAAGACAAGTGGGAAACCGAGTATCTGTTTGTAAATAACAAGGACAATAAACCCCAGTGTTTAGTGTGTTTGCTTGTACTGTCTGTCCATAAAGAATATAACCTCAATCGGCACTACACTCAGCACCATGCAGCTAAGTACAAAGATTACACTGGACAAGCTAGGCTTACTATTGTATCTGACTTGAAGAAAAAGGTTAGTGCTCAAAAAAACCTATTTAATAAATCCACAACTTTGCAAAAAAATGCACTCTTAGCTTCTTATATTGTAAGTGCAGAGATAGCTAAAGCCAAAAAACCCTTCACTGATGGTGAGTTTGTAAAGAAATGCTGTATAGAAGTGGCTCAAGCTTTTGGTCAAGAAAAATTTAGTAATGAGTTGAAAAACGTCTCACTTTCAAGACAGACTGTCACTAGAAGAATTGAAGAAATAAGTAAACATGTTTCCTGTTAGTGATTAGTTTAGATTCTCTTGAAAATACTTGGATACTTAAAAAAAAGTTTTTGATTAGATGTCAATATAATATTATTGAATGTCAGTTTTTGTAATCTTGAATAAAGATATAATTGCCTTTTAAGTGTTTTCGACAAAACATTATGGTCCTTCGAAGCTAAGAATCCATTTTATTTATTTGTGTCATCTCAGTCTCAGACGAAATGAAGTCAAGAAAAACACGTAGATCTAATGCAGGTGTGCCGCCAATTAGATACTCTCCATCTAATATAGTTATTAATAACATTGATGAACAGAATTTAAACAAATCCAAAGCAGTAAGAACATTACCGAATCGAAAAGAGGAAATGTCACACAAGTCAAAAACGGAAACCTCTTATTCTGCCCAAAAAATTAAAGAAATTGAGCTGCGAAAGTTGGAAGAAATAAATAAACTACAACGAGAATATGATTTAAGAGAGCTAGAGCGTCAGAAAGAATTTGACAGGCAAGAGCTAGAAAGAAAACTATCTGAATTGGAAATACAAGCAGCCATAGAAAAAGATAAAATTACAGAAGGAAGTTTAGAAAGTCGTAGTATTTCTAGCAAAAGTAACAAGTCAGCTGCTGCTATTCCAATGAATGAGTTATCTTGTGCTCATGATAAAGTGAAATGGTGGTTGGAAGATGAAAAATCTTCTCAAGTTAGTGAATCAGTACAAGACATGTACGACCGCCGTAGTTCTAGAAATAAGCTGCCCGAGCCGTTACCCTCAGTAGCTGGTCATCTGACCAAAGAGTTTACAGCTGCTACTCAAGTTATAACAAATGAATTTTTAAATGCTACTCGAAATATGACAAATGCATTTAAGTCAGTATCTGAAAACAATCCTACCGAAAATTACAATAGAATGTCCATAAGATCTGTGATTGGTAAAGATCTTCCAACATTTGGTGGCAATGTTGAAGAATGGCCTATGTTTTTTACATTATTTAAAAGATCCACCGAAACTTGCCATTTTACGGAGGAAGAAAATATGGTACGTTTACAGAAAGCTTTACGATATGAAGCTTTAGATAGTGTTAAAGCCTTATTCGTATCTCCAAATAATTTACAATGTATCCTTGACACACTTGAAAGAAGATTTGGTCGTCCTGAATTTATAATAGAGTCCATGATGAGTAAGGTTAGACAACTACCCCCTGTAAATAGTCGTTATCCAATAACGTTAATTAAATTTGCCAACTCGGTTCAAAATCTTACTGTAACAGCTCAATCTTTGGAAATGGAAGCTTATATTAATAATCCTCAACTTATTTCCACGTTAGTTTTGAAATTGCCAGAGCACATGCATTTCCAGTGGGCCAGAGAAGTAAGAAAACTTAATAATTGTATAATGCCTACTTTGGTCGAGTTTTCTGTTTGGCTTCAAGAAGAATCTTCAGCAGCTTCCATATTATGTAAATCATCAACTTCCAGCTCAAATGAAAAATATGAAAAGAGAAACAAAAACGTAGTTTTCTTGGGTTCCGAAGGAAAAGCAAGAGAAATTCAATGTAAATTTTGTTCTAAATCGAATCATTTGATATACAAATGTAGACAATTTCTTGATCTGGCCGTTGATAGAAGATGGGAATGGGTGAAGGAGCATAAAATTTGTTTTTCCTGCCTGGCAGGCTCTCATCAAGTATTCAAATGTAAAAACAAGCAGAGATGTAGAGTTGATGACTGCAAAAAATATCATAACCGTCTATTACATGCAAACATACCAGAAAACAGAAACTTGTGTCAAGATGTAGAGATACCACTTAATCAAAATGAAAATGGAATCAGAAACTCACAGGAAACAACAGATTCATCATTTCTTATGGATGAGCACTCTTTACAAGTTGAAACAAGAAGTAGAAGTGTACTCCTTCGAATTTTACCTGTCACTTTAATTGGAAGTAAAAAGTCCGTTAAAGTTTATGCACTTTTTGATGAAGGCAGCACGGTTTCTCTCATAGACAGTAAGCTGGCTGAAGAAGTTGGAGTAGAAGGATATTTAGATCCCCTCAAGATATTTTGGACAAATTCGACTTCAGTTTGTGATAACAAATCTAAGAGGCTGACATTGAAAATTCAAGGTACTCTTACTTCTGATATTTACGAGCTTTCAAATGTTCGAACTATGTCGAATCTTAATCTTCCAACACAGACTGTAAATATACCCAATATATGTTCAAAATGGACACACCTTTTAAAAATCCCTTTATTAAATTTAGAGGAAGCCAAGCCTTTGCTTCTTATTGGTCAAGACAATATTGACTTAACAATTGCCAGAGAAGTGATTCAAGGATCAGCAAACGCTCCAGTTGCTTCTAAAACGAAGCTTGGTTGGGTAGTCCATGGTAATTTACCCTACCTAAAGCACAGAATTGAGCCCCAGTATTCGATGTTTTGTCATTATAAAGGAAAAGACGAAAAAGATGATCTAGAAGACCTAATTCGCCAGTGCATTGTTGTCGACAATATGGGTGCCACAAGTGAAAATCAGATTTTGTTGTCTGAAGATGAACAAAGAGGTTTATCGATAATGGAAAAAACCAGTAAACAATTGGAAAACGGACATTGGGAAATTGGTCTTTTATGGAAAGAAAATGTAAACTTGCCAGAAAGTAGAGAGGTCGCATTAAGAAGATTGTACACAATAGAGAAAAGAATGGATAAAGACGTAATCTTTGCAGAGAAATATTGCAATCAAATGGTCTCGTTCTTGAAGAAGAGATATGCTAGAATTCTTACCTCAGCCAAAACGTGGTACCTGCCGCATTTTTCCGTTAATCACCCTAATAAACCAGAAAAGTTTCGATTTGTTTTTGATGCCAAAGCCAAGGTGGAAGGAAAAAGTTTAAATCAGCATTTATATAGAGGACCAGATTTACTAAATTCCTTAATCAATATTTTATTCAATTTTCGTCATAACCCTATAGCAGTTCTAGGAGATATTGAAGAAATGTTCTTACAAATACGCATAAAAGCGGATGACCAATGTGCTCAACGATTTTTATGGCGAGGAAAAGATAAAGACGCTTCCATACCAACATACCAAATGAATGTAATGATTTTTGGCACAATTTGTTCTCCTAGCTGCGCAAATTTTATTCTTAATAAAAATGCAAATAAATACGAAGAAGAATATCCTGAATCTGTCAAAGCTGTTCGAGATTATCATGGACGATTACTTGGATAGTTTTGCATCTGAAGAAGTTGCTGTAAGAAGAGTAACAGAGATCATTAAAATTCATAAGTATGGAGGTTTCAATATGAGAGGATGGCTTAGCAATTCACCTAAAGTGATGAAACACATACCAGAAACTCTTCATTAAAAAAAAATAACTTTGAATTACTTAGAAAAATGGCAGTCGCCCACTTATGAAAAAACGTTAGGATTAAACTGGGAACCACAAAATGATTTCCTGACATTTTCAAATAAGTTTCTAGACAATTTTAAAGACATACTAGCAAAAGAAAACGTACCCACCAAAAGACAGGTAATAAGAATAGTTATGTCTATATACGATCCTCTTGGTTTCCTTGCTGCCTTTACTATCCAAGCAAGAATTCTCATGCAAGAAGTTTGGTCTCAGAAAATAGAATGGGATGAAAAGCTGAGTCCTAAATTATTCGAAAAATGGTGTTTATGGGTAGCAAGTCTTCATAAAATTCAGAGTTTAAAAATTCCTCGCTGGTATAGAATAGAATTTTTTTCTTCAGTTGAAATTCAATTACATATATTTAATGATGGTAGCGAAAAAGGATATGCTTCTGTTTCATATTTCAGGATAATGTCGAAGGAGGGAGACATATCTACAGTCTTCGTTATGGCCAAATCAAGAGTAACTCGTCTAAAACCTATGACTATTCCAAAAATTGAACTTCAATCTGCATTGCTTGGAGCACGTCTATCGAAAACTATTGAATCTGGGCATAATTTCAAAATTAGTAAGAAATTTTTTTGGACAGATTCTAAAATTGTTTTAAGCTGGATCAAGTGAAATCCTCGAAATTATAAGATATTTGTCGCAAATCGAATTAGTGAGATTTTGGATTTGACTGAACCTACTGATTGGTACTGGATTCCATCCAAGCTGAATATGGCTGATGACGCGACTAGAGGATTATGGGATATAAGTAATTTTGAAAGCTGGTTGCAGGGCCCAAAATTCTTAACTACAGATGAAACAAAATGGCATCTACATAACGATCGGTATGAACTTGATACTGTTGTCGAGAGAAAAAATATATTGCTATTTGTATTATCCGAAGATGAAAAAGTATTTGAATTTTCAAGATTTTCCAATTACCTACGACTTGTTAGATCAGCTGCATGGGTTTTGAAATTTGTCAAATCATGTAAAATTAAGATTGGTAAAATTGTTGTTCCAAACTTCTCCAGACAAATAACTGTTGAAGAATTCGAAGAAGCCGAAGTAACACTTTTTAATCAAGCACAAAAAGAAACCTTTCTTGAAGAAATGGAACAGTTATCAAGAAATAAAAATATCAAGAAATCTAGCCGTATCTATAAGCTAAATCCATTTATTGATGCCCAAGGTATTTTAAAACTAAGTGTCAGATTAGATTATGCTGAGCACTTACAAGTGTCTATGAGACAACCAATCATTTTGGACCCCAAACATTTGATGACGGTGTTGTTAATCCGACATTATCACAAAATAAACTATCACCAAGGGAGAGAACATGTTTTAAGCCATCTAAGAGAAAGGTTCTGGATAATCAATGGAAGAAATGCAGTCAAAAATTGTCAAAATTCTTGCGTGGTTTGCATAAGAAAAAATGCAAGGTTGGAAGTGCAACAAATGGGTCAGATGCCAGATTTTCGAGTAACACCACAAGTCAGAGCCTTTATGATAACTGGAATGGATTATTTCGGACCTATGCTAGTTTCCATTGGGAGAAGACGCGAAAAGAGATATGGTGTTATTTTTACGTGTATGTCCACCAGAGCTATTCATCTCGAATTAGCTTCTTCACTCACAACGGATTCTGCCATTATGTCGATCAGAAGATTTATTTGTCGAAGAGGTTACCCATCTGAAATCTATTCTGATAATGGAACAAATCTTTGCGGAGCAGATAAGGAGATGAAAAAGGCTATCCTAGAAATAAACCCCCAAGCAGTTCAAGATTTTTGCTGCAATAAACATATCAAATGGAAAAGAAACGCTCCCGGAGCAAGTCATGCAGGTGGAGTGTGGGAAAGACTTATACGATCTGTTAAAGATACTCTTCGAACAATATTGAAAGAGCAATGCCCGAAAGAAGAAATGCTGCAGACTCTATTGGTAGAGATAGAGCACACTGTTAATAGTCGCCCTCTGACGATTGTTTCTTCTGATCATCAAGATGACGAGGCCTTAACGCCAAATCATTTTCTTATCGGACCATCCAATTTTGTTGGCTCTCCTGGAAAATTTACTGACTCTGAAATACATCTACGCAAACAATGGCGTATTGCACAAACATTTACGGACTCATTTTGGAAAAGATGGGTTAAAGAATGGATTCCAACTTTAGTCAAAAGGAGTAAGTGGCAACATAATATATCCAATGTTGCAGAAGACGATTTAGTTATTTTGGCAGATGAATCATTTCCCAGAAACACATGGCCAATAGGGAGAATAACGAAAATTTATCCAGGGCGTGACGGTAAAGTTAGAGTCGTAAACGTGAAGACATCATTGGGGGAATACAGAAGACCAATCACTAAATTAATATTATTTAAAAAAAGCAGCTCAATTTCGGGAGGCCCGGAGAATGTTAGTGATTAGTTTAGATTCTCTTGAAAATACTTAGATACTTAAAAAAAAAGTTTTTGATTAGATGTCAATATAATATTATTGAATGTCAGTTTTTGTAATCTTGAATAAAGATATAATTGCCTTTTAAGTGTTTTCGAAAACAGATAGTATATTTCTAATAAAGAACAACTAACCTAACAATACCTCTATCATGGCAGCACCATCTATGGATGTCGATCTTCAAGATAATTTCTCGATGTTAGACCAGCAAGAAAAGGAAGCTATTAGAGATGAAGAAATAAATAAGCTAATAAAAATCTACAACCTTATAGTTGGAAAACTAAGCGATGAGGACAAACCAATTCAGGAGGATACTTCTAAAAGAGTAATAGTAGATTTGGATATATCAAACCAAATAGCAGGAGTCCTGTCCACAGCCTTCACCCTTATGAGGAAATCAGATGCATCGAACAGCTCAGGAACAGCAGAAAAGTACAAGATATACGAAGCCAGCATAGGCACAACCTCCATAAAAATTGGTGAACTGGCAGATGAAATAAGAAATGCGGGTCTATTTCTGCCACTCAGGCTAATTACCGACGCCGGGAGCACTCTACCCCTATTTACAGGGGGTAGTTGTCCAACCTTACTCATCATGGACTCTATTATAAATTCAGGACGACCAAATCTTCTTTCAAGTGTGTCAAGGATACATTGTAAATTATTTGGAGATACGAATAAGGCTTTAACACTATCTAAAGCTTCATATCGTAAAGCTTTCTGTAAACTTGCCAGAAAGTAGAGAGGTCGCATTAAGAAGATTGTACACAATAGAGAAAAGAATGGATAAAGACGTAATCTTTGCAGAGAAATATTGCAATCAAATGGTCTCGTTCTTGAAGAAGGGATATGCTAGAATTCTTACCTCAGAAGAAGTTGCCATAACAACAGCCAAAACGTGGTACCTGCCGCATTTTTCCGTTAATCACCCTAATAAACCAGAAAAGTTTCGATTTGTTTTTGATGCCAAAGCCAAGGTGGAAGGAAAAAGTTTAAATCAGCATTTATATAGAGGACCAGATTTACTAAATTCCTTAATCAATATTTTATTCAATTTTCGTCATAACCCTATAGCAGTTCTAGGAGATATTGAAGAAATGTTCTTACAAATACGCATAAAAGCGGATGACCAATGTGCTCAACGATTTTTATGGCGAGGAAAAGATAAAGACGCTTCCATACTAACATACCAAATGAATGTAATGATTTTTGGCACAATTTGTTCTCCTAGCTGCGCAAATTTTATTCTTAATAAAAATGCAAATAAATACGAAGAAGAATATCCTGAATCTGTCAAAGCTGTTCGAGATTATCATTACATGGACGATTACTTGGATAGTTTTGCATCTGAAGAAGTTGCTGTAAGAAGAGTAACAGAGATCATTAAAATTCATAAGTATGGAGGTTTCAATATGAGAGGATGGCTTAGCAATTCACCTAAAGTGATGAAACACATACCAGAAACTCTTCATTCAAAAAAAATAACTTTGAATTACTTAGAAAAATGGCAGTCGCCCACTTATGAAAAAACGTTAGGATTAAACTGGGAACCACAAAATGATTTCCTGACATTTTCAAATAAGTTTCTAGACAATTTTAAAGACATACTAGCAAAAGAAAACGTACCCACCAAAAGACAGGTAATAAGAATAGTTATGTCTATATACGATCCTCTTGGTTTCCTTGCTGCCTTTACTATCCAAGCAAGAAGTTTGGTCTCAGAAAATAGAATGGGATGAAAAGCTGAGTCCTAAATTATTCGAAAAATGGTGTTTATGGGTAGCAAGTCTTCATAAAATTCAGAGTTTAAAAATTCCTCGCTGGTATAGAATAGAATTTTTTTCTTCAGTTGAAATTCAATTACATATATTTAATGATGGTAGCGAAAAAGGATATGCTTCTGTTTCATATTTCAGGATAATGTCGAAGGAGGGAGACATATCTACAGTCTTCGTTATGGCCAAATCAAGAGTAACTCGTCTAAAACCTATGACTATTCCAAAAATTGAACTTCAATCTGCATTGCTTGGAGCACGTCTATCGAAAACTATTGAATCTGGGCATAATTTCAAAATTAGTAAGAAATTTTTTTGGACAGATTCTAAAATTGTTTTAAGCTGGATCAAGTGAAATCCTCGAAATTATAAGATATTTGTCGCAAATCGAATTAGTGAGATTTTGGATTTGACTGAACCTACTGATTGGTACTGGATTCCATCCAAGCTGAATATGGCTGATGACGCGACTAGAGGATTATGGGATATAAGTAATTTTGAAAGCTGGTTGCAGGGCCCAAAATTCTTAACTACAGATGAAACAAAATGGCATCTACATAACGATCGGTATGAACTTGATACTGTTGTCGAGAGAAAAAATATATTGCTATTTGTATTATCCGAAGATGAAAAAGTATTTGAATTTTCAAGATTTTCCAATTACCTACGACTTGTTAGATCAGCTGCATGGGTTTTGAAATTTGTCAAATCATGTAAAATTAAGATTGGTAAAATTGTTGTTCCAAACTTCTCCAGACAAATAACTGTTGAAGAATTCGAAGAAGCCGAAGTAACACTTTTTAATCAAGCACAAAAAGAAACCTTTCTTGAAGAAATGGAACAGTTATCAAGAAATAAAAATATCAAGAAATCTAGCCGTATCTATAAGCTAAATCCATTTATTGATGCCCAAGGTATTTTAAAACTAAGTGTCAGATTAGATTATGCTGAGCACTTACAAGTGTCTATGAGACAACCAATCATTTTGGACCCCAAACATTTGATGACGGTGTTGTTAATCCGACATTATCACAAAATAAACTATCACCAAGGGAGAGAACATGTTTTAAGCCATCTAAGAGAAAGGTTCTGGATAATCAATGGAAGAAATGCAGTCAAAAATTGTCAAAATTCTTGCGTGGTTTGCATAAGAAAAAATGCAAGGTTGGAAGTGCAACAAATGGGTCAGATGCCAGATTTTCGAGTAACACCACAAGTCAGAGCCTTTATGATAACTGGAATGGATTATTTCGGACCTATGCTAGTTTCCATTGGGAGAAGACGCGAAAAGAGATATGGTGTTATTTTTACGTGTATGTCCACCAGAGCTATTCATCTCGAATTAGCTTCTTCACTCACAACGGATTCTGCCATTATGTCGATCAGAAGATTTATTTGTCGAAGAGGTTACCCATCTGAAATCTATTCTGATAATGGAACAAATCTTTGCGGAGCAGATAAGGAGATGAAAAAGGCTATCCTAGAAATAAACCCCCAAGCAGTTCAAGATTTTTGCTGCAATAAACATATCAAATGGAAAAGAAACGCTCCCGGAGCAAGTCATGCAGGTGGAGTGTGGGAAAGACTTATACGATCTGTTAAAGATACTCTTCGAACAATATTGAAAGAGCAATGCCCGAAAGAAGAAATGCTGCAGACTCTATTGGTAGAGATAGAGCACACTGTTAATAGTCGCCCTCTGACGATTGTTTCTTCTGATCATCAAGATGACGAGGCCTTAACGCCAAATCATTTTCTTATCGGACCATCCAATTTTGTTGGCTCTCCTGGAAAATTTACTGACTCTGAAATACATCTACGCAAACAATGGCGTATTGCACAAACATTTACGGACTCATTTTGGAAAAGATGGGTTAAAGAATGGATTCCAACTTTAGTCAAAAGGAGTAAGTGGCAACATAATATATCCAATGTTGCAGAAGACGATTTAGTTATTTTGGCAGATGAATCATTTCCCAGAAACACATGGCCAATAGGGAGAATAACGAAAATTTATCCAGGGCGTGACGGTAAAGTTAGAGTCGTAAACGTGAAGACATCATTGGGGGAATACAGAAGACCAATCACTAAATTAATATTATTTAAAAAAAGCAGCTCAATTTCGGGAGGCCCGGAGAATGTTAGTGATTAGTTTAGATTCTCTTGAAAATACTTAGATACTTAAAAAAAAAGTTTTTGATTAGATGTCAATATAATATTATTCAATGTCAGTTTTTGTAATCTTGAATAAAGATATAATTGCCTTTTAAGTGTTTTCGAAAACAGATAGTATATTTCTAATAAAGAACAACTAACCTAACAATACCTCTATCATGGCAGCACCATCTATGGATGTCGATCTTCAAGATAATTTCTCGATGTTAGACCAGCAAGAAAAGGAAGCTATTAGAGATGAAGAAATAAATAAGCTAATAAAAATCTACAACCTTATAGTTGGAAAACTAAGCGATGAGGACAAACCAATTCAGGAGGATACTTCTAAAAGAGTAATAGTAGATTTGGATATATCAAACCAAATAGCAGGAGTCCTGTCCACAGCCTTCACCCTTATGAGGAAATCAGATGCATCGAACAGCTCAGGAACAGCAGAAAAGTACAAGATATACGAAGCCAGCATAGGCACAACCTCCATAAAAATTGGTGAACTGGCAGATGAAATAAGAAATGCGGGTCTATTTCTGCCACTCAGGCTAATTACCGACGCCGGGAGCACTCTACCCCTATTTACAGGGGGTAGTTGTCCAACCTTACTCATCATGGACTCTATTATAAATTCAGGACGACCAAATCTTCTTTCAAGTGTGTCAAGGATACATTGTAAATTATTTGGAGATACGAATAAGGCTTTAACACTATCTAAAGCTTCATATCGTAAAGCTTTCTGTAAACTTGCCAGAAAGTAGAGAGGTCGCATTAAGAAGATTGTACACAATAGAGAAAAGAATGGATAAAGACGTAATCTTTGCAGAGAAATATTGCAATCAAATGGTCTCGTTCTTGAAGAAGGGATATGCTAGAATTCTTACCTCAGAAGAAGTTGCCATAACAACAGCCAAAACGTGGTACCTGCCGCATTTTTCCGTTAATCACCCTAATAAACCAGAAAAGTTTCGATTTGTTTTTGATGCCAAAGCCAAGGTGGAAGGAAAAAGTTTAAATCAGCATTTATATAGAGGACCAGATTTACTAAATTCCTTAATCAATATTTTATTCAATTTTCGTCATAACCCTATAGCAGTTCTAGGAGATATTGAAGAAATGTTCTTACAAATACGCATAAAAGCGGATGACCAATGTGCTCAACGATTTTTATGGCGAGGAAAAGATAAAGACGCTTCCATACTAACATACCAAATGAATGTAATGATTTTTGGCACAATTTGTTCTCCTAGCTGCGCAAATTTTATTCTTAATAAAAATGCAAATAAATACGAAGAAGAATATCCTGAATCTGTCAAAGCTGTTCGAGATTATCATTACATGGACGATTACTTGGATAGTTTTGCATCTGAAGAAGTTGCTGTAAGAAGAGTAACAGAGATCATTAAAATTCATAAGTATGGAGGTTTCAATATGAGAGGATGGCTTAGCAATTCACCTAAAGTGATGAAACACATACCAGAAACTCTTCATTCAAAAAAAATAACTTTGAATTACTTAGAAAAATGGCAGTCGCCCACTTATGAAAAAACGTTAGGATTAAACTGGGAACCACAAAATGATTTCCTGACATTTTCAAATAAGTTTCTAGACAATTTTAAAGACATACTAGCAAAAGAAAACGTACCCACCAAAAGACAGGTAATAAGAATAGTTATGTCTATATACGATCCTCTTGGTTTCCTTGCTGCCTTTACTATCCAAGCAAGAATTCTCATGCAAGAAGTTTGGTCTCAGAAAATAGAATGGGATGAAAAGCTGAGTCCTAAATTATTCGAAAAATGGTGTTTATGGGTAGCAAGTCTTCATAAAATTCAGAGTTTAAAAATTCCTCGCTGGTATAGAATAGAATTTTCTTCTTCAGTTGAAATTCAATTACATATATTTAATGATGGTAGCGAAAAAGGATATGCTTCTGTTTCATATTTCAGGATAATGTCGAAGGAGGGAGACATATCTACAGTCTTCGTTATGGCCAAATCAAGAGTAACTCGTCTAAAACCTATGACTATTCCAAAAATTGAACTTCAATCTGCATTGCTTGGAGCACGTCTATCGAAAACTATTGAATCTGGGCATAATTTCAAAATTAGTAAGAAATTTTTTTGGACAGATTCTAAAATTGTTTTAAGCTGGATCAAGTGAAATCCTCGAAATTATAAGATATTTGTCGCAAATCGAATTAGTGAGATTTTGGATTTGACTGAACCTACTGATTGGTACTGGATTCCATCCAAGCTGAATATGGCTGATGACGCGACTAGAGGATTATGGGATATAAGTAATTTTGAAAGCTGGTTGCAGGGCCCAAAATTCTTAACTACAGATGAAACAAAATGGCATCTACATAACGATCGGTATGAACTTGATACTGTTGTCGAGAGAAAAAATATATTGCTATTTGTATTATCCGAAGATGAAAAAGTATTTGAATTTTCAAGATTTTCCAATTACCTACGACTTGTTAGATCAGCTGCATGGGTTTTGAAATTTGTCAAATCATGTAAAATTAAGATTGGTAAAATTGTTGTTCCAAACTTCTCCAGACAAATAACTGTTGAAGAATTCGAAGAAGCCGAAGTAACACTTTTTAATCAAGCACAAAAAGAAACCTTTCTTGAAGAAATGGAACAATTATCAAGAAATAAAAATATCAAGAAATCTAGCCGTATCTATAAGCTAAATCCATTTATTGATGCCCAAGGTATTTTAAAACTAAGTGGCAGATTAGATTATGCTGAGCACTTACAAGTGTCTATGAGACAACCAATCATTTTGGACCCCAAACATTTGATGACGGTGTTGTTAATCCGACATTATCACAAAATAAACTATCACCAAGGGAGAGAACATGTTTTAAGCCATCTAAGAGAAAGGTTCTGGATAATCAATGGAAGAAATGCAGTCAAAAATTGTCAAAATTCTTGCGTGGTTTGCATAAGAAAAAATGCAAGGTTGGAAGTGCAACAAATGGGTCAGATGCCAGATTTTCGAGTAACACCACAAGTCAGAGCCTTTATGATAACTGGAATGGATTATTTCGGACCTATGCTAGTTTCCATTGGGAGAAGACGTGAAAAGAGATATGGTGTTATTTTTACGTGTATGTCCACCAGAGCTATTCATCTCGAATTAGCTTCTTCGCTCACAACGGATTCTGCCATTATGTCGATCAGAAGATTCATTTGTCGAAGAGGTTACCCATCTGAAATCTATTCTGATAATGGAACAAATCTTTGCGGAGCAGACAAGGAGATGAAAAAGGCTATCCTAGAAATAAACCCCCAAGCAGTTCAATATTTTTGCTGCAATAAACATATCAAATGGAAAAGAAACGCTCCCGGAGCAAGTCATGCAGGTGGAGTGTGGGAAAGACTTATACGATCTGTTAAAGATACTCTTCGAACAATATTGAAAGAGCAATGCCCGAAAGAAGAAATGCTGCAGACTCTATTGGTAGAGATAGAGCACACTGTTAATAGTCGCCCTCTGACGATTGTTTCTTCTGATCATCAAGATGACGAGGCCTTAACGCCAAATCATTTTCTTATCGGACCATCCAATTTTGTTGACTCTCCTGGAAAATTTACTGACTCTGAAATACATCTACGCAAACAATGGCGTATTGCACAAACATTTGCGGACTCATTTTGGAAAAGATGGGTTAAAGAATGGATTCCAACTTTAGTCAAAAGGAGTAAGTGGCAACATAATATATCCAATGTTGCAGAAGACGATTTAGTTATTTTGGCAGATGAATCATTTCCCAGAAACACATGGCCAATAGGGAGAATAACGAAAATTTATCCAGGGCGTGACGGTAAAGTTAAGAGTCGTAAACGTGAAGACATCATTGGGGGAATACAGAAGACCAATCACTAAATTAATATTATTTAAAAAAAGCAGCTCAATTTCGGGAGGCCCGGAGAATGTTAGTGATTAGTTTAGATTCTCTTGAAAATACTTATATACTTAAAAAAAAAGTTTTTGATTAGATGTCAATATAATATTATTGAATGTCAGTTTTTGTAATCTTGAATAAAGATATAATTGCCTTTTAAGTGTTTTCGACAAAACATTATGGTGAAATAAGTAATATTGTTTCTGAGTCTTCCTACTTTTCTCTAGCCTTGGATGAGTCCACTGATTTAACAGACACTGCTCAACTGTTTTTTATCAGAACAGTAGACAATAATTTCATGATAAATGAAGAATTACTGGCTCTAGAGTCACTGCATGGTCATACTAAAGGTCAAGACATTTTTGATGCACTTATGAAAGCCCTCAACAGCTGTGAAGGAACAAAAAAGTTGTCAGCAATTGTAACAGCTGGGACCAAAGCTATGGTTGGCTCTCAACTAGGCCTAGTGGGCTTGTTAAGAAAGGCTGGTATCAGCTGTCCATCATTTCACTGTATTATACACCAGGAAGCTCTTTGTGGGAAAATGCTGGAAATGGAAGACACAATGAAAACAGTTATGAAATGTGTCAACATGATCAAAGGAGGAAATAGGTCATTGACTCATAGAAAGTTCATGGCTTTTCTAACAGAACTCGAAGCAGAGTATGGAGACTTGACACTCTTCACAGAAGTACGCTGGCTAAGTAAAGGGAACTGCTTAAAACGATTCTTCGCTTTAAGAAAAGAGGTAGCTGAGTTTCTCAATGCACATATAAATACGCCTATCTCCAAAGAAGTTCAAGAAAAACTACTAGATTCTAAGTTTTTATGCAATATGGCTTTCTTAACCGACATAAGTCACCACATGAATGAACTTAACTTGAAATTGCAAGGTCGAAATCAAACAGTACCTCAGTTAGTTGGACACTTAGATGGATTTGTAAATAAATTTAAGGTTTTCATATCAAGCCTAGAAAAAGCTAATCTAGTACATTTCCCATCGTGCAAAGAAATTATGGAAGAAATTCCAACCAGTGATTTCAGTTTTTGCATACCGAAATTGAATATGCTTTTGGAGTCATTCAATGAACGATTTTTGGATTTTAATGAACTGCGACCACATCTCTTCTTATTCAACAATCCCATGACATGTGACATTTCCCAGCAAGATGACGACCTACAGTTGGAGCTCTGTGATTTGCAAAGTGACCCAGTTTTCCAGAAAAGACCAGAAACTGGTGTCGAATTCTGGAGTAGGCTGCCCGAGGACAAATATCCCAAACTACGTGATTTTGGTAAAAAAATTGTTTCAATGTTTGGAAGCACCTACATTTGTGAGAGCACTTTTTCCTCGATGAAATTTATAAAATCAACTCACCGTAACAGACTTACAGACAACCATCTTCAAGATTTGCTTTAAGTGGCCACCACCACGACAAGAATTGATTTTGACAAACTTGTGAACGATTGTGCCCGCCCTCAGTGTTCTCACTAGTGGTTTTTTTTTTCAGTAAAATTGTTGATTTTGTTCTGCTCAACTCTTGTATGATTAGTATATATTATTTCTACATTAAAGTATGTTCAATATCCATAGCATTTGTTTATACATTAATTTATATAGCCTAAATTTCCCTTTAAGTTCTTGTGCGGCCCCTGCTTTTAGCGAAAGTATGGAAGTGGCCCTTTGGGCAAAAGAAGTTGGCCATCCCTGTTTTAAATAATAATTGTTAATATTAATTTAACTTCAAGGTTGGCTTGTTAATTCAAGCAATTCAAGTAAATCTAAATCTGGAGAAGCCTTTTGTAGAATATGCAAGAGTACAATTAGAGCCCACAAAACTGATCTAATTCGTCACTCCAAGTCGAAACTTCATTTAAATGAATGTTCCAAAATAGATGTAAGCAAAATCAAAGAAAGAGCTCACTAAAATTACAAAAAATCTCGCAGAACAAGCAAACATTTTAGGACTGCAAATTAATCAAGAAAAAACAAAATATATGGTCCTTGGAGATACTGGAAGTATTGGTGACAATCTGATAGTAAAAACGACATGGGAAATGGACTACAGTTTCCAAAGGGTACATGAATTTATTCATTTGGGAGTACTAATATCTAGCAATGCACACGAAGAACAAGAAATACAGTCAAGAATCACGAAAGGCAACAGAAAATTTGGAATGCTCCAGTCACTGATGAAATCAAAATACTGTTCAAGAAAGATGAAGTTAAGAATATATAATACCATTATAAAACCCACTGTAACATACGAAAGTGAAACATGGATTCTAACAAAAAAGCAGGAAGAAAAGCTGGAGCGCTGGGAGCGTAAAATTCTTAGAGCAATCTTCGGTGGAATAAAAACACCTGAAGGCTGGAGAAGGAGAACAAATGAAGAAATAGACATGTTATATGGAGAATCAAAGATAACATCAAGAATAAAAACATACAGGTTAAGGTGGTTGGGACACGTAGAAAGATTAAACAAAGAAAGAATGACAAAAATGGCTCTTAACAGGACTCTTATTGGAAAAAGAAGAAGAGGGCGGCCTAGAAAAAGATGGTTTGAAAGTGTGATGTCTGATATAAATAAGCTGAAAATACGAAACTGGAAACAGAAAGCTAAGAATAGAGAGGAGTGGAGAAAAATAACTGCCCTGGGTCTACAAGGCCTGTAGAGCATATATATATAATAGATGTAAGACCAGAACTTCAAATAACAAATCACATAACTTTTATTTCATCTGAAGGAAAAATCAAGGATCTTATGATAGCTGCTCATATAGCTTGTCATTCCATCGATTACATCTGTGGACCATTTAGGTGAATTGTTGAATCATTTAAAAATAATGTCGAAAAACAATTGAAGACACGAGTGGATGAAGGTGTTATGTTACAATCTTTGAAAAGATCTGTTTTCGTCATGGATGAAGGTGTTGAGTCCCGAACTATAACATATCACCTTCATAATACTTCAATATTGTGTAGAATATGAGGTTTTGTTGATGATGAAGGAGTTATGTTACAAGATTTTTCTACTTGATCATGGAGGAAGGTGTCATGTGCCTTCATCCATTGCAATTCAAGAAATTTTTCTGCTGGTTATATGGAAGAAGGTGTTTACCGCACATAACACCTTCATCTACGCAAGCATCATTTGAATTTAGTAGTGCACGTGAGATCACTGACAACAAATCACGTACAATTTTCATTCTTTTTCGACCGAAATAAGCGAAATAGCCATTGAAAATGGGTTCTAGAGGAAAGAGAATATTGAGCCTATCGGCAAAAGAGTTGAACTATACAGAATCAGACCGTATAGATGAAATATCTGTTTCTTCCGAAAATCATAACCTCAAAGTTTCGAATGTGAATGTCTCGGACACTGGTAAGTTGAATCTATTTATACTCAATGAAATTCAATATATCACTTCTTGAAACATTATTTTGCATATTAATACAATCTACATGCATCAATTTCTTTCTTTTTCAGTATATGTTTTTACAGTATCCATTACATTCATTCATTACAGATAACTCCAAACGAAGAAAATGCGATGTGTTACAAGATATTCCTTCAACCAGTGGATGTTCGAATGGTGGACTGACATTAAAAAATCTGAAAAAAAACAAGAAATAGACATGATACTGTCAATTACACAGACTGTTTGGAAAACGATGATTCCTCTGCATCGGAACTGGATTTTCTAGGAAGTGACAGTGATTTGGACTATTCCCCAGATGAGTAAGAGTTAAGTTGTTCTTCGGAGAGTTCAGCAGAATATCAACGCGAACTTAATGACGAAGAAACACCTGAAAATCGATTTGATCAGTCTTTTCCTGACATGAACGAGAATAAGAATGTAACTCAGCAGATAGGTTGTTCTTCCGAAACAGGTGACCCTGTATCCCAAAGTGACAACAATAATCAGATTGAAACATTTTCACGAACAGGAATTGCAAATGATTTTACCCTTCAAAACATAGAACATTGTGCTGAGGGAAGTGAGTATTAAAAAAAAAGAAAACACGTATCTGTTCATGAGAAGACATAAAAAAAAACAAAATGTACACCACAGATGTGGAAAAAACGAAAGGCAACTCTAGCTAGAGAGAGGGGTGGAGAGTATTTATCCTATAAAAACACAGTTGTTCCTAAAAAAGAACCCAAAAATGGGATTTTGTGCCGGGAAAGATGTAGACTACAATGTGGTTCACGTTTTGATGAAGAAGACAGAGCAGCACTTCTTGATCAATTCTACAAACTAGATGTGAATGAGAAGAACGCTTTGCTATTCAAGAGTATTATTAAAAAACCTGTATTGAGAGAACGCAAGGGTGCCACAAAACATAGAAGTGCGTCGTACACCTACAATGTAACAAAAAACTCCATCACTGAGCAAGTATGCAAAGAAGCTCTATGTGCTTTGTATCGAATTGGTAGAAAGAAAATTGATATTCTGAAAAATCGAATACAAAGTGGTGTGTCAGTTCCTCCTTTGGATCGTAGAGGACACAACTCCAACAGGCCTCATAAGATGGATGAAGAAGTGAGACAACGAATCATAAATCATATAAAGACCTTTCCTGCAGAAGAGACATTATTCTAGGAATAAAAATGCACACAAAAAATATCTCTCACCCCTATTGAATCAAAGTAAAATGTATGAGCTATATATTCGAGAATGTAATGATGGCATCTCGGCAGAAAAGTTCCGAATAAAGAAGAGTTCATATTCTAAACTTTTTGCAACCGAGTTCAATTTATCATTCGGCCACCCTAAAAGTGATATTTGCAGCGTTTATGATGCTGGCAAGTCAAATCAAGAACACCAAGAGAATTATCATGCAGCAATTGAACTTCAAAAGGCTGACAAAAAGAAAGTACGAGAGTCTGAGTATATGGCATTCCTTACAATAGACTTGCAACAGACAATGCCTCTTCCAAAGTTAACAACATCGAAGGCATTTTACCTGAGGCAGATGTGGTTTTATAACTTCGGAATACATATAATTGCCAAGAATTTGGAAAGAGCAACTTTTTGTACATGGACCGAGGATATGGCCGATAGAGGAAGTTCAGAAGTTTGTAGTTCTCTACTTCGATGTATAGAAGTTGACGAAGCGCTCAGAGAAAAAGACCACTTGATTGTTTGGTCTGATTCATGTGGAGGGCAAAATAAAAATTCTCTATAATTTGCCTATATCAGTACCTATTGCTGAAAGGTTACTTCCGCATAATAGATCATAAGTTTCCGGAAGTCGGGCATATTTATTTAGATTCTGACAGAGACTTTGGGAGGATCGAAAAAATATTACGCAAGCATGACTCTATATTTGTACCAGATCAATACCGGGAAATAATAGCAAAGACCAATAGAAAAAATCTAGTCATCAACATGGATCAACATTTCAGAAAAATAGATGACATTCCTAATAAACTGAGACTTTACAATCGGAAAAAAGATGAACTGAATGAGAATGTGAGATTCAGAGATGGCATCAAATGGATAAGAATAGAAGAATACGGGTCTTATCTATACAAAGAATCTTATGATGAAATGATGCCGTTTCGAAAAGTTAATATTCTCAAAGACAAGAAAATCTCCAGAGAATATTCAGGTAGAAAGATTAACAGAGAAATACGGCACCATTACTGATAAAAAGAAAGAGAATCTGGTGCAGCAGTTACCGTTTGTTAAAGAAGAATATCGATATTATTATGAAAACATTCTTGGTTTATAATGGTGTTTTTTGGCTGTCGATTTGGAGTGTTTTGGAATAAAGTATATTCTTTCTTTCTTGTGTACTACAATTTCCTTATTTTTTTCTATTGGATGAAGGTGTTATGTACACATTTTTTACGGAAACCAAACAAAAAATTATTTTTGAGAAATTTCCCCCCAATAAGTTGAATTCAACGACTATCGAGTGTCCATTGGCTTATGAATAATTATATCAGGACTCAAACTGAAAAAGTTTCATCAGTTCGACTTTGACCTCAATTTTCTCAATTGTTCGTATATGTAAATTAGCACCTTCAACCACTCGTGTCTTCAATTCTATTCGGCTGCATCGTACAAAATGTACAGCCTTACTAAAAAATGTTATATGTCCATACTTATTGGAATTTCACACAAAAAACGAGGACAGAGGAGACGCAAGAGACAGAAGTGCTGAAGAAAAAGACAAAAAAAAAAGAAGGAAGCGGAAATGGAGACACAAAACACAAACGAATTCAACGACATACAAAAGGAAATAACGGACACTATACAAAATGAAAAATAAAAGGAGAGTTACAACACACAAAAAACAACAAGACCACCGCCAATTATCCTTAAAACGGTATTGGCATGGAACAACTTAAGAAAAGGAGTAAGCTCCCGAGGCATTGACGTGCAATGAAAATCATCACTGAACAGCGCCAAAATACAAGCGGCCACCGCTGACCACTATCGAAAAATGACAAGTTAAGTACTCAGTTCCTGATGATGTAAGGCTAGGAAATAGGGGCACTCATTGGTTAAAGTTCACAAAGGAGAGAAGGCGATGTGAGCAATGGTCATCAAGGGGAATTGAATCGCGGCCTCATTCCAAATGTACGGCGTGTTCGAGACTCTAAACTCCTCCCAACACCAAAAAAAAAAATTTTGGTTGAATTTTAATATTTCATCAACAAAAAAATGAAAAAATTCAAAAACATCAATTTAGAAACTATCAATACCCTGAAACACAGAGGGTTAATAGAAAGAGAAGAGATAGTTTAAAGGCGACGAAGATATCTTCGCTCTATAAGAGAAATTCGTTCTGCAAACTAAAACATATACTATCTGGACGAAACATGGGTGAACGCTGGTCACACAGTATCTAAGATCTGGCAAGATACTACTGTAACGAGTTATCGTCAAGCACTTGTTGACGGTTTATCAACAGGGTTACGAGGACCAACGGGAAAAGGACAACGACTAATTGTTGCCCATATAGGTAGTGAGTGGCATTTTAGACGATAGTTCACTAGTTTTTTTTGTCCAAAAAAACGGGGGATTTTCACGAGGACATGGAGTGGTTTGAATCCCTTCTTTCACGAGTCCAGCCAAATTCAGTAATAGTGATGGATAACGCTTCTCATCACATCCGCTTAGTAGATCTTCTGCCCACTAAAAAAGCAGACATGTAGAGTTGGTTACGACAAAAGAGAATTTCATTTTCCGTGGACATGGTTAAGGCTGAGCTTATAAGTGTCATAAGACAAAATCGAGATAGATATCGCCAGCATGTTAAAGATACAATGGCTCGTGCTAGAGGCATCGCCGTTTTGATACTCCCTCCTTACCATTGCGAGTTAAACCCGATAGAACTAATCTGGGCTCAAGTAAAGGGTTACGTAGCTTGTGAAAAAGTGACATAAAATTTCCGACGTCCAACATTTATTAGAACTAGGAATGGATGCGAAAAGAAGATTGGGCTAATGCCGTAGCCCACGTGATCAAGGAAGAAGACAAAATGTGGAGATTGGACGGGATGGTAGACAATGTTTTAGACAAATTGGTAACAGACTAAGTGTAACTGGGGATTCCTCTTCGGACGAGTCGCTGGATTCCGAAACTTCATAAGCAAAGGGGATGTATATGTATATATCAAGTTATCTTCCGTTAGTGTTTATTCTATTATTTCTTTGCTTGCACCATCAATTGAAAATTGTTATACAATAGGTATTGATAAGAACCTGAAGGATGGTCGTTTCCTTGTCAAGATGAATCCAATACACCAACCTAGTGATGAATCAAGACCCCATTCTGATCGTACAGCATCCCAACACTTCCAGGAACTAATTCCAAGGCCACACAACCATACTAGAAAGTTCTATTACTTACGAAGTAAACAGTGTTCCAAAGACAAGAAGAGAACGGAAACACATTGGAGGTGTAAGACAAGCCAGAACACCCCACCCCTTTGCGCTGGACCGTGCTTTGAAAGATCGCATACAGAAAGAAATTGATTTGTTTTGTTTAATAATTACTTTTCATGTTCTGAAAACTTTACCCCCACCAGGTCGTATGTTTGAAGATATAAACAAAGTAACTGACTTATTTTTTGGAACAAATTATTTTGAAATATAGACGATTAAATTGAGACCATTTAAAATAAGTATGTATAAACATTAGTCATAGTATTATGAAAGCTGTTCAAGCTACAATTGAGTCTCGCAGTTTTTTTTTATCAACAGGTACACTGCAATTTTTCCTTTTACAGCAAAAATTAAAAGGAACTTAATCTTGTATATTTTCTTTATGGAGAATGATCCATTATACTGAGAAATAACTAAAAATATACTCAAACACGAACAACTTACACTTAACTTTTAAATTTCAAGTTATTGCCTAAAGCAATTGTGGTTGTTCAACATTCAAGTATTATTTAATATTCTAGAAGTCCACTACGCTCGAATGAATTCAAGTAAGCAGGCTAGGGATACATTACGCACCAAATCAGTCTATTTTGGCCATCGATGGAGTGGATAAATTAGATACCACAGTAGACATACAAATGGCATCCAGAAAAGCTTGGGGCAGGTTAAAAATGAATATTTGGGATATTGAAGGCAATCAAGAACAAATAAATTTGAAATGTATTGTAAACATTAGCTGTTCTCAGAAAAAAGGAACATGTTTTAAAAAACTAGATTAAAAACCATCATATTTCTATCAATTGTTGAGAAGTGTATCTTGATGTAAAAAAATTTTTTAGCAGTATTTGAATGAATCAGATAACTTACACAGTCAAATTACATTTCCAAAAATGATGTTGAAAGGAAGAACTGCAATTAAAATGTTTATCACACGTTTCGACGAAGATTCCATCATTCTAGGAGTTAAATTTAAGACATTCAAGACACATGAATATCGTTAATGATGATGCAGAAAAATATTCAATTTTGAAGACTGGTTGGTTAAATTTTCTTAGGTTGTAATAACAAAGTAACTAGATCTAAATATACACAAAGCATCCACAGGACATATTTCAGTCGGAGTCAATAATGTTAATATTAGACTTGCGACGAATAGTATATTGGGCCATACGCCGAATACCGAATATTATGGTAGTTCTCTGACCGAATATTATGCCAAATACCGAATATTTCTTGAAGTCTAAATATCTTATTTCTATTTTGTGGAAGTAAAGAATAAATTAATCAAGACAAACACATCAGCATAAGTTGAAAATGAAGTTACATTACTCATTGCACAATTTGTACAACGCTACTAAAAAACAACAATGCTTATTCCATCATAGATGCTCGCCTGTAGGGTGAAGTATTTCCTGTAAATTTAAATAAAAAACAAAGACAGTTCGAATTATAAAAATTTGAACCGTTTGTAATTAAACGGGATTTTTTTTAAATCAAATAACACAGTATTGAAGTAAATTACAATTATGAATTACAGTTGTACCATTGGGGTTCACACTCTGGTGATATTTTTCATATCCAAATAAAGATGAAATCCGTCATTTTCGTACCTATAAAATAAAATATTTTTGATTAAAATACATCTTAAAAAAGCATGCGATGATCTTCACTTAGAAATATAGGTACAGATCTATTAATATTGATGATGTACACCTTCATCTCAATAATAAGCAAATTAAAATTGTTTCTACAGGTAAATATTTAGTTTTTCAGTTGTATAATTTTTTCAAATTTTGATTCACAAAACAAAATTATATTTCTTCAGCCGCATATCCCAAAACTTGTCAACAGAAACGAAAATAACAGTATACAATAGTATTATTCAGCTTCACTTTGATTATTGTGTATTAAATTATTTAATCTCAACAAGTTAAACAAATTGCCAAAACTTTAAAACAGGGGCATGAGAATTATTTTGAAAACTAATTGCTTGACTTCAATTATGAGAATGCTGAATTGGCTTTCAGTTCAAAATAGGTTGTATTACTTCACTATGGTTCTAGTATTCAAAACAGTTAACAATGTTGCACCAGAATATTTTCAAAAAAAATTCACTTTCAACAAAACTACACATACCTACAATAATAGGAGTGGAAATGATCTATAAATTTCTAGAGTTACATGTCAACAAACTATGAGATCACTATTGGTTCTCAAAGGTTCAATAAACTACCGAATAATATAAAAGAATGTCGTACTGTACTTTATTTCAAAAGTAAACTTGAGGAATTTATTCATAAATAATAAATAAATACTATTAGTGATAAATTAACAGATATAATAAATTTAAGTATAGAAAAAAGCAGAAAAAAGCGGAAAAAAGTAAATTTCCTGACTTGTGGAAAACATCACTTATTGTACCTATTCAAAAGGTAACAAATACAAAAGAAAGTGATGAATTCAGACCAATTAACATGTTGAATTTACTGTTTGGACCCTTACTTTGCGGAATCTACTCATATTACTTTTTTAAATGAAACTATCAATTTTCTTGATATTAAAATTCAAAGAGTCAATAATATACTTGATTTTTCAATTTACAGAAAACCAACACATACTGATGTGACTATACCGTATAATTCCAATCATCCCATGTCACATAAATTAGCAGCATATAATTCAATGATACATAGAGCATTTTCAGTTCCTATGAACAAATATAATTTTGATAGAGAAATTAATATAATTAAACAAATAGCCACATCCAACGGTTATCCATTACATATAATAAATAAATTAATTAATAAAAAAGAGGAAAAAGTGGCATTACAATTGATATTTCCTGAAAAAACTAGGGAAATACAAAATTACAAAACCATCACATATGCTGGTAATATTTCTAATAATATTTCAAAGATAATATCTTGTTCAACAGATACAGCAATTCCTTTTAAAGCAGGAAACAATGTGAGTAAAAAATTGTTAAATGTAAAAACAAAAATACCCCCCTTAAAAAAGTCTGGAATATATAAACTTAAATGTCCAGAATGTAATGCTGTCTATATTGGTCAAACAATTAGAAATTTTGAAATTAGATACAACAACACTCACGCGCATACAGATTAAAACAGACAGATAAATCACATTACGCAAAAAATTTCTTGACACAAAACATTCATTAACACAAAGAACTAGAAGTACTGCATATTTGTGATAAGAAACAAGAACTAGATTTCCTTGAAGAACTAGAAATAAGAAGACACTTAAGAAACCCACAATATGAAGTTGTCAATTAACAGATAAATCTAGGAAGCTTTCCACTATTAAATTGTCTTCTTAAGTAACAATTGTAAAGATCAGCAGATATAGTTTTCCTTGGTTTCCCATATCATTGCACAGTTATACTGATCTTAAATGGGAAAAAAATATCCAGGATATCCCCATAGGGCTAATAATACCTAAGCTTTAATATTTGTAAAATCATATCTTCTTTTTTCTATTCATATATATTGAGTCAATCACAAGATAGGTCACTTACTATTTGGTCTAACCAAAATATTAAACATCAAGTAAGTATCACATAAAATGTAACTTCTATCATTCTGACGATGATATGTCAATATCGGAATAATTATTAATATCTTAGATTTTCAATATTTTTTTAGTTTCAATTAGAAAAGTAATTAACATGTTGCCTCTTTGTAAAAAAGTAATAGAATTATACATAAAGGAACTTGTTCTAGAACATATTAACAATAACAATATTTTAATTGAAAATCAGTCTGGTTTTAGAGAGAAACATTGTTGTAAGTCTGCACTACAACTGGTTGTCTCAAAGTGGAAGGAATCTATAGATTCAAAAAAAGTTATTTGTACTCTTCTTCTTGATTTTAAAAGAGCGTTTGAGACAATAAACAGGGACTTGTTAATCATAAAACTAAAAAAATATGGTATTCTTGGAAATGCACAAGAATGGTTAAGTAGTTACTTGAAAAATCGTTACCAACAAGTGAAAGTAAAAATTGTCAGTCCAGTAAACTTCTTGTGAAGTATGGAGTCCCTCAAGGAACAGTATTGGGCCTCTTCTTTTCAGTTTATACAGTGCGCGCGTAAAGGTTGGAACAAATTCGTTAAAAGCTTGATATGGCCATTGGGGAAAAAAAAGCTCAGGCACGTCGATTTTCTTTTTCAGTTGCGCATTTCTTGGTCTACTTACATTTTTGATGACGTCATCATTATTCGAGTTATGACGTCATTATCATTTTTTTAAATGGCAATACCCTCTTTTGATAATACCTTCAAAAAGAACGCATTTTTCTGTGTATGGATGTTATATTTTTTCTTATGTCACATATGAACATTTCCAGAAATTAATTCAGGGACACGAAAATACGCATGTTCCTAATTTTCCTTCCGACGGCGGCACTGACTGTAAATAAATAAATTCAACACGTGTCTCATTGACATAAATGCGAATTCACAATAATAGCTATCAAATAATTGTGGTATAAATAAGTTATCGATATCATGGCCCGTTTAAGCGAAAAGCAACGCATAGAGATTTTAATGATGATAGGTTATGGAGATGAGACCCGTACGCAAGCTGAGGTTTGTAACTTATTTAACAACAAATATCCCGATAGACCTATTACACGTTCGACGGTGAGCAAAGTCGAAGCAAAATTTAGAAATTTTGGCAATGTCCGTGATAATTATAAGAAAGGTCGTCCAGGCGTTACGGAAGATCAACGATTGGATGTATTATTATCATTGCAAGAAAATCCTCATAAACCTACTCGTCAAGTTGCATTGGAGCAATCAATGTGTCAAACGTCTGTTTTAAAATGCCTAAAAAAGAATAAGTGGCACCCATATAAAGTGCAAGTAATTCATGAACTTAATGAAGACGATTTCGATCGCAGACAAGAATTTTGTGAATTAATGATGGATCGATGTAATAATGATCCGCAATTCATACGGCACTGTGTTTTTTCAGACGAGGCCACCTTCGGCTTAAATGGTACAGTAAATAGACAGAATTGTAGGTACTGGGCACCAGAGAACCCTCACTGGGCGATGGAAGGGCATAGTCAGTATCCACAGAAAGTCAACGTGTGGGCGGGAATAGTTGGTAATACAATTGTCGGACCTTTTTTATTGACGGTTCATTGAACGGTGACAAATATTTGGATTTACTTCAACATCACATCATTCCCGCACTTGCGGCTCTGTACCCCCATCATCAAAATCCTCAGCTTCCGGACAATTCACTATGGTATCAGCAAGATGGAGCTACACCGAATTACGCACGACATGTACGTGAATACCTCGATAATATGTTTCCCCATAGATGGATTGGTAGACGAGGATTTTTAGAGTGGCCAGCTAGATCTCCTGATCTAACCCCACTAGATTTTTTGGTGGGGATACCTTAAGTCAAAAGTTTACGTTAACAGACCTAATACTATTGATGAACTAAAAGAGAGAATTAGGACCGAAATTAATTTAATTAACGCTGCTACCCTTACTGATGTTTTGCAAGAGTTTCAACATCGCTTTGCATATTGTTAAGAGGCAAATGGCTTGCAATTTGAGCACTTAATTTAATAGTTTGTAAGTTTATTTAATCCTGTTGTCATTTTTATAAATTACATTATCATGAATGAAATCTCTTTTATTTCTCGAACATACGGTTATGTGACATAAGAAAAAATATAACATCCATACACAGAAAAATGCGTTCTTTTTGAAGGTATTATCAAAAGAGGGTATTGCCATTTGAAAAAAATGATAATGACGTCATAACTCGAACAATGATGACGTCATCAAAAATGTAAGTAGACCAAGAAATGCGCAACTGAAAAAGAATATCGACGTGTCTGAGCTTTTTTCCCCAATGGCCATATCAAGCTTTTAACGAATTTGTTCCAACCTTTACGCGCGCACTGTATATCAATGATATTGCTAAGTTCTGTGATATTCCATTAGTTTCAAACTTATTTGCTGATTACACTACACTTTCAGTGGATGGTGAAAATGTGGAAGAGACGATGAATACAATGCAAAATATTATTAAATTATTAGAATCGTGGCTTATTGAGAATGACTTGTATGTAAACACAAATAAAACAGTAGTGATGTTATTTAACAACAATAAAAGTAATGTTGCATGCGATATTAAGTTGTTCGGTCAGCCCTTAAAACTTGTGAGTGAATGTAAATACTTAGGTGTTATTATTGATAAAGATTTGAATTTTAAAAAACATGGTCAGTATGTTCATAAGAAAATTGTATTTCAGGAGAATAAGTTCAAATCTATCTCTAATAACAAGAGTTACATTATATAAAACCATAATAGGGATGATGACAGTCACTAAGAATAATTGAAACAATGATTTGAAATCATTGCATAGATTACAAAGATTCAATAGCAATCACTCATTTTTAAATTACAATTCTGATTATATATATTTTAGTAGCAATATAAATACAAAATATGACAATCCGCCATCTTAGCTAAAACACCGATCACAAACGTGTGACGTCAACCTTTTGTGTATCGTTCAAACTTTTATCGTATTTTCTGGTTTTGCATCGTTTAAATGATATTTACTCGTTATAGAATTCATGACTATTATACAAAATAATTAAAATTAGTAATCAAATGAACTTTTAATTTGCAAACTGTGAAATATTTTTGAAGTATTTACAGATGTGTGATGTCATAGAGACGCCATTACTATTCTAACGTTTTTGCGCGAAATTTGAATTGTATTTTAAAAACGTGAATTTCTCCTTTAAAACCTTTATTTTTTAAAAAAACAAATTTTTTTGGATAAAGCTTATGGGTGCAAACATAGTGGAGCAGTTTTTCGAAATCAGTCATCATGCCTATTGCACCGCATTATAAGTATTGTCCAACAATTTTATATTATTTGAGCCAGTCTGAGAAGTCTAAATTACAAATTTTACAAAATAAAGCAATGAGGGTTATCCAGTCTGAGAAGTCTAAATTACAAATTTTACAAAATAAAGCAATGAGGGTTATTTTAAGAGTAAATAGATACACTGGTATTAAAGATATGCTTGACCGTTTAGGATTTATGAGTGTTAATCAGCGAATGGTTTTACAAAACGTAATTTTTATTTTAAGGATAATTCATAATATGTTACCAAAATATATGTCGAATAAAATTAGTTTTGTTAGAGACATACCTACATACTTACAACACTAGAACATCTAGTAACATATATATACACCGACTACAAGAACTAGTTCAACACAAAATTCTCTATTTTACAAAGGATTATTGTTATATAATAATTAGCCCAGCAATTCCTATAAAATCGTGTATCACCCTTGACACTTTCATAAGAGAAACTTTTAATTATGTAAAAATAAATTATTCGTAATTATTCCTATCCAATTATTTGACATGTAATCAGCACATAGTGTATAATAATTGATATGTCATTTTTTGAAAATTATATATTTATGAAGTTATCAGAGACGCGTAGGAGTTAGTATCGAAGCTGTCCTTCCTTAAGTTATGCCAACGTTGAGATACAAAACAAGAATACTCTTACTTAGCAACCCGCAGTCGTAGTCACAGGCATTCAGCTAAATCCACAGCAACAGGTGCACTACAGCCAATCACCAATCAGAGTAATTCTTCAGAGTGTAACATAAAAAGCCTAAAAGAGTGGAAGAGCAGTTAGATGGTGGCTAATTGAAATGTGGTTTGGTTGAAGTCTTACCGAAGGTGGAGTGGCTTTTAAGTAGACTATTCGTAAAAATCCCCTTGCGGGCTTTCCAATACATGAAAAGAAAGAAAATACTCCTAGAGTGATTTCCTTTTGCTTCTGGCTTCAAAAATCTGAAAAAAATTCGTTCAGCCTCATGTAGTCAAAATTGCAGCCATCAGAAACAAAACGGAAGAGAGAGAGAACATAGACTATTGACAGTATGTCAATTAAATGTGTAAGTTAAGTAAGTCTAAGTACCAACCATAATTACTGGTCAGCTTTGACACTTAGGTAGGGGTAGCCTTGTATGTTTAGACCATTTAAAGTGAATAAACAATAAAAGAAGAATTTCTTATATTGTAAATAAACAATGTTATGATTAAGTTTTATTTTTAAGTTGAAGTTTTAATTTAGTTTTGTTCTTAATCTAATTATTAAGCGGTAAGTGTTAGCCTCCCCTTAATTTATTATGCTCTGTTTGCTTTCAAGTTTAAAGTAAATAAGTTTGAACCCGTAACAAGTTTTTTGGCAGGGGCATATTAAAAATGAAAAAATATTGATTACATTGAAATCAATATAATTGACGACCAAACGTGGGGCATTCAAAATAGCATTGATATAATAGTTTATGGGGATTTTTACAGTTTAATTAAAAATATTTTTTTGAAATTTTTATTATATTTTAACCTATCTGGACGTCTATTCTTGAGTTGTATGAATAGGAATTTGTGAGAGAAGAGGGCGGAGTTCTCTCGCAAATAAGCTTCGCTGTATTCTCGAATTTGTGCGGGCGATGTCTCCCTTCTATTTCGTGAGAACTCGTTTCTACTGCAATTTATCAAGCGAATTAAAATCCTCGCTTCAGCGCGCAGGTGCGAGCCTGCACCGATGACTGAACTACAAGCTGATGCACGACTTTTTAAAAATTCCGTCATTTTTTATATAAAAGCTAGGTAACAAAGTAGACTAAAACAGAAACAACCCGAAAAACACTGCTCCTTACACTTAAAGCCGGAGAAAGATAGGTTAGTTGCATCTGCATCGTGGTGGGAGCTACCGCGCGGAAATTTGAATAAATGTGTTTCATTGACTGTGGTGCCCGCCACAATTTGGCAACAGCGCTTCACGCGAACACTTGTTTCCACCAACTCCCACCACGTCGAGAATACGGGTTAACCATTTCAAGAGAACAACATGTGAACGTGATGTGAGGGATCTCTTGTGCTAACGAGCATCTCTCTTACACTCGAGAATAGACGTCCTGGAGGTTACCCATAAAATAATTAAGTAAATATTCTAATATACTAGTTAAATAGAAAAGCAAGGAAAAAGCATTATGGACAAAACAAAAGAAGATAGTCAACCAATGGAAAATACAGAAATGATAAGAATAGATTATGTCAAGGGAGAAGAAAGAAAATTAGACAAAGACATTCAAGAGAAGACATCGGTAGAAAAGATTGACGGAGAAAAGTATAAAAGAAAAAAGAAAATTAGGCAGACATTCAAGAGAAGACATCGGTAGAAAAGATTGACGGAGAAAAATATAAAGAATACAAGATAATGAAAATGATGATAGTGATAATGAAGAAATTGGAACAAAAAATAATAGTTCAATACTATTAAATGCTATACAAAATTAGAAGAATAAATTTCCAAAGACCAGACCGTCCACTAAGAAGCAACAACTACTTCTCGGGCTATATGCCCCGACACATTGTATTACACTTCTAAAGTAAACGGGGTTGGTATATCTGTTAAGATAGAACCAACCATTCTGGTTTATAGTTTATAGCCCGAGAAGTAGTTGTTGCTTCTTAGTGGACGGTCTGCTCTTTGGAAATTCATTTTTCTAATTTTGTAAAGCGTTATAATAGTATTGAACTATTATTTTTTGACGTCAAAATATGACAATTATTTACAGGTAACTGTAATTAAGTAAATTGGAACAAGCTCAAAATGGAAGGAAATAAGGACAAAACATTGGAACAAGTACAAAACAAAATGGAATAAGGACAAAACAAATTGGAACAAGACAAACCAAAACAGAAAAGAAATTACAGGAAATGGAGACGACTGGGCAAGGATTTGAGGGCTTGGAAGGAATTATTTTATTTCAAGTGGACTGTATTGCATTGAACCGATGACAAGTGATACATTTTGAAATAATGCGTTTTACTTCATGCAAACCATTCAATGGCCAATAACGTAGCCTAAAGTTTGATAATGTGGTTTGTGACCCACAATGGCCTAACCGAGTGTGCTCTAAATTTAACAGAATGTTGACAATATGACATTTAGATGGTAGAAGCAATGGGTGTTTTTGAGAATAAGGTATGGGTGCATGAGATAACCCTTAAGAGTCCATCTTGATCTAAGAATGGCTTTAACGACAGTAACTGTGTTTCAAGATTTTTTGATTTTTCATAAGTTGAATTTAATTTGAAAAATATTGGGATTGTATATTCTTAATGATTAAATTATGAGCGTTGCTCAATTCTTGAAGAGATAGATTTTCTGAGAATTTACTAATATATTTTTCTGAGTGTAGGTTATTTTTGTGAATTACTTTAAATTTGACGTTGTTGATGAATCTTAGAATGTACGCTACTACTCTTTGTAGCTTCAGGAAAGATGAAAACTTATTAAATATGGCTGATCAAAAATCTTCTTCTTGAAGAACTACAGACAAAGATGTTTTCTTAGATTCGGGTAACGACTTGACGAACGAAAACCCAAGTCAAGTTGATCAAAATTTATAGTGGAATTAAAAAATATTTTTGGTCCATGGAACCAAAATTCCTGGTTTTTTTCATTTAAATTTCCTCGAGATAAGATATCTGCGGGGTTATGTGCAGATCTAATGTGACGTCACTGGAGATTTTTTTGTATTTTCTTGGATTTGAGATACTCGATTTGAGACAAAGACCGACCACTTGGAAGGATGGCATTTAATCGTGAATCAGACCAAAGATTAATAGATGAAAATTGGATTTTCTTTTTAAATACTTGAATAATTCGGGTGACTAAATTTGATAGTAAAACCATGGCGCATAATTCCAATTTTGGGATTGTTAAGATCCGACGGATGGGAGCTACTCGAGATTTTGCAGCTACTAAAGAACAATGTACAGAATTGTCTGTATAGATAGATCTGAAATAGACATGTGAGACAATTTTTTTTCTCACCCTGTTACTCTTAAAATAGTTTTCGTTTCAAGTAAAATGAATTAAATTATGGGTATACCCTAATATTTCAGAAATACATTTCTCGACAAAACAACCAATTGTCTGAAACAGATAAGTAAAGTATCAAAATGTCACTTCGGCGATAACGTAGTCTTCGAGGCCACGAAAGGGGAAAGAAAATTTTAAGAACGATTTGAGTTTTAGTTTCTAGAAAATAACTAAAGTGTTCACTTGAGCCAAATAAATCTATTAAAATATAGTGTGTATTGTGGTGCATATCAGGAGTTAAATAGGTGAGTCTATCTCACAGAGTAATTCATTTCTGCCTGTTATTTGATATTTGATTTTAAAAGTTATTGTACCACATAGAGTATATATATTTGCTAATCATTTTTAATAATTACTTTGTTTAAAGTTCTTTAATATTCAGAGATATTAAGAACATTAATTTGTTGTTGCATTTCCTATTCATCCAATCCTACTGTACTGTGGAGAGTTTGTGCCACTTGCAGTTCAACTCACAAACCTATACTGTATTGTGGAGAGTTTGCTCCACTTGCTGTTTGTCCATTCCTGATACTGGGTGACTTCTCACGTCACCCATATCTCCTTCCACCCCCCTGCATTGTGGAGAGCTTGAGCCACTTGCAGTGTATTATTATTTTGCTGTACCGTGGAGAGTTTGTGCCACTCGCAGTGTATTATTATTTTGCTGTACTGTGGAGAGTTTGTGCCACTTGCAGTGTATTATTATTTTGCTGTACTGTGGAGAGTTTGTGCCACTCGCAGTGTAATATTATTTTGCTGTTCTGTGGAGAGTTTGTGCCACTTGCAGTGTAATATTATTTTGCTGTACTGTGGAGAGTTTGTGCCACTTGCAGTGTAATATTATTTTGCTGTACTGTAGAGAGTTTCTGCCACTTGCAGTGTAATATTATTTTGCTGTACTGTAGAGAGTTTGTGCCACTTGCAGTGTAATATCATTTTGCTGTACTGTGGAGAGTTTGTGCCACATATTCCTTACATGCACTGGGGAGAGCTTGCGCCCTTTGCACCTTTCCTAATAACCCTAAATATTTACAATTAGGCATTTATTTTTGATCCAGTAAAGTTTTAACTTTACTTTAGTACTGATATGCATAATCACAGTTCAAACACATAAGATGCACCTTGTATATTATTAACACTTTCATTAATTTTGGGGATTTCAACTATACTAATCGTTAGTTAAAAAATTAATTATTATTTATGGCAAATTGAATACTCAGAGTGTTTTTCTATCTAATTCCAGGTACGTCAACTGTAACTGATACCGGTTGATTGCATTCATTAGGTGGAATTGATTGAGATCTGGCGTGGAGTCTTTGTCGACCTTAACTATCTCGATTTTTTCTCTGTTAGTGTGATTTTGATAGTAATTGTTTGCAGATCCGAAGTTTGAAGAATTTCGATTGCTTGAGATATTTACTTGATATAAATGCAACAAGGTGTTGCGTTTTTTATTACACAGGGAACATTACTTGATTGACACTCATTGACAGAATGATGGGGATTTAGACAATTCCAACACAAATGATTATTTTTGACATAAGTGTGACGTTGTTCGACGGATAAAATGGAAAATTCTTTACATGAATAAATTTTGTGACTGTTTTCATTACAGTAAACACAATTTTGAGAATATTTCTTGGGTCTTGATGAATAATTATTTGTATTAACTTGTTGTGCAGCGTGAAATGAGACTTGCTGAGTTTTATAAGATTTGTTCGGTGAATTTAAGTTGGATGGGTGTAGTTCACGAGTGGATTTTTTCACATTTGACTCATTGAGTTTTGATATTGATATATTTTGTAAAACCGTGCATTTTCGATTTAAAAATTCTAATAGTTCTTTTACGGTGGGTAATTCTTCCGTATCGCATTTTTCTTCAAACGATCGGCGAGTGATAAAGTCAAGTTTTTGTTCTATGAGTTTTGTGAGCAACGAATCTAATAGTTTCTCCTTAGTTACATTTACATTTTCTAGATTTTGTGTTAGAGAAGCAACTTCCGCAATGAATCGTTTTAAATTTTGTATAGATCAATTAGATAATTCTGGTATTTCTAAGAGGCGAATAAATAGATTCATAACATTTTGTCTTTTATTTAAATATTTTTGTTCAAGAAGGTTTTAAGCAGTCTTAAGACTATCTTCAGATACATTCAAAGACTTGACAAGCTGAAATGGTTCGCCCCGTAGATATGACAACAAATGATAAAACTTTTCAGAATTCGATTTTAATTTGTCATTATTTACAATTGACGAGGTAAAGAGGTCAATGAACGTTGGATAGTTTTCTGGCTTACCATCGAATAGCGGAATTTGAATTGAAGGTAAAATTATATTTGAAGTTGTTATAGGTGTTTCTAGCAGTGTATTATTTGATTTAGATAACTTTTCAAGCATCTGATTTATAAGAGATATGGCGTCTAGATAGTTATTTTCAATAACCTCACAGGGTTCGCGTAGACCTTCCGTTTCGTCTAAAAATTCAATTTCAACTTGGGCATCGCTATATTTTGTGTAATAAGTTTTTAAGGATTTTAATCTGTCTTGTAATTTGAATTTGTTTTTGGATTCTTTATTAGCATCTATCCATTTCAATATTTTTGTGATCTGAGCTTTGCTTGTAGCTCTAATTTTGGTGAGATTTTCCATTACTATTTTTTTTTAACCAAGATAGATAAATGATAAAAATTACGAAATTTATTCCCGATAAAATAGAATTCTGACAAGCTTGTTTTTCAAGATACAAGGTGAAAAGAGTGAAAATTTATTCAGATATTTTCTAATGATTTATATGTCAAGTACATATAATTTATGAAATTATTGACTCTAAAATTGAGAGATATTTTTTGTTTTTTCAACAAAATTAGACAGTTTATCTGACCTTATTTGATGTGGAAGTTGGACTAGTATCTACTTCTTTGATACAACAGGAACAGTTGAGACTCTGCTAATCCCTTCTTTTTTCTATTTTTAGGTTTCTCCAGCGAACTGCACAAATTTTTCATTTAGGAGAAAATCCCGCACAGACACTTAGACGAATTTTTAATGACTTTTTTAACCGCACAGAGGTTTATTACACACTCTTATACTGGAACTGGAAGTTTGATAATTGGATCTTTGAGATTTTTTTGGAAAAAGCTTTACATCCGGTTCGAAGTTCGACCATGGGCACGGATTTGAGGGCTTGGAAGGAATTATTTTATTTCAAGTGGACTGTATTTTGTTGGATTCTCTCATTCACACTCTCAGGTTCCTTGCAGAAGACCTCCGTTGACTTTCTACTGGAAATATTAGCTTTTAGTAGCTAATTCACTTCCTTTGATGGTTAGGACAATAAATTTATAAGACGATGGAAAATTTAATTCGTATAATGGCGACTAATCATTTCTTAATATATTTTCTCACATAGCTGATATAGAGAAACTTTTAGATTCTGCCGATTTAACAATTGGAATTACTTGAATAAATATATATGCCTACGCGGCGAACAACGTTTTATTTTACTGAATTCGATGACACTTCTCATATATGACGTTTTTAAATTAATTCTGAAAAATGACAAATCGTTGACTTTTTTTGTGTCGTTGACACTTGAAGTTTAAGCCTTCTTGTCGACTTAAGATAATATTCAGAATTGAATCGAATACTAAAAATAATTATTTTGAATTACTGCGAAGAATTCTTAAGAATTCTGAACGACATTAGAGAAGAAATTTGAAGAGGGACATAAAAAGTTGGAGAGGAATATAAAAATACAAGTTATAAATAGTTTTGAGCAAATAAGAGAAGAGTTGGTGAAGAAACAAGAAAAAATTAACATAGAGGTGATTTCAAGACATTAAGAAGATCAGAAGCAAATAGAAGTGACGGTAACAGAAAATATTGAAGAAAATGAAAAAGAAAATATAAAATGTATAGAAAATCAAAATAATAGGATCATAAAAGTAAGAAGAAAAGAAAAGAAAAAAGGAAGAAATTAGCAAGTCCAATTATTATTTGAGGGAAAATATTAATAATATATGTAGTGAAAAGTTGATGGTACATAATGCAAGTGATGAAAAATAATATAGAAAATGTGAACAGTAAAATACTATAGTAAAATTAATACCTATTTAGAGGTACCAGCCGTTTTAGTAACTTAACGTATGCGGCTTCTTGAACCATCTGACATTAACATGAAATCAAAATTTGACGTAACTTCAAAAAAGTGACATCTAATAAATTAGTTACGACGTTCATTTTTGTTGGTAATTTTTTGTTTCAACCGATTTATTAATAATAAATAAGGATGGTATTATTCTAAATGGGTATAAAATTTACTATAGTTAATAGGGATCAAATAAGATTAGTCGAACAAAAGGTGGAGATATATTTCCAGAAGATAAGGCAAAGAAATCAACAAGAATATGTAGAAATTATAAGAAAAAATTGGAAGTTTAGAAAAAAATGTTCATGGAAGAGGATATATGGTTATTGGAAGTGGAGAAGAGAAAAGGTGAAGGAAACAAAAAGTATAAGTATCATGGAGGGAACATTGATGGAAATTTTGTTAATAGAAAATTTAATATAACAATTGACAACAATATAATGCATTTATGGGAAATATTTCAGATAGATGTTATAAAATTAACAATGGTATAACAGAGGATTTCCATTTTATAATAATTGTAATTTTTCAAGTTTTAGATATCGAAATTGAAACCAACAAATTCCTGTGAAGGAACCAATAATAGTAATCAAAGACAAGTAAATCAGATTGGAGTAGAAATAGTAAGACAAATTAAAGTTAATTCAATTTAAAAGTTACATTTTAGTAGAATAACAATGGATATTTGGTTACAAATCATATGAAAAAGAGAATTTTTAAAATTATCAGAGGCTAGATATTATTTAAAAAAATGTATATCGAAAGTGGGTTGATTAATGGGTAATAATCTAGAATGAATGATGGATAAACAAATAAAGTAAGTTAAGATAATAGTATGAATAATATGAAATATAGGAATAATAATAGTTATTGATTGGTGTGGTTATTAATGGCAGATAAGAAAGAATGGATAATTTATAAAATGAATGAGTGAGGATGAGTTGCTAGATAGAATGAAAAAAGAGTAATTGATGAATAATATGGAACTTAAGATAATAATATGAAAGTAAAAACAAAATAGGAAGATAATAAAAACAGACAAAATTCGAGGGATTTTCAATATTATAAAGATAAAATTCAATAGAAAAGAAGGAAATTTGTTGGTTCACTTCAAGTTTGGTTCATTTAAAAATAGTTTATTTGAAATTGGATTATTTCAAGTTGATTTATTTAAAATAGTTTATTTGAATGTGGAACAGAAAGACGTATTTTATTTTACATCTAAAATAAACCCGAAATTTCGAGAGTTTTCGTGCGAAATAAAATACAGAAATTGAATAGGTAGAGACATTGAACCTTTGTAATAAGTGATTAATGGAAAATTGCAGATATTAGGTGAATATTAACTTACATTTAACAAAACTACACCGATTGATTGTTGAATCTAGAAAAGTTAATTACTGATAAGCCCAAAAAATAAACTGGATCTGCGAATAAATTGTTTGCACTGTTGCGAAACTGTAGGAAAATTCCAGGCTTACACAAAATAAACGGCACAAAGAAGGGTCGATCATCTGAGGTGTAGAACCGGGTGAGAACCTCTATCGCTGTGCAAGATGGAAAAAATTGAAGAAATGTTTCACTGCAGTGAGAATAAATTAAAAGATTTGGATGAAAAGTTCGAAAATATTTCCTTGGAAGCAAAATTAAATAAAGAGAATATGCAATTGAAAGAAAAAGTAGAAAAACAATAACAGAATTTAACCATTGGAAAGAGAGATCAGGAAGAAAAATTTAATAATAAAAGGCATACCAGATGAGGAAAATGAAGATGAAAAAGTTATGCAAAATAGTCTCTACGATTTTGAGAAAAATAGAAACAAACATTGACCTACAAAACGATGCTGAAGAGATGAGAAGAATTGGATACAATAAAGGGAAGCGGCCAAGACCAATAGGGGAGAGTGTTGTACAGTGGAACAATTCAAATTTCTCGCAAAGTATATTAAGGAAAAATGTGAACTAATTACAGCGACATTTACGTGTACTGCCCTCTATTATCGTTTTGAAATACTATCAGCAAATTGTTTCGTTTGTCTGAAACCGGCGAACACCTGAATTCTAAGACGCAAAGTTCTTATTTTCGTGTTGATACCAAGTCGAATATCGGAGTTATTTATCAAAAGATATATGTGAAAATTTTTCTACATATCGCCTAAAGTGTTTACAAGGTAAGCTGAGATTAATATTGCTCATATTAACGTTTTTGATGACAATATAAATTCATAACCTAAAAAAGGTATAGTGTTGTATATTGGGACCAAATTATGGGGTGCATACTGGGACTGTCCCACTATAAACTCCATTGTTTATAATAGCACAAAATTGAATTGTGCCTGAATAAAATACCTTATTACCATTGATTACATATGGGAATTTGATTACGTAAAGTTTATTTCAGTCCTAGAAATGAAAGCATGGATAACAGATGCTTTTTTTTGGTTGCAGAAAATGGAAAACAAAAAGAGGGTTAGGAGAACTAACAAATCTCATAAAGAGAGTAAGCAAGCGCACATAGAAAATGCAGCCAACATGAAACAAGCAGTGTTAGCTGTGATTAATCAAAACATTAAAATCAGAGATGCTGCTAGTCAATATAAGGTGTCCAAATCCGCTTTACACAGATATGTCACAAAATATAAGAGTGTCAATGAAGAGCAAAAAGCAAATTTTAGTTTCGAGAGGCATCATGGATATTCCCAGATTGTTTCAGATGACGAAGAACAGCTGCTTAGTGAATACTTGATTACTGCCGCAAATATGTGTTACGGATTATCAGTTAAGGAGAGCTTACAGATTTGCTATCGCCAACGAAAAATCAATTCCAGAATCTTGGAGGCGAAACAGGTGTGCCGGAGAGTAATGGATGAAGCTTTTCAGAGCGCGACACAAGATAAGTCTACGAACTCCTGAAGCCACCAGCTTAAGCCGTGCAACAAGTTTTAATAAACACAATGTTGGTCTATTTTTTACCAATATACGACAGGTGTTTGAAAGATATGGTTTTAATCCTAATCATATATACAACGGCGATGAAACCGCAGTTACAACTGTTCATAGGCCCCCAAAAATCATGGCCCCCGTGTGGTCAAAAGCAAGTAGGTAAGGTGACGAGCGCCGAGAGGGGAGTTTTAGTCACAATGTGTGCCACTATCTGTGCTAATGGTACATATGTACCGCCCTTTTTCATTTTCCCCAGGAAAAACTTTGAACTACACATGCTTAATGGTGCACCACTTGGGTCAAAAGGTGCGGCAAATCCCAGTGGCTGGATGACTGGAACAAACTTTTTGGAGTATTTGAAACACTTGGCAGATGCAGTACATTGTACTGCAGATAACAAGGCATTATTAATACTAGGCAATCATGAGACCCATATGGATGTTAGAGTACTACAATATTGCAAGATAAACGGTATTGTACTGGTTACATTACCACCACATTGTAGCCACAAACTCCAGCCACTTGACGTGACCTGCTTCGGCCCGTTCAAGGGATACTACAATAAAGCCATGGACGAATGGTTGCTCAATCATCCAGGTATTCCAGTTACTTTGTACAATATAGCAGATATAGTTGGGAAATATTTTGCAACCGCTTTCACACCAAGCAACATAATTAAAGGATTCCAACACACAGGGATCTCTCCATTTAATTCAGAAATATTTCAGGAATCAGACTATTTGTGTTCGCTTGTTACAGATCATACAGAGCCTGATGCTGAGAGTTCTACGAATGATCCCAATGTTTCTGATAAAGACATTGCGCAACCAGGCTGCTCCAGAAATAATTCAGAAAATAATTTGTTTTTGCATTTAACTCCTAAAAAGAATATTGTTACACCCGAATCAATAAGACCACATTTAAAAGCAGAATCCAGAAAGTTGAATCAGAAATGAAAGAAAGTTACATCAATGATCCTAACCGACACGCCAGTTATTTGAAGAAAAAAAGCGAAAAGAAGCAGAGAAAATAGCCAATGAAACCAAAAAAACACAGAAGGTAAAGGTGAAGGCTGTCACAAAAAATATATTTGCAGAATCCAGTGACAGTGACATGTCAATTAAGGATTTGTGTGATGATACTTCCGATATATCGGTTGAGTTTGCAACAGAAGCAGATAATGAAATAAATATAAACGATTTTATTATTGTGAAATACCCATTGAAGAAGAGAATTAAATATTATATTGGTCAAGTTGAAAAAATTGATACGGCAGAGTATGTCGTCAATTATCTAAAAAAGGCTGCCAATGATAAATTTCTCATCCCAGAAAAAAGGGACGAAGATTTGATCACGAGAGATTTGATCACGAGATATGATATTGTTATTAAACTTCCTGCTCCCTTTATTTCTGGAGGGACCGAACGAGCCTCAAAGCTATGGTGTTTTAGTTATGACTTTTCTCCTTATAACATAAAATAATGTTCCTATTTGTTTCAATTTGTTTCTTGTTTGCTCGTTTTATTTTATATCATTTGTTTATTTTATATCTTAATTACCAATGTTTAGCAATGATGGCAATGTTTTTTTAAAATATTTTTGAAGAAAATATGAATTTGTATCTTTTTTCTGGCTTATATTCTTTTTATTTCAACTTAACCCTATTACTATCAGGTTGTCCCAGTATGTAACGGTCCTGGTCCCACTATGAAACAGGAGTTGGTTGTATAGTGGGACTTGGGTGTATAATGGGACAAGGCTATTCTAATCTGGCATTTCATTTTTTAAATGGTTTCAATAGTTTTTTAATAATACTTTCATGTTTTCAATATAATGATTAGCTAAGAATCTAATTCAAGATTAAAATGAAGAATTTATGATCATTTGAAAAATATTGTCCCACTATACAACACTCTTCCCTACTTATAAAATTCCGGTACCAAAAAAATAGAAATATTGAAGCAAACTAAAAATTTGAAAGGATCAGATATATGGATTGAGGAAGATTTTACAAAGGAGATTCAAGAAGAAAGGAGAAATTTAATACCCAAACTTAAAAGAGGAAGAGAGGCTATATTAAAATACAATAAATTAATAGTGAATAATGAAGTATATGAAACGGAAAGTGATGACCAAATTGACAATGAAGAAATGGAAGAAAACAAATACCATAAATACAAAAAAATCGCAAGCAGTAGATCTCCAAAAGAAGGTCCTTTAACAGAACAAATACGAAAAATGACAAAATCATGGAATACAAAAAACTAAACAAACAAGATAAAAGAGGAAGCACCGGAAACCACAAAAGCTATGAACATGGAAAAAATTAGACTGTATTCAAGAAGAAAAAAAAAATAATGAAGATTTAAACAAATTAATTTGTTTTATTTCATCAGTAGTATGGATCTTCATCAAGTAAAAGCCTCATCTATTCAATTTTTGAAGAAAGCTGATATCAGCTTTTTGGCTATTTGGTACTTTAAATTACTTTTAAAGAGTGCAGTGTGTACACAAAATTTGTGGTTCCTCGGGCAGTGTTCCAGAAATCGTGTATTCCCGAAATACATGAAATTGAAAACTGACAACAATAGTAGTTCTGCCATCAAAGCAAGTATCCATGGCAAAGAAAAATGGTTAAAAGAAGAGAAGAACACTCAGTATAGTAAGAGATACATTTTTAGTATTTATGTTAAGGTAATTCATTCACAGCTATCACATTAACGACACCCCATAGAGTTTGACATTTTAGATCGTGAGATAAGAGATAAAATTAGATCAATAATTCATAAAAAGTACCTAGTTCAAAATATAAATAATAAATCAAAATTAAAAAACCCACAAACCAAATTTTCAGAACATACATTTTTTCAAAGATTCGTTAATCTTTCAAATACAGTTTTTTCAGATAAAGAAATTCAATTATTGCAAAAAGGTTTTAAACATAATATTCAACCCACATGTTCATTTGATAACTTCAACAAACTAGGTATAGAAACAGAAATTAACTTACTATGTACTGGCACCGTTATGTAGATGACATTTTAGCGAGCTTCACTGGCACTACTAGACAACTAGATAGCTTCATTACTTATATTAACTCAATTCATAGCAATATAAAATTTACCGTAGAACATGAAGAAAATAAGTCTATAAACTTTTTAGACCTTACAATTTCAAATATAAACAATAAACATGATTTTTCTATATTTCGCAAACCATCACATACAGACATTACAATTCATAATAGTTCGGTCCACCCATTTAGTCATAAATTAGCAGCTTTCAATAGTATGATACACAGACTTTTAACAGTCCCATTAAACACTAATAATTTCAACAAAGAACTGAATATCATTAAACAAATAGCAGTTAATAATAATTACGATCCAAACTTAATTGACAATATCATAAATAAAAAGATAAAGAAACGCACTTTAGAACAAGTATATCCTTCAGATAAAAATAAAAATAATCAATTTAAAAGCTTAACATACTTTGGAACACCATCCTTAAAAATCAAATCTTTAAATATGAATATTTGCTTTAAAACCGACTACAATCTATCTAAATTCATTAAAAATAACAAATCTAAATCCTCAAAATTAAACAAATCAGGTATTTATAAATTAAAATGTGGTAACGACAACTGTGACAAAATTTATATCGGTAGAACTTTTAGGAACTTTAAAACTAGAATTTCAGAACACAAACGCAGCTATGACAATAACAAATTAGATTCCAACTATTCAAATCATCTATTAACAAACCAACACACTTTGGACTCAAATTTTGAAATTTTGCATGTAGAACCCAAATCCTTTAAATTAAATCTTTTAGAAGCCCTCGAGATTAACAAAAACAAATATTCCGGTAATCTGCTTAACGACCAAATAGATATCAATCATTCTCCCTTATTAAACCTTTTTACCTAGAAAATGTGATAGTTGTTGATCAATTTCCCAGGTACCTTTTTTCAATACCTTTGTAACTTTCTTAGAATTCCGTATTTAGGCACTTTTTGTACTTATCCCCATGATTTTGCTTTTTGCAAATAGTTGAATGCACAATAAATTGATAAAAACCAGAGACCATGAAGCATGGTTTTCCAAGCCAAATCATGCTCAAAATATTTTGACAGTTTAATCGATAACTTCATAGGTCTTGGGATATATGATTATCTACTTTTAATCCAAAGCGGCTGCTCTCGCTTACTTACTTACATTTTTAGCAAAAATAGTTTTTTTCAATTTTTAAAGACAAAGAACAAGTAAGGATGGTAAGTGGCAAAGTTGAAGAGGATACAATTCAGTATTTGTTGATGAATACTTATACCATTTGAAAAAACTTCAGTGGAATTGTTTGGAATGTAAAATTGATTTTAGACCACATTGTACAAAATAAAAATTTCAAACTGAGCCTAGTTCTTTGTACAATTTGTAATTTTAAAACTTTAGTCTAAAATCTGAAAGTTTTTTCAAACGGAATGTGCAATTTCAGGTATTTTAGAAAAAGAAGTTGTTGTTTGTTTTGGTGTGTAGAAGAAAGAAGAAAAAGAATCTTTATTTAATATAGGAGTTTCTAATACATAGTAGTAAATATCACATATTGTAGTCAGTACGCACAAATTCAGTTGAATAAATAAAATAAAATAGAATCTTGATAAAATTAGTAATAAAAGTAAGAAGTAGAACAGATCTAGTATTGTAGTTATGTATTTCATTATTATAGATGATAAAATCATTGAAGTACTCAGGAAGTTTTCAATTTTTAGATTTGTAAACAAAAGTCATTGCTAAATAATAAAATCTTTGTCTGACTGAAATCAAACTTGAAGTTGTTTGCATAGTATTTATCGGTGTGTATCTGTTACATCGAAGGATTATTCTCATTCCTCTATTTAGCAATTTTTGTAGTCTTTGTAAACAGTTATTATCCAATTTATAAAGTAATGATCCGCAGTAGTCAAAATGAGGTTGTATAAAAGTTTTATACACTGTTAATCTAGAGAAGAGAGAGAGATTTGAAGCAATCCTCGAGAAGAAAAATAGCTTTTTTGTTATTTTTTTACATACATATTCGCAATGAGGTTTCAATAATAAATTTTCATCTAAAATAAATCCCAAGTATTTAAATTCATTAACCCATTCTACGTTCTCATTTTCAATTCTAATGTTATATCTATTATAATTAGTTGAATATGTTAATTCTAAAAATGTTGAAAAACTATGATATGGCATTTGAAAAAAATTAAATCATTTGTCTAGTATACTAATTAACCACTCTGTACCTTTCAAATAAATCTGTAAGTTTTATACAATAAGAGTTATAGTAATAAGACTGTGGTTTGCTGCATACCTACTTCCGAACTTGAAATTTTTCATAGTTGTAGTACATCAATTACCCCATTTCAATTTTGGTGGAGCACATTTTGTATGCTGCCCTTATTGTATCCGAAGGATACTTGGGAAAATGTTTTTTCTCTAAATTCATAGCAACGTTTTAATTAATAAAGTAATTATTTTCTGATAATGGGAATTGCTAGATTTCAGAAACCTGGTAGACTTTTTTTTTTATATTTTGAAACCGTTGGAGCACTCAATTCATCATTTGTGCACCTAAAAGGCCAATAATTTTGACCAAAACTATTTTTGATTTCGTTTTAATGGACAAGTAATTAATAGATTGTTCTAAGTTTCAACTGTTTGTGTGAAAGTGAGTGAGTATAGTCGCCTGTTCCTGTTTGTCTACACAAGTGAGGGTTTTTATAATGGAAATAACCATCAATTAATTTTAAATTTGGTATCAATCAAAAGCTAAATGAATGTACTTTCTGATCCTAACATATCTTTTAGAAGTGATATAATTTATATGAATGTACAGAGTTTTTTGGCACACCGCGATGAAGTTTTAGTTGAAATATTTTGTTATCAACCATCTATAGTTATATTAAGTGAAGCAAGATGTACAGATGATATCCAAGAGGTTGAAATTGCAGTAGATGGATATGTATGTGTAAGATGTAATTCTTCAAATCGACACACGGGAGGAGTACTTATTTATTTGCGGAACAATATTACTTTTAGTGTGAAAAAGGAAGATATTCTTGTGCCTAATTATTGGTGTAAAATTGTTAACGTTAATTTTAATGAAACTAAATGGTTAATTAGTGGCTTTTACCATTCAACCAGTTACAGTGATGCGGTCTTTATAGATAAAATGGAAGAATGGTGCAAAGATTTCTTATCAGGAAACGTCAAAGCTTTAATTATGGGTGATGTTAATATTGATTATTTTGTAGATAGTTTTTATAGCAAAAAGATAAAAAATTTAATTCAGTCTTATGGCATTGAACAACATGTAAATGATTATACCAGAATAAGTATGGACAGTTCGACATGAATCGATTATGTTTTATCGAATCAAAATATTTCTGTAAATGTTCACCATTTTCCCAAAATAACAGATCATTCGATTATAAGTATTAATTTTGAGAAAAATGTGGATTATGTGAATGAATTAAATTTTTTCTCTAGAAAACTAAATATAGATAAATTTCATGAGATTAATTTAGAATTAATATCATGTGACTGGTTATTTGACTCAAATAATGTTAGCGAAATTTTTAGTCAACTGGAAAGTAATTGTAGCAGAGTTTTGAACAGTATTGCACCTATTACTGAGAAACAGATAAAGAAAAATCATGTGCCATGGTATGATAAGGAGGTAAAGGTACAAGCCAGGGAGAGGGATAAAGTGTACAAAAAGTTTCAAAGAGCGGTAGGTCCAGATAAAAATGTATTGTGGAATGAATACAAAAATAAAAGAAATATAGTTGTTAATTCATTGAAGTACAAGAAAAAAGAATTTTATGAACATAAAATAGATGAACACAAAAACGATTCTAAGGAAATGTGGAAAATACTAAAAAATCTAATTAAAGGTAAAAATCGGGAAATTAAATTTGACTCTGTTGGGTTTTCTGTTGAGGGGTCTGTATCTTTCGCTAAAACGGAAAAAGAAGCAGCCAACAAATTGAATAAATTTTTTGTAAATAGTATATGTGAAATAACAAATTCAATACCTCCAACTGAGGATTGGTCGCCAAATTTTCTAAGTGATATTCAATCAACATTAACTGATTTTAAATTAATTACATTAGATCAACTAAAAAAATCTGTTTTTTCGTTAAAAAATAAGGGAAGCTATGACGAAATATTGAGTGCTAAGTTTTTGAAGGAGACCTTTTATACAACTGGCTTTGCAGTATTAAATTTTATAAACACATCACTAGAAACAGGAACATTTCCTGATCGATTAAAAGCCAGCAAGATAGTTCCAGTCCAAAAAATTGCAAACGATACAGGTGCATCCAACTTGAGGCCTATCAATACACTTCCGACAATAGAAAAATTATTAGAAACCGTAGTTCGTGAACAAATATTAGAATACTTTAATAACAATGGTTTGTTTGTGGGAAATCAGTCAGGATTTAGGGAAGGCCATTCATGTGAAACATCTTTACAATTAACTATATCTAAATGGAAGCAAGTACTTGATGAAAATAAATATATAATAGCAGTTTTTCTAGATTTCAAACAAGCTTTTGAGACAATAGATCATAAAATTTTGATTAATTGAAATATTATGGTTTTGCAGGACGAGTCCTGACCTGGTTTGAACAGTATATGACTGATAGATTACAATATGTAAAGCTAGGTAAATCAACATCTGAAGTGTTAGAAAATAACTTAGGAGTACCTCAAGGAAGTATATTAGGACCGCTTCTATTTATCATATATTTAAATGACATTAATTATATTGAGTGTGATTTTATTAATATATTTGCAGATGATACACTGTTAGCATGTTATGGGTATAACCTTGAGGAAATTCTAAATAAACTGAATAAGATATTGAAAGTCTTAAACCAGTTTTTAAATAAAAATAAACTTAAACTTAATACTAAAAAAACGAAAGCAATGATTTTGGGAAGTAAATATAAATTAAGTCAAAAAATTATAATAGATATAACATTAGAATTGAAAATGAGAACGTAAAATGGGTTAATGAATTTAAATACTTGAGATTTATTTTAGATGAAAATTTATTATTGAAACCTCATTGCGAATATGTATGTAAAAAAATAACAAAAAAGCTATTTTTCTTCTCAAGGATTGCTTCAAATCTCTCTCTCTTCTCTAGATTAACAGTGTATAAAACTATTATACAACCTCATTTTGACTACTGCGGATCATTACTTTATAAATTGGATAATAACTGTTTACAAAGACTACAAAAATTGCTAAATAGAGGAATGAGAATAATCCTTCGATGAAACAGATACACACCGATAAATAGTATGCTGACAACTTTAAGTTGGATTTCAGTCAAACAAAGATTTTATTATTTAGCAATGACTTTTTTTTACAAATCTAAAAATAAAAAAACTTCCCGAGTACTTCAATGATTTTATCATCTATAATAATGAAATACATAACTACAATACTAGATCTGTTAATAATTTCTACTTACCACAAGCAAGACTAGCCATAGCAACAAAATCTATTTTTATATGCGGATTACGTGAATTTAATGCTTTGCCTACTGAAATTAAATCGAGTACCTCTCTACCTCGGTTTAAAAAATATTTGCTACAATTTATTTCCAATCCGTAAATTAACTTTGTAATTTTGTATGTTTATTTTAATATGTATTTATTTCAACTTTAATACTAAAACTTCTTACTTTTATTACTAATTTTATCAAGATTTTTTTTTATTTGATTTATTTAACTGAATTTGTGCGTACTGACTACAATATGTGATATTTACTACTATATATTAGGACCTCCTATATTAAATAAAGATTCTTCTTCTGTAAGTAGAAAATAGAGCACTTACCATATTATTTTTCAGGAAAATGGTTATACTCCCAGTTTTTATATCCATTGCTAGTTGACTTTGATGTCATCTATTTACTAATAAACTTCGGAAAATGTTTATAAAACTTTCGTATATCTCATTATGTTATTGAATGTTGGTTTTATCAATCAATAAAGCTCTCTGCACTGCTAAAATGTGATCTGCAAAATATGCATGATAAGAAAAATGTCAACTATATACTTTTCCTCATTACCATTTAATATTATTTCCCCTAACACCTTCACATCTTTTCCGTATTTCGTCCCTGGATACATTATACACTTAATCATCTCGTTCAATTTTTCTGTTGACCAGCACATTCACCAACTTGGTTGTGTCATACTTAGCCAGGGGATTCAGAACAGGATGCCGCATCTCTACCATTTTATCGGGTCTGTAAATAATACAAAGCGACTTAATTATTTAGTACAACTATGATGTCTAAGGGAATTATATAAAGTTTAAATTACAAGTGCTGTGGTTTAACTGAAAGAAATAAATAATTATTTCTTTTTTGTGCTAACCTATTTGTTAGGTATTGACTACGAGAAATAACAATTCATCGTTTTGCTATTTTTAGAATTTATTAACAACTTGAGACTGGCATTACACAACTGACTCACATTTTCAGATTGACAGATGTCATATCACCACAGACCAATACACAGAACAGACTACACACTTACACTACATTTCCCTCCATCTTTATTGTTAAAGATTCGATTTAGAAAGACGCTTAACTAGCCTTCCAGAACAAGTAACATGGGGATGAATTGGGGAAGCTGAAATTTCATTAGAAAAATCGTTATCAACATTTTTATTAAACCTCAATGAACTTGACACATTAGCTTTCGAAATTTCAACTTCTTTTACATCTAAATTTGTTTCTTTAGCAACATTTTTAATACTCTATATGACAAAAGATTTTCAGTACACTTTCGGGATTATATTGGTCACATTTAGGGTGTTATTCACGATATTCGCTCGATTGGGGAGAGATTATAGTTATTAGTTAGATTATGGTTCATTAACACTAATCCTCAACTGTGGGCGCAAGTTATCAGAACGGACAAACCTAATGTCATTTTCCCCTCTTACCAAATATGTACAGAAACTTAAGATTTTCATAATTTACCGTTTTGTCACAATTTTTTCAATTTATTCTTAACAAAAACATTGTCATTCAATTTGTATAAAAATTTGATAGAATTGTGGCAAGGTTTGTCCTTCAATTTGTATAAATTTACTTTTCTTTTAGTTTCGGAGTTAGTCACATTTTTTTGTAATTTGATAGAATTGTGGCAAGGTTTTAGCAAGTCGAATCTAGTTCTTAGCCTGATTTTTAACATACACTCAGCTGGGGATATTCCAGTAACAGTTGAAGGGATATTTCTGTACGTAAACAGAAAATTTGACAATTTTCGCAAAATATTTTTATCTGAAATATCTCCATCTTCTTGTGAAAACAAACTTTTCTCTAGTCCTTTGTTATAGTTTGCACACAGCGCTCGGCAATACCATTGCTCTGCGGATGGTATCGGGGTGCATTTACTGGAGGGATAGTATTTGCTTGACAAAACAAAATAAAATTAGACTAACTCCACTGGTAGACCAAACACTGAAAGTATTTATTTTAAAACATTTATAGTTTCAGGAACATTAGTACCATTTCTCATTAATTTCACCTCCATTAATTTGGATATTTGGTCAACAAGTATGAGAAAGACAAATTTATCTTTAAAAAAGAAATCAATGTGCACTCTATAAAAATTGTAGTAGAGAAGCAGCATTTGAAAAGTTTTGATGTTGTCGACAAACTTTTTGGAATAGCATTTCTCGGCTTAAAAAAAGGTTATAAATTTTCATCGTTCATGACTGAAGGCCATCCAGATAAAATAAAATGTTTATCTTCAGTTAAAATCAAATCTTTATTTGTTTCTTTTGCTATATCTAGAAACGTCAATGGCATCTTTTCCATTAAACACAAAGAATTCAAAAAATCTGCGACATATGTATGATTTTTACAGGGTAATCTAGACAAACCATCAGCATTATTAATTACAGCCCCCTTCTTATACTGGATATCATCAATTAACTCAATTGGTGAATATTTAACAATTGATCAGATTAAAAATAAAATAAAATTATATGAAAATTGTCAAAAATTTTGAAATATGGTCAATAATGACCAATTATTGTCAAAAACTGTTAAAAATGGGCAATTTTTGTCAAAAACTGTCAAAAATTTTCAATAATTGTTAAAATTTCGAAAAATGGTAAAAAAATATCAAAAATTTTGAAAAATGGTCAAAAAATATCAAAAATTTTGAAAAATTGTCAATAATTGTCAAAAACTATCTAAAATGGTCAAAAACTGTCAAAAATGGACAATTATTGTGAAAAATTGTCAAAATTTAGAAAAATAGTTGATAATTGTTAAAGTTTTTGAAATATGGTCAGAAATGGTCAATAATTGTCAAAAATTGTTAAAATTTTGAAAAATGATCGATAATTGTCAAAAACTTCCAAAAATAGTCAATAATTTTGAAAAATGGACCAAAATTTTGAAAAATTGTTAAAATTTTTGAAAAATGGTCAAAAAATTTCAAAAATTGTCAAAATTGGTCAATAATTGTCAAAAATTGTTAAAATTTTGAAAAATGGTCGATAATTGTCAAAAACTTCCAAAAATAGTCAAAAATTGTCAAAAATGGTGAAAAAATGTCCAATAATTTTCAAGAACTATCAAAAATAGTCAAACATTGTCAAAAATGGACAATTATTGTTAAAAATTATCAAAATTTAGAAAAATAGTTGATTATTAACAAAAATTGTTAAAGTTTTTGAAATATGGTCAATAATTGTCAAAAATGGTCAAAAATTTGGAAAAATGGTCCATAATTGTCAACAATTGTCAATAATTATCAAAAATGGTCAATAATTTGGAAAAATGGTCAATAATTTGGAAAAATGGTCCATAATTGTCAACAATTGTCAATAATTATCAAAAATTGTCAATAACTTTGAAAAATTATCTAAAATTTTGAAAAATTGTCAAAAATGGTCAAAAACTATCAAAAATGGTTAAAAATTGTCAATTATTTTTAAAAGCTCTCAAAAATGGACAATTATTGTCAAAATTGGTCAATAATTGTCAAAAATTGTTAAAATTTTGAAAAATGGCCAATAATTGTCAAAAACTATCAAAAAGGGTCAAAAATTGTCAAAAACTGTGAATTATTGTTAAAAGTTGTCAAAATTTTGAAAAATTGTTGATAACAAAATTTTGAAATATGGTCAAAAATGGTCAATAATTGTCGAAAATGGTCAAAAATTTGGAAAAATGGTCCATAATTGTCAACAATTGTCAATAATTATAAAAAATTGTCAATAATTTTGAAAAATTATCTAAAATTTTTAAAAATTTTCAAAAATGGTCAAAAACTATCAAAAATGGTTAAAAATTGTCAATTATTTTTAAAAACTCTCAAAAATGGACAATTATTGTCAAAATTGGTCAATAATTGTCAAAAATTGTTAAAATTTTGAAAAATGGCCAATAATTGTCAAAAACTATCAAAAATGGTGAAAAATTGTCAAAAACTGTGAATTATTGTTAAAAGTTGTCAAAATTTTGAAAAATGGCCAATAATTGTCAAAAACTATCAAAAATGGTGAAAAATTGTCAAAAACTGTGAATTATTGTTAAAAGTTGTCAAAATTTTGAAAAATTGTTGACAACAAAATTTTGAAATATGGTCAAAAATGGTCAATAATTGTCGAAAATGGTCAAAAATTTGGAAAAATGGTCCATAATTGTCAACAATTGTCAATAATTATCAAAAATGGTCAATAATTATCAAAAATGGTCAATAATTTTGAAAAATTGTCAAAAACTATCAAAAATGGTTAAAAATTTGTCAATTATTGTCAAAAACTGTCAAAAATGGTTAAAAATTGTCAATATTTTGAAAAACAGTCCAAATGCACAATAATTGTTGAAATTTGGAAAAATGGTCACTAATTTTGAAAAACAGTCAAAATGATCAATCATTGTTAAAATTTTGAAAAATGGTCAATACCTAATTGTCAAAAGTTGTTAAAATTTTGAAAAATAGTCAATAAATACTACGAGCCGTTTCCGAAAATCGGTTTAAACACGTAATTTATAAAATTGATTAATATTACTATAAAAATCGATTATAAGAAAATAATAATCGATTATTTTTTAACATCCCTAGTCAGTAGATCTTTTTAAGGTTAATCATGATGAATAGCGAAAATGACGATTATTCTAGTACTCCTATTATAACCTAAGATAATATAAAAAACTTTTAATTGTTAAAAGGGCGACTGTAGAAATTATGTTTTTCGAGCGTAAAGTAAAATTGCCGCTTTCAAAAGATTCATTCTTTCTCAAGCGGCAAGCTGTTACTTTACGCTCTAAATACACAAATAACTATTAGAAAAGCAGGGCCAAAAAAGAAAAAACGAAGGCATTGCAATGCAGGGTGGCATACAAACATGTAGATGCATAGTTAAGAAAAGATCTTTAATAAGAAAACGAATATCAAACCAGGTGTCTGATCATACACAATCGTCGTCATCTGAAAATAGAGAAATTAGTAATGGGGACTTGCAAGGAGGTATAGTATTTACTGCAAATACTTACAATAACGCAGCAGGTAGCGTAGAACACGTGAGAAGTTTAGTTACAGGTTATATTAAAAAGTTTCTAAATATTTTACCAGAACGAATGGAAAGTAAAAAAAATGTGATCTTTCAAAAGTAAAAGATTACAATAAATGATGACATTGCAACAGTTAAATGTCCAGAATGTGAGTACTTATATAAAACATTTACTTAAGTAGAAAATCGGAGAAAATACTGTGCGTTATCCATTAATTTAACACGCACTACAAGAGGCATTTTAAAACTTTAGAAAATAAACAAAACTATCTTCAAAATGGAGAAACTTCTACAAAACAAAATTCCAGCCAAAAATCAGCTACACTTTGGTCATTTGTTACACTTAAAGGGGCACAGAGCAATTTAGAACCTTCAAATTGTCTTGCAATAAGTGGAAATATAAAAGACCAAGAAAATATTCATGATATCGTGGATGGAATTACAGAAGACCCGATACAGATAACAGAATATCAGACAGATTTCCCACTAGCTTCTCTAAACGAAGATAGAACTTGTGACCCACTAGAACAAGATGTAATAATATCAGACGTTTTGTTATCTGATAGCGATATATCCTCAAGTGGAATTGCTAATGAGAAGGCAAGGCAAAACTAAAACACCCTGTAGGTCACAACGACGTCAAACCAAACGTCTTATAACAATTGATGAAAACCAGCTCAAGATTACAGATTTCTTTAAATTTTGTAAAGAAATAAAATATATTTTAGAAAATGATTCAGCTATCGGTGATAAATTTCAAGTTCCATATGAAGTTTCTCAGAACGGAAAAGGTTACTTCAAAATGTACTCTGACGACATTTTTCAATATGTTAAAGGAATCAATTTTAAAAAACTCAAGTTCAACTTCAACGAAAGGAGGGAATAGATTTTCATTGAATTTTAAAAAATTATGTCAGTACATTTTTTTAATACCAGGAAGATTGTCTTATGAAACACTTTGTTCTAATATGTCAAATGCATTGCCTTCTATATCGACAGAATTTTTAGATTTAGAGGTAAGCCTGGCAACAAGGCAGGTAAGCGAAAGAATCGGCGAAAGAGTATTGAGAAAAACAATACAAAAAGCAATAAAAAACCTAGAACCAAGTATAATGAAAACGAGTCTAATAGTGAAACTTCTGAAGACCGTGATTTACGAAGAGAGCTCTGACGAAATAGACCAAATGGAATTGAGTGATAGTGGGAATGAAATGAAAGAACTCTGTATTGAAATGGAAAAGTATTATGCTGTGTACTATGATACTTCATGGTATATTGGAGTATTAAGTGTAGATGAATCCCAAAACATTTTCACCATTAAATTTCTAAAATATGAATTAAATGGCTACACATGGCCTCGTCAAGAGGACATTCAATCAGTTCAATAGGACTTTATTTTCTATGGACCCATTAATGTGACTAGAAATGGACCATTTCATATTAAATACTTTGAAAAAATTAAGATAGATCAGTTGTATAAAAATATTAAAAAGAAGTAATCCTGGAAGTAATAAGTTTGAAGATTTTTCATTTGTAGTCAACATTTTTACAACAAATAAATAGCAGTTAAATAACTTCTAAGAAGCTTTTTTCAAATCATTATACAAAAGACAATAATTATGTTTTTTTTTAATAATATTATTACTCGTGTTATTATTCATCTTAAATTCTGAAGTGATCAATGTGAACATTTTTCTGTATTATGTCAAATAATATCGCATTACCTCCAACACATGTTTTAACATTTTTAGCATTTATCCGAATTGTCTATTAATGCACCAAATTATCCACATTATCCGGCATTATCTAAAAATGCTGGACAATGCGGCAATACATGTACACATTTGTCAGAGTGGTCAACCCCTCCGACTAGATAGACTTGAAGATTGTCTGTTTGACTTGAATTATTAAAATGTAACTCCTCTCTCCAACCTGAACTAAGCACACTCAACCAATTTCGACCTACTAATGGTGAAAACTTATGACTACTAGTGGCAAAATAACAACTTTTTTATTATGTCTAACAAAAACATCAGTTTCCCCCAAAATTTTAACTCCCTGACCAGTCAAAACTCTGATCTTATTCAACATTATACAAATTTAACTCTGATAAATACTTTTAAAAATCTTTGATATGAATTACAGAACGACAAGCTCCACTACCTATTTCAAAACATATGTTTTTACCTCAACTTCAATAAATACCTTTTCTGCTTGTTCCTTATTTGCATTCAGGACTGACAAGAATCCAAGCACCAATCAGTCCTTTTCTTCATTTTCTGACAGACGACCATCGCTTTCTTCCAGCAGACGAACATCTTCTTTTATACAGACACGGCTAGTGTGACTCTTTTTACGACATTGAAAACACTCCCATTCTCTGGCAGGACATGCTTTCTCTTGCAACGGAAACAAGGTATCCAATCCTTGACATCCTTTTTTACATTTTCGTTACTAGACCATTTTTTAATCTTCAGTGACAGTTTATTTACATCCTCGTCAACAGACAAAACACCATTTTCTCCAGTCATTCTGCATCAGGAACAGCTTTGGTTTGGCATTCATAGACTTGATACCACATACAAGCCTAACTCTTAGCATCTCAGACAAAGAAGTTGTGACATATTTTTCAATTTAGCCACAAAGGATTTCACATCCTCATCTGACTCTTGTGCTGTATTGTAAAACTGGTATCGTTCAACTATTATTAACATTTTAGAACTATAGTGACTTACAGGTGATCTTTCCAACTGCTCCTACGACCTTATACTTGGTAAATTGGGTGACAACAGGTCATTTATGTTACCTAGGAACAGGTCTTTCAACAAACTGTACCCCTCTAACGCTATTAGGGTTAGAAGCATAGGTACATTTTTTTCTTCTTCGACTACATTCACTAGGAATAACTGTTCAAGACGCTCCATATATGAATCAATATCGGATTATTTGGGACTAAACATTGATCGAATTAAAGTAATTTTACTCAATAATTTTTACCGGCAAAAAAGAATATGGACAAATGACACTTGTCTTACAATGGACTTTTAGGACAAGAATTTTTCAACACTTTGACTACACTGCCGCGGTACTCGATAAATACTCGTCGACAAATTAATTGTTATGTATTTACTACGAGAAATAACAATTCAACGTTTTAGTATTTTTAAAATTTAACTGAAACGTCTCAACCTGAAACCGGCATTTCGACAAATGACAACTGACTCAAACGGAACAATGTTTCTGCGCAGCCAGTTGAGTCAGACCAATCAGATTCTTACGCACCCGTCTGCTCAACCGGGGACCGGACCGGCTGTAAAGGTGATGCTAACCTCACTTAATAACAACATATATATAATTAACTTTATAAGGAATAGTTAGGTTTATTTAACAAAGGAAATGTTAGTAGTGCCTTATAAATACCTGGATATTTGTAAGATAATTAATTAAACTCGCCAACACCACTCTCTTTCGCCTTTTTTGAGGGAATTAGTTTCGTCTCGTCTCTGGTGAACTCAAGCGCAAGGCAAAAGGATTGACAAATGACAGATGTCTACTATTTCCGCCGACAAAGGGCCGTTCGGCATTGTTACTCCATTGACTCCAAACACTCCTCCCTTCTTTAAACCGTTCGGTTATTACAGAACGAGTAAAAGGAGCAGTCTTTTAATCGTTCGTTTAGGCTACATTCGTAATCAATTCGCTGGCCAAGTGGCACTTTGGCACGCAAGTCGGCACGAAATTTGCCATTCACAATAACTTCAAAGTCGACTTTAACGCAAGCGCGTTCGTACCTAAATAATTGTCAGGATTCCTTCAACATATGGTCGAAGCATGATTCTGTCTGTATTTAGTTCAGTCTGAAGTTATAATATATAATTTGGATTTATATTTTATAGCAGTATATACTGGAGTTTAGTAGTGATGGACTAGACGTATGTCAGATATACCAAACAACAAATAACAAAAATTAATGCGCATGTCCCATAGCCAGCACGAAGTGCAAGTCGAAGTGAAACAATTTCGACGACTTCAACTTCAACTCTGACGCCAAATTGCGTTGTGAACGATCACACTGAAATATATTTGCTTAGCTTGCGTGCCAAAGTGCCACTTGGCCAGCGAATTGATTACGAATGTAGCCTTACTGTGGATAAAATTCTTATGTATTTTAGGTTACATAGTTTACAACTGCGAAGTAATAATTATTCATATTTTATAAAAATACTGAGAATTTTTATTCACTCAGTATTTTTGAATTTTCTGTGATCGTTTGGTTTACCTTTTGCCTAATGAATACAATTTTTGTTTTAATGTTTGTGTCTCGTTTGCTTCTAGTTCTGATAGAAAAATAGAAACTCAAAATGTATGCAACCATGAATAATATTTGTCGGTAATTCCCAACGACTATGGAGGTGGCGCCAAGATAGCAAGAGGAGAGATTTTAAAAACAGCGCCATGAATTATTGGAGTAAGATACAAAATTAAAAAAGGAAAGAAATACTTCCGGTTTAATACAGCGCGTAGTTTTAAATTATTATATTATAGACAAACCATGAAGGTTAGAGACTCTACCCTCTACCCTCCATGAGACAAACATACATGTGAGATATAATTCTAAATTCACATCATATCCATTAGCTACACGAGCGCCATTTCGGCGAATCTTCGAATTATAATTTGCTGTTTATAGGTGGACACTTTTTTAACTCTTCCCCCATACAAGATGGTTCTCCTTCCTTCTACCCTCCATACCCGCAAACATAGCTATTAATTATGGAGGGTAGAAGGAAGGAGAATCATCTTGTATGGGGAAGAGTTGAAAAAGTATCCACCTGTAAACAGCAAATTATAATTCGAAGATTCACCGAAATGGCGATCGTGTAGCTAATGGAAATGATGTGAATTTAGCGGTTATAAACCGAGTGAAGTGTGCTGGGTTGAAAAATTTAGTATTTTTCGTGACTTGTGTAGTTGAGAAATATGCAGTATTTAAAATCTCAACTATTTACGTAGTCAATTACTCTAATAATTCATGGCGCTGTTTTTAAAATCTTTCCACTTGCTACTATGGCGCCACCTTAATTTGCTTCTTTTCGGTGGACACTTTTTAATACATTCAGATGGTTCTCCTTCCTTCTACCCTCCATAATATCAACCGTGAACGCCACTTTTCAGATTGCGCGTGCGAATAGTCTCTGAACTAGTTCGGAATTACATCCGCGAACAAACCTTGTATATGATTCTATTCTATCAGAGAATACACCAACTAGGGTTGCGCGATACACTAGAAAGTATCGATATTAGGTATCGATACGGATCGGAACGTAAAGTATCGATACAGTGAAATATCGAATATTAATTTATCGATACTCGAAGTATCGATACGTTAACGATCCGAGATTTTCCTAATTTTGACGTTTTTTCGGTAAAAAACACTTTTTTTGGGAGGTGGAAAAAGACATTATTGCGATTTCCGTCCAAAGTTGAGGTTCTAAAATAAAAAGTTGATCATAAAAGTTGTGGATCTTGAGAAAATCTACAACTTTTTCATCAGTGACTTTTCCACATAACCTCAAAATTAGCTCGAAAAACGCAAAAAACTGCATTTTCCGTTTTTTATTTTGTTTCGTTAAAAAAGCACGATATCATTTCACAAAGTGATTAAAAAATCACGATATCGCTCATCACTATAGATAACGCCACTTGCCGCTACCACTAAAAATCCCGTATCGCAAGGTATCGATACACTACAAATTTATCGATACTTGGAATGTTTCGAAAAGCATAGTATCGATACAAAATATCGAGTATCGGAAGTAAAAGTATCGATACACTGGAATATCGGATAGTATCGCGCATCCCTAACACCAACTAAGTTGGTGTAGTGTAACTTCTTAATCTGTAATCTGTCTGTGTGTGCTGGCATGGCAACACTGACTATACGTCATGATCGAGATAAATATAACCATCAAAACAAAACAATTTTTATGAGGTGAATCGAGACAAAATATATCCGATAAAAACAAGTTGAGTTTCTTATTATCTCTTTAGGACAAGTGATAATGACTAACAATTTTTCGGTAAATAATAACTGATACGAGCAATTGTACTTATAATGATAATTTATTCACACAAAGCTAGATAATATAAATCAACACTTTTTATATATTAATTTCACAAATAGTGAAAGACATACAATGACTGGGAACGAAAAACATATTTGTCCTTTACTTAAGAATCCAGAAAACTATAATCCTGATACTTTGGACCTGGTTGATAATTTGCATGCAAGGGGATACTGGTTATCTTGTTTGGAGCAGATGGTTAAGAAGTTCGTGAACAAAGCCCAATATTTAAATCCCAAAGATCCGAAAGCTACAGAAAAAGCAGAAATATGCTATCAAGAATTTCATAACCTTGTAGAGCAACTTGCAATAGATCCAAGGTAGGTATTTTTTACTTTTCGTAGTCTGGTCAAATTAAGTAGCTGTCATTAAACAACACAATTTGTTGATAAACAATGTTATATTATTTGTAAATTGCAATAAATTATGTTGAGATGCAGATCACATGAGTCAGATTGTTAATATTGGTGGTAATTTGTAAATTATATGCAATAATCTAAATTTTGTAGCCATTTAAAGCCACTCAGCATTCGTACTTTACTTGAGTTCAATGAAGACAATCTTAGATCAAAGAATTTCAAAGATGCTTGGCAACAACAAAAAGAATCAGAGAGTTTTGATGCTTTAAGCAAGTTAAAATCTAGAATTGAATACATAGATACTATAGTAAACTTTGAAGAAAAGTGGCAAGAAATTATACAAGGTGTTTTAGCGGGAAATGTATTTGATTGGGGTGCAAAAGTTGTTAGAGATATTTTAGAAAACTCCAAAAGCTTTGGATTTGAAGATGCTGTAAAAACAATTCAAAGGAGACCATGGTTTGTTGATAAATTTGAAGATTTTGTTAACAAATTGAAGGTAAGTAAAACTTTTTACTACATTCTTACATCCAAAAATTACTATAAACTGAACTGTCAGTGGATCAGCCGGGACCTGGAAATTACAATCAAAATCCTGGCAGCCAGGATTTTTACATTTTAGTTATAAATCCAAGGCTGTTTTCTATAACAGAAATCATTTCCACTTCATATGAAACATCTATTGAGCTTCCTCTTGACAAAGAAATATTTCAAAATAACTTTGCAATGTGCTAGACACCTGAAAGAATAATGGAGAACATCAGTGGAACTCCCAAAATCACTAAATTTCGTTCCTAACTCTACTAAGGACAATTTTAATGATTGGCTTTTTCTTTATACAAATTTAGACTCACTTTCCGCAAAATTTATCGAGTTCATTGGTACCGTGCAGCTTTTTCTACCTTATACTATTTTAATTGCAGAAACTTGACTTAAACCTTGGCTAACGTCAATGGATATACAATATATCGTAAAGATAGAAACAATAGTGTTGGTGGAGGCGTATGTAATATATTTATCTGATGATATTACTAATAATTTCTCCATCACCATTAAACCAATCGACATGCTGGGTATAGACGCCATTCATCTATCTGTTAACAAAAACACCTTTTCTCTTAATTTATTTTGTCTTTATCATCCTCCTCATACCCAAATAGTTCAGGACAACATTTTATTTGAGAAACTCGAGGAGCTGTCATCCCTCGAAAATCTTATCATTGCTGGGGACTTCAACTTTCCAGAGATCACCTGGCCTATAATCACATTATCGGATGTGACAAATTCCCATAATTTGTTGAAAATTTTGTCGCAAACTCAAATCTCACTCAACTCATCACAGAAGTTACAAGATTCAGAATTAACAACCAACCTTCAACTTTACATCTCGTCCTAACTAAAGATGAAACAGTTGATTTTTTCCCTTGAAGTGAACTCTCAGAATGGTAAATCAGACCATTCAGTTATAGCCAGTAGCCCATATACAGTTTAATCAAATACAACCTAATGAGAAGAACTTCATAACATATGCGACCACTGACTTTTCTAAAGTAGTAGAAGTAGTAGTAATTGTTCATTTGATCACTATAGGTAAATAGTTACATTTGTGACAGGTCAACATACAATAGGTACAATTAAAAATAAATGGGTACAATTAAATTAATAAAATTAGGTGATATACAATTACAGAATTTAAAACTGACATGGAAACACTTAAAATATATAATATGCATAACAAATACAAATATTAAAAATAAAAACACTTATATTGTAAATTGGACATCACATTGCAGGTATTCCGTAATTTGATAAAAACACTGGCTTTAACCTTTTTCTTAAATAAATTGTAAGGTAATGATTGACATGCATTAGGTAGTTTGTTATATAAGCCCACATCCACAGTATTGCGATCTGTCAGACTTAATTTCACAAAGTGTAGCCTTAATTGAGAGGCGATTCTAGAAGGATAATTGTGAAAAGTAGAGTTGGTTTGATACGAATTTTTATTTTGATGAATTTCTAGAACAGTAAGCAGTATGTATAGGCAAGGCAACGGTAATATTTCCAATTTCTTAAATATGGGACAACAGTGTTCTCTGTAAGAAGCACCAGCCAAAATCCTAACTGCTCTCTTTTGCATAATGAAAGCGCTTTCTGCATAACTAGATTTTCCCCATAATAGTCTATATTAACGTGTGATCGAACGTGGTTTTGTTGTTGTGCTCTTCAAAAACCGACTGATTTTTAGTGAAATAATGGTCAGTTTTTTATGATTTTTATATCTGCGTGTTGAGCAATTTATGCCCAGTACAGTGGTTATATTTTCCAGAAAATATTATGAAGGATTGATCAATAAACTTAATTTATCAATTAAGTGAGTTAAGCGTTTAAATGTTTTTTGTTGGACTAGAAAGAGACAAAAACCAGCTCTGATAAGATAAACGGAACTGGCCGGACTAAATTTTATAGATTGTGAAAAGAATTTTTTACCAGTGGCGTTACTTGAAAGAGGGTTCCAGAAATAAACTTTAATAAAAATTTCAAACTTATAGTTAAATGGTGAGAAAATGGATTGCAAATTCAAATGCTGTAATAATAAGGAGTTTAAAAATTTTATATGTGTAGTATGTTTTAATGTGTATCATAACAGCTGTTTAGAAAGAGATCACAAACGTGCTATTAAATTGGGAGGTAATAAAATACATTGTTCTATGGAATGTCAACAAACAAACGCAATGGAAGAAGGAAAAGTGGAAACACTTATCGAAGAAATTAATAAACTTAAGAAGACAGTAGCAGATAAAGATATATACATTAGACGTCTTCAACGAGGCACTCAAGATTATGAAGACATGGTTCTTGAAGTAGAAAATACACTTTTAAAAAAATGGCTGACCAGGAAAAAATTATAGAAAAAGTAAATTCAGAACTATTGCAATCAAAGAATGATAATACTACATTAAATGATATCATTTCTAATAAGGAGGAACATGAAACAAAATTAAAGAAAGATGCAGAGGAATTAAACATTTTAAGTAAAGACATGGTGACGACCATCAGAATTTTAGAAAATGAAAACAAAGTGGCCCATGACAATTTGATGAATAAAGAAATAAGAATTCTTCAAGAAACCAATACAAAATTAGAAAACTCCAGTAAGTCAATAGAACATAAAAATGAAACTTGCTTAAAAGAACTAAACGACCTAAGAAACATAATAAATGATATACATAAATCAAATAGTAGAATAGAAAAAACACAGCCACCAAATGCTTGTGAAAAGAAGGGCAGCAGAGAAATGATGGACATGAAGAGGATACTTATTCTATCTGATGAATATGGAAAAGGACTAGATAGAGAACTTAGGCGCTGTTATAATGGAAATGTAAGGTATAATATACAGACTATCAGAAAACCTGGGGCGCATTTAGAAGGTGTGGTGCAAGATATTGTAGCTTTGACGGGTAATTTCACTTTTAACGATTATGTAATTATAATTGCGGGAACCAATAACTTTAAAGAAAAACGTTATCCATCTGTAAAATTTATACATAATAGGCTTAAAAATATAATATTCACCACTGTTCCATATAATACAATTGATTATAATGTTAAACATGCTGTTATTAATTTTAATAATGTGTTTTTTAAATACATCATAAAAATTAATAATTATTTACAAGGAAAAATATCACTGGTGAATATTTTAGAAAATAGAGGAAAATTAGTCAGTAAGAATATTATTTGTAAAAAAATTATTGCAGAAATGGAAAGAGTGAAAATTTCAAATTTAATATTTATTGACATTAAAGAAAATTGCAGGGCGTTAGAACCATTAAGTGAGCATCCTGGGGATAACTTGAACAATAGTAATAATGAAAACGATAATAATGATAATAATAATGAATCAGATATGACTAGTCCTTTTTTAGGCGTAAATCAAACGGAACAAATAATAATAAACTAGATACTTTTTTGTTATACATGAATTGTCAAAGTTTAACTGCACATTTCGAAGAAGTTAAAAATTTTTTTATTATTAACAAAAATCCACTGATAGTTTGCATGTCAGAAACGCATTTAACTTTAGACATATATAATAATGAAATAAACATTAATAGTTTCATAATATACAGAGCTGATAGTAATAGTAGACATACTGGAGGAGTTATTGTTTATGCGAATCAGATATTACAAATTTTAGATTTTGAGACAGTAATTTTAGATAGGACTTATTGGTTAATTTCACTAAAACTCTTATATAATAACAAAAAGTTTATGATTGTATGCCTTTATAGATCTCCCAGTACTAGAGAGAATTTGTTTCTGGACTTTTTTGAAGAATGGTGTGAGCTGAATTTAATTGATGCTAACTTAGAAGTTATATTGGTAGGGGATTTCAATATTGATTGGTATAGTAATTCAACTTATTCTAAAAGGTTAAAAAATATTGTTAGTGATATAGGTTTTGAGAATGTGGTAAAAGAATTTACACATGCAAATACTCATGGAGGGTCATTAATTGATTTAATTATTACAAACTCAGACATTACAACCGAAGTAATAGACACGCCAAAAATAAGTAGTCATAGAAATATTATTGCAAAACTAAACAAACAAAATAAACAGAAAAGGGGAACGATGGTTATTGATAGTAGAGGTAGGTTCATTGATTATACAACAATTAATAATAATCTAAAATATATTACATGGAGTTATTGGTTACATGACATTAATGAAAAATACAGGGATTTTGTAAATAAAATTTTGAAAGTTGTCAATGAAGTGGCACCAAAAAAACAAGTAAAAATTCTACCACATTATCAGACCTGGTGGAATGATCGAGTTAGAGCTGCTACTAGTGCGAGAGATGAAAGTTATAAAACTTTCATTACCAACAAATCAGAAGAAAACTGGCAAATATATAAATATAATAGGAATAAAGCAGTGAACGTAATTAAACATGAAAAAAGAAAATATTTGGAAACAAAAATAGATTTAAACAAGGGTAATCCTACTGAGATGTGGAAAACTTTGAAATCCTTCATTCCAACAGCCACAAACAGCTTTACTAATACTAATATTCAATTTGATAATCTTTGTGACAATCACCAGAATCTTACTTTTCCAGATGCTTTAAATCATTACTATGTAAAGAGTATTGAGCAAATATCTGAGCAGTTGCCTTCTATTAATAATTATCCGATTATACCTATAACTGTAGTTGAAACTTTTGTAAGTTTTAAACTACTGAATTATAATGAGTTAAAAGAAATATTATTTTCAATGTCAAATAAAAATAGCCCAGACGAAATACCCACAATTTTATTAAAAGAATGTTTTGATAGTTTATCACAACCTCTATTGCATATTATAAATTTTTCTATTGAAACAGGTTTAGTTCCGGATGATATTAAGATTGCTACAATAATTCCGATACCAAAAATTTCGAATCCAACTAAAGCTAACCATTTAAGACCGATAAATTTGATCAGTGCTATTGGAAAATTAATTGAAAAAGTAATATATCTTCAAATTATTGACTATTTAGAGGGAAACAGAACAATAAGTAACGTGCAATCAGGATTCCGTAGTAAACACAACTGTGAAACTGCTTTACAGTTGGTGTTACATGACTGGAAGTTGTCAATTGAAAATAATCTTGTCACAATGGCGGTATTTTTGGACTTGCAGAGGGCGTTTGACACTATTACTAGGGGTAGATTATTAATGAAATTAAGAGCTATTGGTTTGGGGGGTTGTGCACTTGACTGGTTGGGACATTATTTGGAAAACAGGAAACAGAAGGTAAAGGTAAGTAATTGTGTCTCAGATACTATAGAGAATAATATGGGGGTGCCACAGGGTAGTGTTCTGGGTCCGCTACTGTTTTTAATTTATATCAATGACATTGCTAGTGTAGTCAAAAGATGCTCAATACACTTATTTGCGGATGATACCCTGGTCTATTTTACCCATGAAAACATTGAGACTTGTTTTAAAGAAATAAATAGCTCTATAAGTAAAATAAATGATTATTGTAACGGAAATTCGTTGAAAATAAATTACGAAAAGACAAAATGGATGTTAATTGGGGGTAGTGGAAATTTAAGAAAATTAAATATAGCAGCACAGAGTGTTTCTGTTGACGGAATAAAGCTTCAGAGAGTCGAAAAAATTAAATATCTAGGGGTGATAGTTGATACAAATTTACAACTTAAGGAACATGCTAATAACGTCATCAAAAATATTTCATTCAAAATTAATTATTTGAGACGCTGTTCTCCACATCTCAGCAAATGGGCTAAAATAGTTATCTAAAATACTCTTGTATTACCTCATTTTAATTATTGTGCGACTATATTGTATTTGCTCGACCAAAATGAGTTGCAGCGATTGCAAAGGTTGCAGAATGGAGGTATGAGGATAATACTGAACTGTTCGCTATTGGAACCAATCAACTCCATGTTAAATGTGCTTCAGTGGTTGCCTGTTTAAAAATATTTACTCTTTTATTCCGTGCTATTTATATTTAAGATTAAATTAGGAATCTCCCCAGTATATTTACAAAATATTTTAAGTTATAACCAGGATGTTCATGAACACAATACTAGAAATAAGCAAAATTTTAGAGTTCATAGGGCCACGAAAAAATGTACACAAAATTCAGTTTTTTTAAAAGGTGTACAGGCTCTTAATAATTTGCCTGAAGATATTAAATGCTCTACAAGCATAATAATATTTAAGAGAAAACTGAGTGATTACTTGCTGACTAGTTGATGTTTTTTTTGTTTTATGTTTTGTAAAATTGACTTTGTTTTATCATTTTTAATGTATTTTAAATATATACTTATGTATTTTTTATATTAAATGTGAATGTATTATCATGTAAATTTCTATGTAAAATTAGTTATTTTTGACTAAATAAACGATTTATATAAGAGTAAACCATAGGTCAAATGACTTAGACTTAGAATAATAAGCTTGAAGTAGCTTATGATTGGATGAAAACATAATTTTTTGTGTTTTCTGTCGATTTAATTTAAGATGATTAGGTGTAAACCATTGTTCCGGATGTTCCTCCATCCTAGCAGTTGTATTTAGTAAGTTACCAGGAATAGAATTAGCATGAATGAAAGATATGTCATCTGCATAGCAGATACATAAAACAGGCAGTAAATAATTGAAAATATCATTTATATAGATTACAAATAGAATTGGTCCTTGTGGAACTCCATGTAACACAGTTCTACATTCACTAATTTCCCCTGAAGCAAAAACTGCTTGTTTTCTATTAAGTATGTAAGTAAGTATGATTTAAAAAGATTCAATGATTTGTCCCCAATACCATAATACTCTAGTTTACCTATCATCAGCTTATGATCTACACAATCAAAAGCCTCGCTAAGATCACATAGGGTTAGGGAGGTGTGCATACGTTTTTCTATGCTATCTGTAATCAACTTGACAATAGCTAATACCGCCAGAGTAGTAGACCTACTTGCAATAAATCCAAACTGGTTTTCATTTAATACGGAAAATTTGCTTAAAAAAGTTGTTAAACGTTCCTTGATCAGTATTTCAAAAATTTTGCTAAAGACAGGTATTATAGAAATGGGCCTATAGTTATCAAGTCCATCTCGATCACCCTTTTTAAATACTGGGATAACCTTATTAGTTTTAAAAACTTCGGGAAAGTATCCTTCAATGAAACATTTATTGAATAAAACTGTGAGAGGAGAAGTTACCGAGTGCATTGTTTCTTTCACAACTCTACTATTCAAGTAATAAATATCAAAACATGAAGAATTTTTTAGTTTTTGTATTGCTATTCTGACTTCCTCCTCAGTAGTTGGAAGCAAGAAAAAAGACTCTCTTGGGCTAGGAATACTGGAAAGAACATTTAAGGGGTCTAGATTACCCGTTGGAAGGGATTTTATTATTTGTTCAACAATATCAGTAGAGAAGATGTTATGCTATGTCTTCAGCACATACTTTATTGGATGCTTAGCATTACATTCATAATTAATTAGTCTCCAAGTATCTTTTGATTTGTTTTCAGATTCCAGCAGGAACTTATCATAAGATTTTCGATTGGCTTTTAAAATGGCCGAAGATTACTGTTTTTTATAGTGTTCAAAAGCAAGAAGATCTTTGGGATCTTTAGAGGCTATACTAATCGTACGAAGAATTTCTAATGTGTTTCTCATGTTTCGTAAGTTGTCATCAAAAAATTGACTGGTCTTTTAATCTCATTATTCAACCTTCTTTGAGGGAAAGGATGTTGCACAAGTGTATGTATTATTTATAAAATAGGCTAATTAATCAATGCCGTTAGAATTTGTGTAGATCTTGTGCCAATCTATACAACTAAGTGAAGTTTGTAATGATTTAATTCCCTTTCCCGTAATAGACCTACCTAGAATATAATGTGAAATCCCATAATAATTATAAATTGAAATAAATTGACCATTATGATCGGAAATATTTGGTTCAAAAGTACCAGAAATACATACATCATTTTTAAAATCAGAAAAAATATTATCAATACAAGTAGCTGAAATGAGAGAGATCCTAGTTGGTTTAGTCATTTTTGGTTCTAGTCCAAAATAGTCCATCAAATTGATCCAATATTCTGAATTGTAAGAATTGTCTTTAATATCTATATTGAAGTCCCCAGCAAGTATAATGTTTGACCCCCATTAACCTAGCAGAACCATTTCGGAAATTTGAATTTTTGATTATGCCATAATTTGTCGCTAATTTATTACCTCAATTAAAAATTTGTCGCTCGTCGTTTTTTAAAAAAAGCCCATGGTTCTGCTAGGTTGATGTTAAGCTAGCAGAACCACTTTTTATCTATCAACTTTTGAAAAAAACTGATATTACCATAATTTGTCTCTATTCATTCATTCATATATTTGGGTTGTGCTCATCAGGCCAGGCACTTGAACTGAATCTTTGTACCATTTCCCATGTTATCTACTTCCATTCCAGAAGCTTCGTGTCTTCTATAAAGGCCACTAGTTTGACTAGAGGGATTTTCAGTAGTTGTGATGGTTGTATAAATTCCTCTCCAAAGTGCTTCCGTCTAAGTTCTTGTAAGTCCTCACAGAAGCAGAGTATGTGGGTAGGTGTTTCATCATCAAGTTCACATTTTCTGCCCATAGGTTCACTAACTTTGCCCATATTGTACAGATGTTTCCTCAAGGTGCAGTGTCCAGTCACCAGGTCGGTAACCGTCTTCAAATGTCTCTTACCCAGTTTCAGTAGCCTGGTTGAGAGTTCCTTGTCTACCTTGTTCAGTAAACTCTTGGTATGAAGGTGCCCTTTTGGGCAAAAATACTAATACTACCATGCTAATGTTGCTAATTTATTATGATAATTAAAAATTGGTCGCTCATTGTTTTTTTTAATCCATAAGTTTATTCATAAATCTGGCGAATCACTTTGTACTAACAAATACTATTATAATTCATAGCTAATTTAATTTGTTAGATTTAGGGTAATAACGGGTACAAAGAGGATTTTTTAACACATACTATGAATTAATTTCACGTCGATCACATCACATATTCATGACTTATTAGGTCATTGTAAAGGATACCAGATTATAAGTTTTATAAATTCACCAAAATATTTAAATTTAATATATTTTCTTGAACATGCTTCTCACCAAAGTACCTATATAAATTGTCAAAATGGTTTATTATAATAAAAACAAATATAAATAAAATATATTTAATGAAAATTTAAAATAACAAAATTTCTGACAAACACAACGAAAACAATGAAAACTTAAAAAAACAAGAAATGCAACTTGTAATACTAGCTCTATATAGTTTTGGTTTCTCAGAATAACTCCATACTTTTGTTATGAAAACTAAAATATTACATAAACAAAAATTAGTTGTTCATCTTTTTATAATACTCGAGTCCGCCGGTTGGTTATCATTCCAAGAAATTTTTTTTTTCGTAAAGTCTTGAATATAAATTTTTTTTTATTGTAAAGTCTATCAAATAGTTTTATTAGCAAGGACTGCAAGGAATGTGATGTAAATAGATATATAGGGTAACTGTTAAAAAAGTGATTTAATAAACCTACTTTAAAAAAGTGACAAATCCTTGCTTTTGTAATTTAGTGGTTTTATTCTAATTGCTGATATTTTTAAAGAAACTTTGATATATAAACAATAATATGATGGGTAAAGTAAAACTATCGTCTTTGTAATCAATTCCATTGATGATAATAAATGCCGTCCAGTGGCGTGCATAAGTAAAAATTTGGAAATTGTGAGATAATAATTATTTTATTTTTTCAGATGTGAAAAATAAAAAGTGTTTAGAATATTACAACTTATTAATTTCATAAATTAGGTATTGTTTTACTTTTTACTTAGGATGCACACAACTGATACTTTTAAGAAATTATTTGTAATCTGAAAAACATTGAGCAAAAAAAGTCAGTTTTTATTAGTTTTAATATAAATAATGACATGGTCATGTCATTTAAATTTTTTGTGGAGTTTGAGTTCTTTGTCCTTCAAATCATTCATTTCAATGAACAACTTTCCTCTTGGCACTATCCCAGTGTAGTGTCCCATTATTGCATTTTCATTTGTAGTCCTGGTTCTGTAAGGATTCTGGAACTCTACAACTCCCAACAAATTATACATTTTTTGGCTATCTTTCCGGTCGCGAAATTGACTTTCAATATTTTCTAAATTGAACGAAGGGGCTTTCCGTTATCAAAGTCTATTGGATCAATGAACACAATATCTCCTGAAAAAATATACTAATATAAGTTAAATGTAACTTAATATTTTAATTAAAAGATGTGCATGAACCTATGCTCAAATCTAGTTTCGACAGAAATGTCTAAAATTAGTGTCTCACGACGTTTTGACGTCTAATTGGAATTCTTATCAAATACCTAACGCAAATAAATGTCTTGATTTTTTTCCAAAACAAGAACCTTCGTAACAAATATTCTGGAAATTCTAGCACTGGGGATATTGGTATATACAAATTAAAAGGTTTTGTTCTCAGTGATAATAAAATTGGTAGGTATACGAAGTTGGTTCGACCACCCCAAAAATAGTTCAGAAAACCGCTTCTCAGCCGCCAAAAGCACCGACAAATGGTCCTTTGTAATTGGTTTTGGTATCCAAATGAAATCATACAAACTATACCTATATTGATATTACCAACCTGATTCTGTTATACTGGATTCTTCAGCACCACCCCATCCTTTGGGACAAACTCTACTACCTTTCAATGATGAGTCTAGCAAAATGTTTGCTAATGAAGTTGCATTCATTAGATTAGGGTCAACACTAACTACTGTCAATTTCTTACTCCTAGGAGAGCAATCTGTGTCACATTTTGCCGTTTCTATCAGGCTTCCAAAATCTCCAAATACTTTCGAAACAATGTTAATAATATTGCATTCACAATTAACAATGAATTTGTTGGGCATAACTGATTTCACAGACGTTTCGAAAATTAAGTTGAGTAATACCGCTTTGCGCTTGTAGGTACTAAAATTAATTCCATCATTCAATACATGGAGTATCAGCTGAGCAAATTTTGAAGTCAGTAACGATTTTTGTTCTTTTGTTGATTGCGCAAGCAAATTCTTCACTCCAGGTTGATCAAATTCCCCTACTAAAAATACTTGGAAAAGACTATCAAAACTGCAATCATTGGAATAAGAGTATTCTGCTTCTACGAATTTTACAGCCGAATTTTACATATAAGAATAATAAGGTAATAATGATTGCTGTATATACTGTATAATTGTACAAACCTGCAATGCTAGATTATTACCATTCTTTAATAAGGGTATCTTCAAAAGTTTCTTATTTTGATTTATTAATTGTAAAATCTCTCGTGACTTTTGTAAATATTTTGACTTTTCTCGGTCCTTGTTGGGCAATTCCTCCCCAATTTTCTATTGCTTGTATGGTTTCAACAACTGCTTGACTTTTTACAGATTGAATACTGTTGTTTTCTTTTTGTTCCAACTCTTGTTTTAAATTTGCTTCCACTAGTTTACAAGTACCACTGAGGAATTTTGTAAATTTGAGTTCAAAGACATCTGCCCGATTCGGTTTGGGATATAATTTAAATACATGATTTTTTATTATATTAAATTCTGATTCAACAGAAGCACTTTTGCAGGTATTCTTGCACTGCGAAAATGGTTAGAACATAAATGTTTGACCCAAAGGGGAACCACCTAATGCCTTTTATAACCTTCTCTGACAATTCCGGAAAATACTGAGCATTTATTATCATCAATGAAATTGATTACAAAGACGATAGTTTTACTTTTTACCCATCATATTATTGTTTATATATCAAAGTTTCTTTAAAAATATCAGCATTTAGAATAAAACCACTAAATTACAAAAGCAAGGACTTGTCACTTTTTTAAAGTATGTTTATTAAATCACTTTTTTAACAGTTACCCTATATATCTATTTGCATCACATTCCTTGCTAATAAAACTAATTGATAGACTTCACAATAAAAAAAATTTTATATTCAGGACGAGCGGGGGGATATGGTCAGGTCAAATTAATTCATAGTATATGTTAAAAAATCCACTTTGTACCCGTTATTACCCTAAATCTAACAAATTAAATTAGCTATGTGATTCGCCAGATTTATGAATAAACTTATGGATTAAAAAACAATGAGCGACTAATTTTTAATTATGATAATAAATTAGCAACATTAGCATGGTAGTATTAGTATTTTTGCCCAAAAGGTAAATATGAAGTGCATCGGCAGATGTAAACTCGTATAAGCTTAGCAAATTCTTGGATTTTTTTGAAAAAGCGATGAGCGACAAATTTTTAATTGTGGTAATAAAAGAGCGATAAATTAGCGACAAATTATGGTAATATCAGGTTTTTTTAAAAGTTGATAGATAAAAAGTGGTTCTGCTAGCTTTACATCAACCTAGCAGAACCATGGGTTTTTTTTAAACGACGAGCGACACATTTTTAATTGTGGCAATAAAAGAGCGATAAATTAGCGACAAATTAGGGCATAATCAAAAATTCAAATTTCCGAAATGGTTCTGCTAGGTTAATGGGGGTCCCTAGTCAATGTGGAACGATCTACACCAAATAATTCTCGATATAGTTTCCATTCATACTACGAACCACGAGGCGCATAAAAATAACCTGAAACCCTGGATAAATAATATGGCGATACAAAAAATAAAACATAAACGACATCTTTGGCACAGGTATTCTTATCGATTTTCAAAATCATCGAGAGTATTCTAATAATCTACAATCTTTTCTCAAAAATTTAAGAGAAAAATTTGAAGAAAATATTATTGCTAGTGGTAACAGCAAAAAAGTTTTCAAATACATGACATCAAAACCCCTTCTTCAAAAACCTGACGGGTCTCTTATGTTTTTCTGACAGGGAATCATCCGAAACTATAAAAGGGCAAATTTTGCTTTAAAACATTCAAATAACACTAAAAACTACTGTTTTTAATCAAGTAAATACAAATTATACTTAATTGTCTTAAAAAATGAAAAAAGTAGATTTTTTATCTCTTTTAATAATAAATAGGTAAAAAAAACCTTCATAAAACGACAGATTTTGCTTATATTTAATTTGTGTATATTTGATTAAAACCAGTCCTTTTTAGTGTTTTTAGGACGTTTTAAAGCAAAATCTGCCGTTTTATGAAGGTTTTGGTGATATTTTCTAATAAAAAGTGATGAAAAGCTATTTTTTCTAAGACAAATATAAGTAGATATCGAAGAATAAATATATTCTTCAAACGCTTTACAACAAAGTTTTGAAAAATATTTTTCAAAAACAGTCAAAACAGTGACCGTTCAACTAACAAGCATCAACTACTTCCCGGGCTATATACCCGGACATACATTGAATTACACTTCTAAGTCAAACGGAGTCGGTATCATCTACAAAGGGACATTTACCTAAGTTAAAGCCTGCAGATATCCTAAAATTCCTCCGGGAAATAGGACTAAAGGAGCTACTAGTCTCTAAGACCTTCCTCAGGAACTAAGTAGAAGTAAGGGGGCGCAATAGATCTTTTAGGTCTCAATGAATGTCACCCCAATTTACATACATACATACATACATCATCTACAAAATTTAACCAACCATTCTGGCTGCCGGCTGCCGGGATTTCGATTGTAATTTTTCCACCCCCTATTTAATATGTTCGTAACAAAACATTTCATTAAAAAAACTGCATCTGAATTTATTTTTGTTTCCAGATAACTCCATATAGGACTTGTGTTCTTTTCGTAGACAATTCAGGAGTAGATTTAATATTAGGTATACTCCCATTAGCTAGGGAACTTTTGTTACAAGGAACAAAAGTCATATTATCAGCTAATAGTTATCCAGCTTTAAATGATGTCACTTTTCGAGAACTAAATATATATTGTCAAAAAGCTGCAGAATATTGTACCATATTTAAAGATAGTTTAAACAATAAACAATTAGTCACCGTAGAAAATGGACAGAAAGGACCTTGTTTGAATTTAGCGGATTTATCAGCTGGTAAGTACACAATTATTAGTTTAGTTCACAAGTTCAAAAAAGTGTTAATTCTTGATAAAGCTCCTAAAAATATGAGCGATGGCTCATTCGATTCGGAATGACGTCTAGAAAAATGTATCGAAAGAACGTACCTATTAGCGCATACAAAAATTGCAATTGTTATTAACAAATTAAGATGAAAAAAAGATAACATTTAGTTTTTTGTTCTTGACTCGAAAACTATTAGTATTTAAAAAATTTAAAAAAAAGGGCTTTAAAGAGGAGGAATGTTTGAGTGATAATGCATAGAAAATAAAAATATGGCCAAATATAGGTAACTATGTAATTAAGATATAAAAATTCATATACTGGTTGGCCCATTAGTGTGTGGAAGTGCAATAATTCACTTAGAATAAAAAATACAAAGAAATGTTTTAAATAAAAGTTGTTGTATTTGCGCCGATACACATTTCTAAAATATTTTCAGATATACTGGGTGTTTTGCCTGAGCGAGACAACATGAAGTTGACTTTTTTTTAATAGGACACCCTATATTTTTGTTCTCCATCCAATTCAGCGTAAAATTCTGCATCTAGCACTATCCTTTCTTTTCCCATAAATTGCGACGTTACCATGTAGGAGCGAAAAATATGAAGATTTTACGAAAATTGGTGCACTATAAATGCTGCCTAGTAAACGTTATCAGTGATAAGCAACTAAACTTATTTGGTAGGTACGAAGGTAAATGTTGTGTGAAATATCTGAACAGAGTAGAAGTTTCATATGGTGTTCGGTTTTTTTTTTTGGATAAGCATTCAGGAAATTTCAATTAGCAAAAACTTGATTTTTTTAAATGGAACACCCAGTATATTATTTCTCCATCTTTTAAAACTATTCTATCCCTTCAAATTATGTCTCCATAATGTAGTTTTGATGAAAATTGCATTTTTAGTTTATGGCCCAAAACTATTCATGTTTTTAACAAATTGGCTTTGTATGTGAAGTTTAAAATACTTCTATTTTAAATCAAACCAGTCATTTTCTACCTAAAAAAATGTAATAAAAGAAATAAGGTATTTAGGAAACTCAAAATTAACAAATTAAACAAAAATAACTAACAACAAATACGAAGGAACTAAAAACATTAGATACTTAACTATTTTATCAAATGTTCAAAATGACCGCCATTAACTTCAATACAATAATGTATGCGATCTGCAAAAGCTCTACTAGCACGATGTAACACATCGACATCAACAGTTCGGAAAACCTCTTTAATTCGATTATTCATGTTTTCCTTAGTAGTCTTAGTGTTTTGTATACTTGTTCTTTGACGTAACCCCACCAAAAATAACCATTTTTATAGTTCTGGTGAACCCATTTATGGGGTCCCTCTCTACCTATCCATCGTCCGGAAAATTCATTATTTAAATGTGCATTGATCAGTTGGGTATGGTGTTGTAGTTGGGATAATTCGTTTTGAAGGAAATTGAAATAAACTTGTCCATTAACAGTTCCGTCAAAGAAATTATGGGCCTGACATGATTCCCAATTATTCCACCCCATACATTTAATTACCATATTGTTTGACTGTTAGTCCGTATACAATACGGTTGATCTGTTGCATAATAATGGAAATTGTGTCTTTTAACAAACCCATTTTTATGAAAAGTTGCTTCATCGGCAAATAGTACAAAATTGAAAATATCTCTGTTAAGCTCAATTTGTTGTTGAGCCCACTCACAGAAGGTTAACCGCTTTTCACAATCATCCAATAGTTCCTGCATTCGCTGTATATGGTAAGGATGCATTTTGTTTTTAGACAGAATTTTTTGGACAACAGTACAACTTATGTCGGTTTGTTTTGTTATTTTCCGTGTCGAGATATTATGATCTTCCGTAACATTACGGTCATCTAGTTGTCCTCTGACATTGCAGTCTTCAACCTTTCGCGTTTTTCGTAAATTACATGGTCAGTTCTGGTAAATCGTTGAAGCACTTTTTTCTTGGCTGTCCAGTGAACAGTTTTTATCACTGGCACCAAGTACAAAAATCATATCTGTCAATTCTTCTATCGGAAAATTCATGATTTTAATTGCTGTTTCGTTCTTAATAGTTACACATTTACAACACGTCTAGATAATAACTAATCACTCTGACTTGAAATGCGAAAACATCAAATTCACAGGTTACTTGTTAAGACTATGGATATTTTCATTTGATTTGTTGGTAAGGTTATTTTTGCTTAATTTTGTTGTATAGATACCCTATTTATTTTATTACAGTTTTTAAAGGTAGAAAATTACTGGTTTGATTTTGTAACATAATTTGAAGGGACAAAACAGTTTTACAAGATGGTGAAATAATATAGTGGGTGTTCCATTTAAAAAAATTAAGTTTTTGCGAATTGACATCTCCTGAATTAATGCTAAAAATATCCCAAGCCCCAAACGAAACTTCTACTCTGTTCAGACATTACAGCCATCCCTTACCTTCGTACCTACCAAATAAGTTTAGTTGCTTATCGCTGATAACGTTTTCTAGGCAGCAATTATAGTGCACCAATTTTCGTGAAATCTTCATATTTTTCGCTCCAACTTGACAACGTTGCTTTTTATGGGAAAAGAAAAAATAGGGCTAGATGCAAAATTTTACGCTGAATTCCATGGTAAAGAAAAATATAGGGTGACCTATTAAAAAAAGTAAACTTTATGTTGTCTCGCTTAGTCTATATCTCAAAATATTTTAAAAATGTGTATCGGCGCAAGTACGACAACTTTTATTTAAAACATTTCTTTGTTTTTTTTTATCCTAAGTGAGTTATTGCACTTCCACACACTAATGGGCTACCCTGTATAACGGAAAACGAGTTGGATAAATATTAATTAAGACACGTATATAATTTTTTCTACGCCCATGTCCGTAAACGTCAAAAATCGCACTGTCAACATTCCTTGTAAGTGACATTTAACAATAACATGCACGTAATGAGATCTCATAACACACACGTGCGTTTGGATAAGAAAACTTAAATTTCTTTGTTTAATCAAATTGCAAATACGTACTACTTTATTTGGTCTATTTACATAAATTTAGTCAATTGGAAAACATAAAAGCTTTTAGCATTACTGAAATATATTTTAGATTAAAAGAGTAATGCCCCTAAATGTCGGCAACACATTATACAATTTCTCAAAAAATAAGTCACGTTTGTTTAGCAAGTTATGGAAATAAACGTCATGTCATTTATGCTGTCAATTTTTGTAACAAAATATAGTATCTTCTACAGTGACGGGAGGCTATGTGAATGTCTCTTATAAAAATATAAATGACAACTCTTTAATACAGTACAGTTATAGATAACCATTCATCACCTTCAAGTAATAGGGCACCAACGACTTACAATCATTGTTCAATTGTTATAAACAACTATTATAATAAAGTTTAAATAATTGCGATTTCCTTTATTTAATAGAAGAAAATAGCTAAGATGGGCGTAGAAAAAGTATAGTACGTTACACGAGTTGTATCCCATTACGCGGCTTCGTGCGTAAACTTTTTCACTTCTTGCGTAATGGGTTAATTACAACTCTTGTTACGTAATATACTATAAACTACATGAGATGCAGATATGATGTAAAGGTTAATTTATAGGTATTTTATCACTGAACAAAATTGTATTAAGGTTTATAGCTGTATTTTCTGATTTAACAAGTTATAAGTCATGAAAGAAAAGAGAATGCAAAAAAATCTCAAATTTGTATAAAGGAATGCTTATAATAACTGATAAACAATAGTTAGAAACTTGTTCATTAGCTTATTATAAACATTAATAAATCCTTTATAAGGACAGCCTGAATATCCATTAACGTACCTCTAATATCTCCCAGTGTAAGTTGGCACTTGAGATATGCGCGAACAAAAAGTAACAGACACTGCTTGAATAAAGATAGATATGTTGAACGGACTACTCTCGTACGACCCTCGCACTTTACTTCAACATAGTCGTAGGTACATGCCGGCTGATGAGAAATATTTATAATAATATTTAATTCTTTTTTATAATTATTGGTATATTATTACCTGAATTGTGGGTTCATAAATAATCACTTAACAATAGGGTGTTTACAAATATTTATTTATCTTAATAGGAGATTACAAAGTTAGGATCTTATATTTCCGGACGGACTTTAATTAAATATTTTTAAATAAGATATTAACGCTTACAATAAATTATTACTAAATAAAATGAAAATTAAAAATCCCTAAAAGATAAAAACAAAAGATTATTCACTAAGTTCCTTCGATGTCTTCAAAATTTAAAATTCTGGTTAAACTACCATCTTCAGCATGACTCCCTTCAGAAAAATTAAAATCAGAGTCACCATCCTCACTAGAATCATCTTCTATGTCGATGATAAACTCATATATGACTTGATCTAGTAGAGGTTCCTTTTAAAATTTTTGTGCATGGTCACACCTTGATTCCCACATTCCCACTGAAAAATTCTCAAAGAATTCGTCGCAATAGCCAGCAACTTTGTTAAAATTTAAACCTACGTTGTTTTTCAGCAACATAGTGTTTCATTGCAATCCAGACTAATTCGATAGGATTTAATTCGGGGTGATATGGAGTAGAACATCAAACCCATGCGACATTATTAGTTCATCGATATAATAACGTTTGTATTTGGGTTTATAAGTTTTGATAATTGCATATAATTGTTGTCAAATGAAATATTCCTTTCCCTCAACCACTGTTGCATTTTTTGTTTCTTTGTTGAAGATGTTGGCATATTTTCCGCAAGTTTGTTGTGGTAAGATACATTATCCAGTACAACAACACTTCCCATGGACAAATTTGGTAATAGGTGTTCTTTTAGCCATTTTAGGAGAATTTTACGTTATTAAAATATAATTCAAATTTCGCTCCAAAACGCTAGAATAGTAATGGCGTCTCTATGACATCACACATCTGTAAATACTTCAAAAATATCTCACAGTTTGCAAATTGAAAATTTATTTTGATCACTAATTTGAATGATTTTGTCTGATAGTCATGAATTATATAACGAGTAAATAGCATTTGAACGATGCAAAACCATCAAATACAATAAAACTTTGAACGATATACAAAAGGTTGACGTCACACGTTTATGATCGGTGTTTTAGCTAAGATGGCGGATTGTTATTTTGTATTTATATTTTCACTAAAATAAATATAATCACAATTGTAATGTAAAAATGAGTGATTGCTATAGAATCTTTGTAATCTATACAATGATTTCAAATGATTATATCAGTTATTCTTAGTGACTGTAGTGACATCCGCTTGGGGATAAGTCCAACAACACTTAAAAGACGTCACTCCGAATCGAATGAGTCATCGGAGCATTATCAAGAATTAACATGTTTTCGAACTTGTGAACTAGACTATACAGGGTGAGTCATAACTATTGGGACATAGGCTACGGGCAGATTGTTTGGACCAAAATATGACGATAGGACCAAACATACCTTAAAACCCATTAACGCCCAGAATTTTTTTCCAGAAAATTTTTTTTCTTGAAAATTAGGTGAAATCTATGTATAATTAGTTTTGGACAATTCATGCCCTGGAATTTTCAGAATACCCTGATACCATATGGTATCACTGTGCGTTAGCACTACTACTATAGTGGTTATAGAAGAATATAGTATTAATTTCAGGATATAATAAAAAACAAGAATATTCAAAAAATTTGTATTCGAATTGAAATAATTTGTTTATAAAGTATGATATTTTAAAAACAAGAAATACACAGACCCACATCACATTTGGAGCACATCGTTCTTCCGAAGGATTTACAATTTGTACATGCACAGCGACGTCTGTTGCATGATACAACGTAATGAAGCATACCATCATAGCGAGTGTCGGACAAAACAAGACGTGGAAATGAAGTTCTTGCAGGTCCTGGCGTTTTTGATATCACTCTGTATCGTGACAAGTACACGTGTACAAGCTCCTTCCTAAATTCCAAGTTTGATGATTTGGGATTATTCTTGCTGTACCATAACCTTGCGTTATTTATGGAAATATCCAGAATCCAGGAGAATATCGACCAATACCATTTTTTTCTACATATTCCAATCCTATAGGTAGCAACACATTCATCGATGAGATCTTTTTCACCCATATTATGGTTATATTTGTTTATACAGTATGGACGATTGACCATTATATTTTTTTTCTCTGTTTTTGAGAACCTTTTCACCGGTCCGACAAGAGATACAGCTGAACTTGTTGAAGCTACAGTTACTACGGAGTTGTCCAGCCATCGTACAAAAAGAATTCCAGAGTTCTTTTCTAATACATGTTGCATTGTACCACTACTTTTTCTGCAAACATTTTTTAGTCAGGCAAGGGACACGATTTAGGAATAGGATTCTCTCTTATAGTTCCTATGGCACCATATCCTTTGTATCGAAGATATCCAAACAGATTCATTCCAGTGAAAAGATTATCCACATGTATATTATGTGGAAGATTGGAATGTTTCAGTTACTTGATCATTATTTGTCAATTTTAGTTCCACTTCTGCACGCAGTAGCCGACCTGAAAGATTATGAAGTATACCACTATTGTCCTCAACTGCGGAATCTTCGTCTGTATCAATATTGGGTTCAGGAGGGTTAACGAAAATTTCATCGACTTGATTTGCTATGTCATCGTCACCCCAAAACATGTCAACCGCTTCCAATACGGAAAAGTCCCTTCTGAAAAAAAAAATTGTATGTACTAACGCCCAGTGATACCATATGGTATCCTCTTGGTTTGAGTACACCTCATAATTTTATTGAATTGCGAAATCAAAATATTTCTATAGTTACCAGTTTATCAGACTATATTGAGTCTATTATTACATAAAACTTTCGAATATTCGACTGAAATGCAAAATAATTATATTTACTCGAAACGTATGTCCATGTTTTTGCAACGGGGTTATTCACGAACACAACGTATACCTACGTTCTTACAAATTCTAAATGCGTTAACCATCAACGGCGGTGGTCGAAGTAGAACTGGTATACTTATTTGAATCTAACATTCGACGCATACTTGTGCATACGCACAAGAACATTTTTGCGGACGCTCTGCAGCCAGAAGGTATGAATTATTATGTCCAGGCAGAAGGCATCCAAATAACAAAACTTTTTAAAAATCTATTTCATTGGGGAAATCGAGTCATTTCACAATAAAAATCAAGGTGGTCGTCCGAAACAAATCACACAGTAACCTCACGTCATTTGTCGTCTATTATTAGAATTCTATAAAAAGAAAAGTTCCACCCTTATCACTTCACTCCTGTTCAAAATTTGCTTCCAAGAGATCTCCCACGACGCTTACAGTTCTGTGAACGTACTCTCAATCAACAAAATGAGCAGCAGCATGAGTTTAAATTTAATATTTGGTGTGGCATTATAGGCGACCAACTACTAGGGCCATATGTATTACTCCCTCCAAGTTTAAATGGAGATTCTTATTTATTTTTTTTGCAAAATACTTTTAGTGATATTTTGGATAATCTGTCACTAGCTGAAAGAAAGAAAATGTTGTTTATGCAGGATGGAGCTCCACCTCATTTCCTATTAGTTGTTAGAGGATTTTGAATGGGCACCAAGAAGTCCTGAGAATATAACCCGCTTGATTTTTATGTTTTGGGACTTAGTTAGTCCTTATCCAATGATATTATCTCAAGAGACGAATACAAAATGCGGCTAACTTTACTAGAGGACAGAATAATATTTCCTTTGAAGTCCGAAAGTCCTTTATTAAAAAAATTAGAAAAGGTATAGAAGTCGGAGGAGGCCACGTAGAACGTTTAATTTGAGTTTGCTCTTTTTATGTTACATTGTTTTTTTTATTCAATTTATCGTGCATAAGACAGCTATGGCCATTAGCACGGGTTAAAATACAGAAAAAGTTACATTACATAATATATATATATATATATATATTGTACTGAAATTGAGATGATGATAAATGAAATGAAATGGTTACTTTTAGAGGTTGTATCATATGTACATGGGAATCTTATGTTATGTCCATCATTTTTAACAATAACGTTAAAAATGATTATATTAGATACTTTCTGTTATATATTTTTATGTACCCTGTATAAATCAGCTGATAAAGTTGATATTGGAAATGTCAGTACAAAAACATTGGTTGTTATGGACATTTTTATTTGATTAAATAATATGAACTGTCAGTAACTGGATTTCAACAAAAATTAGTAATTTCTATAATAAATAAAGAAGAAACAAAAGAATATTCGTTAGCAACGGGAAGGAAGTTTTGTTAGGTGAGAGGTAACTAAGGGGGAGACAAAAAAGTAATGGACGTTACAAGTTTAAATGTACGAAAACTTTAAATAAAGCGGATAAAAAAGGAAATAGTGAGTTAGAAATATCTTGCATAACTTACCTTCGATTTGAATGCAGTAAAGGTTGTTCAAATTCAAGATCAAGAGAGATCATCCAGCAATAAACGATGGTAATGTAAATAATTTTATACTAAAACTTGTACCTAACAGCTGATTGTAAACCAGTACCCAGATTTGAGACGCTTACCAGTAATCTTTCCTTTGCGCAACGCAAAGTTTCTTCGCTTCAGAGAACAAGTCGTTTTCTATTTAGACAATACAGCTACCGGCGGTGTTTCGACAAGATATTGAAAGATTTATTTTGTTTTGTGCGGAATTGTGTTAATTTTATTTTAATATAGGTTGTAATAGGCTAGGAGACCATCCACGGATTGCAATCTGGAGATAGTTATTTAATTATCATTAATTTAATTTTGACGTTGAAGGTTGTTACATTTCAAATTTTACTCCTTAAATTTAGACAACTCACTTTACCCATATCATACCCTGAGATACACGTGCATGTGATACAATATTAAATTTCAAACATTTCAGATCAATAAATACATCTTAAAATATAAAATTTGTTTGATTTGAAGTTCTGGTTGATACTGATACTTGTGGTATATAATACTATTCAATAAAATTAAATCACCACACATTGAATAATTGTATACCATAACAATATATATATATATATATACAGGGTTGGGATAAAGTTTGGAACCAAGTAAATATCTTTTAAACGAAAAGAACGATATTTATGAAAGTTTGCAGGTAACTGCAATGGAACAAAATGCATCTGATGTACATTTTTTTGTTAATAATATACTTCCGGTTTAACCGGAAATGCCATTAACTTCTTTAATTTAAATGGGACACCATATATATTTTTACAGATTTTGAAAGGGCTTGTTATTTTGAATTCATACATACTGAGTTTAGTGTACAAAAAATTGTAAAAACGAGGAATATAGCACTTTAATCAACCTCCTTTGAGTTTTTTGCATTAGAGCAAAAAACTATTTAGATAAACTAATTGATGTTGTTTGTATGCATAGTAATAAATAAACGAGTACTGTTTAGTACGTCTTTTGTTCTCCAAGTGTCAAATTCTAATTGACCGAAATAAATTTAATTTTACAATTTAGAATGGTTCAATTAAGTGAAAAAGATCTTAATGATGATCGGTTATGGTGATCGTGTTAGAACTCATGAAGAAGTGTGTCATATTTTTAATAATTTGCATCCGGCGAGAAATCCTATATCACGCTCAACAGTAACTAAAACATTACAACGTTTTAATACAACTGGGATGGTAAAAATTTTGCTAAAACCTGGAAGACCGCGGTCTGCAACGAACGAAACTGTTAAACAAAATATTGTAATCGATTTAGAAGAATCACCTCAAACTTCCACCACAAATTTGGCACTAAACCATGGTATCAGTCGACGTTCTGTAGGAAAGATATTAAAAAGTGAAAAGTATCATCCGTATAAGGTACAGTTGGTTCAAGAATTGTCAGACGATGATTTTGACCGACAGCTAGAATTTTGCGAACGGCTAATGGACATCCGTAATGTCGACGATAATTTTGCTTCTAACAGTTTTTTAAATGGAACAGTTAATCGCCATAACTCATGCAAGGTATTGGTCAAATGAGACTCCTCATTGAATTCATGAAGCACATACCCAGCATCCACAGAAGTTAAGTGTTTGGATGGGAATTGTCGAAAATAGGCTTATAGGCCCATTTTTTATCGACGGAAATTTGAATGGTGACAAGTATTTGGATCTACTAAATAACGAAATTATTCCTGCACTTCAACAGAATGGGCAATTACCACAAAATGTTTGGTTTCAACAAGATGGAGCACCTCCCTACTATGATAGACGGGTTAGGGATTTTCTGGATGCGAATTTTCCAAATCGATGGATTGGACGTAGAGGATGGCCTGCTCGTTCTCCGGATCTTAGCCCGTTAGATTTTTTTCTTTGGGGTTATCTAAAATCACGTGTTTACGTTAGACGACCAACAAACTTACAGGAATTGAAACAAAAAATTATTGATGAATGTGAACTAATACGTGGAGAAGTCTTGGAAAGAGTGACTCAAGAATTTGTTAATAGGATGGCATATTGTCAGCAAGTAAACGGCGAGCATTTTGAACATTTGAAGTAATTTTGTTTCTCATTATTCTAAAATAATGAAATGTACACCTATTGTACAACCAGCAGTGAGTTATTCCTCGTTTTTACAAAATTTTTTACACTAAACTCAGTATGTATGAACTCAAAATAACAAGCTCTTTCAAAATCTGTAAAAATATATAGGGTGTCCCATTTAAATTAAAGAAGTTGATGGTATTTCCGGTTAAACCAGAAGTATATTATTAACAAAAAAATGTACATCAGATGCATTTTGTTCCATTGCACTTACCTGCAAATTTTCATAAATATCGTTCTTTTCGTTCCATACTTTATCCCAACCCTGTATATATAAAGACTGAAAGCTTAAACTAATATGGGTATGACATGATAGAAGCGAAGATATTTTCTAAATTAGGTTTTTTTTACATTAAATTCTGTCTATAAGCTGTTCTTCTTCTAGGAACCCGATCACTTTGCTTACTTGATTTGCACCATTTAGGGCCTCTTCGAAGTTTGGTTTTATGACAAGTTGTAGACGTCTTGTGGCGAAATATGGACATTCAACGAGAATATGCTTGACGCAGAGCTTTACGTGGCAATACTGATAATTCGGCTGAGGTGATGAGGTGACATTAGGCAACCATGTGTAAGCCTAGTATGACCTATACGTAGTCTTCGTATAACGGCCATATTTTTCCTCGATAAGTCGGGGCAGATAAATTGCTTTACTGTTGGTTGAATTTCACGAAGTGGGCATATAATTTGATTCCAGTTTATTTGCCAGTTTGAACGGTTAGCTTTTAAGTCCTTACAAAGCTGAACATCCACTGTGGCAGTAGCAGTTGAGGCGGCTTCTTTAGCAAGGCAATCGGCTTTTTCGTTTCCAATAATCCCAACGTTAGAGGGGACCCATGTTACTGTAACTGTTGTATTTTGTCTTCGTAGTTGTTGATATATGTCATGTATATCTTGGACAAGGGGATGGTTAGTAAATATATTCTTAATGGAATGGATGGAGGATAATGAGTCTGTGCATATGGCTATGTGTGTATTTGCAAGTTGTTGGACATGTTTGAAGGCTTGTAAGATAGCGAATAGCTCACCTTTATGGTCGCTACAAATAGAGGATATTTTATATACTCCGATCGATCCTTGCATTGTGGTTACGGAACACCCAACTCCTGATTCTGTCTTTGATGCATCCGTAAATAAGACCATGTTATATTCTTTATTATTCAGCAACTCTTCTTTGTTAAATTTGCAGAGGGAAACATCGTATTGCGGGAGAAATTTGGTCCATGGAGGAGTATTGGAGAGAGGGCGAGTTCGAGTATGGGGTTTACATCTTCAATTAGTGGATGTATAAGTTCAGGAATGAAACGTATAATAAAGTTATATGGTGATATGATATGATGTTAATATAGAATATACTGGGTTAGAGGGATTGGAGGAAATCGCGGCAGTATTGTTGAGTAGGAGGTATTCTCGTCTGAGCCAGAGTGGGGGTTCATTCGCTTCACAGTAGAGACTTTCAGCCGGGCTTGACCGAAATGCACCAAGACATAAGCGGATGGCGGTATTGTGTACTGTGTCGAGGGAGCGTAAAATAGTTTCAGTTGCAAACATGTAAATGAAACTTCCATAATCAAATTTGGATCAAATGAGGGTTCTATATACTTTTAGCAAGGTAGTTTCATCTGCGCCCCAATGAAAATGTGAGAGCGTTTTCATAATATTCAGTCGCTTAAGACATATTCCTTTAATTTCCTGTATATGTTGTCTCCAGGATAATTTGGAGTCAAATAACATTCCCAGGATTTAACAATCATCTACGACAGGTAGTTGAAAGTTGTTGACTGTGATTCTAGGAATATAAGTTTGCGCTCTTCTACTGAATTTAATAACTTTCGATTTAGCATGTGAGAGGGTAAGTCCTAAAGTGGTAATTTTGTTTTGTAGGTCATTTACTGCTTGCTGAAGTATTTTGCAAGTAGTGGCATTGGTTTTGCCGTGATAGTAAATTATTAGGTCATCTGCGTATAGAGAGAATTTGACCGGGGAAGGAAGATTGTCGCATAACTTGTTAATGGTGAGGATGAACAAGGATGTACTTAAAACGGAGCCTTGGGGAACTCCATCTTGTTGAATATATGAAGAAGAAATGGTGTTATTGACAGAAACCCTAAAAGTTCTAGATGTTAAAAAACTTTTTATGAATGCATATACGTTACCAGTGAGATTGCATTGTATGAGTTTTTCAAGAATTGCCTTTCTAGAGATGTTATCAAATGCTCCATTAATGTCGAATATAGCGGCTATTACATCTTGTCTGTTATTAATTGCTCTGGAAATGTGAGTTTGTAGTAGTACAAGATTATCTCTACTAGAGCGCTGTCGTTGGAAACCGGATAGTTCCTTTGGAATTATATTGTGCATTTCAAAAAACCATAAAAGACGTCTATTAATCATTTTTTACAATAATTTGCACATAGTGCATGTGAGTGAAATCGGACTGTAAGATTGGGGCAAGGTAGGAGATTGATTCGAATTATACTTCATCGTCGATATAGAAGCCTTACGTTACAAGATTTTTTTTGTTCGTTACTTGAAATCCCCTTCCGATACTCTGAACTGTTCAATTGCGTTTTTTTTCGAAAACGGATGAAAATATCGTGTTTAAACAAGGGTAGCAAAATTACGTAAAAATGATGTTTATGTCATATTATCTAATCAAAATCACTAAAAAGTTTCGTCAAAAAAAGTTACCAGTCGATTTAATAATCAGAAATCCTTCACGTGGCGCCCCCTGTAACAAAATGTAAAATAGTACATGAAATAATATTCCCTGAATAAAATTATGCCACTGTGGCGATTTTGATAACAATACAGTGAAATTAAACGAAAAAAAAAATCAACTTTAATGCCCTATATCTTTTTCCACAGCAATATTTTATTAAGGCATATTTGGTCCTATCGCCATATTTTGGACCAAACGATCTGCCTGTTCCAATAGTTATGACTCACCCTGTATATGTTAATCGTATCAATTTTATATCGAATACCAGCACATTTATTTACAGAACTTTGCAAATGCATGGAATTAGCTGACTTGGTGATAATAGAAGGTATGGCTCGTGCGGTCCACACAAATTTATATACGAAATTAACGGTAGATTGTCTCAAATTGGCAGTATTGAAAAATGAATGGTTAGCACGAAATATGGGCGCCGAACAATTTTCCGTTATTTGTGATTTTGATTCTGTGAGTTAAATTATAGTATAGTACCTGATGTAAAAAAATATAATACTTTTATTAACATGTTTTGATTGATTTGTTTTGTCTTTAACAGATTCATCTTTTGCCATCTAAAAATAAATGTAATTTTTTTACAAAAGTGTTTAATTTTTTGAAGTAATCCATGCAATCAGACAGTGCGACGAATAGCATTCTATTATTGTTTTTACAGAAAACCTCTATTAGCAATGTTAAATTCATAATCATCATGACAAAAAAACATAAAACTACCTCTGAAACCGGCAATATTTATACAAGGTATCCAGAAACGCTTTTAAAAAATGCAAGATCTTATCCGAAGTCGGGCGCAATGTATCTCTTAGATTCATGAGCGAGATTTTTTTCGTTGCAATTTAATTAGAGTAAAAACTGAACTGAAGAATATTGTATTGTTTTAATAAATAGCATTTTACAAAAATTCATACAAAAGCATATTAATTAACAAATAGAACAAGCATCATCGGGGTTGTCTGGATTGTATAGTCTTTGACGTCTCTCCATTCTTGCACAAGGTTTCTAGTAAGGAACAAAAAACACCATAAGTGGATGCAATGATACTTCCAAATTCATAATATAATATAATTGCTACATTTGGATAATAAAAATGAATACACTAATTACATACCTATGTATTATATTTCTACTTCATACAGAAAATATACCGAACGGGCGCATTGAATCTGTGAGATTAAAACACTCACTGCAAAGTACACCTTTACACTAGAACAGCACGATAGCAACTGTTGAATGCACACAAAGTTAAAACAAGCTGCGCCGCTGCGCCGCCGCACTGCCCGCTAGCCTTCTTATTGGATGAAATACATTAAAATTTCATCGGTATGAATCTGTGAGAACGAGTGAGATAAGACATTGCGATGGGAGGAGCTTAGAGCTAACCTACTATTCATTGTTTATGTACAGTGATTTTACCATACACTATATGCATATTGGCATATTCTTTATTACGCTAAACCAAAACATCTTCAAGTTCTTAGAAATAATAATATAACTTAAGATTAACTTGACAATTTGACAATTCAACAAAGAATGTTTGAGTTTGAAAAGTTTAACCCTCCGTCGGGCGCATATTATATGAATAGTGCATAACAATGAATAGTAGGTTAACTCTAAGCTAAGCTCCTCCCATCGCAATGTCTTATCTCACTTGTTCTCCGATGCTACTCTTTTTAGAAATTTTTAAGTTCCAACCAAGCGAAAAACAGTCTTTTGTAGTTTAAAGGTAGGAGCGGAGTTAATAGTACAGGCTGGACTGACTTTGCTGTGAACTATTTAATTATTATTACAGGATATTTATTAAAAATAAAATGTTGTGTGGACGGTTGTAGAGTAGAGTATCTTTCTTCAGATTTCCATTTGGTGGGCTCAATGTACCTCCCCTGCGTAAATATTGTTGAACATGTAATGCAACTTGAAAATATATATGTAGAAATATAACTTCAATAAGTTAGCATGTAAAAATTTTAACGGAGCAACATTTAAAATATTTTAAAAAATGTATCATTTACGCATCCTTGTAAAAATTTCCCATTCACTTATTTCTTGAACTAGGTCAAGAAATCTCAAGGTCAAGAAATCTCAGATCGAGATAAGAAATACAAAAAGGATATAATAACAAGAACAGAGCAAGACTGGCAATACTATCGAGAACAAAGAAATAGAGTAGTTCAACTGATAAGAGAACAAAAAAGGTACTATTATCAAGAAAAAATTGATGAGGTAAAAGGGGACTCAAAGGAAATGTGGAAATGTCTAAAGAGCTTTGTTAATAATGATTGCGGAAGTAAAAATAATCAAGGTATTGTGTTCAATGGCATCCCTGAGAATGAAAATAAAATTATAGCTGGAAAAATCAATATTTACTTTTTAGACAGTATTTCCGTTATTGCCAAAGACATAAATAGAACAGGGGTAGAAGAAATACTCAGTAATATTAAAACACCTAGAGAGAAGTTTACTCAATTTTTAAAACTCTACAAATGGCTGATCTCAAAAAAGTAGTAAAAAATTTAAAAAATAAACCGAGCAGTGTTGACGGAGTAAACTCAAAGATTCTGAAATTATCATTTGAAGTGATTGGCGATAAATTTTTGGACCTCATTAACGTTAGTCTGGAAAAAGGTTATTTTCCTGGAAAGTGGAAGTTAACCACAATTGAAAAAGTACGCAGAACTCAGCTATGTGAAGAATATAGACCAATAAATATGGTGCCAATATACGAAAAATTATTAGAAACTGTGGCAAATGATCAAATGAGGGAATATGTGGAGAAAAATAAGTTACTGACTAATTTTCAAGCTGGATTTAGACGAAAACACTCATGTGAAAGTGCACTACAAACGGTTATTTCCAGATGGAAGTCTGCACTAAGTGAAGGAAAAGTTGTAGGAGTTCGCAGAGCTTTTGAGACAATAAACAGGGAATTGCTCATCTTAAAGTTACAAAAATATGGTCTAGAAGGTAGTGTCTTAAAGTGGTTCACAGAATATCTACAAGAAAGAAGTCAACAAACAAAATACAATGGCGAAGTATCCACAGTTAACGAAAATAAGCATGGGGTTCCCCAAGGGACAGTCATGGCACCGGACTTGTTTGCGCTATACATCAATGATATTGTTAATGTCAATAATACCTGTGAATTACAGCTCTTTGCTGATGATACAATCTTATTCATTGAAAGTGAGAATATAGAGAATATGGTTCAAAAAATTAATGAAGATTTAGTTAGACTGTATAAATGGCTGTGTAGTAATAGTTTAAGCGTAAATATAAATAAAACAAAAGTTATGATTCTTAAAAATAGATATAATATGACAGATACATACAATCACAGTGATATTTTAATAGATAACAAGAAAATTGCTCAAGTTAAAGAATTTAAATATTTGGGAGTATTCATAGATGAAAACCTAACTTTCTCGAATCATGCAAATTATATAATAAAAAAAGTTACAAAAAAAATTAATTATTTATGTAGAATAGGTAATAATTTAAGTTCTTGGTCTAAACGTTTACTCTTTAAAACAATTGTACTGCCCCATTTCAATTACTGTTCTACCATTATGTATATGTTTCAAAAAAGTGATATAGAACTTTTACAGAGAAAACAAAATTGTGCATTAAGAAACATATTAGGATGCAATAGGCATACAAGAATAAGGGATATGTTAGAAGCTACAAAGTTATTGAGTGTGAAGCAAAATATTTTGTTAAATACAATGAGTGTTGTATATAAGATAAAAAATGGTATGTATCCGGAACATATTTTAGAAAAACTACAATTAGTATCTGATATTCACAACTATAGTACAAGAGGTAGACAAAATTTTTATGTAGCTTGTGTGCATTCGAGTTTCGCACAAAACAGTCTGTTTCATAAAGGTTTGGTAGACTTTAATAATCTTCCAGAATATATAAAAAATCTGAATTTTGTTAGTTTTAGAGAAAGATTAAGAAAATATATTGTTGAAAACCATAGTATTATTGTATAGATGTAGTATTTTTCATATTCATTATTGTACTGTGATAGCAATTGGCTAAATAAAGAGTATTATTATTATTATCTCTCTAAAGGAGTGCGTTTATATTACACAATTAAATACGCAAATCGCGACATAAAAATTAAAAAATCTCATAAACTTATTACAAAATTTGTAATTATTTCTTTTTGTTGTAACCGTATCCGTCGGTTGTTCGTGACTTGGGCGCTAGAGTGGCCACTCGAGACAGATGCCGGCATGAGACTCTTCTCAAGGGTGGTTCTACTCCATGTTAATGCTGCACCAGGTATGTCAGAGGTTATCAGACTATAAGAAGCTTTAGGGAGCCACTACCTTTTAGACGTCGACGAAACAACAAAATGAAATCAGACAATAAGAAAATAAAGGTGAAAAAGGTAGAAACACCTTGTAGAAATTAAATTAATGTATTTATTAAAAAAATTAAAAACTTACTTTAACCCGAACACGATCCCCTACAGCTCTTATATATAGCCGGGCGGATGAGAAATTAAAACATTAATTTTATTCTACCAGGAACGTAACAAAGATAAAATGAAGCCTGTCCTTTTTCTGGCACTTATCTTGAGTATCTTCTCCGGGAAGGTTGTGCAGAGAAGTGGACCTGGAGGTATCTCAGTGGTTTTCAGAGAGGTCCTTGAGGTATCTTGAAGGTGTCTTTGAACTAGCGATATCTTTGAGGTATCTTAGCAGTTAACGGTATCTTAGCTGCTAACGGTATCCTAGCTGTTGTGCTTACCACAGCAATTTAGATAGGAAAGATATAAAGACGATAAAAATGGAGGTATTTCCTCGCAGAAAGTCGATAGCGAAAAGGGGTTTCGTTGGTGGCTTTGTAAAAATGGAAGCGCCGTTGGCAGATGACAATTGTCTTATGGTCAGGGTTGAAGATTGGGATGGCTAATGAGACGACGAGCGGGAATAAGGGAAAGATTTGCGAAATAAATTCGATAGGGACAGGTCGATAGACAATTTACATTGTTTTGCTTTATAAGTTTTGTTTGGGATTCCATTTTTTCACAAAAAGCAATTATTTAGCATTGTTTTTATGTGTAAAAACGAATTATGAAGTACGTTAATGCGACAACCTGGTATAATTTTTAACGATTTTAAATAGTTGTTCATGGTTTCTATTTTCATTATATTATAAGGTATACCTGAAGATGTGTTTTATTCTGTTTACACTTTTTTTTCTACTCTCTTACTTATAAATTGCATATTATGTACTATTTGGATGCTAAGTGAATGTATCATAACAGCTACTACTAGCACGTAATAATAGTATATTACGTAACGTGTGTTGTAACAAACATTTTACGCACGAATGGAAAAGTAATTCCGTGAGTGCGTAAAATGCTTTACAACACGAGTTACGAACTATACTTCACCAACGACCTACTTGACTTGTAATTGTGTTAATAATCTTATAATTAATAATACGTGAACAACATCAACATTAGATATTTTTAATAATTTTATTGTATAACATTTAATAACGAAATATTAGTTATTATAATAATTGTTTATAGTAACAGTACAGTTATTAAATACAAATAGTAAATCGGTTCCATGGCTTGTTGAAGCATAAGAAACATTCACATTATTAGAGGTGTTTGGTAAACTTTCATTTTCATCACTATTACTTGTACCTGCTATAGCGCATGCTATTTTAGATGGATTGTTTGTTTGATTGTTTAGGGAATTATCCACATAGCCTTCAGCTACCAACACACTGCCCGGTACATTTTTCGTTTACATAGTTTAGAAAAAAAGGTAATTCTGTAGGCTTATTTACATTTACTGCAGATCGAAGGTTAATATCTTTTTTAACTTTGGGGTAAAAATATTATGAAACTACAAAAGAACGTTCAGTAACTAGATTTTTTCCTGTATCTTGAACATGCGATGGTTTTATTTTTCGTAATTCTTGTTTTCTACAGACACCTCTTATTCCAGTTATAAGAACAACCTAAAAGACAATTTAAATTTACATATATCTATATAGTGTATTGAGCACAATATATTTTACCTTCATAAACAAATATTTGTCGTCTGGAGCATTTTCTAGGACATTGTTGATGTTCTCATTTGTTAAAATTTGGAATCTTCTGGGTTTAGATCCGTCAGATTTTCTTTTAAGTAGGGCTTGTAATTTGGAATAGCTTGCAATCTTTATATTATGATTGATGCCGGTGTTGATTTAATGGCTCTTAAACGTCATGGTGCGCATAAGTACCTGACAGAGGTTATTTTCTTGGAGATGACGCAAAGTTTATAAATGATAATGCACGGCCTCACACTGCTCGGATAGTTACTGGGTATCTTGACGAGGTTCAAATCACGCGAATTACCGTACTGAATAAGTCGGAAGAGTTTTTAAAAAGATTTTTATTATTACAATGTTACAAATATGAACTTTACGATTGGTATGACAAAATAAGAATGACCTGAATTACAATGTTCTGCAATTTATATGCTCGGTAATAATTGCTGACAGTGCACCGAGGCTGATGTATAGTAAATTTTATACCCATTTAGAATAAGACCATCCTTATTTATTATTAATAAATCGGTTGAAACAAAAAATTACCAACAAAAATGAACGTCGTAACTAATTTATTAGATGTCACGTTTTTGAAGTTACGTCAAATTTTGATTTCATGTTAATGTCAGATGGTTCAAGAAGCCGCATACGTTAAGTTACTTAAACGGCTGGTACCTCTAAATAGTTATTAATTTTACTATAATACCACTCCCTTATGGTGTAATATAGGGTGTAGGTCCTACCATAACTCGCGATTGGTTTGGCCTGCCCTCAGTCCAGATTTAAATCCAATAGAACAGTTTGGGATGAAATAGGAAGACATTTACGAAGACATGAGCCGGCCCCCAGAAAATCTAGAGAGCTTCGCGATAATACTAGTGCAGGAATGGGACAATCTTCCACAGAATGTGATCCAAAATCTGGTCCAAAGCATGCCTCGTCGTTTGCAGGCTGTTATCACTGCCAGAGGAGGAAAAAAATAAAAATTTCTACAATATCTTCAAATTACTGGGTGACCCTAATTTTATGCTCGGCAGTGTAGTTGCCGCAATGTTTTGACTTTGTTTAAAAAATGTTGGGAAACATTCAGTTGCTGCTTTGTTTTTGTTTTGTTGGTTTGATGTGGACCCGGCTTTAGGAAGCATTTTTGAATAAGGTGATTTTTCATAAAATCCGGCATAAATTAGTTCTAGTTTTTGCAGTCTTTCTTTGAAGAGCGTTTAGAGTTAGAGTTGGAGTTAGTTAGAGTTTAGAGATTGGACATTCTTCATGAAAAACCCTTTGTAGATATTTATATATATATATATATATATATATATTTATATATATATATATATTTTTTTTTAACATTTATTGTCATTTTACAATCTACTTCATCACAAGAGTATTTAGTAAAAGGGTTGTATGTTATCGAGCTTGGAAGTGAAATGTCCATTGGCACTAATCACTATTAGTGTTGCTGGAGAAAATCTTCGGGCCAGTTTTTATTTAATCTTCGGTTGGTTGGTCCATCATTGTACAACTTTTCTATTTGTTCGTTTGGGTGGCCAGACAGTCTCGTTTAGTAATTGGTGGAAATTGTTCTAATTACTTCTGTGACATACTAGATTTGAAGGTCTTCATGGAGAATTTGATTGCTAATGAACCAGGGAGCATTGACTATTGATCGCAGTGTTTTCGACTGGAATCTTTGGATTGTTTTTATTCTGGTAGGTTTTGCACAACCCCACAGTTGCACACCATTATGTCCAGATAGGTTTTAGCGTTACTTTGTATAGCAGCAGCTTGTTTTTGGTTGATAGTTTGGATTTTCGGCCCATTAGCCAGTACATTTGTTTGGATTTGATGTCTAGTTGCCTTCTTTTTGTTTGTAAATGTTTCTCCCAGGTTAATTTCCGATCTAGGTGCAGGCCCAGGTATTTCACATCACTTTTTACTGGTACTGGGACACCATCAATGGTAACTGGTGGGCAATTGTTGTGGCAGGTAGTGAAAGTCACCTGAGCAGATTTGGATTGGTTGATTTTAATTCTGCATTTTCTATACCAGGCATTCAATTGGTTCAGATGAGTTTGCATGTTTGTTGAAGAGGTGACTGGATTACTATCTACAGAGTGGATAGCAACATCGTCTGCAAAGGCGGATATCGTTGTGTTGTCTGTTTCAGGCAGGTCACTAGTGTACAGGTTGTAGAGGAGTGGTCCTAACACGCTTCCTTGGGGCATGCCAGATTTTATAGGATAGCTGTCTGATATTAAGTCATTGTGTTTGACTTATAGAGCAGACCCTGTATATAAAAAACTATGATAATAATACCTTAACCTTGACTTATTTTTTAAATATTTTCACTAATTAAAAGTGTACTCAAAGGACCAAATTATTATAATCAATAGACTCTACCCTTATCGGACTGACTGCAACGTAAATATGTATTTAAACAGATGGAATTCATAATGATAAATGATAATAACTAAAATTAAATGCAGGATATGCAAAGCGATTAAAATATTCGCAAGTAGGTATGAAAAAGATTTAAAAATTGAACATACAATGGAGAGTGGTCGTCGAAGGTTATCTAACTGAATATTCTATCTCGACCAATCAAACATTATTGGAAATTAAAACTAATTACAGTGCGATGTACCTATCATTGAATTCGATAGACAGTTTATTTTAAAAACTCCGCTTGAAAGTGTGATTGTTCTCAAGAACACGCGTATGTGTCTGAATATTTTGCTTTGTTTGTACTGTTATCTGCAGATTTCAAGTTGATTAAGTTATTGCGTAATGAAGTTGGTGTTTGAAGGTGTTGATAACAAGAATATTTTGTAAGTATTTGTTTTATTAAAGTGAAATGCGATTATATAGGTACAAGCAAAATTTATTAATATCATCAAACAGAAACAATATAAAAGCACATACAAAAGGTGAATATAAAAAATAGTGATATTTAGAAATATATTATTAATATAAAAGAAAGAATGGGCCTAAAATAATGGAATGGCTCTCGTAAGATAAACATCTCAAAAGTTGAATATGGCATCACCCGGAAAATATTACAAAGCCGTACTTAGGACCATTGTATAACTTATACAATGTCTCTATCCTTATACAATATACAATCGTGTAGATAACAAAAGAAGAAATTTTTTACTTCCATAGTACCTATTTCTTTCTTTGTTTACTACAGAGCCGGTCCACGACCTTTGGGGCCCCTAGGCTAACGATATCCGGGAGACCCACGAAATAATTGAAATATTTTCTATTTTTCATAATTTAAATGAAGTAGGGCGGAAGAACGAAAGTAATGTTAAAAATAAATTTGATATGTTATCTCGGGTTTTTTATTTTTGATTATTGTCTTATTCGGGGCTCATCGGCTGGAGCCCATTAAGCCCATACGTAGATCCGGCCCTGGTTTACTATGTAGAAGGGTTTCTTGCCATAGACGTCGCTAGATTGTTGTGTTGATGCCGTTGCCAGATATAGGTAGACTAACTCATTTTTAACGTTTGTTACTTATTTTCCATTGTTTTATATTATTGTTATTATTTGGTATTGTTTAATACTGTATAAGTTCAAAGATATAATGATTTGTTCTGCAAAAAAATTGAATTTCATAGCAACTCGTAAATTGTTTATATTATTATTATTTCTTGAGAATATATCGTGATAAAATTTTTAACAATAAAGGACGCACGATGCAGAGGCGGCACCTCTGTGTTTGTCTTCCAGTTCTTCTGGGCATTTTTATTGCGGAACTGAGTAATTCAGCCATATAGTATCTGATAGTTTGAATATTGTTGCAAATTCTTGTTCAGCGTTTGATCTTATTTTCTCTATCAGATTTCTTTAAGATTATTCACCATGTTCATGGCATCCAAAAGATCGATATCTTCATGTTGCAAAGATCGAGCAAGGGGTAAGCTTAAGGAAAATACTTTACCCATCACCTGTAAACTGATTATGAAGGATGAACTCTGAAGTGCACATATCAGCTGCGATGCTATCGAAGCTGATTCTAGATATCCTTCCACTGTGAAACTTCCTCAAGAGCCTCATGGACAGCAGGTAACATTTCTTGAAGTTGTAAAATGGAATCATGGCGCTCAACCCACCTAGTTGGGCAAAGTTGTTTTAGACGGTTAGATTTTGCTTCAGGAAACAGTTTCTCAATTGCTCTTTTAATAACCTCCATTCGTTTTGGAGTGTTAAAGAACACGCAGAGTTTTGTTGCAGTCCCACAGCAATTTCGGATCTCAGAAACTGAACATGATCCACGAGCAAGGCTTAAGCTATGGGATGCACAATGGACATATATTGGAGTTGGATGCTCTTCCGTTGCATAGGCCTGTGCTCCGATAAATTTCCCACTCATTGCTGCGGCCCCATCATATCCTTGTCCCCTCAAAAACTTTGTATCGATTCCAAACTCCCGTAAGGAATTTAAAATTATTGTCGCAAGGTTCTTGCCTGTTAAATCAGAAACAGGTACAAACTGGAGGAAATCTTCTCTAATGCCATTATTCTGTAGGTATCTCACGCCGATTGATGCTTGTTCTTGCGTTGAGACATCTGTCGTTTCATCTGCAAGAACACTAAGCATTTCGCTGAATTTACCATCTCAACCAATTTCTTCAACATTATATCATTAATAGCAGAAATAATTTCATTTTGAGTTTTTGGTGAAAGGTAAAGTACATTTTTCGATCCTATTTCTAAATGCCTTTTCAAATCCTGATCTCCAGAATTAGCTCTGAATCTCAGAAGAGCTCGGAAGTTTCCCTCATTTTCAACAGGACAAACTTCTAAATTAAGCTTCCCGTGGTCTCTATGGGCACGAAGTGGTATACCCTGCCGACCACAAAACAATACAGTTTCAATTATTGGTAGGACTGCGTTCCTATTTTCAATAATTTGTTGCTGCAGAGCTGAGTTTTGTAGCATCGTGCCTCTATAGGTTTTTAACCAATCTTCAGCCTTAAGTATACAGCGTTTATGGCATTCATTATTTTCGAGGTTATTGAATTGTTCCTCCGCGTCCTTCCAACGTCTGAAAGCCTTTTTACTAAGACACCCAGAGTCTGGAAGCCTCTTCCTGCTCCAAAAGATGAAAACAATGAACAATATTTGCAGTAAGCCCCATCTTCAAACTTGTAGTAGAGCAGCCATTTCCACCTTGACAACCATTCATACTGAAGTTTAATAAGGTTTCGGGTTCCAGATCCCGGAAATTTGAAAATACATTCAGGAATACAAGGGTTCTCCATTATCACTCTTCTTTCTTCATCGCCAATCTGCAAAAGCATTTGCACATATTTAGTACAACATCAGTTAATTAAGCATAGAAATAGGTAAACCTAATTTAGTTAATTATGTGCATAATATATGATATAAATTTTGACATATCTATGTAATAACCTCACATGTAAAAGGAAATAAATTGTTTTCATAAAAACAGGGGAGTTGGGCCACTAATTGAAACGTAAATAAATGTTTGTCATATTCAGTAAAAAAAATATGATAAAACATAAAAACAATTTCGGAGATGTTAATCAACTATTTGTTTATGATCAGTAAATAAAATAATTTACCTGTGTTTTCAAAATTATACCAATATCATTTACTTCTCCTGATGGACCTGGCTGTGCAACTGGCATGTCTGAACAAGTTGAATGAATACATACACTTTCATTCACAGAAGCTTGATTTTCTAAAGTATCTTCCTCATTGTTAGTCGTCTCCGATCTGATTTTCTTAAAAAAACTTTCAATATTGAAGTGCTACCTTTACGTTTTCCATCATTAGGATTCATATTGAAATTTAAAAAACAATTATGAAAAAAGAACTCACTAGCCTAGTAATCACCGCACCCTACCGTGGAAACGCACAAGATTTGAAAAAGGTTGCAAGTGCAAGGCAGCACAAGTGTAGCGAGCAAAACTGACTGACTCTGGAGTGGGAGACGCAATAGGTAAAAGTAAAGTGCGCATGCGCGCTCCCTCGAAATTGCAAATTATGAGATAGCGTGCATGCGCACTTTATAAGAGTTTACTCTCCTAGGAGCTCCCACTGTTAGTGAATAGACACCGATTCCACTCGCAAAAGTAGGAAAGATCGCTGGTAAAAGAGGGAATTTCGAATCTTGCTTGGATGTTTATAACTTTGAAAAAGCAAAATATTTCAGTTTTTTATTTTTTTTTACATTGGTACTTACGTCCCCAATAACCCCCCCCCCATCGTCACGCCTATGGGCCGGCTCGTGGAGTTTGGCAGTAGGTGGGCAGCCAAAATTGAAGACCAAACAAATTTTCTTATTACGTATTTTTATACCTACAATTTAAAACGATGTCACTCCGATGGCTCTTGCTGAACACTAACTCTAACACTTGAACTTGCCATTTTTTTAGTTCCACAAAAACAAAAATTATTCACTCTGCTAAATATGTCAGGTGAGGTGCTGACCAGTGAAATACTTTCGGTTTTTCAACTATTCTACCCGATGGGCTTGCCCGCAACCCGAGCTTACACAATTCAAATAAAAGCGACAGCCAATAATTTAAAGTCATATTCAGTGAGATACCGAATTTAGGCGTATAAGTTTTCTGATAAAAACCATCATAATAATAATAAATAATTCAATATATTCGTTATTCCCGCAAAATTATTGTTTAATGTTCAAATATATTTCAAACAGCGTATTTAAAAGAGCTTACATCTTACATCAATTTCCAAACCTCTTGAAGTGGCAAGGAAAACAAGAACATAATCCAAAAATATATTTAATTTAAAATAAACTATCGGAATTGTTTTGCACTTTTTCTGAAGTAGCGGTGCTTTTATTTTATCGGCATTCGCTAGTTTGTTATTGCTTTTTTCTTTCATAAATGTTAGCAATCTTAATTTTCGTTTCGAGCGCAACAGGGGCTTGCCCTCTTGGTCGCCCGAATCATCAGTGAGCAAAGCACAAGCGGTTCACACCAGCTCTTTGTCTTTCTCATTAGCTATATCAGTTACGCTTGTCTTTGTACTATCGGTCGGCATGGGCGCGCCCACACGTGATTGTGCTTATACCTCTGATACCAAGATGGCGCGCTTTGCATTTGAAATAACGACGTCTTTGCGAACCTTGGGGGAATTTTATATGTAACAATTACAAGTTTTATCCTTTATGTTTTATACTCACATTGGGAGAAGAGAAAAATCATAAAAAAATAAAGAAGAGTAATTTTGGCTTTTGAATTTTTTCATTTTTGAATTCTCATAGGGTGGGCACTGCCCATCTTGCCCACCCTGACGAGCCGCCACTGGCACTAAGCAGAAAAAAAACTTTTATTGGAATTAAATACAAATGTTTAACTTGCAGTTTGAGAATTCTTCATAACAATAATTTTGCTGCTTAAATATTTTTCATCGAAATTTTCAAAATATTCGAGGGCAAAGATATAGGTATTGTATCGACTTGTGGGCTATATAGGTGCTGAAATTTGTTGCCATCTAACTATCGTTCAAGGCCCATGTTAAACTTCCATTTGCTTACACTCATTGTCCTCAAAGGTATATTGATGTAATATATTATATAGAAAGATATAGAAACCGAACTGACCTTGGCAAAATCCTACAAACACAGCGAGTTTCAAAATCTGACACCATACCTGTTCATTTCTCAACTGTTAAATCTATTAAGGCCGGTTCTGATTTTAGGATCACAAAGTTGGCGCGTTGTTTAAATTTCTGTCTGAAATAGATCAGAAAAGCCGACGGAGAGAGACCCTTCCGATTGTTTTATATTCCATGCTATCGGTTATTTCTCCACGCAAAAAATACAATCAGAAGAAGGAATACTTTTATCGCTATCTACAGATACGATTGTGACCTAACTCGATGAAACACTCTATATTCAGGTAGATTTTAGTAATCAGTTACGATAAATTTAAATCATTTAAAATATGTATCAACATATATACATATGTCCAAAAGTTTGGAATACGTACAAATAATATAACTACGCCTATGGTTGTTTAAAAACTCTTGTTGATATTTATTCTAGAGCGTTTTTAAATGAAAATTATCAAAAATTTGATTCGTTTTGTAGCAATTTGGTCACATTAAACTGATTTTGGTATTTACACATTATTTCAGTTCTTGTTCAAATTTCATTCAAGCCGCTTAAAAAGCCTAGAAACATGATATCTCATTTCGACAGATCTAAAGTAATTGCATTGTTACAGCAGGGCTTTATTCAAAGTGATATCGCCAATATTATTGGCGTCACTCAGAGTGCTGTATCGAAAATTCAAAAAAAATTCCAAGACACAAATGACGTGAAGGATCTCCCCAGAAGTGGCAGAAATCGATGTACAACAGCAGCACAAGACCGGCAGATAACATTAATAGCTCGAAGGAATCGTCTGAAATCTACAAATGGTATCTCCAGAGAAATTGTTAGGCTTGAAGGACTGAATATTTCACGGCAAAAAATAACACGCAGACTAAATGCAGTAAATTTGTATCGTAGAAGATCCTTACGTGTTCCCAAACTAACCTATCAACACAAAATTGTAAGGTTGCAATGGGCTCGAGAAATGGTACATCTTGGTCCTAACTGGAATAACGTGATGTTCTTTGATGAATCAAAAATTGGCTTGGTTTCTCATTCGCGAAGAACACTAGTTTGGAGGGCCTCAGAACGACAAGCCCGATTAGAAACAGCCCAACCGCGTGTCCCATTTGAAGGTGGGAGTATTATGGTTTGGGGTGGTATTATGAGTGGCACACGGACGCCTCTACTGCAGGTTCTGGAGAGAAGAGTCACTGGTGATGTATACATCGAGGAGGTTTTAAATCCTGTCGTGCGTCTATTCCGAGGGACAGTAGGTGATAGATTTGTGTTTATGCATGACAACGCACCTCCGCATCGAACAGCAGCAGTACAAAATTATCTGGAAGAAGAAGGAATATCCACAATATGGTGGCCCACGAATTCTCCTGACATGAACGTCATTGGACATGCCTGGGACATTCCCAAAACACGCATTAGAAGCGAAACAATCCTCCTATTACACTGCGAGAACTGAAAGATGCTGCTCGTGAAGAATGGGAGAGAATTCCGCAAGCCCAGCTCGACCATTTACGACCATTTTTGTGCCAAATCGCCTACAGTTATGCATACAGGCCAATGGAGGAAATACTGATTATTAATTTTATGAAAAAATATTTTTTTCTATACTAATTTAATTTTAAATGTAAGTGGTACTTTGTAAATTTTTAACTCCAAAAGAATAAATCATTTTTTTGCATATTGTTTATCTGGCTTTGAGATTTATTTAGTATTGGTGGGAGTTGTAGCAAAATGATGTTTAATTATTCAGAAAATTTTTTATATAAAAATAAAAAAAAGATGAAATATTCCAATATTCCAAACTTTTGGACATATGTGTAGTATATGTAAATAACATTTATTTCCAATCCGGCTCTGCTAATATGTGTATATACCGTATTTGGAGGACAGTGTTGCTAACCAACCATATTGTAATTACCGACAAGTCAAGATAATATTTGACAAAATGTACGGTATTTAAACTAAATTTTTGTCAACGATCACTATCCAAAGCGGCTTTTGCATATATCCAAATCTTACTGGAAAATTGATATTTTCCGCTATCTCTCATAATTTGACATTATTGGTGCTCTAGAGTGACAAAGTATTGGTGAGTTTATTAAAAATCCTTATTAGTCATATCCATAATTTATTATTCCTAGAATCTTCGCACTGGGCCCGTACTTTAATTCGACTATGAGCATATCACCATTGTCTAAAAAAAGAAATAGTCTAACAACCATACGGACTAATAATTTAACAGTTTTTCGTAATTTTGGATTAAACGTATAGATGGCGTATTGTGAAAGCTGGACTAAACGATCAGGGGGCGCTGAATGGAATATTTCACTTCGAATTAGAAAAGATATCTGTACATTTTGAGAGATTATGTTACTAAACGCTAGATGTGACTGACGACACTTCGTATCCTTATTCTATTTTCCAAATAAATCTACCTGCAGAACACAAGAATGATTTTGAATGTCATCCGTATTAACAACTAAATAGTAGGCGAAGGGTAAAAAAGTTTTAGCATTGCATTTTGCTTGCAGTTATAAAGTACTTCTTGTCGTAGTTGCGTGGATCGTTTTCATAACTTTCTTGAATTTTGGATAATTTTGCTGTTATTCTACCTACTTATTATAAATAGTGGTTGTTTTAAAACGAGCACCGTGTTTCTTATAGTTTCTTATACAAAAAGCATCGCAACCAATCGTCTCTGTTATCTCAGTTTAAATCCAGGAAACAAAAAACTGTTAGCAGCCTCACACCAAGAGACTTTAAAACAGTATCGCCATTTTTCGCAAGCGTTGGTACGCATGCAGCTTTTTCATAAAGCACGAACACCCTTTTTAAAACATGAAAAGAAAGTTGCTATAAGTATGTACTATAAATCCCCAGGATTGTACCATTTTTGCGAAAAAACAAAGTTATTCTACCTTCAGTAAGTAGTGTAAAAAAGTGGATTTCTGATTTCGATGTTTTACCTGGGTTTCAAAAGAAACTTTTTAATAGAATCAAGTTGAAAATTCAAACTATGACAGAAGAGGAAAAAAGGTGTATTGTAATGTTTGATGAAATGGATATTAAACAATTCTTAGATTTTTCTAAAAAATATGATGTCATTGAAGGTTTTGAAAATTTGGGTAAATTTGGTAAAAGTCAGGGCTTAGCTAAGAAAGTCTTAGTAATATTGGTTAGGGGTGTTTATTCACATTGGAAACTTCCCATAGCCTATTTAAACATTTAAAACAAATCCCTTTGGGAAACTATCTGTAACATTTGCTACACAATTATTTAGTAATAGTTTGTCTGCAGCTATAAGAACTGCTGTTAAGACAAAAGAAGTTCACGAATCGGCTATATACACTGCAGAATTTGTTGATAAATTGTTTGACGCCTTAAACAGCCAACAACTTTATGCTGTAAAACCATGGAATGCAGCATTAAGTTTATCAAATAATTATGCTTATGATGCCATAATGGATGGTTATAAATTATTTTTTTCGTTAGTTAAACTGAGTCACAAAGATGATATACTGACAAAGCCACCCTGTTTCCAAAATATTTTACTTTTTTTTGACAGTCTTAAAGAAGGATTTACATTTATTTTCACTCGTCCATTAAACCAAGATCCTATCGAAAACTTGTTCTCTGAATATCGTCAAAGTGGAGGTTATAACAGAAACCCAACAGCAAAAAGCTTTTAGAGCAGCTTTTAAAATAAATTTGACAATCAATCTATTGAAGCCACCCCAATCAAATTGTGAAGAAGTTGAAGATGTAATGTTACAACATGATGAATTATCCTCAAATCAGGAGGCAGAATTAAATTTGTCATCATCTTTGTCAACTTCTTCAACAAATTCTGAAGTTTCTTCATATGAAAGTGATTGTGAATTTACTCTTAAAAATAGTTCAGAACTTTATTTTGCAGGATATTTGTGTAAAAAGGTATTAGATAAATACAAGTGTAATTTATGCAAATAATTTTTAGAAGATGATCTGAATCAAGCTCAGGATAAAAATGAATGTCTTATATTTTAAAACCGTTGCACGTCACATCTGTCATAACTGGACTATGTTGCCGAGCCCTTGAAATAGTATGAGAATCTAGAATATGTCAAATGAAGTTTATCAAATTGTGTGCAAACAAACCTCGACTTATTTCAGTTATATATATATATATATATATATATACAGCTATTTGTATAACAAGGGAGGAAAGTGCTACTTTTCCTCCCGAGGATGAAGTTTACTGCCCGACGCGTAGCGGAGGGCATTAATCATTCAAGGGAGGAAAAGACACTTTACTCCCATGCTATACATATGATTTTTCCGTCTCCCTCATATAACAAGACATTTTTAAATAATTTATTTATGCAAGAATTAAAAAAAAAGAAAAAAAATTGTCCTCGCCGGAATTCGATCCAACATCTATCACGAACAGTGAGCTGTGCTCCAACGCGTTGCGCTACCGAGACTCGTAGGAAAGTTTTGCGGAATCATGAACATAATGTATTGCTGAAGTCAAATTATTAATGTAAAAATCGTTAAATTAAAATTTTTCTTTAATTAAACGGTAAAATTTATACTTATATAATAGAATATAGTTTAGGTCGTCAATGCCGTATAAGTTATTTCATTGATGACGTACCATAACCTCACTTTTACTTTTTCTACCTATGGAGGAAAAGTACGACTTTGCTCCCTACAAGGAGGCCAGGAAATGTATACTTTGGATAGAGGTAGGCGGAAAAAAACTTTTATTTGTATGTTAACAGTACAGCACTAACTAAGAAATTCTTATTTTAAAATTATGGAATTATTTCTAGCACTAAAAAGGTATGTATGGAATAGTTAACACTTTTATTTGTATGTTTATACCACACACTTAATTAGTTAGAAATTATGGAACTATTCTAGTATTTAAAATGTATGTATATGTATAGAGAATCAAGGAAAAAAATATTATCTAATATAATTTTTAGGTTACATTAATATACCTACATGTTGGCTTCTAGAATGTTGTCACTACAATATGAAAGATTGATGTGAGGTTTACAGACATCCTATAAATAAGAAAGTTTTGATAACCTGGATCTCTTTTTTAAAGTAGTCAATTTTGTTTTATATTTTGATGAAATAAATCTTAAAAATTTTTTAGAAAAGCTGTGATGTGGAGCTTTAGTGTGTAGGTCATTTTCGACAAGGAAAATCATCCTGAGATTACCTATGATCATTGATCATAGCAAAAGAAAATTGTGCGGCAAGCACCACCACAACTCAGAAAAGGAGAGCAAATCCATTCTATTCTCCGCATGAAGGTATATGCGAATGATTGACTAAATTATAGCACTGGAATCAATACATATTATAATTATCAGTATATTGGTGACTTATTCATCACTCCATCATCTTCTAATCAATCCAAATTTATATTTACCATTTTGTTTTAGCTCGCCAACATCTACCGCAGCTGAAAGTAGTGCTAATAAAACAATTGATCAAATGAGACCTTTCAATTCAATAAAGACTATTAAATTAATTCTTTGTAGTTTTTATAAAACTTTGTGATATACACATTTACCTTAAGAAAATGCTGCTTGAATTACTTGTTTTGTATATCATGATTAAAATAACATAATAAATAATACTGTAATATCCGCTATTATGGATCCATCTTCAAGAGAGCCTGTGAGGAGAGTTAAGCTTTGGGACTGTACAATTTACCCCAAACATATGTCTTGAAATCTGGTTTTAATTAAGAAGATGCCAAATTAGCAAGAATACAAAATTGACCGGTAACGAATAGAGATTATTTACTCACCTCAGTTTTTATCACGACAACTCCAAAACGTTCAGAGAGCTCCCACACAGCTTCGTTTACCATCAATGGCAGTCTTTTTCCTTTTATTTCAAAAACGTAAAAAAAACCGTGATAAACGCACATATCATTAATTTTATAATTCACCCGAATTCTACTAGCTGAATTCTTGTCCCAGTCACTTTGCAGATTCAAAATGTATAGTAAATCTCTAATTAAACGCGCGAATAAATAACCATTACGAGTACAAATTGGCTTGTTGTTTGGGTTGTCTACCTCGCAGGACAATAATTAAACATAACTAAATGGAAATCCAACAAATGCCATCCCAATTCTTATGGAATTGTTTTATTAAAAAGAAACATTGCAAATGTATAAATTAGTTACACTGGAAAGATTGTAATACTATTTATTTTAAATAAGGAAGAACAATAATTGTCAAATAGAAATCTTTCAAATTTCTAAAGATCACAGACAAACCAATACTAACCCGAAACTTCTAGAATGCATCTATCGGCTTTCTTGGCAGTACCCTGTATTAACTCAATAGGATTTTTAAAAAGATGGTAACACTGGACTATACTGTTCTATCAAATCCACAATGTATTTTTTGGGAGTTTGTTTCTGAAAAAACATTTATTGAAAGGGTAGTATTCAAATAACACATTCACGATTCTAACATATAGACAGTACCATCGTAGAGCTGATAGAAACTTCGGAAATTTCTATCCTTCACCAAAACGTACAGTGTATTAAAAATAAATTAGTACAACTTGACAATTTAGTAAACAACATCAATAATGTAAAAATTGTTTGTTTTTCAGAACATTGGCTCAATGCTAATCAGGTGGCATGTTTTAATCTGACAAACTTTAATAATGTAAGCACATTTGTTAGACAGACATATATCCATGGTGGAGTAAGTATATATATATATACACAATACATTACAAGGTATCGAATTACTAGAACTAAAAAATTTGTCACAAGAACTACATTGCGAAATAACTGATGCTTTTATTAAAACACTAAATATTGTTATTATTGTTATATATCGGTCAAACTCGAAAGATAGTAATTATGACATATTCCTTACAATCATAAGGAACACCTTAATATTACTGGAAAATAACTATACAAATTGTAAGATTATCTTATGTGGAGATTTTAATGTTAAATTTTTAGACCCCGATAATAATACAAAACAACTTACGGATTTGTTATTACAATTTAACTATGAACAAGCAATTTTATCCCCGACTCGCATAACATATAACTCAAAAACCTGTCCTGATGATATTTTTGTGAACTTTCCATATCATAAAACTGAAGTCTTAAGAACTATTGAATCTGACCATGACCCACAAATATTAACATTTCCAAATAATGATATGAACAAATCGGAAAATACATATTTCAGAAGTTTTTCTCAAAATAATATTAACAATTTTAACAACCTTCTTCAAAATGAAACATGGGATAAAATGAAAATAGCGAACAATGCAAATCAAAAGGCCCAGGTTTTTCATGATGTTTTTATGCAACATTTTAATTCTACAATTCCACTTATTTGTAAAAAGTCTAATGTAAAATTACAAAAAAACAATGTTCATTACAACACCCCTGAAATAAGGAACCAACTGGAGCTGGTTTCTTTTTTGAGGGATGTTGTCAGAATGAATCCAAGTGAATACAATAAAACACTTTACAATGATGAAAAAAATAAATACATTGAACAAATTACTAATTCAAACAATAAATCCAAAACAATATGGCAAATAATAAATAATGAAGCAGGTCGACATAAAGATAACAACTGTGAGAAATTGGACATTGATCTAGATTTGTTCAATGATTATTTTGTAAATCCTTCAAATACCATTGTTCAGGGTATCACAAATAATGGTCAAGTTGCTGATATTCCTAATAATCAGCATACTCTGTTTTTTGTGCCCCTAACTGTTGATGACATGGCTGACATTTTAAGAAACCTAAAATCAAAGAAATCCCAAGACGTGTACCATATTACAACGAGTTTTTTAAAAAGTTGTGTTCCAAATTTTATTGTCCCTATTACAGATGTTATAAATAGTTGCTTAGCTGAAGGTGTATTTCCAGATGTATTTAAAATAGCCAAAGTTATCCCATTTTATGAAAAAGGAAATAATTTACTGCCTGAAAATTATCGACAAATTCACATCTTACCTAGCTTCTCCAAAATACTGGAAAGTGTAATAGCAAAACAATAGAGCGTTTTAACGAAAGACATCTTGTGGTAGCGGCGATCGTTGTCCACCTATAGATTTTTTATATAGTAATTAATAGAAGTTAACTGTAATTCTAAAAGGAGACTGTAACTTAGATCTTGGACAGATATGTATCTAAGATTACGGGAACGATATATTTCTTCACTTTTTTTAGGGATTCGTCGAGATAACGAGGACACATATAGGTCTCTTATAGTGAAAGAGTAAACAGTGACATTTTTAACGTAATCTTGTTAATCTACCAGTTCTATGGGTACAGTTTCCTTTTAAAATTACAGTTAGCCTCTATTAATTACTATATAAATCTATAGGTGGACAACGGTCGCCGCTACCACAAGATGTCTTTCGTTTAAACGGTCTATTAGTAACGTTCCTTAATCAATTTAATTTATTTTCTGCTAAACAATACGGGTTTCGACAAGGCAGAAATACTACAAAGGCTATATTAGCATTGATAAATAACATACAAGAAGCTTTTGAAAATAAGTCACAATGTGTCACTATATTTACAGATCTTTCAAAAGCTTTTGATTGTGTCAGTCATACTCGCTCGTTTGAAAAACTTGAAAGATATGGAATCAGAGGAGTTGCTAGTGATATAGTTGTATCTTACTTACAAAATAGACCACAAAGTCTACATTACAACCATAAATATAGTAGCACACTAACAATAAAAAGAGGTGTCCCACAAGGATCTATATTAGGTCCCCTACTATTTATAATATACACCAATGATCTACCTTCGTACATGAATACTGTAAATAATGATCTACTAACCACTATGTATGCAGATGATACTAACTTTTCGTATCACTGCAAAAATATATCTGATATAACTGAAAGCCCATCAAAAATCCTAACTAAAGCTAAAATTTGGTTTGATAGCAATGAATTATACCTCAGCGAAAGTAAAACTGAAACTTGCGTGTTCATCAGCTTAAATCACACAAACAATGCAACAAAAGATATTACTTTCTTGGGAATACATCTGGACACACGACTTTCATGGAGCCCCCACATAGATAACCTATGTAGTGGGCTGGCTAGAACTGTATATGCCCTACGTAGAATATCAAATATAGTTAACACAGAAGCTGCAATAACTGCTTATTATGGACTTTTTCATTCTAAACTTCTGTATGGTATTCTAGTGTGGGGCAATGCCAGTCATGGCTTGCTACAAAGGGTATTTGTCTTACAAAAAGCAGCTGTACGCTGCATTAAACAAGCAAAATATCATGAACCTTGTAAAGAGATATTCAAATTATGAGTTTGTTCTCCTTAATTGTAAATGAAAATTTAAATTATGTGAAAAATAATAGAAATCACTTCACTAGTCATGCAGACATACATAATTATGATACTAGGGGAAAACATCAAATTGTCCCAACAAGAGTAGGAATAAACAAGTACCAGCTCTAGGTATTCGATTCTTTAATGCACTCTCTGAAGAAATTCAAAACTTGCCTACAAAACTATTTAAAACCAAAATAAAAAGTATGTTAAAGGATATGTGTCTATATAATATTAACGACTATTTTGAAGAAGTTAAACATGTCACCTAAGTATACATTTTGGAAAATTTGTATGTGCATTATTTAAAACGTTAAAACTTTTAACCGTGAATTGTCGGTGTTACATGTTTATTTTTTTTTATGAATTGTAATGACGACCTTTATAAATGAGAATAAATATTTCTATTTCTATAATTTGCTATATCACTGTTCAAATACAGTTTGTGTATACTTACTAGGCTACAATATAAATAAGCTCAGCTTCAACATTTGTTGATCGAATTATATATTGTGTTGCATCAACTTAATATTAGAATAGAATAGAATCTTTATTTAATATAGGAGGTCCTAATACATAGTAGTAAATATCACATATTGTAGTCAGTACACACAAATTCAGTTGAATAAATAAAATAAAATCTTGATAAAATTAGTAATAAAAGTAAGAAGTTTTAGTATTAAAGTTAAAATAAATACATATTAAAATAAACATACAAAATTACAAAGTTAATTTACGGATTGGAAATAAATTGTAGCAAATATTTTTTAAACTGATGTAGAGAGGTACTCGTTTTAATTTCAGTAGGCAAAGCATTAAATTCACGTAATCCGCATATAAAAATAGATTTTGTTGCTATGGCTAGTCTTGCTTGTGGTATTCAGAAATTATTAACAGATCTAGTATTGTAGTTATGTATTTCATTATTATAGATGATAAAATCATTGAAGTACTCAGGAAGTTTTTTATTTTTAGATTTGTAAACAAAAGTCATTGCTAAATAATAAAATCTTTGTTTGACTGAAATCCAACTTAAAGTTGTCAGCATACTATTTATCGGTGTGTATCTGTTTCATCGAAGGATTATTCTCATTCCTCTATTTAGCAATTTTTGTAGTCTTTGTAAACAGTTATTATCCAATTTATAAAGTAATGATCCGCAGTAGTCAAAATGAGGTTGTATAATAGTTTTATACACTGTTAATCTAGAGAAGAGAGAGAGATTTGAAGCAATCCTTGAGAACAAAAATAGCTTTTTTGTTATTTTTTTACATACATATTCGCAATGAGGTTTCAATAATAAATTTTCATCTAAAATAAAGTATTTAAATTCATTAACCCATTCTACGTACTCATTTTCAATTTTAATGTTATATCCATTATAATTTATTTGACTTAATTTATATTTACTTCCCAAAATCATTGCTTTCGTTTTTTTAGTATTAAGTTTAAGTTTATTTTTATTTAAAAACTGGGTTAAGACTTTCAATATATTATTCAGTTTATTTAAAATTTCCTCAAGGTTATACCCATAACATGATAACAGTGTATCATCTGCAAATAGATTAATAAAATCACACTCAATATAATTAATGTCATTTAAATATATGATAAATAGAAGCGGTCCTAATATACTTCCTTGAGGTACTCCTAAGTTATTTTCTAACACTTCAGATGTTGATTTACCTAGCTTTACATATTGTAATCTATCAGACATATACTGTTTAAACCAGGTCAGAACTCGTCCTGCAAAACCATAATATTTCAATTTATTAATCAAAATTTTACGATCTATTGTCTCAAAAACTCGTTTGAAATCTAGAAAAACTGCTATTATATATTTATTTTCATCAAGTACTTGCTTCCATTTAGATATAGTTAATTGTAAAGATGTTTCACATGAATGGCCTTCCCTAAATCCTGACTGATTTCCCACAAACAAACCATTGTTATTAAAGTATTCTAATATTTGGTCATGAACTACTGTTTCTAATAATTTTTCTATTGCCGGAAGTGATAGGCCTGTTGGATGCACCTGTATCGTTTGCAATTTTTTGGACTGGAACTATCTTGCTGGCTTTTAATCGATCAGGAAATGTTCCTGTTTCTAGTGATGTGTTTATAAAATTTAATACTGCAAATCCAGTTGTATAAAAGGTCTCCTTCAAAAACTTAGCACTCAATATTTCGTCATAGTTTCCCTTATTTTTTAAGGAAAAAACATATTTTTTTAGTTGATCTAATGTAATTAATTTAAAATCAGTTAATGTTGATTGAATATCACTTAGAAAATTTGGCGACCAATCCTCAGTTGGAGGTATTGAATTTGTTATTTCACATATACTATTTACAAAAAATTTATTTAATTTATTGGCTGCTTCTTTTTCCGTTTTAGCGAAAGATAGAGACCCCTCAACAAAAAACCCAACAGAGTCAAATTTAATTTCCCGATTCTTACCTTTAATTAGATTTTTTAGTGTTTTCCACATTTCCTTAGAATCGTTTTTGTGTTCATCTATTTTATGTTCATAAAATTCTTTTTTCTTGTACTTCAATGAATTAACAACTATATTTCTTTTATTTTTGTATTCATTCCACAATACATTTTTATCTGGATCTACCGCTCTTTGAAACTTTTTGTACACTTTATCCCTCTCTCTGGCTTGTACCTTTACCTCCTTATCATACCATGGAACATGATTTTTCTTTATCTGTATCTCAGTAATAGGTGCAATACTGTTTAAAACTCTGCTACAATTACTTTCCAGTTGACTAAAAATTTCGCTAACATTATTTGAGTCAAATAACCAGTCACATGATATTAATTCTAAATTAATCTCATGAAATTTATCTATATTTAGTTTTCTAGAGAAAAAATTTAATTCATTCACATAATCCACATTTTTCTCAAAATTAATACTTATAATCGAATGATCTGTTATTTTGGGAAAATGGTGAACATTTACAGAAATATTTTGATTCGATAAAGCATAATCGATTAATGTCGAACTGTCCATACTTATTCTGGTATAATCATTTACATGTTGTTCAATGCCATAAGACTAAATTAAATTTTTTATCTTTTCGCTATAAAAACTATCTACAAAATAATCAATATTAACATCACCCATAATTAAAGCTTTGACGTTTCCTGATAAGAAATCTTTGCACCATTCTTCCATTTTATCTATAAAGACTGCATCACTGTAACTGGGTGAATGGTAAAAGCCACCAATTAACCATTTAGTTTCATTAAAATTAACGTTAACAATTTTACACCAATAATTAGGCACAAGAATATCTTCCTTTTTCACACTAAAAGTAATATTGTTTTGCAAATAAGTAAGTACTCCTCCCGTGTGTAGATCTGAAGAATTACATCTTACACATACATATCCATCTAGTGCAATTTCAACCTCTTGGATATCATCCGTACATCTTGCTTCACTTAATATAACTATAGATGGTTGATAACAAAATATTTCAACTAAAACTTCATCGCGGTGTGCCAAAAAACTCTGTACATTCATATAAATTATATCACTTCTAAAAGATATCTTAGGACCATTTCAACAATTGTTGGAATATTTTTAATGTATTTGATAGTTTTGTTTTCACCGTTATCTAAATATTCCTGCAGCTTCCTTTTGACATTAAAGAAATACTCTCTTTGTGCTTTAGTTTGATCCGGAAAAATTTTAATCGTTGTAATTTTTAACTCTTTTTTCATTTTTAATACCTTAAGAGCTTCTTGTGGACTGGGAAAACAAACTTTTAGGGGTCTATTTTTGCTTTGGTCTTTGCCTAGTCTGAACACCTTTATATTTGTAATATCAACATCAATATATTTTAGTAGTTCTTTTACTGAGTCTTTATCTTCTCTTATTTTGTTTGCAACTATTTTTTGTTTCGATTAATTTACATTTAATATAATAATGTTTGATGCCCTCTTCTGTCTTTCCACAACTTCCATCATGAGTTCTTCACTGTTAATTTTAGCTACATTTGAGGTGACATCTTTTTCATTATTTAGATCAGATGCATAATTTTTCATAAATTTTTCAATGTTAATTTTTACTTGCTTCAACTATTTACTTAGTTCTGGAACTTTCGAAAAATCTGTTTCACATTCACTGCACAAAAAAATTAATTTTCGTTTATTCTTTAATTGTAAACATTTGATCTCTGACGCTGTTAAGTCTGCTCATTGAGCACATAAGTACTCTTTGCATGAATCACATGGAAAAACTAGATTAACTTCATCATCTTTACACTTTGAGCAGATCTTTGTATCCATCTCAAAATTTAAATAAACATTCACGAATTTTTAAATTTTAATCATACTTATAATGGTGCAGTAGCCACTTCCTGTTTGTTGACTTTATCAAGTGATTATTTTTCCAGTTTTTATTCGGTATATAAAAAACTTGTTTTATTCAGCACATGGATCTCAAAACGCAGTTTTGAGGTCTTCTTTAGTTTAAATTCATTATCTAAAAGCATTGTCCATAATTTATTGGATATTCAGAAAGATTCAATAGTAATTGGTTTTCAAACCACTTAAAACATGTTCTTCATTCATTTCCCCATGATAATCACTCAACTGAGATTCATATAAAAATATACTTTCTGCTCCATCAATACAACCATCTTCATTCTCAGCACGGAATACAAAATATCTAGAATAAAAACATTTTTGCATATTAAAATTTTACATCCTACATTATTGTAACATACCTTTTGACATGAACCATTTTGGAAAATTCAGGATTCATTAATAAAAACAATCTTATACATTTTTTTTCCTTGAAAGTTCCATAAGTCCTCTGTGTGGATGTGTATCATATTTTAGTAAACTACTCAGGAACATTCTACATTGAATTATTATTGTTCTTCCTTCAATTACTGCAGTAACATTTCTAAAGTGACATGATTATCTGTAAATAAATGTCCATTATTATGAATTTAACAGAATATAATAAATTCAGTTGATTGGGTATAATGAATAATATTAAACTTACTTGCTTCATACACACTGTAAATAGTATCAGGTGTAAATGTATTAACTATTGCAGTATTATTAAGTTTCATTTATACGTTTTTTGGGATGTGACTTCAACTTTGATAACTCATTACTGCTTGTGAAAAAATACTCACAGTTCTTTGCATTTTTTTAATAACACGTAGGTAAAATAATCGAAAAATTAAATGAGCAAAATATACAATTGTCACAACATGCAACATAACCCCAAAAATGTCAAGCAAGACGTCAACTGAACCAAATAAACCATTTTAATCGCGGCAACAGCGCGCATTTTTGCCAACATATAAAGTTTTTAGTACGACTGACGTTAGTTTGAGTTTAATATTTAATTAACCTACGAGTTATATTTGATATGAAATTAATTACGGAACCTTTCTTCGAGCATATATTTATATTTTTTGATAACATGCGACCTACAAATTTTATTATTTATTGAGTTTAGAAAGGCGAAACATAGTGATTGACAGCAGCAAACGAATGACATAATATAAACGAACGTCTCTTTTTCGCCGCTTTGATGACGTGCAACGGTTTTAATACTGAACGGGCTATAATACTTGTTTTTGTTTCTAATAAATTTCATAATTTTTTTGGTTAAAACAGATCATTGGTTAATTTATCGAGAAGGGCAAAGAAAATCATTGAAGAAGCCATTTTTTCAACACTTTATAGCTTTTTCAATGATTTTCCTTGCCCTTCTCGATAAATTAGAAGGCAAACTGATCATGCGTGCATGCGGGCCAGAAAATTAAACGGTATAGTGCTGTACAGATCACTGAACTATAACCAATATAGTTCAGTGGTACAGATGGGATGAGAAGTGCTATTGGCAACATTGTTGAAGGGTCAAGGTCAAGAATATTGTCAATATCATCTGCCGTCCTTCATTAGTATTCTAAGATGTCAAAATAAAATTTAAGATGTGTATTAATATATATTTGATGTAACGTCCAAATGTATAAAACATTATTTGGTCCTGAATATATCTAGACATTCACCAGTAAGTCAAACTTACAAGAATCAATTCAGTTTTGCCTATAATGGATTTAACTCTGATCAGAAGTCCGGTAATGCAGGGACAAATAACACTATTAGTTGTAGATACACTAAAAGAATGTAATGGCAAGGTGAAGGTAATTAATTTATCTACTAGATGTGCCAGATCTCACCAAATGTTTGGTCAGGAATGCCAAATTTGTTCTATGAAAGATCATATTTCTAAGACTAGTCTTGAAGGAAATAAAAAATTTATTTAAGTTGCCACCAGAGAAAATCTAAAATTGGATGCTGGAAGTAGAACCACATCACATGAATTTACTATTGGTAGTATAAATTAAGAGACTGAAAGTATAAATATTTACAAAAAATAATAAATGGTTAAAAATACCTATTGCAATAAAAATGGAAAAATACTCATGAAAATTTAAAGACATAATATTGGAGTAGAGTAACTGACTTGCAACTAAAATAGTACAATGACCATGATGTACTGCTTCTCCCATGACAGATAATTTAAGGTATTTCTCTTATTGTATTTTCTACTAAAATAAATGTCTAATCTGTTCTGCTTTGTATTTGAACATAAATTATTTATGTGTTCATTACAATATTGTTGGATATTTTTAATCATATTACATGTAATGTATATGTGCATTTTTGCAATGAATTTCGATTATCTTTGTTATATAACAATTTGTTGAAATTGTTTAGGTATGGAATTTTTGTAATTGGCCTTGGCTATCCTATCCTCTTAAATATTGAAATTAATATACAAATCTTTTTAATCTATTTAAAAATATTTATCTTTTTGAATCTCAGTTACTTTTTCAATTAATCTTTTTAATCTATTTAATAACTATATTTATTTATGATAAAATCTTAAAATATCAAATTACAACTTATGATATATAAACTGTACTAGGCAAAGATTACAAAATTTGTTGTAATTTTTGTACCTGCTAGGTAAGCTTAATAAACAGTGGCAGCCGAGGGGCAACTCTCATAAAAGTGTACACCATATTTCAGAATACTTAAGAATAATTAAAATATATTTGAGATACTTGGAAGGAATTGAGAAGTATTTAAACATAATTAAAGTAATTAAGAGGTAGTTAAATATTTGCAAAGTAATTAAGAGGTAGTTAAATATTTGCAAAGTAATTAAAATGCATTTAAAGATAATTAAAGTAATCAAAATATGAATATAAGCGTAGATAAAAAATATTTTTCCACCAATAACTAGTGGCATCACCATTATTCAAGCAATGCCTCTGATGAGAGGCAACATGTTTTTGATCCATTTAAATAATGAGAATATTTTACCTAATGGATAACGAACGTTCAATATTCTGCAGTCAAATGCTTCAAAAAATACAACATATGAAACGGAAGGTATAGTATATTGAAAAAATAATGAATAACAAAAAAATACAAATAGGAACTCAAACAAAACAGTCTTCTCTGATAAAATATGATAAGTAATAAAAATAGGAACAAAAATAATATACATATTAATAATGAACTACCTAGAAATACTCATAATTTTATCGTGATTTTCTTAATGTTTTATATTTGAGATTTATTACTCTTTTTGTTTCCGCCGACAGCTTTAGAGGTCCATAAAAAATAAAAGTGTTTTTTACTAACTGTATATCTTCCCTGTGACTTTTATCATGTTGAGATCAGTTTTGAACTCTCTAGTCACATGTTCCGGTTGATCGCAGATGATTCCATCAATTCGGTTTAAAAGAGAGAAGTATGCAGTGATGAAGCTCTGTTGATTTTCAGAATTTATCAAAGAAGATTCCATCCTTCTTCTACGCCTTTCTGGTATACTATATTTCGTGGTTTTCCTTCTACTTGTTCTATGTTCAAGATTCTGAGAAACCGGAGACAAACATTCCGAATTGGTTAGGCAGAGATCGTCAGAAGTCTCCTTTTCAACTTCACTGCTTAACAAAAATTTGAATTGGACTCGTTACTCTCTACGTTGGTGTTGGATAGTCTAGATGAGTTGTTACATTTGTCCTCCCATTCAGAAGCTATGTCGACTCTGACTTCGTTCTCTAAATTTAATGTTTGTTCTTCATTTCCAGAAGAAATCTTTTGTACTGAAATGAAATGAAATTGTCTAACATGTTACGTTGATGCTTCCTAGTTTTTACCGATTTCTGAACGCTTGGTGCATCGGAGTAAGTCTCATCCAACAAATGATTTTTTAAATGTTTATAAAAATTGGACACTGTCCAATATGGACCGCCTGCATTACAGATATTCGACATCTTTAGTTCTTTTTTACAAAGAAAACTTGTAATTATACCTGTTGCAATTGCAGATGAATCATCTGAAACCTCATCTGTCAGTGCATTAAGCAATACTTTTATATTTATTTCCATATTTGTATCCTTACAATTAAGTTTGAGTTAAATTCTTTATATATTTCATCGAAATATGTTCAAGATTCTTTCGACCTTCATTCATTCATATATTTGGGTTGTGCTCATCAGCCCAGGCACTTGAACTGAATCTTTGTACCATTTCCCATGTTATCTACTTCCATTCCAGAAGCTTCGTGTCTTCTATAAAGGCCACTAGTTTGACTAGAGGGATTTTCAGTAGTTGTGTTGGTTGTATAAATTCCTCTCCAAAGTGCTTCCGTCTAAGTTCTTGTAAGTCCTCACAGAAGCAGAGTGTGTGGGTAGGTGTTTCATCATCAAGTTCAAATTTTCTGCACATAGATTCACTAACTTTGCCCATATTGTACAGATGTTTCCTCAAGGTGCAGTGTCCAGTCACCAGGTCGGTAACTGTCTTCAAATGTCTCTTACCCAGTTTCAGTAGCCTGGTTGAGAGTTCCTTGTCTACCTTGTTCAGTAAACTCTTGGTATGAAGGTGCCCTTGTGTCACCCTCCATTTGAATTGGTGTTCCCTATCTAGCCAGTTCCCGATTTCCCCTCTTATGCAATCTTTTGTGATTCCACAAAACGGTTCCGGACCTATGAAGTCTCCTTTAGAGCCTTCTTTAGCTAACTGGTCCGCCATTTCATTACCTGCAATCCCCTCATGTGCCGGCACCCATATTAGAGATACTTTGGTGTCTCTTGCCAGCCTGTTGAGGGATTCTTTGCAGTTTTTCACGAGTCTAGACTTAGTTGTTGGATTACTGATAGCCTTAAGCAGAGCCTGGCTGTCAGTGAGTATTTCAATTTTTTGTTCGGTATATCCTCTTCTGATGTTTTCATCAATACAGGATATAGCGGCAATCGTCTCTTCTTTAAACACAATCGTATATCGACCAAGGCTAAAGAACATTCTCTTTCTAGGTCCTTTTATACCAGCCCCAGTGCCATGGTTTGTTTTGGAGCCATCGGTGAACCAGATGATTTCTCCAGAATCACCTGGGTGCATCACCTGTTCCCTAGATGGAATGATGATATTCACTCGCTCAGTGAATATATTCTCTGGTGTCATGCTATCAAAACTCATGTGAAATATGGGTTCGTCTAGTAATGTCCCAGTTGTATCAGTGTGTCCTTCTCGAACATTGTTCGGGGACCATAAGTCTCCCGATTTCAGCCTAAGAATTGCCATCATTGCCTCCGCCCTTATAAAAAGTTCTAGAGGAGGAAGTCCAATAAGGGCTTCCATTGATGCCGTCCCCGTACTGTTCATTGCCCCGGTAATACCAAGAAGAGCTTGTCTTTGGATTGCAGTTAACATATTAACTGCAGAGGTCACTTCTGTCCTCCTCCATCAGACTATTGCTCCATAGGTAATCGTTGGCCTTATCACAGTTGTGTAGAGCCAGTGAACCACCTCAGGTCATATTCCCCAGGTTTTGCCCAGTTCTGCATTGCCAGAAAAGCCTAGTCGCCCTGGTAGTAATTTTTTCCAGGTGTGCCTTCCAATTCAGTTTGGAATCAAGGGTCACTCCCAGATATTTGACTTCTTTGGATATTTCTAGTTCTTCTCCGAACAACAGTACTCTACCCTGCGGGAGAACTCTTCTATTCGTGAAAGCAGCTAGTTTGGTTTTTTTTGGGTTAACTGAAAGGTCCTCTGTAAGGCACCATTCCTCCACAATTCGCCGTGCTTCCTGTAGGACATTCATAACCACCCCCGGGAATTTCCCATTGGTGACAATCACTATGTCGTCCGCAAAACCCTGCGTCCATATGCCTTGATCATTCAACCTACAGATCAAGTCATCCACAACTAGGTTCCACAAAAGTGGTGAAAGTACTCCACCTTGAGGACATCCTTTAGTTGTCCTAACGGTATTTATCATGCATATGTGCTGTTATTCTCCTATGCTCAAGCATGGATCCTATCCATTTGCATGTGGTACTGTTAATCTCTCTGTTTTTAAGGGATCTGTTAATTGATGACATCGATGTGTTGTCAAAAGCACCTTCGATGTCTAGAAATGCTGCAAGGGCTACTTCCTTATGATTCAGGCTCCTTTCGAGACCTGATACCAAATTATGCAGGGCAGCTTCACCTGATTTCCCTGCTTGATAAGCCCATTGTAGTCTATGTAGAGGGATGCTCTTAAGCGCTCCTTCTTGTAAATACATATGTAATACTTTTTCCATAGTTTTCAGCATCAATGATGTCAGACTGATTGATCGGTAGGATTTAGCCTGGGTGTACGTTTCTTTTCCTGGTTTAGGAATAAACACCACCTTAGACTCTCTCCATGCAGTTGGTATATACCCTAGAGCATGGCTGCTTCGAAGTATCAGAACTAAAGGACCCATTATGATGTCTAGTCCCTCTTGCAGAAGCTTGGGGAATATGCCATCCGGTACTGGAGTTTTGTAGGGGGCAAATGAGTTTACAGCCCATCTGATAAGATGGGGTCTGAATATCTTATTCGTGAGTTCCCAGTCCTCTTTGGTTGCCTTTGTTTTGGCAACCGGCCTGTTGTCATAGCTTGACTCTATCTTTACCGAACCTGGAAAGTGCACACTGAGGAGATGCTCTAGAGCCTCTGCCTCAGTATATGAAAACTTTCCGCTCGGTAACTGAATAGAACCAAGTTTGTTAGAGGTATCCCTTTTGAGGATCCTGTTGATTCTGACGCTGTCAGGGACACCTTGCATGTCCTCACAGAATTCTCTCCAGGACTTCTCCTTGAATTATTTTATTTTTGTATTGTATGTACCTAGTTTAGCTTTATACGCTTCCCAGTTACCCGTTTTTTTCGCTCTTGTTTCTTTCCTTAGCGATGTCAGCTCTTTATTCCACCAGATGGCTTGTCTAGAAGAGCGACTCTCCTTTATCGGCTGCTCCCTCTAAATCCTCAGCAGTTTTTGGTCTGCCTAGGTGTGAACGGATTTTAGAAAGCAGGTCCTCTTTATAAGATACCCAGTCAGTGCTCTTAGGATCCCTGTATGTTCTAATAACAGATTTTTTACGTTAATTTCATAGTATATTTGGGCATGATCAGATAAAGATGGTTCATCCGATACATGCCACTTGCGAATCATTTCCCTGACACGTAAAGTGCAAAGAGTAACATCTATCAATGATTCCCCCCTTGATGTTCTAAATGTAGGCGTATTACCCACATTCGCAATATCAAGTTCAGCAGTACATAGATAGTCAAATAGTTTCTTACCTCTGGTGTTGTTGTCTTTGCTGCCCTAACTGCTATGGTGTGCGTTGGTATCAGCCCCTACAATGACATCCAGATTATGTCTCCTTGAGAATTCCAACAGGTTCTCCACGTTAGTCCCCGGTAGTGGTTCTTCTGAATCGATGGGAAGATACAGAGACACTATTATTGTCTCTAGTACTACCCCATCTTTTTCGAGTATAATCTTTGCTGCCACCATGTCACCCATACATAGTTCCATAATCGGCATCAAGTTGTATTCGGATCTATAGCAAATACAAGTTACAGTCCCATTCCCCTAATATTAAGTCCCAGTATCTTACCTTTGTTTATCCAAGGTTCTTGAATTAGAACGATGTCTATGTTTTCAGCCACCACTCTTTGTTGTAGGACAGCGTTGGCTGTCTTTTTGTGCTGCAAGTTAACTTGTAGCACCTTGAAGGTCCTTTGAGGTTGATGGTACAGGTTCTCGATCAGTCCCTGTTTCCTCCTCGGTCGAGTTTTCCAGGGTTTTAAAGCTGGCCCGCTGGAATAGATAGTACGGTCTCCATTGAGCCCGCACCAGTCCTTTCATGGACTCCTCGTCAATCCGGAGACTCACATGCAGTCCCCTGTCGGATGATTTGGAGCCGAGGATCATCCAGCGATCAACCTTCAGCCCTGGATTCTGTTTCTCGAGCCTCTTCAACCCCACTTTCAGATCCTCTTTCTTAGTCTCAGGAAGTAGGGCGAGGACTCGTTGCTGCGTTGGAAGTTCATCACTCTTGATGAGCTTCCAGTTGGTTTTCTGTGACAAATAGTCTTTCGTTATAATGAAGGACTCCTCATTGTCACAGATTAGCCCGTAGTAGCCGTCCATGTATCGACTGGCTTCAAACCTAGGCGCCTTCTGCACCTCGTCGATCATGTTAGATAGGTTCTCTTTGATAGACCCCACCTGATCTTCAGAGACCACTGCATCTGGGACCACAGCTGCCTTGATCCCTTTGAGGGCCACGCTGTATTTAATATCAGTTTTAATACCGGTACCAGTGGTACGTTTGGCCCTCTTATCTTTCTTTTCCCCAGGAGTGCTCCTGGCTGACACAGTTCGCTTAACGCCCTTAGTCTGCTGGTTTACACCCTGTTTTGATGTTGAGGGAGTCGGCAGCACCACATTTTTGGTGTCAATACCTCGTTCCCTCATTTTTTTCGGCTTATTACGCTGGGCACCTGAAAGTTTCCCGAACGAAGCTTTGCTTGCCACAGGATTCGCTATAACGTCTCCTGGTGGCGTGGTTTGATCTTGGGCTCCAGAAGTGTCTGGCTGCGTTAAAGACACTTCTGTCTCCATTGCTGCCGGATCTTTCAAATCCCTTTCGACCTGTATTTATATCAACATTTTTTCTGACTTCATCCAATTTTTCAGAAGTATTCATTAACATTCTTTTTTTTTCTGTATTGCATCAGATGGTATTGGTGCAGTCATTGGTTTCTCTGTAAAAGTCTGTGCAAATAGTGAAGTGCCACCATTTTGTTCATTATATTTCTCAAGTTTCCCAAGCTCTTGTTTAATTTTCATCAGTTTTTTTAACTCCCGAGGGCAAATAAAAGCTCTTATAGCTTTTGTAATAGAATCCATATTTTTTTAGTTTCTTAGTAGGCCCAAATATCTGAAAATGTTAAATATTTTGTTTTGTGCATTTTTTTTAAATCTAAATTAATTTACTTGGTTCAATTCTATTAAAGATTTGTACTAATCATCAGTGTATCTCAAACGGGTTCTTGAATATGTAACATTTTTTGATGAAATTTCCCCACAAACTCGAGCAAAAATATTGGAATAAAGTCCCTACCAACGTGAATTTGTTCAAAGCGGCTGCGAAACTTTTGCATTGTGATAATTTCGCGCCGGTGCATCTTAATCAGTAGCGTAGAAATTTCGCGTTGCTTTGGGAAGGCGTTCATATTTATTATTTGAATTATTGATAACACTTACCGTCGTTCCCTGATCCTGCCATATTCACTATAAACTTCAAAAAATACAACGAAAAAGGTGAATCTATCACCAAAGCTCTGCAGCAATAGTGGCTAGTTTCGTCTACGTTTGTTCAGAGTTCAGACATCCGTCGATTTACACGGCAAACAACATTCGATGGGCACCGGAAAATTCCGGTGCCCATCGGCATTCATTCCAGGAACTCATGCCGACGAGACCTATAGCTCAAAAATGCGAAGTAGACGAAAAAATCCATTAGGTACCTAAGATTGAATACCAGCCATTTATCTTGATAGTTAAATACAATTAAACAAAACACCTATTCATTTTTAAATAAAAATAAACATTATTCAGAACCTATTCATACTCAATAATCAACAAAAACAATGGCAAAACGGGATAAGTATGTATAATAGAAAGATAGAAAGACCCTTTCAGCCGTTTCTATTTCTATCTGCCGAATATTCACACGGAACTACTCGAAAGTCTAAAGTCTCCGAATAGACATTCAGAGTAACCTTACAAGAAATTTCCTAACATATTTCCTTTCTATCTATTCCCTTACAGCGTCCACGTGCTAGTTTGCTATAATACGAACTAACAATTTTATCTGATACTTGGAAAGTATTTAAAGCAATGAAGAAACAATTAATGTAATGAAAAAGTAATTAATATAATTTGAACATAATTAAAATAATTGAAAATTAATTAAAATACTTGAAAAGTATTTAAAATATTGAAAAAGTAATTAAAATACTTAAAAAGTAATCGGAGGTACTGAAAAGACTGGAAAAGTAATTAACAGGGAATTAAAGTAATTAAAGGACTTGCAAATAAATTGCAAGTACATTCGTAGTGTACACCATATTTATACACCTCGGTGGCGGCTCCACGAAGGAGGCTAAGGAGGATCAGCCTTCTTACCAATTTATCCAGCAAATAGAACCAGAAATATTTTGTTGAAAATTCTTCATTTTATTTCCTGTTTATCTAATAATTTTTAAATGTTACAATTAATTCCCCGTTTTCAGTAGTTATTTTGAAATCTGTCAACAGTGCCCTGATGCTATATTCTTCACACATCTCAATACCTAAACACGTGTTGCTCAACACAGTTGCCGTTTTTTCGACCAGTCCAATTGTTTGTTACAGTAAAAAATAGCGGAAATGGCAACACTCTCAGGAGGCTAGCCTCTAGCGGTCGCGGTGATTCTCGAGCTTATTCGAATCTTTTTCCCAATACACTTTTAGATAACTTAGTTTTAAAATATAAATTTTTTGATAAAATAGCACTGCACAATGAATTATGCATTGTATACTCGGATAAATATATTTTGGGTTAGTACGATATGATAAAATATATAATAGACAATGAATTGCAACGAGTTTTACCTCAGTTTTATAAACTTATGAACCTTTGTTTGACAGTCACCATTCCTGTCACGTCGGCATCGGTGGAGAGATCATATTTTCTACTCTCAAACGAATTAAAACTTACCTGCGAAATACAATGGGCCAAAATCGTTTATACGTTTAATATCTATTCAAAAAGATTTAGTAAAACACTTAAAACAAAATGATACATTTTATGATAATATTATTGATCATTTTTCGCAAACTAAAGACCGTAGAATTCCGTTATTATATATAAAAAATTAATAACAAAAAACAAATGAAAAATTCCAAAAAAAATAAAAAACAAAAAATAATTTTTTGGTAAGAGAAACTCTATACATCCACGTTGGTTCTTGCTGGGCAACAATTAATTTTGTCACTGAAGTAGCTGGTACGGTCGCTGCGCAAAGGTTAAATTAATTGGCTGAATAGAGTATATTTTTATAAAAACGTTTTATGTTCAGCCTCCCCTCTTAAAAAGTTCACGAGCCGCCACTGTTAATAAACTTTCATAAACAAACCACTATTTTGTTTAAAAATAAAAATATATCTTTGTTACCTTTTTCTCATTTGAATATTAAATTTAAAGTACAATGCTTATTTCATCCTACTATAAATTAATGTAAATAATTTTTTTTTCAATAGTAAATGCTTTTGAAATAAAAACAAACAAGTGGTGATACAGAATCATTCTTAAAAGATTCTAGATTTTAAATACCAGAATATTGGCTCTTAATATTCCAATCTAAGAGTTTAATCAAAACCATCATTGTATTTAATTATGTATCCAAGTGTTGCTAATAATCAATTATTAATAGATCAAACGAATGGATATTGTCCATTGATTCAACATTTTGACATGTTTTTTGATGAAGTATTATTTAACATCTATTCACGTTGAGCTGTTTTTTTAAGAGCTTCCTATCTATTTCTGTTATTAGGTTTTTGACTTTTACTTAAATGAATGTTATTTAATTTATGCTAATGTTTGATAAAAAAATTATCATTATCATATGACCTACTGATACTTAGAATTAATAATTGTTATCAACATGTATGTTAATAGTTGCACTTTTTACATTTTTTTTCTCATATCATTAAAAAACAACCTGTAAAATTTTTGTCTTATCCTGTATACTGTGTACATTTTTTAGAATCATTTGATGTAAGTACCTAGTGTAAAAATTTGGGGTATATCCATACATTTGGATAGGGAAGATTGTTACCTTGTAAGATAAGTCTATCATATTGTTTTCAACAGAAGTTTCAATATATTGACGTCAGTATTTTATCTATAGTCATCAAATACCATTGTTAGAATAAACCTGTTGTACAAAGTTAATAAACACAGTTAACTTGTGAAATTAAAGTGTACTGGACTGATTGGAATTTTATTGGTGTGTTAAATTAGGGCTATTAATGATTTTAATTTAATTGTTATTCTGTATAATGTGAATCAATTTATAAACTGATTGTCAATTTTACATTTATATCAAGTGTTTCATTACCTGTAGAGTGTAGATAGGCTGAGTCATAGAGAAATAAATAAGAGATCTGTTAAACGTGTAGTGTTCTGTGGCATAAAGTTACCACTAGCACCTAGCTTAGCTACAGGTATGAACAATCACTTAAGACGCGGGCTTTTTGAATTTTTAAATTTTCCGGAGACGAGTAATATTGTACAATATTTGCAATTAAATGATTTTGCACTTTAATATTTGTTTTGTAGTCTTAAGTCAATAACATTATTGTGCTAAATCATTCAGCTGCAAATATTGTATTAGGTATAATATAGGGAATGATCGTAGGAGATTAAAAAATTCCTTTGCAAGTGAGAAACTATTATTAATTTAACATTCAAATGGTATTGACATTGGTGTACCCCAAGGCAGCGTCCTAGGACCACTTTTATTTATTTTATATATAAATGATTTAAACCTATTTGTTGATTGTGATTTTGTTAATGTTTTTGCAGATGACTCCCTAATAGCCTATGTTGATAATAATTTAGAATATGCCGTACAAAGAATGAATCTGGCTCTTAACTCTGTCAATAATTACTTAATGTATAATAAACTTAACGTATTAAAAACAAAAGCTATGATAATAACTACATAAATATGACAACATAGATTTAAATGAAATTAATATTACAATTAATGATGAGAAAATTGATATTGTAACATCAACTAAATACCTTGGTTTTCAACTTGATAATATCTTATTATTTGGTGATACTTTTTTGCAAGAATATCAAGAAACCTATCAGCTGCAACTAAAATCACAGTTTATCGTTCAATTATTCAACCACATTTAGACTATTGTTCATCAGTTATATTCCTTTTTAACCTAAACCAAACTTCTCAGTTGCAAAAACTGCAAAATCGTGGTATGAGGATCATCTGAAAATGTGGCTGGCAATCATACTTCAGTATCTATTATGCTCAATTCGCTGCAATATTGGCTGCAATATTATTTGACAATGGTATTTGTATATAAAATATTGAATAATTTAGCACCACCTTACTTGCAAGAATACATTACTTTTAACAATAATATTCATACCTACTCTACCGGAAATAACAATAATTTATATATAGTTAGAACATATAAACGTACGTCCATGAATTCCCTATTTTTTAAATGCTTCGATCATTATAATAAATTACCAATGTGTATAAAATCTAGTTCGTCATTAAGAATTTTTAAAAACAAAATATTGAAACATAATTTTAATGTTTTTTTTTAGATGTAAATATTAGGGTTACCTATTTCAATAAACATTTTTTTTCTTTCATAAAATAAAATATCCAAAAAAACATACAAAAACAATCAATATAAAATAAATCAAATACAGTATCCGCCAAAATAAACAGTACCGAAAATAAAAATAAAAATTAATTTTTAATTTCTGTAATGTAAGTGTTCAAAATGTTCACCATTTCGACGCAAACAAGCTTCATATCGATTTTGTAAGTCAATAAACATATTTATAAAAAGTGGTTGATGTAACTGCCGAAAAATATTTTGTATTCTTTCCCGTAGTTCGGCAATATTCGCCGGCGGATTTTCTTTGTCCTTCATTATGCCCCAAATGTATGCGTCAGGTGGCGTCAGATCAGGTGAATGAGAAGGATATTCGAAATCTGTTCCCCGAGAAATTATTCTATTTTCCGTATGAACGAAAATAATGCTCTACCAAAAACACTTTTTCTTCCGTTGTTAGAACCATTTTTAAATCAAATTTAACTGCAGCGTACTATTAATATATCAACTAATGACAATTAAGTCAAATATGACAAATCCATATTACATAAACAACTCCACAGCACTCTCTGTTTCGGTACTGTTTATTTTGGCGGATACCGTATATAAAAAACAGCCTTCAACAAATAATCAAATAAATCACAGTTTTAGTCTTAATTTTAAACAAACTAGGTTATAATGAAAAAACAACACTTATTTCTATAAAAAACAGCCTTAAAGATTTAAGAATAAATAAAACAATAACAAAAATGTAAAGCAATTTATTATATACATAGTAGGCATGAAGAAAAGTATGTGAAACTATATTTTTGTTAATTATTTTGGGGAATTGAACCACAATCTTTTTCTATTTTTTAATTCAACGTTTTGGTAGCTTTCCAGCTACCGTTATCAAGAAAAATGAAGTTTTTAAATTATGGGACATTGCTGTCTATTTTTTGCAACTGTTTATGTTTTCGATATTCTACACTATTGTACGGGCCAGGAACCAAACACTCTGAAAGCTTAGGAAAAACTAAGTATCTTTTAAGTGGAAATTCACGTCATAAGAAAGTGTGCCCAGTTCAATATTGATAAAGGAGGCAAATGATTATCATAATGTCGGATAGTCAAGCAGCCATTAAAGCACTGAGCTCTTGTGTTATCAGTTCCAAAATGGTGTGGCAAACTAAATGAACTAGGCGAGAACAATATAGTCACCTTACTGTGGATTCCAGGACACAATGGGATAGAAGGAAATGAAATAACAGATGAACTAGCAAAGAGGGGGATTTGAACACCCTTTTGGGGGCCGGAGCTCTTTTGCGGTATCAGCTCCAATGTAATATTGAAAGAAATAGGCAAAGCCGAAGAAGATCTGACCATTGGAAAGATCTAGTAGGACTTAGACAATCAAAGATTCTTCTGGGTGTCTATAACCTGTTGACATCAAATGAATGCATAACTCAAAGTAAAACTCCACAAAGAGTTTTAACAGGGATCCTTACGGGATATTGTCGCCTGAATGGGCACCTGAAAAAGCTCAAAATAGTGGAGGAAGAAGAATGTAGATTCTATGGCATGGAAGAAGAAACCTCCATCCACATACTTGCGAATTGCACAGCAATTCAGAATCCTAAGGCACAACACCTTGAGATTACTGGATAGAAGAGGGACATTTACCAACGTTAAAGCCTGCAGATATCCTAAAATTCCTCCGAGAAATAGGACTAAAGAAGCTACTAGTCTCTGAGACTTTCCTCAGGAACTAAGTAGAAGTAAGGGGGCACAATAGATCTTTTAGGTCTCAGTGAATGTCACCCCAATTTACATATACACATACATACATTTCCCAAAATAATGAACAAAAAGAATAATGAATACACCACAAGGTCATAGGTAATGGCTAAAAGAGGAACTTGAAACAAGTCCGAATTGGTCGAAAATTACAGTGAAACTTGAAATGTGAAATCTGGTGTTAAGTACACTCAGTTTTTTTTAAATATTGTAAAGTCCAATAAATAAAACTAATATTTTTATATTTAGACTAGGTGGTGTGGGCGCAAGTTCTCCAGAAATTATTTGAATGGAATTTTTTTTCATAATCATGTCCAGAATAAAATGCTGATTACAACGATATATGTTACCAGGCTGTACTTTGGTCGCGAGGGACTATGTTTATCATATCTTAGTAGTGACAGGTTCAGAGAATACCTTATTTTTAACATATTCCCAAATATAGTAATCTAACGGTGACATTGTGGGGATCTTGGTTGTCATCTATCGTTAAAAATTTCATCAATCAATAGGCATACTCCTCGAATATTGTGAGCCGGTGCACCATCTTGTTGAAACCAAGCTTTGTTAGCCTCGTTATTGGGTAAAGCGTGCATTGTTGGTACAATTACTTGTCGTAGAATGTTGTAGTAATGCTCTCCGTTTAAATTTTAAATTTTAATTATTTTTCACAGCACAAAAAACATTAAACAAAAAGGACACTTGAAATTGACTATCCCATGTGACTTGAGGATTTTTGTCACTCCAGATTCCAGAAGTGACTGTTATGGCGGTTAAACATACCATTTTTGGTAAACTTCGATTCATCACACCAAATAATTTGTTTTGTAAAATCTTCATCTTCTTGCAATTTCATTAAAATCCATTCACAAAATTCTACACGTCTCACTTAACCTCTAGGATGTAAATGTTGAGCTAGTGTATACGAATAAGGGGTCCAATAATGTTTTTTTTTTAAATCATGTTAATTGTTCACGTCGAAACCTGCAACATCTGCTCATATTCCCGTAAGGATGAATTTGGATAAGCTGCAAAATATCCCAGGATGTTTAATTGTAAGTCTTCATTATCGACATGGACTGCTTTTACTTATAAACAGACCAAACTGGGAACAGTTTTTCAGTAAATGTTTTACAGTTTCGTCGATGCTTTTCAGGATATCTCTCAGCAAAACACGGCAAGTTCTGAATACTATTATGTTACTCTCACTGTAAATTATAATTAAATTTAAAAAATCATCATAACGTAAATATTTCTTAAATTGAAAAATATAAAGGGTTTCCCATTTACAAAAACGAAGCTATAATCAACTTCCGGTATAACCGGAAGTAGCAAATAGATGGCAATATTTTCATTGCAACCTGAAAATAAATGTGAATAAAACAAAAATAATGGTGATCGGTAAAAACGAAATTCAAACTGTTAGTCTAAGCGATAAAGAAATAGAACAAACGGATAACTTCAAATATCTAGGTAAACAAAGACGGGAAAAAGGAAGCGGAAATTAACAATAGGATAGAAAGCGCAACCAAAGTATACTTTTCATTAATTAACACGTTTGTAAGGAAGAAATAAGTGTCGACGAGGACAAAACAATATTCAAGCCGATCCTGATCTATGGTTGTGAAAGCTGGGTACTCACAGAACAACAAAAAAGCAAAATAGAAGCCATGAAATGAAGTTTCTACGGGGCATAAAGGGCATCACAAAAAAATATAGAGTGAGAAATGATGAAGTTAGAAAGGAATTAGAGGTCGAGCCGATCATGACAGTATGGAACGTCAACAATTAAAGTGGTTTGGACATATGGTAAGAGTGGACAACTCGAGACAATTCAAGTCGATATGGCATACCAAATCAATAAATAGAAGATCTAGAGGCAGACCTAAAAGAAATTGGAATGATGCAATAGCTGATATCCTGGAAAAAGTAACAAGAACTGGAAGAAAGGGAAAGAGCTCGCACAAAATAGGAGAAGCTGGGCAAAATTTGTGTATAAAACAGACTGAACCATTCATGTACAAATCTTATTATGTATCAACAAAACACCTTAACATCTTGGGGTATATTCAGGTTTATGATTATATATATATAACCTTAATATACCCCAAGATGTTAAGGTGTTTTGTTGATACATAATAAGATTTGTACATGAATGGTAGCTCACTCTTCAAACCCCCTTCATTCCAATTTTCATGATTCAGATACCTTTATTAGTTCTCGAGATATTTCTAATTGACCGTTTATCTGCCGCACCCTGTGTATACATTTTATGTAGCGTTATTATAGTGATATTTATAATGATATTACTATTATTTATTTAAACATTTAAAAAAATTTATACCTTTTTATTAAAAAAAAAGTCAGGTAAATTTTTTTTTTCTATTAACAACTCGTATATTTACAATCTGCTTCTTACAGAGCATTAAGTAAATGTGTTGGTTGAGTAGGCTTGGAAGGGAAACACCCATTAGTGTTTCTCCTTATTGATTATTTCTATGATGGATTAAGTCTTCAGGCCATATTTTGTGTAGTCTTCTCGCATCAGGTCCGTTGTTGTATAGTTCTTCAATTAGGCGGTTGTCATGGTTGGTGATTCGGTCCCTGTAGCTGGTGGCTATTTTTTGGTTTTCTTCCGTAACAAAAGGAATGTTTAGATCAGTATTGAGAGTTCTATTGCTGATATACCATGGTGCATCTACGACTGATCTAATTGCCTTAGACTGAAATCGTTGTATTGTTTTGATTCTGGTTGGTTTAGCACATCCCCAATGCTGTACTCCATATGACCAAATAGGTTTTAAGATTGCTTTATATAGAAGAATTTTGATTTACGGCCGAGCAGCCAGTACATTTGTCGAAACTTGATGTCCAACTGTCGGAGTTTGGCTTCCATGTGTGTCTTCCATGTAAGTTGTCGATCTAAGTGTAGCTCAAGGTACTTTGTTTCGGTTTTGACAGGTATAGGTATATTATTCATTGTTAGAGGTGGGCAGTTGCCATGTCGAGTTGTAAATGTAACTTGTACCGATTTGGTTTGGTTGACTTTTGTTCTCCATCTACTATACCAGTCATTGAGGAGGTTAAGGTGTTGTTGGAGCCTTTCTGAAGCTCTATCTGGGTTTTCATCCACTGATAGTACTGCTACGTCATCAGCAAAATATGCTATAGTGGTGTTTACGGTTTCGGGTATATCATACGTATAAATAAGGAAGAGCAGTGGTCTAAGAACGCTTCCTTGGGGGACGCCGGATTTAATTGGGTTGATGGTGGATTGAGTGTCTTCGTGTTTAACGGAGAAATTTTTATCTGTTAAGTAGGATTTGAGGAGCAGGTAAAAGTTATGGGAAAGGGTGTTTTTTAGTTAAAAGAGAAGGCCTGGATGCCATACTTTGTCGAAGACTTGTGAGATATCAAGGAATACTGCGTTGCAGTATTTCTTTTCTTCCAGACTCTTAGCGATTTCATTGACTATCCTGTGGACTTGTTCCGTGGTAGAGTGGTGCTCTCGGAAACCAAATTGATAATTTGGAAGCAGTGTGTGTAGGTCATGTTCTTGGTTGATCCTCTTTAGTATCAGTCTTTCAAGAACTTTACTTGTTGTAGGTAATAGACTGATAGGTCTTATGTCGTTCGTTCGTGTGGAGATTTACCTGGCTTGGGAACCATTATGATTTCAGCGTACTTCCAGATTGTGGGGAAATAAGCTAGACTTATGATTCTGAATATGGTCGTCAGTAAGATGATTGTTTCTCTGGGTAATTGTTTCAATATTTGTCCTGTTATTAGATTATAACCAGGAGCCTTTCGAGGCTTCAGCTTGCTTATTTCTTCTTTGACTTCTGCAGGAGGGAAATATTTGATAGGTAGAGACATTTGGCAGCTAGCGTCTAAAAATTTCTCCATCTCTTGATCTATCTTGTCATCATCAGGTATGAAAACTTCTGTTAGGTATTCAGCAAAGTTTGTCACCTTTTCTTTAGGAGAGCGGGCCCATTCTCCGTTTGGTTTACGGATTGGAGGTACATGTATTTATGGTCTTTTAAATTTTTTTGTTGGTAAAATTTAAAAACTTAAATATGGAAGTGCAATATTTAGGATGCTGTGACTATACTACAATATTATACGAAAAAGCCGCAGTAAGTATGAGTGCGAGAATGATAGACATAATTGGGAAATAACGGTGGAGTTGAAAAGTACACGTACTTAACAATTTAAAAAAAAACTGTTGAACCAAAATTTGTCAAATCGATTTCTTCGACATTGTTTCAAAATATTTAAGGATTTCATAAAAAAAATGAATAATATGATTTTTTTTATATTATTAGTTGTTTTTCACATGTTAAAGTTAGGGTACATTTTTTAATTGTTTAAATGGCAATAACTTGAAAATTATTCTCTTTTTTTTAATGAAAAAATGCCAAGTGTTATTTTTGGTAGAAAATTAGTCAGAAAAAATAATAAAAATTTGATCAACTAAAAAAAACAATATTTTTTATTTGTTTAAACAATCGCTTTTTAAACAATTTCTTACCCTGGTAACATATATCGTTGTAATCAGCATTTTATTCTGGACATGATTATGACAAAAAATAATATATTTATTCTTCGATATCTATTGGTAACACGCTTTACTAAATCCGACAATTTTACAGGAAACTGTAATAATACTTAATTGTTTCAAGCCCATCGGCTTGTTGTGAAATTTTTCGAATTTTGGTTTGAGGTTGGAGGTGAAGATGTCGCTATTGTCACAACTTTAACATTTCCGTTACTGGAAGACATGTATTGATTGTGATTTTAGTGTCAAATTCAGTCCAGGATTAGTCTCTTAGAGCTCTCGGACGGAGAACATATACTTGTACTGATGAGGCGCAAATACGCTGAAAGTTATGTTGTCCCTTCTAATTACAAACCAGAATAGTTGGTTAAATCTTGTAGATCATACCGACCTCGTTTGACTTAGAAATGTAATTCAATGTCTGTTCGGGCTTATAGCCCGGGAGGTAGTTGTTTGTTCTCAGTTGAACGGTCACTGTTTTTGAAAAATATTTTTCAAAACTTTGTTGTAAAGCGTTAGAATAATATTTTTATTCTTCGATAACTATTGGTAACTCGCTTTACTAAATACAGGAAACTGTAATAATACTTTATAAAAATAATGATTTTAATTTTATATTTCAAGCAGATAAAATCATGGAAGAAATAAAACAAAATCAAATTCAAAAGAAGCCTCATCCACTGAAAAGAGTAAACATATTCTCACAGTTGTTTTTCTGGTAAGTATATTATTTCCTAATTTAATGGGTAATAAATTGGTTATGTTTTAAGGTGTAGGTGCATATAAAGGCTGATCATTTTAAATGGTACCAGTATTGCAATTTTGGAAACCATAAAAGTTACGAATTAGATTAAATGAGAGTAAAGGGGCCTTTTTAGGGGACCAATGTAATGTTACCAAAACATGTCTGAAATGTGTATTATTTTCAGAGTTATACAAGGGAAACAAAAAATGACAATTTTTTATTATTGGCTGTAATACGTTTATTTTTGAAAAATCATCTATGCTACATCGTTGTATTCAAGTTTTAAAATACTTGAAAAACGTCAGAGAAGTAGTGCAGGTCCTTATTAAAAAAAACTTGGAATTGAAATGGGAGCAATTTGTTACTCATGACTTTTATTGAAGATGGAAGTCATAAATGGTCAACTATATGTTAGAGGTGATGGATTATCTTCTAAACACTGACCCTGACCATTCCTGCGCGAAGCGATAGTGGGAAGTCGGCTAACACTCTGTAAATGAAACCCAAAAATATTGGCTTGGGTCTAGGTACTTCAGTGTTATAATTCAAAGTATAAAATGGGTAGCGCCTTTCAACCCATTTGCTTAACTGCATTTACATTGTAATAATTACAGAAGTAAAAAACAAACACGCTTTGGTGGCCTTGGAATTTATTATAAAAAAAAATTTATACCTGATCAATAAAAAATCATAACAAAGTTGTCACATTACATGTTATAATTTTAATTAAAAAAATAAATAGTTACTTAGAGAAAGAAAAAAAAAACAGAAGTTTTAAAATCTGTTTATACGGGGTTTGACAAAAAATCATACTAAGAGACCTTTGAAAAATTTAATTAGCACAAAAAGTTTATGGTAAAAAAAGAAAAAGAAATTACATACATAGGATAATTCCAGAATATCGTAAAAATAGACAAACATCAAAGTTTACATTAATGGTTGGCAACCCCTTTCGGTTGTATTCAGTTTTTTTCCAACGGACTCTCATTTTTCGCACCAATTTTCGAAATGAATCGATTATCCCTGTAAAATTAATCCCTTCTTCCTTTTTAACTTCTTCAAATACAGCTTTTATCGTTGGTATTCGACTGTGAATAGCTGCAAATGAATAAAATATTCTCCTAATAATTTCCTCTTCAAACTCATCTACTGATCCTCTTGGGGTGCATGGTTTGATAATATTTTTTCTTGGTGACTTAAACTTTTCACCACTTTTTTTTAAACCAGCTTCTTTAATTATTCTTCTTACGGTGCTCAGCCCAACACCAGTGGCTACTGCTACTCTTTCTTGTAACCGATTTAGGGGAAGTTTAAGTTTATCTTGTTCCTTTTCTTCTTCCATGATTTTCTATACGTTGTAAATTATTACATGACTCTGGCTGTGAACCACTCGTTTAGAATTGCGCATGATTGAAGATTTGTCTGTAAAAAAATTTTAATTTATAGGAGAGCAAAAATAGACCGTTATCACACTTCAATATAAGTTGGCACTACTAAAGTTTCTTTTATGTAGATAATTGAATTAAGATTATAATCATCAATTTAGACTTTATTTAACTACACTATTCATATATTTAATTTGAATAAATAAATAATAATATATACTTACATTACTAAATTTATAAGTCTAAAACAATCGTAAACTCCTTTTAACTATGAACTATACTGTCTATATCAAAAACTAAATATTAAAACGCGTTACCCTTAAAATAAAGGATATTTTCAGTTAAGTGTATAGGTATCTCGGAGTCGTATATTCGTCGTCTGCGCATGGTGGGGTTACTGTTCATGAGATACTCCAACACCTCTACATCGTTGTATTTGGCATTTGAATTACTGCACAAAATTTAGATAAAAGATACAAGTCCGTATTTGAGAAAAAAAGTTGATGATTTCCTTGAAGACACGAAACGTCTTAGAAAAAAGGAAGCTACTTACTAAGCCATCCAATGTCAAACCAAATAAATTTTCCCTTCACCATTTTTTGATATTTTCAAAAATAAATGTGTTACAACCAATAATAAAAAAATTTACAAATTGAAAATAACACACATTTCGGACATGTTTTGGTACCTTCCCAGAAAAGGCAACTCTTAACCTATCTCGTAACTTCTAGGCTTACCAAATTAGCTGTTGGTACAATTTAAAATTATCATTATATATATTTTATTGAAATTTCAGTTGGTTTCCTGGTTTCCTGTCAAAAGGATTCAAAAGAGATCTAGATGAAAATGATATGTATGCTACTAGAAACTCTCAAAAATCAGATTATCTAGGCGAACGTCTTGAGGCTGCATGGAACAAGGAACTGTTGAAGAAAAACCCATCATTGTTACGTGCACTATTTACAGTGTTCAAGCTGGAATTGCTGTGTTATGCATTCTTTAATGCTTTTACGGAATTTATCAGGTGAGTGAACAATGTCTTATAAATGTTTAATCTCAAAAAGGAGTAAACTCTTCATTGTCAAGAAAATCAATATGAAAATTGATTAATGATGATATTTGAGTCTATAATAAATTTTTAAACCAAATCTAAAAGAAGCAAGTGATTTTCGAGTTAGGAGCGGGAACGGAAAAAATTATAATTGACAATCAAAAATATACTTTTTTTCCTCCCTATATTGTAAACAACGCATTTTGATACTGTTTTGAAGGACGTAAGTAACAATTACCAAAAAGCTATGGATTGCCCTTGTCGACGGGTTCTTGGGTGGTAATAATTTATGCCATATGAAACGTGTATGTTATTTATTTATATGAATATTAATAGTACAATTATTTACAAAATTTGGATAAACGTTTTCTCGTACCTAATATGATCTAAAATCTCAATTCGTTCTTTTTCAGATATACGATCCATTGTTACTTTCAATAAAAACCAACATAACTAATTTATTAAAACATCAAAGTTGTTATTGTAGTGGTCATATCTAGACTAGACTATAAGCTTAAAATGGTGTTAATTCTACATACTTTTATTAAAATTATGTGGTTTAGCTCATTCGATCCGGAATAATGTCTAGATCATTGTGCCAAATAATTAAATTAGCCCATAAAAAATTCCAAAAGTTATAAACAATTAAACACCTTCAAAAAATAGTGTTTGGTTTGTAGCTTATTGTTCGTAAATTATAAATATTTTCGTAATTTGAAAAAAAGATCCTTAAAGAGGAGGAAATTTAGTAAAAAAAAGTTCCAACTCCCGGAACTGTACCTCCATTATTTATAATTTTAATTTAACGCTGAAAATAGCCCTCCGCGCGCCATTGTTAGGTTGCGCGCACGGCCTCGAAATTTTTTAAAGTACTTAAAGTTAATTCAAAAATCTAAAAAAATTATAGTATAATCTAAACACTTTAAAGAATTGATTCCCGTTGGAATTTTTCATAAAAACAAATTTTTCAATATGCTAGACGATTGTTAATTAACATTATTCCGGATCGAATGAGCTAAACCACATAATTTTAATAAAAGTATGTAGAATTAACACCATTTTAAGCTTATAGACTAGACTAATCCATCTAAATGTACTATTTTAACTTTGGCGAAGATAATGTAATTGGAGCTAAAACTCCGAAATTATGGCATTTAGGTATAGGGAAAATTACATGAAAAATGTTCAGTATTTCTTAAGGATTTCAAAAGGCAAAAAATATACAGGGTGATCAATTTGAAATAATTAAGTTCATTATTATTTTCGGAAAAAGGAAAGATCTGACAACAATGTAAATACCACCATAATATCGGCCATAACATAAGATCCTTGCACGCCAAAATCTATAAAAATCGTGGGATCCGTTTCCAAGATAGATGAGGCGTTCCATACTTGAAACTCACTCTGCATAAAAAGTCGATATTTATTTTGTGCAAATTAAGTGAATGTTTAAACAGTAATTTTTAATATTTTTTTTAGAATAGCTCAACCATTGCTTATATCAAGATTAATAAGTTATTATCAACCAGGATATACAATAATCAATAAAACAGAAATATATGTAAATGCATTTTTTATCGTCGTAGCATCTTTAATCCAAGTAATTTCAATCCACAACTACCAAATTCACGTAATGGCGCTAGGGATGAAAATTCGCGTATCGGCTTGTGCATTAATATACAGAAAAGCATTGAAACTAAGCAAAACGGCATTGATCGATACTACGATCGGACAAATGGTTAACTTATTGTCGAACGATGTCGGAAGATTTGATTTTTCAGCTCAGCACATTCATAATTTGTGGTTAGCACCCTGCGATACAATCATAGTTATGATCCTATTATATTTTTATGTTGGAATCACCGGATTGATTGGTTGTGCCTTCCTTTTGAGTTTTGTTCCTTTTCAAAGTAAGTTATAATTAATATTTTTTGTTGTAGTCTTAAGCCGGGTCCACGCTTTGTAACAAAACATGTTTTAACTAGCTGCGAGATGATCAACACGAATTCTTTATGTATTTTTGGATGTATGTTTCTTTTGAAGCTGTATCCCATATCCATGGTTTTTGTTCTTTTGTTGTTATTAATAGCTCAATTTTAAAATGATTTTTTTTCTTTTACAATTTGGCGTTGCTCAAATTCAAAAAGAGATCAGCGAAAACGTTTAAAATATGCTACAACAAAACAATGAATTGAAACCACCACAACTCAAATCAACACCCATTAACGTCATTGAAGCAGAAGCAGTAGAGCCCCCTCAACCTCTTCAAAGAAAATCATTTAGCGACACATTCATAGCATAATTATATTCTAGACAGGCCCCAGCTATTCGATCGATACATAATCAGAAAGTTTATAAAATTCAAGTTGTTAAGAATTAAATTTCATATATACACACACATTTGTGAAGTTGCTGTTTTTTGCATATAAGTATATGTATATAAGTTAAAGGAATTTATAAACAAAATTACTCACGAAGATCAGTTTCACTTCCACTATCGTCATCCAGATAGGTAATAAACTTTTCTTTGGGAATTTTTTCTATATCCATATATGACTTTTCCACACTTTTGATATGGGAAACACTCTTGGCCCAGCTGCTATCAGGAATGATTGCAGTTTCTATCTGAATAAGAGCTACCACAGTTGAACTTAAGGCTGGAGAAGTATTATTTCTTCGAACTGCTGACTTAAGCTGATGCCATATATGTTCAATTGAAACATACAGTGATAAGGAGGAAGTCTGAGCACCGCTTGTTCCAAGCTTTCAGCCAATGAACCACAAAAATATTTCTTTTTTATCGAATAACTGCGTAAAACTTCTAGTAACTGTTTTTTTTGTGTACTTTTCCTTATAGTACATATCATTATTCAACATATATTCTTGTATAGTGGCTTTGGTGTGATTTGAACATGGTGCTTTATCTAGTCTTCGACGATTTTACTGTTGAGTGGAATATTTGTTACGAGTTTATTTTGGAACCAGTCTTCAAATAATTCGGCTGTAGTATCTTCATGATGACTAAAGAGACCTTAATATTCTTTTCCGATAAAGATAAAACGCATTTGGTATAAAACCATTTTGGGTTCCTAAGTGAATTATCTTAGGTCTCCTTTATTAGACGGCGCAATATTTTGGCACAATTCAGATGAGTCTACCCAACCTTTGTTTGGAATATCGTGTGTATCGAACCAAGTTCCATCCAAAAACAATACGTTTATTGCCAATAAATATTCCAATCCGCACAGATTCCATTATGATTTTTCAGCTACTAGTGAGTTGCATTAAATGCCAAACTATTTCATGAGATATTTTAATTCGGACCTGGGAATCTTTTAAGGGACACACACTTTTTTTAAAAATGTATGCTGTGATTGCGCGCAAAGTTATGGTAAAGAAACTAAATATTGTTTACTTATTACTTTAATTACTTTATATAATGTACATATATTTAATTTGAATATGCCTTATAACATATAGTTTTTACAAAATCTATTCTGGATATTTCTTTATTTTTAAATTTACCTATCAAATATTTTAATTACCTTTCATAATTATTTTTAAATTTTTTTTTTAAATTTAAGCTATTCAATTGCACATAAGTTCCTACTTGAACATTTTTTAATTCATTTAAATATACAGAAGTCAGAATACTCTGTATTTTCCTCAGCCAGCGGTTCGAAGAGACTAGCCTGCCCACACGATGACCTGGTTCATGACTACTAATGACTAAAACAGCTAGAGACGACCGTTTTGTTGTTCCTAGTGCTTTGAGGAACCGACTGGCCACAGGAGTTTCCCTTTGAAATCATCTGCAAGAAGTGGAGTTGAATTTTACACGATAACACTTGACTTGTACAATAGAGGATTGGAGTCTCTCGTATCGTATTGTTTTCCAATGAATCGAAACCTGACAAAGGTTCCACAAGACCATATGGTAACGTTCATAGCTTTTCTTGGAGAAGAAACTTCTTTTTATATATCTCGGATACTTACCTACTGTTCATGTGCTCATTAATTACAATTAATTTGTTGCCACGTTCACTCAACATAAACTCCAATTTCAAAATACTATATATTTAATATTTGATACCTGTATTTGTACTGTCTTCACCCAATGTCATTAAGAAAACAGATATTGGAATAGTATTATTCTAAGAATTTATTTATATACCTACCCTAATGTTAGATAGGTTTTCTAAAAATTTGAGTCCACATGCCTCAATCGCCTTAATCCTTCCGTTGTGCGCAATCACAACATCCGTCTTCATGGCAAATTTCAGTACCCCAGGAGGTATTTGCCGGCTGCGCGCAATCACTATATACCGTTTCGAACAATAGGTTATAATGAGGTTATAATGAGGGTCGTCGGCTTATATTGATTTATTACCTTCTTAGATCTCTGGTCGTACTTTACCAGCTATGAAGATATTTTATACTCGTCAAATACACTTCCATATTATGCTGAACAACGTCGTATTTTATTCTCTGCTAAAATAAAAACATGGTTACATAAGTCCAAACGAAGACTTCACCGAACGAATTAATAGTTCCTGGCCGGGGTACAATATATATATATATATATATAGGAAATAGTTCGTTGCCGATACTAGTTAGGTCTAACTATTATTGTGGGGGATGCGGCAATGTGAATAAGTGAACTCTTTTTAGTTTGTTTTGAGCTTTCGGTAATTTATTATCACCATTATCAAAGAACTACAAAAGATACATTTATAGATATTTCAAACAGGTATAAATAAATTCAGTTTAAAAGTAAAACATTAATTACTTACAACTAAGCGAGGTTAATCACAATATCTATATATAATATGTATAATATGGAGAAAAAACTTGGTATAAGATATAATTTTCTTTTTCAAGAAATTAAATTAAAAATAAAACTATCAAAATTGACGTTACGACATCGATGTTAATTTTTAGTAGTCATAGAAATGTCTTTAAATATGTTTAGTATATTAGCAAGTGAAATAATAGTTGGTAAGTTAATATAAAGGAACAGAATTCTCATCTTCAATATTTGAATTTTTTGTTTTTTTGTCAAAAGATAATAAATAGCTATAAATTGTACTAAGTTTTTGAATATCAGTTCTTTTATTTAAGCAATTATCTTCTTGAGATATGAATGCAATTTCCAGGAAAATCCTTTTAGTTTAGGTATATATATATATATACACTGTGTCCGTAAAGTATGGAACAAATTCATTTTTAGCTAAACAGACCATTTTAAGAAATAATCCTGAAACACGTCGATTTTTTATTTTAATTTACCGTATTTTAAAATAATAATCTAATATACAGGGTAATTACTTTCGAGTAATGACGTCACCGTCATTTTTTTTAAATGGAACACCCCCATTTTGTTTCAATTTTCGGATTACTCTAGCTGAGCTGATTCCAAAAATGTATCACATGTTGATTCCAATTGGTACAGGGTGAACAAAAATACAATAGTTTTGTGTGTGCTCATAAAGTAACGAGTAACATTCTTTATTAGTTAAATTAACAATATTATCAAAAATACTTATGAAATACATGACTTTATAAATGTTCGAACTGCAGCCCTTGCTGTATTTGACAGTAACCCAAACGGTGTACAAATTCTTGTTGAACCTTGTTTATTGTGTCTTGAGAAATATTGTTCATTGCTGTCCGAATTCTCTCTTTTAATTCTTGAATATTTGCTGGTTTCGTTTGATACACAACATTCTTCAGATGGCCCCACATAAAATAATCTAAAGGATTGAAATCTGGTGACCTCGCTGGCCATTCAATAGGTCCACGTCTACCAATCCACCTGTTCGGAAAAATTTCATCTAGGTACCTTCTAACATCTACAGCATAATGTGGAGGTGCACCATCCTGTTGAAACCATAAACTTTCATCAAAACCTCCAGGATTACGTCTGCTGGGAAACAAATTACGTAAAGTAGGTACGAATACCCCCTTAAAAACCCAAGGTACGTTGCCCCGTTTAAATTACCTTCGATAAAGTAGGGTCCGATGATTCGATTTCTTACAATTCCAACCCATACATTTACCTTTTGCGGGTATTGTCTATGATGCTCACGCATCCATTGGAGGTTTTCTTTTGCCCAGTATCTACAATTCTGACGGTTAACCTCGCCATTTAACGTGAAAGTGGCCTCATCAGAAAAAATAATGTTTTGTATCAAGAGAGGGTCTCGGTGACATTTATCCATCATTTTTTCGCAAAATTGGATTCTTCTATCGGGATCATCTTCGTTTAATTCCTGCACAAGTTTGATTTTATAAGGATGCCATTTTTCAAGCTTTAATAGTTTGTGTACCGTTGTTTTGCTAACACCGATATCGCGACTAACTTTACGCACAGAAGTGTGCGCATCTTCTTCAAAACTAAGTAAAACTTCTAATGCTGTATCAGCATTTGCAGAGGGACGACCTGATTTGCGTACATTTTCAACCGTACCAGTTTCTCGAAATTTCTTTTCAATCTTACTGACTGTTGAACGCGTTATAGGTCTTTCTGGATATTTACCATTAAACAAATTGCACACTTCCATCTGAGTTCGCGATCTGTCTCCATACACAATCATCATAAGTATTTCAATTTTTTGTTTTACACTTAACTCCATTTCTACTTCTAATTAAATCTAAGCAATAATTGAAACATTCACGGATACCAAAAATTTTGTAGTACTTAACTGTCACTGAACATCAATAAATTACTAAACAAATAATGACATTTCACAAAAAATTAGACGACTATGTTTTTTTTAAATTGATAAGAAATAATTTCTTTCATATTCTGTCTGATAGACCACAAGTACAACTTCAGGGTGTTACATTTAAACCAATTGCCGCTAGACAGAAAGTATTTTTGATAATATTGTTAATTTAACTAATAAAGAATGTTACGCGTTACTTTATGAGCACACACAAAACTATTGTATTTTTGTCCACCCTGTACCAATTGGAATCAACATGTGATACATTTTTGGAATCAGCTCAGCTAGAGTAATCCGAAAATTGAGACAAAATGGGGGTGTTCCATTTAAATAAAATGACGGTGACGTCATTACTCGAAAGTAATTCACCCTGTATATAAGATTATTATTTTAAAATACGGTAAATTGAAATCAAAAATCGACGTGTTTCAGGATTATTTCTTAAAATGGTCTGTTTAGCTAAAAATGAATTTGTTCCATACTTTACGGACACAGTGTATATAAAAACTATACATTTTTTTTTATGGGGCACAGCCAAAATGATTTGTTGATGGTAAAGAAGACTCTTTTTTACTTTTTTACATTTTGGCTGTGCCCCATAAAAAAAAATTTATAGTTTATTTTTCAACTAGTCAGCCGTAACTACCCTACTGCTCATATATATATATATGAGCAAAGGATGCGGATGTGCATTCTATTATTCTAGTATATCCTATAATTTTTTACAGCAAAGAAACCTCAATTTATATACTAGAAAGTTACGCTGTATTGTTTGTCATGAAATATGTTACTTCGGATTTAGCAAAGAATACAGTGATTTTTAACGATAAACTGCTCCTGAAGAATAGCTCAAATTTGTATTAATCCATACATCTTTAGAAAGTAGAAACTTCATGTAATTCGATGATAAAAAAACATACAAGGTGTTTCATTTGAAGTCTCATTATTCATCTCCAAAAAACCAACATTTTTTCCTGCAGTCAAGGGATAATAACATCAAATTGACAATAAAGTGAATTTTTCTTAAAAATTTTTCAAGCTATTTAGTCAAAACCGCTTCACGATACCTCAACCGGTTTTCTAGTTATGGGCTAATTGAATTTGTCGGAATTCAAATGATCATCCTGTATTTATTGGGTTTAAAGTGGAAAAATATACTGATTGATAGTGGCTAACGTCACTGTTTTGTCTTCAATAACGTTCATTGGGATTTATGTTGTACCAGCTATAGTTATGACCCTGATCTCACAAAATTGAACCCCCTTCCTTATCGGTTTAAGTGTGGGCTTCCAAGGGCTTCACATTTTCATATTAAAACAATCTATTTACTTTTTTTAGTGTATATGGCCAAGTTAACATCACAATACAGATTGAAAACTGCTGTACGAACGGACGAAAGAGTAAGATTGATGAATGAAATTATAAGTGGAATTCAAGTTATAAAAATGTACACTTGGGAGAAACCTTTCGCCAAACTCGTAGAATTTGTAAGAAAGTAAGTTCAATTATTAGTTTTTAATATAAACCTAATTTATTGTTCTATGTAAATTTTATATAATTACAAAAATAATTAATGTGAATTATAGCAGAATTTGTTTTTCCTCACTGAAAGACTATTTTATGGGTTTCATTCTTAACTTCTCGACTTGATTTTAGAGTCGAAGAATTCTGGAGGCTGTCTACATCACTAGATATGCTCGAGAAAAAATTCAACATGGAATCATCGTAGAACGAATGGAAGTGTGAAACAAATAATAGGTTTCGGTAAAATCATTAATAAATATTTTGCGAGGTTTTAAGGGTTATAAACCATTAAATTTTAACATAATAGTAATTTTGACATTATGCAATCATTTTTAGTGGTTTCAAACTTTTATTTTAAATGAAATTTGTCATTTGGTATAATAATTATCATTAATATATCCTGGAAAGCGGTGAAGGTTCCCAAACATATATTCCTTTCTTTGATTGCCTTGGTGCCTTTTTCAGTTTTTATTGTTTGAGTGATCTCCAACAGCGATATTTACAGTATTGTGTGAATTAATGTGAACATTGGTAATATCTTTTTTATTTCAACTTGACAAGACTGCTGTGATATTTTTGACAGGTGTTTCTTGACATCCCATATAACCTATTATTCTGTAATAATTATTATTGCTATAGACCATTCCAGAATGACGTCACTGGCAGGTCTGCCATATTGTGCTGGAGGGTACATTTACAAGTAAACAACGGATATTCATTCATTCGTTTGGGTTGTGCTCAACAGCCCAGGCACTTGAACTGAATCTTTGTACCATTTCCCATGTTATCTACTTCGTGTCTTCTATAAAGGCCACTAGTTTGACTGGAGGGATTTTCAGTAGTTGTAATGGTTGTATTAATTCCTCTCTAAAGTGCTTTCGTCTAAGTACTTGTAAGTTCTCGCAGAAGCAGAGTATGTGAGCAGGTGTTTCATCACAGAGTTCACATTTTCTGCACATATGTTCACTAACTTTGCAGATGTTTCCTCAGGGTGCATTGTCCAGTCGCCAGGTCGGTAACTGTCTTCAAATGTCTCTTACCCAGTTTCAATGGCCTGGTTGAGAGTTCCTTGTCTACCTTGTTCCTTTAGAGCCTTCTTTAGCTAACTGGTCCGCCATTTCATAACCTGCAATCCCCTAATGTGCCGGCACCCATATTAGAGACACTTGTTTCTTGCCAGCCTGTTAAGGGATTCTTTGCAGTTTTTTACCAGTCTAGACCTAGTTGTTGGATTACTGATAGCTTTAAGCAGAGACTAGCTGTCAGTGAATATTTTAATTTTTTGTTCGGTGTATCCTCTTCAGATGTTTTCATCAAAACATGCTATAGCGGCAATCTTCTCTGTTTGAAACACAGTCGTTTTTCGACCAAGGCTAAAGAACATTATCTTTCTTGGTCCTTTTATACCAGCCCCAGTGCCATGGTTTGCTTTCGAACCGTCGGTGTTTACTCGCTCAGTGAATATATTCTCGGGTGTCATGCTATCAAAACTCGTGTGAAATATGGGTTCATCTAGTATTGTCCCACTTGTATCAGTGTGTCCTTTTCGAATATTGTTCGATCCCGATCTCAGCCTAAGAATTGCCATCATTGCCTCCGCCCGTACAAAAAGTTTTAAAGGAGGAAATCCAATGAGGGCTTCCATTGATACCGTCCCCGTGCTGTTCATTGCCCCGGTAATTCCAAGAAGGGCTTGTCTTTGGATTGCAGTTAATATATTTACTGCAGAGCACACTTCTGCCCTCCTCCACCAGACTATTTTTCCATAGGTGATCGTTGACCCTATCACAGTTGTGTAAAGCCAGTGAACCACCTCAGGTTTTGCTCATAACTCTTCTGCATTGCCAGAAAAGCCTAGTTGCCCTGGTAGTAATTTTATTCAGGTGTGCCTTCCAATTCAGTTTGGAATTAAAGGTCACTCCCAGATATTTAACTTCTTTGGATATTTCTAGTTCTCCTCCGAACATCAGTACTCTACCCTGCGGGATAACTCTTCTATTCGTAAAAGCAACTAGTCTGCTTTTTTTGGATTAACTGAAAAGTACTCTTCAAGACACCATTCCTCCACAATTCGTCGTGCTTCTTGTAGGACATTCATAACTACCTCTGGGAATTTCCCATTGGTGACAATCACTATGTCGTCCGCAAAGCCCTGCATCCATACGGATAATAGTTAGACTTTAATTAACAGTTAGTTCTTGAAGGTATCTAAAATACCATCGCTTTGTAGTGTTGATAAGTGTGCTGCGATGCTTGGATTAGTGCTTCAAAACGGGGCAACCTCAGTGAATCACAACTTTAAAATTGGCGTGTGTGTTCTAAGGTTAGTTAGTGTACCTAGATCAGTCAATTTTTGTTCATAAAACACAAACACACAAAGTTCAACTCCAACTAATCAATTCAGTTACCCTCTAGCACAATATGACCGACCTGCCCAAGTCATGTATTCTGAAATGGTCTATTGTCAGTAATTTTTAGTACGAGAAAGTTGGAATACAAACATAACTATTTTCCGAAATGGTATATTATGTCCTTAAATGTGGTCATTAAAATTGTAGGAAATCTTATGCCATATTACATGAGAGTAGATTAAAAAAAAATTCAACCCTCAATTTTTCAGAAATTGTTAAACAATTTCAAATTTTATTTATTTAAGTGGCAAGCATAATCAAAATGACTAAATCGAGGATATATAAAGGAAATGTTTCTGAAATTGTAGGTGCTTTTAAATTTTGAAAATTCAAAATGGCGGCCGCGCAAACTGACTATATTATTTACAGTAAAAGCCAAATAAAGTTGCGCTTACGTCATCATTGCGAACAATTGCAGCGTTGTCAGATTGTTCATGAAATATGGAAATTAACAGAAAATAACTGAAGTAAACACAAAATGTAAATGTTGAAAATTTCACAATTCTCGATAAATTTATAGTTTTTTTCCATTTGTGTTTTTTGTTAATTACAATTAGGAATTCTACAATAAAAGTGGTAAGGTTATTACTGAGTTACCAAATCTTTTCATAAATAAATATAATAAACATAAGAACACAAGCAATAAAATAAAATATGTTTTAATAATAAACGTAATGATGTTTTATTCACATATTATCTCTTGCACAGCATTTAAGGGCAACAAAGGGCCATTATTATTCCTTTATTGTTCAAAATAATTAACTAATGAAGCCACAAGTTCTTTGCATCGGCTATTCAGCTGTTTGGGCATTTTGACAATCACAGAAGAAAATACTTTGTTGTTTTGAAAAATTTGAAAATTTTGATTATAAATTTCTGTCACAAGAAAATTGAAAAAAATACCTCAAAAATCTATGTCACATAGAAGATAAATCGACAACTTGACCAAATATTTTATCTGATATGTTTTGTTTATTTTTAATGGAAGATTCAACATATCCTTCGGCCACGTTGGAGGATTTCCATCCTCCATGTCTCTTTAGCACATCTATTGTTGCTCCCGAATCAGCTAATATAGACGCAGATGTACGTCTAAAACAATGTCCAGTATATCTTGTCGCATTTTCTAATTTTAAAAAAGCTGCTATTTTCCGTGGAAATATACAAAACATGTTTTTCCCACTGGATGCTTAGTACATTCTCTGTCAATGTATTGAACAAAACATTTTGAATGAGGGGTCCCAATTTTTCGTAAAGCCACATACTTTCGGATTATTTGGACAACATTTATCCTATTGTTTTCTGAATTTTTACCACAAAATTTCTATTAACTTTATTTTTGGTGTTTCTTACCGTTATCAGGAAGAAATCTCCCATATCGCTCACGTCGTTCGCTTCTAAATTCACCAGCTCTTTTCCTCGGCAAGCTCCCGCAACGCCCATAATTAGAACAACCTACAAAAAAATCGTTTCCTTAAAATCTTATGCATATAATTTTCACAATTACCTACTTTCATAATTAAGTATGTGTCATCCGGGGCCTCTTCTAAAAACTGGTTCACTTGCTCAAACGTGAGAATTTTTGATTTCTTCGGTTTAAACCCTTCGTTTTTTTTCTTCAAAAAAGCTAATAACGGATATTTGCTTATGTCGATATTTTCTCTGATATTAATGACCGATTTCAACATTGAGTAATGTGCCCAGAGGGTTGAAGAACAAACAACTTTTGATTTTTCATCGAAGTAAATTAATAAGGCATTTTCCGTACATTTTTTACACGGCACCATTTCTGAAATGCTTCGTACTGCTGCTCATAAAGTTTTTTCGATTTTGATGGTAACAATTCTTCAAATACTTCGCCCGCTTTTTTATCAATATGAAACACATTTTCACACAGATGACAGTCAGATAAATAAAGACGCTACGAACGCCCGTCGGACCCCAACTTGTTAAAACGTTATTATGGTAACTTTTGTCAAGGTATTCTATTAGAATTCTTTGACTTTCTCATAAATATGAAATTTATTGTAAATTAACGGAATTTTGACGTACTTTCTTCCTATTTTATATACGTTTCATTTCCGGATGTACGAAAAATATTGTATATACCTGGAGGCTGAAGTAGTATTCTTAATCCCTTCGGGATTAAAAGGACTACTTCAGCCTCGCGGTATACAATATACTATTTATTCTTCGATAACTTTATTTGGCTTTTACTATAAATTTTTCAATCGCTGTTCATTTTATGAACATTAACAATTTTGATATGCGGTTTGTTGCAATCGACAGAGTAAGAGTTGTAGTTTAATAGATCATATGAGCCAAATTTTTATTTACATATTTTTTTAATGCTTCAACTAACAAATGTTTTTTTTATTTGTGGAAGTAAACTTTAAGCATTTTTTGATTGAACAATTTTACAAAACCAAACATTATTTATCAATACCAGTGGTGAGGGAAATTTTATTATCTGCCATATACCAATACTGACCGGCCAGACTAGTAGTGAAATTATACTACTCCTCTACCTAGTTTTCGTCGGTGCAGGTTTATTAATTTTTAAAAAAAATTTCCCTTTTTTCATGATTTATAGTTGAAAAATTAATTTCAACTTCCGCTTCGAATTCGAATAAAAGGAAATGCCCTCAAAAATATATTGAAATAGTAATTATGCGCCAAGGTAGAACAGTGAGGTATTATTGTGCACAAGTTAACCTCACATTCTGTTAAATGGATTGAGATTTAGTTCTAATCAAGTAGGCTCTGTATTTTTCTACCTTGGTTAATAATGAACAACTTTACTACCTCAACAAAAGTCAATAAAGTTAGATTTAGAGGCTAGTAGTGAAAAAAAATTTAATATGATCATTAGAAGCCAAGAAAACGAAAGGCAAACTTCGCTAGGCACTGACAGAATACTATAAGAAATTTTTTAGTTCCTGATTGATTCGTTACATTATTGAACCCCACCATGACGCCTAATCGCTGCCGCGCTATAGTTTCGTTGCGCGCGCTGGAATAAGTGCCCTATTTGTACACATGCAGTGGTACAACGAAAATTAAAAAATGAATTAGTTTACAGATTGGATTCAATAACCTTAAGAATCAATCACGAATTTAAAATTCCTTATAGTATTCTATCAGTACCTAGCGAACTTTCACTTTCGTTTTCTCGGCTTCTAATGATCGTATTAAATTTTTTCAACGAGTGGTTTTTGAAGGCCTATCCTTTTATAATTCGAAATTAATTTTTCAACAATAAATCTTGAAAAAACGGGAAAAAAATATGTATTTTTTAGCTTAAACGTTGAAAAATTATATAAATAAAATTTTGCTCTTATGGTCGATTGCAACAAACCGCATCTCAAAATTGTTAATGTTCATAAAATGAAAAGCAATTGAAAAAATATATATATATAAAGCCAGTTTGCGCGGCCGCCATTTTGAATTTTCATAATTTGAAAATACCATTTTTTTTTCTGAAACATTTTCTCAATATCTCCTTATATTATCACCTTGATTTTGTCATTTTGATTATACTTGCCGCTTAAATAAAGGAAATTTCAAATAAAATTGAGGGTTGTTGACATTTTTTTAAAAATCTACTTCCATTATGTTATAGGGCATAAAATTTCCTCCAACTTTGATGTCTACAATTTTTTTGTGCGAGCAAAACTGAAAGAAATATCATCGTAGAAGGCTTCAATTTCGAGTTTCGATTTATTCTTGAATTTAAGAAAATGATTAGGGGTCGATATGGGATTTTTCGACCTTATTTCCCCGGGCTATTTGTCGGTTATTGAGGCTAAGTTTGTGGCATCAAGGACATTATGCCAAGGTAAATAGAAAGAATGATTACACTTCGTAAGCTTGGGAGTTAATCTAACAAAAAAGAGATTCTGGATCAATTGAAGTTCTCTGCGGAAGTGGAAAGTGGGGAAATAGGAAAGATAAATTCCCGAGTTGGAATGGTTTTTTTTTGAGAAACAGGAAACTTACCTCAGAAAGACAAGCTATTACCTTCAGCAGGACTTGCAAAAGTACGGAGTGAAAATTCACGACTCTACAATTCGCTCACGTCTTTTGCAGGAGGAAGAAAAGGTGTGAGACCACAATAAAACAGCTTATAGAGGAGGCTATGATATAAAAACACTGGACAAAAAATATGTTTATTGGCCGAAGAACAATGGAGAAATGTTTTGTTCTCAGATGAGACATACTTTTTAGTGCACGGGTACCGATCAAAATTCTGCACCATACGATGTTTCGAAGAAGATAGTGAAATATTTCAAAGATAAAAAGGTTATCCTATTGAGAATTTTAAGACTAGGTATATGTAAGGTGAGACTGTCGAAAATTGATTGTACAACAAAAACTTGAAACTGTCATTCAGGTGTGATTTGAAGATGTCAAAATAAGAGAAAATTGCGAAAAATCAATTAGTTCAAAGCCAAAACGAAATTGAAGCTTTATTAAGAGCCAAAAGGGGACATATCCTCTATTAAATAATAATAAAATATGCAGGTATTCATACACTATAGTAGTTTGTAATTTTTCCTTTCAATGAATAACATTTTTTAACGTAGATTTGTGCGTGTTCACATTAATTTGCATAATACTGTACTTTTTATTGCCCATCGTATCGAATATTAAGTCTGTTTGTGACTATTGTCATAATTGTGTGTATGTTTTTTTGGGTGAGCATTCATTGAGACACAAAAGATCTTTGCGCCCCCTTATTCTACTCAACTCCTGCGGAAAGTCTCAGACTATGTGAATGGAGGTTTCTTTATTAGACAAAAAATCGGTGCTTTAATGCCTGATTTTTTCAGATAGTCTAGCAGCCACCAAGGCTCTGAGCTCAAATTGTATCAGCTCAAAAGATGGTTTGGGACTTCCTAGGCAAACTTGAGCTAGAAAATAACACAGTCTCCTTGTTGTGAGTACCAGATCATACTGATGAACAAGAAAATTATATAGCTTATGAGCTACCAGGAAGGCAGCAGCCACTCCTTTTGAAGGTCTTAAACCGTTCTGCGGGATTGGTCATAATGCCTTCAGGGCCGAAATAAAAAGACATAGCATATCTATGGAAAGACCTTCCAGTACTGAACGAGTCCAAAACATCTCTCGGGAATTACAACGGTTAGGTTAGGGCTAGATCAAAGGCTCTGCTAAGGCTAACCAAAAACCAAAAAAAAAGAAACACGCCTACACTTACTGACAGAATGCGACCATCTCTTATTAAAGAGACTTCTGCACCGAGTAAACCTCAAGTAAAAGAGATCCTGCACTTTATACAAGTAATAGTATTATGTTGTGTGCTTTAACAGTACAGAAGGGAGCGGAATAGATCAAATTTGGCCGCAGTGATAATACAGTACCCTACTTAATCCTTGGTCTTCTATATCTTCCATCAATATTACTTTCTTATGGCGTGAATTGAAAGGTGTTTTTTCTCAAATTTTCAGTGTTTGATTCCTGGCACGTACACTCCTATCCCAGTCCCAGTTAGCTATAAGTGATAAAATAATTTACTAAGTTGGGAATTTTGGAACCGTTGGCGATACTCTACACTGAACACAGTTTACACTTTCTACACTAACACTTTACTCTATCTTATGCGAGTTTCGATAACCAAGTTATCTTCTTCAGACACTGAAGGTAAACTAATACTATTGGGCTTCGTCATTCTTATATACTAAATTTTATCGCTCCAAACTGGTCAATTTGCGGGTACAAACGATACCGGCGCGAAAAATGTATTCCCTATAAACTATACAGGGTGATTCATTAGTGCGATAAAGTCCAATATCTTGTAAATCCTCGAATATATTTATATAAAATTTTGACCGATTGTAGCCAGCCTAAAGGCACATATTTTAAAATTAGTCGCAATTGTACAGCGCGTATTTTACTTCAAATTTGAATTCTGCTTGACTTCGCTATTGCAATGATATGAGATTGTATTAGGTTAGACAGTATATTTAAAAAGTTCTGATAATTTGTTCCTGAAAATCGTAATGAGTTAAACGCCCCGTATACTTTAAACTGAACAATTTAAAATTAATATTTTACTGCCATACGTCTTTGATTGTCGTCTTGTATCGTAATTTACTAGACCTGCTTCCATGTCTAAGAAACTGTATACAGGGCGAGGACAAAATCGAATACATCGGCTTAAAGCAGGGATCCCCAAACTATTTTGGACAAGTGACCCCTTTTCCAAAATGAACTGTTACCTTAGACCCCCATGGCCAAATTACCTACTTTTAAGATTAACCCCCTTATTCATAATGGTCCGCTAACTTAAAACAGCTGCTACAGAGTATTATTTTTCATTCTGACTTAGGTCAATAGAAGAAGACAGAGTGAGAATTAGCAATGCTTTAAGTTAGCAGACTATTATGAATAAGGGGGCCTATCTTTAGTTTTTTCCTATTGATACAAAATACCTAGGTACTAAGGTACCAATTGGAAAACTTTGCACTTTTCTCATCAAAATTTATCAAAATAAAAAGACATACAATTCAGTAAATATCAAGTTTAATTTATAATGATTATTACAAAATAAAGAACTTAAAGAATCTTAAGTAGGTAGGAAATTATATTTAAAAAAGTATTAATTCGCAAAGAGAAAATAAAACATTCAGTGTGATGGATGAACCTGCTGACTATCTACCAATCTAGCTACATCCGGTTCAATATTGGTGAGTTGCAGCCTTAAATCTCCACGTTCGTTGATTTTCAAACGGTTTCTTTGTTTCGTCAAAATGTTTGTTACCACACTGAAGCTTTTTTCAACTAGGTATGATGATGGAAAAGCGATAAGATATTTTTCAGCAATGTTCCACAACGTAGGATACTGTGTTTCAATGTTGCGTTGCAACCAGAACTTCTGATAGCCTTGGTTGAACTTCTGCTTAAGCTCTTCGTCTGTGCTGATGGTAATCAACTCTTCTTGCATTATCACATTGGATTCTTCTATGGCTGTGGTAATGTACGGATTCATTATCCATTGAGGAATTTGTAAATTTAAAAGATCCTCAAACCTCTCCGTAAAATCCTTGTGTAATGCGTCCAAGTGAGTGACATATAATAAAATGTCATCATCTTGAAGCATTTCTGGTAATTTTGACAAATGCGGAAACTGCGAATATTCTTTTCTGCCTAAATTTTGTTTATAAAGGATTAGTTTACCCACGAAGGCCGATATTATTGATTTTGTTTTAATCAAGTTAAGATCGTCACCCTGCAGCTGCAAATTAACTTTGTTGAACATTCCAAAGATATCAGTCAAGTAATAAATATCTGTTTTACAATTGTTCAGATTTTCTTTCAAATTCGGATCTTTTTCTTGTAAAAACTCCAACACAGATTCAAAAATGGCTGAAAATATTTCTAAGCAAGAGCCTCTTGATAGCCAGCGAACTTCAGTGTGTAGAAGTAATCGAGTAAAGACTTCGTCGTTTTCCTCACTTAGCTGAGCAAATAACCGAGAGTTCAAAGAATTGCTTCGAATCTTGTTGATAGCATTTATTACATATTGTAAAGACTTATGCAATCTAGGACTCAGCTTTTTTGCTACTAAATGCTGCCTGTGAATCACGCAGTGAATGACCAGTACATCAGGCAGTTGTCGCTTTAAGTGAGCTATAAAACCACGATGACGACCAACCATAGACGGTGCACCATCAGTCGCAACAGAAACAATGTTCTTCCATGGAATAGCTCTTTGTCAGTAAAAAAATGTTCCACGGCCTGAAAAATCGATTCTCCTCTAGTATAAGTCTCTAAATATGTAGCAAAAAGCAGTTCTTGGCACATATTTTCATATTTGATTTCCATCACTACCTGGTGCCTTTCCATTTTTACATTTATTGATTATATCTGTTATTTCTTCTATTGTTGGCTTCGAGATTATTTCCTCGTTGTTCCCTTTTTCTATTTCTATTTCCTCCGTATCTTCCGTTTCTGTTAATAGCTTTTTGAAATGCTGCATCCATATTTCTTTATATTCTACTTCTTCTTCTATTATTTTTCCTTCTTCGTCTTTTATTCCGGTTATTTTACTCTTGTATGTTTTAGTTTGGTTATCTATTTTACGATAAAATACTTTGGTGTTTTTATTAAAGCTTTCTTTTTCTATTTCGCTGACGTAATTTTCAATTGCCGTCTTCTTAGCTATTTTCAATATTTTTTTTGTTTCTTTTCTCAGTTTTTCGTACTCCACTCTATCTTCAGGACTGTTGGTTCTAACATATTTTATCCAAGCAAGTTGCTTCTTTTCCACCATATTTTTACATTTCTCATCAAACCATTTCTTTTGTGTTGTATTTTCTACAATACCTATTTTTTCTTTTGCTGCTGCGTTTATACATCTTTCAATCATTTTCCATCCTGACTGTATTTCTGTAGCTTCTGCTGGTATTTCTCTGATTTGCTTCCATATGCTTTCTCTGTACTGACTTTGGACTTCCTTCTGTTGTAGTTTATCAATATTCCATTTCTTCAGATATGTCTTGTTTTTACATTTTCTTTTGATTTTCTGAAATAGTGTGGCTGTGACCATGAAGTGGTCGGAATCTGCACACGCTCCTCTGAACGTTCTCACATCTTTTATTGATGATTGTCTTTTCTTTGATATTAAAATATGGTCTATTTGTGTGAATCTTTTACTATCAGGTGATCTCCATGTAAGTTTGTTCCATTTGTTATGTTGAAATTTCGTACTACTAATAGTCAATTCAGATGTTGCTGCTAGGCTGCAAAGTCTATGTCCATTGTTATTTGTTACTTCATGTAATGTGTGTATGCCGGCTACATATCTGTTATATTTTTCTTTCCCAATTTGTGCATTCAGGTCTCCTAATAATATTTTTGTTTCTTGTTTTGGTAGTTTCATCAATTCCCCTTCTATTTTCTCATAAAATATTTCTTTTATTTCATCTGATGCCACTTCTGTTGGGGCATATACATTTAGTACTGATATATTAAAAGGCTTTGTTCCGATTTTCATATAAGCCATTCTTTCATTTATTGGTCGGAACTCCAATATATTTCCTACCAATTTTTCTCCCACGATAAATGCTACTCCATGCTGTCCTTGTTTTTCACCACCTGAATAATATACTCTGTGCTTTTTTCGTTCTATAACTCCATTTCCTTGCCATCTGATTTCCTGTAAAGCTGCTATATCAATTTTATATTGCATCAGTTGTTCCGCTATCTGCTCCATTTTTCCCGCTTCCAACATTGTTCTTACATTCCATGTACATAATCTTATTTCGCGTTTTCTATTCCTTTTCCTTTTTACCATATTTCTAAAGGTTTTCGAGTTCTGTTTTATCTGCTGTTTTCTTCTCCTTGTTTTATCTTCTTCGTCTGCTTGTCTTTCAGTAAATACTTTTTCATGTGCTTGTTCGAGCCTATTTGTCATTCCTTGTTTTCTTTTTTCAGTTTAATCTTCATTTGCTAGTTTTTTGGATTAGATTCCTTTATTTAATTCTCTTTGTTGTCCCATCTCCATTCTTCTCCATTTATGATCATCTTGTTATATCCAATTTTGACTATGTTTCCATTTTGCCTTTCTTCTCTTGCTATGTCTCTCATTCGCTTCTCTTTGAATCTTTCATTTTTCGTTAGATCGTTGTTAATGTAAACTCTTTCATTTTTGTTATCCTTTAGTTTTTTTTATTTTGCATTATTTTATCTTTGTCTTTCTCCTCATTTAGTTGTATTAGGCATGTTCTGGGTCCTAATTTAGTAGCTGCTTTCACCTGTACATTGACATTCAATTTCTGTCTAACGAAATTCTCTACTGCATCTTTTAATATTGCAGGATTTTCATCATCTATTGTTAGCCCACTCATCACCACGTTGTTTTTCTTTTTGTCTTTCTCTATCCATTCCAGTGTTGTTTTCATTTCAATCAAATCTTCTTTAATTTTTTTATTTTCTTGTTTTATTAGCTCATTTTCCTTTTTTATTGTTTCATTTTCTCTCATTATTTTTATCATCTCATCTCCAAATCCTTGTTGATCTGCTCTGATTTGCTATATTTCCTTCTTTATTTCTTTTTGATTATATTTCATTCCTTCTAATCCGGTATTTATTGTTTGTAATTCTCCCTTGATGTCTTCTTTAAATCCCTGTAATATTTTCTTTAATTCATCCATTTCTCTTTGTTTATCTGATTTATCTGCTAAGTGATCTGTTAATTTACTTTTTCTAAATATTTTTGCTTCCTCTAATGACTCGTCGTGTTCTGGTTTATTCCTTTTTTGGCTCATTCAACTTCTTTTGGTGTTTCGTACGGAGTTTGATATAGTGTAAACCTACTTCGTTCAGCCTCCAGCCTACTATACAAACTGACCAATACCGTTTTTGGCTTTTTGATTTTCTTTTTACTTCTTGGATCTACTTAATTTAGCTATGTAATAACTTTGTAATCTCTTGAAATAAATGAGTACTTATATGAGTTATTATCGTTCAAGCTCCAACGAATTTCAAAACGCAAATGAACTTTCAACCTAAGTGCAAGCTCGTTAAATAGTAAAATATCAGGAACATATTTGGACTTCAACTTGATCATGAATTCGTTCGTGTTAAATCGCGTAAGCGTAAAATAGAGACCAAGTCAAAACGCACCAGAAAGACGTACGCTCGAACTCATTATCTTGCACAAACTTGTCCACACTGACTTGCCGAGTTTTTCATCTTGTACGAACTTGAGACTTTACATTACTACAACAATGCTATTTCCTACAAAAATATTAATTATTCTTAGTACACGTAACACAACATAAACAATACAGTACCTACCTACCTACCTTGAAAGTTTTAAATAAGAACTTGTGTTAATTTAATAGGGGTCGATTTTTAGACCTCGTCGACCCCCAAAATCAGTTTTCGTTTATGTCGACTCCTAGGAAACCGATATCGACCACTTTGGGAATCCCTGGTTTAAAGTATAATGGGGCGTTAAACTCATTACGATTTTCAGGAACAAATGGACAGAACTTTTTAAATACACTGTCCAGTCTATTACAACCTTATATACCCTGTATAACAGACTATAAGGTCCTTTGTTTTTATTTAAAGTATTATTACATTTAACTTTTTCTAAACTTTCAAATGCATACAACATTCTATTGTTGGATACATTTTTTTAAACAATTTTGCACTGTCTAAACTTATTGAATGATTACAATCTAAAAAATGTTCAGCAACACCCGACTTCTCTGTACACCCATATTTTAAATGAGCTACATGCTCTTTGAAACGTAATTTTACAGACCTCTTAGTCTGCCCAATATATTTCATATCACATTTGGAAAAGGGTGAATTTATGAAATTAGTTGTAATGATTGTGATATGAAATATATTGGGCAGACTAAGAGGTCTGTAATAGTTTGTTTCCGAGATCCAAAATATGGGCGTACAGAGAAATCACGTGTTGCTGAACATGTTTTAGATTGTAATAATTCAATAAGTTTTGAAAGTGTAGAAATAGTTGAATGTAATAATAGTTTAAATGGAGACAAAGGACCTACACCTTATAGTGCGTTGTATTGTTTATCAGGAAAAAAAAACAATTGTAAATTTTTTTTGCGCTGGGATGGTTTTCCTTCAGTTTCTGAAGAAGATAACTGGGTAATCGAAACGTGCGTAAGATAGTGTTGGTGTAGTGGTAGTGTAAACTGTGTTCAGTGTCGTAAAATAATTTGAAAAAATTTCTCTTTAAAAATGTAAGTTTTTTTTGTTGCAGGAAAGAAATAAACGAAATTAAACACACGTCAACGATTCGAGGAATATTAATGTCGTTTAGTGTGACGATGAGCAGAACCGCAATATTCCTTTGTGTATTAGTTTACGTTTTAACGGGCAATTCGTTAACTGCTTCATATGCATTTACAATATCTTCGTTTTACGCATTTTTACGAATATCCGTAACTCAGCACTTTCCTCAAGCAATAACTCAATTTGCCGAAACTACAGTTTCTGTATCTAGAATCCAGAAATTTCTGTTGTACGATGAAATAGATAATGACGTTAGTACTGTCTTAAACAAAGAGAACGGCGTCACTACGGAATTAACGCCTAAAAAGAACGTGGGAATTAAAATCAAAAACGTTTGCGCCAAATGGATTAAATCGACGACGGATAATACATTAGAAAACATCACATTTGAAGCTAAATCGAATCAACTCATAGCTATCGTAGGTCCGGTAGGCGGTGGAAAATCTACACTGCTACATGTCATTTTAAAAGAACTGCTCGTTAGTGCAGGCAGCGTTCACGTGGAAGGTACAATTTCTTACGCATCTCAAGAGCCTTGGATTTTTGGTGGCAGTATTAGACAAAATATTACATTCGGACAAAAATACGACGAACAAAGATACACCGAAGTTATACGAGTATGCGCTCTAGAAAGAGATTTAACGTTGTTTCCTCACGCCGATAGAACTTTGGTAGGTGAAAGAGGAGTAATGTTGAGCGGAGGACAAAGAGCTAGAATCAATTTAGCTAGGGCCATTTATAGAGATTCCGATATATATTTATTAGACGATCCTCTGTCGGCGGTCGATGCTCACGTCGGTAAACAATTATATACCAAATGTTGTAGAGAATATCTAAAAAATAAATGCGTAATTCTGATAACGCATCAACTGCAATATTTACGCACCGCCGATTGTATATATTTATTTGAAGATGGTAAAATCAAAACTTCCGGTACTTATCAAACTTTGAAGAATTCCGATAGCGCTTTTACCAAATTCCTACAGTCGTCGAAAGAAGAGGAAAAGAAAGACGTCGCTCGTAGATTATCTAGAGCGGAATCCGTGGAATCTGAAGGAGAAGTAATGGAGGTGGAAATAATAGAACAAAAACGAGAAGAGCGAGCTACAGGAAATGTAGCGAAACGAGTGTATTTAAATTATTTTAAGGCAGGTGGACATTGGATCAAAACCGTAGCTCTGTTGTGCGCTTTTGTGTCTGCGCAAGTCCTGGGAAACTTGACTGATATTTTTCTAACAACTTGGTAAGACAAACATATAAATCCTTGTATGTATATATCTATTTTGCCCCCAAGCTTCTACTTATTTCCTTAGGAAAGTCTCAGAGACTAGTAGTTCCTTTAGACCTTTATCCCTAAGGAATTTTAGGATATTCGCAGGCTTTCGTTTAGGTAAGTGTCCTAGTCTTGTGCCCTAGGATTATTTATTGCTTTGTAATCCGCAAGTATGTGGATGGAGGTTTCTTTTTACATTCCACAGAATCTACATTCTTCTTATTCCACTATTTTGAGCTTTTTAAAGTACCAATTCAGGAGATAGTTAAAACTCTTAAGGCGGGTTTATCAATGTCCGGTTAAATCTGTCAGCTACGTAGCCCTCAGCTACCTCTAGACGCCAGCCAAAGTTTCGGTGAGGTACATTAGAAAGCCTTTATCAATGCACCACATGACCGACAGGTAGATCACTAGAGACTAAGTGTAATTGACCATTTGGCAACCTTGTCCGTGATATCAACGTGGGTGTAATGTTGTCAGAATTCCAGTATTTGGCATAATATAACGAAGTAACAGGTCAGTTATTAATGCGGTCCTCTGTATCAAATTGTGGTGGTACTGTTATTTTTATTTATCGATTGTATTATTTGGTCTGTGTTTGTTGAGTTGTTTACTTTTGTTGCTTCATTTTGCTTTGAAAAATTTTCACAAAACAAAAAATATTTCCCAGTTTCACTGAGTCAGAGTGACAATTATTAATAAAAGTAGCTGTTAATTAATAGTTTATTGTATTTAACTGTGTGTTCTATGGTTAACATCAACTTGATAGTGGGAGCTAGGATAGCCGACATTTTGGTTGATAAACACTTTGGCCAACTGCTAAGATTTAGCCGAGCATTGATAAACTCGCCCTTAGTGCAGTTTTACTCTGGCCTGGGCGTTCATTTGTTCTCACCTGGTTGTGGTCTCTCAGAGACTCAATTCTTGAACACCGGGGTGTTGAACAACCGAGAAAAAGGAGGCGTGGAGCGTTCCAGAATACGTAATTATGATCTTGAGAGAACAGCAGTAGAGTAGAATAGAGGAATGATCCCCGGGGAACGTTCTATTTTATTGCCGTCAAGAATTGATGCCCAAGAGTTTCTTTGATTGTCTAAGCTCTATTGATTGGCCTATTTGATGCAATTCTGACAAATGTTGCTAACATAATTCCAGGCTTTATGACAGGCATGATCTTATTGCACTCGTGATTCCCATGCAGGCGTGCTGCACTTTTTGCAATTATGTTTTTGCCCTTTGCTGCGTTTTTTTGTTTCATAAAACCCGCGCATCAGGTGATTGGATACCTTTTATTCAGGAAAATACTGATGCCGAGGGATAGAAAAAATTGTTTTTTCTACAGTCGCGCGTAAAATCACTAATTAATATGTTCAAATGAAGTCGACAAATGCCGAGGATTGTTACTTTACGCTCTAGAGTACTACCTACTTCATCAACCATTTTAATCGGCTTTATTAATTTCTCACAGCATTATAATAATTTAAAAGAAATTAAAAAGTGAATTTCATAAGTCATTGTTATTGTTGATATCTCGGGCACGCCTCAACCTCGAGCGATGGCGAATCAAATGTCGACAGGGGAGTGAGGTAAGCGCTCTGCAGATTCTGACAAGTCTGAACAATTCAGTAGATCTTTTTCACGCCTTAAAGAGAAAGCATTCAAATACTCAAATTGAAATAGGTACTTAAATAGATAATAAACCAGAAAAACACAAAAAGGTTATTACACGTTTTTTATATCATTTGTGGATTTCATTTTCAATAAATAATTGCAATAAATAATTAAATTGTACTTTCATATTTAACAATAATAGATAATATGACAACTAAAATGTCAGAGTACTATCTTAACTCATAATCCACTCCTATTATAACCTAAGATAATATAAAAAACTGTTTTAATTATTAAAAGGGCGACTGTAGAAAAAAGTATGTGTGTTTTTCGAGCGTAAAGTAAAATTGCCGCTTTCAAAAGATTATTTCTCAAGCGGCAATTTGTTACTTTACGCTCTAAATACACAAATAACTATTTTAGCTTCCACACCTTAACTACTCAACTGATCGTCATGTAATTTTGTACACACATTGTCGGAGGTACGAAAAATGATAGAGGGTTTGCAACTATGTGTTTGCCCTTTGCTGCGTTGTTTTGATTCACCAAACCCACGCAGCAGGTGATTGGATACCTTTTATCGAAAAAAATTAAGTTCCAGAAAAATCATGACCTTGAGAGACTGACGTTGACAGAAAACTTGGAAAAATAATGAAATTTTCAAATTTTGGCGATATAATTTGATGAATAATAGTCAATTGAAAAGCATTTTCAGGTTTTTTTAAAAATCCAAACTTCATTTTGGCTATAAATATAGTCTCATTTTTATAACAAAAATTATGTAGAGTAGCAAGAAATGCAACAGTTTTTCATTTTAGGGTAAATCTGGAACAATGGAGAGCAGAAAAAAATATTTCATCTCAAAATGGAACGGATTACGAAAACGAGATGTTTTGGGATAAAATACTAAATGAAAATAATACACTTGTAATTTATAGTTGTCTTGTCGTGGCCACTGTAATTCTTGCAGTAACCAGATCGGTATCGTTCTTTAGATTTTGCTTGACAGCTTCGACGGGATTTCATAATTTAATGTTTGCTAAAATTGTTAGCTCTCCAATGCAATTTTTCAATTCTAATCCATCCGGTAGAATTTTGAATCGTTTTTCCAAAGATATTGGCGCATTAGATGAAACTCTGCCTGTATGTTTAGTAGACACTGTGGGGGTGAGTAATTATTCATTTCAATTTTTTAGCATTCAATTAACTTGACTACCAAAATCAGTTATCTGGTTTGTTCGATTAATTGATGGTTTTACATACCTCCATATTGTAGTGGATCGTATTGTACTGCGATCTAGCGGCGCGTGTCCAAAGTAGGTCTGACGTAGAAAAATAAATAACCAAAAAGTGTAACTAGTGTGTCGCCATCTACATTTCACTCACTTTTTAATGTCAATGTTGCCATGATTCAATTGAGGCGGTCAGAACCATAGTCGCCCAAGCCCACCTTTGCTTAAACGGAGAAAATCGAATATAAAATTTGCTAATTTTTTCATCATCCATAACACCAAATTCCAGGAGATTTTAACCAAAATTTTGGTTTTATTACAGTCAATATCAGCACAATAAAACCCACGGAATATGGGATAGGCCACTATGGAACAGAAACTGCATTCAATTATAATTAGGCCAGAAAGAATATGTGCTGCTATCTATGAAGAACATACCAAAGGTGGCTTGAGTCACTCTGGTTATGAAAATGTAGTGGTTAAACTTTATTAAAATGAATATAACTCGATTTTTAGAAATCGATGATATGGAAAACAAGTTATGGGTCACTTCCGGTTATACCGAAAGTGAACGACAACTTTGTTATTTATCAACTTTTCGGATTCTACATTAAATTTTATTGTCACTTTGTGTAGAATACTCTATACTCAAAATTTATACTTATCGAGATATTGATTTTTTAATAAAAAATTGACAGGTGCAGACCTTCATATTGAAAATTCTGTGTGAACCAAATAAAAAAACATTTATCGGGTTCATTAGTATGACGATCAAGGTAATTGGTGACCTGTCGAAAACTCCTTTTTTGTATACAGGGTTGATAAAAAAATAATGAATAGTTCAAAAATGTTAAATATCTTCATTTTTTTAAATAAAACAACCATATTTTTATTCTTTTACTTAATTTTAAGGCCGAAAATAAGGGCAATTTCGCCATAACTTGTTCTCCATCTATGCCAATTTTTATAGAAATCGTGTTAGTAGTATCCAATATATAGATAGTGTAAGCTCGTCGTGTATTTGTGATATTGAAGAAATATCCAGTTTATAATTGAAACATGGCAACATTGACATTAAAAAGAGATTATACTTTCTGGTTACCTACTTTTCTACCTCATACGTACTTTCGATACGCGTCGCTAGATCGCAAAACAATACGATCCACCGCATCATGGAGGCATGTAAAACCATCAATTCTGAGTGGTGTCTATGTCGCAATATAATGGATCTGTATCTTTATCCTTTTGTTGATATTATTTAACATTTTAGATTGGTTTGATCGTCACCGGAACAGTTTTGGTAATTGCTTCAGTAAACCCGTGGATTCTTCTACCGACTGTTGTAATTGTTATTATTTTCTATTTCATCCGATACGTTTTCTTGGCATCTAGCAGAGATATCAAGCGCGTGGAAGCCATCAGTAAGTATACGATTTAGACGCGATTCTCACTTCACCTAACGTCACAGTAGCGGCTCGTGGAGTTCCGCAGTGGGTGGGTAGACAACATTGAATACCAGAAATGATAAATTTACTCAATACCTACATATTTTTATACCTACATACAACAAACTGTTCCACAAAAGTTTATAAATTTGGAGATTGTGTTTTAACAAATTACGATTTTTGGTCATCAAGTGTTTATATGTTATGAATTGAATCCTTTACGTAAGCGTTGGTTTACCCTTTTGCTCAATACGTTTGGAATTTTAAACAACAATTTGAGGTTGTGTATCTTTTTAATTTTATTAAAAATTAAAGTACAAACGTTAATAACGAGTATGGTTTCCTCGATATCAATTACAACCGCACATCGCCTCTGCATACTTTCAATAAGGTCGTTGAAGTAGCCTTGATCGATTTGTCTCCAAAGTTTGTGTAAAAGGTGTCTAAGTTTTTGGAGTGTCTGTGGGGGTGGTTCATGGATGTTAAAGGCTTTTTATAGCTGATTCCTAGCATAATCTATGGGATTGTGGTCGCGATCGAGGGTGCAGTGCCAAATGCGGAGTACCATGGAACTCTTGCGGTCGAGCATTATCGTTTAAAAAGAGGAAAGTTGGTCCAGCATTTCTGGACACTAGAGGAAGAGTCCATACACGAACACGCCACTATCAGAAAACCGTCCATACCTCGACTCATCAATGAACAATATGGACCTCTATTCAGCACTCCAATTCACATGTTCATTATTAGCCCATGCCAATGGAGCATGCATATGAATTTGTGTTGATGAAACTCTTCTCAAAAGTCGTCGTGAACGTAAGTTAATCTCGTGTAATCTTCGACGTACTGTTTCAATTGAAATCGAAGCACCAGAAGCATTCAAAAGGTGCTGTTGTATGATCCGAAAGGTACTCAGAGGTTCCCTCCGGGTAAACACAGTCAGATAAAGATCTTGTGCGGGTGTGGTATCCCTTGGTCGTCGGCCTTTCTCTCACGTTTCCAGTTTTTCGATATCTACGTAGAAGCCGCGAAATGTCACTTTCTCTGTCTTGGAAATCGTTCGCAACTTCTCTCTGAGGACGACCCGCCTCAATCATACCAACAACCCTACTAGCTTCATCAACATCAAGTTAACGTCTAGGCATTATTCATAACAAAAATCTAAATTTTACATCACATTTGACTGACTCATGAGGAAACAACGCCTCTGCAGTTAGTTCGGTTGCTGACTTATTTAAACATTTTAAAAGGTCGATAAATTTTTTGAAAAAACCGTTGGAATTTCGTATAAACATATTTCTTTCGTCGGTAATTCTTTTGATCATATTTATGTATTGTTACCAGCTTGCAACTGGAATCTGGAGGCAATTTTTTTTAAATAATATTTTTTGTCTTATTTGATTGCTGCGAACGATACATTTGCAAACCATACATTCGGATGGAATGTTTAAGATTAGAATGTTCAAAATTATTCAAAGAATACAAATTTTAATATCACTTAATATTAATTTACGTCGTGCTCAAATCTAGTAACTTTTTGTTTTATACATTTTATATGTAAATAATAGAAGAAGAAAAAAGGAGACTTGGGGTATTTATCCGATTATTTCTTTCGTCTATTAAATATCAGTCATCAACCAATCATACTTTTGTTTCCTGTTTGACAAGACTAATCAACACACTCTATTAGCGACTATTTGCATGGTGCACAATAGTCACCGACAATTCCACTGATGTATAATAATTCCCATTTCTGAGTACAAAAATCGTAGTTTGCTTTCGGCTAAATATGAAGGATCAGAAATGCAAGTGGATAAAAAAATTGGATAAATTACGTCACCGCAGCAACGCTAGCATTTACTGTTCGGTTATCAAGCATTGCGCGGCGCATCAGTTTGACAATTGTAAATGTCAAAAACAGAATTAAACAGCAAATAATATTCCAGTTAGTATGTCGAAATTTGGAAATATTCGCGAGGCAGAAATAGTGGAGGAGATTGAAAAATCAACTCCAGAAAATACAAAAAAAGTCATACATAAAAATAGATCCGTTTCAGCGTACGAATTCAAAAGTTCTCGAGACGCACGCAATGCCAAGAGACGGAAATTGCAGAAACTTGGAAACATGAAAAACGGAAACGGAACTCAACGGCCTTGAGTTTGCTATTATTGACAAATGCGATGAAAAAACTCCAGATGGACTTCAAAAAATTTTACTAATTGGCTTCAGTAGAATTAGCGAGGCCTGGGGAAGAAGGTTGTTCAGCTTTGATTGATCATTTCAAATTTAAAATTCAGAATGATGGTAATGAATCAGGTAGGATAGAATACAACCCAATTTTTACAAAAACCTATCAAGGAGCAAACCATAAATGCAAGTGGCTTACTAAAAATAAACGAAACCCATAGCGCTGTCCAGTTAGATTGTTCAGAGAATTAATTGGAAAAAGAGGACCAGGATTTGTTCCAACTCCAAATGCATTCTGACAAAAAGGAAACTCATTGTGATACAAGAATTCGCCTGTTGGGAAAAACGAACTTACAAAATGGACCAAATTGGGAGCCAAATCTTTTGGTTTAGATACCAACCAATCAAAATTACAAACCATTCTTGCAGATCAACTGCAGTTTCTCAACTGGCAAAATTCGGAGTACCAGAGCAGAAACTCATTCAAATTACTGGCGACGCTAGCTAGTACTTCTTCAATTCAACCTTACTTGCAGATGGTTGAACAACTTCACCAGGGTATTTTAAACAGATTGAGAAATTAGAATGAATGTGAACCTTCTACGATTAATACTGCCAGTTCTTCAAAAGCTGAACAAATGTCACAAATTACACATGGTGAAAATGTCACATACAATAATTGTGTTTTCAATTTCAATTGATAAATTATAAAGCTGGTAATGTTTTTGTTTGAATTTTATTGATATTTTGAAAAAATCACTCCAAATTGTTTCATTTTGTGAATATGTCTGATATAAAGAATTGGATTCAAGAAATAATCTTCATAAATTGCTGCTAAATTTCTCTTGTATTCATTAATTTGACTCGACATTATTAATGCCAAAATAATGTCTCGTTCAATTATTATAAAATACAGTCGAAATTTAGATGCAACAAAATAGTCGACTATTATAACCCTTGACTATAGAATATTTAACTTGTTGGTGTCGTGACGATACGTATAGAGTGAATCGCGCCTGATACGATTCTCAAAATAATATTTTGAAATTTGTACTTTTTATTTTTTTAGCTCGAAGTCCAATTTATACGCATTTGTCTGCCTCTTTAAACGGACTTACAACAATCCGGGCGTTTAGAGCTGAAAAACTACTGACTAAAGAATTTGATAATTTTCAAGATGGATATACAGCTGCTTATTATTTGTTTTTATGTGCTAATAGAGGATTTGGATTCTGGTTGGATATTCATTGTGTGATGTTTATAGCACTTGTAGTAATTAGCATTCTATTTATACAAAAAGGTAAATACGCAATAATTACTTTGAATACTAACTCAGAATAAAGAACCAGCATTTTTCTCATGTAAAATGGATCTCGGTACATTTTTTGAATTTTCGATATGCTGTAGAGTATGATCTCCTGATCAACTATCTATGAGCACATTCCAGTCCTATGACTAGGTTTTGAGGTACAGGACGTTAAAATTGGAAAGTGGTTTTTATAAAGTAATATTTTGTTTATGAATACCTTTTTATTACAAATATTTTGCATCACTGTTGATCATTACTTATGAGGCAAAAATTTTAGACTGATTTTTATGGTTATACAGTGTGAGTTGAGAAATATTTAATATGAAATTCTTACTACAATATAACAATTTTCAATTGATGGTGATTCATTGGCAACATCTTATGGAATCATCTTACTTTTCACTTATCCACATTGGCGAAGCGCATAAACAATAAAAATGTGCCGGTAAAAATTTATTTCTGAGATTTAGCATTGTTGCCGTTAGTCCTCAGTTCAAATTGTAGATCAGTCACCATCAATTGAAAATTGTTGAAGTATAGCTCTTACTTTTTACTGTATCCCAAAATATCATGAAAAGCAACAAACGTACTAAAATAGTAATAATCTATTTAGGTATGTCTAAATTGAACATTTCAATATTTCATAGAGAGTAAGTCAAAATTTGCATATTTTCTGTGGCCTATTAACGGCATAAATTACGGTCTAATAAAAATAAAAAATAACATAGAAAATAAGTAAGTACAATCGGACAAGCGAGAGAAAAGCCGCGAGATGCGCAAACTAAGAAAGGAATCTGCCCACTAATTATGCTTTTGCTACGGCGCATCCTTTGTCCGATTGTACTTGATGGGTCTTTTTAAAATAGCATACTAATTACATACAGTCTAGTTTTAAAGCAAGTTGGTTTTGAATCATTTTTCAAACTTTTCGCAGTTCATATTATCGTATTCCGGTTACTTTTAAAAGCTATACCTTCATCTTCAACAAAACCGTCTTCTCCTCCTGCGTACACGATTATACAGTGTGTAAAAGCCAAACGGAATAAATTCATTATTTCAGTTACTCTAAATATTTATAAAAAATACCGAAACACGTCAAATTTAAATTATAAATTGACATTCTTCAACGTGAAAATGCGATCCCTGCCTTTAACCCCCTTCGAATGACAGGTACAACCCCCAATTTTTCAAGGGTCTTTTCATTCTCTTCAAAAATATTTTTATTTTCAAGTTTATTGCAACAATTAAGATAGAATAAAATAGAATCAAAAACTAAAATGTAATGCAAAACGTAATAAAATGTGAAATACTAAAAAAAGAACTATGAATGTCAATAGAGTAGATGTTCAAAATGTTCACCGCGAACGTCTTGACAACATCCTAATCTTAAATAAAACTGGCTTCTAACATTATTTAACATATCAGGCGATATCGACCTAATCACAAGCTTTATTCGTTCTTTTAAGTCATTTAAATAAAAAGGTTTAGTTTTGTACAGAATGCTCTTCACATATCCCCATATAAAGAAATCTAAAGATGTAAGATCAGGTGATCGCGCTGGCCATTCTATCGATCCTCACCACTCTATCCACCGATTGGAAAATATTGCATCGAGGTACTACCGGACATTGCGTTGGTAATGTGGTGGTGCTCCATCCTGCTGAAACCATATCTTATTGACTGGAACTTGAGGGGTTTCCTGGATCAGGATATAAATTTGACAAACTTGGAATGACATCATTTTGAAGTAGTGCCAAATAATGATCGCCATTCAAATTGCCCTCAATGAAAAAGGGACCAATGATATGTTTTGCAACAATCCCTGCCCAAACATTAACCCTTTGAGGGTATTGTGTCTGTTGTTTATTGATTTTCCGTTGACCAGTAGCGGAAATTTTGCCGATTGGCATGACCGTTTAGTGAAAAAGTGCACTCTTCAGAAAAGATAACGTCTTCTAATTGGATAATATTGTTATCCAATATGTCCACCATTTGCTCACAAAAATAAGTTCTCCTATCAAAATCGTCTTCCATCAGCTCCTAAGAAGGTATCATTTTATAGGGATGCATTTTATTTTATTTTAATATGTTTACTATCGATGCATGGCTAACATTGAATGTAGTGGATGCCTGTCTGCTCGATGTATGTGGGTTTTCCTCAAACTCAAGCATCACAACTAATTTGATTTCATCACTGATTGAATTGGCAGCTGGTTTTTTTTATCTGCCTTACATGACCAAATTCGCGAAACTGCTTCTCTATTTTACTAATTGCTCCTTGGGATATAGGTGGTAAATCAGAAAATTTTTGATGAAATAGGCGAGTTACTTCCTGTTGTGTTCGGGTTTTATCTCCGTAACCAATCATTTGTAAAACTGTTATTTTATGCATTTCCGTTAATCTAACCATTTTTCAAAATTGAAGTTAACGAATTTCAAACAAAAATTATAATACTTTCAACTTAAATGACAACTTATGTATAATTACAATACAATTTGCTAAGGCGTTTTAAACCAATTAACGTTGCCACGGAAACTCTTCAAAGTATTTTTAATGGATACCATTTAAAAAGCACATTGCTATGGTTTTTGCTTACTTTCTTATTATCAATACATAAACGGGAAATAAGTTTTAGGTATATTGTAATAAGTTTTGAGTATATTATAGCGAATTTCGGTAACCACATGATTTTATTTTATTCTATCTTAATTGTTGCAATAAACTTGAAAACGATAACATTTTTGAATAGAGAATGAAGAGACCTTTCAAACGATATATCAAAAGCTCCATTTAAAAAATTGGGGGTTGTCATTCGAAGGGGGTTGAAGGTAGGGATCGCATTTTCACGTTGAAGAATGTCAATTTATAATTTAAAATTGACATTTTTCGGGATTCTTTATAAATATGTACAGTAACCGAAATGATTAATTTATTCCGTTTGGCTTTTACACACTGTATATTATGAGCACTCGCCTGTTTTTTGCATGTTTTTCTCATCTCACCGTTGCTTAAAATCCTCGTTTCATCCAAAACGTTTGGTTTGTAGGAGTTTTTTTTTCGAAATATCTTCTAAAACACTGTAACTTCTTAGAAGGAAGTTCCATTAAAAATTTTAGTTATTAGTTTGTTCAACTTAAAACCAATGTTAGGTTTCTATTTAATAATGGTTCTTTTGATACATTGTACATCAGGCATTTCTTCTCAGAACCGCTCACGAATGGTTTCTGCCGATTACATGCCTTCTTTCTCCTAACATTTTATGCATCACTTGTCGTAAACTACTTAGAATAAGAGGTGTACATCTAGTTTTTATTTCAGTAACTTTCTCAGACAGATTCGGCATCATTAAGAGTGGTTATTTTTTTTGGTTCTCCATACAGTTTTTGGTGATATCCCTCTACACCTGTGCAGTTAGTTCGGTCACTGACTCATTCAAACTTTTTAAAAGATCAATTTATTTTTCGAAAAAAGCGTTGGCTTCTTGTATGAACATCTTTCCTTCGTCGGTAATTCTTTTGACCATATTTATGCAATTTTTTTGAATAATGTTTGGTCTTCTTTGATTGCTGCAAACGATACAAATTTCAACATATTATATTCGGAGAGAATGTTTAAGACATTTCAAAATTATTCTGACAATTCCAGTTTTAATGTCGATTAATATTATAATCCGGCACCGTCACTCGTGCTTACTCTCTATCTAGCCGTTTGAATTTACCGCTCAAATTGTACTACTATGCTCGAGTCCAGTGCTGCCTGATGTTACTGCTAGTATATTGTTTATAATTTTACGCAGAACAAATAAATCATTCAATAGTTAGATTGGGTTAGAATGGACAATTTCTGACGATTAGTGTTTTCTCTCGAAGTAAGAAACTCTCCATGTTCATTATACGAACTTTAATTACGATTATTTCGAGTTAGAGATGATCAATCGACTTGAAATTTTAAAGTTAATTATATCATAATATCTTTATCAAGTATTCGGCAATTATTTCAAATTTTCTTTCGATTTTTAAAATTGTCTGTCGAGGTCTTCAGCTCGAAAAAATCCTCTGGCATTAATTATTTATTACTTTCATATGATCATATAAGTGTTTTAACACAAGATGCATGCATTGATTGATTGATTAGTTCGACACCACTAGTCAGAGGCTTGGAGATTTCGGCACCTCAGCTTTTTGGCACAATACCCTTGTGCCCCGTGTCCCACTCAAGTGTCACCCTATTGTGGTTTGCCAAGGTTAAAAGTTTTTGAGGGCTGTCACAGACCAGTCTAGATCTGATCTGGTGGCATGCTAAAGATTTCAACGCTGCCTGACTATCTGAGAGTATAAGTATCTTTTGGCTTTTGTCCCTTTCGATGTTCATTTGCAAACACGTGTCGATAGCGTATATTTCCGCCTGGAATACGAATGCAAACTTCCCCAACGATGCGTGGACCTCTGTTTCTGTTTCTTTATCAGTTTAAGCTCCGTCAGTGTACCACTCCAACTTTCCTTCCTGACTGCATGCTTCTAACCCATCCCAGTTAGCTGGATATTGAATGGTTGGTTGTCGTTAATTGTGGCCAACATGTTATCACTACTCATTTCAAAAAATTCCTGCATAATGAAACTGTTAGAAATTTTAACCCTTTTGTAACACCAGTGAAATCGCTGCCTGACCTCCAAATAAGTTTTTAGTACATAACTTAAATTTAAATATTAGCGATAATGAAACTTTGAAAAAAAATGCCACTGGATCTTAGACTATTATGTTTATTACAGTGATTCTTATATTTTCAGAAAAAGCAATCGTTTAATACACTATATTTCAGTAAGTTTTCGATCCTTTCAAGATATCACATTTGCAAACTGTTTATATTTTCAGAATCATTTGGAGGAAACGTGGGTCTATCTTTAACTCAAACAGTCACCCTAACCGGTATGTTTCAATGGGGTATGCGCCAATGGAGTGAACTAGAGAATCAAATGACATCAGTTGAAAGGGTACAAGAATACGGTGACTTACCTACTGAAACTGACGATTGCAAAAAGAAAACACCAATCGATTGGCCTGATTCAGGAAAAATTCGATTCGAAAATATGTCTTTGAGATATTCACTGGATGGTTCTTATGTTTTGAATAATCTCAATTTTGAAGTCAAATCCGGAGAAAAAGTTGGAATAGTTGGTCGAACTGGAGCCGGAAAATCGTCATTAATTCAAGCTCTTTTCCGGTTAGCTCATATCGAAGGAAATATTTTCATAGACTCTATAAATACTAGAAATGTTGAATTGAAGTGTCTAAGATCTCAAATATCTATTATTCCTCAAGAACCAGTACTATTTTCTGGAACTCTTAGAAAAAATCTAGATCCATTCGATGAGTACGAGGATGCTGTAAGTAATAATCATATTAGAGTAATTTATTTTTATACACCTCCAACTAAAACAACATCAATTATGTCGTTGGTGGTATGAATCGTGACCGTAGCCCTGTTTACTGTCGAATTTTGTGAACGACGTCCAAAAGTTCGGACAAATATTGAATGTACGAACATCAATGCTGCAAGTTTTACTAGAAATATTGTGTATATATATATATTGGGGTGACATTCACTGCGACCTAAAATATCTATTCTGCCCCCGTTCTCCTCCTTAGTTCCTGAGGAAAGTCTCGGATACTAATAATTCCTTTAATTCTATTTCCCGAAGAATCTACATTATTGTTACTCCACTATTTTGAGCTTTTTGATGTGCCCATTCTGGCGACAGTGTCCCGTTAGGACACCTGTCGAAACTTTTAGTACAGTTTTACTCTGGCTAGTCTCCCAGGAGTTTCATTGATTGCCTAAGCCCTTATAGATCTTTCCAATGGTGAGATCTTCACCTCTTTTCGGCGTTGCCTATTTCTTCCAATATATCATTGGAGGTGATACCGCAAAAGGGTTCCAGCCCCCAAATTGTAGTGGTGTGAAGTTGAGAATAATTTCCATTGCCGCTGATGGGCATGTTTTCATTGCTCTCGTAATGCAGATACAGGCTAGTCTTTGAATTCTGGAGAGGTTTTCTCTCGTCGTTAATAGGCTAGTCCTACTACTCCACGCAATGGCTCTATAAGCGATGATTGGTCTCACTATTGGAGTGTACATCCAACTCAGGGTCCTTGGGTTACAACCCCAGGTTCCTGCACACCATTAGAGCAATTTATGCTTTTTATATAAATTCCTCTTTGGGTTTGTTCCACAGGAGTTTACTGTCTAGAGTCAGACCTAGATATTTGACTTTTTATCTCCTAGAAAACATAAAAATACTTCAATGTATTCACTACTTTTGCATAAGCATTTGGCATGAAGAAGCTCTGTTGTGGTATCTGATGATTCAGAGAGCTGTTTAGGCGACACTCAAATCAAGTCAAATCGTCTAGTTAGCAGAATGAACAGCAACTGATTATAGCCCGAGAATTAGCGTCAAATTTTCATTGGTCATTTCAGAAAAGCTGTCTACTAAAGTTTCTTCCAATAAAATGTCAACGGATAGTTCCCAAATTGATTACGAATGATTTTATGTGCAGGCGTTAGCAATCCCTAGTTCGGTACTGGTTCTTTGTTCCAATTCTAGCCGTATGTGACGTTTCTAACCAAGCGCTTAATAGTACTTCGTAATTACTACTTGGGAAACGGAATTACATTCACCGTTCTTGAACTAGCTCTAGTATAGTTCTTTAATTTGTTGGAACAATTTATGGATTAGTTCAGAACTGATTCTTGACTTGCTGGAACGCTACTTTCAATCTACGCAATCTCCGTCCAATTCCGAAAGAATTCTCAAGCTTGTTAGAATAAACCTCAGGACGACTGTCGGAAAAGCGCGGTAATATTCAAAATAAAGAAAATTTATTGTATTTTTTTTTAGATTTTATGGGAGACTTTGGAAGAAGTTGAACTAAAGCACGTAGTAGATGAACTACCAGCCGGTTTGGACAGTAAAATGGCAGAAGGAGGTTCAAATTTCAGCGTCGGTCAACGACAATTAGTATGTTTAGCTAGAGCCGTTTTAAGAAATAATAAAATTTTAGTATTAGACGAAGCTACAGCTAATGTAGATCCGATGACTGACTCTGTACTTCAAAATACTATTAGACAAAAATTTTCAAATTGTACAGTATTAACGATAGCCCATAGATTACATACGATAATGGATTCGGATAAAGTTTTAGTTATGGATGCCGGGGAAGTAGCTGAATTCGATCATCCACATACGCTTTTAAAAAATAAAGGGGTGTTTTACACTTTGGTCAAACAAACGGGAAGTACTATGGCTACCAATTTACAAGCCGTAGCCGAAGAGAGTTTTCATTCTAGAAATACCCAAAATGAAATTATATAGCGTATAAAAAGTTTTAATAAATTTTAACATTTTTTTTGTTTGTTTTACTTTTATTCGTGTGATAACTGTCGTGAACATTACAAAACTTTCTTCTTTTACTCCTTGTTTCGAGTAGTCTTGGGATTTGTTACAGAACGTGCCAGTTTGCTGCTTACCTCGCTTATTTGACCATCCAGTACATTATGTCAAATCTTAAAGCTTGATGAGAAGTCTGAAATTAATCATATAACTTAGGGACGGTTTCATAATAATTTTTAAAGGAGACTTTAAACCGAAAAGCATCCTTTAAGTCATAATTGGGTTTCATAATGGTCAAACCAGTGTAAAATCGACTAAAAACGTAAAGAGCCGAATCCTGACATTAATGGCGGTAAAGTCTACTTTATAACGCCCGCTTTCACAAGTGGGTGGTTTGAACCTCGCCCGACTGTTAATTTTATTGTTTTTTTTTGTTGTAACTATAAAAAACTTTGTTAATAAGGGCCTTTATTATTATTATTAGGAATTGGAAGACACTCTGCTGTTCGCATTAGAATAGACATGTTTCACTGTACAAAAAGTTTAAAGCATTAGTTAATTGTTCTAAATTATAACTCTTACATCATATTTGGAAAATTATTAACAAATGAAGTATCGCCGCAAAATGTATGCCTCTAATGTTTTCAACATCTACTAAGATAACAAAATCTAAACTCTTCTCGACATAAGTTGATTGTTTTTTTCCACCTTTTTATAAATTTTTAACCCTCGCTTAACAACCTTTAGTAGTATCACTTTGAATGCCATGCTTTTTTCATGATAAAGTAGTACCCAAGGATTGCATCCAAGTAAGTGGCATTAATTGTTCTAGTTTCGTGAAAATTCGAATATGTTCAATGTCAACTGTAGCGTCGATTATCAAGTTTGGGTCTTGGGGAATAGCCTTATTCTACTTGTTTTTCACATGAAACTCTATGGTGAAAACAGCTTCCATTCGAAATAATGAAGCCTACCGGTCTATTAACACATCTGGTAAAAATAAGAGCAAAAAAAGGTATCCCTTGTTTCAGAGATACCATACAATAAAAAACAAGACAAAAATAATAAAGGGCAATTTAAATAAACACAACTTTAAAAATATTTATCAAACTAAACTCACTTTACTACAGTTGGAAAGGACACTTTAAGTAAAAGCCCCCTTTTTATAAAGTCAACTTTACTAACATTTTATGCAACCGGCCCTGAATTTTGTAAATAAACATCCCACAGAACGCTCGCAACAAAACTTTTGATCAGTTTTCATATTTTCGACGGAATTTACCTGAAAAAATTAAACACATTAATAAAATGAAGATTTTATTTTCAGTTTTTAATAAAAAAGCACTGGTTATGTTGTTACTAGTGAATTTAAAAACTTATCGGTATCGACACCGTTTTCTGATAAGCCGTGTTTTTTAAAGAAAGAATTTATTTCTTCACAAGCATCTTTAAGATTTTCCGTTTCCATAGTGCCATTGGTACAGATGAATATTTCGTTAAGATCTTCTTGTAATTTATAACTAAATACATTTCGGAAGTTGTTTTTCAAATCGGTTAAGACCCCCGGTCTGAGTAGATTGTCTCTTAGAACCACATTTACGATGAAGATACCTGAAAAAATAAAACAAAATTATGCAGCGAATTATGGGGAATATTTTGGTAAATACGTCAACTTCACTTATATCAATGTCGATCAAACATTGGTAGGTATTGTCAACATACTGTCTTGTTTTGAATAAATTATTATCAATTAATCGTTTATTAATCTACATATTCTCGGGCATGGAAACTTGCAACAACGTCGCAGTCTATTGAAATTTAAAATATCTTGAATGCCAAGAAATCTATACAGCCATTATTTGATAAGTATGAGCGCGTTCAGACGGGCTCAACGGTTCAGTTGCGTTAAGGCGGGATGTTGTCGTTCTGCTGACTTAACTGTTGCGCGTCAGAGACAGCGGCAATTATTTACGCTTTGTTTACTCAGGGCTGACAAAGATGACAAAAGTTCCAAGCTGATAGGTTTTTAAGTTTATGCCAAGTTCTTTTCTTTTGTATTTTCAAGAATTTTACATCAGTTATTGATTCCACCTTATACAGTAAACTGTGATTTAAAATGTAGACTTTTGTTTCGAATAATGCTTAGACGTAAACTTAGTGCGGATGAATCTAGTAGGGCATTGGTATGATTGAGGCGGGTCGTTTTCGAATATAATGTGTCAGGCTGTTTCCCCCTCTTCCATGCACAACCGACATATAGGATAATCTCTATATCTGCCAATTGTATGGGTAACAGCGGCCGGTGAGAAATCCCATTACTTACTTTCCTTATCTGGCCCCTGCTGATTCAATATTTCGTTAGTCAGCGTCGTCTCCGAATATTTTTTGACCAGGAGTTTGATGTATTCCTGTTTTGGCATGTGACTCCAGTACGTCTGACGTTTGAATCCATCGAGATGTACTACCACGTTCTGCAGTTTTTGATAGAATCCATCGAGATGTACAACCACGTTCTGAAGTTTTTGATATCCCAAATGCTGGTTCAGGACCAGTGAATGCAGTTTCAGATCCTAGGTCTGCCATTTCAGTGCCTACAATACCCTTGTGTCCCGGACCCACTTAAGTGTCACAGTATTGTGGTTTGCCAGGGTTAAGAGTTTTTGAATGTCATGCCAGTGCTGCCTGACTATCTGAGGGTATAAGGATATTTTGGCCTCTATACCTTCTTTCGATGTTCATTTGCAACAACTTGTCGATAACTTAGATTTCCGCCAGAAATGCGGATGCAAACTTCTTCAAAGATGCGTTGACATTGCATCTGGGTCTAGCACCGTGGACTCCAGCTCCTGTTCCTCCATCAGTTTTAGATCCATCAGTGTACCACACCAACGTTCCTTCCTGCATGCTTCCAACCAATCCCAGTTTAGCTGGAGATTGTATTGTTGATTGTCGTTAATTGTGGGCAGCATGTTAAAACCACTCATTTCAAGAAGCGAGTTTATGATAACGTCTGTGATTCTGGAATGACTGTGGGTGTTGGTTCCTTTGTGATAGCTCCAGTTCGGCTTTCCTTTGATCCGTTTCTGGCGACCAGACTAAGGCTCCATAGGTGACAGTCTCACGACACCGAAAATTAGTATTTACTAGGTCTCTCGAAGATTCCAGGAGCTTTCTCAACTTGCAAAACACTACTTTCCGGTCTTGTAACGCAAATCACTATATTGTATGCAGTTAAAAAACAGAAGAAAACTAAAATTCTTTTGTGAAGAATGTGAGGATGGTTTGTATAGAGTTCCTACACTTATCTTGGAAGATGCAGAACTTAAGGAGTCCATTGTTAAAATTCTAAACAAAGAAGACAAGCCAACTGAGGTTATTAATAATAGAGACACATCTCAATATATTAACATGGAAGATGTAATATTTGAAATGATGGATAGGCAAAATAGAGCTTCAAATGTAATAATCTTCAATGTAAATGAATCAACTAAAAAATCCCAAAATGAACGAAATTTAGAAGACAAAAATGCAGTGAAGACTATTATTGAAGAGTATAATGTAAATAAAACAAACTTAAAGCTATTTAGATTGGGTAAATTTAATGCAGGGAAAAATCGGCCAATTAAACTTATCCTAAGTTCAACTGAAGATGCGAAGACTATTTTAAAGAATAAGTCAAGTAAAATTCCTAGAATCAAGATTGTGTTGGATCAAACTAAACCTCAACAACAATATTTTTAATAAGTAAAGGCTAAGCTGGATAACTTGATTGAAATGGGTGATCATTCAAAAACTATTAAGTTTATTAACAATAAGCCCACCATAGTCAACAAAAGTAAAGATTTAGTAATAAAAAACCATTAAAATACCCTAGTATTCACTTTAACTCTGATATTATTTATCTAAATGCTCAAAGTCTAATGAATAAAATTGACCAAATTAATATGAGTATTTTATGTTATTCTCCCAAAATAATAGTGAAGCAAGAGTAACCAATGAAATTGATGATGTGGAAATTAAACTGCCCAATTACAATCACACAATTTTTTTCAGTCAGTGACAAAGAAGCGAACAAAAAGTGAATATAAACTTTTATTTCATAAAACAGTCAAAACAAAGTGAGCTTATCAGACAATTAACACGGCCAGCATCAACAGAACTGCGTCAGGTAAAATTGCGGCGTTGCCAGATTGTTTGTAAAATCTGACTTCTGAAGACCGATAAAAAATTTGTCTTCCGAACTGTTGAGGTGGGACTATTTCTTTTCGCGGTCAAAGAAAACACTCTTTACTTAAAGTAAAAATAAAATAACAGAAGATGGAAAAAGAAAAAACCAATATGGATGAAATAAAAGCCATGTTTGAAACAATATGTTCGAAGATTACCTTAATAGAAAATAAACTTGATACTAATACCAGGGTGATTCAGGAACTTAAACAAGAAAACCAATACTTGAAAAAAATAGTCAATGACCAAGAAAAAAGACTAGAAAACATCGAAAAAGAAATAAGGCTTAACAACATAGTCATCCAAGGTGTCACTGACAGGGACGGAGAAGATTTAAAAGAAACTGAAGGAAAATTAAAAGATGTGTTCAGTAAAATGGAAGTAGATTTTGATATAGAGAAGGATACATATGATATTAGAAGATTAGGATGGTTTAAACAAGGAAAAAAAAGACCCATACTAATTAAATTGAGAAGCACAGCAAAAAAAAATGAAATATACAAAAAGGCAAAAAATTTAAAAGGATCAAATATATGGATTAACGGTGACTATACCAAGGAAGTACAGGAAGATAGGAAATGGCTAATTCCACACATGAAGCAAGCTAGGGAGCAGGGTCATAGAGCCCACCTGCAATACAATAAATTGATGATAGACGGAATTGCGTATAATAGGAACAGTCTGGAGACTATCGAACAACAACATCAAGAAGATAATAAACGAACATACAGCGATCGCTCCCCGGAAAATGGCAAGAGCGAGCAACAATTAAAGAAATTATCAAGAAACGAAGGAAAAAACTAGCCTTAGGAGATCCAAATGAAGGGAAAAATAAGACGAACAACGCGATGAAACGGACAAAGAATAATACGGCATGTAAAGAAATTAATAAAATCAAGAAAAAAAATAAAAACAAAAAGGAAAAGAAAAAGCAGATGAGAATTGGCACTTGGAACGTAAAGACTATGCTGCAGCCAGGGAAAATGGATGAGATAGCCAGAGAAATGAAAAAATACAAAATAGAAATACTAGCACTACAAGAAACAAGATGGGCCGGTGAAGGGAAAATAGATAAGGACCAATATACATTATACTATTCGGGAGAAAGAAAGCAAGGGGAAAAGGGGACTGCCTTTATGATTAGCAAACAAGCAGTACGACAGGTTATCCAATTTAATGCGATAGATGGAAGAATCTCACATATCAGAATTGAAAGTAAACAAGCCAACCTAAGTATAATAAATGTGTATGCACCCACAGAACATGCCAGCGATGAAATAAAGGAAGATTTCTACGAAAAATTGGAAGAAATTTGTTGCGAGAGTCCGCGTAATGACATAATGCTAATTCTGGGAGACTTCAATGCCAAAATAGGCCAAGAAGAGTATATCAAACAAGTCGCAGGGTCAGAGACAATTCATACCAGTACAAACAACAACGGAGAAAGGTTATGCAATCTAGCCATGACTACAAATACATCTATCGTAAGCACAATGTACAAGCACAAGAGAGAACACAAGATCACATGGACATTCCCAGGGAGTAGAGATGGAAATCAGATAGACCACGTACTAATATCCAAAAAATGGAGGCACACAATACAGGATACCAGAACTTACAGAGGAGCTAACGCAGATTCTGATCATTTCCTAGTAATAACAAAAATGAAGAACAAAATAATTAGATGGAGTAATAAGAAAAAATACAGAAAGCGATGGAATACACAGAAACTAATGACACCACACATAAAACAGACATACATTGACACAATACAAAGAAGTTTGTTGAACCGTCAGGAATACAACATTGAGCAAAGTTGGATGACTATCAAAAACAGTATTATACGAGCAGCCGAGAAAGTAATTGGACAAAAAAATACCCGCGTCAACAAGGAATGGTTCGACGAAGAATGTGAACACAGAATCAAAATAAAAAACCGAACAAGACAAGAATGGCTAAAGACAGGAAGCCAGAATGAGTTAGAAAAATACAGAGAAGAAAGAAGAGAGGCGAATAAATGCTGCAAAAAGAAAAAAGCAGTCTGGATTGCACAGTTAATGCAGGAGATTGAAGCCAATAATAAAGACAATAAAAAATTATACAACTACATTAAATCACAAAACACTACAAAAAAAGCAACTGCAAAAATAGACGACACAACGTGGGAAGAGTACTTTAGAACACTCTACAAAGAAGAGACTATAGAAGAGGTCGAAGAGATAGTAGAAGAGGAAGAAGAAATTGAAGGCATACCGTCACTGGAAGAAACCTCTGAAATTATAAAAAGTCTAAAAACAAGAAAAGCCGCAGGTCCAGATGAAATCCCGAATGAACTGATTCAATGTGGAGGTGATTCCTTGGTAGAGGAAATTCACTTGCTAATAAGTAGAATATGGCAAGAAGGAAAAATGCCGGAAGAATGGGAAGAAGGGCTTCTGGTACCCATATTTAAAAAAGGTGACACTTCAATTTGCAGTAATTATAGGGGAATAATGTTGTTAAATACCTCATACAAAATACTGACATCGATCATCCGACAGCGATTAGAAAAATACACTGAGTCAGCAATTGGACAGTATCAGCAAGGGTTTCGAAAGGGTAGATCGACGATAGACGCAGCCCACATTCTCACTCTGACTGCAGAAAAATGCTACGAATATGATATTGACCTTCATATACTATTTATCGACTTCAAACAGGCGTTCGACAGCATAAGCAGAGGGCAATTAGTAAGCGAAATGAAGAAAATGAAAATACCTTCAAAACTAATTCAACTGAGTTTAATGACCATGGAGAATTCACGGGCAAGAGTGTTAACACCCAGCAATGTTACAGATACAATAAATATACAAAAAGGAGTTAGACAAGGTGACGCTCTTTCAACAACTCTATTCAATATTGCTCTGGAAGGCGCAATCAATGTCTTAGGAACCCAGAAGACTATAGCACAAAGCTTGGTTCAACTCATAGCCTACGCGGATGATATAGCCCTAATCGCAAGAACTAAAAAAGCCCTGGAAGAAATAACACTAAAGCTAGAAAACGAAGCTCGTAAAAGAGGTCTGCACATCAATCAAGATAAAACCAAATACCTACTAAGCTCTAGAAGTGGAAACTGCAATCTAAACAAAATCACGATAGGAGACAAAACTTATCAAAAAGTAGACAATTTTAAATACCTGGGGATCAATATTAACAACAAAACTGATAGAAGTATTGAAGTAACGCAAAGAATACAAGCAGGAAACAGAGCTTTTTGGAAATACCAACAAATCTTAAAGGATAAACATCTTAGCAGAAAAACAAAAATAAACCTTTACAAAGCAGCTATTAGACCAGTAGTAACCTATGGGGCAGAAATCATGTGCCTAACCAAAAGGAACGAAGAGCAGCTAAGAATTTACGAAAGAAAAATTATTAGGAGAATAATGGGACCAAAAAAGATTACAGACGGAGAATACCGACAATTAACGAATTTGGAGCTTAAAAACATACTAACCGGAGAAGATATAATCACATTTATAAAATCACAGCGGCTCAGATGGTACGGGCACATCCAAAGAAGAGACCCAGAAAACGTATTATATAAAGTTACAAACTGGGCCCCTACAATAGACCGTCCAAGAGGAAGACCAAAACTCAGATGGCTAGAGCAGGTATACGAAGATGTGAAAAGACTAAACCTCAATGACCAGAGGAAGACTATTAAGGACAGAGTGCTGTGGAACAAAGCAATAAATAGCGCGAATAGACTTAACTTATTTTAACGGAAAACACATTTTATATCTAGTATGCTAATCAATGCGGAGTGATTCACCGCAAACATAGAATCTAAGAGCTTCAAGTTGACATGAAGCAGGCCCTATTCCGACACGGAATGTCTGGCCTATATATATATATATATATATATATATATATATATAATTATAATCAAATTCGCTGTAATTCCATAAATCGGCAAACCGGAGGAGTTGTTATTTATGTAAAAGAAAACTTGGAATACTCATTTTATAAAACGTTTATATTAGAGAATAATTATTGGTGTAAAGTCATAAAAATTGACATCGGTGTTTGTCAATATTTGGTTGGATGTCTTTATCACTCTCCATCAAGTTCCAATGCTGTGTTTTTGGATAACTTCGAAGATATGTGTGATGGTCTATTTGCAAACAATTTAAGGCGTATTTTAGTTGGGGACTTTAATTTGGACTATCAAAAAAATAGTTTTTATACTCGTAAAATTGAGTCAATGTTATTACAGTATGGAATTGATCAATTGGTATTGGAGCCTACAAGAATAACTAATGATAGTTCAACTTTAATAGATTATGTGTTAGTAAATCACAATTATGCGTCTTGTTATGTACATAATACTCCAAAATTAAGTGATCATTCATTAATAAGTATATGTGTTAAAAGTTCTGATAGAAGTTACTTAAATCGTACAGAAATCTTAGAGAACAAAATTTGGAAAAAATTAAATTGGAATTAATTTCTTGTACTTGGAATTTACATACAACCGATGTGAATTTGATATATAAAATTTTTTGTAATAATTGTGAAACTACCATCAATACGATAGCCCCGGTTAGAACATGTCAATATAAAAATAATGTACCTTGGTTTGACAATGACATTCAAACTGAAATAAAAAAACGTGATAAAATGTATCAAGAATTTCTGTCATCAAATGTCAATAATTAACATCTTAATGGGTAGAATTTAAAAAACAAAGAAATGCAGTTGTTGATATATTGAAAAGGAAAAAAGAACAGTATTACTTCAATAAAATAGATAGGTGTAGAAACAATTCTCGTCTAATGTGGAAATCTTTAAAGAAATTAATATCTATCAACTCTCAGTGTTTACCAAATAATATTGAATTTGAGTCTAATAGAATTGAAATAGTTAATAAGTTTAATAATTATTTTTCTAGTATTCAACGAATTGTTAGTGAAATAGGAGATAATGTAAAAGATTTATTTTACAACTATAATTTATATCCACCTTGTGAAAATTTTAAACTTATATCTATGACTGAACTAGGTTCAATTATTAACTCTTTAGACATGAAGGGTAGTAGTCTTGAAATTTTGAATTCTCATTTACTTAAAGAAGTTTTCGAAACAACTGGCCATGTTCTTTTAAATTTTATAAATTCTTCTTTGCAAGCTTCGAAAATTCCTGATGCATTAAAAATCAGCAAGGTTGTGCCAGTACCTAAGGTAACTAACACGATTAAAGCTAGTGAATTTAGGCCTATTAATACTTTACCACCATTGGAGAAAGTTTTATAATTAGCTGTATATAATCAAATTTTAGAACATGTGGAAAAAAATAATATCTTAATAAATAACCAGTCAGGTTTTAGGAAAAAACACTCATGTGAAGCAGCAGTTCAACTAGCTTTATGTAAATTTAAAAAGGAAGTCGATATTAATAAATATGTTGTTGCTGTTTTTCTGGATCTAAAAAGAGCATTCGACACAATTGACCGCAACATCCTTTTAAATAAATTGAAAAGATACGGTTTTAATGGGGCTGTTTATAAATAGATATCGGATTATTTGGTTAATAGGAAGCAGAGAGTGCGAATTGGAGATACTGTTTCTGATGGGACTGATATTACTATTGGTGTTCCTCAGGGTAGTGTTTTGGGGCCGCTACTCTTTGTCTTGTATCTAAATGATATTAATCTGTTTCTTAATGTGGACTTCATAAATTTGTTTGCAGATGATACTGTTTTGGCATGCTATGATACTAGTCTTGTCAATGCAATTAACAAAATGAACGCTGCTCTTGGATAGTAAACAGATATTTAATGAAAAATAAACTTAAATTAAATGTACAAAAGACCAAGGCTATGATTATAACTACTAAGTACAAGTATAAAAATCTGAATTTAAATAATATTATTTTGGAAATGAACAATGAACCAATTGAAATTGTGATGACTATTAAATATCTTGGATTTCAATTAGATAATTTATTGGCATTAGACGAACATTTTAATTATAGCTCTAAAAAGATAGCCAAAAAAATGTATTTTTTTAGTAGAATTTCAAAGCATCTGTCTCTCCAAACAAAGATTACGGTCTACCAAGCAATTATCCAGCCATATTTTGATCATTGTTCTTCAATTCTTCAACTATTTAACTTAAATCAAACAAACCAATTACAAAAACTCCAAAATAGAGGTATGCGGGTAATTCTAAAAGCTAGTAAAATAACTCCCATTAGATGTATGTTGCAATCTTTGTAATGGATATCAATTTCACAAAGGCTATATTTCCAAACCATGATTTTCATATATAAAATATTGCATAATTTAGCTCCATCACACTTCTATGAATTTATTTCATTTAACTTGGATAATCATAATTATGCCACAAGAAACAACAATAATTTTTATATAGAAAGAACAAATACATCAAACTCAAGGAATTCTTTATTTTTTAAAGGTTTTTTAAATTACAATCAATTGCCCAAATTAGTAAAACGCAGTACTTCGCTAAGAAGTTTCAAAAAGAATTTAATGGAAAATATCAGAAATAATATGTAGGCCACAATGACACAAAAAAAACTTATTACATACTTTTATTTTTATATGTTATATATTTTTGTTATATGTTATGTTTTCTTGAACGACTTGCTTTTATTTTGAAACAACAATGTTGTTAATTGAAAATAATGGTATATAATATATAACAGTTGGGTTTGAATAAAGCAAACGAAGTAAAGTTAAAGTAGAGCAGCATTTAATATATATATTTGACAAATCACACAACATTATTGCCATATATTCTTGTTTATAGCAACAACAAATAAATATATAAGACCTAGATAATTGGTAGTGGTGAAGTGTATATTCTAATATTAACACTGTTATGCACTTTAACTTTCGGCTGGTGTTAAGAAAAACGAATTTTTAAACAACACAACGAACACTGGAAAACTAATAATTCTAAATATACCTATTGATTTGAATGAAATAAAAAGTTAACAAACGGCTGGATTCAACGGCTCTACTCCAAAAGATCCTGGCAACTATTCTCAAACACTGACTCTGCTGACATATCTTTTGACATTTGACACGGTTTTCGATTCAAAATATCGATTGTTACTATAAAAATGTAACTAGAGCGACATGGACACGCCCACCCAGGGCTCTTGTTTGTTTCTGTCGACTGTATTTATTCTATTCTAATTTCTTCAATTTGCTAATTAAAAGACTGTTTAATTAAAACGAAGTTTTAAATTTTATTTTTAAATATAATTTACTTAAATTAAATTATTGTCTTTTAATTGAATTTACTGTTTTGACCCTTACTTTGTGGAATCTACTCAAATTACTTTTTTACAATAAAAATAACTGTTTATAATTAATTCCACTATTTAATGAAAAAAACAATAAAAACTTTAAAATAATTATAAATAATATTTTAGTTTTCATTGGTTTTTCATTAAATAGTGGAATTAATTATAAACAGTTAGTTAAATTTAAAAGAGTAATATTGTCTTTTAATTACGAAGCTAATTTGAGAAAAAGAAACACAGTAAATTCAAATTTGACGCCACATTGTTACAGAAAACTGTCTATTTTTATTTTATCATGAACAACTGGAGAAATTGAGCAGAAGGCACCACAAGACATAGAGACCGTTCGTGAGAGTGTAGTTAATCTAAGTTCTGAACTGCAATTTGAATATATCACTTAACTGTAGAAAATTTCATTATTCGTTCAAGTTTTATTTAGAGAATGGTGAGTAAAAAACAATTCCAAAAAGGTGATCATGTATCTTTTTACATGCAAGCAGCAAGCTCCCAATATGAAGGCTTAAAGTCCACCCACATGAAATTATGAATGAAATCAATAAAATTTTAATGGAAAATCTGCACACAGTTCTGCTACTGGTGGAATCTGGTTTAATATGAAATGACTGATTGAGATGTTGGCATCAATTATAATGTTTGAACATGATTGCAAGTTATTCATCTGGTCTGTTGGATGATGAGGTCATTATATCTATAGGAAAAAAACAATATTTACCATTATTGCTAACAATTTTTACAACATCCGTCATGATATCTTTCATCATAAATTGTTGTGGAGGACAGCTCATTCCAATTTCGTGATTTTTGCTATCAATATCAAAAAGAAGAGCATCTAATGTTTTTCCTAAAAAAAAAATTCTTCGGGTATAGAATAAAACGCAGGAATTTGTACTTTACTCCCTACATTATCGATCTATAGACAACACTTGCTGGCTGGCTGTAGACAGAACTGCATTAACTCGGGTACGGACTAATTTCAACCATGCAATTGTTTTTTTTTCAATGTTAAATACCACACCTAAATTCTTTAAACACGCACACAACCCTTTTTCTTTAACAAAAAATAATTTTTAATTTATAACCTTAGATGCCTATAGTTCGTTAACGAAGGGAGTATGGAACACATTTTATATGGAGTACTATCATTATTTTTAGCCTCTCTATATCCCAAGTGTTTGGTAAGAACTAAACTGGACATCTTGTAATAACTTGTAACCGCAACATCGTCCGCGTAGATCTTCGACAAACAAAATCTGTAGATTTGTTGATATCTTGTCGGAATTAATGATCAAAAATACATAGATATCGTTTATAACAAATTCAATTAAAAAAAAACAATTTCTCATATAAACCGTTTTTCGGTGGAACTACACAAATACCTTCCAAGGGACCGTTTTCAATTGTTTATAACAAATTCTATTGCCAGCAACAGAATTTGTTAAAAACGAAAAAAAGTAGCCTATGTATGTAAGTATGCTCTATTTTATCTGCCTATTAAGTTTCATAAAAATCGGTTTGACTGCTTCGGAGATTAGTATATTATACACTTAAGTTCGCAGTATATGAGAAACTTTTTTATTATTAAATTCACGGATAAAAAGTTCTGCATGGTCTAAATCCCAAAATACAATCATCGAGTATCGAAATTTCCAAGACGTATACGAGGTTTATCAGAAAATATGAACTTTACCCTGTAGTTAAATACTTTTATTTTTAAACAAATCGAAAATAGATATAAAAAAACTTGTTAACTCCTAGTCATGAAAATTTTAATAACCTTAAATACTCGGCTCAAAATTAATAGAAGGGACTGGTATAGCAGTGTTTGGGCCAGGAACCAAACACTCCAAAAGCTTGGGAATAACCCCAAGTATCTTTCAAGCGGAAATTCACGCCATAAGAAAGTGTGTCCATTTCAATATTAATGGAAGATATAGAAGATAAAGGATTATCATCTTGTCGGACAGTCAAGCAGCCATTAAAGCATTGAGTTCTTGCGTAATCAGTTCTAAAATAGTATGGTAATGACTATGAAAAGTCAATGCACCTTACTGTGGATTCCAGGGTCACACTGGAATAGAAGGAAATGAAATAGCCAATGAACTAGCAAAGCGAGAGGCTGAAACACCCTTTTAGGTATCAACTCCAATGTAATATTGGAAGAAATAGGCAACGTCGAAAAGATCTGACCATTGGAGAGATCTAATAGGGCTTAGAAAATTAAAGATACTTCTGGGAGACTACAACCAGGTGAGAACAAATTAATGCCTAAGCCAGAGTAAAACTGCACTAATACCCGTTTGCACAGTTTGTAATTTAAGCACGCCTTTCGTAAGTTGTGCTTAACTTTAAGAAGCACGCTTGTTTCGCCGCTGCAGCTTAAGCATTACTTAGTAAAGAACCGCTTAACGCATTGAGTACAAGGCAACACTGAGAAAATCTGGTAACTTATTAGTGACTTTTTAGATTTGGCTTTGAATCGAGTGACGGTTCGCTTTTGGTTAACGTTAATGTGAACGGTTAACCTATAAAAATACAACAATCTTCAGAAATCAGCAATGGTTATCAAATAGCCAAAGCAGGCATAAAACCGAAGTGCTGATAGCAACTGATTCATGGGAGACACGCTGTTGTTTCTGTAATAATAGTTGATCATTTGGTTTTGTAGGTTTCCTTATTAGGTAATATTTTACTTAACGATAATTTCCAAATTTCAGAACTTCCTCTATCAATCCTAAAACCCTTGTTAAACTGCAAATTCCTTTATGTCGTACAAATGATCAGATCGAGTATACAACATTTCGGGAATTCGAAGTCTATTATTTCGAGTACATCAGAGTCAACTTCGCAAATGTCATCATAAAGAAAAGTTTTTGAGGATAAATCAGTGTCAACCGCGATTTTAAACTAAGTTGAATTTAAGTTGCCCCAATCGGGAACTTAATATTAAGTGCTCCTTAACTAGTTTAAGGAATACTTAGAGAGCGGTGCAACCCAAACTAGTATTTTAAAGATTACTTTATTTTAAGACTGTCTTAAAGTAAATGGTGCAAACGGGCATAAGAGTGTTAACAGGTATCCTGACGGTCGCCTGAATGGACACCTTAAAAAGTCCAAAATAGTGGAGCAAGAAGAATGAAGATTCTGTGGAATGGAAGAAACTTCAATCCACATACTTGCAGATTGCCTAGCAATACAGAATCCTAGGGCACAACACCTAGGAGACTACTGGATAGAAAAGGGACACTTACCTAAACTAAAGCCTGCAGAGACTTTTCTCAGAAACTAAGTAGAAGAAAGGGGGCACAAAAGATCTTTTAGTTCTCAGTGAATATCACCCCAATATACATACATACATAGGACCCGATTTCAAATGTTTATAACAATTCAATTGTTATAATCGACAAAACGGCACATCCTACATCCCCCTTGATTGCCTATTCTAGATTAGCCCGAACACACAGATGGACAGTCTAATTTTATTAATTAATATAGAAATGTAGGTATACACCGTGCCCCAAGTTATCGTTTACAGGCAATATCTCGCTTAATTTAAAAGATAATCCAATCCAATCACAATTCCTTCCTAATGACGTATCAGAAGCTTTATTTCACGTAACAGTCCTTTGGCAACCACCCCTCACTTTCTATTTTAGAATACAACGATGTAACATACTTGTTGGTTTTTTATTATTAGCACCAAAAAATTAACATTTTATGATATTTTGCTTCACCTAATTACTCTTATTGCTGCCGCCACTGTTTTTGAAAGCTTCACGAGATGGAAGTAGATTAATCTTTTGTTCAAAAAAACTGATGCTTTCTATGTCAAAAGAATAATGACAGTTAATAATAATAAGTGTAGAACAACAATCATTTGCGAATAGTACCTAGGGTTTTGTAGTTAATCGACGAATTAAATTTTTATACTATCCACAATTTGAATTCAAAATTATTAATCTTGTTATAAGCAGAATGCCATTTACATTCAGTCCGGACGAGTACATTGATATGTTATTGGTTTATGGTGAATGCAGGAAAAATACTCGACGAGCGGCCCGTTTATATCAAGAACGTTTTCCTCAACGTCCTCGGGTATCACACATGGTGTTTCCTAAATTGGATCAGAAGATGCGCAGCGGTTGGTTTCCAAACAAAAACCGTGCACCGAACCGATATCCAATGAAAACTGATGTACTTGCCTATGTTGGTATCAATCCTCATACTTCCTGTTAGAAACATAGCTGAAGAACTGGGAATAAGCAATAGCTCGATACAGAGGATTTTGAAGCAGCACAAATATCACCCATTTAAACTACATTTAGTTCAAGGACTGATGCCTACTGATTTCGACAGAAGATTAGAATTCATATCTCTAATCGATGTTATGATTGCCGACAATCCCTTACTATTAAATCAAATATTTTGGAGAGATGAAAGCCGCTTCTAGAAGTAGTTAATACACACATTGCCCATTATTGGTCGAACGAAAATCCTCACTGGGTTCGTTTAGTTCGTTTTCAAACAGTGTGGGGTATAAATGTATGGTGCGGGTTATTCAATGGTCATTTGTATGGAGGGTAGAAGGAAGGAGCACCATCTCAATGTATTAAAAAGTGTCCATCGAAAGGAAGCAAATTAAGATGGCGCCATAGTAGCAAGTGGAAGGATTTTAAAAACGGCGCCATGAATTATTAGAGTAAGATACAAACTTAAAGAAGGAAATACTACGTAAATAATTGAGATTTTAAATACTGCATATTTTTCAACTACACAAGTCACGAAAAATACTAAATTTTTCAACCCAGCACACTTCACTCGGTTTATAACCCTAAATTCACATCATTTCCATTAGCTACACGAGCGCCATTTCGATGAATCTTCGAATTATAATTTGCTGTTTACAGGTGGACACTTTTTCAAGTTATCCCCCATACAAGATGGTGCTCCTTCCTTCTACCCTCCATAGTCATTTGATTGGACCACACTTTTACGAGGGCACATTGACTGGACACACGTATTTAGATTTTCTTGAATATTTCCCTCATACATATTGTATCAATCCAACGAATGCTAAATTATTAAATGGAAATTCAAAAATTTCCGGAAATTCCACGTTGACATGACAACCGTTGTCAGACAACGTTAAAATAATAAACGTGAAACGTCAAAGAAGAGTTTCTTAGAGGTCATGAATCGATTCGGAGATATAACAGATCGAGAAATTCACAAAAATGTCATTAAAAGTGTACCCAAAAACACGGAAAAGAGTAAGAATAGTGTATGGAGACAATTTATGTTATTTTGCGAGGAAAAAAAGTACAAATTCAATATAGTGGAGATATACAGTAATTTGTATTTTTATTCGAGAAATATTCTCCCTAAATACCGCTTGATATTTCCATTCTCGCTCATGAATATTTTTAGATGATTTTCAAAATATTCATGAGCTCGAAAAAATTTCCGGAAATAATTTGACCTCTAGTGGTATTACTAGTGAAAACAAATCTCCTGATCTTATGGAAGACATTCCTTTGGCAGATCGAAATACAATGGTCTGGCAACAGGACGGTGCTCCACCTCATAATGCAGGCATTGTTGCGGAGTATCTCAATCTACAATATTACAATATATTTTTCACAACAGCTGGATAGGTACTTAGGGACTTAGCCTCCCCGCTCGCGCGATCTAACGCCACTGGACAATTTTTTGTGGGGTTATCTTGAAGAATTAATATATTAAACACATCCTGTAGATTTAGATGATCTTATAGAACGCATTCGTGAGGCATGTCGTAGTATTACACCAGCTATGATTCAGGCTGCGTGCACAAGAGCGCTTTTAAGACGTTTTGAAGCTTGTACGGAATCTGCGGGAAATAATTTTGAACACTTACTGTAATTTTTTCTTCATGATTTGTATTTTATTTAGAAATTACAAAATGTTAATTTTTTTAGTGCTAATAATAAAAAACCAACAAGTATATTACATCGTTGTATTCCAAATAGAGTGATAAGCAGTTTTCAACGAAAATATACAGGGGATGCCATTTGAAAATAGAATGTGAGGGATGGCTGCCAAAGGACTGTTAAGTGAAATAAAGTTTCTAACAGGTACGTCATTAGGAAGGAATTTTGATTCCATTCACAACAGTTTTTACAATATTGGATTATCTTTTAAATTAAGCGAGATATTGCCTGTAAACGACAACTTAGGACACGCTGTATACAGCGTTTCTGAAAAGTCTCGCTCCAAGGGATTAGATATCCTTGAGACGGATAAAGGGAAAGTTATGAAATTTTAGGATGATGAATGAGCCCTTATTCTGCATATTTTAAATATTTTTGACGTCAGCGTTTAGCGTACGGCCGCCATCTTGAATTTTTTGAAGCTTGCACGACATAGGACTTTTGAGAAGGCTAGTGAACTCGTAAAACGTGTAACCGTTACGAAAGAGGTTCGTCACGCAACAGTGTTGCCATATTTCTGAAAAGGCTAGTGAACAAGTGAAACGTGTAATGTTACGAAAAAGCAAATAAGGGTTCGTCACGTAACAGTGTTGCCAGATTTATGAAAAGGCTCGTGAAACGTGGAATGTTACAAGAAGCGTTCGTCACGCAACAGTGTTGCCAGATTTCTGAATAATCCACTAATCCAATGAAATTTAAATCGAAGCTTGCTTCTTATTGCACGACATAGGACTTTTGGGAAGGCTAGTGAACTCGTGAAACGTGCGATGTTACGAAAAAGCGTTCGTCACGCGATAACTCATTCAAGCGACTGTGCGCAATCTCTCTTGCCGCACTGAGCTCGCACACCCATAGGTGTGAAAAATTGTCAAAAATGGTCAATAATTGTCAAAAACTATAAAAAATGGTCAAAATTTTGGAAAAATGGTTAATAATTGCCAAATATGTTAAAATTTTTAAATATAGTCAAAAATTTGGAAAAATGATCAAAAATTGTGAAAATTTTGAAAAAATTGTTAATAATTGCCAAATATGTTCAAAAATGGTCAATGATTGTCAAAAATTTTTAAAAATGGTTAAAAATTTTTAAAAATGGTTAAAAATTTTGAAAAATGGTCAATAATTGTCAAAAATGGTCAATAATTGTCAAAGACGGCCAATAATTGTCAAAACCAATCAAAATTCGTCAAAAATTGTCAAAAATGATCAATAATTGTTAAAATTTTGAAAAATGGTCAAAAATTGTCAATATTTTGAAAAAATGGTCAATAATTGCCAAATATCTTAATATTTTTGAAAAATTGTAAAAATGGTCAATAATTGTCAAAGACGATCAATAATTGTCAAAATTCGTCAAAAACTGTCAAAATTTTTGAAAAATTCACGAAAAATGGTCATTCTATTGTCATTGTCGGCGTTCCGACGACCGCTCACCTTTTTGTTGAAATGGCAAACTAGGTTGAGTGACCTATCACAAAGAAGCTTATTTTTTTCTCTTTCCAAAAATAATAACAATGTATCAATCAATGGATAAGAGTTATTTCACAAAACATCTCAAGTTTTATCTTCATTATTTGCACTTTTCGGTCTATCAGACCTTGGAGTATAATTTACACTACCAGTTTCAACAAACTTGTTTATTAATCTCGTCACTGTAGATCTACTTATAGAAGCTGCTTTGTCATGGGAACGTTTACGATCACCATATCCAACGAACATCAAGATTTCCATTCGTTGTTTTTCCGATAAATGTGCCATTATTCTTAATTTACTTTTAAACTTCGAGCTAATTTGAAATTAGTAGTAGTAAGTAATTTTAAAAACCTACAAGGTATCATTAGTACAGTACAATTTAATTTAGAAAAATAAAACTAATATTTTATAAGACATTTTGTATTAAAGTGATACATTGCTATTATTTTTGGAAAGATAAAAAATAAGCTTATTTGTGATGTGCCACTCGACCTGGGTTGCCGTTTCAAAAAATTCAAGATGGCAGCTGTACGCTAAACGCTGACGTCAAAAACATTTGACATTTGATCTAAAATATGTAGAATAACGCCTCATTCAACGTCCTAGAATTTTATAACTTTTCCTTTATCCGTTTCTTTCGAAGATAATCCCTAGGTGCGAGACGCTGTATATTAGTATAGATAACATACACAATTGGAAAAATATAAAGCAAGTCCGACTCACCTTCTCTTGCTATTTCTTTAATATATTCCAGACCGTCTTGTATCGCAGCTTTAAGTTTATCATCCTCTTTGAAACTGAACCAATCTACAGCGACTTTAAGCATATTCTTATCAACATCAACACCCAAGATATTAATTTTAGGAAGAAATTTATGTAAGAATGAACACAAACCTCCTCCTCCTAAACCTATAACGGTTACGTTGACTTTTGTTTTATTTTTACTAGCCAAATAAGTGGCTATTGCCATATAAACATGGTGCCTACACGTCAGATGCACTAAATCTACGGTCTCTTTCATAATTCCTTTTCTGGATTTTATTAGTCTTAATTTTGCTTCCGATTGTATCACAAGTTGGGAATTCATGTAAAACAAGCGTCTGAATTTATCTTCATTTTCTGTTACAACATCTTCTATTACAAAATCTCCGGATAAATCTGAGTGACCCTTGTATCTAACTACCCGATGGCCTACGTCGGATCCCAAAGAAAGGAAAGCTACCTAAAAGTAATTTCTAATTAGTACTAACAAAAATCAATTATTTTCAATTATACTGCTTTCGCCATCAGGAGAGAGGTTTAAAACCTAATTATGTAAGCAAACTAGACCAGAGGCTGAGGCAACAAGGTATATGGATGGCTCCAAGACAAAAGTAGGCGTAGGAGCCGGAACTGTAGGGCTAAAACAAAGGATAGCTATTCCAATAAACCTATCTAAGGATGTCACAACTTTCCAAGCGGAAGTGACGGCGATTCACTACTGCGTTGAAGAAATTTAAAGGCAGGAAAGGACATACCGTTCAATTGTCATCTTCACAGACAGCCAAGCTGCACTGAAGGCACTTGATTCCATACAAGTCAATTCTAATCTAGTATGGGATTGCATAGGTGCCTTAAACGCACTTGGAGACCATTGCAAGGTCATAGTAGCCTGGGTACCAGGGTACGAAGGTCATAAGGGCAACGAACTGGCGGATGAAACGGCCAGACAAGGCTCACCAATGCCATTCATTGGACCGGAACCCTTTTGTGGTGTCGCAAAGCCGACAATAAATATGGCCACAAGGAAGTGGGTGGTACAGAAAAATCTAGAACCTCACCAGAACAGAGACAGGCGAAACAGTTCATTAGAGGACATTAGCCAACTCTTGCGGCAGATCTAATAAGCAAAAATAGGAAATCTGTCAAATCTATAGTAGGTATGTTAACAGGGCACTATAAGTTTAACAGGCACGCAAAAATAATAGGGTTGACAGACCAGCCATGTGTAGATTATGTCACCTATAAGAGGAAACTGCAGAGCTCATCCTATGCCAGTACGACTGCCTGGCGAATGTGCGGTTTCTTGTATTATTATGAGAAGCAACCGGCAAGAAATTACATAAAAAATTCAGTCTCGAGGCTGATTGGCTACTTAAAAAGAGTCGGACTGGAGAATGTAATCTAGATTCAGAGGTCCACAATAGATCTGAAAAGGTCGCAGTGGAATAGGCCGATTAGCCACCTCATCAAATCTAATCTAAAGTAAAAAGTCCGAGCATTTAAAAAAATTATTAGTTGAACTATTTAATTTATTCCAAATTACAGACTCTCTCTGTTTAGATAGTGTAAGCTCGTGGTAACACATCCTATATAATCAAAGTATGTTTAAAGGTTAGTGATATTATAGTATACTGTCAAAAAGGATATAATAAAAAACCTAATCTGGCGAGAGTATAGTTATTTGTTTTACTAGAGAGAAAAGCACAAGATTTAATGTCGCGGCTGGTGTTTCATAGCCGAGGCTAGGAAACCAGCCAGGGCATTGAATCTTCTTTTCTGCAATGTGAAACATATAATTTTTTCCCCAAATTAGTTCCAATTTCACGCAAAATCCAAATAATTAAATTCACACGTCTTAACCCAATGTCTTTGTCAATTTTTATTATCAATTTGATTCAAATTATTACTTGGAACGTTGCATAGCAACAAACTTTTTCTAACTAGGCAGTAAAAATATACCTTTTATGCCTGTGAAGTGTCAATAAAAAGCCAATGTTAATGTCATTTGGAGAAAATATATCAATAATTGATTTTATCAGTGGCTATAAACAACAAGAAGTATAATCGATTTTTTTGTGTTTGTAATTTATGAATACTTTACCATTTTATTTTTCAATTTACACGGCGCTAAATTACAAACTACATCTGTAAGTTCTGTCTGGATTGCTTCAAATGATTGGTATTTTTGATCTCTGTGAAGGGTAACGATCGACAATCTGTTGTGTTTTGTAACTTCTACCAATTTTCTCCTACCATTTGACGTGGAAAACAACCATTCTACTTCCCTAAATTAAATTTGAGACATGGCAAATTCATTATACTTTATATTTTGTCTAAAAAATAAAAAAATCTTACCTTCCTTCAGGTACAATGAATGCTGCATATTGAGAGAAATTTCGTTGAGGAGGTATGTCGACTACGTATACAGTAAACCTAGGTTTACTTGAACCTTGTTCAAATAAATCAAATACTACTTCATTTTTATCAGCGATTGAAGTTCTTTTAAGAGAAGTACAAATGAAAGCTGCGTTTTGAGCGTTTAAAATTTGGGATATAACGTCATTGTCACTATGACATCTCTGCATTTTATCTGTAGGACCTAAATTTATCTCCAACACCTGAAATGTTTTTTACATGACTTCAATAAAAAAACCTGGAAATTCTTACAAATAAAAAATTAATCTCTTCAAACTCATAACTTCGCGGCGATATTTTCGTCTCTATTACAATCATGATATTGTAACATAGTGCACGTCATATAAAACTGGTATATCTGTAATAATCAGTTATAATATCACAAGAGCATAGACAATATTCGATTATTCACTGAGTCACTCGACGTATTTCGCGAAACACCACTCGAGCTGCGCTCTCGTGATGTTTCGCCAAATACGTCTCGTGACTCAGTGAATAATCGAAAAATATTGTCTATGCTCGAGTTGGTATTCGTTACGATTATATAACGAATAATATTCTAATTTTTTTTATTGATTAATATTAATATTGAAGGTACAATTATGATAATACATATTTGATGTATTGTTGTTTTCAGAATTTGTAGTAGAATTAACTGATATTTCATTGAGCTTGTCCGTTATTATGGAAATGATCACAATATGGCAGGAGGCGAAACACCAAAACGATTATAACACGTCGTCAAGGGGTATATTCACTTATCAATACGTCGTAACTAAGGGAAATTCAAGGATTGTATTGGTTCATTAGAACATGAGTTATATAATCGAAAATAGTGTTTTTCTTGCTGTGTAAATGGATCTTTTAAAATGTGTCAATGTTAAACTTTTTGTTATGGTATAATTTCTAGGGCACTAATGCCAGCTCAACAAAAATGTTTAGATGTAATGATAAAATTAAATTCTGTAAAGCAATACAACGAGGTGGAAAAAGTAAAAATTTATTAAAACATTTATACAAACGGAGTAACTACCTTAAATTTAGAAATAGTGTGATTTACATAAATATTACATTGGTGGGTTTATTAGATGCCTGACTTGAAAAAAGGTGGGACAAGGATAAAACTGTTGTTAGAAAAATAGGAAAGGAAGACCAGTTTTAACTAGAATTGAGCTAGACAAAGTTTTAACTGATTATTTAAAGGAAAATCCCTTTAATACGTTAAGACATGCACAAGTTGCAGTAAACTTTAATGCTTCAGTAACGTCAGCATCAAGAAGAAGAAGAAGAAAACCTGATTTAAAGAATTGTGCATGTGTAACCATAAAATTTCAAAAATAGCAACAAAATTCCATTAAAAAAGAAAAAAGTTTACAACAAAATTTGGACACGAGATCCACGAAATTCAAAATTAAAGCAGTTCAAACAAATAAACTAACAAATAGATTATAGACCATGGTAACAGAAACAGACCGACGTCAAATAAAAACAAACAAAACAAAAAACAAATTCCATATCAATTGTCCCGATTTTTATACTTTTCACCTGTTCCAGACAGTTCTCGACTGTTCGATGACATTTCTTCACTTTTCGTTGACGGTTCTAGATGTATGTCTTCTTTCTTTATGGACCTCTATATATCGTCAGTACAGGTCCGACGTAACAGTATTTACAAGTTTATAACTTTCTGTATTTGAATAGCAAATATCAGGAAAAAATAAGCTAGAGGTGGGCACATTTTTAGTTCCATTGTTTTAAATATTTCAATTTATAGAATGATATAATTCTGGAAGACTAACGTGAAAACGATTTTAAATTTTGTATTTTGTCTCGACAATAAAAAAACGTAATGTGTGTAAATTATTGGATATTTTTCACAAAGGGGAAGGGAAAATAATTTTTTAATTCACCCTTCTCATTCTTAAAAAATATCCATACACTAAGTTTTTCATGAAGGGGAAGGGTGAATGGAATTATTATTTTCCCTCCCCCTTCCTAATGTATGTTTCAAATAACGCACATTATGTGCATAGCATTAATTTTTTCGAGAATGGGAAGGAAAAATAACTATATGATATTTTCCCTTCCCCTTCTTGAAGAACATTAGTATTGAAAAATTGGCAACAGCACAACAGACAAACATTCTAACTAGTTCTTTTGTGGGTTGCATAATAAAAGTATAGAATAAAAGGAGTCAAACTGTAAGTAGTTTTTTTATAATATATCAACTTATTAACAGTTCAGTTCTTGATACTTTAGGAATCTGAATAATCCAATCTCTACTTATACTTTTGCAACTATTTGACAAGTAAGTATTATTATCATTTCATGTAACTTATTAATAAAAAAATATATTCCATATAAAATATTATATTTAGATCAATATTAGAGAAAAAATAAAGGAATTTTTTCCTGAACAAGAAAAAAAATATGATTTTGAATAGTTTCCTGTATAGTGTAACACATTTAAACTGTATTTTTTTGAAAATATCGGACGAAATAGTTGAAAAAAAATCTTTTATTGGATTTTTCTCTGGAAATTCTGAATAATCCGCAAATTTTTCGTCGGATAATCTTCAAAATAGGTTTTTTTGCAAAATTAGTTAAAAAATCGTGGTTCTGTATAGTTCACAAGACCCAGTTAATGCTTCGTCTTGCTCCTCTGTGGTTACAACTGGTCTTCCAGTTCCTCTTCTTCTGATAACAGTTTTTAAAATGTTTTGAATCGTGTTTTTGCTTCTATCAAATTCTTGGGCCAGTCGTCTAATAGACCAACCATCCTCTATTTTGGAAATTATTCGCATTTTATCAAACTCACTTAAATGGGCTGGCCTCTTGGATAATGCGCTTATAATGAATTTGACACATGTGACTGATTGTCATTTTGATTAGTTGGGTTAGGTTTACATTAGGAAAAAAAAGTGTACCAGTTTTATATGACGCGCACCTTAGAGATCATTATAATAAATACAAAAAATTATTAATCTCTGTGCAAAAACTCTTTTCTAAATTTTTATTTATTAAAAGATCCGATATAACCGTAATATAAATTTTTTTTCAGTACTAACCTTTTGCGTTAAAGTTTTAAATTTTGTACAAACAACAATAAAAACAGGAACTGGATTTTCTCCATTTTCAGCTGCTTTAATTTCAGCTTCAAAACATCTAACTATTCTGAACATAAAATTATTTGAAGGAAAATACTTCAATATATACTTTAGAATGTGATCTTGAAGCAAAGATATACCAATATATCTTCCACCAATTTTCAGTACCCTGCTAATTTCATCAAAATATTTTTTAATTTTTTCCATGGTTTCCTCTGAATTATCAGGCATTAAAGCATCTAGGGTACCCTTGTCAAGAACCACACTAAATTGTTCATTATCAAATGTCATGTTTAAGGCGTCCATTTGTAAATATTTTAAATTTTCATGTTTTTCTATTTGGGAGAGTATCTGTTTTATAACCACATCTGATATATCAATATTCGTAATGTTACTAAAATAAATATGGATAATAACGTTGAGTGATAAATATAAGAAGAGACGCAACCTCGTAAACGATTTTGTGCCGCAAAATGAAATTGGCGGAGAGATGTCGCCACACGCATTTTATCTAGGAATTTAGTAGGCTTATACTGACCGTACTGGAGTTAAGAACTGCGAACGGAATTTGTGGCACTAGACCCTCTCTAGTGTATTGTAGACGATTATTTTTCATTAACTAAGTGTGTAGTTAATCTAGGCATTTCACGATTTTGTTACGTGTTGTGTGTTACGTAGGGAAACATATTTTTAAATAAAAAGCCATATGTGTTGTTATCACAAAAGTGACCAAAATTCAAGAAGAAATAAACATTAAAGTTTTTTTAAAATTTCCTACTAAAAATGAAAATATCCTAAATGTATGGAAAAAATTGTTGTGGTAATATAACTACTTGGAATCTAGAGAATTTTTTGGACATTTTCATGAAAATGATGATTTACAGATCCTTCAGATGTCAATCTTTTAAAAGAAATAAATTTCACATTAGAGCCGTCCGAAACCAACGATACGTGTCGAGGTGTGGGCAAGAGTAATGAATAGTTCGATGTTTAAACACCGCGTCGCCTAAATACAGTACCAATTTTATTGAATAGTGGGTAGTACGTTGGAATCTCTAAAGGGCACAAAATTTTACATTGCGTTGCGTCTCTTCTTATATTTATCACTTAACGATAATACCTATTGCAGCATTTACTATTATTGTTATGTTTGTACATTTTGGCCGCCTTTTAAAGAATTTTTTTACAATTATTTTATATAAAATCATGATGTTCTTTGACATCAAACAAGTATAATAATCCGGTCAAGGTAGTGCAAAAAATAGAAGTACCCTTGTCTATATTCCAAACAATCTGAAGATTTGCATTAGCGTTAGGGATACCATTATAATGAAATTGTGAAAAGTTCCCATCGATCCAGTGTGTGCAAAAAATTCTATGAGAGGTCAAAGTTCGCAAAAATAGGATTTTGTTTTTTTAGCGAAACGCCAAGTTTCAGGAAAAAATAGCTTAGACAAAAATTAAGGAACATGCAATTATCTACAAAAATTGTCCTCATACTTTTTTTTCCTAAAAATCACCATTTCTGAGAAAAATCCATTCCATTAATTTGCACAAATTGTCCAAACAGCGATACATCAGTTGTTTCGTCATTGATGTAAGGATCTTCTTCTATTAGAGATTCAACATTTGTGCACAATTGGTCTTGACAACCGGTCCATGCTAGTGAACATACTAAGCCAATTTTTTTGCAGCTGCATTTTGAATTACACCCTTTTTGCATTTGCAAAAAATAGTATTAAAAAGCTTTTCTGGTGCAGGTGGAAGTAGAGTCTGGATTAGTTGCAATAGATTATTAATTAGCTTCAACCCCAATCTTCTGGGTCTAGTCGATTACCAAGCCACACTTGAACCTGGTAATATACTCGATAAAAATGTTGATGAGCAGAAGCCGAGGTTGGAGGAAGACAAGCTAATTGAACACGTTTTTTATTACATGCATCCTAAATTAAACTTTAATTTTCACTGCCAAGACTTCAGTAAGCATTTGACAAAAGCAAGTTTTGCTATCAGACAACTAAGATTCCAGCTTGATATTCAGTATTTAAAGTTCGTTGGAAAGGGAAAGTGTTTATGGCACAATAAAAGGTAGTCGATTAATGGCCTTCTAACAGCCACTGTAAACCTCTTTTTAAGAGATTTGCTATTTTGCCTCTTCCTTGTTACTTTATTATGGAGTGTTTGATGCATATTAATAATAAAGTTACAAGTGATGATATCATTGGGATGAATAATTTACATACCTAAGAAACAAGAAATAATGCCAATATCTGTTTGCATCGATGCAGAATGACAAAAACGCGGAATTCATATGCCTATGTGGGTACCAATTTTGTGTTATCGATCTCTGTATCTACTAATGATATTCTGCCTGAATTTCAGTGTGATAGTTTTTCTTACAAATTTATGAGAGGAGATTATATTAATCTCAATTTATTTCTGCTGGTATCTCGTGGGATAACATATTATTATATGCAGAGATATTAATGAAGCTACAGATAGATGCTGTTTATAAAGACTTTTTCAAGGCATTTAATACCGTTAATCATAGATTGTTGTGTAGCTACCTTACTAAGAGTTTAGTTTGTTAAGATTAATAGTATATTACAGACCTAAGCCAGTAAAGTAAGAAATGTCTCAGATCACATGTAATTGTCGGCCAAAGCGAAGCTGAGGTCGATAAACATTTGATCTGAGGCTTTCTTATTTACTGGCCGAGGTGTGTATACTATTTTTCTGTTCGACGGAGACGGAAAGAGGCAACTTCGTTAAGCGCGGCGGCCCAAAAGTTGATGCTTTCCGGACGGAGGACAGAAAACATTTTTTATCTCGTGAAATTTCCGTAGCATCTGGAGTTCCTCAAGGAAGCTACTTAGGACATTATATTTTTGATATATTTGTCAAAGATATTAAATCTCAAATAAACAATTCTAAATTTTTCTCATTTGCCGATGATTTAAAAATTTATGGTACTGCTGATTCCATATCTGATTGTGATAAACTACAGATTGATCTTAATAAAATAATGGCATGGTGCAGTGAAAACCAAATGAGCATTAATGTTAGCAAATGTCAATCTATTAGTTTCTCTAGGATATTTAACAGCTTATCATATAACTAGAACTTAATTGGGGAACCACTTAAAGCGGTATATAATGTAAGGAATCTAGGAGTTCAACAAGATTCTAAATTAAGTTTTACAAACCATTTTGAGTTTGTAAATAACCAGACTTTTAAAATGTTAGGCCTCATTATAAGAACTTCAAGATGTTTGCAAGCTATTGATTCTATCAGACTTATTTATATTTCCTTAGTTAGATCTGTGTTTGAATACTACTCAGTTATTTGGTCACCCACTTATGAAATCCATATTGTCAATCTAGAAAGAGTTCAAAATAAGTTCATTAGGTACTTAAGTTTCAAATTACATAGGCCGTTAAGTAATCTCCCATATTCCGAAATTAGAAACACATTTAACCACCTTTAAAAATTGTCTCTTAGACGAACATATGTGGATATTATATTTTCCCATAAATTATTCAATTTTTGGATGAATTGCAGTAATTCGCTGTATTTAATTGATTTTTATGTTCCTTCTAGAATCACTAGAATCTCTCAAAATTTTGCAATTAAATTTCACCTATGCAATTTTGGTAAACATTCTCCGCTGAGCAGAATAATTTTGAATGGGAACAAAATAGATTTGGAATTATTTTTAGGTGCATCAGAGAATGTTTGCAGACAACATATTAAACAAATTTTGTTAGGATAGTATTTCTTCTATGTTATTTTAAATATTTTTGTGTTCTTATGCTCTTTATTCTATATTTCATCTATTATCTGTATTGCCTTTATTGCTGCTTTCTGAATCATAAATCTACTATTTTCTACTCCTATACTATAAGTTGTTAATTAAATGCCAATTTTCAGTTTCATAATGATACTCATTATAACACTGGTTTTCATTATGAAACTGAAAAATTGACCAATAGAAAATCTAGATTTTTAAATAACCAAGTAGGCAGACTCAATATTTTCTGAGAATGTTTGACAGTTTCTCAGAGATTCGTGTTTTATGACAGTTTTAACCTAATGCGTTAGTCAAAAAGGTCCACTTTTCAAAAGAAATGTTTAAAATGTAATTTATAATTTATCTTGTTTAATGGTACATATGAATTCGCTTATGTTTATTGTTAATAGTTAAATTAAGTTCATAGTTTGTTATTATAGTGGTTATTCTGTAAGAATAAAAATTAAGTTGAAGAACTTATTTTTCTTTCATATTTTATTTCTTAGAAAGAAAGAAAGAAATTTATTCATCCACAAAATTTACACTAATTTTTAAGAACAAAAAAAAATGTATAAAACTTCCGCCAAACGGTCTATACATTTTTAATGGATAAGACATTCTACGGTGTTAATGAGTTTTTAAATTTTTAGGAATTTTGTAACAACTGTTGGATGTTTCTAATTAGATTACTTTTTATAATTTTATATATATATATACAAATGTATAGACGGTTTGGCGGAAACATCTACTCGAAAGATTGTTTATTGAGATTGTGTTTAATATTTTATTATAACATTTTATCCCAATAAAAGCGGGCGCATATCGTGCATATCGTGTAAGTGCATGTCATCATTTCTCTCAAACCTGTGCTTATTTTCCTCAATGTACAGTATTAATTGGAAAATCAAAAGGCTAGGAAGTGTTAGGATATTTGATTTCTTAAATAGTGGTTTACAAGTACCTAGCTGAACATGGAATGCCATACATATTGCTCAAGACCCTCTTTTGAGCTATAAATACTCTTTCAAAATAAGATGAGCAACCCCAAAATATTATCCCATACTGAAGAACCGACTGGATTAAACCAAAGTAAATCATTCGTAGTATTCCAAATGAGACGGTTTCTCTTAGGTTTCTTAATATATAACAACATGTGCCTAACTTTGCAGATATCTGATTTATGTGTGTTTCCCACGTAAGTTTAGAATCTATGGTTATACCCAAAGTTTTGTAGTAGGTAGTATAACTTTCAATAGATTTGCAATCCACATGTAAATAAAAGTCATAATTTGGAGTTATATTTCTTGGCAAGGAAGACATAAAATGTGTTTTTGTTACATTAAGTTCAAGTCCATTATTTTTACAGTATGTAGTAAATTCAGCAGAGGCAGCATTGGTATTATCCACCAGTTGAATGGTTTCACTGTGGGACATGATAATATTGGTATCATCAGCGTATTGAACAATCTTATCTGACTTTCAACACAACATATTTAAGTCACTTACAATAATAAGAAAAAATATATGCCCCAATATTGAGCCCTGGGGTACACCTATACCACACTGGAGTGGTCTCGATGTTATATTATCCACTGTGACTGTTTGAGTTCTATTATTGAGATAAGTTGCGGCCCAGTTGTATGGCATGCCACGAACTCCAATACCTTGCAATTTTCGCAGTAAGAGCTCTCGATCAACCATGTCAAATGCACGACTAAGGTCATAGAAAATACCCAATACATTTAATTTATCGTTTAATGCGTTTTAAATAAATTCAAGACAGTCAGAAATCGCAGTAGTTATTGATTTATTTTTTCTGGAGCCATTTTGAATAACAGGGAGTAGTTTAAACTTTTTTAGGTACTTTGTCAATCTGTTCGCATAAGCTGCTACACATATTAATCGAAAGTTTGCAATATCAGTTGCTGATCCCTTTTTTTTATAAATGAGGATGCCTTTAGATTCCTTTATGTCTGGAAATATTCCACATGTAAATGATTTATTTATCAAATAGGATAGTGGTAATGCTAAATAAGAGGCAACATGTTTCAGCACATTTCCATCAATTTCATCAACACCAGCAGCAGCTTTAGAAGCTGTTCTTAATATAACAGATATAAATTCTTTTTCAGTAGTAGGGAATTAAAAAAAATTGAATTGAATTGATCAATTTTTACATCATGATTAACAACTGGTAGTTTATTTTCCTGTACAATATTTATGAAATAATTGTTGATTTGATCAGCTTTGTGTTGATTTTGTAATTCACCATTATTATTAAAAGATATAAGATTTTTTGTCGATTGGCAGGTTTTTCCTCTATTCTAATTTTTTTTTTTCAACTGTCCTTCTTTATGTTACTGCTATTTCTGAAACGATTATCATTATGTGCCTTTTGATGTTTTTTGACAATTGTTTTATATTCTTGTTTAAACTTCTTGTATCTTAGAGAATATTGAGGGTTATTAAGTTCTTTTCTCAATCTATTCATCTGACACAATTGATCGTGCAAGCATTTAATATGTGGTGAAAACCATGTTTCATGTTTAGGTCTGTTAACCATTCTATGTTTTAAGAAAGTAGTATTATAATAATAAAGAAAAGTGTCATAAAAAATTGAAAACTTTTCCTCAAAACTACAAGCCAGTATATTGGTATCACCTAAATTTCTGGTAAACATAATTTGAGAATTATTTTGAGTAGATCCAAAATCAAAAACACATAATTGATAAGTATGATCTGATAGAAACGTATCATATACATTCACTTTCTGTACATGTAAATTTGAAAAAAAATTATCAATACAAGTTGATGAATTTTTAGTGATTCTTGTAGGTACATCTCTATGAAATTTAATGTTATATTCGGAAAGTAAATTCAATAAAATATGTTTCTGATTGGTGTTTTCCATAAAATTTATATGAAAATCTCCACAAATCACATAAAAATCATCATTGCTGTAAATACTTTGTAACAATAGTTCCAACTTCATAATAAAAATATTAAAATTGACACTATAAGGTCTGTATACAGTAATAATAAATAAAAATTTCTTACTTTCACTAACTCTAAATTTAACTCCACATATTTCTATTTTACCTTCAATACACCATTTATCTAAATTTAACTGTACACTATTGAGGTCATTTTTTATTTTACCGCCCCCTTTTTCTTTATCGATTCTTGTGAAATAAGACACCAAATTGTAGTTTTCAATATTTGTCATTTTAAGTTTATCTTCTCTCAACCAGTGTTCACTAATGCACAAAACATTATCATTTTTACTTTGCGATACCAGATTTAGATCATATGCTTTACTTGCAAATCCACCATGTATATTACAGTGTAAAATGGGGAAATATATGCCTGTTGGCTTTCTTACATTAAAAAAGAGGAAGGTCACTGATCTTCATCATTTAAGCTTGATGTTCTGTTCATATCACCTAAAAATCGCTGACCTTTTCTAAAGTAAAAGCGTTCATAGATGATGTTCTTGGGCCAAAAATCAGGTTTATACACTTCGTCATATTTAGTTTTCTTACTTCAACCTTGTATTCTTCAGAATCCTCTTGCTGAATTTTTTCTTTCAATTGTATAAATTGTCTTATATTTTTCTCATTGACTTTTGTTATAAAAAGCCAAATTTTTTGTATAAAAAAGTATTAAAATAATTTAAAAAAGCAATGTTGTTGAATTCAAATAAAATTTCTTGTTCGTAGAAAAAATAGTGTATGCAACTCTCATGTAATGGTTATTAATACACTCACATTAACCATTAACGCGGTTAATGCTTGTGTATTAATAACCATCATTACATGATCATTGTATAATATACTATTTTCACACTTAGCTATTATAATATTTTGTAATATATAATTGTAATTGGGTTGTACCCATAAATAAATAAACACTTGCGTCAATCAATGCCTTTATGCCACGATCAACAGTAACAAAATTCATTTGAATGCTGCGGTTTATTACAAACAAAGCAAATTTTAACCAGAAAAAGGTGCAGGTAAAAGGACACTGTCATGTAGACAATTTACAGCAGGCCACATTTAGTATTAGTCACGCAGACTAATAGTTTTACTTATATTATATGTCCAATGATGTACATAGGCAGCATGGTTATGCATAATATGAAGGCTACAACTTAGAATGGCTTTTTCTCAAAAATGGTGAATCTTAGGAAAAAAGGTGTAGGGACAATTTTTGTATGGAATTTTATTTTTATCATAGAACTAACCGTTTTGCTCAAAAATCCAAAAACCTATTTTTGCAAACTTTGACCTAGCATAAAATTTTTTACAACACACAGGATCGGAGGGGACTTTTCGCAATTTGATTATAATGGTAACCCTAACGTTCATGCACATTTTCTGCTAGTTGGGAATTTATGCAAAGGTGAATGTCTATTTTGACTGGGGTATAAATATCTTACCTGTATCCCAAATCAAATAAATCTTTACCTAATGAAGAATTGCCACATCCAACAATGAGTACATTATCCTGTTTCTTAATATATTTGTGGAGATGCAAGGATAATTCATTATATTCTCCATACCTAAAAGAGTAATAATTATATCTATATTACTATGCACCTTACTGAACAAATACAGAATAAACATATTAAATGATAGCCAGGCAGCCCTTGCTACTTTAAATAGTGGAAAGGTAACATCCAAACTGGTAGAGGAATGTTGGAAAGAGCTAAATAAACTGGCAGATCTCACTAAAGTAAGATTAGTGTGGGTGCTGGGAGAGATACTGATATTTCTGGGAATGAACTGGGAAAAAGAGTTTAAGCAATGAAGAAAGAGGTCTGGGAACAAATAGAAAAATAGGTACATATCCAACAGTGGAGGAACACTTTTAAAAGGGTACCCAGTAAGACCTTAATAGGGGATACATGTGTTAAACAAACCAAAGAACTACTAAATATTAGTGGGATGCAGAAAATATTTATTACAGGTTATCTATCAGGTCATGCCCCGGTAAAAGAGTATCTGTCTAAAATGGGACCATATAGCAGGGATCTCAGCTGCAGATGGTAACCAACATCTTATCTGACTGTGAAGTACGGGACTCTAGGAGATAAACAATGTTTAGTGCTCTCGGTATTAGGACGGCTCCCAAAAAAAAATAATTATTATAAAATCATTAAATGTTCAATGCATATATTACCATTCAAATGCTTTACTTCCTCTCTTGTTAAAAAAGTCATTCCAGTATTCTTTTTGACTGAACTCTTCTTTAGATTTTGGAAGCAAGTTCATTTTTAACTTAAACTTATATATCAAAGGCTTTACAAATACATTAAATTGATTCGAAATTTCATGAAATATTTCTAGGAACTTTCACCCTTTAAATATAAAATTGTTTTACAAAGTAAATATTGCTTTTTAAGGTTATGTTATGATTAAAACCAAAGGCTCTTCTTCTTTAGGGATATTCGATGGATGCATCGAAAACATCGATGTTTACAATGCTATACATCGAATCGATCCGATGTTTTGAAAAGCTATCGATATACTCGATGTATCGATGTTTTTTCATAAAACATCGAATCGATGATAACCAGTTGATTTTACAAAAACTCAAGTTTGACCACTAAAATTTTACCTAAAATCTTTCTTTCTGTTTGTTTGTTTTAAATATGGAGGGTAGAAGGAAGGAGCACCATCTCAATGTATTAAAAAGTGTCCATCGAAATGAAGCAAATTAAGGTGGCGCCATAGTAGCAAGTGGAAAGATTTTAAAAATAGCGCCATGAATTATTTGAGTAAGATCCAAATTTAAAAAAGGAAATACTACGTAAATAATTGAGATTTTAAATACTGCATATTTCTCAACTACACAAGTCACGAAAAATACTAAATTTTTCAACCCAGCACACTTCACTTGGTTTATAACCCTAAATTCACATCATTTCCATTAGCTACACGAGCGCCATTTCGGTGAATCTTCGAATTATAATTTGCTGTTTACAGGTGGACACTTTTTCAGCTTGTCACCCATACAAGATGGTGCTCCTTCCTTCTACCCTCCATAGTTTTAAAATAGATAAGTTTGTTTTTCAATAATAGACTGACATTAACTAGTGTCTAGCGCCACCGTTTAATTTTCGAGCCCGCATGCACGCATGCGTATTTCATGATTAGTTTGCCATCTAATTTATCGAGAATCATTGAAAAAGCTATACAGAAGGGAGAGGGTAAATGGAATGGTTATTTTTCCTTCCCGTTCTTCAAAAATTAATCAATGACCTGTTTTAACAAAGAAAAATTATGAAAAATTAGAAACAAAAACAAGTATTAGTTCCTAATTATTCTAACCTAAAAATTCAAAATGACAAGACATGAAATGCGCGCGTGCATGCGGGCTCGAAAATTAAACGGTGGCGCTAGACGCAAGTCCAGAAGCGCGAGTCTGAATAACTTACATTACGAAAAAGAGTACCTAAAGTGGTTTAAATAACTAAATTTAAGAACTATGTAAGCAGTTCTTTTAGAGATTTATCGCCAAACTAGCAAATTAAATTCACAATCATGCAATATTCACTTTAGCTTATGCAAAGTTTATAAGTATCGTGGGTTGTCTACTTTTAACATACAGGGTGTACCGTAAATAAGGCATGATAGATCGTTAAGAAATATTTAAAATACCGAAATACAACTTTTCTCTAACCTTCTTAGTTTGTGAGATACAGGCTGTTGAACGGTGCGGAATAAATACATATTTTATTGCATATCTTCTCGGGGGATGAAAGTACAAATTTAAAATTTTTTGTAGGTTATTGTCTTTTCAAAACACATCAACAGTATTAATTCTGTCAAATTCTAATGAGTCAGTGGTGTGGTACGAGGGGTTCGTAAACTTTTATTGTACCATATTTTTTAAACACCCTGTATTTAGAGCTAAAGAGTTTTGTCTGCAATGCTTTATTAAATTTTCTACATAAAAGGTACTCTTTGTTGAACTCGATACAACACTCCGTTTTCAAGATTTTTAACTTTTTATTGCAGTAAGACACTTTTTTAAGTTCTATTATGCTCTATTTCTATTTACGGTATAATAAAATGACAGGGAGTTTTGGTTTTAATTTAGGGTTTTTTGGAATTGCAGTTGGTGTAGCCGAGTTTGAAATGTAGGGAACGACCGGTGGGTACAATAGTCGTGGCACCGGTACTGAAACAGAGTGCGTGTGATTTCATATATTAGGAGTAAATTCATAGTGGCAATAAATTTTGAGTATTAGTTAAAAATAATTATGAGTGATTTTATTTTATGGATACATGGATAGACTCATTACAGTGTTATTAGAAGCTGATGATGATACGCTAAAATGAGTGGATAGTGAAAATAGAAGGTTTCTGACTGAATGGACTGAACAATATTGTTTTACTCTGCCTGATAGGCCTCAGCACGCGGTTCCAGTTTGCCTCATATGCAATAAAACTGTCGCTATTATTAAAAGTGGCAACATAAAACGACACTACGAAACAACTCATCAGCAATTCCATAAAAACTTTCCTCTCGGCAGTGAGGTTCGTGAAGAAAAATTTCTTCTTACTTCTTACACAAAAAGCACGAAAATACCAGTTTGATGCATGAGCGAGCAAAAAAAAATCCGCAGAAGCAGCGTTACGAGCGCAACATGCTAGCTGTAGCTTTTCTGAAAGATATTCTGAATTATTTAAATGCGCTCAACACAGAGTTACAAGGCAATGGAAAATTAATATGTGACCTGATACAAAGCGTGTCTGCTTTTCGTCGCAAGCTGGATATCTTCGAAAAAGATATTGCTTCACAAGAATTTATTCATTTCCAAACAGTTCTTGAATAATTTAAAAAAGAGAATTCTGAAGAAGACATTGCAGTGTTTTTAAAATTTATGTCCGATCTAAAAAACGAATTTATTACAAGATTTGAAGACTGTAGAGCTGGGGAAGCTGTCTCAATTCCTTAAATCGTCTTATGAAGTTGATGCATCGGGAACATGGATTGATGTGACTGCTAAGTTGTTCAGTCTTTCAAAGCCTTCACTTCAAATGGAGATAATTGACTTGCAAGAAAATATTTTCCTACAAATGTATAAAACTGCATCCACTGATGAATTTTGGGGTAAACATGTTCCAGAAACATATGAAAATAGCAAGAAATTGGCTATCAATCTGGCCACTATGTTTGGCTGCTCGACTTATGTATGCGAATCATCATTCTCAAAAATGAATTTTTTAAAGAACAAATATCGTTCAAGATTAACGGAACACAGTTGCTATTCTTCTCGACAACCAAACTATAAAAATCTGGCTCAAGAACGTCGGTGCAATTTCTCTTAGTAATTTTAGACTTTTTTTTACTTAATATTTCCATTAATATACTATTATTTACCAATACAATATTATTATTGAGTTGTGTTCAATAATTTGTTAAATAAATAAACTATTTGAAAACAAAGTAAAATTTTTTTTGGACCTCGATAAAACTTTTCAACTGTATCTGGACTCCACTTAAAACTTCTTGCCGACCCCTGATTTAGTGCATTACTTATATTTCTTTGTTGCTGGTTTATTTTTTTTCATCTTTGACGGACCATTGTACTTTGTATCTGTATCGTTGGATTACCTTTTTTATCAAAATTTGAATTACTTTGTTTTTTATAATGATTTACGAGTACCGGTGAGTTCTAGTTCTGGATGACATTTCGATTACGCGTCCCTCGGAATTTTATGTTAATTTTAAATTTATTTGATAGCTTATTTTGAATAAAACTAAAATGCCATTGAAGACAATATTTCTTTTTAAACTGCCCGGTATTATATTAATTAAGGAATAATATAGTGGTTTTCTTATTTTTCATTTTTAATTCTTTCCAGGGAAAATAATTATATTTTCCATCAAACAATTTATTTAACATATCTTATTTAAGAGGGTCCTCAGCGCAGGTGTATAAACCTTAAAACTTACAAAAAACTTGTTACTTGTCTAGTGATTTTTTGGTTCAAAATATTCACGATAGATGTCGCTAGTAGTACTGAATCGGCTTTTATTTATGCAACTTATTTTCTCTCTCTCTTTCTGTCTTTCCACTCTTGACCGTATAGGTATAAAGTATTTATCTATGTAGTACACGTAGGGGGAAAATAGAGAATTTGATTGGGAAAGGGACAACGGTGATTAAAGTGGTAAGGGAGAGGAACGGGATGAAAATGGCGGTGGTGAGGGCGGAATGGGAAAAAGCGGTAGCCTTGTTGAAAAAAAAGGAGATTAGATTGGGGTGGAACAGGGTAAATATTATAGAGGGTAGAGAGGATGACAGATGCTTTGGATGTGGGATAAAGGGCCATAAAGTAGCAGGGTGTAAGGTGAAGGTAGTCAAGGAGAGGAGTAAGTGTTGGCTTTGAAGAGCGAGGATCACATGGCGAGAGACTGTCGGCAGCCCTTCCTTTGTAGGGTATGTGGGGAAAGGGGACACAAGCCAGGGGAGATAGAATGTAGTAGGGGAAGGAAAGACGTAGAAAGAGACGATGGAAAAGGTGAAGGAAAAAATGGGAGGGACCGTCTGGACCCCTCAGAGGGGACGAGTCTGGTCAAATAGAAGGAAGGGGACAGTATTGCGCGGGAAGGAGGAATGTAGGGGATGCATGGAGAGTGTTACAGATAAATTTAGGGAAATGCAGGATAGCGCATGATATATTGGATGAAGTGATTTTTAGGAGGGAAGTGGATGTAGAGTGTGGATCCGAGGTGAATGCTAGATATGTGGGGAAGCAGGGATGGATTATGGACGATACAGGAGAAGCAGGAATAAAAGTGGTGGGGGATGGATTGAGGGCGGATGAAGTGAGGAAGGGAAATGGATGGGTGGTAGTGCGAATGGGAGACATGTTGGTGTACAGTGTGTGTATATAAGCCCAAATGTCAGCCTGGAAGAATATGAGAGGATCATGACAGGCTTAGAGGACGATCTGAGGGTGTCAAAAGGAAAAAGGAGGATCATAAGGAGAATGTGGCAGGGAACTTCAATGCGAAGAATACTATAGGGGGGGGGGAAGAAAACGGACAGGAGAGGGGAGATCCTTGAGGAAGTGTTAACATCCAACGGGACTGGCAGCAGCGGTGCTGGCAAGGTCCTACCCATTGGACGTGTTGGCTAGAGCTAGGAGCAAACGCTGGAGGAGTGCGACCAAAGAAGAGGTACGGGAATGGATGGAGGAGGAAATGGAGAGAAGGTGAGAGGAGTATGAGGGCGCGCTAAAAGGAGCGATTGGGAATTGGAGAGATTGGATGGACCGGAAAATCGGTGAGGTGAACTACTTCTTGACACAAGTGCTCACTGGACATGGGTCGAGAGTAGGGTACCTCCACAAGATTGGGAAACGAGAGACTGGTGTGTGCGAGAGGTGTGAAGTGGAGGATGATGTGATGCATGTGTTTAGATGCTGGAGGAACGAGGAAGTGCTGAAGAAGTTGGAGAGGAAACTAGGGGAGGCGGTGTACTGGGAAAACATGGTGGAGATAATGTTGAGGGGGAAGGAGGAATGGATGGAGGTGAGTGGAGTAGTAGAGAGCACGGCGAGGGAGAGAGAAGGACTCGATATGGCATGTGAGGTAGGATTGATAGGAGGGAGAAGATGACGGTGTGAACGGAGAGTGTGCGAGGGACCGCCGCCTGTTTCGAAGTATGCTAGGGTAGTGATTCCGAGGCGGGGGTAACGGCGAGTTTGAGGTGGGTTTGGTTGATAGGCATCTCCTTGGGGATGAGTCCAACACTGTTTGGGTCCTGGACCCAATCGAACATGAGTTTCCCATCTCGGCCCGAAAAAAAAAAAAATGTAGTACACGTAAATAGTACTTTTTAGAAGAAAAAAATTATAAAGTTTTCATTTTACGTGGATCTGTTCACATATAGGAGTAGTAACAAAACCCCGAAAAGTTCTCTTCCGAATATTGTCCGCAACATCCCTTATTTCGCTAAAAACCACCCCCAAATCGTACTTTGCGCCGGTTTTTCTCAATTTTCTCGTAACCCGTTGCTTAAACGTGAAAAATCATAGTTATAAATATTGCTGGCAATGATATTTTGCATAAAAACTTTTCTATAAATATTTGACCTATTCCTTCCTGGTTTCTTGAAAATATCGTTCAAAGCTAGGGGTCTTTTTAGCAGCTTCTTAAAACATGATTTTAATTGTAGTGATTTTACATAATTCCACAGTCTAGAAATATTACCTATGAAAATGAAATAATTTAAATCTAATATTGAAATTTTGCTACAACAGCGGCTAATTTATTGTCTAATTTAAGCCCTTTTCCACACCATCCATGAGGTAGAGCTCTAGGCGCGTTTTTTCTAAGTAGTGTCCCCAGTAGGCCTAGTACACTAACAGCTCGATTTTTACTCTTTTGTTTGATCCTCTTTGCGATATCTTATGCCACAAAATGGGAGAATGCACATTTACTATCCCTATAATTTGATAGGTTGTGAAATAGTAATTATGCGCCAAGGTAGAAAAGTGAGGTATTATTGTCGAGGTCCATTAAAAACCGAGAAGCGAAGCTTCGAGGTCTTTAATGGATCCGAGATATTAATACACTTTTCTACCGTGGCTCATATAGCATTTTTTTCACTACTTCACTACTTCACTACTGGCATTTACTTTTTTTAAATATTAGTTTGTCGACTCCCGTTTCACATGACATGACAGTTGTGCACAAGTTAACCTCACATTCTATTAAATGGATTGAGATTTAGTTATAATCAAGTAGGCTCTGTATTTCTCTACCTTGGTTAATAATGAACAACTTTACTACCTCAACAAAAGTCAATAAAGTTATGTTTAGAGGCTAGTAGTGAAAAATAAAAATATCGACCAACTTGTCCTCAATACTTTTAATGAATGTTTTACTTTTCCCCCCCAGAACCATCAATAAATCAATGGCGTACCACAATGGGTATACTACAATATTCCCCCCCGCAAAAGAAAATGTTATTATTTTAACAAATATAACATTAGATATCGAAGAATAAAAATATATTATTCCAACGCTTACAACAATGTTTTGAAATTTTTTTTTTCAAAAACAGTAACCGTTCAACGAAGAAGAAACAACTACTTCCCGGGCTACATGCCCCGACAGACATTGAATTACACTTCTAAGTCAAACGAGGTTGGTAAATCTACTAGATTTAAACCAACCATTCTGGTTTGCAACAAAAAGGGACAACATAACTTGTAGACCGGTTTCGGCGTATTGCGCCTCATCAGTATAAGGTATATGTTATCGTCTGAGAGGTAATCCCGAACTGAATTGGTCTCTACCATCGCCAACTATACATAGCTTCCAATGACGGAAAATTTTTGTGGGCCAACCTTCCGTAACATATTTTCGAACAGTTACTAAAGTTTTATCTACTTCAGTTTCCGATTTTATGTTTTTAAAATTTATGGATAGTGTTCATTATTTTCAAAAAAATGTGTAAAATCTATGTCCACATTTTCCCACGAGTTTTCATTGAACTGTTCCGGTAAACGTGATAATGAATCCGCTAAATTTTGATCAGATTTAACAAATTCTATTTTATAGTTGTAATTTGATAAAATCACAGCCCAGCGGCGAAGCCGGTTTGCGGAGAATTGGGGTAACCCTTTCTCTGGGTGAAAGATAGTAGTGGGGTTTATTATCGGTTACTAAGGTGAATTCGCGGCTGGTTAAATTTATAAGTACCGAATATAATCGCAAGCCCTTCTTTTTCGATTTGAGAATAGTTTTTCTCAGCCTTCGTCAATGTCCTTGACGCATACGCGATAGGTTTTTGCGTACCATCCGACATGACATGAGCTATCAAACCCGCAACTCCATACGGTGAGGCGTCAGTAATAAGTTTTAATGGCATATTCGGGTCATAATGCACTAAAACCGGGCCGGATGTCAATAATTTTTTAACTTTGGTAAATACCTTTGCACAATTTGCTGACCAGAACCACTTTACATCGGCCTTAAGTAGCTCATACAAAGGATACAATAGCTATGATAAATTTGGCAAAAATTTCCCATAGTAATTAATTAGACCTAACCACGACTTAAGCTGGGTAACATTCTCTGGTACCGGAGCATTATTAATAGCGGAAGTTTTTTCTTCCGACGTGTGTAGCCCCTCGTGGCCAATGACAAACCCTCAATAAGAAATTTTATTTTTAAAAAAATCGCATTTTTTCAAAGATATTTTTATATCAACATCTTGTAATTTTGACAAGACTTGATTTAACCGTGAGAAATGCTCCTGCCTATTTCGACCCGTAATTAATATGTCGTCGAAAAATATAGCCACACCCTGTACTCCCCCTAATAGTGATTCCATTAATTTTTGAAATTTAGCTGGAATGCTCGCTATCCCAAAAGAGGCTCTATTATATTTAAATAATCCCTTATGAGCTACTAACGTTTTCGATTTTTCATCTAAACAAACTTGAGTATAAGCGATAGCTAAATCCAATTTCGTAAAATGTACTCCACCCTGTAATTTTACAAATAACTCCTCTATTCGCGGTAGTGGATACTGATTTATCTCTATAAATGGATTAACCATAACTTTAAAATCGCCGCAAATTCGAACTGTACCATCACTCTTAAGAATTGGCACTATTGGAGTTCCCCAGGGGTTGTAATCTATGGGTTCAATAACTCCTAATTTTTGAAGTCGCTCCAGCTCCTTTTCAACCTTCTCCTTAATCGCGAATGGCAGCGGACGAGCTTTAATGAATTTCGGAGAAACTTCTTCATTTTTTAAATTTATTGAAATTACTCCTTTATTAAAAGTACCAAGGCCTGTTTCAAAAACTTCGCTAAACTTATTTAGTACAAATTTTAAATCATCAGGTAGGCCCAAATAAAAATTATTTGAAATATTGAGATTGAACAGATTTAAAAAAATCACGTCCTAGCAAAGATGAACCAGATGCCGCTGGTATAACATAAATATTTAATTCATTGCTTACATTTTTATAAACAATATTACAAACTATGTACCCATTAGGTACTATTTGCTCTCCGTTGTATAAATTGAAAATTTTGTCCGTTTTATACAATGTTTTAGCCTTGAAATTTTGTTCAAAGAAATTTTCTGAAATAACTGTAAAACTTGATCCTGTATCTAAATTGGAAGCATACTTACTGGTATCAATTTGCAGATCAATAATTATTGGAACAGTTTTTGAATCTAAATTGTACAAAGAAAAATCAGATTCTAAGTAATTTTGATTAGAATGATTTGAAGATTTGTTATTATTTTTTTTATTACACATCGGAGCCAATGACCTTTAATATTGCAAATGCGACAAAAACAATTTCTAAAAGAACACTTATCTGATTTGTGGTTTTTCCTTCCACCGACCTTGCATTTGTCCTTTGCCGGTAGTGTTTTTTGTTGTTGATGTCTCACTTGTTCGTGGTAGTTACTGCGCGTTGTAGTTGAGCCTACTGACGTAGATGGCTTCTGGAAGGTGCGCGACAAACTTGGTTTCGCCTGCGCATACTGGATGTCCAGTTCTCGTTTTACAGCAGCGTGGTTAAATTCTGGCGAGGTACCATGAGCAGCTGCTTCAGCCGTTGCAATTTCAACATCTTTTTTTAAGGAAACATTCTTTTTTTCCTCCAACAATCGATCTTGAACCGCACCTGGATTGTACCCAATTACAAAATGATCACGAAGCACTAAATCTAACTCTGTATTTTCAAAATCGCACAACACTGCTAAGCTTCTCAACCGAACCGACCATTCCCGCGCTGCTTCACTAGGCAATTTACGCGAATTCTAAAACTTTAATCGAGCCGGAAACACACCTAAACTTGGTTGAAAATGTTCTGTTAACACTGGTAAACACAAATTTTGCACAAGTTTGTAGGCTTCTTCACTAAGTGCATTTAGCAAGATAGCGGCTTTTCGCTTATCTTCTTCAATAAATCAATGGCGTACCACAATGAGTATACTACACTCTTCATTTATTATTTTTTCCTGTGGTGCATTTAGGCAACCCTGTCCATGGCAGTTGGAGCACATATTTGAACAACATAACCCAACTCGTCGACAGCCACATCGCTTACCGCAACTCATTTTACAGCTGCACGATATAAGTTTCAGAATAATTGAAATTGGTACCGGATCCTCGGTAGTAAAAACTGGTGATAAAATGTTGCCTAGTTTTTTCCAACCCCACTGTGTTGGCTGGATATTATTTCCTTGCCAGGACTGAATTTGGTGAAATATTCGGTAAGAATGTTGTTTTAATGCTGCAGAGGTTGGTGGCAATCTACGTAAAATTACAGCATGATTGGAATTGCCAACTAACCTATTAAAAGATGTGAATCTGTAGTTATTCAAAGAAGTTTCCATTAGTTCAACTTTATATAAGGCTAGAGTCATTTTCTCACCAGCGCTTTCAATTTCATTTTTTGTAGATTGAGAATTGTTGAAAATATTAACAACCTCTTCCAAATCCTTTATCTTGTTTAATAACTCTATTATTTGAGATTTTCCCTTTCCGAAGAAAGCAGAAGTGGTATCACAACCACTAAAAGCATGTCCGAAAAGTACAGATTCTTTAATATTCCTAATAATATTGGATGATTATAAATCAGAAGTTCTGTAAATCCTGCTCTTTATATTTGCTTGGGCTGGTTTTAAAAACATAATCTCTTTAGCAGGAGGAGCAAGAGCAATAATAAGGGCGAGAAGATCTACATTATGACCAACTACAATCACAGTGTCAAGGTGACTGGATAGATCGATAGCGGTTGTGACGATTAGTAAATCAGCATCGTCTAAAGCAGTAAACATATCGATATTCTCAGCATTAATTATCTCGACAAGTTGAGAAATTAATCGATCCTTGTTAGCTAAATTGCTTAATAATGAAATTACTGTTTGGACCCTTACTTTGTGGAATCTACTCATATTAATGTTATAAATGAAACTAACTGTTTCTAATTAATTCCACTATTTAATTAAAAAATTTATGAAAATTATTAAAGGATATTGATAATTATTTCGATATTGACATATCATCGTCAGAATGAGAGAAGTTACATTTAATGTGATACCTACTTGATGTTCAATATTTTGGCTAGACCAAATAGTAAGTGACCTATTTTGTGATTGACTTAATATATATGAATAGAAAAAAGAAGAAGATATGATTTTACAAATATCAAAGCTTAGGTATTATTAGCCCTATGGGGATATCCTGGATATCTTTTTCCCATTTAAGATCAGTATAACTGTGCAATGATATAGGAAACCAAGGAAAACTATATCTGCTGATCTTTACAATTGTTACTTAAGAAGACAATTTAATAGTGGAGAACTCCCTATATTTATCTGTTCATTGACAACTTCATATTGTGGGTCTCTTAAGTGTCTTCTTATTTCTAGTTCTTCAAGGAAATCTAGTTCTTGTTTCTTATCACAAATATGCAGTACTTCTAGTTCTGTGTTAGGTGTTAATGAATGTTTTGTGTCAAGAAGGTGTTTTGCGTAATGTGATTTATCTGGGTGTAGTTTCTTATGTTAATACTCCTAATAATAAGTTAGCTAAAAAACTAAACAATATACTTAATAGCTATGGAGGTATATCTAAATACTCAATTGAAAATTCAATAGAACTAATCAAAAAATTAAAAACATACAAATTACAAGATAACTCTAAACTTATTTCATTTGATGTTACCAATATGTTCTCTAAAATTCCTCCTAAAGAATGCATAACACTTGTTAAAAAATTACTAGAGGATAAAAATATCAATCCAGGAATAATATCAGATATACTTAATTTGTTTGATGTATGTATTAATCAGAATTATTTTACTTTTGATAATAAGGTATATATTCAAAATAAAGGTTTACCAATGAGAAGCCCTATATCACCAATTTTAGCAAACATTTTTATGGACAGTTTAGAAAGAAAAATCTTTGAATGTAACATTTCAAAAAATATATTATTTTGGTATAGGTATGTAGATGACATATTAGCTTGTTTTGTAGGTAGTGAACGACAATTAGATATATTGTTCAATCATATTAATAATTTACATCCAAATATTAAATTTACATTAGAAGTTGAAGAAAATAACTCAATCAATTTTCTTGATATTAAAATTCAAAGAGTCAATAATATACTTGATTTTTCAATTTACAGAAAACCAACACATACTGATGTGACTATACCATATAGTTCCAATCATCCCATGTCACATAAATTAGCAGCATATAATTCAATGATACATAAAGCATTTTCAGTTCCTATGAACAAATATAGTGATGATGATGATCATTAATACAAAGACGACTAATAACTGAAACTCAAAATATTATAGGACAATATCAATGTGGATTCATAAGAGGCAGATCAACAACAGATGCGATACACACTATTAAACAAATTATGGAAAAAGCATACGAACATAAATATGAAATAGAAATGTTATTTTTAGACTTTGAACAAGCCTTCGACTCTCTAAAGAGGAACGAAATTATGAAAGCTTTAAAAGAACAAGGGGTAAGTAAAAAACTAAGAAAACTAATAGAGATGACAATGAGACATTCAAAGGTTAGTATCCTGACACAAAAAGGAGAAACGGAAGAGTTTGAAATAAACAAAGGTGTAAGACAAGGAGACTCACTGTCAGCTACGCTGTTCAATCTGTCTCTAGAATTTGTTTTGAGAAAGTTACAAAAGGGAAATCTTACAACAACAGGAAGTCAATTCATAGCCTATGCTGATGACATAGTACTAGTGACAAAAAAAAGGAAAATCATGGAAAAATTACTAAGGGAGATTGAGGACGAAGGGAGGAAGTTGGGACTGAAAATTAATGTGAAGAAAACGAAGGTAATGAGATTTGGAAAAACAGGACAAAATGGGGAAATACGAATAGGAAATAAAAAATTCGAAGAAGTACAAAAATTTAAATACCTGGGTGTAATGATAGACAATAAAGGGGAAAGAAGAACGGAGGTCGAAGAAAAAATAATGGCAACAAATCGAGCGTACCAAGCTAACAAAAATTTGTTAAAAAGTAAAATATTGACTAGGCAAACAAAGTTGAACATATACAATACAATAATAAGGCCAATAACAATGTACGCAGCAGAAACTATAACTATGACGAAAACAGAAGAAGACAAACTAAGGATAAACGAACGCAATATATTAAGATCAATTCTGGGTCCAGTGAAGATAGGAGAACAAGAATATAGAAGGAGAACGAACCAAGAAATATTAGAAGAACTGAATGGAGAAGACATAATAAAGAAAATTAAAACTCAAAGAGTCAAATGGCTGGGACATATATGGAGGCAAGGGAAGGAAGCAGTAACAAAGGCTATGCTACAATGGCAGCCGGGAGGGAAGAGAAGACGTGGAAGACCCAGATCTAAATGGTTGGCAGAGGTAGAGGACGACTTGATCAGGGCAGGTGTGACAAGATGGAAGCAAGAAACAAGAGACCGGAAGAAATGGCGGCAAATCAGCGAACGGATACAATAATAAACCGAGGATGGGGACTGATCCACCCCGATAAACGGATTTAGAAAGCGAAAGCGGCGCAACCTCACATGAGGTGTTAAGCCATATATATATATATATATGAACAAATATAATTTTGATAGAGAAATTAATATAATTAAACAAATAGCCACATCCAACGGTTATCCATTACATATAATAAATAAATTAATTAATAAAAAAGAGGAAAAAGTGGCATTACAATTAGTATTTCCTGAAAAAACTAGGGAAATATAAAATTACAAAACCATCACATATGCTGGTAATATTTCTAATAATATTTCAAAGATAATATCTTTTTCAACAAATACAGCAATTTCTTTTAAAACAGAAAACAATGTAAGTAAAAAATTGTTAAATGTAAAAACAAAAATACCCCCATTAAAAAAGTCTGGAATATATAAACTTAAATGTCCAGAATGTAATGCTGTCAATATTGGTCAAACAATTCGAAATTTTGAAATTAGATACAATGAACACTCACGAGCATACAGATTAAAACAGCCAGATAAATCACATTACGCAAAACACCTTCTTGACTAAAAACATTCATTAACACCTAACACAGAACTAGAAGTACTGCATATTTGTGATAAGAAACAAGAACTAGATTTCCTTGAAGAACTAGAAATAAGAAGACACTTAAGAGACCCACAATATGAAGTTGTCATTGAACAGATAAATCTAGGGAGCTCTCCACTAATAAATTGTCTTCTTAAGTAACTATTGTAAAGATCAGCAGATATAGTTTTCCTTGGTTTCCTATATCATTGCACAGTTATACTGATCTTAAATGGGAAAATGATATCCAGGATATCCCCATAGGGCTAATAATACCTAAGCTTTGATATTTGTAAAATCATATCTTCTTCTTTTTTCTATTCATATATATTAAGTCAATCACAAGATAGGTCACTTACTATTTGGTCTAGCCAAAATATTAAACATCAAGTAGGTATCACATTAAATGTAACTTCTCTCATTCTGACGATGATATGTCAATATCGAAATAATTATCAATATCCTTTAATAATTTTCATAAATTTTTTAATTAAATAGTGGAATTAATTAGAAACAGTTAGTTTCATTTATAACATTAATTTTTTGCTTAATAATGTCTTCTGTTGGTCGATTATTGGTGTATTTTCATCGAATGCAATTGTAGCCAAGGTTCGTTTCAGAAGTCGTTTTTGTCGTTCAAGACTCTTTGTACTACTTGCATATTCAGCGTATTCATCAAACACTACAGTTACATGATGACCGTAATGCATACGTATGAAGTTAACATAAGGTGAATAAATGTCACGAAATGTACCTTGTTTTGGCCATACCACACGATTACTCAAATTTCCACCATCAACTACAAATTCGCAATGATCGCTTAAGTTAACTGGTCGTCCCGGAACTTTGTTAAAAAATTCATATAGACATGATTTCTTCGTCTTTCTTATTAAGCCTTTTTCATCGATTAAAGATGCAGGAACCGAAGCAAGTTCAAAACTGAAGCACGATTTTAATTCTGTTCGGGAGTGAACCGTGCAGATTATTCTTTGTAATAGCTGAGTTGTATCAATTTGAATTATATCGTCGTCTTTTATTCTGACGGAACTTGTAGTTGACGCGATTGACTTTGCCATACGGGAACGTTTGAATTTTTGTGGATATGCTATTGTTGTAATAATAAATTGTTATTTTTTTATTTATAAAAAAGATAATGGGACGGTATCCCAAAACCTTCTTACAAGCCACCACCAGCCTAAAGCATTGATTTCGTACGATTTCTGGACTAATTACATATTTTAAATAGCATACTAAAAAGTACCCTTAACTTTGACCGCAATTTACGGGATTTCCATGTGGATTAGCTAAATTACTTAAAGGAATATTTTTTTTTAAATTTAATTTGCAACAACTTTGATAATAGGTATTTTTTAGGTTTGAACAACGGGTTTCGAGAAAATTGAGAAAAACCAGCGCAAAGTACGATTTGGGGGTGGTTTTTAGCGAAATAAGGGATGTTGCGGACAATATTCGGAAGGGAACTTTTTGGGGTTTTGTTCCCACTATATGTGAACAGATCCACGTAAAATGAAAACTTTATAAATTTTTTCTTCTATTCGATGTTTTTGTGTTTAACTTCCGTGTACTAAAGCTCTCGACGATTTAGACAAACTTCTCTCCGGATCAGCTGTTTCGATGTTTTGGTTTCAAACAAACACAATTTCGGCCATCAAATATTTTTATTTTCAATCGCAATAGGTAAATTATGATTTCATATACCTATTTGCTATTTTTACTTAACAGCTAGTACCTATGTACCCATTACCCATAGGAATTCTCTTTTCTTCTTTAATTTTTTCTATACTTTAGGTTAATTTTGAAATTAAAATAATATTTCAATCATTTTCGTCGTTTCTCTATATTTTCAAGTTTCATATATCGAGATTTATAATTTCCATCTATTGAGAAGTAGGTACCTAATGATAAAATACAAAACAAACGAGGCCGACAATCTAACAAAAAAAATCCATTGTGATTATCTGAATGCAAAAACACTGCAAAAAGCTAATCTTGTGAATATTTTCACGTGACATAACTTATAGATATAATATTTAAAGCACAACTTACAACCCATTATTAATTATTACTCAACATCTTTCATTTTTTAAAAATAATGTATTGAATACGAAATAAACTAGATAGGTACCTATAATATATACATTAGAAATCAAAATTTAAATTAGATGTGATTTTTGCTCAAGAGTCTCAAGTAGGTAGGTAGGTATTTTGGACAATTTCAAAAATTATTATAAAGAAAAGATGTTTAGAATTGAAGATAACTCATTCTACGGACCTATCCTCATTCCAAAAATAATTGAAGCCACATAACTAGTACCTACTGATAAGATAAAAAAACAGATTGAAGGAAAAAATAAATAAAGCTCAGATATTTCAACTCTACCAAGTCTATGACGAAGAAGCGCTATTGCCATTTCTAGAGTAGGTAGACGAAATTAATTTTTTAGTCTTCCTTTATTTTACAATATTTTCTAATATCAACAACTAACACTATTTTCACTCATTTCACTTATTTTCTTTCATTAATCAATTAATTTGTAAGGTAATTTCGACTATATTGACAAGACAAAGTTACCTACAAAACATTTATGCTTCGAAATTTTTTAAAATGTAATGTTACCTACCTCATACATTAATTTTATTCAACAATTATTATTACCTATGGCAAAGCTAAAAACTAGATAACCATCCATCTCTTTTTATCGTCATAATGGAAGGATTATATGAATTGTAAGGATTTCTAGGGATAATTTTTACATTTGGCATCGACGCTTTAGAATCCAAAAGAGCCAAGTATTCTAAAATAAAGAATACTGTATTTACAACCGATGTTGCCATGTTATACGAAAATCCTCAAACAAGGAGAAAAAACAAAAAACCATGCACGTCATAAGATTATTAGGTATACATATTTAGGTACTTGCAATATCTATATAGTGACCATTTTACCTGTATGTTAGATATCTTATCAATTTTTTGATAAAATCATCATTTCGCTTTCAAATGGAGTCATGAAAATTTTCAAAAATCCACTTTTCAAAACAAAAGTTGCTCATAACTCGACTATTTGAGGAGATAGAACGTTCCAGTCTGCGCCAATCGATTCAGGGGAAAATTTTACAAAGGTTAGTGAATTTTCAGTCGATATTTTCGAGCATTAAGAGAGTTAGAAACAAGCAATTTATATCGCGAAATATTTACATAAGCTACCTTTGTTCGAAATTTACAACAACAAAAATTTTGTTCGCCCTAAAAAATGCTAAAAGTTCGTGTTGAGGGGTTTTTTGGGACGAGAAATCGACTGGTATAATCAATTTTTGGATAAAATCATTCTTTCGCCTTCAAATACAGTCATGAAATTTTCTAAAATCCACTTTTCAAAACAAAAGATGCTCATAACTCGATTAATTGGAGATATAGAACGTTCTAGTATGCGCCATTCGATTCAGTGGAAAATTTTACATACACTAGTGAATTTTCATTAGATATACCGAGCATTAATGGAATTAGCAAGAAGCAATTTATATCACGAAATATTTCCATACCTACCCCTTTGTTCAAAATTTGCTTAAAAAATTTTTTTTTCGACGTTAAAAATGCTAAAAGTTCGTGTTGAGGGGTTTTTTGGGACGATAAATCGACTGGTATAATCAGTTTTTTGATAAAATCATTCTTTCGCCTTCAAATACAGTCATGAAATTTTCTAAAATCCACTTTTCAAAACAAAAGATGCTCATAACTCGATTAATTGGAGATATAGAACGTTCTAGTATGCGCCATTCGATTCAGTGGAAAATTTTACATACACTAGTGAATTTTCATTAGATATACCGAGCATTAATGGAATTAGCAAGAAGCAATTTATATCACGAAATATTTCCATACCTACCCCTTTGTTCAAAATTTGCTTAAAAAAATTTTTTTTCGACGTTAAAAATGCTAAAAGTTCGTGTTGAGGGGTTTTTTGGGACGATAAATCGACTGGTATAATCAGTTTTTTGATAAAATCATTATTTTGCCTTCAAATAGAGGCATGAAATTTTCGAAAATCCACTTTTCATAACAAAAAATACTCATAACTCGAATCATAGGAAAGATAGAACGTTCCAGTCTTCACCAATCGATAGAGGGGCAATTTTACATATTTTAGTGAATTTTCAGTCGTTATTCCCAAGGATTAAGGGAGTTAGAAAAAAGCAATTCGTATCGCAAAATATTTCCATACCTGTTCTAAATTTTCGCCAAAAAAAATTATAAAATGCCAAAAATTCGTAAAGAGGGGTTTTTTGGGCCGAAAAATCAACTGGCACAATCAGTTTTTTGTTAAAATCATTATTTCGCCTTCAAATAGAGTCATGAAATTTTCGAAAATCCACTTTTCAAAAAAGAGATGCTCTTAACTCGATTAATTGGAGAGATAGAACGTTCTAGTCTGCGCCATTTGATTCAGAGGAAAATTTTACATATGCTAGTGAATTTTCAGTCGATATACCCGAGCGTTAAGGGAGTTAACGAAAAGCAATTTATATCTCGAAATATTTCCATACCTACCCCTTTGTTCAAAATTTCATTAAAAAAAATTTTTTTTCGACGTTAAAAATGCTAAAAGTTCGTGTTGAGGGGTTTTTTGGAACGAGAAATCGACTGGTATAATCAGTTTTTTGATAAAATCATTATTTTGCCTTAAAATGGAGTCATGAAGTTTTCGAAATTCCACCTTTTAAAACAAAAGATGCTCATAACTCGACTATTTGAGGAGATAGAACGTTCCACTCCGCGCCAAACGATTCAGGGGAAAATTCTACATAAGCAAGTGAATTTTGAGTCGATATTTCCGAATATTAAGAGAGTTAGCAACGAGCAATTTGTTCAAAATTTACAACAACAAAGATTTTTTTCGCCCTAAAAAATGCTAAAAATTCGAAATGAGGGGTTTTTTGGGTCGAGAAATCGACTGGAATAATAAGTTTTTTGATAAAATCAACATTTTGCCTTCAAATGGAGTCATGAAGTTTTCGAAAATCCACTTTTTAAAACAAAAGATGCTCATAACTCGACTATTTGAGGAGATAGAACGTTCCACTCTGCGCCAAACGATTCAGGGGAAAATTCTACATGAGCGACTGAAGTTTGAGTCGAGATTTTCAAATATTAAGAGAGTTAGCAACGAGCAATTTATATCGCGAAAATTTGATTTGATTTGATCAAAATTTACAACAAAAAAAAATGTTTTTCGCCCTAAAAAATGCTAAAAATTCGTAATGAGGGTTTTTTTGGGTCAAGAAATCGACTGGACTAATCAGTTTTTTGGTAAAATCATTATTTCGCCTTCAAATACAGTCATGATATTTTCGAAAATCCACTTTTCAAAACAAAATACGCTCATAACTCGATTAATTCGAGAGATAGAACGTTCTAGTATGCGCCATTCGATTCAGTGGAAAATTTTACATACACTAGTGAATTTTCATATACCGAGCATTAATGGAATTAGCAAAAAGCAATTTATATCACGAAATATTTCCATACCTACCCCTTTGTTCAAAATTTGCTTAAAAAAATTTTATTTTCGACGTTAAAAATGCTAAAAGTTCGTGTTCAGGGGTTTTTTGGGACGATAAATCGACTGGTATAATCAGTTTTTTGATAAAATCATTATTTTGCCTTCAAATACAGTCATGAAATTTTCGAAAATCCACTTTTCAAAAAAGTGATGCTCTTAACCCGATTAATTGGAGAGATAGAACGTTCTAGTCTGCGCCATTTGATTCAATGGAAAATTTTACATTTGCTAGTGAAATTTCAGTCGATATACCTGAGCATTAAGGGAGTTAGCAAAAAGCAATTTATATCACGAAATATTTCCAAACCTCCCCTTGTTCAAAATTTCCAACAAACAAAATTTTTTTCGACGTGGAAAATGCTCAAAATTCGTAATTAGGGGTGTTTTGATACGAGAAATTGAATGGCATAATCAGTTTTTAGATCAAATCATTCTTTCGCCTTCAAATAGAGTCATGAAATTTTCGAAAATCCACTTTTCAAAACAAAAGATGCTCATAGCTCGACTAATTGAAGAGATAGAACTTTCTAGTCTGTGCCATTCGATTCAGTGGAAAATTTTACATATGCTAGTGAATTTTGAGTCAATATTTCCAAGGATTATGGGAGTTAGAAAAAATCAATTTGTATCGCAAAATATTTCCATAGCTATACCCCCTTTGTTCTAAATTTTCGACAATAAAATTATAAAAAATGCTAAAAATTCGTAAAGAGGGGTTTCTTTGGCCAAAAAATCGACTGGCACAATCAGTTTTGTGATAAAATCATCATTTCGCCTTCAAATAGAGTCATGAAATTTTCGAAAATCCACTTTTCAAAACAAAAAATACTCATAACTCGACAAATAGGAAAGATAGAACGTTCTAGTCTTGACCAATCGATAGAGGGGACAATTTTACATATTTTAGTGAATTTTGAGTCCATATTTCCAAGGATTATGGGAGTTAGAGAAAATCAATTTGTATCGCAAAATATTTCCATAGCTACCCCCTTTGTTCAAAATTTTCGACAAAAAAAAATAAAAAATGCTAAAAAATCGTAAAGAGGGTTTTTTTTGGCCAAAAAATCGACTGGCACAATCAGTTTTGTGATAAAATCATTATTTCGCCTTCAAATAGAGTCATGAAATTTTCGAAAATCCACTTTTCAAAACAAAACATACTCATAACTTGACAAATAGGAAAGAAAGAACGTTCTAGTCTTCACCAATCGATAGAGGGGACAATTTTACATGTTTTAGTAAATTTTGAGTCCATATTCCCAAGGATTATGGGAGTTAGAAAAAATCAATTTGTATCGCAAAATATTTCCATACCTACCCCTTTGTTCTAAATTTTCGACAAAAAAAAATAAAAAATGCTAAAAAATCGTAAAGAGGGTTTTTTTTGGCCAAAAAATCGACTGGCACAATCAGTTTTGTGATAAAATCATTATTTCGCCTTCAAATAGAGTCATGAAATTTTCGAAAATCCACTTTTCAAAACAAAAAATACTCATAACTCGACAAATAGGAAAGATAGAACGTTCTAGTCTTCACCAATCGATAGAGGGGACAATTTTACATATTTTAGTGAATTTTGAGTCCACATTTCCAGGGATTATGGGAGTTGGAAAAAATCAATTTGTATCGCAAAATATTTCCATAGCTACCCCTTTGTTCTAAATTTTCGACAAAAAATTTATAAAACATGCTAAAAATTCGTAAAGAGGGGTTTTTTTGGCCAAAAAATCGACTGGCACAATCAGTTTTGTGATAAAATTAGTTAAATATAATAGTTCTTGATCACGATGTTTGTTGAAACTCTATTTTTAAAGTTTCGGTAGCGGTCCAGCTGCCGTTATCAAGAATAATGAAAAATAATAAATTTTCGAATCATCGAAAATTGATTATTTTCGATTAATCGATTTTTTTCGATTAATCGATTTTTTTCGATTAATCGATTATTTTGGATTAATCGATTTTTTTCGATTAATCGATTATTTTGGATTAATCGATTATTTTGGATTAATCGATTGTTTTGGATTAATAGATCATTTTCGATTTATCGATTTTCTTCGATTGTTCGATTTTTTTCGATTAATCGATTTTTTTCTATCAATCGATTTTTTTCGATTAATCGATTTTTTTCGATTAATCGATTATTTCAGATTAATCGATTATTTCAGATTAATCGATTATTTTCGATTAATCGATTATTTTAGATTAATCGATTAATCGAAAATAATCGATTATTTTATATAATCGATTATGTTTTTTGATAATCGCCCAGCCCTAATTTTGAGTCGATATTGCCGAGGATTAAGGGAGTTAGAAAAAAGCAATTTGATTCGCAAAATATTTCCATACCTACCCCTTTGTTCTAAATTTTCGACAAAAAAAATAAAAAATGCTAAAAATTCGTAAAGAGGGTTTTTTTTGGCCAAAAAATCGACTGGCACAATCAGTTTTGTGATAAAATCATTATTTCGCCTTCAAATAGAGTCATGAAATTTTCGAAAATCCACTTTTCAAAACAAAAAATACTCATAACTCGACAAATAGGAAAGATAGAACGTTCTAGTCTTCACCAATCGATAGAGGGGACAATTTTACATATTTTAGTGAATTTTGAGTCCACATTTCCAGGGATTATGGGAGTTGGAAAAAATCAATTTGTATCGCAAAATATTTCCTACCCCTTTGTTCTAAATTTTCGACAAAAAATTTATAAAACATGCTAAAAATTCGTAAAGAGGGTTTTTTTTTGGCCAAAAAATCGACTGGCACAATCAGTTTTGTGATAAAATCATTATTTCGCCTTCAAATAGAGTCATGAAATTTTCGAAAATCCACTTTTCAAAACAAAAAATACTCATAACTCGACAAATAGGAAAGATAGAACGTTCTAGTCTTCACCAATCGATAGAGGGGACAATTTTACATATTTTAGTGAATTTTGAGTCCACATTTCCAGGGATTATGGGAGTTGGAAAAAATCAATTTGTATCGCAAAATATTTCCTACCCCTTTGTTCTAAATTTTCGACAAAAAATTTATAAAACATGCTAAAAATTCGTAAAGAGGGTTTTTTTTGGCCAAAAAATCGACTGGCACAATCAGTTTTGTGATAAAATTAGTTAAATATAATAGTTCTTGATCACGATGTTTGTTGAAACTCTATTTTTAAAGTTTCGGTAGCGGTCCAGCTGCCGTTATCAAGAATAATGAAAAATAATAAATTTTCGAATCATCGAAAATTGATTATTTTCGATTAATCGATTTTTTTCGATTAATCGATTATTTTGGATTAATCGATTTTTTTCGATTAATCGATAATTTTGGATTAATCGATTATTTTGGATTAATCGATTTTTTTGGATTAATCGATCATTTTCGATTTATCGATTTTCTTCGATTGTTCGATTTTTTTCGATTAATCGATTTTTTTCTATCAATCGGACAATTTTACATATTTTAGTAAATTTTGAGTCCATATTCCCAAGGATTATGGGAGTTAGAAGTAATCAATTTGTATCGCAAAATATTTCCATAGCTATCCCCTTTGTTCTAAATTTTCGACAATAAAATTATAAAAAATGCTAAAAATTCGTAAAGAGGGGTTTTTTTGGCCAAAAAATCGACTGGATCAATCAGTTTTGTGATAAAATCATTATTTCGCCTTCAAATAGAGTCATGAAATTTTCGAAAATGCACTTTTCAAAACAAAAAATACTCATAACTCGACAAATAGGAAAGATAGAACGTTCTAGTCTTCACCAATCGATAGAGGGGACAATTTTACATATTTTAGTAAATTTTGAGTCCATATTCCCAAGGATTATGGGAGTTAGAAGAAATCAATTTGTATCGCAAAATATTTCCATAGCTATCCCCTTTGTTCTAAATTTTCGACAAAAAAATTATAAAAAATGCTAAAAATTTGTAAAGAGGATTTTTTTCGGCCAGAAAATCGACTGGCACAATCAGTTTTGTGATAAAATCATTATTTCGCCTTCAAATAGAGTCATGAGATTTTCGAAAATCCACGTTTCAAAATAAAAAATACTCATAACTCGACTAATAGGAATGATAGAACGTTCTAGTCTTCACCAATCGATAGAGGGGACAATTTTACATATTTTAGTAAATTTTGAGTCCATATTCCCAAGGATTATGGGAGTTAGAAGAAATCAATTTGTATCGCAAAATATTTCCATAGCTACCCCCTTTGTTCTAAATTTTCGACAATAAAATTATAAAAAATGCTAAAAATTCGTAAAGAGGGGTTTTTTTGGCCAAAAAATCGACTGGCACAATCAGTTTTGTGATAAAATCATTATTTCGCCTTCAAATAGAGTCATGAAATTTTCGAAAATCCACTTTTCAAAACAAAAAATACTCATAACTCGACAAATAGGTAAGATAGAACGTTTTGGTCTTCACCAATCGATAGAAGGGACAATTTTACATATTGTAGTGAATTTTGAGTCCATATTTCCAAGGATTATGGGAGTTAGAAGAAATCAATTTGTATCGCAAAATATTTCCATAGCTACCCCCTTTGTTCTAAATTTTCGACAATAAAATTATAAAAAATGCTAAAAATTCGTAAAGATGGGTTTAAAATCGACTGGCACAATCAGTTTTATGATAAAATCATTATTTCGCCTTCAAATAGAGTCATGAAATTTTCGAAAATCCACTTTTCAAAACAAAAAATACTCATAACTCGACAAATAGGAAAGATAGAACGTTCTAGTCTTCACCAATCGATAGAGGGGACAATTTTACATATTTAAGTGAATTTTTAGTCCATATTACCAAGGATTATGGGAGTTAGAAGAAATCAATTTGTATCGCAAAATATTTCCATAGCTACCCCCTTTGTTCTAAATTTTCGACAATAAAATTATAAAAAATGCTAAAAATTCGTCAAGAGGGGTTTTTTTGGCCAAAAAATCGACTGACACAATCAGTTTTATGATACAATCATTATTTCGCCTTCAAATAGAGTCATGAAATTTTCGAAAATCCACTTTTCAAAACAAAAAATACTCATAACTCGACTAATAGGAAAGACAGAACGTTCTAGTCTTCACCAATCGATAGAGGGGACAATTTTACATATTTTAGTGAACTTTGAGTCGATATTGCCAAGGATTAAGGGAGTTAGAAAAAAGCAATTTGATTCGCAAAATATTTCCATAGCTACCCCCTTTGTTCTGAATTTTCGACAAAAAAATTATAAAAAATGCTAAAAATTCGTAAAGAGGGGTTTTTTTGGCCAAAAAATCGACTGGCACAATCAGTTTTGTGATAAAATCATTATTTCGCCTTCAAATAGAGTCATGAAATTTTCGAAAATGCACTTTTCAAAACAAAAAATACTCATAACTCGACAAATAGGAAAGATAGAACGTTCTAGTCTTCACCAATCGATAGAGGGGACAATTTTACATATTTTAGTAAATTTTGAGTCCATATTCCCAAGGATTATGGGAGTTAGAAGAAATCAATTTGTATCGCAAAATATTTCCATAGCTATCCCCTTTGTTCTAAATTTTCGACAAAAAAATTATAAAAAATGCTAAAAATTTGTAAAGAGGATTTTTTTCGGCCAGAAAATCGACTGGCACAATCAGTTTTGTGATAAAATCATTATTTCGCCTTCAAATAGAGTCATGAGATTTTCGAAAATCCACTTTTCAAAATAAAAAATACTCATAACTCGACTAATAGGAAAGATAGAACGTTCTAGTCTTCACCAATCGATAGAGGGGACAATTTTACATATTTTAGTAAATTTTGAGTCCATATTCCCAAGGATTATGGGAGTTAGAAGAAATCAATTTGTATCGCAAAATATTTCCATAGCTATCCCCTTTGTTCTAAATTTTCGACAAAAAAATTATAAAAAATGCTAAAAATTCGTGAAGAGGGGTTTTCTTGGCCAGAAAATTGACGGGCACAATCAGTTTTGTGATAAAATCATTATTTCGCCTTCAAATAGAGTCATGAGATTTTCGAAAATCCACTTTTCAAAACAAAAAATACTCATAACTCGACTAATAGGAAAGATAGAACGTTCTAGTCTTCACCAATCGATAAAGGCGACAATTTTACATATTTTAGTGAATTTTGAGTCTATATTTCTAAGGATTATGGGAGTTAGAAAAAATCAATTTGTATCGCAAAATATTTCCATAGCCTTTTGTTCTAAATTTTCGACAAAAAAATTATAAAAAATGCTAAAAATTCGTAAAGAGGGGTTTTTTTGGCCAAAAAATCGACTGGATCAATCAGTTTTGTGATAAAATCATTATTTCGCCTTCAAATAGAGTCATGAAATTTTCGAAAATCCACTTTTCAAAACAAAAAATACTCATAACTCGACAAATAGGAAAGATAGAACGTTCTAGTCTTCACCAATCGATAGAAGGGACAATTTTACATACTTAAGTGAATTTTGAGTCCATATTTCCAAGGATTATGGGAGTTAGAAAAAATCAATTTGTATCGCAAAATATTTCCATAGCTACCCCCTTTGTTCTAAATTTTCGACAAAAAAATTATAAAAAATGCTAAAAATTCGTAAAGAGGGGTTTTTTTTGCCAAAAAATCGACTGGCACAATCAGTTTTTTGATAAAATCATTATTTCGCCTTCAAATAAAGTCATAAAATTTTCGAAAATCCACTTTTCAAAACAAAAAATACTCATAACTCGAGAAATAGGAAAGATAGAACGTTCTAGTCTTCACCAATCGATAGAGGGGACAATTTTACATATTTGAGTGAATTTTGAGTCCATATTTCCAAGGATTATGGGAGTTAGAAGAAATCAATTTGTATCGCAAAATATTTCCATAGCTATCTCCTTTGTTCTAAATTTTCGACAATAAAATTATAAAAAATGCTAAAAATTTGTAAAGAGGGGTTTTTTTGGCCAAAAAATCGACTGGCATAATCAGTTTTGTGATAAAATCATTATTTCGCCTTTAAATAGAGTCATGAAATTTTCGAAAATGCACTTTTCAAAACAAAAAATACTCATAACTCGACAAATAGGAAAGATAGAACGTTCTAGTCTTCACCAATCGATAGAGGGGACAATTTTACATATTTCAGTGAATTTTGAGTCTATATTTCCAAGGATTATGGGAGTTAGAAGAAATCAATTTGTATCGCAAAATATTTCCATAGCTACCCCCTTTGTTCTAAATTTTCGACAAAAAAATTATAAAAAATGCTAAAAATTCGTGAAGAGGGGTTTTTTTTGGCCAAAAAATCGACTGGCACAATCAGTTTTGTGATAAAATCATTATTTCGCCTTCAAATAGAGTCATAAAATTTTCGAAAATACACTTTTCAAAACAAAAAATACTCATAACTCGAGAAATAGGAAAGATAGAACGTTCTAGTCTTCACCAATCGATAGAGGGGACAATTTTACATATTTGAGTGAATTTTGAGTCCATATTTCTAAGGATTATGGGAGTTAGAAGAAATCAATTTGTATCGCAAAATATTTCCATAGCTATCCCCTTTGTTCTAAATTTTCGACAATAAAATTATAAAAAATGCTAAAAATTCGTGAAAAGGGGTTTTTTTGGCCAAAAAATTGACTGGCACAATCAGTTTTGTGATAAAATCATTATTTCGCCTTCAAATAGAGTCATGAAATTTTCGAAAATCCACTTTTCAAAACAAAAAATACTCATAACTCGACAAATAGGAAAGATAAAACGTTCTAGTCTTCACCAATCGATAGAGGGGACAATTTTACATATTTAGGTGAATTTTGAGTCCATATTTCCAAGGATTATGGGAGTTAAAAGAAATCAATTTGTATCGCAAAATATTTCCATAGCTATCCCCTTTGTTCTAAATTTTCGACAAAAAAATTATAAAAAATGCTAAAAATTCGTAAAGAGGGGTTTTTTGGCCAAAAAATCGACTGGATCAATCAGTTTTGTGATAAAATCATTATTTCGCCTTCAAATAGAGTCATGAAATTTTCGAAAATCCACTTTTCAAAACAAAAAATACTCATAACTCGACAAATAGGAAAGATAGAACGTTCTAATCTTCACCAATCGATAAAGGGGACAATTTTACATATTTGAGTGAATTTTGAGTCCATATTTCCAAGGATTATGGGAGTTAGAAGAAATCAATTTGTATCGCAAAATATTTCCATAGCTATCCCCTTTGTTCTAAATTTTCGACAATAAAATTATAAAAAATGCTAAAAATTCGTGAAAAGGGGTTTTTTTGGCCAAAAAATTGACTGGCACAATCAGTTTTGTGATAAAATCATTATTTCGCCTTCAAATAGAGTCATGAAATTTTCGAAAATCCACTTTTCAAAACAAAAAATACTCATAACTCGACAAATAGGAAAGATAAAACGTTCTAGTCTTCACCAATCGATAGAGGGGACAATTTTACATATTTAGGTGAATTTTGAGTCCATATTTCCAAGGATTATGGGAGTTAAAAGAAATCAATTTGTATCGCAAAATATTTCCATAGCTATCCCCTTTGTTCTAAATTTTCGACAAAAAAATTATAAAAAATGCTAAAAATTCGTAAAGAGGGGTTTTTTGGCCAAAAAATCGACTGGATCAATCAGTTTTGTGATAAAATCATTATTTCGCCTTCAAATAGAGTCATGAAATTTTCGAAAATCCACTTTTCAAAACAAAAAATACTCATAACTCGACAAATAGGAAAGATAAAACGTTCTAGTCTTCACCAATCGATAGAGGGGACAATTTTACATATTTAGGTGAATTTTGAGTCCATATTTCCAAGGATTATGGGAGTTAAAAGAAATCAATTTGTATCGCAAAATATTTCCATAGCTATCCCCTTTGTTCTAAATTTTCGACAAAAAAATTATAAAAAATGCTAAAAATTCGTAAAGAGGGGTTTTTTTGGCCAAAAAATCGACTGGATCAATCAGTTTTGTGATAAAATCATTATTTCGCCTTCAAATAGAGTCATGAAATTTTCGAAAATGCACTTTTCAAAACAAAAAATACTCATAACTCGACAAATAGAAAAGATAGAACGTTCTAGTCTTCACCAATCGATAGAGGGGACAATTTTACATATTTTAGTGAATTTTGAGTCCATATTTCCAAGGATTATGGGAGTTAGAAGAAATCAATTTGTATCGCAAAATATTTCCATAGCTATCCCCTTTGTTCTAAATTTTCGACAATAAAATTATAAAAAATGCTAAAAATTCATGAAAAGGGGTTTTTTTGGCCAAAAAATTGACTGGCACAATCAGTTTTGTGATAAAATCATTATTTCGCCTTCAAATAGAGTCATGAAATTTTCGAAAATCCACTTTTCAAAACAAAAAATACTCATAACTCGACAAATAGGAAAGATAAAACGTTCTAGTCTTCACCAATCGATAGAGGGGACAATTTTACATATTTTAGTGAATTTTGAGTCTATATTTCCAAGGATTATGGGAGTTAGAAAAAATCAATTTGTATCGCAAAATATTTCCATAGCCTTTTGTTCTAAATTTTCGACAAAAAAATTATAAAAAATGCTAAAAATTCGTAAAGAGGGTTTTTTTTGGCCGAAAAATCGACTGGATCAATCAGTTTTGTGATAAAATCATTATTTCGCCTTCAAATAGAGTCATGAAATTTTCGAAAATGCACTTTTCAAAACAAAAAATACTCATAACTCGACAAATAGGAAAGATAGAACGTTCTAGTCTTCACCAATCGATAGAGGGGACAATTTTACATATTTTAGTGAATTTTGAGTCCATATTTCCAAGGATTATGGGAGTTAGAAGAAATCAATTTGTATCGCAAAATATTTCCATAGCTATCCCCTTTGTTCTAAATTTTCGACAATAAAATTATAAAAAATGCTAAAAATTCATGAAAAGGGGTTTTTTTGGCCAAAAAATTGACTGGCACAATCAGTTTTGTGATAAAATCATTATTTCGCCTTCAAATAGAGTCATGAAATTTTCGAAAATGCACTTTTCAAAACAAAAAATACTCATAACTCGACAAATAGGAAAGATAAAACGTTCTAGTCTTCACCAATCGATAGAGGGGACAATTTTACATATTTTAGTGAATTTTGAGTCTATATTTCCAAGGATTATGGGAGTTAGAAAAAATCAATTTGTATCGCAAAATATTTCCATAGCCTTTTGTTCTAAATTTTCGACAAAAAAATTATAAAAAATGCTAAAAATTCGTAAAGAGGGGTTTTTTTGGCCAAAAAATCGACTGGATCAATCAGTTTTGTGATAAAATCATTATTTCGCCTTCAAATAGAGTCATGAAATTTTCGAAAATGCACTTTTCAAAACAAAAAATACTCATAACTCGACAAATAGGAAAGATAGAACGTTCTAGTCTTCACCAATCGATAGAGGGGACAATTTTACATATTTTAGTGAATTTTGAGTCCATATTTCCAAGGATTATGGGAGTTAGAAGAAATCAATTTGTATCGCAAAATATTTCCATAGCTATCCCCTTTGTTCTAAATTTTCGACAATAAAATTATAAAAAATGCTAAAAATTCATGAAAAGGGGTTTTTTTGGCCAAAAAATTGACTGGCACAATCAGTTTTGTGATAAAATCATTATTTCGCCTTCAAATAGAGTCATGAAATTTTCGAAAATGCACTTTTCAAAACAAAAAATACTCATAACTCGACAAATAGGAAAGATAGAACGTTCTAGTCTTCACCAATCGATAGAGGGGACAATTTTACATATTTAGGTGAATTTTGAGTCCATATTTCCAAGGATTATGGGAGTTAAAAGAAATCAATTTGTATCGCAAAATATTTCCATAGCTACCCCCTTTGTTCTAAATTTTCGACAAAAAAATCATAAAAAATGCTAAAAATTCGTAAAGAGGGGTTTTTTTGGCCAAAAAATCGACTGGCACAATCAGTTTTGTGATAAAATCATTATTTCGCCTTCAAATAGAGTCATGAAATTTTCGAAAATCCACTTTTCAAAACAAAAAATACTCATAACTCGACAAATAGGAAAGATAGAACGTTCCAGTCTTCACCAATCGATAGAGGGGACAATTTTACATATTTTAGTGAATTTTGAGTCTCTATTTCCAAGGATTATGGGAGTTAGAAAAAATCAATTTGTATCGCAAAATATTTCCATAGCCTTTTGTTCTAAATTTTCGACAAAAAAATTATAAAAAATGCTAAAAATTCGTAAAGAGGGGTTTTTTTGGCCGAAAAATCGACTGGATCAATCAGTTTTGTGATAAAATCATTATTTCGCCTTCAAATAGAGTCATGAAATTTTCGAAAATGCACTTTTCAAAACAAAAAATACTCATAACTCGACAAATAGGAAAGATAGAACGTTCTAGTCTTCACCAATCGATAGAGGGGACAATTTTACATATTTTAGTGAATTTTGAGTCCATTTTTCCAAGGATTATGGGAGTTAGAAGAAATCAATTTGTATCGCAAAATATTTCCATAGCTATCCCCTTTGTTCTAAATTTTCGACAATAAAATTATAAAAAATGCTAAAAATTCATGAAAAGGGGTTTTTTTGGCCAAAAAATTGACTGGCACAATCAGTTTTGTGATAAAATCATTATTTCGCCTTCAAATAGAGTCATGAAATTTTCGAAAATGCACTTTTCAAAACAAAAAATACTCATAACTCGACAAATAGGAAAGATAGAACGTTCTAGTCTTCACCAATCGATAGAGGGGACAATTTTACATATTTAGGTGAATTTTGAGTCCATATTTCCAAGGATTATGGGAGTTAAAAGAAATCAATTTGTATCGCAAAATATTTCCATAGCTACCCCCTTTGTTCTAAATTTTCGACAAAAAAATCATAAAAAATGCTAAAAATTCGTAAAGAGGGGTTTTTTTGGCCAAAAAATCGACTGGCACAATCAGTTTTGTGATAAAATCATTATTTCGCCTTCAAATAGAGTCATGAAATTTTCGAAAATCCACTTTTCAAAACAAAAAATACTCATAACTCGACAAATAGGAAAGATAGAACGTTCCAGTCTTCACCAATCGATAGAGGGGACAATTTTACATATTTTAGTGAATTTTGAGTCTCTATTTCCAAGGATTATGGGAGTTAGAAAAAATCAATTTGTATCGCAAAATATTTCCATAGCCTTTTGTTCTAAATTTTCGACAAAAAAATTATAAAAAATGCTAAAAATTCGTAAAGAGGGGTTTTTTTGGCCGAAAAATCGACTGGATCAATCAGTTTTGTGATAAAATCATTATTTCGCCTTCAAATAGAGTCATGAAATTTTCGAAAATGCACTTTTCAAAACAAAAAATACTCATAACTCGACAAATAGGAAAGATAGAACGTTCTAGTCTTCACCAATCGATAGAGGGGACAATTTTACATATTTTAGTGAATTTTGAGTCCATATTTCCAAGGATTATGGGAGTTAGAAGAAATCAATTTGTATCGCAAAATATTTCCATAGCTATCTCCTTTGTTCTAAAATTTCGACAATAAAATTATAAAAAATGCTAAAAATTTGTAAAGAGGGGTTTTTTTGGCCAAAAAATCGACTGGCATAATCAGTTTTGTGATAAAATCATTATTTCGCCTTCAAATAGAGTCATGAAATTTTCGAAAATCCACTTTTCAAAACAAAAAATACTAATAACTCGACAAATAGGAAAGATAGAACGTTCCAGTCTTCACCAATCGATAGAGGGGACAATTTTACATATTTTAGTGAATTTTGAGTCTATATTCCCAAGGATTATGGGAGTTAGAAAAAATCAATTTGTATAGCAAAATATTTCCATAGCTACCCCCTTTGTTCTAAATTTTCGACAAAAAAATCATAAAAAATGCTAAAAATTCGTAAAGAGGGGTTTTTTGGCCAAAAAATTGACTGGCACAATCAGTTTTGTGATAAAATCATTATTTCGCCTTCAAATAGAGTCATGAAATTTTCGAAAATGCACTTTTCAAAACAAAAAATACCCATAACTCGACAAATAGGGAAGATAGAACGTTCTAGTCTTCACCAATCGAAAGAGGGGACAATTTTACATATTTTAGTGAATTTTGAGTCTATATTTCCAAGGATTATGGGAGTTAGAAAAAATCAATTTGTATCGCAAAATATTTCCATAGCTACCCCCTTTGTTCTAAATGTTCGACAAAAAAATTATAAAAAATGCTAAAAATTCGTGAAAAGGGGTTTTTTTGGCCAAAAAATTGACTGGCACAATCAGTTTTGTGATAAAATGATTATTTCGCCTTCAAATAGAGTCATGAAATTTTCGAAAATCCACTTTTCAAAACAAAAAATACTCATAATTCGACAAATAGGAAAGATAGAACGTTCTAGTCTTCACCAATCGATAGAGGGGACAATTTTACATATTATAGTGAATTTTGAGACTATATTTCCAAGGATTATGGGAGTTAGAAAAAATCAATTTGTATCGCAAAATATTTCCATAGCTACCCCCTTTGTTCTAAATTTTCGACAATAAAATTATAAAAAATGCTAAAAATTCGTCAAGAGGGGTTTTTTTGGCCAAAAAATCGACTGACACAATCAGTTTTATGATACAATCATTATTTCGCCTTCAAATAGAGTCATGAAATTTTCGAAAATCCACTTTTCAAAACAAAAAATACTCATAACTCGACTAATAGGAAAGATAGAACGTTCTAGTCTTCACCAATCGATAGAGGGGACAATTTTACATTTTTTATTGAATTTTGAGTCCATATTTCCAAGGATTATGGGAGTTAGAAGAAATCAATTTGTATCGCAAAATATTTCCATAGCTATCTCCTTTGTTCTAAATTTTCGACAATAAAATTATAAAAAATGCTAAAAATTTGTAAAGAGGGGTTTTTTTGGCCAAAAAATCGACTGGCATAATCAGTTTTGTGATAAAATCATTATTTCGCCTTCAAATAGAGTCATGAAATTTTCGAAAATCCACTTTTCAAAACAAAAAATACTAATAACTCGACAAATAGGAAAGATAGAACGTTCCAGTCTTCACCAATCGATAGAGGGGACAATTTTACATATTTTAGTGCATTTTGAGTCTATATTTCCAAGGATTATGGGAGTTAGAAAAAATCAATTTGTATAGCAAAATATTTCCATAGCTACCCCCTTTGTTCTAAATTTTCGACAAAAAAATTATAAAAAATGCTAAAAATTCGTAAAGAGGGGTTTTTTTGGCCAAAAAATTGACTGGCACAATCAGTTTTGTGATAAAATCATTATTTCGCCTTCAAATAGAGTCATGAAATTTTCGAAAATGCACTTTTCAAAACAAAAAATACTCATAACTCAACAAATAGGGAAGATAGAACGTTCTAGTCTTCACCAATCGATAGAGGGGACAATTTTACATATTTTAGTGAATTTTGAGTCCATATTTCCAAGGATTATGGGAGTTAGAAGAAATCAATTTGTATCGCAAAATATTTCCATAGCTATCCCCTTTGTTCTAAATTTTCGACAAAAAAATCATAAAAAATGCTAAAAATTCGTAAAGAGGGTTTTTTTTGGCCGAAAAATCGACTGGATCAATCAGTTTTGTGATAAAATCATTATTTCGCCTTCAAATAAAGTCATGAAATTTTCGAAAATCCACTTTTCAAAACAAAAAATATTCATAACTCGACAAATAGGAGAGATAGAACGTTCTAGTATTCACCAATCGATAGAGGGGACAATTTTACATATTTTAGTGAATTTTGAGTCTATATTTCCAAGGATTATGGGAGTTAGAAAAAATCAATTTGTATAGCAAAATATTTCCATAGCTACCCCCTTTGTTCTAAATTTTCGACAAAAAAATTATAAAAAATGCTAAAAATTCGTGAAGAGGGGTTTTTGCGGCCAAAAAATCGACTGGCACAATCAGTTTTGTGATAAAATCATTATTTCGCCTTCAAATAGAGTCATAAAATTTTCGAAAATCCACTTTTCAAAACAAAAAATACTCATAACTCGACAAATAGGAAAGATAGAACGTTCTAGTCTTCACCAATCGATAAAGGGGACAATTTTACATATTTGAGTGAATTTTGAGTCCATATTTCCAAGGATTATGGGAGTTAGAAGAAATCAATTTGTATCGCAAAATATTTTTTGTTCTAAATTTTCGACAATAAAATTATAAAAAATGCTAAAAATTCGTGAAAAGGAGTTTTTTTGGCCAAAAAATTGACTGGCACAATCAGTTTTGTGATAAAATCATTATTTCGCCTTCAAATAGAGTCATGAAATTTTCGAAAATCCACTTTTCAAAACAAAAAATACTCATAACTCGACAAATAGGAAAGATAAAACGTTCTAGTCTTCACCAATCGATAGAGGGGACAATTTTACATATTTAGGTGAATTTTGAGTCCATATTTCCAAGGATTATGGGAGTTAAAAGAAATCAATTTGTATCGCAAAATATTTCCATAGCTATCCCCTTTGTTCTAAATTTTCGACAAAAAAATTATAAAAAATGCTAAAAATTCGTAAAGAGGGGTTTTTTGGCCAAAAAATCGACTGGATCAATCAGTTTTGTGATAAAATCATTATTTCGCCTTCAAATAGAGTCATGAAATTTTCGAAAATCCACTTTTCAAAACAAAAAATACTCATAACTCGACAAATAGGAAAGATAAAACGTTCTAGTCTTCACCAATCGATAGAGGGGACAATTTTACATATTTAGGTGAATTTTGAGTCCATATTTCCAAGGATTATGGGAGTTAAAAGAAATCAATTTGTATCGCAAAATATTTCCATAGCTATCCCCTTTGTTCTAAATTTTCGACAAAAAAATTATAAAAAATGCTAAAAATTCGTAAAGAGGGGTTTTTTTGGCCAAAAAATTGACTGGCACAATCAGTTTTGTGATAAAATCATTATTTCGCCTTCAAATAGAGTCATGAAATTTTCGAAAATGCACTTTTCAAAACAAAAAATACTCATAACTCGACAAATAGGAAAGATAAAACGTTCTAGTCTTCACCAATCGATAGAGGGGACAATTTTACATATTTTAGTGAATTTTGAGTCCATATTTCCAAGGATTATGGGAGTTAGAAGAAATCAATTTGTATCGCAAAATATTTCCATAGCTATCCCCTTTGTTCTAAATTTTCGACAATAAAATTATAAAAAATGCTAAAAATTCATGAAAAGGGGTTTTTTTGGCCAAAAAATTGACTGGCACAATCAGTTTTGTGATAAAATCATTATTTCGCCTTCAAATAGAGTCATGAAATTTTCGAAAATCCACTTTTCAAAACAAAAAATACTCATAACTCGACAAATAGGAAAGATAAAACGTTCTAGTCTTCACCAATCGATAGAGGGAACAATTTTACATATTTTAGTGAGTTTTGAGTCTATATTTCCAAGGATTATGGGAGTTAGAAAAAATCAATTTGTATCGCAAAATATTTCCATAGCCTTTTGTTCTAAATTTTCGACAAAAAAATTATAAAAAATGCTAAAAATTCGTAAAGAGGGGTTTTTTTGGCCGAAAAATCGACTGGATCAATCAGTTTTGTGATAAAATCATTATTTCGCCTTCAAATAGAGTCATGAAATTTTCGAAAATCCACTTTTCAAAACAAAAAATACTCATAACTCGACAAATAGGAAAGATAGAACGTTCTAGTCTTCACCAATCGATAGAGGGGACAATTTTACATATTTAGGTGAATTTTGAGTCCATATTTCCAAGGATTATGGGAGTTAAAAGAAATCAATTTGTATCGCAAAATATTTCCATAGCTATCCCCTTTGTTCTAAATTTTCGACAAAAAAATTATAAAAAATGCTAAAAATTCGTAAAGAGGGGTTTTTTTGGCCAAAAAATTGACTGGCACAATCAGTTTTGTGATAAAATCATTATTTCGCCTTCAAATAGAGTCATGAAATTTTCGAAAATGCACTTTTCAAAACAAAAAATACTCATAACTCGACAAATAGGAAAGATAAAACGTTCTAGTCTTCACCAATCGATAGAGGGGACAATTTTACATATTTTAGTGAATTTTGAGTCCATATTTCCAAGGATTATGGGAGTTAGAAGAAATCAATTTGTATCGCAAAATATTTCCATAGCTATCCCCTTTGTTCTAAATTTTCGACAATAAAATTATAAAAAATGCTAAAAATTCATGAAAAGGGGTTTTTTTGGCCAAAAAATTGACTGGCACAATCAGTTTTGTGATAAAATCATTATTTCGCCTTCAAATAGAGTCATGAAATTTTCGAAAATCCACTTTTCAAAACAAAAAATACTCATAACTCGACAAATAGGAAAGATAAAACGTTCTAGTCTTCACCAATCGATAGAGGGAACAATTTTACATATTTTAGTGAGTTTTGAGTCTATATTTCCAAGGATTATGGGAGTTAGAAAAAATCAATTTGTATCGCAAAATATTTCCATAGCCTTTTGTTCTAAATTTTCGACAAAAAAATTATAAAAAATGCTAAAAATTCGTAAAGAGGGGTTTTTTTGGCCGAAAAATCGACTGGATCAATCAGTTTTGTGATAAAATCATTATTTCGCCTTCAAATAGAGTCATGAAATTTTCGAAAATCCACTTTTCAAAACAAAAAATACTCATAACTCGACAAATAGGAAAGATAAAACGTTCTAGTCTTCACCAATCGATAGAGGGAACAATTTTACATATTTTAGTGAGTTTTGAGTCTATATTTCCAAGGATTATGGGAGTTAGAAAAAATCAATTTGTATCGCAAAATATTTCCATAGCCTTTTGTTCTAAATTTTCGACAAAAAAATTATAAAAAATGCTAAAAATTCGTAAAGAGGGGTTTTTTTGGCCGAAAAATCGACTGGATCAATCAGTTTTGTGATAAAATCATTATTTCGCCTTCAAATAGAGTCATGAAATTTTCGAAAATCCACTTTTCAAAACAAAAAATACTCATAACTCGACAAATAGGAAAGATAGAACGTTCTAGTCTTCACCAATCGATAGAGGGGACAATTTTACATATTTAGGTGAATTTTGAGTCCATATTTCCAAGGATTATGGGAGTTAAAAGAAATCAATTTGTATCGCAAAATATTTCCATAGCTATCCCCTTTGTTCTAAATTTTCGACAAAAAAATTATAAAAAATGCTAAAAATTCATGAAAAGGGGTTTTTTTGGCCAAAAAATTGACTGGCACAATCAGTTTTGTGATAAAATCATTATTTCGCCTTCAAATAGAGTCATGAAATTTTCGAAAATCCACTTTTCAAAACAAAAAATACTCATAACTCGACAAATAGGAAAGATAAAACGTTCTAGTCTTCACCAATCGATAGAGGGAACAATTTTACATATTTTAGTGAGTTTTGAGTCTATATTTCCAAGGATTATGGGAGTTAGAAAAAATCAATTTGTATCGCAAAATATTTCCATAGCCTTTTGTTCTAAATTTTCGACAAAAAAATTATAAAAAATGCTAAAAATTCGTAAAGAGGGGTTTTTTTGGCCGAAAAATCGACTGGATCAATCAGTTTTGTGATAAAATCATTATTTCGCCTTCAAATAGAGTCATGAAATTTTCGAAAATCCACTTTTCAAAACAAAAAATACTCATAACTCGACAAATAGGAAAGATAAAACGTTCTAGTCTTCACCAATCGATAGAGGGAACAATTTTACATATTTTAGTGAGTTTTGAGTCTATATTTCCAAGGATTATGGGAGTTAGAAAAAATCAATTTGTATCGCAAAATATTTCCATAGCCTTTTGTTCTAAATTTTCGACAAAAAAATTATAAAAAATGCTAAAAATTCGTAAAGAGGGGTTTTTTTGGCCGAAAAATCGACTGGATCAATCAGTTTTGTGATAAAATCATTATTTCGCCTTCAAATAGAGTCATGAAATTTTCGAAAATGCACTTTTCAAAACAAAAAATACTCATAACTCGACAAATAGGAAAGATAGAACGTTCTAGTCTTCACCAATCGATAGAGGGGACAATTTTACATATTTAGGTGAATTTTGAGTCCATATTTCCAAGGATTATGGGAGTTAAAAGAAATCAATTTGTATCGCAAAATATTTCCATAGCTATCCCCTTTGTTCTAAATTTTCGACAAAAAAATTATAAAAAATGCTAAAAATTCGTGAAGAGGGGTTTTTTTGGCCAAAAAATCGACTGGCACAATCAGTTTTGTGATAAAATCATTATTTCGCCTTCAAATAGAGTCATAAAATTTTCGAAAATTCACTTTTCAAAACAAAAAATACTCATAACTCGACAAATAGGAAAGATAGAACGTTCTAGTCTTCACCAATCGATAGAGGGGACAATTTTACATATTTTAGTGAATTTTGAGTCTATATTTCCAAGGATTATGGGAGTTAGAAAAAATCAATTTGTATCGCAAAATATTTCCATAGCCTTTTGTTCTAAATTTTCGACAAAAAAATTATAAAAAATGCTAAAAATTCGTAAAGAGGGGTTTTTTTGGCCGAAAAATCGACTGGATCAATCAGTTTTGTGATAAAATCATTATTTCGCCTTCAAATAGAGTCATGAAATTTTCGAAAATCCACTTTTCAAAACAAAAAATACTCATAACTCGACAAATAGGAAAGATAGAACGTTCTAGTCTTCACCAATCGATAGAGGGGACAATTTTACATATTTTAGTGAATTTTGAGTCCATATTGCCAAGGATTATGGGAGTTAGAAAAAATCAATTTGTATCGCAAAATATTTCCATAGCTATCCCCTTTGTTCTAAATTTTCGACAATAAAATTATAAAAAATGCTAAAAATTCGTAAAGAGGGGTTTTTTGGCCAAAAAATCGACTGGCACAATCAGTTTTGTGATAAAATCATTATTTCGCCTTCAAATAGAGTCATGAAATTTCCGAAAATCCACTTTTCAAAACAAAAAATACTCATAACTCGACAAATAGGAAAGATAAAACGTTCTAGTCTTCACCAATCGATAGAGGGGACAATTTTACATATTTTAGTGAATTTTGAGTCCATATTTCCAAGGATTATGGGAGTTAGAAGAAATCAATTTGTATCGCAAAATATTTCCATAGCTATCCCCTTTGTTCTAAATTTTCGACAATAAAATTATAAAAAATGCTAAAAATTCATGAAAAGGGGTTTTTTTGGCCAAAAAATTGACTGGCACAATCAGTTTTGTGATAAAATCATTATTTCGCCTTCAAATAGAGTCATGAAATTTTCGAAAATCCACTTTTCAAAACAAAAAATACTCATAACTCGACAAATAGGAAAGATAAAACGTTCTAGTCTTCACCAATCGATAGAGGGAACAATTTTACATATTTTAGTGAGTTTTGAGTCTATATTTCCAAGGATTATGGGAGTTAGAAAAAATCAATTTGTATCGCAAAATATTTCCATAGCCTTTTGTTCTAAATTTTCGACAAAAAAATTATAAAAAATGCTAAAAATTCGTAAAGAGGGGTTTTTTTGGCCGAAAAATCGACTGGATCAATCAGTTTTGTGATAAAATCATTATTTCGCCTTCAAATAGAGTCATGAAATTTTCGAAAATCCACTTTTCAAAACAAAAAATACTCATAACTCGACAAATAGGAAAGATAAAACGTTCTAGTCTTCACCAATCGATAGAGGGAACAATTTTACATATTTTAGTGAGTTTTGAGTCTATATTTCCAAGGATTATGGGAGTTAGAAAAAATCAATTTGTATCGCAAAATATTTCCATAGCCTTTTGTTCTAAATTTTCGACAAAAAAATTATAAAAAATGCTAAAAATTCGTAAAGAGGGGTTTTTTTGGCCGAAAAATCGACTGGATCAATCAGTTTTGTGATAAAATCATTATTTCGCCTTCAAATAGAGTCATGAAATTTTCGAAAATGCACTTTTCAAAACAAAAAATACTCATAACTCGACAAATAGGAAAGATAGAACGTTCTAGTCTTCACCAATCGATAGAGGGGACAATTTTACATATTTAGGTGAATTTTGAGTCCATATTTCCAAGGATTATGGGAGTTAAAAGAAATCAATTTGTATCGCAAAATATTTCCATAGCTATCCCCTTTGTTCTAAATTTTCGACAAAAAAATTATAAAAAATGCTAAAAATTCGTGAAGAGGGGTTTTTTTGGCCAAAAAATCGACTGGCACAATCAGTTTTGTGATAAAATCATTATTTCGCCTTCAAATAGAGTCATAAAATTTTCGAAAATTCACTTTTCAAAACAAAAAATACTCATAACTCGACAAATAGGAAAGATAGAACGTTCTAGTCTTCACCAATCGATAGAGGGGACAATTTTACATATTTTAGTGAATTTTGAGTCTATATTTCCAAGGATTATGGGAGTTAGAAAAAATCAATTTGTATCGCAAAATATTTCCATAGCCTTTTGTTCTAAATTTTCGACAAAAAAATTATAAAAAATGCTAAAAATTCGTAAAGAGGGGTTTTTTTGGCCGAAAAATCGACTGGATCAATCAGTTTTGTGATAAAATCATTATTTCGCCTTCAAATAGAGTCATGAAATTTTCGAAAATCCACTTTTCAAAACAAAAAATACTCATAACTCGACAAATAGGAAAGATAGAACGTTCTAGTCTTCACCAATCGATAGAGGGGACAATTTTACATATTTTAGTGAATTTTGAGTCCATATTGCCAAGGATTATGGGAGTTAGAAAAAATCAATTTGTATCGCAAAATATTTCCATAGCTATCCCCTTTGTTCTAAATTTTCGACAATAAAATTATAAAAAATGCTAAAAATTCGTAAAGAGGGGTTTTTTGGCCAAAAAATCGACTGGCACAATCAGTTTTGTGATAAAATCATTATTTCGCCTTCAAATAGAGTCATGAAATTTCCGAAAATCCACTTTTCAAAACAAAAAATACTCATAACTCGACAAATAGGAAAGATAGAACGTTCTAGTCTTCACCAATCGATAGAGGGGACAATTTTACATATTTCATCGAATTTTGAGTCTATATTTCCAATGATTATGGGAGTTAGAAGAAATCAATTTGTATCGCAAAATATTTCCATAGCTATCCCCTTTGTTCTAAATTTTCGACAAAAAAATTATAAAAAACGCTAAAAATTCGTAAAGAGGGGTTTTTTGGCCAAAAAATCGACTGGCACAATCAGTTTTGTGATAAAATCATTATTTCGCCTTCAAATAGAGTAATGAAATTTTCGAAAATCCACTTTTCAAAACAAAAAATACTCATAACTCGACAAATAGGAAAGATAAAACGTTCTAGTCTTCACCAATCGATAGAGGGGACAATTTTACATATTTTAGTGAATTTTGAGTCTCTATTTCCAAGGATTATGGGAGTTAGAAAAAATCAATTTGTATCGCAAAATATTTCCATAGCTATCCCCTTTGTTCTAAATTTTCGACAATAAAATTATAAAAAATGCTTAAAATTCATGAAAAGGGGTTTTTTTGGCCAAAAAATTGACTGGCACAATCAGTTTTGTGATAAAATCATTATTTCGCCTTCAAATAGAGTAATGAAATTTTCGAAAATCCACTTTTCAAAACAAAAAATACTCATAACTCGACAAATAGGAAAGATAAAACGTTCTAGTCTTCACCAATCGATAGAGGGGACAATTTTACATATTTTAGTGAATTTTGAGTCTCTATTTCCAAGGATTATGGGAGTTAGAAAAAATCAATTTGTATCGCAAAATATTTCCATAGCTATCCCCTTTGTTCTAAATTTTCGACAATAAAATTATAAAAAATGCTTAAAATTCATGAAAAGGGGTTTTTTTGGCCAAAAAATTGACTGGCACAATCAGTTTTGTGATAAAATCATTATTTCGCCTTCAAATAGAGTCATGAAATTTTCGAAAATCCACTTTTCAAAACAAAAAATACTCATAACTCGACAAATAGGAAAGATAGAACGTTCCAGTCTTCACCAATCGATAGAAGGGACAATTTTACATATTTTAGTGAATTTTGAGACTATATTTCCAAGGATTATGGGAGTTAGAAAAAATCAATTTGTATCGCAAAATATTTCCATAGCCTTTTGTTCTAAATTTTCGACAAAAAAATTGTAAAAAATGCTAAAAATTCGTAAAGAGGGGTTTTTTTGGCCAAAAAATCGACTGGATCAATCAGTTTTGTGATAAAATCATTATTTCGCCTTCAAATAGAGTCATGAAATTTTCGAAAATCCACTTTTCAAAACAAAAAATACTCATAACTCGACAAATAGGGAAGATAGAACGTTCCAGTCTTCACCAATCGATAGAGGGGACAATTTTACATATTTTAGTGAATTTTGAGTCTCTATTTCCAAGGATTATGGGAGTTAGAAAAAATCAATTTGTATCGCAAAATATTTCCATAGCTACCCCCTTTGTTCTAAATTTTCGACAAAAAAATTATAAAAGATGCTAAAAATTCGTAAAGAGGGGTTTTTTTGGCCAAAAAATCGACTGGATCAATCAGTTTTGTGATAAAATCATTATTTCGCCTTCAAATAGAGTCATGAAATTTTCGAAAATCCACTTTTCAAAACAAAAAATACTCATAACTCGACAAGTAGGAAAGATAGAACGTTCTAGTCTTCACCAATCGATAGAGGGGACAATTTTACATATTTTAGTGAATTTTGAGTTCATATTTCTAAGGATTATGGAAGTTAGAAAAAATCAATTTGTATCGCAAAATATTTCCATAGCTACCCCCTTTGTTCTAAATTTTCGACAAAAAAATTATAAAAAATGCTAAAAATTCGTAAAGAGGGGTTTTTTTGGCCAAAAAATCGACTGGATCAATCAGTTTTGTGATAAAATCATTATTTCGCCTTCAAATAGAGTCATGAAATTTTCGAAAATCCACTTTTCAAAACAAAAAATACTCATAACTCGACTAATAGGAAAGATAGAACGTTCTAGTCTTCACCAATCGATAGAGGGGACAATTTTACATATTTTCGTGAATTTTGAGTCCATATTTCCGAGGATTATGGGAGTTAGAAAAAAGCAATCATCGAAAATTGATTATTTTGGATTAATCGATTATTTTCGATTAATCGATTATTTTCGATTAATCGATTATTTTCGATTAATCAATTTTTCTCGATTAATCGATTTTTTTCGATTAATCGATTTTTTTCGATTAAACGATTATTTTCGATTAATCGATTATTTTCGATTAATCGATTATTTTCGATTAAACGATTAATCGATTATTTTCGATTAGTCGATTATTTTCGATTAATCGATTCTTTTTGATTGATCGATTTTTTTCGATTAATCAATTAATCGATTGACATCGATTGATCAATTAATCAATTAATCGATTAATCAATTAATCGATTAACATGGACTAATCGATTAATCGAAAATAATCGATTATTTTATATAATCGATAATCGATTATGTTTTTTGATAATCGCCCAGCCCTAATTTTGAGTCGATATTGCCAAGGATTGAGGGAGTTAGAAAAAAGCAATTTGATTCGCAAAATATTTCCATACCTACCCCTTTGTTCTAAATTTTTGACAAAAAAATTATAAAAAATGCTAAAGATTCGTAAAGAGGGGTTTTTTGGCCAAAAAATCGACTGGATCAATCAGTTTTGTGATAAAATCATTATTTCGCCTTCAAATAGAGTCATGAAATTTTCGAAAATCCACTTTTCAAAACAAAAAATACTCATAACTCGACACATAGGAAAGATAGAACGTTCTAGTCTTCACCAATCGATAGAGAGGACAATTTTACATATTTCATTGAATTTTGAGTCCATATTTCCGAGGATTATGGGAGTTAGAAGAAATCAATTTGTATCGCAAAATATTTCCATAGCTATCCCCTTTGTTCTAAATTTTCGACAATAAAATTATAAAAAATGCTAAAAATTCGTAAAGAGGGGTTTTTTGGCCAAAAAATCGACTGGCACAATCAGTTTTGTGATAAAATCATTATTTCGCCTTCAAATAGAGTCATGAAATTTTCGAAAATCCACTTTTCAAAACAAAAAATACTCATAACTCGACAAATAGGAAAGATAGAACGTTCCAGTCTTCACCAATCGATAGAGGGGATAATTTTACATATTTTAGTGAATTATGAGTCTATATTTCCAATGATTATGGGAGTTAGAAGAAATCAATTTGTATCGCAAAATATTTCCATAGCTATCCCCTTTGTTCTAAATTTTCGACAAAAAAATTATAAAAAACGCTAAAAATTCGTAAAGAGTTTTTTTGGCAAAAAAATCGACTGGCACAATCAGTTTTTTGATAAAATCATTATTTCGCCTTCAAATAGAGTCATGAAATTTTCGAAAATCCACTTTTCAAAACAAAAAATACTCATAACTCGACAAATAGGAAAGATAGAACGTTCTAGTCTTCACCAATCGATAGAGGGGACAATTTTACATATTTTAGTGAATTTTGAGTCTATATTTCCAAGGATTATGGAAGTTAGAAAAAATCAATTTGTATCGCAAAATATTTCCATAGCTACCCCCTTTGTTCTAAATTTTCGACAAAAAAAATATAAAAAATGCTAAAAATTCGTAAAGAGGGGTTTTTTGGCCAAAAAATCGATTGGCACAATCAGTTTTGTGATAAAATCATTATTTCGCCTTCAAATAGAGTCATGAAATTTTCGAAAACCCACTTTTCAAAACAAAAAATACTCATAACTCGACAAATAGGAAAGATAGAACGTTCTAGTCTTCACCAATCGATAGAGGGGACAATTTTACATATTTCGTTGAATTTTGAGTCTATATTTCCAATGATTATGGGAGTTAGAAGAAATCAATTTGTATCGCAAAATATTTCCATAGCTACCCCCTTTGTTCTAAATTTTCGACGAAAAATTTATAAAAAATTATAAAAAATGCTAAACATTCGTGAAGAGTTTTTTTGGCAAAAAAATCGACTGGCACAATCAGTTTTGTGATAAAATCATTATTTCGCCTGCAAATAGAGTCATGAAATTTTCGAAAATCCACTTTTCAAAACAAAAAATACTCATAACTCGACAAATAGGAAAGATAGAACGTTCTAGTCTTCACCAATCGATAGAGGGGACAATCTTACATATTTTAGTGAATTTTGAGTCCATATTTCCGAGGATTATGGGAGTTAGAAGAAATCAATTTGTATCGCAAAATATTTCCATAGCTATCCCCTTTGTTCTAAATTTTCGACAATAAAATTATAAAAAATGCTAAAAATTCGTAAAGAGGGGTTTTTTTGCCAAAAAATCGACTGGCACAATCAGTTTTGTGATAAAATCATTATTTCGCCTTCAAATAGAGTCATGAAATTTTCGAAAATCCACTTTTCAAAACAAAAAATATTCATAACTCGACAAATAGGAAAGATAGAACGTTCTAGTCTTCACCAATCGATAGAAGGGACAATTTTACATGTTTTAGTGAATTTTGAGTCTATATTTCCAAGGATTATGGGAGTTAGAACAAATCAATTTGTATCGCAAAATATTTCCATAGCTACCCCCTTTGTTCTAAATTTTCGACAAAAAAATTATAAAAAATGCTAAAAATTCGTAAAGAGGGGTTTTTTGGCCAAAAAATCGACTGGCACAATCAGTTTTGTGATAAAATCATTATTTCGCCTTCAAATAGAGTCATGAAATTTCCGAAAATCCACTTTTCAAAACAAAAAATACTCATAACTCGACAAATAGGAAAGATAGAACGTTCTAGTCTTCAACAATCGATAGAGGGGACAATTTTACATATTTCATTGAATTTTGAGTCTATATTTCCAATGATTATGGGAGTTAGAAGAAATCAATTTGTATCGCAAAATATTTCCATAGCTATCCCCTTTGTTCTAAATTTTCGACAAAAAAATTATAAAAAACGCTAAAAATTCGTAAAGAGGGGTTTTTTGGCCAAAAAATCGACTGGCACAATCAGTTTTGTGATAAAATCATTATTTCGCCTTCAAATAGATTCATGAAATTTCCGAAAATCCACTTTTCAAAACAAAAAATACTCATAACTCGACAAATAGGAAAGATAGAACGTTCTAGTCTTCACCAATCGATAGAGGGGACAATTTTACATATTTCATTGAATTTTGAGTCTATATTTCCAATGATTATGGAGTTAGAAGAAATCAATTTGTATCGCAAAATATTTCCATAGCTATCCCCTTTGTTCTAAATTTTCGACAAAAAAATTATAAAAAATGCTAAGAATTCGTAAAGAGGGGTTTTTTTGGCCAAAAAATCGACTGGATCAATCAGTTTTGTGATAAAATCATTATTTCGCCTGCAAATAGAGTCATGAAATTTTCGAAAATCCACTTTTCAAAACAAAAAATACTCATAGCTCGACAAATAGGAAAGATAGAACGTTCTAGTCTTCACCAATCGATAGAGGGGACAATTTTACATATTTCATTGAATTTTGAGTCTATATTTCCAATGATTATGGGAGTTAGAAGAAATCAATTTGTATCGCAAAATATTTCCATAGCTATCCCCTTTGTTCTAAATTTTCGACAAAAAAATTATAAAAAACGCTAAAAATTCGTAAAGAGTTTTTTTGGCAAAAAAATCGACTGGCACAATCAGTTTTTTGATAAAATCATTATTTCGCCTTCAAATAGAGTCATGAAATTTTCGAAAATCCACTTTTCAAAACAAAAAATACTCATAACTCGACAAATAGGAGAGATAGAACGTTCTAGTCTTCACCAATCGATAGAGGGGACAATTTTACATATTTTAGTGAATTTTGAGTTTATATTTCCAAGGATTATGGAAGTTAGAAAAAATCAATTTGTATCGCAAAATATTTCCATAGCTACCCCCTTTGTTCTAAATTTTCGACAAAAAAATTATAAAAAATGCTAAAAATTCGTAAAGAGGGGTTTTTTGGCCAAAAAATCGACTGGCACAATCAGTTTTGTGATAAAATCATTATTTCGCCTTCAAATAGAGTCATGAAATTTCCGAAAATCCACTTTTCAAAACAAAAAATACTCATAACTCGACAAATAGGAAAGATAGAACGTTCTAGTCTTCACCAATCGATAGAGGGGACAATTTTACATATTTCATTGAATTTTGAGTCCATATTTCCAAGGATTATGGGAGTTAGAAAAAATCAATTTGCATCGCAAAATATTTCCATAGCTACCCCCTTTGTTCTAAATTTTCGACGAAAAATTTATAAAAAATTATAGAAAATGCTAAACATTCGTAAAGAGGGGTTTTTTTGGCCAAAAAATCGACTGGATCAATCAGTTTTGTGATAAAATCATTATTTCGCCTTCAAATAGAGTCATGAAATTTTCGAAAATCCACTTTTCAAAACAAAAAATACTCATAACTCGTCTAATAGGAAAGATAGAACGTTCCAGTCTTCACCAATCGATAGAGGGGACAATTTTACATATTTTAGTGAATTTTAAGTCCATATTTCCGAGGATTATGGGAGTTAGAAGAAATCAATTTGTATCGCAAAATATTTCCATAGCTATCCCCTTTGTTCTAAATTTTCGACAATAAAATTATAAAAAATGCTAAAAATTCGTAAAGAGGGGTTTTTTGGCCAAAAAATCGACTGGCACAATCAGTTTTGTGATAAAATCATTATTTCGCCTTCAAATAGAGTCATGAAATTTCCGAAAATCCACTTTTCAAAACAAAAAATACTCATAACTCGACAAATAGGAAAGATAGAACGTTCCAGTCTTCACCAATCGATAGAGGGGATAATTTTACATATTTTAGTGAATTTTGAGTCTATATTTCCAATGATTATGGGAGTTAGAAAAAATCAATTTGTATCGCAAAATATTTCCATAGCTACCCCCTTTGTTCTAAATTTTCGACAATAAAATTATAAAAAATGCTAAAAATTCGTAAAGAGGGGTTTTTTGGCCAAAAAATCGACTGGCACAATCAGTTTTGTGATAAAATCATTATTTCGCCTTCAAATAGAGTCATGAAATTTCCGAAAATCCACTTTTCAAAACAAAAAATACTCATAACTCGACAAATAGGAAAGATAGAACGTTCCAGTCTTCACCAATCGATAGAGGGGATAATTTTACATATTTTAGTGAATTTTGAGTCTATATTTCCAATGATTATGGGAGTTAGTAAAAAGCAATTTGTTTCTCAAAATATTTCCATAGCTACCCCCTTTGTTCTAAATTTTCGACAAAAAAATTATAAAAAATGCTAAAAATTCGTAAAGAGGGGTTTTTTTGGCCAAAAAATCGACTGGATCAATCAGTTTTGTGATAAAATCATTATTTCGCCTGCAAATAGAGTCATGAAATTTTCGAAAATCCACTTTTCAAAACAAAAAATACTCATAACTCGACAAATAGGAAAGATAGAACGTTCTAGTCTTCACTAATCGATAGAGGGGACAATTTTACATATTTCATTGAATTTTGAGTCTATATTTCCAATGATTATGGAAGTTAGAAGAAATCAATTTGTATCGCAAAATATTTCCATAGCTATCCCCTTTGTTCTAAATTTTCGACAAAAAAATTATAAAAAACGCTAAAAATTCGTACAGAGTTTTTTTGGCAAAAAAATCGACTGGCACAATCAGTTTTTTGATAAAATCATTATTTCGCCTTCAAATAGAGTCATGAAATTTTCGAAAATCCACTTTTCAAAACAAAAAATACTCATAACTCGACAAATAGGAGAGATAGAACGTTCTAGTCTTCACCAATCGATAGAGGGGACAATTTTACATATTTAAGTGAATTTTGGGTTTATATTTCCAAGGATTATGGAAGTTAGAAAAAATCAATTTGTATCGCAAAATATTTCCATAGCTACCCCCTTTGTTCTAAATTTTCGACAAAAAAATTATAAAAAATGCTAAAAATTCGTAAAGAGGGGTTTTTTTGGCCAGAAAATCGACTGGCACAATCAGTTTTGTGATAAAATCATTATTTCGCCTTCAAATAGAGTCATGAAATTTCCGAAAATCCACTTTTCAAAACAAAAAATACTCATAACTCGACAAATAGGAAAGATAGAACGTTCCAGTCTTCACCAATCGATAGAGGGGATAATTTTACATATTTTAGTGAATTTTGAGTCTATATTTCCAATGATTATGGGAGTTAGAAAAAATCAATTTGTATCGCAAAATATTTCCATAGCTACCCCCTTTGTTCTAAATTTTCGACAATAAAATTATAAAAAATGCTAAAAATTCGTAAAGAGGGGTTTTTTGGCCAAAAAATCGACCGGCACAATCAGTTTTGTGATAAAATCATTATTTCGCCTTCAAATAGAGTCATGAAATTTCCGAAAATCCACTTTTCAAAACAAAAAATACTCATAACTCGACAAATAGGAAAGATAGAACGTTCTAGTCTTCACCAATCGATAGAGGGGATAATTTTACATATTTTAGTGAATTTTGAGTCTATATTTCCAATGATTATGGGAGTTAGGAAAAAGCAATTTGTTTCTCAAAATATTTCCATAGCTACACCCTTTGTTCTAAATTTTCGACAAAAAAATTATAAAAAATGCTAAAAATTCGTAAAGAGGGGTTTTTTGGCCAAAAAATCGACTGGCACAATCAGTTTTGTGATAAAATCATTATTTCGCCTTCAAATAGAGTCGATTTCTTTCGATTGATCGATTTTTTTCGATTAATCGATTATTTTAGATTAATCGATTATTTTCGATTAATCAATTATTTTAGATTACTCGATTATTTTCGATTAATCGATTATTTTAGATTAATCGATTTTTTTCGAATAATCGATTTTTTTCGATTATTCGATTTTTTTCGATTAATCAATTCATCGATTGACATCGATTGATCGATTAATCGATTAATCAATTAATCGATTAATCAATTAATCGATTAACATGGATTAATCGATTAATCGAAAATAATCGATTATTTTATATAATCGATAATCGATTATGTTTTTTGATAATCGCCCATCCCTAATTTTGAGTCGATATTGCCAAGGATTAAGGGAGTTAGAAAAAAGCAATTTGATTCGCAAAATATTTCCATACCAACCCCTTTGTTCTAAATTTTCGACAAAAAAATTATAAAAAACGCTAAAAATTCGTAAAGAGTTTTTTTGGCAAAAAAATCGACTGGCACAATCAGTTTTTTGATAAAATCATTATTTCGCCTTCAAATAGAGTCATGAAATTTTCGAAAATCCACTTTTCAAAACAAAAAATACTCATAACTCGACAAATAGGAGAGATAGAACGTTCTAGTCTTCACCAATCGATAGAGGGGACAATTTTACATATTTTACTGAATTTTGAGTCTAAATTTCCAAGGATTATGGGTGTTAGAAAAAATCAATTTGTATCGCAAAATATTTCCATAGCTACCCCTTTGTTCTAAATTTTCGACAAAAAAATTATAAAAAATGCTAAAAATTCGTAAAAAGGGGTTTTTTTGGCCAAAAAATCGACTGGATCAATCAGTTTTGTGATAAAATCATTATTTCGCCTTCAAATAGAGTCATGAAATTTCCGAAAATCCACTTTTCAAAACAAAAAATACTCATAACTCGACAAATAGGAAAGATAGAACGTTCTAGTCTTCACCAATCGATAGAGGGGATAATTTTACATATTTTAGTGAATTTTGAGTCTATATTTCCAATGATTATGGGAGTTAGGAAAAAGCAATTTGTTTCTCAAAATATTTCCATAGCTACACCCTTTGTTCTAAATTTTCGACAAAAAAATTATAAAAAATGCTAAAAATTCGTAAAGAGGGGTTTTTTTGGCCAAAAAATCGACTGGCACAATCAGTTTTGTGATAAAATCATTATTTCGCCTTCAAATAGAGTCGATTTCTTTCGATTGATCGATTTTTTTCGATTAATCGATTATTTTAGATTAATCGATTATTTTCGATTAATCAATTATTTTAGATTACTCGATTATTTTCGATTAATCGATTATTTTAGATTAATCGATTTTTTTCGAATAATCGATTTTTTTCGATTATTCGATTTTTTTCGATTAATCAATTCATCGATTGACATCGATTGATCGATTAATCGATTAATCAATTAATCGATTAATCAATTAATCGATTAACATGGATTAATCGATTAATCGAAAATAATCGATTATTTTATATAATCGATAATCGATTATGTTTTTTGATAATCGCCCAGCCCTAATTTTGAGTCGATATTGCCAAGGATTAAGGGAGTTAGAAAAAAGCAATTTGATTCGCAAAATATTTCCATACCAACCCCTTTGTTCTAAATTTTCGACAAAAAAATTATAAAAAACGCTAAAAATTCGTAAAGAGTTTTTTTGGCAAAAAAATCGACTGGCACAATCAGTTTTTTGATAAAATCATTATTTCGCCTTCAAATAGAGTCATGAAATTTTCGAAAATCCACTTTTCAAAACAAAAAATACTCATAACTCGACAAATAGGAGAGATAGAACGTTCTAGTCTTCACCAATCGATAGAGGGGACAATTTTACATATTTTACTGAATTTTGAGTCTAAATTTCCAAGGATTATGGGTGTTAGAAAAAATCAATTTGTATCGCAAAATATTTCCATAGCTACCCCTTTGTTCTAAATTTTCGACAAAAAAATTATAAAAAATGCTAAAAATTCGTAAAAAGGGGTTTTTTTGGCCAAAAAATCGACTGGATCAATCAGTTATGTGATAAAATCATTATTTCGCCTTCAAATAGAGTCATGAAATTTTCGAAAATCCACTTTTCAAAACAAAAAATACTCATAACTCGACAAATAGGAAAGATAGAACGTTCTAGTCTTCACCAATCGATAGAAGGGACAATTCTACATGTTTTAGTGAATTTTGAGTCTATATTTCCAAGGATTATGGGAGTTAGAACAAATCAATTTGTATCGCAAAATATTTCCATAGCTACCCCCTTTGTTCTAAATTTTCGACAAAAAAATTATAAAAAACGCTAAAAATTCGTAAAGAGGGGTTTTTTGGCCAAAAAATCGACTGGCACAATCAGTTTTGTGATAAAATCATTATTTCGCCTTCAAATAGAGTCATGAAATTTCCGAAAATCCACTTTTCAAAACAAAAAATACTCATAACTCGACAAATAGGAAAGATAGAACGTTCCAGTCTTCACCAATCGATAGAGGGGATAATTTTACATATTTTAGTGAATTTTGAGTCTATATTTCCAATGATTATGGGAGTTAGAAAAAATCAATTTGTATCGCAAAATATTTCCATAGCTACCCCCTTTGTTCTAAATTTTCGACAATAAAATTATAAAAAATGCTAAAAATTCGTAAAGAGGGGTTTTTTGGCCAAAAAATCGACCGGCACAATCAGTTTTGTGATAAAATCATTATTTCGCCTTCAAATAGAGTCATGAAATTTCCGAAAATCCACTTTTCAAAACAAAAAATACTCATAACTCGACAAATAGGAAAGATAGAACGTTCTAGTCTTCACCAATCGATAGAGGGGATAATTTTACATATTTTAGTGAATTTTGAGTCTATATTTCCAATGATTATGGGAGTTAGGAAAAAGCAATTTGTTTCTCAAAATATTTCCATAGCTACACCCTTTGTTCTAAATTTTCGACAAAAAAATTATAAAAAATGCTAAAAATTCGTAAAGAGGGGTTTTTTGGCCAAAAAATCGACTGGCACAATCAGTTTTGTGATAAAATCATTATTTCGCCTTCAAATAGAGTCGATTTCTTTCGATTGATCGATTTTTTTCGATTAATCGATTATTTTAGATTAATCGATTATTTTCGATTAATCAATTATTTTAGATTACTCGATTATTTTCGATTAATCGATTATTTTAGATTAATCGATTTTTTTCGAATAATCGATTTTTTTCGATTATTCGATTTTTTTCGATTAATCAATTCATCGATTGACATCGATTGACATCGATTGATCGATTAATCGATTAATCAATTAATCGATTAATCAATTAATCGATTAACATGGATTAATCGATTAATCGAAAATAATCGATTATTTTATATAATCGATAATCGATTATGTTTTTTGATAATCGCCCAGCCCTAATTTTGAGTCTAAATTTCCAAGGATTATGGGTGTTAGAAAAAATCAATTTGTATCGCAAAATATTTCCATAGCTACCCCTTTGTTCTAAATTTTCGACAAAAAAATTATAAAAAATGCTAAAAATTCGTAAGAAGGGGTTTTTTTGGCCAAAAAATCGACTGGATCAATCAGTTTTGTGATAAAATCATTATTTCGCCTTCAAATAGAGTCATGAAATTTTCGAAAATCCACTTTTCAAAACAAAAAATACTCATAACTCGACAAATAGGAAAGATAGAACGTTCTAGTCTTCACCAATCGATAGAAGGGACAATTCTACATGTTTTAGTGAATTTTGAGTCTATATTTCCAAGGATTATGGGAGTTAGAACAAATCAATTTGTATCGCAAAATATTTCCATAGCTACCCCTTTGTTCTAAATTTTCGACAAAAAAATTATAAAAAATGCTAAAAATTCGTAAGAAGGGGTTTTTTTGGCCAAAAAATCGACTGGATCAATCAGTTTTGTGATAAAATCATTATTTCGCCTTCAAATAGAGTCATGAAATTTTCGAAAATCCACTTTTCAAAACAAAAAATACTCATAGCTCGACAAATAGGAAAGATAGAACGTTCTAGTCTTCACCAATCGATAGAGGGGACAATTTTACATATTTCATTGAATTTTGAGTCTATATTTCCAATGATTATGGGAGTTAGAAGAAATCAATTTGTATCGCAAAATATTTCCATAGCTATCCCCTTTGTTCTAAATTTTCGACAAAAAAATTATAAAAAACGCTAAAAATTCGTAAAGAGGGGTTTTTTGGCCAAAAAATCGACTGGCACAATCAGTTTTGTGATAAAATCATTATTTCGCCTTCAAATAGAGTAATGAAATTTTCGAAAATCCACTTTTCAAAACAAAAAATACTCATAACTCGACAAATAGGAAAGATAGAACGTTCTAGTCTTCACCAATCGATAGAAGGGACAATTCTACATGTTTTAGTGAATTTTGAGTCTATATTTCCAAGGATTATGGGAGTTAGAACAAATCAATTTGTATCGCAAAATATTTCCATAGCTACCCCCTTTGTTCTAAATTTTCGACAAAAAAATTATAAAAAATGCTAAAAATTCGTAAAGAGGGGTTTTTTGGCCAAAAAATCGACTGGCACAATCAGTTTTGTGATAAAATCATCATTTCGCCTTCAAATAGAGTCATGAAATTTCCGAAAATCCACTTTTCAAAACAAAAAATACTCATAACTCGACAAATAGGAAAGATAGAACGTTCCAGTCTTCACCAATCGATAGAGGGGATAATTTTACATATTTTAGTGAATTTTGAGTCTATATTTCCAATGATTATGGGAGTTAGAAAAAATCAATTTGTATCGCAAAATATTTCCATAGCTACCCCCTTTGTTCTAAATTTTCGACAAAAAAATTATAAAAAACGCTAAAAATTCGTAAAGAGGGGTTTTTTGGCCAAAAAATCGACTGGATCAATCAGTTTTGTGATAAAATCATTATTTCGCCTGCAAATAGAGTCATGAAATTTTCGAAAATCCACTTTTCAAAACAAAAAATACTCATAACTCGACAAATAGGAAAGATAGAACGTTCTAGTCTTCACCAATCGATAGAGGGGACAATCTTACATATTTTAGTGAATTTTGAGTCCATATTTCCGAGGATTATGGGAGTTAGAAGAAATCAATTTGTATCGCAAAATATTTCCATAGCTATCCCCTTTGTTCTAAATTTTCGACAATAAAATTATAAAAAATGCTAAAAATTCGTAAAGAGGGGTTTTTTGGCCAAAAAATCGACTGGCACAATCAGTTTTGTGATAAAATCATTATTTCGCCTTCAAATAGAGTCATGAAATTTTCGAAAATCCACTTTTCAAAACAAAAAATACTCATAACTCGACAAATAGGAAAGATAGAACGTTCTAGTCTTCACCAATCGATAGAGGGGACAATCTTACATATTTTAGTGAATTTTGAGACCACATTTCCAAGGATTATGGGAGTTGGAAAAAATCAATTTGTATCGCAAAATATTTCCATAGCTATCCCCTTTGTTCTAAATTTTCGACAAAAAAATTATAAAAAACGCTAAAAATTCGTAAAGAGGGGTTTTTTGGCCAAAAAATCGACTGGCACAATCAGTTTTGTGATAAAGTCATTATTTCGCCTTCAAATAGAGTAATGAAATTTTCGAAAATCCACTTTTCAAAACAAAAAATACTCATAACTCGACAAATAGGAAAGATAGAACGTTCTAGTCTTCACCAATCGATAGAAGGGACAATTCTACATGTTTTAGTGAATTTTGAGTCTATATTTCCAAGGATTATGGGAGTTAGAACAAATCAATTTGTATCGCAAAATATTTCCATAGCTACCCCCTTTGTTCTAAATTTTCGACAAAAAAATTATAAAAAATGCTAAAAATTCGTAAAGAGGGGTTTTTTGGCCAAAAAATCGACTGGCACAATCAGTTTTGTGATAAAATCATTATTTCGCCTTCAAATAGAGTCATGAAATTTCCGAAAATCCACTTTTCAAAACAAAAAATACTCATAACTCGACAAATAGGGAAGATAGAACGTTCTAGTCTTCACCAATCGATAGAGGGGACAATTTTACATATTTTAGTGAATTTTGAGTCGATATTGCCAAGGATTATGGGAGTTAGAAGAAATCAATTTGTATCGCAAAATATTTCCATAGCTATCCCCTTTGTTCTAAATTTTCGACGATAAAATTATAAAAAATGCTAAAAATTCGTAAGGAGGGGTTTTTTTGGCCAGAAAATCGACTGGCACAATCAGTTTTGTGATAAAATCATTATTTCGCCTTCAAATAGAGTCATGAGATTTTCGAAAATCCACTTTTCAAAACAAAAAATACTCATAACTCGACAAATAGGGAAGATAGAACGTTCTAGTCTTCACCAATCGATAGAGGGGACAATTTTACATATTTGAGTGAATTTTGAGTCGATATTGATAAGGATTAAGGGAGTTAGAAAAAAGCAATTTGATTCGCAAAATATTTCCATTTGTTCTAAATTTTCGACAATAAAATTATAAAAAATGCTAAAAATTCGTAAAGAGGGGTATTTTTGGCCAAAAAATTGACTGGCACAATCAGTTTTGTGATAAAATCATTATTTCGCCTTCAAATAGAGTCATGAAATTTTCGAAAATCCACTTTTCAAAACAAAAAATACTCATAACTCGACTAATAGGAAAGATATAACGTTCTAGTCTTCACCAATCGATAGAGGGGACAATTTTACATATTTTCGTGAATTTTGAGTCCATATTTCCGAGGATTATGGGAGTTAGAAGAAATCAATTTGTATCGCAAAATATTTCCATAGCTATCCCCTTTGTTCTAAATTTTCGACAATAAAATTATAAAAAATGCTAAAAATTCGTAAAGAGGGGTTTTTTTGGCCAAAAAATCGACTGACACAATCTGTTTTGTGATAAAATCATTATTTCGCCTTCAAATAGAGTCATGAAATTTTCGAAAATCCACTTTTCAAAACAAAAAATACTCATAACTCGACTAATAGGAAAGATATAACGTTCTAGTCTTCACCAATCGATAGAGGGGACAATTTTACATATTTTCGTGAATTTTGAGTCTATATTTCCAATGATTATGGGAGTTAGAAAAAATCAATTTGTATCGCAAAATATTTCCATAGCTACCCCCTTTGTTCTAAATTTTCGACAAAAAAATTATAAAAAATGCTAAAAATTCGTAAAGAGGGGTTTTTTTGGCCAGAAAATCGACTGGCACAATCAGTTTTGTGATAAAATCATTTATTCGCCTTCAAATAGAGTCATGAGATTTTCGAAAATCCACTTTTCAAAACAAAAAATACTCATAACTCGACAAATAGGAAAGATAGAACGTTCTAGTCTTCACCAATCGATAGAGGGGACAATTTTACATATTTGAGTGAATTTTGAGTTTATATTGCCAAGGATTAAGGGAGTTAGGAAAAAGCAATTTGTTTCTCAAAATATTTCCATAGCTATCCCCTTTGTTCTAAATTTTCGACAAAAAAATTATAAAAAATGCTAAAAATTCGTAAAGAGGGGTTTTTTTGGCCAAAAAATCGACTGGATCAATCAGTTTTGTGATAAAATCATTATTTCGCCTTCAAATAGAGTCATGAAATTTTCGAAAATCCAGTTTTCAAAACAAAAAATACTCATAACTCGACAAATAGGAAAAATAGAACGTTCTAGTCTTCACCAATCGATAGAGGGGACAATTTTACATGTTTTAGTGAATTTTGAGTCGATATTGCCAAGGATTATGGGAGTTAGAAGAAATCAATTTGTATCGCAAAATATTTCCATAGCTACCCCCTTTGTTCTAAATTTTCGACAATAAAATTATAAAAAATGCTAAAAATTCGTAAAGAGGGGTTTTTTTGGCCAAAAAATCGACTGGCACAATCAGTTTTGTGATAAAATCATTATTTCGCCTCCAAATAGAGTCATGAAATTTTCGAAAATCCACTTTTCAAAACAAAAAATACTCATAACTCGACTAATAGGAAAGATAGAACGTTCTAGTCTTCACCAATCGATAGAGGGGACAATTTTACATATTTTAGTGAATTTTCAGTCGATATTGCCAAGGATTAAGGGAGTTAGAAAAAAGCAATCATCGAAAATTGATTATTTTGGATTAATCGATTATTTTCGATTAATCAATTTTTTTCGATTAATCGATTTTTTTCGATTAATCGATTTTTTTCGATTAATCGATTTTTTTCGATTAAACGATTATTTTCGATTAATCGATTATTTTAGATTAATTGATTATTTTAGATTAATCGATTATTTTCGATTAATCGATTTTTCTCGATTAATCAATTAATCGATTAACATCGATTAAACGAAAATAATCGATTATTTTATATAATCGATAATCGATTATGTTTTTTGATAATCGATATTGCCAAGGATTAAGGAAGTTAGAAAAAAGCAATTTGATTGGCAAAATATTTCCATACCTACCCCTTTGTTTTAAATTTTCGACAAAAAAAAATAAAAAATGCTCAAAATTCGTAGAGAGGGGTTTTTTGCGCCGGAAAATCGACTGGCACAATCAGTTTTTTGATAAAATCATTATTTCGCCTTCAAATAGAGTCATGAAATTTTCGAAAATCCACTTTTCAAAACAAAAAATACTCCTAACTCGACAAATAGGAAAGATAGAACGTTCTAGTCTTCACCAATCGATAGAGGGGACAATTTTACATATTTTAGTGAATTTTGAGTCCATATTTCCGAGGATTATGGGAGTTCGAAAAAATCAATTTGTATCGCAAAATATTTCCATAGCAAAATTTTCGACAAAAAAATTATAAAAAATGCTAAAAATTCGTAAAGAGGGGTTTTTTGGCCAAAAAATCGACTGGCATAATCAGTTTTTAGATAAAATCAGTCTTTCGCCTTCAAATAGAGTCATGAAATTTTCGAAAATCCACTTTTCAAAACAAAAAATACTCATAACTCGACTAATAGGAAAGATAGAACGTTCTAGTCTTCACCAATCGATAGAGCGGACAATTTTACATATTATAGTGAATTTTGAGTTCATATGTCCAAGGATTATGGAAGTTAGAAAAAATCAATTTGTTTCTCAAAATATTTCCATAGCTACCCCCTTTGTTCTAAATTTTCGACAAAAAAATTATAAAAAATGCTAAAAATTCGTAAAGAGGGGTTTTTTTGGCCAAAAAATCGACTGGATCAATCAGTTTTGTGATAAAATCATTATTTCGCCTTCAAATAGAGTCATGAAATTTTCGAAAATCCACTTTTCAAAACAAAAAATACTCATAACTGGACAAATAGGAAAGATAGAACGTTCTAGTCTTCACCAATCGATAGAGGGGACAATTTTACGAATTTCATTGAATTTTGAGTCCATATTTCCAAGGATTATGGGAGTTAGAAAAAATCAATTTGCATCGCAAAATATTTCCATAGCTACCCCCTTTGTTCTAAATTTTCGACAAAAAAATTATAAAAAATGCTAAAAATTCGTAAAGAGGGGTTTTTTTGGCCAAAAAATCGACTGGATCAATCAGTTTTGTGATGAAATCATGATTTCGCCTTCAAATAGAGTCATGAAATTTTCGAAAATCCACTTTTCAAAACAAAAAATACTCATAACTCGACAAATAGGAGAGATAGAACATTCTAGTCTTCACCAATCGATAGAGGGGACAATTTTACATATTTCAGTGAATTTTGAGTTTATATTGCCAAGGATTAAGGGAGTTAGGAAAAAGCAATTTGTTTCTCAAAATATTTCCATAGCTACACCCTTTGTTCTAAATTTTCGACAAAAAAATTATAAAAAATGCTAAAAATTCGTAAAGAGGGGTTTTTTGGCCAAAAAATCGACTGGCACAATCAGTTTTGTGATAAAATCATTATTTCGCCTTCAAATAGAGTCGATTTCTTTCGATTGATCGATTTTTTTCGATTAATCGATTATTTTAGATTAATCGATTTTTTTCGATTAATCGATTTTTTTCGATTATTCGATTTTTTTCGATTAATCAATTAATCGATTGACATCGATTGATCGATTAATCAATTAATCGATTAATCAATTAATCGATTAACATGGATTAATCGATTAATCGAAAATAATCGATTATTTTATATAATCGATTATGTTTTTTGATAATCGCCCAGCCCTAATTTTGAGTCGATATTGCCAAGGATTAAGGGAGTTAGAAAAAAGCAATTTGATTCGCAAAATTTTTCCATACCTACCCCTTTGTTCTAAATTTTCGACAAAAAAATTATAAAAAACGCTAAAAATTCGTAAAGAGTTTTTTTGGCAAAAAAATCGACAGGCACAATCAGTTTTTTGATAAAATCATTATTTCGCCTTCAAATAGAGTCATGAAATTTTCGAAAATCCACTTTTCAAAACAAAAAATACTCATAACTCGACAAATAGGAGAGATAGAACGTTCTAGTCTTCACCAATCGATAGAGGGGACAATTTTACATATTTTAGTGAATTTTGAGTCCATATTTCTGAGGATTATGGGAGTTAGAAGAAATCAATTTGTATCGCAAAATATTTCCATAGCTATCCCCTTTGTTCTAAATTTTCGACAATAAAATTATAAAAAATGCTAAAAATTCGTAAAGAGGGGTTTTTTTGGCCAAAAAATTGACTGGATCAATCAGTTTTGTGATAAAATCATTATTTCGCCTTCAAATAGAGTCATGAAATTTTCGAAAATCCACTTTTCAAAACAAAAAATACTCATAACTCGACTAATAGGAAAGATATAACGTTCTAGTCTTCACCAATCGATAGAGGGGACAATTTTACATATTTAAGTGAATTTTGAGTCTATATTTCCAAGGATTATGGGAGTTAGAAAAAATCAATTTGTATCGCAAAATATTTCCATAGCTACCCCCTTTGTTCTAAATTTTCGACAAAAAAATTATAAAAAATGCTAAGAATTCGTAAAGAGGGGTTTTTTTGGCCAAAAAATCGACTGGATCAATCAGTTTTGTGATAAAATCATTATTTCGCCTTCAAATAGAGTGATGAAATTTTCGAAAATCCACTTTTCAAAACAAAAAATACTGATAACTCGACAAATAGGAGAGATAGAACGTTCTAGTCTTCACCAATCGATAGAGGGGACAATTTTACATATTTTAGTGAATTTTGAGTCTATGTTTCCAAGGATTATGGGAGTTAGAAAAAATCAATTTGTATCGCAAAATATTTCCATAGCTATCCCCTTTGTTCTAAATTTTCGACAATAAAATTATAAAAAATGCTAAAAATTCGTAAAGAGGGGTTTTTTTGGCCAGAAAATCGACTGGCACAATCAGTTTTGTGATAAAATCATTATTTCGCCTTCAAATAGAGTCATGAGATTTTCGAAAATCCACTTTTCAAAACAAAAAATACTCATAACTCGACAAATAGGAAAGATAGAACGTTCTAGTCTTCACCAATCGATAGAGGGGACAATTTTACATATTTGAGTGAATTTTGAGTTTATATTGCCAAGGATTAAGGGAGTTAGGAAAAAGCAATTTGTTTCTCAAAATATTTCCATAGCTATCCCCTTTGTTCTAAATTTTCGACAAAAAAATTATAAAAAATGCTAAAAATTCGTAAAGAGGGGTTTTTTTGGCCAAAAAATCGACTGGATCAATCAGTTTTGTGATAAAATCATTATTTCGCCTTCAAATAGAGTCATGAAATTTTCGAAAATCCAGTTTTCAAAACAAAAAATACTCATAACTCGACAAATAGGAAAAATAGAACGTTCTAGTCTTCACCAATCGATAGAGGGGACAATTTTACATATTTCAGTGAATTTTGAGTCGATATTGCCAAGGATTATGGGAGTTAGAAGAAATCAATTTGTATCGCAAAATATTTCCATAGCTACCCCCTTTGTTCTAAATTTTCGACAATAAAATTATAAAAAATGCAAAAAATTCGTAAAGAGGGGTTTTTTAGGCCAAAAAATCGACTGGCACATTCAGTTTTGTGATAAAATCATTATTTCGCCTCCAAATAGAGTCATTAAATTTTCGAAAATCCACTTTTCAAAACAAAAAATACTCATAACTCGACAAATAGGAAAGATAGAACGTTCTAGTCTTCACCAATCGATAAAGGGGACAATTTTACATGTTTTAGTGAATTTTGAGTCGATATTGCCAAGGATTAAGGGAGTTAGAAAAAAGCAATTTGATTCGCAAAATATTTCCATAGCTATCCCCTTTGTTCTAAATTTTCGACAATAAAATTATAAAAAATGCTAAAAATTCGTAAAGAGGGGTTTTTTTGGCCAAAAAATCGACTGGCACAATCAGTTTTGTGATAAAATCATTATTTCGCCTCCAAATAGAGTCATGAAATTTTCGAAAATCCACTTTTCAAAACAAAAAATACTCATAACTCGACTAATAGGAAAGATAGAACGTTCTAGTCTTCACCAATCGATAGAGGGGACAATTTTACATATTTTAGTGAATTTTCAGTCGATATTGCCAAGGATTAAGGGAGTTAGAAAAAAGCAATCATCGAAAATTGATTATTTTGGATTAATCGATTATTTTCGATTAATCAATTTTTTTCGATTAATCGATTTTTTTCGATTAATCGATTTTTTTCGATTAAACGATTATTTTCGATTAATCGATTATTTTAGATTAATTGATTATTTTAGATTAATCGATTATTTTCGATTAATCGATTTTTCTCGATTAATCAATTAATCGATTAACATCGATTAAACGAAAATAATCGATTATTTTATATAATCGATAATCGATTATGTTTTTTGATAATCGATATTGCCAAGGATTAAGGAAGTTAGAAAAAAGCGATTTGATTCGCAAAATATTTCCATAGCTATCCCCTTTGTTTTAAATTTTCGACAAAAAAAAATAAAAAATGCTCAAAATTCGTAGAGAGGGGTTTTTTGCGCCGGAAAATCGACTGGCACAATCAGTTTTTTGATAAAATCATTATTTCGCCTTCAAATAGAGTCATGAAATTTTCGAAAATCCACTTTTCAAAACAAAAAATACTCCTAACTCGACAAATAGGAAAGATAGAACGTTCCAGTCTTCACCAATCGATAGAGGGGACAATTTTACATATTTTAGTGAATTTTGAGTCCATATTTCCGAGGATTATGGGAGTTCGAAAAAATCAATTTGTATCGCAAAATATTTCCATAGCAAAATTTTCGACAAAAAAATTATAAAAAATGCTAAAAATTCGTAAAGAGGGGTTTTTTTGGCCAAAAAATCGACTGGCATAATCAGTTTTTAGATAAAATCAGTCTTTCGCCTTCAAATAGAGTCATGAAATTTTCGAAAATCCACTTTTCAAAACAAAAGATGCTCATAACTCAACTAATTGAAGAGATAGTACGTTCTAGTATGGGCCAGTCGATTCAGGGCAAAATTCTACATCGGAGAGTGAATTTTGAGTTCATATTTCTGAATATTAAGAGAGTTAGCATTGAGCATCTACCCCTTTGTTCAAAATTTCCAACAACAAAAATTTTTTTCGACGTGGAAGATGCTCAAAATTCGTAATTAGGGTTTTTTTGGGACGAGAAATCGACTGGCATAATCAGTTTTGGGATAAAATCATTCTTTTGCCTTCAAATAGAGTCATGAAATTTTGGAAAATCCACTTTTCAAAACAAAAGATGCTCATAACTCGACTAATTGAAGAGATAGAACGTTCTAGTCTGCGCTATTCGATTCAAAGGAAAATTTTACATATGCTAGTGAATTTTCAGTCGATATTTCCGATCATTAAGGGAGTTAGCAAAAAGCAATTTATATCACGAAATATCTCCATACCTACCCCTTTGTTCAAAATTTCCAACAAAAAATTTTTTTTTCGACGTGGAAGATGCTCAAAATTCGTAATTAGGGTTTTTTTGGGACGAGAAATCGACTGGCATAATCAGTTTTTAGTTAAAATCAGTCTTTCGCCTTCAAATAGAGTCATGAAATTTTCGAAAATCCACTTTTCAAAACAAAAGATGCTCATAACTCAACTAATTGAAGAGATAGAACGTTCTAGTCTGCGCTATTCGATTAAGTGGAAAATTTTACATATGCTTGTGAATTTTCAGTCGATATTTCCAAGCATTAAGGGAGTTAGCAAAAAGCAATTTATATCACGAAATATCTCCATACCTACCCCTTTGTTCAAAATTTCCAACAAAAAAATTTTTTTCGACGTGGAAGATGCTCAAAATTCGTAATTAGGGGTTTTTTGGGACGAGAAATCGACTGGCATAATCAGTTTTTAGATAAAATAATTCTTTCGCCTTAAAATAGAGTCATGAAATTTTCGAAAATCCACTTTTCAAAACAAAAGATGCTCATAACTCAACTAATTGAAGAGATAGAACGTTCTAGTCTGCCCTGTTTGATTCAGTGGAAAATTTTACATATGCTAGTTAATTTTCAGTCGATATTTCCAAGGATTAAGGGAGTTAGCAAAAACCAATTTATATCACGAAATATTTCCATACCCCTTTGTTCAAAATTTCCAACAACAAAAATTTTTTTCGACGTGGAAGATGCTCAAAATTCGTAATTAGGGTTTTTTGGGACGAGAAATCGACTGGCATAATCAGTTTTGGGATAAAATCATTCTTTTGCCTTCAAATAGAGTCATGAAATTTTGGAAAATCCACTTTTCAAAACAAAAGATGCTCATAACTCGACTAATTGAAGAGATAGAACGTTCTAGTCTGCGCTATTCGATTCAAAGGAAAATTTTACATATGCTAGTGAATTTTCAGTCGATATTTCCGATCATTAAGGGAGTTAGCAAAAAGCAATTTATATCACGAAATATCTCCATACCTACCCCTTTGTTCAAAATTTCCAACAAAAAATTTTTTTTTCGACGTGGAAGATGCTCAAAATTCGTAATTAGGGTTTTTTTGGGACGAGAAATCGACTGGCATAATCAGTTTTTAGTTAAAATCAGTCTTTCGCCTTCAAATAGAGTCATGAAATTTTCGAAAATCCACTTTTCAAAACAAAAGATGCTCATAACTCAACTAATTGAAGAGATAGAACGTTCTAGTCTGCGCTATTCGATTAAGTGGAAAATTTTACATATGCTTGTGAATTTTCAGTCGATATTTCCAAGCATTAAGGGAGTTAGCAAAAAGCAATTTATATCACGAAATATCTCCATACCTACCCCTTTGTTCAAAATTTCCAACAAAAAAATTTTTTTCGACGTGGAAGATGCTCAAAATTCGTAATTAGGGGTTTTTTGGGACGAGAAATCGACTGGCATAATCAGTTTTTAGATAAAATAATTCTTTCGCCTTAAAATAGAGTCATGAAATTTTCGAAAATCCACTTTTCAAAAAAAAGATGCTCATAACTCGACTAATTGAAAAGATAGAACGTTTTAGTCTGCGCCATTCGATTCAGAGGAAAATTTTACATATGCTAGTGAATTTTCAGTTGATATTTCCAAGCATTAAGGAAGTTAGCGAAAACCAATTTATATCACGAAATATCACTATCACTTTGTTAAAAATTTCCATACAAATTTTTTTATTTCGACGTTAAAAATGCTTAAAGTTCGTGTTGAGGGGTTTTTTGGGACGAGAAATCTACTGGTATAATCAGTTTTTGGATAAAATCATTCTTTAGCCTTCAAATAGAGTCATGAAATTTTCGAAAATCCACTTTTCAAAACAAAAGGTGCTCATAACTCGATTAATTGGAGAAATAAAACGCCAATCGATTCAGGAGAAAATTCTACATAAGCAAGTGAATTTTGAGTCGATATTTCCGAATAGTAGGAGAGTTAGTTAGCAACGAGCAATTCATATCGCGAAATATTTACATACACCTTTGTTCGAAATTTACAACAAAAAAAATGTTTTTCTCCTTAAAAAATGCTAAAAATTCGTAATGAGGGGTTTTTTGGGTCGACAAATCGACTTGAATGATCAGTTTTTTGATAAAATCATTATTTCGCCTTCAAATGGAGTCATGAAATTTTCGAAAATCCACTTTTCAACACAAAAGATGCTCATAACTCGATTAATTGAAGAGATAGAACGTTCTAGTCTGCGCCAGTCGATTCAGGGGAAAATTCTACATAAGCAAGTGAATTTTGAGTCCATATTTCCGAATATTAAGAGAGTTAGCAACGAGCAATTTATATCGCGAAATATTTACACATTTGTACGAAATTTACAACAAAAAAATTTTTTTCCGCCCTAAAAAATGCTTAAAATTCGTAATGAGGGTTTTTTTGGTCGAGAAATCGACTGGAATGATCAGTTTTTTGATAAAATCATTATTTCGCCTTCAAATGGAGTCATGAAATTTTCGAAAATCCACTTTTCAAAACAAAAGATGCTCATAACTCGACTATTTGAAGAGATAGAACGTTCTAGTCTACGCTATTCGATTCAGAGGAAAATTCTACTCTTCATAACTATGTGGACCAAGACTTCAGTATATTGATGGGGTCACCAGCCCTTTGTGAGGACAGAATCGTAAAAAATGGATAATTTTATAAACTTTTTATTTTCTTTTTGTTCCGAGGAGAAATGGTAGAAAAAAATGGAAGATGAACTTCGGTTGCTATGTACTAATAAATATGAAGACAAATACATTAAACATAATGTAATAATAATTTTATTTATTTTTATAGAATATTTTTGATTTGTTTCTTTTCAATAAAAACATACCTACACCAATTTTTGCTGTGATTATTTTGAATAATCAATAAGGTTTATTGAAAAAGCAGACATGTCCGTTTATTGCTATAATAAACATTTTTATAGTTTACCTAATTAATTAGCATTTATTTCTGTATTATAATTAAAAACTACCTAGGTATACTCATTTACTCTGTACTTCAAATTTGTAATACTACAATTAAACAAACAGATTGCCTAAACGATTTGTTGTCTTTTCAATGAAAGAAGACATTTTTGCTATAATTTACTTGAATAATTAAGATTAAGAAGAGTCAATGGAAAAACAGGCATGTTCGTTCATTACAAACTGGAGGAAAATTGCAAAATGTATTTATAATAACATTTCGATACATCACCTGGAAAAATTGAAGATCAAAAATATATAACATTTTTATTTCTGTGATTCGAAAATAAAAGATTACAACAGTATAGAATAGAATACGAAATGTCTATTTTGGTCAATTAGTAGAAGTCATTTATTACTAATATTAGCAATGTAGTTTTTCTCACTAACTCGGGTGGCCGATGTATGTATGCTGATACAGTCTATGGTTGTGTACAGGTCCCCGCAGGAACCAAAAGGCCCGGATATGGGGATCAATAAGTATAGGGCACTTTTTGTGGGATCACTAGTAATAGATAAAAATATTTGTGGTTTATTTTACACCTTTAGGCAGTAAACACGTTACTTTTGTGATGGAGCACATGTGGAGTAAATATAAAGAGCATTCACGAAGCACAAATTTACTTTTTCAGCATGAAGATTATTTTATTATAACCACTTACAAATACTGACAAGCTATGCTATAAACAATAATAAATAATTTGAAATATTTTTATCGACACAAAACCGTCATCATCTGTCATTGAAGTTCCATACAGCGCCATCCATCAAGACGGTGGAACGTCTGAACTAATGTTCGTTTCCAAAATTTTGTATGCAACAAATCTCAAAAAATACAATGATTTGAGATTTCATATTTTCAGAATGGAATTCTCTAGGCTTTCTTTTGGGGATCAGATCTTGGCGTTCAAATTGGTGACCACAAATTGTCAAAACAGTCAAAAACATATCATCACTTAATGGCTAATATCTTTTTTATAACAATATAAAACTAAAACCAAAATACCTGATCCCCAAGACTAAGGTCCAAGTTATATTGAGTTAAAATTCCAACACTTAATTTTACTGCGTTCTTTAGATTTGTTGTTTACAAAATGATCTAAATTTTGTTGCAAGTCAGGGGTGCCAATTGTTTTGAGCTGTCGACGATATTTGTAATTTTAATGTAGGTAGAGGTGAAAGTGTTGGGCTAAAATCGATTCGCTGAAAAGAATTTGTTTTAACCAATTAAAAATGAATATTAATAAGGGATAAATGAATTTGGAGTATCACTCAACGTTTATAATCAACAAGGATTTTTCTAAATCCGAATCCAAGTTTAATACAAAACCTTCTATTCAGTACTATGAAGTGTTTAGTTTATCATTGAAACAATTTTTCATTTGCTTGAAAAGTTCAAAGTTGAGAAGGATTAAAAAAAACGCGAAGTCCAGTCATGGGACTGTCGACATAAGTGAAAACACCAATAAATGAATCCCTTTTGAAAATTTCATCGTGAGCCCATCGTAAATGGAATTAAAAAAAAAGTACACATATATACATAGTATATATATAGCTCATGAAAAGTGTGACGATGATTTATGCAACACTATATACGTTTCATTGTTAATTGTATAAGCAAAAGTATTGTGTGTTGCATAAAAGCGTAACGATGACGAAAAATCCATTTTTCCTCTTCACTCAAAAAAGTGCACAACGCGCCTAAAGAAGTTTTCACTTCAAAAATATATGTTTGCATTTGAATCCCTATTTAAATTGTTCTCAGATTTGTACAAATCATAAAAAACATTTTTTGGACATTTTCATGAAAATGATGATTTACAGATTCTCCAGATGGGGATCTGAGAAATTACAAAATACCAAAACTAATAAAAAACATAGAAAAGTTAGGATATTTGAAAACTAAAACGAATAAGAGTTTTTAGTTTGTTTTTACCATGTTTTATTTAACCAAATTAAGTGTTTCAACCTTTACTAAGTGGAATCTTTCCATAATTATTAAATAAAATAAAAAAATAACAGAAATATAACATATTACCGGTTTCACAAGTAAAATTTGCATTGTCAGGAGTAAATTTATTGTACTATTATTTTTCACTTCACGATTTAACTCGCGATGATTTAGCCTAGTTCGCAACTACAAATCCGTGATAAATAGTAATAAATCTCCTAAAAATATGAGCAATAGGCTCATTGGATTCGGAATTATGTCTAGAAAAATGTATACGAAAGATTTTCCATAACGAAAAAAATTGCTAAAGTTATTAACAAATTAGTTGTAAATTATGCATTTAGTTTTTTTGTTAATAACTCCGAAACTATCAATATTCAACATTTTTTTTTATTTAAAAAAATGTAATGAGTAAAATATTAAAATTTTTCGAACTCTTATGACGTGATCTTGTTAAGTATGTATATAAGAACGAACCGAAACATTTTTAGCCTATTTATTTAAACATTTTTTGTTGTCTTTAATGAAGACGAAAGTCGGATAAAATTTTGTTTAATTGACAATTGCATGACTTTTTGAAAAATCAACTTTAATATTTTTTTTTCAACGGGACGTTATTCTTATGAAGATGCAAGGACATACCATAATTTTTTTGGAATTTTTAAATTAATATTCAACAATAGATGTCGAAGAATGAAAATATATTATTCTAACGCTTTGACAAAGTTTTGAAAAATAATTTTTCCAAAAACAGTGACCGTTCAACGAAGAAGAAACAACTACTTCCCGGGCTACATGCCCCGACAGACATTGAATTACACTTCTAAGTCAAACGGGGTTGGTAAATCTACAAGCTTTAAACCAACCATTCTGGTTTGCAACTAGAAGGGATAACATAACTTGTAGACCGGTTTCGGCGTATTGCGCCTCATCAGTACAAGGTATATGTTATCGTCCGAGAGTTAATCCCGGACCTACGGCTCGTCCTGGAATCTTGTCCACTCGTCCAAAAAAACAGTTTCCGGGCGTGGTGCGTACATTTTTTTTTCGGCAACCGTGTGGTAAATCAATAAAACACGTTTCTTTGTAATATTTACTTTTATAACAAAATTAGGAACATTCTAATTCTTGTTTATATTAATATTTATATTGAAATTCGAACAATTGCTAATAATAAAGGGATTAGGTTTGTTTGAATAACAACAACGATATAATTCCGGGAAGGGTACTTCCCGGACGCTCTCCGCTTTCCGGTACTTTCTGTACAGTGGACAAGACCCATTAACAAATATGTGAACCAAGTATTGTTTATGTTTATCACATCTCTCGAAAAAATATTATAGAATTTAGTATGATTTGAACTATACTCGGCAATAAGACTCCGTAAACAGGCGTGTACAGTATTCGCCAGCTAATTTGATGTACTAAATGCTTTCTAGGGAGCTATTGACGCCGCCCATCCGATAACTGTAAACAGTGCCGTACAAGTTCTGAGGATACGCTTTCTGTTACAAATTAACACAACTTGTACAATTAATAAAGTAAAGTCCGTCCGGAAATATATGATCCTAACTTAATAAATAATATTTAATTCTTTGTTATAATTATTGGTATATTGATTTCAATAGAAACGGATCTGCTTTATACCTGAATTCTGAGTACATAAATAATATTTTAACAATAAGGTACCCATTACAATAACATGTTATTTATCTAATTGAAGATTATAAAGTTAGGATCTTATATTTCCGGACGGACTATAATTAAAATTTGTTAGAAACTAAATAATTCCTTCCAGGTAGTAATGAGAATAAAAGAAACACAAGATAATGGGAAATTATTTAAGCTAGGTATATTTCTAAGAATGGGTATAAACAGTTTTTATCTTTACGAAGATTTTCATGTTTATTAAGGTATCTTCATCACTTTTTAATGTCTTAAAATAATTAAACACTCTATATATCACTTGACGAGTTTGTCCTTCAGTACATTTACGATTTTCTTCATTAACGGCTGACATTTTTACAAACACTTTATTGTACAAAGCAGAAACAATAACTGTGTGACGCTACGCTACTGAAAGTCTTAACACCTGCTAAGGTTCGATGCAATTGGCGTTTGTCAAAATTTTACCACCAATAGCAGCCGAGTAGGCAGGGCACTATTACTCTGTCTCTCTTAGCTGGTAATTTCTGGGACATCAAGTTAGCTGGCGAATACTGTACAAAAACGTTTGTCTCTTGAGATTTTTGAAGCGATATTAAGCTGATATGAATAGATATTATTGATTGATCTGTGTTAAAGGTCGTGAAGAGGATTAAACTCAACTTTTAGTCGGGAAAACGATGCATTTCCGCAGAAATTTTGTTGTGATTTTTTGTTTGGGGAGGCATCTATATACTGAAAACTGGTTTCAGCTAAAACAAATTTCACCCACAATTATTATAATCATGTTTTGTTTCAGGATCATGTTATGATGTATCCATATAAGTGGCGATACAAGTAGAAATGGAACAATTACTAATCCCCGTTATCCCAGGGTGACCACTACATGATCAGACGTACAGCATTTTAATAATTCATTGAGCATTTCATTCTGTCGCGACGTCCACATATTTTTCAAATACTTTTTCTTACAAGTGGGTGACTTTTTCAAGAGACATAGGTAAGCTATGTCGTTCCTCATTTTTTCCAGCTTCTCTTTCTAAAGTTTGTTCTGTTGTTTTTCTTCAATATTATCTTGATTATACCACATGTACCCACTTGGTTGATTACGATTGACTTTTCCTTCACGGAAACACGTAACCACACTGTGGGAAAGTACTCAAAGACTTAGGGTGTTGGTAAGTTCTCGCCTCCAAAACGAGCAGTCACTTATTGGGTCGAGTGCGAAAAGTGTTCGCTGGTAGGGGAAATTGTTGCCCAGGATGGGATATCAAAATATCGTAGATCAGCATTTTCATAATTCATTCATCATTTCATTTTGTGCAGCATTCAAGCCCGGATGTCCGCAATTGCTATTTAATATAATATCCTAATATAATTATGAATAACCGATACATCGTTTTAAACATCTTTTCGTTTTACACTCCTCTCTACCAAATTTTGACCTGTACGGTATTCACCTGGAAAAAATGGTCACTCTGTCTTATCCTTCATCATATCCCGCTAAAGCAACCTGTTCGTACGAGTTACAAGGACGAGGTAAAGAAATTAAGAGTCCAAATCGTCTGCCAGAATTTTTTTATTATATCTTCAAGAAGGGAACACAAAAAAGTAAGCTTTACAAAGTATTTAAGCAATTGTTAATGGAATGAACTAAATAAATTTAATAATGATAAAATTTTTGTGTTGTTGTAATTGTGATAATTCAGACTCGGTTTCCATCTTCATCGATATTGACGGGAGAATAGGATCGACAAGTTATGTGGTACAAATTTACCAAAAGCCACTTAAGTCGAACGGAAATGGGCCTCAGCTGAAACTGAAATTTCCAAATTTCTACACATCTAGATAATGTAGAGGACTTAAGCCTTTATGAAAAGTAAGCTGTTTTTTTATTCTGAAAAGTGATTTGTTGTCTTGAGAAACAGCGTTAATGAATAAACTATTAAATAAATATTGCCTTACAATGTGAAGAGAGATCCGAACGGTTTTAGGGTCAATGCATAAAAAATATAACGTTTGCAACTACTTCCCTAATTAGGCTTGTTGAAACTTTGCCTTTTGCTTTAGTTTATAAAACCATTATCGATCATTATTGACTTAATTTTGATAAAACACAATTTAACTCGACTATACTTCCACTGTCGATATACCTTAAATAGCTGATGAATTCAACCGCTGTCCATTGCGCACTAGGAAGACGTGATCAGTTATTTTGAGGAATTGAAATTCCTGAATGAAAAAGAAAGTGGGAAATTAAATCATTAATAATGGCATCCCGATTAGATACAGTATATATTGAGTTATTTGAAAACAAATATAGAAAGAAGAATCTTACCGTAGATAATGTGAGTTTTTCATTTTTTTCAGTAATGAAGGGAAACCTTGAAAACTACTAATGTTCAACTATACCAAACAGATTGTCATGAAGGTCTATGGCTTGCACCAACCAATCATGATATACCTAACTAAAATCAATTAACAAACTTAAATACTGCGCAACGCACAAATTATCCCGGAATTTGTGTAACCCAAATAGGATCGTCGATGGATTTAATATTTATATAAATTCGAATCTACTTTATCCGGTTCTCAAATGTTAAATTAGGTTTTTTTTTTCTAACCAATCTTATTATTTGGTTAGTATTATCTTTTATGTATTAATTAAGACATTTATTATTGTTATGATGATTGTCTATTATTATTATTGTTATAATTACACGCACAATTACATTACACTTAGACACTTATTTACATCAACTCTCACACCAGTCATGCACTCACTCACTCACAACTTACTCATTAACTCACTCACTAACTCAGTAGTCACTCACTCACTAACTCAGTAGTCACTCACTCACTAACTCAGTAGTCACTCACTCACTAACTCAGTAGTCACTCACTCACTAACTCAGTAGTCACTCACTCACTAACTCAGTAGTCACTCACTCACTAACTCAGTAGTCACTCACTCACTAACTCAGTAGTCACTCACTCACTAACTCAGTAGTCACTCACTCACCAACTCAGGAGTCACTCACTCACTAACTCAGTAGTCACTCACTCACCAACTCAGTAGTCACTCACTCACTAACTCAGTAGTCACTCACTCACTAACTCAGTAGTCACTCACTCACTAACTCAGTAGTCACTCACTCACTAACTCAGTAGTCACTCACTCACTAACTCAGTAGTCACTCACTCACTAACTCAGTAGTCACTCACTCACTAACTCAGTAGTCACTCAGTCACTAACTCAGTAGTCACTCAGTCACTAACTCAGTAGTCACTCACTCACTAACTCAGTAGTCACTCACTCACTAACTCAGTAGTCACTCACTCACTAACTCAGTAGTCACTCACTCACCAACTCAGGAGTCACTCACTCACTAACTCAGTAGTCACTCACTCACCAACTCAGTAGTCACTCACTCACTAACTCAGTAGTCACTCACTCACTAATTCAGTAATCACTGGCTCAGTAGTCGCTCACTCACTAACTCAGTAGTCACTCACCCACTAACTCAGTAGTCACTCACTCACCAACTCAGTAGTCACTCACTCACTAACTCAGTAGTCACTCACTCACTAATTCAGTAATCACTGGCTCAGTAGTCGCTCACTCAATAACTCACTAGTTATTCGGCAGGCACTCACATACACGTACTCACATGTACTGGATAAGTATATTCATTGAATGTTTTTTTTCTGTTCAGTTATGTATAAGTTTGGAAATAGTAGAGTTTATAATTTTATATTATCTTTTATGTATTAACACTTAGTCACCCTGTTTCTGTATACCATTTCTACTTTTATCACCTGTGTTATTGTTTTGTATATTGTATTTTTAAATCAAGCATACACCTATGTATATGTATTGACTTTGGAATTGTAAAATTTGTTAGGCAATAGATGTTATTATTTTTATTATTGTTATAATCACAAGCACAATTACATTACACTCAGACAACAACTCTTACACCAGACATGCAGTCACTCACTCACTCACATACAGTCACACGATCACACACTCACTTATTAGTCATCCACTCATTCATTCATTCAACATGTCAGCAGTAAGTAGTTACTCTGCAGTTACTCAAAAAAGTCGCTCAGCAGTTGCTCGCAGTAGTCTCTATAGCCACTCGGTAGTTACTAATAGGTTTTGACCAATCTCTCCGTAGACGACTGTCTTGCCGGTCGTGCTAGAGGAGGCACTCCTTTTGTAACTCATAGTAACTCGACAGACGCAAGCCAGTAGTAATTCTGTATTGATTAACTAGTTTCCTATTAGTAACTCGATAGTCGCTCTGCATTCGCTCCAGTAACTCAGTAGTCACTAAGTAGTAGAGACGGTAGTAAATCATCTGACATTCAGCAGACACTCACTAATCAATCAGCAGACACTCGCATACACGCACTCACATGTACTGGATATTTATTGTATGCTTTTTTCTTTTTAGTTATGCATAAGTTTAGAAATAGTAGTGTTTATAATTTTCTCTTTTATGTATCCATACAGTTACACTTTTATTAGCTACCTGTGTCATTGTTAAAGCGTTATTTTGTTTATTGTATTTAGTCTAAACTATTAAATTGTCTTCTCAAGTAACAATTGTAAAGATCAGCAGATATAGTTTTCCTTGGTTTCCTATATCATTGCACAGTTATACTGATCTTAAATGGGAAAAAGATATCCAGGATATCCCCATGAAAGTATTTTCAAAATTTTTATATTATAAATAATTTGGATTAATCTGGAAAATAAACTTGTTGAAAATAATGAGACTTTTTTCTACTTTCTCCTTTTCAGAATTGCGGAGCTCTTCCATAGTTTCTGGGCCACGCTTGTTTTAAATAAAAATAATGCTCACTTAAAAAACAACCATATTTCATTCATTTCTATACATATTAAATATGACAAACTTAAATTAAATGATAATTAGTCTAAATCTTTTTAAAATTTAAGTGGAGCCTTCGATCTTTTGTATTTGCAACAACTTATTACGTCAAAACACAGCTCATTATTCTCATTATTTTGCGTAAAATGCTCTCCTTTAAATTAAAATATAGCGCGGCCTGCCAACCTCTCTTCTCATCTCTTTTCTAAGCGTGTAATAATCAGCCGACGTAAGTCGATTCATCGTCGATATTGAACCGGGCTTTTGACCCATCACATGTAAACTTCGGACGTATTTCTCTCACGCCGCAATTTTTATTTTAATAATAGATATTGTAAATTATGTTAAAATAAATCAATGAAATAAATTTCAATGGAAAAGGTAAGCTATTAATTCTTTTTTTTTTATTAAGAATAATTATTTTTCTAAAAAAGTTTCATTTGTTTATATTTCTGTCATTCTGTCATAAAGTATTCATAATAAAATAATTCAATTTGAATTTATTTCTCTAGTATAAAATATCTTACAAAAAGGGTAAGCCTGGGCGAGCCGGCTCGGCCAACTTGTACTAAGGCCGTATCCCGAATTCAGAAATGAATCAGTGCTGCCTTTTCATAACCGTCATATGCTAAAATTTGGACTCTGAAAAGATGACCTGTTTTGAGATGTATCACTTTTCACATGACTACAGCTTTGAAATAATCTTAGAAAAAGTACTCGATGTTTACAAAACATCGATGTTTTCATCCGATACATCGAAAGACATCGATGTATGGTTCCGATTTAACGAATCGAAAAACACATCGATGTTTTTTCAAACTGGACACACCTACTCTTCTTTTTTTCGGAATGTATTGTCTTGATAGCTCAACAGTTTATAGTTCAACCATCATCATAGATAACTACTATATGGATAGATAGGACATTCCAATGTTAAGGCCCGAACCTAAATTTCAGCGCCATCTCTTCGTTGGGAAGAAATTAATTTGAAAAAGTGGCGGCAAATTTGAATGTACAGTCCATTATCTGCTATTTAATATTCCACTTATGATAACAAAATTTAAAATACAAATGGATTCTGAAGATATTTATTGGTGTAATTTCATTTAAATACAGGTATATAATAGTACTACATAAGTATTAATGTATACATTTCGAGTTATTACAAATTAATTAATTTATGTTAATAAATATACATACATATATTATTCTTTGTGATACAATAGAAATGTAAAAAAACATAGTTTATGTTAATATGGATTTAGATTATATTCATCTCAAGAGCTTCTAAAAGATTTAATTTAAACTTTTAGAAGGTGTTGAGATAAATGAAAACAAATATGTACCTATTCAGGTAATCTTCTTAACGACCAAATAGATATCAACCCCCTTATTAAACCTATTTACCTAGAAGATAGTTCCGGAATGTTTGTTGTGAATGAATTTGCAGGTAAACTTATTCAATAATTTTGTTAATATTTGTCGAATTCCGTATTCAGGCACTTTTTGCACTTTATTTCCATGTAAATTCATGGATATATTATAAGAGTTGTAAAAGTACTTACCTCTAAAATGTGATGAAAATAGAAAACAACTAAATAACAAAATACAATAAAATTAATATAAAAAATCACTCTGGGACGAAAGGATATATTTATTTTATGAAAGACAACCATAAAAACCAGAAATAAAGAAGGTTATGAATGCAGGTATGTTATAAAAATTTATAACATTTGTATAGCCAATTGCATAGCTACAAGACCCTGTTATTCGCGCCATCTCTTCGTTTGGAAGAAACTAAAAACGTGGTTTGACCTTGGCCATATAAGTGTCTACCCTGTGACCATCATTCATTTATTTACTGGTGGTGTGCATCCATAGAGAAATAAAAAAGAGAGTTGTTAAACGTGTAGTAGGGATGCGCGATACGATCAGAAATTCCAGTGTATCGATACTTTTACTTCCGATACTCGATATTTTGTATCGACAACATGCTTTTTGATACACTCCAAGTGGTATCAGCTGATATCTGGATAAATGGCTTAGAGGCAATTGCTGAAGATCTGGATCTGGTAAAGTTGTCATCGGTTGTACAATGAGGAAATGGGAAGGAGTAAGAGCAGAAGAATCGTTAGGATCAGAAGAGAGTAAGAGGACGAGAGTTAAGAACTGCCTCAATTTCTGACAATAGGGTTGAAAGCTCTTCAAAAGTCAAGATTGCATTTTTGATAACCGGTTTTAAATGGCCCTTAGCTGATTTTACCCCAGCCTCCCAAATTCCTCCAAAATGGGGTGAATAAGCAGGTATAAATATCCAAGAAGTGCCCTAAATCGTTAAATGTCTCCTGAAGGGTATTTTCTTGAGAATGTAAAAATTTAGCTAGCTCTTTTAGTTCAGTTCGTGCTCCCACAAAATTGGTTCCATTATCTGAAAACACCTGACTTGGTTTCCCTCGACGGGCACAAAATCTACGAAACGTAGCAATGGAAGCTTCAGTGGTTAAATCACTGATTAATTCTAAGTGTATTGCTTGTGTTACCATGCAGATAAATAATCAAATGTAAGATTTCCAAGTTTTTGCTCCACGTCTCTTTCGGTCTTTAATCATGATAGGTCCCGCATAATCTATACCGGTTACAGAGAATGGAGGTGCGGGATTGACTCTAGACTTAGGTAAATTGCCCATAATTGGGTTAGGTTGGGATGGTTTTACTTTGAAACAATAAATACAAGAATGAACAATTTTTCTAGAAATATTTCTCCCCGAAAGAGGCCTATAACGATTTCTCATAGACGCTAAAAGAAGTTGGGGACCAGCATGAAATGATCTTAAATGTTCATGTTGAAACATTAGTTTCGTCAATGGATGTTTATCAGAAGGAATAACTGAATGTTTTTTGTCAAAATCAAAAGATGAAGTTTGGCTCTACCACCCACACGAATAAGATTATCTGAGCTGAGAAATGGGTTCAAGTTTAAAATTGGAGTCTTTTTTATAAAGGCTTATCGTCAAGAAGAGCATTATATTCTTCCGAAAAGCATTCGAGTTAAGACAGTTTTATCAGAGTTGACGTGGCTTGATTCAATTCTAGAGCTGTCAAAACACCCCCACTTCTAGCTGGCATCTTAGTTTTGCAATTATAAGTGAATCTTTGACTGTAGGCCATCGTTCGTCGTAGGACATTAAATTTGGAAAAAAATTTAAAAGGAAATAATTCAATATTGACTGAAAATGCCAAAATTAGTTTTTATTTTTTAAGTTCTGGTATACTTTCTGGAGGTTTGAAAAGTGATTTCGGCCAGTTTTCTTCCTGCTCTGATAGCCATTTTGGACCATTCCACTAGAGAGAAGATGCTCTTAGATTTTTTGGACAGATACCTCTAGAAACCATATCTGCAGGATTGTCTTTGGTTTTAACGTGATTCCACTCATTGCAATTGGTGAAAGATTGTATTTGAGAAACAGGGTTCTGCACGAAAGATTGAAGTAGGTTTGGTTGGGATTTAACCCAAGGTAACTGTAATTAAGTAAATAACTACATAACCAAGATGGTTTTTTGTCGATATAGAATTTTGGTTTGTGATTAGATGTCGTAGATTACTGAGGTTAATGTATTGGTATGGTATCAACGTAGTCTCCAGTCCAGGATTATGCTCTCAGGGCTTCTGGACGAATAGCATCTACCTTGTACGGATGAGGCGCAAATGCGCCGAAACCGGTCTACAAGTGATGTTATTCCTTCTAATCGCAAACCAGAATGGTTGGTTCTATCTTAACAACCCCATTTACTTTAGAAGTGTAATTCAATGTCTGTAGGGGCATATAGCCCGAGAAGTAGTTACTTCTCTGTTCTTTGAAAATTATTTTTCAAATTTCGTGAAGCGTTATAATAGTATTGAACTATTATTTTTTGACGACTATTGATCACGCTTTTTTACAGGTAACTGTAATTAAGTAAATTTCTTTTTTAATTATCTTTAATTATAGTAAAATTTGATTAATTATCTATTACTTATTATTATGTTTTTGACACCTAGTATAAGTTTTATATTATTTTATCATTGCAAACAAGCCTTATAGGCTTCGCAAGAGTATATATTTATTTCGCACAACGTCGTTTGTTTTGTTTGTTTGTCATTTATGTATTGTAATGTTTTTCTTATTTATTTAAATAGTTTTTACGGGTGGGAAAAAATTATACAAACTACTATGGCTAATTACTATTGATTTATTTATAGAAACACACACTGTGTTAAACTTAGCCTATATACACACTTTACTTAATGTATACTAATTTATTTAAACTCGGTATAATACCTAGATTACGGAGATGAAAAAAGATCAAGGAAAAATTAGTCAAGAACAGTCTGAAATTAAAGAGGAGATAAAACAGAGAAGAGAACAAAATACTTCGACAAGAAAACATATTACTAAGAAATGAAAACAAAAAAAAACTAATGATGAATTATTGCATATGAACAAAAGTGTCGAGTGGTTGGAAAAGGAAGGAAGAAAGAATAATATAGTAATCACGGGACTTAAGATAGATACTAACCTTACAGGAGATCTTAAAAATAGTATGCAAAATCTGATACACAAAGAAATCGAAGTGCAAAGACCAGTGAAATCAGCAACGATAATAGGAAATAAAACATGCCGTGTAGTATTTGAAAACCAGGAAGAAAAAGATGAAGTTATGAAAAATAAATATAAATTAAGACACAATGCAATAGAGAAAATATACATAAACGAGGATCTAACAAAAACAGAACGCGAAAAGGGATATTTAGAGAGTTGGCAAGAGAAAAAAGAGAGAAAGGGATAACTGTTAAAATTGGCTACAACAAATTAATAATAGATGGTAGAGAATGGAAATGGGATTACAACAAATAAACACTGGAGCCTCATCGCGGAGCAAAAATAACTAGGAAAGAGAACTTACAGAGACACAAAGAGAATTGGCAATGGAAATGGATATGAGAATGAAAAAGCAACCAATAAGATAATATAATGAAAGAAAACACAAAGAAAAGAAGTAAAAAGAGGGAGAAGAAAAAGCGAATAGGGATATAAGGTGCGGAACAAGGAATATGAAAAGAACAGTTAAAGAGGAGAAGTTGGTGAATACCATCGAATGTAAACACATGAATGATAATAAGATGTCAGTAACGAAACTGATGAAAAATACGGAAAAGGTTTGAGAAAAACAAAAAAACAAGAAATAATTAAGATTGGTACTTGGAACATAAGAAGCATCTCAGGTAAAGAAAAAGAGTTAGAAGAAGAGTTTGAAGAAACAGGTTTAGACTTACTAGCAATTACTGAAACAAAAAAAAAGGGCAAGGTATGATGAAAATGGACAATGACAACATACTTATATATAGTGGCTAGAGCAGCTGGGGGAATTGGATGTGTCATAAATAAAAAATTAGTACAACAAATGGTCAACTGGAGAGGATGGTCTGAACGAATATTATCAATTGAACTTAATGATGAGAACAAAAACAAGAAAGTCTATATAATAGTGTATGGACCAAATGAAGACGACACAGCACAAAATAAAGAAAATTTTTGGGAACAATTAACATTGATAACAGAAGAAGCGCAAGGAAAAATAATAATATTGGGAGATTTTAACTGCAGGGTAGGAAATAAAGATGAAGAATACGCAACAGTAATTGAGACACATGGAGAAAGTTGTAGAAACAGTAATGGAGTAAGAATGTTAGATTTCTGTGAGATGCATCAATTGATTGTGACGAATACATTTTTTGAACACAAAGACATCCATAAATTTACAAGGGAAGTCAAAAGCAGAAATGAGAAATCCATAATCGATTATGTGTTAATAGAACGAGAAAACAAAAAAAGTGTACTAGATACAAAAGTGAGAAGAGGACCAGAAATTGGTAGTGACCATTACTTAGTTGTCTCAAAAATGAGAAAAGATGAAAACAAAAAAACTGAAAGTAGTATAAAACCAACCAAAAAAGTAGAATATGAATAAATTAAAACGTACAAACTTAGAGACACTGAAATTTCTGAAAGATATCGACTAGCATTGAACAAGAAATTAGAAAATATTTCAGAAAAACTCGAAAATATCAATTTGGATACCATATGGGATAATTTTGAAAATATACTTCTAGAGGCAGCTAGAGAGATCTGTGGAAGTAGTAGGAAAACTAATTACAAAAAAACAAACCGCCTGGTGGTCTGACGAAATAAAGAATCAAATGAAAATCAAAAAACAAAAGTGGAAACTGTACTTAAATAATTAAACATCAGAAAATTATGAGCGATATAAATTAGAGAGGAAAAGAGTGAAAGAATTAATATCGGCTGCAAAGAGAAATAAGTGGATTGAATTTGGCGACAAAATGGAAACGAACAGTAAGGCTAACCAAAAATTATGCTACAAAACGTTAAAAACATTAAGGAAAGGGAAAACAGAGGTAGTAGCAAGGATAAAAGCAAAAGTGGAGAAATTATAACGGAAGATAACCAAATAATGGAAAGGTGGGAATAATAATTTCAAGAATTACTAGGAGTTGAAGAAGTCCATAAAGCGGAGGAAGTAATAAACCAACAAGCACAAATCCAAGTTGGAGAAAATAGAAATGATCAGAATATAAGCGCAGACGATGTAAAAGAAGTTATAAAACGGCTTAAGAATGGGTAAGCAACAGGAAGTGACAAATTAACAAATGAGATAATTAGATATATGGGAGAAAAAGGAACAGAAATATACAATAAAGTTTGGCATGAAGAACGATTACCGCAAGAAAGGAAAACAGCTCCAATAACACCAATATATAAGAAGGGTAATAACTATAGAGGAATCAATTTACTGAATGTTGCTATGAAAATTTACGAACAAATATTGGACACAAAAATTAAATCAGTAACAGAAAATACACTAAAAGAATGCCAAAGCGGATTTAGGAAGGAAAGGAGTATACAGGACCACATATTTACATTAAAGCAGATCATAGAAAAAACAATAGAGCAAGTCAAAGAAGTGTATTTAGGTTTTATTGACATGGAAAAAGCCTTTGATCGAGTGCCAAGAAACAAACTATGGAAAATATTATCAGAAAGAGGAATAGAAAATAAAATGATCAGAGTATTAAAAAATATATACAGTGAAAACACTAACTTTATTATCCATCACAAAAGCATCTCAGGCAAGAAGAAGGTCTAAGTCCTACACTGTTCACAATATATATTCATGAGGTGATAAAGAAATGTAAAGTAAATGTTAAAAAATTTAAGGTCGGATACAGATAGATGGAAATGGAAAAAGTGTCAGAAGGCGAATTTGCAGATGATATAGTCATTGTGGCCGAAAAAGAGGTAGACTTACAAAAGAACCTGGAGATTTGGAATTATGCCATGGAACAATATGGGATGAAATTAAATAAAAACAAAACGAAAGTTATGGTAGTAGGAAGCGAACACAAAAACATACACATAAGAAAAGACAATGTTACAATTGAACAAGTAACAAGCTTCAAATATCTAGGTGTAGAGCTACAAGAGAACGGGAGACAAGAAAAAGAAATATATGATAGAGTGCAAAAAAACGCTAAAGTTGTACTATGCAATGAACCAGGCCTTTATAAACAAAAAAGTGATATCAATGAAGACAAAACTAAATGTGTTTAAGACTATATATCGACCAATTTTGACGTTTGGTTGTGGAATCATGGACACTGGCAGGCAGATAGAAGAGCAAAATACAATGACAACACCGGTATTACGGCAAGTGAATATCGCTCACGCCATTATAATGACTCGATTTTTATCTTGTTTCGAGTCATTACAGAGACGCCACATAAAGGCCTGGTTTCTCTGACCAGATCAGCCCGAAATATTTCAGCGAATATTCGCGTACAGAACGGTCTAGTTTCCCGAATTTAGTTCGGTCAGAAGTTTCGGTTGTGTGTGGTTTGTCTGAAGATTCAATTCGTTGCGATATATTTCAGTCTTTAAAATTTTACGAAGGGTTACAAACATGCATGTTTTGTTATATTCAAATTCTCCCATTTCCTTTGAAATTTTTAACCAAATATTATCTTTCATTTTCATGTCTTTATAACATTTGAATTTTTTTGCATATAACGGAGGGTTTTCTTTTACTTTTTCAATTAATAATTCATCCTCTAGCACAGAAAAAAAAGTATGGTACTTCTTGGACATCTTTTCACTTTTATGCTTTATAAAATTATAATTAATAAAAATGAATGCCCATAATTGTACATGTGTGTACATGTTCGGCGAATTGGGCCGTTTACAAATCGTGATCAGAGAAACCAGGCCTTAAAAGTGTTTAAGAATCCACGTTTAAAATTTTTGTTTCACAAAGATTTTTGTGTTTGTTATCGGTCGCCACTAGTATACATAAGGTAGGTTTTAGTTTATTTTGTAACTTTTGAGTATGCTGTTGGTTTAGTGTTTGTTTTCAGTTTAAAAATTTCGAGGTTGTATTTCGGTTTGTGTGTTTTTGTGAGTGATATGGCATAGCAGCTAGTTGTCTGAGAAGGCATGGTATTCCGACTCATCCACCAACACTAAATTTATCTCTAAGCCATTAGTCTCCTTTTATATTTGATCTGAAATTTGCATTTTGTTCCAGATATGGCTTCATATATTAGAAAATCCTCGAGGCAGTCGTGGGATAAGAACCAAATGAGGGAGGCTATCGATGCTGTTAGGGGCGGTAAAATGGGTTGGTTATTGGCATCTGAAACGTATAATGTACCTGTTACCTCATTGAGGTGACGTGCTCAAACGGGGAATACTTCAAAGGATATCTAGGTGGACACAAATCGACGTTTGATGTCAATTTGGAAAAAGAATTAGTTAATAATTTACAAGACTTGAAAATCAGATTCTTTGGAATGACTTCGGTCGAGGTTAGAAAATCAGCATATCAAATAGCCGTGAAGAAGAAAATTCCACACATATTTTCAAAGGAAAAAGAAATGGCTGGAAAGAGTTGGTTGAGATTATTTAGGATGCGTAACCCTAGATTATCCCTTCGCATACCAGAAGCCACATCAGTTGCAAGGGCTCGGGGTTTTAACCGACCACAAGTTCAAACTTTTTTTCGTCACTTAACCGAAATATTTGAGAGCTATAAATTTGAGCCACAGCAAATTTGGAACGTTGACGAATCAGGGTTTAGTACAGTGCCATCAAAACCTGGGAAGATTTTCGCACCTAAAGGTCGAAAACAGGTTGGAATTTTAACAAGCGCTGAGAGAGGTCGTCACTTCACTTCAATTTGCTGTGTAAACGCACTGGGAACATATATTCCGCCTGCTTTCATATTCCCAAGGAAAAATATGAAATTAGATTTCATGGATCATGCTCCAACAGGTTCCGTGGGATACTAGCAAGTATTTCTTAAGTGATTACAACATTTTGTCAAACAGAGCAAAGCTTCACCTCAAAACAAAGTTTTATTGCTTTTAGATGGCCATTCTAGCCACAAAAGTATTGATGCTTTGACATTTGCAAAGGAGAATGGCATTGTAATTTTCTGTTTACCGCCACTCTGCACCCACCGACTTCAACCGCTAGATGTTAGTTTTTTTGGACCTTTAACTACTTTTTATAATCAAGAATTGAATAACAGCAACAAGCAACAAGTTACAGGCATTTTCAAAGACGCGTATCTTCGAGCTGCTACTGTAAAAAATGGCCAGAGTGGATTCGAGTCTGCTGGAATATTCCCCTTAAATGAAAATATTTTTCCTGCCCATATGTTTGCTCCTGCGGATGTAACTGACAATCATTCACCAGAGCCAGTGTTAGTACCAGAAGAGCCAAATAAACTTTCAACGATTGCCCAAGAAAAGCCTGGTCCGTCATCGTCTAAAGAGTCAGTGTTTCCAGAATAGCCAAATAAACTTTTAACAAGCACTCAAGAACAACCTGATCTGTCATCGTCCAAAGAGTTAGAAGAACCAAATAGACTTAGTCGCTTGATCTTCGTCGTCCTAGAATCTAAGCATATCGGAAATTTCTCCATTGCCAAAGGCATCTGTTACAATCAGATCGAAACGAAAAAAAGGAAAATTTGGAGTCCTAAATGCTACCCCGGACATTAAAGATCTGAAGTCAGAAGAGGCAAGTAAAAAAGCTACAGCATTAAGAAAAGCAGCTAGGCTCTCGACCAAGAAAAAAGTCCGCATGCGATTGTCATCTGAGAGTGAAAAAGAAGAGCCCGAGTATTCTGAAACGGAAGAGGAAGAAGATCCAGCTTGCATATATTGCCTGGAACCATACAGTAAGTCACGACATAAAGAATGGTGGCTCGTTGCCAATTGTGCCACAAGTGGTGCCACGCAGACTGCATAGGCCTTCCCAGAACTGCAAAAATTGTAATATGCGATATTTGTGAATAAAAGATATTAGTTTTAGGTGTATGCCATCTCACCCATAGGAGGTGGATGAGATGGTTTGTGTAAGAGTTTACGTTTAATTTATTTTTTTACGTTTAGAATGTTGAAAAATGCAGTTATTGTAAATATTTATGTTAAAAATAAATCTAAGTATCCGCATACATAGTTGTTGTTTCTTATCTAGGAAAATAATTTTTTTTTCAAATTATTATAAAAAAGTATGCCTAGGCTATTTTCCCCTAGACCACAGACTATTAATGAACTCAAAGAACGGATACGCTTTAAATAGCTCCGGAAGTTATAGTGGACGTTCGAGAAGAGTTCGCTGCTCGTCTTTCGCATTGTATTTTAGCTGACGGTAAACAATTTGAACACTTGCTTCAAATTTGGTTGTATATAATTCGAAAATAATTATTTTGACAACATACAAAAATTAATTACTCAGATATATTAACATGTATGTATGTAAATTGGGGTGACATTCACTTAGACCTAAAAGATCTATTGACTTATGCATTCATTTGATCTCAACAGGTTGTCGTCACCCAGAAGAATATTTTATTGTCTAAGTCCTACTAGATCTTTCCAATGGTCAGATCTTCTCTTTTCTTCGGCTTTGCCTATTTCTTCCAATATTACATTGGAACTGATACCGCAAAAGGGTTCCTGCCCCCAAAAGGGTGTTCCAATCCCCCTCTTTGCTATTTCATTTCCTTCTATCTCAGTGTGTCCTGGTATCTACAGTAAGGTGACTATATTGTTCTCACCTAGTTCATTGAATTTGCCTTGGCATTCCCACACCATTTTGGAACTGATTACACAAGAGCTCAGAGCTATCCTACATTATGATAATCCTTTGCCTTCTATATCCTTTATCAATATTGAACTGGGCACACTTTCTTATGGCGTGAATTTCCTCTTGAAAGATACTCGGGGTTTTTCTCAAGCTTTCAGAGTGTTTGGTTCCTGGCCCGTACACTCCTATTCCAGTTCCTTCTATTGCTTTTGAGCCGTCTGTTTACCATTGAATGGCATTTTTTCCAAGTTTGGTAATGGTATTTGGATCTCATTCCTTCCTGTTGCTTAATCCTGTAGCGAATTTCTTTGAAAAGTTATACTTTTACATCATACCATCTTGTGGCATGTCCCAGGTCTTCTGATTTCTAAGAAGTAAAGAGGTGGTTTTTTCTTTAAATAATTTCCTCTCTACTTAGTCTGTATCTTGTTCTTTCTGCAACACTTTCCACCACCATGTAGTGGTGTGAGGTTGATAATCACTTCCATGGCTGCCGTTGGGCAGATATATTAACATAGTAGAATAGATATTTAAAAGACCTTTTAATTGTTGTACTGCGAGACCTACCTTTCTATTTAAAAATTTGATTAATGACGTTATCACGCTCACATAGATGACGTCAAAAATAAAAATGTGATCCGACGAAGTGCCCATTTAAAAACAAAAATCGACGAGGGTCCGTCGAATTTCTCCTAAAATAACCGGTCTACGGAATAATGAATTTATTTCTTTCATTTGGACCATACTTTATATTCAAATTAAATCCCAAGTATTATTTTAATAATAATAAATAATATACACTTTTTTGCGTCATTAAACTTATACCTAAAAACTGAACCTATTCTTAATTAGCATTAAGGTAATTTTATTTCTTTATTATGTACAATATCAGTGTGTGGATACAATAAAGGACTCGCTATAAAACTTGCCCGTAAATATCTCCACCTTTCTATTTCCATCCTCTTGATTCAGATCAGATTATATCTATCGATTGAGGATAAATTACTTGTTTAAAGGTTGTTATGGTAACTATTCTCCAAAGGCGCCCTAGGAAGGACAAATAAAGGATATCTGAAAAATGGAAAAATGCTACTCATTAAATAGTGGAATTAATTAGAAACACTTAGTTTCATTTAAAAAAGTACTATTATATAAATATTTGAACAGATAATAAATAATAGACTTAAACCGATACTAGAACCACATTTACCAGAAGCACAAAGCGGGTTTATACCTGTAAGGAGTACTCAAGGATCATATTTTCACGATCAAGCAATTAACAGAAAAACGTCATATGCAAAATAAAAAACTATATCTAGCGTTCATTGACCTTGAAAAAGCTTTCGATACAGTACCTAGAGTAAAAGTATGGAGCACCTTGAAAGAAAGAGGAATACACAACAAAATGATAAGAATTATCCAAAACCTATAAAGAATATATATGTAATAAGAAGTAACACAAAATCAGAGGTATTAAAACAGAGATGGGATTAAGACAAGGCGGAGGACTTAGCCCAACCCTATTCAACGTACACATGGAAAATATAATCAAGAAATGCGAAAGTAAAGTAAAACATTTGTTCGTAGGATATAAAAATTTAGAAAGAGGCGAAATATCGTATGGAATTTTTGCAGACGAAGTCGTAATATTAGCAGGTAATGAGGAACAGCTTCAAGACAATATTAATATATGGAATGAAACAATGGAAGAAGAAGGAATAACAATAAAACTAAAATATTGATAATAGGAGAGCAGAATACAAAAACTGATATTAAAATAGACAATGTAAAAATTGAACAAATGGAAGAATTCAAATACCTTGGAGTAGCACAAGAAAAATCCGGAAAACAAGAAGCTGAAATCAATAAAACAATAAAACTTTATTATGCCATGAATCAGTAGAAAAGAGATTTCAAACCAAACCAAAATTAAAGTATTCAAAACCATATATAGACCAGTATTAATTAACATATGGATGCGAATCGTGGAATCTTTCAAATGCACAGAAAAGTAAGATACAAGCTGCTGAAATGAAATATTTGAGACGTATAATAGGAGTTACTAGGAGGGACAGAATTAGAAACACACGTATAAGAGAAGATTTAGGGATAGAACCTATACTTAGTACAATTTATAGAGCAGCGACAATTAAGTTGGTGGGGACATATGCAACGAATGAATAACAACAGACAAGTGAAACGTGTATACGAAGCGAAATCGCAGATTAGAAGGAAGAGAGGCAGACCAAGACAGACATGGAATACAGTGATGGGTAACATGTTACAACATAGAGGCCAGACATGGAGAGAAGCATCAACTTTAGCAGAAGATAGAAAAGCGTGGAAAAAATTTGTTTATGAAATCTAAAATGTAAATTCGACACCTATACGGCATAAGGATATAATGATTATATATGTATATATATATACAAAAAATACGGTTTACTCAAATTTATTTTGCATACTTCTAAATCGTTTTAGGTGCGCCTTCGATTCTTGTTGTTTGTTTTCTTTGAGAGTAGCTAATAAAAGGCGAAACGTCTTTCTTGAACTTCCTATTACAATCGTTTCTCCTTACGGAAACAAACAACGTGCCAACAGTAACAAAACAACAAAAGGTAAGATTCATTATTACCTATAGATTAAAAAATGCCTTATTCTTTGCTATTAATTTTAATGATTTGTTTTGTATTGTGTGCAACTTAAATTATTAATGTTATTAATATTTCAGTAGTAAACACTTTTACTGCACTATAATCTAAATTGTAGTACAAAGTCAAAGTTCAATATAATCAGGCAAATAAACATTTAGATACGTTAATCAATAGAATTTCAGAATATTTATTAATTTATCTTTTCAGTTATTTAGAAACTAAGGAAGGAAACAATGTATAATTCGGTCGGTCCTTATTGTTTATATGTTAGGATATATTGGAAACGTATAAAACTAATGAGATATGATGATGTAGTTATGTATATGTACCGACCGATGGATTCTTCTAGTCTAGGCGTCATAAGATTTTTATTCGGTAAGTTAATTTGTTTCCAAAAAAAGTAATGTTTTTGTTTTTATATTAAACTTTATTTTATTGGTTGTGTAAAATAATATTGAGTGATTTTATTCGATAACATATTAGGTATTATGGTCAAAGCGATCTGAATAAAAATCTGAAAATTGGTAATAGGAGGTTTCCGATATTGATCTATCGAATGAAAATATGCTCGTCTTCCTGTAACTTCAGGTTATACTAGAAGTTGCAGTCAACTTCAGTATTTTAAATTAAACACCCCGTATTTTTTCAACTTTTTAAATCGAGATAATAATAATCTTATTAAAAAAATTTATATTCCACTGATCTTTGTAAACACCATTAATTTCGTGATACACACCGCACTACAGTATTCAACCAGAACGCGGCAAACTCGTTAGGGCAGACGTCGTTGACGGTTGTATGCGAATTACAAAAATATGAATTTTGTTATTGATTGAGTTTACAGACTGATATTTGTTGCTGTTTGTTGTTAAGTAGGTATTTCTGTTAATCACAAGTTTTTTTTAATACAGTTACGTTAGTTAGTTAGATAGATGTGTGTTACATACATAGCAATCCTAATAGGTAGGTATATTTTCATAGTGATAAAAATAAATAGTTTGCTCTTACTTAATATACCGACAATTTTGAATTTACTATATTTCATTTTATTTAAATAAAAGGAACTGGGAAACAATGAAATAAAAATGATCTAAATAATGATACTCAATGTTACAAAAGACATATTTGTTAACAAAAGTCAAATTTTTTTCATAAAATAACTTTTGGTGGAATTGAAAGTATCTTAGCCAAAACGTATAATTTTTGGTTATTTTACTAATTTTTAAAGGTACGACATAAAAAGATTCATATTTTTAGTTGAGTTTCTCTTTCTGACTGACGGATCAACGCACAGCCTAAACCGCTGATCGTAGAGACCTGAAACTTGGAAGGTGTGTTCTTTGTATGACGTAGGCATCCGATAAGCAAGGATTTTCCGAAATGCTACCCCTGAGGGGGTGAAAAATAGGGGCAAAATTTGTATGGGACAACGTGATTCCTTGTTTCAATCTACTTCTAATTTTGCTTAAACATTCTTTAACAGAATTGATCGAATTTTATTGAAACTGATCGCCTAACGGGGTTGAAGAGAGGTAGAATGTTATTTTGGGGGTGATTTGCATCAAAGTTGATATCAATACTTCTCAATGCTTTTGATTTAAATTACATTTTATTTTGACACGTTTGAAAACTCAATCCGATTTTATTCAAAAAACATTGAACTGTCTTGAATGCTTGGTGCAATGCAATGCTTTTTAAAATTGGAATGTCAAATATAAAAGAATCTTCAAATCGGATTAGAATTCGAAATTTCAATTTTATTTGTTCTTGGATATTTGAATGAAAAACTTACCTTAACATTTTAACATAATAATTAATATGCTATAAAAAAATTAATAACGTAAAAAAACTAATTAAAAATCCTATCAGAACCATCTTCGACTTCTACGCGGACGAAGTCACGGGCAAAAGCTAGTATTATTATATATTTAAACGTAGAAATATTGAAAGTTTTTAATGTTAGGTTAGGTTGATGAAACTTGATATATTTTAATATAGAATGATTGGTTACTGTTTCTTGTATATTATCCACACTTTTCACATAAATAAATACTTATATTGAATAAATCTGAGACTATTATACAAGTCTTATAATTACAAATAAACACCTTCGATTCATGCATTACGAGGCAAATTCCAATATAAAAGAAGAAATGCCTGATTGATATTTCTAGTTTTCTCGAAGTGAAGAGAAAAAAACTATTGTTAGGCAACGTCACAAAAGTTTTGCAACATTATCGTATTTTTCGTCGACCTTTGAATGATAAATCGATTATTTTTGAATGCAAGTATAGTTTGGAAAACTTATCTGAAGCTATGAAATGAATGCGGCCGAAAACATTCGATATCGCCTCGTTTAACTATAAAAAAGCTAAAGTGCTAAGTACCTATGTAGTGTTAATAATTAAAAAATGGACTTTTGATTATCAACAATAAATGAGTAATGATTATACTAGTATTAGAGCTAGCAACTTTTTCGAGCGAGAATTTCAGGTCAGCTGATTTTTTGATATGTCGTTTTGTATTGCTCTTTCGGTTACGGTCTGGGCCATTTGGCTGGTGGTAGCGGCTGCATTCACCTGTGCGCACCTGTACAGGTAATAAAAATAACTTTTAAAATATTTTTAAGAAGGTTAATTTTTAATATTTTAACTTTAGATATGTTTAACAAACAGCCATCTCTTATTGCCAGACATTTTTATCATTGTTAATAATGTTAATAAAATTAAAAGTACTTTAGTACGTCTGAAATTTAAATATTATGTTATTTAAGTATGAAAAAACTAAAAGTTAATTTGCCAAACACTAATTCAGTTGTTAAACCATGAATTAGAACGATAAAGTCCTGAAAAGTATTGCAGTATGATCCTATTAGTCAGAGAGAGACAGTTGCGGAATATATTGCTGAGAACGAGATAGAAAACCATTACAGAAGAAAATGGAAATAGAACATGAAATTATAATCAATTTATCTTGGATAGTTCCCGAGAAAAGTACCAATGCAGCTCCGGGGTCGAGTTTGAAAGCGCGCGGCGAAAAATTTTCTCGAGTGATTTTAGTTCGATCGGCGCCCCCCTTCCATCGCGACGAGCCAGATAGTAAAAATGATCGCGTTGCATGAACTTTGGAAATGGCTTTTAGCATAGTTATCTGTTCCCCCCTAAATATTTTAAACAGTGAAAGTACTCCGTGATCCGATCATGAATTTTTTTTTTCGCTGCACCCTGAAATTGTTGAACAATGAACCTTAAACTTTGACGATTTGTCACTCTGTTGTTTTTCAAGGAATTTAGACGAGTATTTTTTTGGATTAAAGCTTTTTTCATACTCTATCAATGTACGTAATAATATATTGCAAAATTCATTGAGCATGCGGTATATTGCATTTTACAACTAAGGTCGTTTTAAATAATCATTCCCACGGTTGCGAAATTGTATATTTCTGAAAAATAATAACGACACATGATATATAACAGTGAAATCTACTAACAAAACCAACAGCATAAGTAAGGGTGATGCGCAATGTCGTACAGGGTGAGAATCAATTAATTTGTTTATGACCTAATTTGCAAATTAATTAAGTTACAGATTCCTGATTTCGTACACGTTATTTGTGAACTTGAGGGCATAATCAGGTGTAACATAAAAACGTTATAATGATAACATCGGGTTTTAAATTTGTTTATTAATAATAATGTTTTTTTGGTCATAACTTTGGACCCAATCGATATTTTTTGACGTTTTTGATGTCTAGTTTTGTAGATCTTTTGAGGAGAAAAAAAAGATTTTTGAGTTCTTTCTGTAAAATCGAAGGGTAAAAAAATATGCACGAAAAACGTCATTTTTACTGAAATCACACCCTTCTTTCAATTTTACGCAACGACTCCAGAGATCGGAGTGAGTGCATCTTATTCAACATCGATTTTGCCCTCTTGTCAAGTAAAATCAGCCACCAGGAGGGAAACAATGTAAAATGGTCATATTCAGGCTATACTTCCTGGACTACGCCGTTGAGCATGTTTTCATTGCTCCTTTAATGCATATACAGACTAGTCGTTTAATTCTGGTGAGCTTATCTCTCGTCGTCTATAGAATAGTCCTACTACTTTTTCCCTGAATTTGAGAAATAATATTTATACTTTAATGCTGGATGCGGATGTGCATGCAATTTGCAGTATGGTCTGTGACTATTTTTTTAATGGCTTTTGTTACTTTCTTTAGGTTTAATAGGGACTTGATCTTATCTTATTATTTTCTTTTTCCGATCTTATTTTAGTTCATTTAGGTTTAAAGATGTAAAATATGTACCATTTACTTACTCCTTACTCACTTACTACTAATTTTAATTGTTTTAAAGGTAGTAAATAATCGTTTACCTTGTAAAACAACTTAGTCGCAATTCTAATTGTTTAAAATATTTAGGCCGTTCGGTATATCTATGTTAATTTTGGTATAAAGTAATTAAATCTATTTTGAGTTTTTTACTAAATTATTTAGAAGCGATTAGTACGAAATGAGGCATAAATAGCAAGACGACAGTCTTGAGTTCGCTTCTCTCCCTCTCGTCTTTTCATTCTCTTTCCGCTGTTTAATTTTGTTGATAGGGTTTACGGGTTTCCAGAAATGGTATTTAATTACTGGACGACTCGAAAGTCACTTTCGAGATTTAAATTTATTCTGACAGGAATTTCAGTGAATCGCCGACTGTCTCGGGTCTTGTTGAAATTTCTTTCTTTCTCTCTTCGCTGTTTGATTTTAAATTATAGGGTTTTTTGGTTTCAGAAATAATATTTAATTTTTGGAAGTCTCGAATGTCTCGTTCAGGAATTAAATTTATGTTGGCAGGAATCTCAGCGAATCGCCGACTATCTCGGGTCTTGTTGAGATTTGATTCTCTTTCCGCTGTTTAATTTTGTTGATAGGGTTTACCGGTTTCCAGACATAATATTTGATTACTGGACGACTCGAAAGTCACGTTCGGGAATTAAACTTATTCTAGCAGGAATTTCAGTGAATGGCCGACTATCTCGGGTCTCTTTGGAATTATTAGTTCAAAAATTTTCACAACATCTCCTTGGTGAGACATTGTTTTACCTTGTCGAAATTATTTTTCAAATTTGTTAAATCCTCTGATCAATACCGTGAAATAGTTTTTGTAATACTGAATGAGAGAACCACGTCTATAAAACCACTGAGTAGATATATATTTCATGTTTCTTGATTTGCGCTGTGCATGAACCGTTTTATATTTGCCCGCTTATAGTCTGCCTAGTTTATATTATTTGTTTGGATGTCCGTCCGCTTGCTAACTTGCATTAGTAGGTGTGGGTAAAGATTTTTTTGTTGCTTTTCCGATTCTACCTAACTATATTATAGATTATATAACTCATGTTCTAATGAACCAATACAATCCTTGAATTTCCCTTAGTTACGACGTATTGATAAGTGAATGTACCCCTTGACGACGTGATATAATCGTTTTGGTGTTTCGCCTCCTGCCATATTGTGATCGTTTCCATAGTAACGGGCAAGCTCAATGAAATGTCAGTTAATTCTACTACAAATTCCGAAAACAACAATACATCAAATATGTATTATAATAATTGTACCCTCAATATTAATATTAATCAATAAAAAAATAGAATATTATTCGTTATATAATCGTAACGAATACCAACTCGAGCATAGACAATATTTTTCGATTATTCACCTCTTCACTCGACGTATTTCGCGAAACTCCACTCGAGCTGCGCTCTCGTGATGTTTCGCCAAATACGTCTCGTGACTCGGTGAATAATCGAATATTGTCTATGCTCTTGTGATATTATAACTGAATATAAACCTAAACTGAATTATTGTAGTTTTATTGATAACTTACTAGTAGTTCACTATTACCTTTGGTTTCAGGTTATTGTATCTAAACTTGACAACCGTAGTTATCATATTGGTAGTTTATTTTAAGGTAATTTTGTGCTTACAGTCGGGCAATAAAGCTCTATAAAAATAAGTATACCGCTACTTATTCTCTACAGTAATTGAATCGGTGATTGTATAAAGTATAAAGGGAACAAGTCCAAAATAGACGATTTCGAGAAAATTGAAAAAAAAAACGTTTTATTATACAAAGGGTAAGTCAAACATAAAAATTTAGTACATAAGAAATGAAGGCACAAGCATCCCAAATACACTGAGGTATAACATACAGAGCTGAGATGGAACATAAAAGTGACAGGTGATTTTTTAACAGCTGGATTTGTTTCCTTTATACAATAAACCGTATTATCATGCAAATGTAATGCAAATAAAGGAAAGAAAACAATAATGCAGGATATAGGAACATTTTTTAATGTAAACTGTAGAACATCGGAACATATTTTAATAACAACTTATACATTATTTTCATTCGGAATCGTACTACAAGGTAGTAGTGGGCTAATTTTCAAATTGAGTGTAAAGGGTTGATGTTCGTCAGGAATATACTTGACGATTTTTGCGACATCTTCTATTTTATTTGCCTCAATCGGCACTTTTTGTGTGTAGGCTCGGTCATTAGGTAACTGTGGTTTATTGACTGTTTTTGCTAGGTAATATTTAGATGTTACGAACCCATCTATGAAATCGTTTGCAATGACGTAACCAGGTGTAGAACTTTTATAAATGAAGTGTTTGTACGTGGAAATGCTAAATTTCAGGCGATTTTCCCCTGCTTCCCTCTTCCTAGTAATGGTTTCTGTACAAGTTTTTTTAAAATATTTGGGCCACCAACTCTTGTAGTCCCGTATATCTTCGGTTTGAACGAATTTGACCATAAAATATGGTCTAGTTGTCTTTGCATTAGCCATAGAAATATATTCCATTGGTGTAAAAATTCGATCTCGGCGTCTCACTATTCTTTTAATTAGACCAAAATCCCTGTCACATGGCAGGAATGAATGGCCACGAACAGGAAAATATTGATGACTTTCCATTCATGGTGAGAGCTAACAACAATCTAATAATGGTATGATTGCGGTTTTGTCCGCCACAAGCATCACTAAAGATATGTAGTTCGGTAATCTCTTTTGGTATTGTATCTAGCTAATCTTTTAAAAAGCTTGCAGCTTCGTTAGAACCTCTTTTGGTGGTACCTTTAAAGTATGTGTAAAATGTGGCATCATTGGTTTTTAAGTTGTGAACACCAAAATCATATTGCCAAAGTTTTCGAAGGTAGAACATATCGTTTACTGGAATATCAGGTAGAGGCAGATTCTGCACATAATATAAAACAATCGCACCTATATGTTGGTTTTGGGCACACAAATCTCGGACATATTCAATTTTTTTATAGAACTTTGAGGCACGTCTTTTGTGTACGATTAATTATGCACTAGCCACATGCTTTGCGTTGTCTTTTAACACATGTGATTTTAGCTTCACAGACATTTACTTGTGGTCTACCAAACCGATATCCGAAATTTTCGTTGAACTGCTTCAAGTAGTATTCGTACTTAACTCGTTTTGCAAGATCTGCATTTTCCAAACAAAACATTCCATTCATTTTTTTTACTGTTAAGGTCGATTCAAGGTATTTTAATGGTTTGCTACCATAATGGGTTTCTTTCGTCGGAAATGTAGAAATATCAGCATGGATTTTACAGATAATAGCGTCAGGTAAAGCATTACCTCGATTACTATGACGACCACGTTGGTGAATAGGTCTAGAGTTATTCTGGCGAAAAACTGCTTTACTTGATAAAGCATAAAGACTCAGAAATGCTTTTTTACATAATTCACGTCGTACGATTCCGTTCAAAATATGACATTTAAAATTACCTCGACGATTCTGCTTTGGTTCCGGATATTTTGGCCTACGTCTTTTAATATCTTCAACATCCACAAGACCCATCAAAAAAGTATCTTGTTCGTTTTTGGGCTTACCACGGTGAAGCGATTCGAAAATCATCATTTTTTCATCGTGTAACAACACTACCATACATTTTCTTCTACATCTAAAATTTAAATAAATTTAGTATTACCTAAAAGGTTGATTAACTGATCGAATTTTCTTAAATCAATGCAATCCTTACCTAAGTCCGGCCCTGTATGTTTTGCAGTTCTTTCAGTTCCTTTTTGACTTGTGTACTTTTGTCCAAATAATCTTGCTTGAATCCGAACATTATTAATATAATTTCGAATGTTTCTTCACTATCACTGTTGGAATCTGACATATTCTTATATATTTTATTATAAAATACTACGTAGTTTCACGTAGTTTGCACAAAATAATGTTGCTTTAGACAATACCTAATGCATACTAATAATTTAGAATGACTAATAATGGTTGCTGTCAAAAGTCCGCTTGCAACGCCCTCACATTCAGTGTATGAAGGGAACAAGTAGTGGATTTATTTTTTATATATATATATATATATATATATATATATATATATAATCCATATACCCTTCTACCTAGGATAGGTGTAGGGCGTGAGGTTTCCATTATTCTTCCTCGTGGACGAACTTCCTCCATTTCTTTTTGTCTTTCGCCAATTTGATTGCTTCTCTTCTATCGATCCCCCTTCGTTCTAATATTTTATTGATGGTGTCATCCCATGTTATAACTGGTCTGCCCCTTTTCCTTTTTGTGGGTCGTTTTGCCTCCCATATCTGTTTTACCGGTCTCTCGCTGTTCATCCTTATTAGGTGTCCGAACCATCTTAACTGATTGGTTTCGATTGTCTTTGAAATTGGCTTTACACTTAGTTTTTCTCTGATATGGTCGTTCCTTATTCTGTCTTTCCTCGCCACTCCTAAAATTCTTCGCAGGTACTTCATTTCCATGGTTTGTATTCTTGATTTTAGCTTTTTTGTCAGTACCCAGCTCTCTGACCCATAAGTTAGTATTGGTACAAATACTGAGTTGTATACGTTTATTTTGGTCTTCCATGATATTTCTTTTCTCCCGATGAAACTATTTTTAATGGAGTGGTACAATTTTGAGGCGTTTCCAATTCGTTTGTTGATTTCTATTTCCTGTGTTCCGTTATCATTTATGTACACTCCTAGATATTTAAAATTCTCCACTCTTTCTATCTTATTATTATCTATTTTTATATCTACTGTTTTTTCTTCTTTGCTACTGATCATTATTTTTGTTTTCTCTTTATTGATTTTTAAGTTTCTGGATTTTAGTTTTTCTTCCCATATCTGCAAATTGTTTTTCATTTCTGTTTCATTCTTTGCACATATAACTAGATCATCGGCGAATAGGCACTCTTCTATCGAGGAATAACTCTACTCAGCGTGCCCTCAAAGGTATATGAAAAAATCCTACAACAACGACTAACAAAAGAAATAGAAGAGCAACTAGAAGAAACGCAAAGTGGGTTCAGGAAAGGACGAAGCATTAACGATCACATTTTTACAATAAAACAAGCCATCGGAAAAATCAAGGAAGCAAATTCTGAATTATATCAGATCTTCATAGACGTCGAGAAAGCTTTTGATAGTATGTCAAGGAAAACAGTACTAGAAATTCTGGAAAAAAAGAGGTGTAACAGAATCCCTAACAAGAGCTATAATGAGCCTACATAAGAAGAATAGGATGTATGTAAGGACTGATAACATGGAATCAGAAGAGTTTACAGTAGATGCTGGACTGAAACAAGGAGGGGTACTGAGCCCGACATTATTTAACCTGGTGATGGACGATGTTACAAAGGAAACGAGAAATAAAACGAACAAGCTCTACATTGGACATAGAGAATTAAAACCAATATTTTTTTTATATACTCAACCAAAATATTGTGAGGCTTCAATTTTCACATAGTAAATCGGATTTGTCTCCTTTATAGACTCAACGGTGCACTGACTAATTATCTGGAATAATATGTGTATTATTATGTAATAATAATTTTGGTGTTTGTTAATATGTATTATTTATTTTTAATTGTTTGTGTTATGTTTGTCTAAGTGTTGTGGTTCGTATAATCTGACAAAAGAATCATATATTTTAGCCACGGCTTCTCAGAAAAAGATTCGATTACTTACCTCAAGGACGTGTTTCAAGGATACTATATCTAATCTAATTATTTAATTTATGTTTACTTGTACGTAAGAAATGAAATAGTGATATACTCTGATTCTGATTTAATGAACAATTTGAAAAAAAATTAATATGGAATTAAACAATGAAATGAATTATTACAAGCAACAGTATAACATAACAATTTGTCATGTTGACAATAATAAAACTGTGAAATACTCTTACCACTAATATTCGCACCACTTTGAATTACGGAACGTAAAATGTTCGCTCCGCTTAAACAGCTGATCAATTTTCCTCACAGAAATGTGAGGACGTAACCTAAATCAAATATTAATACCACTTACCTCAGTATCATGCGAATAATAGAAAATTTGATATCAAATTTAACGTAAGTATGCAACTATTAATAATAATGAATACAACATATAATTAAATACCTAATTTATACACTCTTCATCACTTTCAATGCGTTAGTTTTTTCTATTATAACCTCAAATTCGTGAAGCAAATGAATTGTTGTAAATAAGAACCGTAACAGTTTTTATTTTCTTTCAGCTCCTGGCCACAGCATTCAACTCCTCCAAATATTTATCAATTAATCAAATATGATAAATATAGCTCGAACAAAATTTACTGGATCGCAAATTCAATATATTAATAAATTGGTTATCTCACCATATGCATGAATAGGTTGTCGTAATGTGGACAGATATACCACAACTCGCTCGTAGACCTCGTTCAGGCACTTAATTCACAAATCTTTCCTTCAGGTTTTTTTTATCAGGAAAGAAATTTACCCCAAACCGGAATTATCTGTCCCTTCCTGCGTTCCCAGTCAACAACTCCTTTCTGGATTTTTCTACCAGAAAAATATTACACAGAAAAAATTATTTGACGCACCTCTCGCGTCCCCGGTACACAAAAACCCCCTAGTTCCCCCTTAACAACCACTTTTTTCTATTTTTTTTATTTCCACTTTCTTTTCAAAACATGTTACCAACCAATATTATTTAATATTTCGTGTCAGTACTTAAATTTTTACTTTCACACTTCTTGACATATTTCTATAAAATATTTATTTACAATATTACTATCTAAAATTCACAAATTAAATAAAATCAGAGTATTATTACCACTGGTTCATGATTTTATAAACTTTAATATTCAACTTATATGATTTACAATAGTGATTACTTTCTGATTGTGTACCCTATTGACATTATATTCAAAAAAATTATTATAATGAATCAAGATTTAGATAAGAAATGTTGATATCCGTCCTTACCCAAAATATGTATACAGGATGTATCAAAATTGTTCAAAAATAATTTGAATTTGTTCTAACAAACGTGATCTTGAATTTAATTTGATACAATCCTATCACGATTCCATAAAATCCATAACAATATATCACTTTATTTTGACCAAAAAGTGGAGTTGTGTCCTTTATACAATAACCAATTCAATTTACAGTCCGACCCCTGGCACTTTCCGTACTTCCATCTGTTATCTGGAATTTTCGAAACTTCAGAGTCGAGAGGCCGTGGAGACAACCACGATAAAAATCTGGCGTCCGAGAGAAAACTTGAATCCGCAGTTTTGGGGTGTCCATTGTGACGTGTCCGGGTACTTAGTCTCGACGTAAGTAAAAGAGGAGGAAAACACGTTACATTTTTCGCACCTCGTAGAGCTTTGTTTCACTAATTTCGACAACGGAATCGGAAGCATCCCATTAAAATACACAAGTTAACGTAGTTGTTCCCTATTACCAGAAATCTGAAATGATCTTCTTTTTTCCCTGTACGCTTCAATTGTTTCAATTTGTAAAAGCACACTTTTTGAAACATATTTTTTAATAACACAAAAAATGTTCTTTTCTCAAGCACCGTATTTTGCGCCCCATGGAATTTGTGGCCTTGGAAACTAGACCCTAGTATAAACTTAGCTCTGTTTATATTTTATTTTTGAATTTGTTTTAGGTTTCTTGATGCTACTAGATTTAACAGAAGAAAGAGGAGGAGGTGATATCGATATTAGATGGGGAAACTCATTGGATTGTCATTTTCCTCTTTTTTCTATACTTAAAAACCCTGGATTTGAATGTATAAGTATTCTGTATTTCGTTATGTGTCTAGGTGAGTTTTTTTACAAGGTATAACGGCAATGGCAGTGTCTTAGCTTTATTAACTTATGAATATATCTGTAATTTTAGGGGCTTTTGGAATAATGGTAGGATACAAATTTAGAATTAGTACTTTCTTATATGGGATTCCTTATTGGTATATCTTCCTTTTGGATAAATCATACTGGAACAATCACAGCTACCTTTTTGGAATTATAATCATACTATTAATGGGTTCATCAGCAAATGTATTCTTGTGAGTTCTTTTAGGTTTAAAAGTTACAGATCATTTTTGAATGGAATAAACAATGGTTTGGTATTTTTTTTTTGGAAAAGTGAATAAAAAAAAGGTTTTGCGCGGCATGTAATCTATTCATTCCAATTTCAGCTCTGTGGATAGTTACCTTGATGTATCGAAGAAAAATAGAGATGTTCCATATTGGAATTATTTTATACTCAAATACCAATTTTTCTTACTTTATTTTTTGGCTGGTCTGAAGAAAGCTGATATGGAATGGTTAGAAGGTTACGCTATGGGTCATTTAGGAGAGCATTGGGTTTTTTCACCATTTAGGTAGGTTGAAAAAAGTGATATCGTACGTCTGAAAAGCTTTGGCATAATTCATTCATTCAAATTTCAATTATAAGTTCAAATTAAATGTCGCAGCTATCTGCGAATATTTCGCATTAGGTTTTGGATAGATTCACCAACTATCTCTCCAATTTTTCTGTAGCTTTTACGCTTTAACTGCTCTTAGTTTGCAGCTGGTCATCCACCATCGCACACCTTTCGAGATAAAAGTGCACAAAAGTCCTCGATTGGAAAAGCCTACGGTAGGTTATCAATTTTCGGTAAAAATTATTTGAGTTTCTCGAGCGTATTGACAAGAAGCTAAGTCTGGCCTAAGCATTATGCATGATGCTTTTGAACAGTTTTCAATGTAGCGTTGACTAGTTAGTGCTTCTCCCCTTACTCGACCCACCATACTTAACACTGTCGGGACAGTTTTCTTTATGGTCGGTTTGGAACACATCATTTTTTCTTTATCTCCGAATTCCTAGAATCAGTGCAAAATATTTTGTACATACATAATTATTGTTTGCAAAGTGGATCCGCCTTAATTATGTTGTCGTGGCATCGCTGTAGATTTCTTGCAATTGTTTACGTTTTCGATATTCTACTCTATTTCTACCCAATTCCTTAAAAATTGCGTTGTTGGAAGTGCGATACTCATTTTCATGAGAGGTGTGGGAAGAAAGAGCGGGGGTGAATGCGAGGGTTAGGCCACTCCTGCGGGTGCAGAGAGGGATTCTACTGAGGGTGGTGCAGGAGTACAGGACAGTGGGTGGACTGGCAGCAGCGGTGCTACCCATTGGATGTGATGGATAGAGCCAAGAATAAACGCTGGAGGGGTGCGACCAGAGAGGAAGTACAGAAATGGATGGAGGAGAAAATGGAGAGAAGGTGGGAGGAGTATGAGGCCGCGCTGAAAGGAGCTATTGGGAGTAGGAGAAACTGGATGGACCAGAAATTCGTGGAGGCAAACTACTTCTTAACGAAGGTGCTCACTGAACATGGGTCGAGGGTATAGTACCTCCACAAGATTGGGAAAAAGAGACTGGAGTGTGCGAGAGGTGTGAAGTGGGGGATGATGTGGAGTATGTGTTTAGATGCTTGAAGAACGAGGAAGTACTGAAGAAGTTGGTGAGGAAACTAGAGAAGGCGATGTATTGGGAAAGCACATTTTTTTATTATCGCCTATTTTAACCCAAATGAATTGCCAGACAGAGTTTAAGACACAAGCAAATGGACCCATTTTTACACATAAATTAATCCCCCCATAAAAATTTTATCTTACGCCCATGATAGATGGATGTTTTCATAAATAGATTATTAGGATTATTATAAAAACTAGAATCTTAATACAAAGTTATTGATGTTAATTATACTATAATATTATAATTCTTTTTGTTTTAGATATTTTATAAATCCCGATCAAATTGATTATTTTATCGTGCATTGGTGTGGTTTTCTACTAGATATAACAATAGGATTTTGGCTGCTTCTCGATATTACCAGACCAATTGCAATGGTGTTCTGTGCCGCTTTTCACATAATGAATTCCCGCTTATTTAGTATAGGTAAACTAAAGTTCTTCAAAAACGCAAGTGTTATTCAAATTTCACATCTTCAACCTAACCATTTTATTTTCCTTGTAGGGATGTTTCCATATCTTTGTTTAGCAACAATGCCTTTATTTTGCAAAGAAAATTGGCCTAAGAAAATTTTGTCGTTATTTACAAAAACGTATAAACAATCAGTTTCAAGAGAAGATAAACGACAGAGTGAAATCAAGACTGATTTTCATATCAAATGGCGACATAAAATTGTAGTCGGACTCCTGTTGACTCATTGTGGATTGCAAGCTTTTTTGCCATATTCTCATTTTATAACTAAGGTAAGTTATATATTCAAATTAAAATTTATAATAAATTAGATTTTGTACGGTCACCGTTCCCTAGCACTGCTATTAACTTATTGTAGTCTCTTCTCTCGTCTCCTCGTGATACCACACAGCCAATACACGTTGTGGCTCACCACACATGTCAAAGAAACTAACCTAAGTAATTTTTTTCCTATTCAGTTTATTGTAGTTAATTAAATTATTCTTTCCAAATGAAAGAATGGCACTTTTGAATATATTTCTCACATTGTAGTCATTATATCTTGTACCGGAGCTGCAAAATATAGTCCTTGTAGCGTTCTGGAAGTCGGTACAACAGAAGATTTTGCAGCAGGAGAGGATTTTACCGGTTGCAGGTCAGGGCACGCCCCATCTCGTAAAATGTTCCGGCAAAGAAGCTGCTTCTTGTGGAAGGCAATTCTATTCATTACCTCCGCATTAGAGAAACAGACCATTATCTGTATTCTCTTCCGAGAATGAACCATCCCCATTGAGAGTAGGATGTATGTTATCCCTGGCGATTCGCACTGACTTGGTTACCATTAATTGATACTACCACATAGGAGATTGGCGGAAGATAAGACGGTGGGGTTGCTAGTGAAGGGACGGAGCAAGACGAGGGAAGTGGGGGTGATGGTGAAGGGAAGAAGATTTCGTATGGAGGAGAATGTGAAATACCTAGGGGTGTGGTTGGATAGTCAAGTATCCTTAAAAACCCATAAGTTAAAGGCGACAGAGAAGGGGAAGGTGAGGGCAGCATGGCTGGGGAGATTGATGTGTGATGTGAAAGGGCCGGGAGAGTGGAAGAGGAGGATACTTGGTAGGACGGTAGAGCAGAGTATGCTGTACGGTGCTAAGGTATGGGGTGAAAGAGCGGAAGTGACTGCGAGGGTTAGGCCACTCCTACGGGTGCAGAGAGGTGTATTGCTGAGGGTGGTGCAGGGATACAGGACAGTGGGTGGACTGGCAGCAGCGGTGCTGACAAGGACCTACCCAATGGTCGTGATGGCTAGAGCCAGGAATAAACTCTGGAGGAGTGCGACCAGAGAGATGCGGGAATAGATGGAGGAGGAAATGGAGAGAAGGTGTCAGGAGTATGAGGGCGCGCTAAAAGGACCGATTGGGAATAGGAGAGATTAGATGAACCGGAAATTCGGGGAGGTGAACTACTTATTGACACAGGTGTTCACTGGACATGGGTCGAGAGTAGGGTAACTCCACAAAATTGGAAAAAGAGAGACTGGAGTGTGTGAGAGGTGTGAAGTGGAGGATGATGTGGGGCATGTGTTAGATGCTGGAGGAATGAGGAAGTTGGAGAGGAAACTGAGGGAGGCGGTGTACTGGGAGAACATGGTGGAGATAATGTTGAGGGGGGAGGAGGAATGGATACGGTAAATGGCGTAGTAGAGGTAGGAGTGAAAGTTAGGGAGAAGACGACGGTGTGAGCGGAGAGTGTGCGAGGGACCTCCGCCCGTCTCGAAGTATGCTAGGGTAGTGATTCCGAGGCGCGGGTAACGGCGAGTTTGAGGTGGGTTTGGTTGGTAGGCATCTTCTTGGGGATGAGTCCAACACTGTTTGGATCCTGGACCCATTCGAACATGAGTATACCATCTCGGCAAGAAAAAAAAACCACATAGGAGATTGGGTCTTGCAAACTTGTAAGTTTGAGGGTGCTTCACGAATACAATATTCAATGGAAGCATTTCTGTGCTTCCAAGACCAACTCCTCACAGCAGGCTCCAAAGACGGCGATTGTCAAATATTGAAAGGTTATTGGAAATTACATTTGTTTGATTTAGCCTTGTAGTTGCATGGGAGAGCTGCGATCAGGTAGGCATCCAGTTCCAGCGGTCATTTTTTTTTCTAGAATGTCTGTCTGCACTGCCTTTTACATAGTACGTAAGAATTTTTCAGGCAAGCCATTGGCTTCTAATCAATATGACGTGGCACGTCTAGGTGTCATTCCCCAGTTGTCAAGGAACGCCCAGTAGTCCTTGCTGTTGAACGGTGGGCCATTGTCCGATTTGATGATATCAGAGACACCAAAATTTGTGTAGGGGAGACATCGGCTATTGCTAAGATATACTTGCCATCGGGAAAGAGACCAGCAGAATCTACAGACAACTCAGAGCAAGACTTAACGGGTGAGCTTTAATAGGGGTTCTTTGCTCAACCAGTTAACCAGTTTCACGGCCGGCATAATAAACATTCCTGGATCCCTGTATCCGGCCTTTTACATAAGAATCCATCCTTGTAAATCATACCTGGTAGCGAGGAAGCTGCTTGGTACGAACTATCCCAGGTTGTCCACGGTGTACCGAATGGAATACCTTTTTATGTGAAGATGATAATAAGGTCAGCACGTAAGAGTATTCCATCTACAGTTTAGATTATAGTGGAGATAACATGCTTATAAGGCTGGAAGAGTATCATTAAAACTTGGCCAAGACACTTTTGAGCGTGGACAGCACAGGATCACTATTAGTATGTTTGACCATAGTTCTGCCAAATATTGCTGATGAAGGAGCTTCATCATAGAGAAGGCAATGAAATCGAATGACGTGAGAAGTAGTCAGATGAGCTGGTGCTACCTGGACGGTGTTCGATATTAAAATCATATCCTTGTAGCCTGGGTAATTCTTCCCAAACCCATACGGACCCACGACTTCTATAAATTATGTTGCATGGTTCGGATTGAAGTATTCATTAGTCAAGCTCTTCTTCAAAATATTTTTAAATTGATCAAACGCCGTCTGTTCTTCCTGTTGCATCATCCAAATTACCTTATCTTTTATCAGGCCCCGCAGAGAAGCTGACACTGAAGCAAAGTTAGGGACAAGCCGGTCGCAGTAGGCAACTACACCTAGAAAGCTGTGAACCTTATCTCTTTTTGCTAGTGGATTGAGTTTGTCGATAGCATCAAGTTCAGGATTAGCACGGAGCATCTCAGCAGAAAACACGAAACCAAAAAATGAAATTTTGTTGGCTGCAAAAGTGTCAGTTCCTCCTTGGCGAGGATTCTTCTAGGACCTTGTCATGTTGTCATTGGGTGTTCCCATAGATCAAAATATAATAACTATCGTTTGTGGAGTTTTTAACGGATACCATCAATTGAAAAATTGAATCTTGGAAGATTTCGGGAGCCAACGTGATTCAAAAAAATAAATGCTTGTAGTGGATATTCCAACATGGTTATGCTCAGAGGCGACTCACAAAGTTCATGCTGGTGGAACCACTTAGGGGACAGCCGGGCAAAATAGGGTACTTAAGCTTCAAAGCGGCCCAGAAAAAAAAAGTTGAATGCCTACAATATCGAGCATAAAATGAAACTATTTATTAGTAATGTTACAGCTTACACAAACAAATACATGACATCAAAACTAGACGAGGAATATAAATATATTACTCACCCCGTTTTGACCGTCGAATTGGGCAAAATAGGGTAACGTAGTTAATGCGAAAGAAATTACTGACAGTGTTCACAAATAAATACTACTTCGTCATCTTCATCGTCTACACTTGCATATGAATTATGTGCCCATTTTTGACATCTGGAACAAAAAATCCAACCCTCCATTGAAATTGAATACATGTCTGCGCAGTACAAACACTTTGTGTCACTTACGACAGTTTCCGAATCAGATTAAACTTTTTTAGGTTTAGACAGTTTAATGTCCGGTTGCAAGAACGCTTATTAAAAATATTGAATGATTAACGGCAAATCAATGGCTCATCAATGAAATAACTCGTTAAATGTTTATTAATCAATCATCATTTACTCATCAATTTGACAGTTATATGTCAATACATATAATAATAGCATATTTGAATAATTTTCTCCAAAATAAACACTCTTGTATATACCAAAAGACCAAAACCATATTTTTGTTCGCCCTGGGACGCCATATTGAATTTCATTGACAGGTCGGCGATCCAGAGATCCAGCTGGATCGCCACAAGCGACTCTGTCCTTTGGTCAATTTAGACCAGAAATTCGTTAAAGTCGATAATCATCAATTTCGCAAAAACTTAAAAATTTCAGTCCAGCTTCCTACCGACAAAAATATTCTGAGGGTCAAAAAGGGGGAAAATACGACCTATTTCAAATCCGTCGGCAAACGCATTTGAGGGGGGTGGAATTGAGGGGTGAGGGGTGGTTTTTGGGATTTTCATCACTGGACGAACAACTATTTCAAAAGAGATTTCTGAGGAAATTTTTTTCCTTCGGGACTCAAAATAATCACGTATGGTCAGATTCCCAGTTTAGAAAATTTTAAAAGTGGTTGGTCAACTCGAAAAATTTTCGACTTAGAGACTTTTTGGGGCACAAGCTCAAACTATCAGCTCGGCCTTCTCTGGTATGATTGTGGTTTTGACTGACCGAAAAACAATATTATATAACTTCAAGAAATCTTTTAAATAATAATGTACTATTTACTATTTGAGAATAATGTATATTATAGTAGCATTATACTATATTAAAAATGTACTCACTTTTCAACCAAGGAAAGCAGGTGAAGTTTTTGCGTTTCGGTATCTTCTCCATTGGCTAAAAATATACTCTTTAATCAGAATAGTAATAAATTATTCTCGAAACGGTTAGTATTTAATTCAACGAAAATTGCAAACTTACCGTACACATAAATGTAGAATCCAAAAAAAAAACACAAAACATGAATATGAACACAGAAACAAAATAGTTTAATATAAAAATATGACAATTATGACAGCAAAAGGTGCAATTTTACAATGTTGCTACATCTTCCGACAATGAATGAACAATTACATCATGAATGAATAAGAAAAGTTCGATTTTTTTCGTGCAACCGGATTCCCATTGATGGTTCATCATTTTTCAATTAACCATCACATGATAAGAGATTTAATTAGCGTTCTTGCAACCGGGCATAGGAGGTTTTGATTGCTTTGTTTGAGTTTGATCGCTATTTTTCTTTTCACTTATTTTCCTTCAGTCAGCTCAGCTTTTTCATGAGTTAATTCTACTCTGCATATATCAGCGGAGATGGTTTCACCCCTCGATGCTGAGGTAAGGGCACCAACCTGACGTTTCCCTTTCGCAACTATAATTTTTGAGGATCCTTTTGGGTTTACAATAATTCCAGTCTCATCGACATTGTAGATCTTTTTTGCCGTGAGTTTATATTTATCGACACTTTCGCTCAATAGTTTGAAAAATTGTGACACAACTACTTTGTCAAAACTCATAACACGTGCACCCGACGTTGCCTCGGGTTTTCTCATAAAGAAGTCCTTATTCCTCGTCAAAAATCCCTCCATCCATCCTTTTCCAGCAAGTTTATCGTCTTTGTTGAAGGGGTTTTGATACCCATTTAAAACAGCCAATTGCAAGGCAAGTTATCTACATTCTGTCGTTGTCAGACCGAATAATCGGGCCTCCATTTCTTTTAAATAACTTACAAGTTATTTTTCCTGTTGGATACTAAATACTGCCTTTTTGCTACCCAAACTTTTTTAAATAATATTATTTGTATTATCCAGCTGCTTCTTCACATAACGTTCTAAAGTAGTTTGAGGAACAGCAAATGCAACAGACGCTCGGTGATAGCCCATCTGTCCATTTATTACAGCATTTACCGATTTGTGATTCAAACTGCATCCATTCGCATATAATTTTTAAAATTTTAAGGGTTTTCTGGGTCAAGTTAATATTTCATCAAATCTATAATGTTATTAGCTCCACTAGCAACATTGGTTAGTTGGTATATTTTCTTGATCCATCCCCTAGACCCAGTCCACTCAACTTTTTAACCATTATTTCTATATCAACAGAATCAAAAGCCTTAGAAAGATCAAATAAAAGTGCACCCACATGCTTTCTTTTATCGAGAGAGCAATGGATGAAATTGAAAAGCGCAATGGATGCACTTTCCGTTGATCTTCCCGGTAAGTATCCATGTTGATGCTTACTGATTATATCGTATTTAATAATAAATGATTGTTTATAAACGCATTTTCCTATTATTTTAGATATGACACTTTGTACAGTTATAGGTCTGTAATTATTTATATCAAGTTTACTGCCTTTTTTATAAATAGGCGTAACAATTCCTGTTTTCAAATCGTTTGGAAACTTTCCTGTTTCAATTGAATTATTGATAATATCAACCAGTATTGGTGCAATTTCAGAACTTATACTCTTAATAAATTTAGTTGAAAGGCAATTAATACCCTCAGAGTTAACATTTCTCAATGAAGAAATAGCATCAAGCACATCTTGTTCAATTATTGGAGAAAAATAAAAGGTGTTGTAAACATACATACTGGTAAAGTTATTGACATCGATATTGCAAAAGTGATTTAAAACTGCAGTTTCCACATTTGACGATAAAAATTTTGCGAAAGCATTCACTATCTTGTACTTATTTTCTATTAATTCGATTGTATCAATTCTAAATCGTTCATCCTTTCCTGTTTTCTGTTTGACAGTACTCCATATATATTTTTGTTTAACTTTTTTACTCATGTTTTCAAGATTTGCTTGATAATATTCCTTCCTTGCTTTAGTAAGCTCAATCGCATACTCTTTCTTCATCTTTAGGGTTAGGTGTATTTTTTGTGAACGAAAATATATTTCTGAGATCGTTACCTTTCTGCAATACTGCCTGATCAACCCAGAGTTTTTTATTCGCCATATTATTAATGTATTTTGATGAAACCGGACAAGTAAGATTTACGTAATAAAGAAGGGTATCAGTAAATTCTTTATAAATAATATCAATATCATCAATAGTACTATCGTTAAATAATTCATGTGTAGTTCTAAACCCATCTGTTTTTAAATGATTCTGTAAAGAAAGAACATTGAAATGAGAGAGATTTCTGAAGCTAATTTTGGTACTATTGAATTTGTTCAAGCAAAATTCACACATTTGATCACGTTGACAGTGTAGTAACATATCAAGACCCAAGTGGTCCCCTAAAAACAATTCTACAGTTTTTTCTTCATGTTTATAAGGAACATTAACTAGGAAGTAGTCAAGTTTTGTTTTAGTGGTATGCATATTCTTATCAGTGAATATTCGTGTAGGCTCACAATTTTGCAAACTTAAATCAAAACTTTCCATTAAATCCATTATTACAGTTTTTCATGTGATTTAGTCAAGAAATTCTCATTGAAATCTCCACAGAGAATAAAAGAATTGAAATTTTTTGTACAAAACACTAGTGCATTATAAAATCGTCAGTGTTATCTCGATTTGGTTTGGGTCCCCTAGGATGTCTTGCAGCTGGCATTTGAGATTATGTTGTCTTCTTCTTGTGCTAAATTGGCGACAATCAACCAAGATGTGTTTAACAGTAAGTGGGCACTGGCAGCTTTGACAGGAAGGTCTGTTGTTTGAGGTCATTAAGTAGCTGTGTGTGAGTTTGGTGTGACCTAATCGAAGTCTATGTAGTAGTGATACATCTTGTCTAGAGAGTCCAGTGGGGTCAGTATACAGAGGTGTGTTGAGAATAGGCTGGATAGATAGTAGGGAAGTCTTGGTGGAGCTCCAGTTTGCCACATATATCTAACGTTTATTTTTGCTTCTGCCTTAACATCCTTGCAAATTTGGATATGAGAAGTAATTGTGGCAGTAGTTGACTCTGTTTTGGCATGCTGATCGGGCAGTTCATTTCCAGGTATACCAATGTGTGAGGGTATCCATATAATGGTGACTGTGGTGTTTAGGGAATAAGTATGGTGATAAAAGTGATGGATTTCTTGGACAATGGGATGTTCAGTAAATAATTCTTGGATAGATAGGATAGACGCCAGAGAGTCTGTACAAATGGCAACTTTTTTATTGGAATGGTTGATGTGCTTAAAAGCTTGTAGAATACTGTACAATTCTCCAGTATGCACACTGCACAAAGGAGGGATTAGGGAAGTGCTGATGAGATTGTTTGCTGTGGTAACTGAGCAGCCAACGCCAGTATCACTTTTGGAAGCGTCGGAGTATAATACAAAGTCGTAATGATTGTTATGAATGATTTCAAAAAATTATTTAATCATGAGCTTTTTAGGTGTTTCGTGTTTATTAAATTTGGATAAATAAGTATTGACCTGAGGAGGGTGCATAATCCAGGAAGGGGATGTAGAAAAAGGAATGGGGTTTGTGAGTGAGAGGTTATTGTTATTTGTTAATGAAGCTAATATAAGAGCGATAGGTTTAATTATTGGTGAAGGATTGTTAAGAGGGCTGGTAGTTGATGTGAACAGAGAATAGACAGGATTGAGAGGGTTTGAAGAGACTGAGGCTGCGTAGGATAGAAGCAGATATTGTCGTCTAATCCATAGTGGGGGTTCATCAGCTTCGCAGAAGAGGCTTTCAGATGGGCTGCTACGAAAAGCGCCTAAGCAGGGCCGTGTTATGAATAGAATTTAGGGATCCTAGGTCTGTCTTAGATGCTGACATGTAAACGAGGCAGCCATAACCTAACTTGAAGCGAAATAGTGCTTAATAAATTTTCAGCAGGGATTTATTGTCTGCACCCCAGTGATAATGAGACAGAGTTTTAATTAAACTTAATCGTTTGTAACAGATACCTTTTGTTTCAAGAATATGCTGTTTCCAAGAGAGACGAGAATCAAATGTCATACTTAGTATTTTGCAGTGATTAGCCACAGGAAGGGGAGAATCATTAATTTTGATTTTGTTGAAGATAAGTTTAATCACATAGAACGTGTCCGCGCAAGTAAAAGATTCACCGCGGTTTGTAGAATTTTGGAGCTAGTGGCTGCTGAACGTCCATGACAGTATAGTATTGAATCGTCAGCGTAAGCTACATATTTGGTAGGATAAGGTAAGTTATGGCACAGATCACTTATTGCTAAGTTGAATAGAGTTGGGCGTAAGACTGATCCTTGAGGAGCATCATCGGTCTGGGTGTACAAAGATGAAAAATGGCCGTTTACAGAAACCCTAAAGGACCTTTGAGTTAGAAAATTTTGTATAAAATAAAATATGTTTCCGTTTATATGGTATTGATTTAGTTTAGAGATTATGGCTTGACGACTAATTCTGTCAAAAGATTGAGGCGATAACTTCATATTTGTTATTTATTGAGTTGGCAATATCATTTTGTAGCAGAAAAAGATTATCGCGGGTAGATCTATGTCGTTGAAAGCCCGATTGTTCTTTTGGTATAATGTTGTATTTGTCAAGGAACCAAACGAGGCGTTTGTTAATTATTTTCTCTAGTATTTTACACAAGGTACATGTGAGTGATATAGGTCTGTAAGAATTAGGAGAAGTAGCAGGTTGATCAGGTTTTTTTATTGGTATTATTATGGAAGTCCGCCATTCATTTGGAAGTTTTTGGGATAGCCAGATATTATTATACATTTCGAGAAGTTTTTGGAGAGTTGGAAAGGAAAGTTTTTTGAAAGATACATAGGGGAGATCATCTGGGCCAGAAGCAGTGTTTTTACAGGATTTTAGTGCAAATTTTAATTCTGGAAACGTGAGAGGAGAGTTGAGCATATCAATATGTTCAATGGAAGAGGATGAGCAAGGCAAAGGTGGTTGGAGAGGCGACTTAGATAAAATAGGACTGCGTTTACTGCTAAACTTCGCTGCATAGCTCTCAGCTAGGACCTTGGCAATATCTTGATTATCAGTGACATTGGTTTGGTTGTGAAATAGACTGGTAATTTTTATATTACTTTCCTTACCCTGGATTTGTCCAATTTTTTTCCACACTTGATTGGGGTTAGTGTTTTCATTTACGAAAGAGACGAAATTTCTCCAGGAAGATTTTTTACTTTGTTTTATAATATATCTGGCTTTTGCTCTTGCTCTTTTGAGATTGATGAGGTTTTCTTGAGTTTTGTTACGGCGGAATAATTTTAGTGCAGTTTTTTTGCTGCTGAACTACATGTTTGCATGACGAGTTCCACCATTGAACAGTTTTTTGTGAAGGAGAGATGACTGATTTCCCAATGTGAGCCTCCGCAGCAAGTCGAATAGTATTTGCGAACAAGGTAACAGACTCATCAATGTTGTTGGTAAGAGAGAGATTGGGTATGGATTGTTCAGTTTCAGTAATATATTCAGGCCAATTAGCATATTTTACGCCAGTAACTTTTTGTTAGAGCTTGGTCATTTGAATTATCGGTGTTAGTTATAAAGATGCGAAAATGATTACCGTCGTGAAGGTAATCATCATTAAACCAAGAAGGAGCTAGTTTAGGGTCACTAAAACTAAGATCGATTTTAGAAAAGGAGCCAGATGAAATGTTGAAGTGGGTATTGGAACCGGTGTTCATGATACAGATACCTGTGCAATTTATAACGTTTTCAACAATCTTTCCTTTACCAAATGTATGATTGGAACCTCATATTGTATTGTGAGCATTGAAATCTCCTACGAGAACGTAGGGTTGCGGAAGTTCAAAGATGAGATTCACAAGCTCTTACTCTTTAAGAGGGTGATTTCGTGGAACGTACAGACTACAAATAGTGAGTTTATCGAGACACCAACAGGTTATGGCTATGGCTTTTAATTCAGAGGAAAGCGGAAAGCTCTTAGGCAATTGGTTCTAATATTATGATATCCCTCAAAATTTTTCAATAGGGGAAGTTTGGAATTTTTCGCATTGGTTTCCTGAAGGCATACAATGTCTGGTGTAGATTCTGATATTAAATGTTGGATTCTCTCCAATCGGGGAAAGAATCCATCACAGTTCCATTGTAATAATTTGAAAATAGAAGGGTTATAAAAGATAAAAGGATTAAAAGAGTTAATGTTCGTTCTGTGAGCTATGGTTCGATTCTGTATCTGTAAGGTTATCCGAAGAGATGCTTACGTTGTCGGGGAAATCAATTGGGTTAAGCTGATGTTTTAATTTGTTTAAAAGTCTGGTGAGACGATTTTTTAGTGCTCTTTCCCTTGTAGCAGTGTAAAGCTGTACTAAGTCCTTTTGTATGCCATCTACATCAGAGGAGAATTTTTGTGCTTCCTGTAGCGGGTAAGGACATCCAAAAGAATTTTCGAGAAAAGCGATTAGTTGAGTTAAGGTTAGAGTAAAGTTAGATGGGTTGTCTTTGTAGAGATTTTGGATAACAGAAACACAGTTAAGTCCTAATGAATGATCTGAGCGATTATTAGCTTTGGCTTTGGACTTTTTCTTTATTGGTTTGGGTGGTGCAGTGAAAGAAGGAGTTAATGTGGAGGTTGAGGCTGATAAAGTAATGGAGGGAGACAGTATTGGAGGAGTGTCAAGAGGGCTGTCGGTAGAAGAGTGGCCTCTTTTTTGGCCTGTGGCTATTGGAGGGAAAGTAGCAGGAGAGGTAGCTGGAAGTTCAGGATTCTTTGTAAGAGGTAGAGTGAAATCATCTAGAGAGGACTCAGGTTCTATCGGTGTAGGGCTAATCAGTGTAGTTAAAGATTCAGCAGGGGAGGAAGAGGAAGGGGGAGGATTAGTTGAGAGTAAATTAGTATCAGGGCCACTAGGGACTTTAGGGCAGGAGTCTGCGGTATGCCCGGTGAGTTTACAGAGAAAACATTCAAGTCTGTCGGTGGATATGAATATTCTAAAGGATGTATTTTCGTGATTAATTAGTAAGGAGGATTGTAACTCAAAGTCATCCTTATCGGGGATGACGAAGGTTACCCTACAAAAACTCATGACATGATCATAATGATCGTCAATTGGTCCACATTTCACAAAAGTGACAGGAGTTGTAAGCTGCAAACCAAGATCTTTTAGAGATTGCTCAATTAAAGTATGTGGGATGGAAGGGCATACGTTTGAGATCAAAATTCTCTTAGAAGGTGAGATTAGTCTCCGGATGGGAACGACAGTGGAGTTAATCGTGATGTGTGGTGTACTGTTCAGAAGTTGATCTACAATTTGAGTGGAAGAGAGGAAAATGCAAATTCTGTTATTGGAAATACGAGAAGCAAATGTGATATTTTTTGGAGTAACTTTTTCACCAATGGATTTAATATATTCACTTAGTACAGTGTTTGGTATTGAGTGCATAACAATAGCTTGGTCCCTTTTGGGAAAAAAAGAAGGAGGTGGTTTGGTGAGTGCGGCAGCGACATATGATTTTGGTTTGGTGATATGATTGTTGTTTGATGAATGTAACTTATTGAGGGTACTCATTGTTTGTGTGTGTTATCCTGGTTACCAAGATCACTACACAGATGAGATAAGAAAAATAAAAAAAAATAAAAAGGGGGGAGATGGTACAGACTCTCTTCCAGAGCGGAAGAGGTTAAGAAGGAACTCACCTTAGTCTAGTAGAATTTTATAGCGATACACCACTGGAATTCACTAATAATTACTAGGATAATAAAAATCCAATTATAATTGTAAAAATATTGCAACAAAAAACTCGTTTACTCATCACATTTTGGTGATAAGACTCGTAGACGAATTAGCAAAAATTTGTTGTTTGCTTTAACGATGTTTACTCGATAAAGCTCAACACGTGAATTATTCAAAATTAACTCTATTTTATTAGTCTTATTGAAAACTGACTGACAATTTACATTTAAAATGCGAAAGTATTTATTGGATTTCTTTAGATCATCACACTCACATTTCGTTTTTATGTATTGGGTAACCTCGCTGTCTGGAATTGAAAAAACTTCTGGACATGGGCTCAGTGAGGCCAAATTTCTGGATTCATGGCATCATTAAAATTGTAACTGTAAATACCTACTTTAAAAGAGCTGTATAAAGTTGGATACTTCGAATTAAGGCTTTTTACAATCACTTCCGGAAAATGGTATTTTACTATTTCACTCAAGTCTTCCGCTTTCATATTTGGGTCATCTCTATATATATGTAAATCTGTGAATTTCGGAACCCCTTGAATTCCTTTTCATTTACTGAGATTTCATTGTTTTTACCTACAACCAGTTGTTTTCTGGGATTTCTTTTCTTAACTTCTCTTTAATGGTTTTCTCCTTCATTTTCATGATTTTCGATATTCAAGTCTATGATGTCTTCACATTTTTGTTGAATACTTATTCTCATTAAGGTGTTAGACACATCATTCTTTGTTATTGCTGGTTTTCTTGAGGAGCCGGCAACAACGGTATTCGTGCAATTTAGAATTTGGCTTGTTTCCTATAGAAATGGATTCACTACTTTTTGTCACAGGTTTTTGTTGACTCCATACTTTGTTTTGTTGATAAACTACGTTTATATCTGATTGGTTTTTCTGTTCAAGTAAATCAATTAGTTGACTCATCAAACCGATTTTACTATGTAGTTCTTTTATTAAACTATTAACTTTGATGATCAATGACCATATACTTCACAGCTAAGTCGCTACAAAATTCTCTATTAGCATATATATCATAAAAATAATTATTAAAATAAATTCATCAGATTAAATTATATATTAATTGATATGTTTACTAAAATTGATTGTTTAAAGGGATACAACAATTGGACAAATGGTATTTATGGTTACTCTTGGGACATGATGGTTCATTCATGGGATACAGTTTTGATTGTCGTGAAAGTAGTCGATAATGAAAAGGATCAAGAAATATTTATTAAATCTGATGCTTTCACTAAAACTGATAGATGGAGCAAACATGCAGATATGTGTGTTCAGTATGCAAATTGTCTCAAAACTAATTTATTGTTAATGCAAAATGGTAAGTAATAGCAGTACACTAGTACACGGGCATGATTATGATTCCTAAGAGATACAGGTTATACAAGGAAAAAGTTTTTTGTGGTTTCTCTTAATTACTAATCTCTTGTAAGTATTAATTCAGCTTGGTGTACTTACGTACCCTGTTTTTTTATTAATTAGGTTATTTTTCCAGAGCTGCTACTAAATAGGTCAACTTCCATTCTCTCCTCGAATATCTCGATTTATATAGATGTTTGGTGTTCCTTAAATAAAAGATTCAAACAGAGAATGTATGACCCAACATACGATTTACTTAAATCGAATTGGTCACCATTTAAACCGGTAGAATGGCTACTTCCACTTTTGACGAAATATAGCGGCTTCAGAAAAAAGATAAACGAAATTAGCGAGGATGTATATTCCTGGTCCAATAATAGTGATGTTCTATTCATTGCCGACTTTCCAGGTAAGTTTGTTTATTTCTTTTTTTTTTGTAGACGTTTATGATCAACCCTTTAAGTACAAATTACAAATTTCAATTATCCTTATTTAATAAAAAATTACAAAATTCAAATTTATAAATTAATTATTATTTTGCTTAGAAAGCCTCTGGAATATATTTAAAACAACAATATTGTCGAATGCGAAAATAATTTGTGGGATCACCAAAACAAACAAAAAGAAAACTATTTGGTGGAACGAAGAAATAAAAAACGAAATCAAAATAAAATAAACTTGTGGCAAGAATACTTAAGGAATAGAACAAATGAGACATACCTAAAATATAAGAACCAAGGAAAAAAGTCAATGAAATAGTTCAAAGGGAGAAACAAAAATCATGGGAAGACTTTGGACATAAAATGGAAAAAGATATGCACGGACACCAAAAGCTGTTTTATAAAATTATGAAGACTTTAAGAAAAGGAAAGACTCAGAACTGCCCAAATATATTGTCAAAAGAAGGAAAAACGTTAGAGGAAGATGGAGAGATATGAAGAGGTGGATGCAACACTTCCAAGACATGCTAAATGTAGATTGGACGAACGAACACGTGGAACATGACATCGCCGAAAATGAAATAAAACAGAATGAACAGAAAAATATTAAAATAGAAGAAGTTACAGATGCAATCAGATTATTAAAAAGAGGCAAAGCAGCAGGACATGACGGAATAACGGCAGAAATGCTAAAGAATATGGGAAGCAAAGGAACTGAAGTATTTACATGTCTGCTTAACAAGGCAATAAAGTAATCGCGGATACCTAAAGACTGGGAGATAGGAATAATTCTACCAATTTTCAAAAATGGTAATAATCGTAACTGCAAAAATTACAGAGGTATCACCTTATTAAGCATAGTTGCCAAAGAATACGAGGGAATTCTAGACAATAGACTGAAAAACATAATAGATGTACAACTCGAAGATTCACAAAGCGGATTTAGGAAAGGAAGAGGAGTACAAGACCATATCTTCACTATCAAACAGATGATTGAAAAAAGATACAATAGTAATGTTTATATTGCGTTTATCGATCTAGAGAAAGCTTTTGATAGCGTAGCGAGGGCAGCAATTTGGAATAGCTTAAGAAGAAGAGGAGTCAATAAAAAACTGAGGGAGAATATCGAAAGTATATATGCATGTACAAGAAATTATGTGAGGAACTAATAATCTAGAATCGGAAGAATTTATGACGAAAGAAGGACTAAGACAAGGAGGTGTATTAAGCACTACATTATTCAATATAATATTAGACGACGTGATTAAAGAAACAAAAGGAAGAGTAATGAAATTGAATGTAGGGTATAGAAATTTACAACCTGTACACTTAACAGAATGCGCATATGCTGACGACCTCATAATATATGCCAAAAATGAAAACGACCTGCAATATAATTTAGATATATAGGACATGGCACTTAAGAAGAGAAACTTGAAAATAAACATCGAAAAACTAAGATAATGGTGATAGGAAAAGATGACATAAAAGTTAGGGTAAAATTGAAAAACAAAGAAATAGAACAGATAGATAATTTTAAATATCTGGGAGTTACAGTTCAAAAGGAAGGGAAAAACGATGCAGAAATAAATAATAGAATAGAAAGCGCAACCAAACTGTATTACGCCCTGAATAAGAATTTTTTGAGCAGAAGATAAATCAGTAAGAAAACAAAAGTAACAGTTTACAAAACAATTTACAGACCAGTCCTAGTGTATGGATGCGAGAGCTGGAATCTTTCCAAACAACAAAAAATCAGAATGCAGGCGGCAGAAATGAAATTTTCAAGTAACAAAAATGGACAAAATACGAATTGAAGATATACGGAAAGAGTAGTTGAAGTAGAACCTATAATGAATAGTATAAAACGACAACAACTTAGATGGTTCGGACATCTAATAAGGATGAAGGATCACAGAAAAACCAAGCAAATATGGGAGGCGAATCAGCACAGAAGAGAGCTGGAGGAAGACCAAAAAAAAGCTGGAATGATGAGGTAGTGGAGTGCCTAAATAAGAAAAACAAAAACTGGAAAGAGGCTAAAGAGAGCATGAAACAAAAAGAAATGGGCAGAATTTGTTTATAATTGATAAAATTTATACCTTACACCTTCGGGTAGAAAGGTTTCGATTATATATATAATATATATTATTTTCCTTTAAAAAATTGACTTTATGTTAGAAATATTTAATTAACATTCCTATTCATATCAAATATCAAAATTTCTAATTTATAATGGTGAGTTGAAATAATTGGAATATTACTTTCCTGATCTATATATTGGCAATTGTTCCATTTATCATCATTGCCAATTACATCGTTTGGGGTATTATTTATATTTCCATTTTTATATGATTTGCATGATTACTTTTTACTATTTTCCAGTTAAATATCTATATATTAGAATTTTCAATCGGTAATTTTGATTTTGATTATTCTTTATCTCCCGTCAAAAAAATTACATCCAAATAAATCCTAATAATAATTACCATAACCACCCACATTTAATTTATATGTTTTCCCCCTGAAAGCTATGTTTTAAAAATTTTCTTTCAAAATTATTAATTAATCATTCAAATTGAAATTAATTCATATCCTTAACCGTACTCACAAATGACGTATTCGTACAAATCTCAAATTTTATAGATCAGTTACCATATCCTTTTACAAAATCTGTACAATATATACTCATACTCGAACCGAAACTTCATAAGAGTAAGAGTAGTATCCCGTTGGCACAAATTCGTCATTTTGAAAGTAACTTTTGATAGCGCAATGGATTCTTAGTATTCCTATCGAGTGTTACTTACCCTAAGTCGAAATCCACTTAAAAGCAGTTGTCTGGTGGCATGGTTTTTATATTGATATTGCGACTGAGACTAATTTTCCTGTTATATTTGAAAACAATGGATACATTTTATATGCCCAATAAATACCCTAACATAAAAATTAAACAAAATGAGGTAATATTCAAGATGAAAACGAAAAAGGAAGAAAGTGTTTTTTTTATTCACCTAGCCGCCTAATCTCAATTTATTTTGTTTTTGTTGTTGTTGTTTTTGTGAGCAAAATCCGTTTTTTACGGCAGATTCGAGTGAATTATGAACATCAGTTTCGGGCTAATATAATACAAGCAGGCAACATGCTTAATTTGTATAAAGGTGCCAATCGGGTAGCCATTCCATAATAAGTAATAAAATGAACATCACTTGTTATATTATGGAATGAAGTGATTCTGTGATAAAAAATGATGTCAGCATCATTGGGTATACAGCCTGTTCAAAATGAAGTCGGCGCTGTACTTCACTTTAAGTCCAAAATGCATTAGAATATTCGAAATAAAACATCTAAACTTTCGCTAATGCTCACCGGTACTCTGCGTAACCTGGAATGAATCCTGATTCGCATTTCTTTGTTACCCAGTCAAACGGTGTGGTGTATCATTTATTAAACATCAGTGTTTAACGAACTATATACTACAGTACATCTCTTCCTTATTTTACAAAATTAATACATTCACAAAAATCATTAACACTAATAGTAAAATTCACCAAAATAAATCTCATAATCTTCACAAAACTTCTATTCCACTTTACTTATAACTTACATTAGGTAATAATAGGATTACTGCTTATTCACTCAGTATTTTCTTATTTTTTATTCTTTATTTCGTCACTATCTGAATTATACATCACCTTCCATTCTCCTTCCATCTTTTTTAAATGAACTATATTCCTTATGTCTGTACCATTCTTTTCATTTTCTAATACGGTATGGGGAACAGGATTAAAGTTTGAGATAAAGTTATTTTCTTTTAATGCATTTTGGATGTATACTATCTACTTCACCGTTTGGTTGAGGCCAGTAGGGAAAATTGTATGGAATAATCGAATTCCTGAATTTTCACATAATTTTATCATTTCGATGCATTCAAACTGCTTCCCGTTATCTGCTGCAATTGACATCGGAAATCCTAGGCGAGAATATATTTCTTTTGATGTTTTGATAGTATTTCTGGTTGTCATAATTTCCTTATAGTGGCTGAAATAATCTATTGTAACCAGAGGGTAACGGTCTAGAAAATCTAATGCGGCATCGACCCATGCTTCTGTTGGTAGTACGCCTATCTTCATAGGATTGTGTGTTTTTGGTCCAGAAACTAGTTTATAAAAATTTGCGTCTCCATCTATTTTAGGCCTCCATCCTTTTGTATGTGTTTGATTTTCATGTACTCTATTCGTGAGTGGCGTTTGTGCGCTGCTTGAAGTACTGGCTCTCCTAGTTTGGTGGGGATGACAATTTTATTTCCCCTCAACAAAACTCCTTCATGGAAGCATAGCTCAGACTGGAAGAGTTCAAAACTTTCAATTTCTTCGTCTAACTGTTCCGTAAACAGGACCTTTCTGACTTATCTATAATTCTGAAAGAATTCACGTTAGACAATGGTATTTTTTTTAATTTGATTTTTTCCGGTCTGGGTGGGAAACTGATTTTCGAATGGGTCCTATCCAGGACCCAAACATTGTTAGACTCATTACCAAGGGGATGCCTACCAACCAAATCCACCTCAAACTCGACTTTACTCCCGCCTCGGAATCACTACCCTAGAATACTTTGAGACGGGCGGCGGTCCCTCGCACACTCTCCGCTCACTCCGTCGTCTTCTCCCTAACTATCACTCCTAACTCTCATGCCATATCGAGTCGTTTTCTCCCCCTAACCTACGCCACTTACCTCCATCCATTCCACCTTCCCCCTCAACATTATCTCCACCATGTTCTCCCAATACACCTCACAACTTCTTCAGCACTTCCTCGTTCCTCCAGCATCTAAACACATGCCCCACATCATCATTAGCCAATGGTATAACAACTGGCGTAGAGTACTTAATTAACTCTTGGGTGTATTCCTCATCTTCGAAAGGGTTGCTTTGACGCACAATCTTGACAGTTGGTCTGCTATATTAATTTTTCCAGGCCAATATTTTACTTTGAATGTTTAAGACTAAAGCCGAAGAGCCCACCTTTCAATACGTGCACATGGTTTGGATTTTTAACCGAAAAAAATCTCCAATGGTTTGCGATTCGTTACTAATTTAAAATCACCTTTACCATATTTGTTAACTCTATGGCGAAATCCCATATTTACAAATATATAAAAAGTGACCTAGTGTTGGTTATACGACGCTTTAAATATTTATTATGTAACATATTTTTTCAGGATTTTACCTTGAAAATTTCATCGGGGATGAGTTGGACAATGTCACTTTAACAGTGCTGGAGGGAGAAATAGTCTATGAAGTTGAAGATAAAAGTAGTCATCAATCATTGGGATTTACTTTAAAAAAAGATGAAAGTATACTTGTTGAAGTAGGATATTTCCATAAAGTGCATACAATCAGTACAACGCCTTCTTGTTATATGTATACATATCACAGAACAGGAAATATTTCTGAGCCTGATGAAAGCGCAAGACAAAATAATATTATTTATTCACCATTTCCACTGTTAGAAAACACACCTGAGAGAATCAGATCGTTCTTAAGGATGTGGAAGCATATTGGAAATTCAGCTTTGAATATTCTGTTTGGAAGAAGATACGACTTGGAATCTCAAGAAAATATTGAATAATTCGAATAATTAAGTGTCTGTCTAATTGGTAATAGTTATTTACGATATAAGTGGAATAGGAGCTTAATTAACGTTATAATGCAAAAATCGCAGATTTACGTTAATAAAGCGTTATCACACGTATATTGTATAAATTTTTATTTACGCCTCTAAAATGTGAAAATAAACTGTAATTCAAATTTGCCATGACTTCTTATTGATAAAACTAAAATACTGAAACTACATGGCGATTGGCAACACATCAAATGACTAAATATTGGGGAAAACGCTTTGTTTCCTAATAAATGACAATTGTCAAAAAAATAATTCACTTCATGTTCTAGCCATGAAATGAGTGATTTCGGACCCCAATGGATGATTCCAGGGGCCGTATTCTTGACTTAAGGACTAGAGCTCCCCGAGAGAACACAATGACATATTCTGTCTTTATTTTGCTTGGTTACTCTGTCATTGCAGTGACAAAGACAAAAGTAAAGTAACTAAACCAATACTGTGACACAAACCGGTTTTCAGAACCTGTTTAGCCGGTTTTGAGAACCTGTTTGAAGAGCCGCTTTTTTAGTAGTTGACCTTCAGTTTATTTATATACGTCAAATGAATAGACACCACTAGATACCGAGTAATTTGACGTATATAGATAAACTGAAGGTCAACTACTAAAAAAGCGGCTCTACAAACAGGTTCTCAAAACCGGCTAAACAAGTTCTGAAAACCGGATTGTGTCACAGTATTGGTGTAGTTACTCTACTCACTCGTAACCTAACAAGCAGAAATGCAATCACGACATCAAGCAGCATTTATGACCCTCGACGAATCTTCAGGCAGTTCTCTCAAACCAGTAAGACCTCATGGAAATTCAGGTAGTCCAGAAATACCTTTTGGAAGATTCGATGAAAATTGCGAAGACTTCGAATGTTTCGTTGACAGGTTTGACGTATATCTCGACTTACGGGAGGTGCCAGAAAAAAAAGTCGAGTCTTTTATTACGGCGATTGGGCCTCGACTATTCCAACTTCGTAAAACCCAACTATATCCCTATACCTACAAAACCAAGACAGTTGAAGATTTAGAAATATGACTCAAGAACCACTTAGCTCCTCAGCCATTGATAATTCCATCAATACACACCTTCATCAATCGTAAGCAACGTGAAGAAGAAGCCATTGCTGAGCATATGCAGGAACTCCGAAAATTAGCGGCACCATGCAAATACCCAGCTAATAATATATGCTTTCTATCATGATCCGCGACGTGTTCGTGGGGGCCTCAGAGACAGATTCATACTAGACAGGCTTTTTGAACATGATGATATCACCCTTGATCCAACCATAGAATTGTCCCTTACCACCGAAAAGGCCGCCCTTAGCTCAAGGGGCATCCTCACCGATCCTTTGAATGTAAACACAAGGCCAAAACCCAATAAATCAGAACGTAAAATTCGAACCTTCAAAACGAGCAAAATCAAATTCCAAACCACATTACAATGCTTCAGATGTTCCGAATTTTCCCATTTTGTTAGGTCCTGCACAGCTGTCGATTTATTTTGTAATTATTGCAGAAAAATAATCACGTTATACAGGTATGTTTAGCAAGAAAGCATATCTCTGCTAAGGTCTATTCACTCGAAGTAAACACTATTATGCAGAATTCAGTTGCGACCAACGCAGAAACAACTACATTGCTCATTTTAGCACTCAGTAACGGCTCAAATCAACCATTGATGCTGAATGTAGAAATTAACGGAAAATACACTTCTCTAGAGCTAGATACTGGTAGTGCAGTCACAGTGATAGATGAAAATACTCTGAAGATCATCCCTAATGTCGGAATATTTAAGCCATCAACCGCGGTGTTCCGTGCTTATAATCACGGCGTGATCAAGCCATTGGGTGAAGTTTTCGTTAACGCCAAATACAAAGAATTTTCAAAACAGCTGAAAATGTTCGTGGTTCCGGACCAGCACACACCTTTACTCGGTAGGGATTGGATTTATGCCTTTAATATTCTACCAACCATCAGTAGTAATACCCCTAGGGTCTTGATAATACCGAGATGATTTTGTTATGGAGAATTCTGAAAGCGTGTTGCATAGGGCTATTATCCTTGAGCAACACGCTTGCAGGATTCTCTATGACAAAATTTTGAGTATTTATCAAGGTCCGAGGAGTATTCGATAAGATAATTTTTTACTTTGTAGATATCAAAAAATTGATTGTCAATCTGACTTTTAATAATTTTCAATACAAAATTTATTAGTATTAATCAAACAAATATTATTCATTTTTATTTAAAACTACAGTTGAGAAAAGTACAATTGGTAAATGTTAAATTGGAAGAAGAGTTTGCTGAATTTGACGGATTGTTAATTTCCTCGCATGGTGTTGATTATTTCACCATGGCGTTCTTGGTTAATATTCAAGTACGGTTTAATTGAATTATAGCTGCTATGTCCGGTTATTTTTATTAATTGCTGTTCAGGAATTCCTTTATTTGCCAAATGGCTAACTGCAGTTGATCTGTTCGAATGATTGGATATCTTTTTACACTTAGTGTCCAAACCAACAGCTTGCCCGGATGATTTGGTCCACATATTAATTGTGTTCTTGCCTACCGGTATATTGTCAAACCATGTGTCACTTTCGGCTTTCCAGAAACGATTTGGTCTCAAGAATAGGCGACTGGAAGTAATATTTTCCCCCTTTTGGACAATAATTTATGGAATAACCGAACAGGGCATGCACTTTCGTTTGCAATATTTGGAATAAGCCACTTACTATTTGTACAACTTTTCAATCCTCTTGGCATGTTTTACTGAATATTGGATTGTATTCAATTCTGTTGGTTAGCGTTCCATCATTATTTTTCTCAATCGTGAAATAATCTATAAGACAATCAGCTGGTTCACCACCTCGCCAAGCTAACTCAACAGCTACAATATGGTAAAATTTTTTTTGTAAACCTTCTGGTGTGCATTCATCCCATAATTCAATGATTCTAGCCAAATCACTTGAACTCAAATTAAATGAACTGCATTTTCGTTTGTTTAGATCCTGCTGTAATTTTTTACGTTTTGCATTTCTTGCATCTCGCGGATTTTTGAATATCACACTGGTAAACGGGTCGAATACAATTTTGAAGTCATTGAAGTATTTTTCCTGGAGTAGCTTACTCGTAGTGTAAGGAGTTATGCAAAACATAATGTATGCGTTATGGGTTGCATATAATAGGTTAGTAAGGCTAGTTAGTTTTTAGTAAATATATTACTGTAATGTTGGCAGGGATGAAATAAAAGGAAGTCCGCATTCTGACAAAGGTTGTAAAATGATGGTGTGTTTTATTATAAATGATCCCAGATAATTATTATATAGAACTTATTACATGGCGCAGGACAGTAACTAAATAAATACAAAGTTGACTGAACCTCATAGTTGAGCGAAACGCCAAATAATTAAAATATGGGTGACAATCGCGGCATTGTTCCATTGTCATTGAGAGGTAACGTTTCTGAGAACTAGAAGCTGTGGCGTGCCAGGTTCGAAAATTACTTGATTGCATCAGAAGTCAACAAAAACGAGGAGAAAACCCAATGTGCGCAATTACTGCATTACATTGGAGACGTTGGTTTTAAAGTATACACGACCTTCCAACTTGAAACTGATGAAAAAGACAAATTAAAACCTTTACTAGAAAAGTTTGAAGAGCATTTTATAGGAAAAGAAAACGTAGCCTACGAAAGGTACAACCTATTTACATACAGACAAGAAGAAGGGCAAAGCACATAAGATTTTATAGTTGAAGTCAAGAAAAAAGCTAGCAGGTGTAAATGGGAGACCCTACAAGACAGCCTCATTTTAACAGTAATAACGTGTGGCATAAGGAGTGACACGGTTCGTGAAAGACTGTTACAGGATGACACACTAACCCTACAGAAGGCTATAGACTTATGTCATGTAATTGAAACTTCAAAAGTTAGAAGCCAGTAAGAAGTGAGGTGGATAGTGTTTATAAGGGTTCCAGCATTCAAAGACAGGTGGTTAAAAATCGTAATAAATGTGGCAAAATGGAACATCCAATTAATAGATGTCCAGCGTTTGGAAAAATTTGTTCTTTTTGTTACACCCCAAATCACTTCTCCACGGTTTGCCTCAAGAAGAAAAAAGGAAATTTCTCAGGGAAGTACAATCAGAGTAAAGTCAGTGAAGTTACAGGAAGATGCTTGTGCTGAGGTAAATTCAATATTACTTAACTCTGAAAATGATTTTCTTTATGTAGGTAGTGTAACCACAAAAATAGACACTATTTCTCAGAACCAGTGGAGAACAGAATTGCTTATTAATAATCAAGAAATTAGTTTTAAAATAGACACAGGTGCCATGGCAAATATATTGCCATCGCTTGTATTTTATTCAGTGGGGTTCTCACAAGGGGACATTTGTAAGTCCAATGTGGCACTTCGCTCTTACACTGGTGACGAGCTATATGTTCTCGGAACTTGTTTAATTACATGCAAGAAAAATAATAACTACTATAAAATAAACTTTCATATAGTAAATTCTAATACAGAAGCTATCTTAGGGTTAGAGTCAAGTACACATTTAAACTTAATAATGAAAATTGACAGTTTAGAGTCAAATACCATACAATACAGAGAATTAATTACAAAATACAAAGATTTGTTTTTGGGTATAGGCAATTTGGGTAACCCTTATCATATTGAAATTGATAAAAATATAAAACCTGTTATTTAGGCAACACATAAAGTAGCATTGCCACTAATGAACTCACTTAAAGAAAGCTTAGATGAACTTGTGAAATTAAGAATAATTGAAAAAGAACAGGGTGCTACAGATTGGGTAAATGCGCTTGTAATTGTTAAAAAGCCTAATAATAAATTACGCATATGCTTATACCCTCAAGAATTAAATAGGGCCATTAAGAGGGAACATTATAAAATACCAACGTTAGATCAGATAACAAGCAAACTAGCAAATGCTAAATATTTCAACACACTGGATGCGACACAGGGTTTTTATCAGATACCACTAGATGAGGAAAGCTCAAGACTATGCACTTTTGGAACCCCATATGGGCGATACAAATTTCTCAGACTTCCTTATGGCATAAAATCTGCACCAGAAATTTTTCAAGCGCGCTTTAAAGAAATATTCAATACGGAGGGTGCAGACGTGTATATTGATGATTTACTGGTGTGGGAATCCTCTAAGGAAGAACACGATAATAGGTTAATAAAAGTATTAGGGTTAGCCAGAGAACATAGGTAAAATTTAACCTACAAAAATGCAAATTGGGTCAAAGGAAGCTCACTTATATGGGGCATTTAATCACACAACAGGGTGTTTTGCCAGATTAATCAAAACTAAATGCAATTTCAAATATGGCTAGACCTGAAAACAAACAAGATGTCCAAAAATTGCTAGGGTTATTGACATGTCAGCAAATTTATTGACAAGTTCTCAGAAACCACTAAGAGACCTTCTAAAGATGTAGAATTCCAATGGGGAGAGCAGCACCAAGCAGCTTTTGAAAGCATAAAAAATGTGTTAAAAAGCAAACCTGTTCTACAATTCTATAATGTAGACTTACCTACTTTAGTGTCAGTCGATGCTTCAAAAGCTGGATGTGGAGCTGTACTCCTACGAAATAACCTACCTTGTGCTCACTCCTCAATGGCCTTTACCGAAACACAATCTAGGTATGCTCAGATTGAGAAGAAACTTCTTGCAATCGTGGTGGGACAACAATTCATGTTTGGAAGAAAAAATAATTGTAGAAACCGATCACTTACCACTGATAACTATCTTTAAAAAACCGCTTAACAAATGCCCTGCCCGATTGCAAAGAATGTTGCTACAAATACAAAAATATGACATTGACGTTGAGTACAAGAGAGGCAAAGACTTAATAATTGCAGATGCGTTATCTAGAGCTTACATAAATGATAACCAAAATATTGTCTATGACAAAGATATCTCTGAATATGTTTGTATGATAGTTTCAGAAATTAATATTACAAAAAATAAATGGTCAGAATTTAAACAATATACAGAAGGAGACCAGGAACTACAGGTGTTAAAAAAGACAATTTTAGATGGTTGGCCTAACAATTGTAACGGTAAATGTCTGTACCTCACAGGGCACCAGCTCGAAGGGCTCCGGCTAGAGACTCCTCTCAAGGGTGATTCGACCCCAAGTTTATGTCACACAAGGATAACAGAAGGGTTGTAAAAGTTGAGGGCGCCACTACCTTTTTAACGATAGAAACTACAAAAAACTAAGGCGGAAAAGGTAGAAACGCCTTGTAAAATTTAAATAAGTCGATAATAAAAAAGTTACTAAAAATCACCCGGGCGATATCTCCCTCAACTTTTATAGTTGAAGATTTTAAAAAAATGAAAGATAGAGTTAAAACAAACTTTTTAATTGATTCTGCCACAGGAAACGAATAGAGAAATTTGTACTTTTATCGGTACTTAGCTTGGATGAAGTGGTTTCCTGGAGAAGAAGTCAGGTCTTGATCCGAACTGATGAGTTCTGTTCTAGGGCGGTAGTTTGAGCTAGGGCTGTATCCTTGGCTATATTCTTAGGGTTATATTCTCGGGGTTATATTCTCCGGTTAAATTCTTCGGTTATATCCTAGCCTAGGGCTATATTCTTGGGTTTATATCCTCGGCGTTATATTCTAGCCTAGGGGCTGTGCTTACCTAGAAGTACAAGTGGATCAGGGATATATAGGAACTTGAATGAAATGGCACATTATGCTGGTCAGCTTTTCAGGTTAAACAAAAGGAAGGCAGTTATTTGAAAGTCAAAAAATTGAATTAATTTACTGAAAGCTTTCCAACATTATATGTTCCATGTTATAACAGTAAAAATAGCAATTATCGGCTAAATTTAAAAAATATACTAATGATCCGAAAGAAACTAATAATAGCAAAAAGTTATTTATTTAGTTATATGAAAAAATATCGTGCTTAGGAAATATATGGAACCGGCACTGGCGTTACGAGAGAATATTTTATAGGTTAACAGTAATTTATAAAAATGTTATTTTATAATTAAAAGAGTTATTTCGCAACTGAAAAAGCTTGAAAATGTTTGTATAAAAGTAAAACAGTGAATTATAAAAGAATATTTGGTTTAAAACTACCATATTAGTATATAAGAACAGTTTATGACCACGTGTTGAATTTAATTTCGTCTATCTCTGTAAAAAAATAAAGAATGCATACGAAAATTATATCGGACAGTACTTTAGAAGAAGCTTATTAATTATAAATTATGATTTTGAACTTACCACAGCAAAATTCATAAGATAGGTACTTAAGATATGAAAGATAGCGAAAGATGATCTGTCCCCTTAGGCGGTCGATAACAGAAAGGGGTGTTTCACGTGGCGTTGTGCAAAAAATGGGAGCGTCCGTTGGCAGACGTCAATTTTCTAACGGCCAGGGTTGAAGAGTTTGGGATCACAGAACTATAATTGGATGTGGCTAGTGACGACGAGCGCTAATTAAAAGGATTTATTCTGTAAAATCGAAACAGGTCGATAGACATGTTACACAATAATAATAAGGTACCAACCAGTATTAAACAGTATGTCCAGTTTAAATCTGACTTAACCGTTATTGATGAATTAATTTTCAAAGGAGAAGCATTTGTCGTTCCTAAAGGTCTTCAAAAAGAAATGTTATCAATAATACATTATAATCACATGGGTTTAAATAAATGTCTCTCGTTGGCCAAAGAATCCTTTTTTGGATTAATATGACAAATGACATTAAACAGAAAATCCTAAACTGTAACATATGCCTAAAATACTCAAAATCACAACAAGCAGAACCATTGGTTAGTCATAATATTCCTAGATTGCCATGGAATAAGGTTGGTTGTGACCTTTTTCACCTAAAAGGAAAGCAATACTTATTAACAATAGACTATTATTCTAAATACATTGAAGTAGAAGATTTAGGTGAGGACACAACCAGCCTACATATTATTGAAAAATTAAAAGGTATGTTTGCCCGACATGGCATTCCGTTGACTGTGATTTCAGATGGGGTGCCACAGTTTTCATCAAAAGACTTTGTAACATTTGCACATCAGTGGGAATTTGAACATGTAATGACGTCACCAACTTTTGCGCAGTCCAACGGAATGGCAGAACGAAATGTTCAAACGGCTAAAAATATTTAAAAAAAAACATTAGAGGATAATGGTGACATTTTTTTGGCTTTGCTTTTATATAGGAATATGAAAATTGACAATGAATACAGTCCTTCAGAGATAACAATGTCACGCAAATTGAGAACAATTATACCATCTGTAGAGAGTAACCTCGAACCCGAACAAATAAATTCGGAAAAATTTAATATGACTTTAGAAAATAAACAGAAAATATGTGAGACATATTACAACAAACATGTAAAAAATTTGAAATCATTAGAAGTCGGTACTCGAGTAACAGTTCAATTAAAACCAAAGAGTCTTTGGTTACCAGCAACGGTAACAAAAAGGATTAGAAATAGAACATACAAAATAAAAATGAAAAATGGCAGCGTTTTGATAAGAAATAGAAAATTTATTAGACCATCTCACAATCCTCTCAAAACAGAAAATCTTGCTTACAAACAAAGCCATCCTTCATTTTTAACACTATCAAAAGAAAGGAAAGAAGAGGGAATGAAATATTTCTTAGAGTTAGAAAACATTGCAGCACAGGAAGAAAAAGAAGAAAGCGAAATTAAAAGTCCATGTTTGAAAAACTAGAACACAATGGCATTCATTTAAATAAGGAGAAGTGCAAGTTTCTTCAAAATCGAGTTAAATACCTCGGATAATTTTTAGACAAAGAAGGGATTCGTGAAACACCTGAGAATATTCAATCAATTTTAGCCTGCAAAACCCCTACAGACGTACATGAAGAAAAATCATTCCTTGGAATGGTCACCTCTTACGGACGCTTCCTGAACCACCTAGCTACTCTAGCTACACCCTCATATAACCTGCTTTACAACAATAATGGAGGATTCAAGTGGACGAATAAAGAGGAAAGTAGTTTCCAGATAATTAGGAGAGAAATTGCTTCAGACAAATTGTTGGTACACTATAACCCGGAACTACCTCTGATCCTATCAGCGGACGCATCGGTGCAGTATTGGCCCATCTGATTGATGGAGTCGAAAGACCAATTGCTTTCGCATCCCGGGTACTGAACAATTCTGAAAGAAATTATGCAGAAATAAACCGTGAGGCATTAGCGATTTAATGGGCAGTATCTAAATTTGAGCACTATCTTTACTGCCGAGAATTCACTTTGTATACTGACTATGTTCCTTTCACCCACATATTCTGTAAAAAGCAGGACCTCCCTGTAATCACTGCGAGTCGACTTCTAGGATATGCTCATCTTTAACTTCAACATCAAGTACCGTAAATCTTCCCAAAATCATAATGCAGACACCAAACAACTCGCGAAAAATTGTTCAAAATATTCTGACTGCAACTAACCCACCCAAAACTCGCAACCATTACTAGGAATATCCTTCAAAATCGTGGGAAAGAATTCACAACGAGTACGCAGGACCTTTTATGGGATCAACATTCTTCCTTGTGGTGGATGTTCTTTATAAATGGATTGAAACATTCATGGTACCAAGTACTTCATCGATTAGTACCATAAAAATTTTAGAATCCTTGTTTGCACAGTACGGTATACCCGAGACAAAAGTATCTGATAATGCGGCTTGCTTCACGGGTTCCGAATTTCAGATATTTTCACGGAGTTATCATATATCCCACAAAACCTGTGCCCCATTCCATCCAACGGCTCATGGACAAGTAGAAAGATATGTTGTTACCTTCAAACAAGCGCATCGATGTCTACAATCTTATCCAGGTACAACACAACAGCGCCTGAATACATTCCTATACGCTTACCGTCGGGCTCCGAACATCACCACTGGATGCAGCGCAGCCTTGGACTGAACTGGACATACTGAGACCTGACCCTATCAAAGCCGTTATCGAAAAAAGGATAAAAAGGTGAAACTTCATTCTATACTAAAGAGTTTTCACCAGGAGAAATTGTTGCTGTTCGAAGCAGCCAAAGCCCGAACAAAAAGTGGGCCATTGGACAGATCTTGGCCAAGGATGGAGACTTGAACTACACAGTTCAAGTCAAGGGAGAAATGTGGAGACGACATGTCGACTAAATGCAGAAGGTAGGAGACCAAATCGTCCCGGAGCCCAACATTCCCCAAGTGATTCATCCAGGTGGGTAGCTATTTGACTGCCATATTTTGTTGTACAAATTGAGTAGCAATGCTTTGAAATCGGATGGTAGACGATTAATCATTTCATAGCATATTGAGTCAGGTCCCGGGGATGATTGCTTAGAACAGGAAAGAGCATATTCAAATTCGATTAGAGTAAAGGGTGAGTTATAATGGAGATGTTTACGTGAGGAAAAGTTAAGAGGTAGTTCTTGTAGGCTTTTGGACTGTAAAAATTCTTCTTCGTAATTCTGATTGCTGCTTGCAGCACAGTAATGGCTGGCCATGCATTCTGAGATTATTTGTGGACAATCGGATATCTCGCCAGTTTCTGTCCGCAGATATTTGAGTGGTGGTGAAAAATTACTTCCAGCAACCGCCTCGACTTTTCGCCATACCTCTGATATAGTTGTACTAGAAGTCCGAATCCGGAGGGCTCCTGACCGTCTGAACATGTAGAAGAGAATTCTCCTATGGGGGAAGAGATATTATGTACCTATCGTTTTGACCAATTGCTAGGCAACGACGTTTTTGTCAATGAACAATTATTATGGTGTTTTGACACATGTTCTATGTAACTTTAATTAAAAAAAAATTAATTCATTTGGGTTTTCGATCATTTGAACACCAAAAGTTGGTTGTCAGACAGACTTTGTAGAACAATGTCGATATAATATATATTTTATTTAAATAATAAAAACTTAACAAATAACACATGGCGCAGTCAGTAAAATGTCTCTGAATTGAATTAAATAATAATTAAACTATCAGGCGACGAAAAAAGCAATCATCAGAGGAGTTATGAGATTCCAATGAAAGTCAAGGGCAACAGATTCAGGTGCAAACCCTTATTTTTAATTATAATATCTTCCTCTATTGCAACTTTTTTCCGTTTTCTTCTTTTAAATCTCTCATATCTTGTAGCTGCAGAGTCTGGTTTCTCACTAGTGGTGTAGCCCATATTTTGGGTAGAAATCCAGTCAGGATGCATATTTTCTTATAAGGCACTAACTAACCTTCGATAAAATGTCAAGAACACACACGCCAAGTTTTAAATTGTGATTTAGCTTTGACGTCTTTTAAGTTGTGATTCACTGAGAGGACCCCGTTTTAAAGCAGTAATCCAAGCATCGCGCCGTTGCACAGAGAGATCAATTAAATAGTCGCTCGCTTCGTTAAAACAGCCGGTCATTGAAAAAAAGATACATTATCTCTCGCTCCCTGCATTGCACACTTATAAACACTACAAAACGATGGCATTGTAGATAATTTTAAGAACCTATTACTAATTAAAGTCCAACTATTATCCGTAGTTTAGTAGTAAATAATGAAAAGTAAATAGAATATGACATGGGTCCTCCAGAACAATATGGCCGACCTGTCAGTGACGTCATTATGGAATGGTCTATACTAATTTTGCTGAAAAACTAAGAAATTGTAATTATGTTTGAGAAGTCGAGGATGTATGTATGTATGTATGTATGTAAATTGGGGTGACATTCACTGAGACCTAAAAGATCTATTGTGCCCCCTTACTTCTACTTAGTTCCTGAGGAAAGTCTCAGAAACTAGTAGCTCCTATAGTACTATTTCCCGGATGAATTTTAGCAGATCTGCAGGCTTTAACTTGGGTAAATGTCCCTCTTCTATCCAGTAATCTCCAAGGTGTTGTGCCCTAGGATTCTGAATTGCTGTGCAGTTCGCAAGTATATGGATGGAGGTTTCTTCTTCCATACCACAGAATCTACATTCTTCTTCCTCCACTATTTTGAGCTTTTTCAGGTGCCCATTCAGGCGACAATGTCCCGTAAGGATCCCTGTTAAAACTCTTAATGCGGTTTTACTTTGACTTATGCATTCATTTGATCTCAACAGGTTGTAGTCACCCAGAAGAATCTTCGATTGCCTAAGTCCTACTAGATCTTTCCAATTGTCAGATCTCCTCTTTTCTTCGGCTTTGCCTATTTCTTCCAATATTACATTGGAGGTGATACCGCAAAAGGTTCCGGCCCCCAAAAGGGTGTTCCAGTCCCCTTCTTTGCTAGTTCATTTGCTATTTCATTTCCTTCTATCCCTGTGTGTTCTGGAATCCACAGTAAGGTGACTCGCCTAGTTCATTTAGTTTGCCTAGGCATTACCACACCATTTTGGAACTGATAACACAAGAGCTCAGTGCTATAATGGCTGCTTGACTATCCGACATTATGATAATCCTTTGCCTTCTATATCCTTATATTGAACTGGGCACACTTTCTTATGGCGTGAATTTCCGCTTGAAAGATACTCGGGTTTTTCCCAAGCTTTCAGAGTGTTTGGTTCCTGGCCCGTACACTCCTATCCCAGTTCCTTCTATTGCTTTTGAGCCATCTGTGTACCATTGAATGGCATTCTTTCCAAGTCTGGTAATGGTATTTGGATCCCATTCCTTCTTGTTGCTTAATTCCGTAACGAATTTCTTTGACAAGTTATACTTTTTCATCATACCATCTTGTGGCATTTCCCAGGTTTTCTGATTTCTAAGAAGTAAGGAGGTGGTTTTTGTTAATGATTCTCTCTCTACTTAGTCTATATCTTGTTCTTTCTGCAACACTTTTCACCACCATATGTAGTGGTGTGAGGTTGAGAATAACTTCCTTGGCTGCCGTTTGGCGAGTTCTCATTGCTCCTGTAATGTACATACAGGCTAGTCTTTGAATTTTTGAGAGGTTTTCTCTCGTTGTCAATAGGCTAGTTCTACTACTCCACGCAATGGCTCCATAAGTGATAATTGGTCTCACTATGGTAGTGCACATCCAGCTCAGGATTTTTGGGTTGCACCCCCAATTTCTCCCTGCCAGATTCCTGCACACTATTAGAGCCATTTTTGCTTTGTATATAATCTCCTTTTCGTGTTTGTTCCACAGGAGTTTACTGTCTAGAGTCAAACCTAGATACTTGACTTCTTGTCTCCATTCAACCTTGCTCCCATCAAGTTCAATGGTTTTGAGGTTGAGCTTTCTTTTCTTAGTGAAGGCTATTAAGATGGTTTTGGTGGGGTTGATGTTAAGTCCCACTTGCCTACACCAGCTGTTTGTATAGTTCAGACCCTTTTGTACGATGTCACGAAGGGTATTTTCGAATTTTCCCCTGGCTGTTATGGCAATATCATCAGCATATCCTTGTTGTGTCTCTTTTTCCAGCTTTTGGAATGAAGGTTACTATTGCCCTTCTCCATGCTTCTGGTATATAACCCAGTTCTAAGCTGCTTCGACTGATCCTAACCAAATGTGGTAGAATTTCGTATTGTCCTTGCTGGAGCAATGCTGGGAAAATTCCATCCCGGTGCCTTGAATGGTGAAAAGGTGTTCATAGCCCATTTTAACCGTTCGTTACTACAAATGTGCTTAGCCGTTGTAGTACTTTCTCTCGAAGGTCTGTTATGACCTTCGAGACGACTATCTCCCCTATTTGGGCTACTCCCAGGAAAATGAGTTTCTAGTAGTCTAGTCTAGTTTCACTCTTTCTTCATCATTTTCGGTATATTTACCGTCTGGCTTCCTTAAAGCCATATCTTAGTTAATCCCCGCCATCCTGTTGGTTTTCGGGTTGGGTATTACCCTCTTCCATCACGGTGATGTCCCCTTCTGTAAGAGTGCTGTCCCCTTCCTCCGACCCAAACTCCATTCCCTCCTCGAACATCGGCGACTCCTCCCCAAGGAGTTAAGAGATGTGTAGAATTTCTACACTATTCAAGTCGTCCCTAGCCTTGGAGGAGATAGAAACCTTCTCAGGGTTTCTTTCCTCTTCTTCTCTGAGGCCATGTACGGGGATTTTCCCAAACCGATTATGTATGGTGAACCCGTTGTTCATGATTTTTTGACAGGATAGATTGTCTATTCCTGCCCTCAAGCTCTCTGCCTGCCTTTGCTCTCTTCATTAAGGTTGGGGACCTTCCATTGGTCTGTTACCAAACCTTCATTCTGCGCTTTTATCAAGCGAAGAAGTTTTCCTTCCTCTACGCCTTTGCTTCTTGGGAGAAAGATCGTAGCGGTGTGCATTTTTGGGATGTTTTCTCCCTGGCACACCATTAGTTCTACTCCCTTTCAGCTGTGGTATTATCAACTGGAGCCATTCTGCAGTCTTTGGTGTTTCACAGTCGATTAGAACGACTCCTGGTCTGAAATGTATTCCAGTAAACTGGAGCTTATACTCCCATCCAGCATACATTTCTTCTATTATTGCGTTCTCCAGCAAGGTTTGGTCGTCCGCACTGAGAGTGGTCTCAGGGTACGCCCTAGGGAGAATTGCCATTCTTATTATTTTAGCTGCAGCTGCATAGCTGAAGAAGGGATGGCTATTTTACCCTCCTTTTTCTTCTTCACCTGTACTAGCGGTGACTGGGCTGTCGCCTCTTCCCGCTTCCGTTTTTCTCCTTTAGGAGGGATGTTCTTCTCCGTGCTCAAGAAAGCGAAGATACCATCTTACCCCCGCTCCACTAAGTCCACGCCTCAGTGGATCGTCCCTTCCTTCGGGTTTACCCAGTTCAGGAAGGATTGGGGTTTTTCTACTTTTTTTTCCAGGATTTTTCCCGAAAACTCTCAGCAGTTAAGGAGGTTGAGGGTATGGGTGCCCCTGACGTTCTCATCTCCTGTTTGTCTACAGCCTCCTCTACACGAGGGTTGCTCGCGCGTGAGGGAGGTGCTACAGTTTTTTTGGGCACTGCGGATACATTGCTCCGACTTGTGCCCGGTTGCGGTACTTGCCCGCTCAACTTTTTCTGTTTCTTTTTTCTTTCCATGGATGATCCCACGAGTAGCTAGGGAAGTATAAGGTCCACTCCCGCAGAGCCCCGCATGCAGGAGTAAGGGTGATTAAACTGGATGTCTCCAGGTATCCAGAGTCCGCATATTAGCGATCAAGCTTCCCCTTGACCACGCAGTCCTCGGCATATGCTGTTCCACCTTGACTTGAGTGGTATTTTATTGTGGTCTCCTTCCACTTGGCCCGCTGTACAATTAAAATTGGTGGGATAGGAAGTTCTTATCTCATAAATATAATTTATCATTGTCATATATATTTTATTAGAAAATAATGTATATACAATAAACTAATTAGGAGATAACATCATATTATATATGTACAGTACTATTTGAGACATTAATATTCAGTTAGGAAAATACTTATCAAAAAAATAAAATTGAAAGCTTATTTACAGTTTTCTTATACATTAAATAAAATATACATTATTTAAGAAAAAATTAAATTAAATTAAGGGCAGGTTTATCAATGCCCAGTTAAATCTGTCACCTACGTAGCCCTCAGCTATCTCTAGTCTCGGTTGCATTAAAAAGTGTTGATCAATGCATCACATGACCCACAGGAAGCTAATTGGAGACTATGCATTTGGCAACCTTGTCCGTAATATCAACGTGGGTCAGAATCAGAATGTAAATTCATCATTATAATTTGGTGCAAGGAGGATCACCCGTTTCATGAAATATACATATTTATACACTGAATAAAAAATATAGAAGTAATGGTTTTTATTTTTGTATGTTACCGCAAACTTACTCTGGCAACACCGTAGGTAATGTCACTTGTCAGTGTCAAAACTGTGGTGGTACTGTTATTTTTATTTATCGATTGTATTTGGTCTGTGTTTATGTATGAATTGTTTACTTTTGTTGGTTTATTTCAATGACGTATTAAAGATAGACCAGACTTCACACTTTATTGGCAAGTACAATAGCGAATCATTTCGGAAGGGTTCATTTAAACTATTTCATGAAAAACTTTTTTATAGACTAAATAATGTACGTTATTAATAAGTGTAAATTATATCAAAAATCGTAACTCTTGAACAGGCGAATTTTTAAAACATACCTACGAAGTTAAAACAAGTTTTGCAATACAGATTGTAAACATGTTCATATGATATTGAAATATTTTTTATTTTGTTATCACAGAACTAAGGAATGAATGTGAGTTGATGAAGAATAAAATAGATGCAATTAATCAATAATCATAATATTAAAAATTTATTGTTCCCAACAATTATTTACAATTATATGATAAGAATTAGAACATAAAGTAACTAACACTCAAAATCGAACTGTTTGACAGTTTAATAAATCACTTTTTTCACTACTAGCCTCTAAACCTAACTTTATTGACTTTTGTTGAGGTAGTAAAGTTGTTCATTATTAACCAAGGTAGAAAAATACAGAGCCTACTTGATTAGAACTAAATCTCAATCTATTTGACAGAATGTGAGGTTAACTCATGCAAATACAAAAAAGGGCCGTTCGGCAATTAACTCCGAAATGAGGAATGATAGGAGTGGAGCAGAAGCAGATTTCTCGTAGAGTGAAAGGATCATTTCTTACCGAACTGTCAAACGAGGGACATCTATCAAACGTCAAACTCAAACAAATGTCATTCGGTGTAATATTTTTGTGGTTATATTTTAGTATTTTTATAAAATATGAATAATTATTACTTCGCAATTGTAAACAATGTAACCTAAAATGCGTATAAATTTTATTTTTTGGCTGGAAATGCGCATATTCACTCCTAAAACCCCACCTCGCCGAGGTGGTACAAACTCTTTTCACACCACTCCACAGTAAACGAACCATTTAAAGACTGCTCCTTTTACTCGTTCTGTAATAACCGAACGGTTTAAAGAAGGGAGGTGTGTACTGAGTTAATGGAGTAGCATTGCCGAACGGCCCTCATAATATGAAAATATTATATACTGACATTTGTGTTTTATATTTGACAGATGCATGAATGATTTGATTTTTAAGAAAATTTTGAAATTCATATTCGATTTTTATTAGTTTTAAAAACTAATATTTAAAAAAAATACCAGTAGTGAAAAAAATGCTATATGAGCCACGGTAGAAAAGTGTATTAATGTCTCGGATACATTAAAGACCTCGAAGCTTCGCTTCTCGGTCTTTAATGGACCTCGACAATAATAACTCACTTTTCTACCTTGGCGCATAATTACTATTATAAGCAGTTTTTCATTTTATTGAATTCGTATTTCGTAGTGAAGTCGAATGTCTATATATTACTCCAAAATATCGAATCCCTTGTCTTTTACCTATTCCACGCTTATGTTAATATAACCTTACTTGTGAAATGACCGATTATCTGTCTTATTCCATGAATTTTTACAAACTACACATTTTCTCACCATCATAAATGTCTTCTAAGCACTAAAATAAACAAATTACAATACAAAGCCAAATAAAAGCACAATTATGATTAAAATCCGAACCGAAAAAAATAACGAGCAGGACTGTAAGCTGGTCATTCAAAAATCTTCAATATAATATTGTTATACGAGATTTGGCATCATGTAAGCAGAGTCTCGTCTTAAACATGTTGGGGACAACCAAAATGTAAACAAGGCTTGTCTTTCTTTAATACGTCATTGGTTTTGAAAAATATTCACAAAACAAAAAAGACTTCAGAGCGACAATTATTGATAAAAGTATTCATTAATTAATAGTTAATATTAATTGGACGCTACTAAACTACTATAAATAAATCAAAATAGAAGCTTTTCGATTTCGCCCTAAACAATGATGATACATCGAAATTATACAAAATGTGAGCAAACAATAATAACACAGTTGACAGTCAGAATCACGGAACACCACTTTCTCGTCTTTAACTGTATGTTCCATGGTTAACATCAACTTGATAGTGGCAGCTAAGATAGCCGAAAGTTTGACTGCCAGCTAACGCAAGCTGGCAGTTGATAAGCATTTTAGCCAACAGCGAAGATTTAGCCGAAGGCTACAATATTTAACCGAGCATTGATAAACCCGCCCTAAAAGTATGTAGATAACACAAAATAGTTATTTATGCAACAAGTGCATGAAGTGGTGCTTTTTTCACGAATGCAAAAATTGACACTCTATGCACGAGTTGCATACAATATATTTGCTACGTGCATGCAAAAACCAAAAAGTGTGTTATTTAGGTTGCTCTAAATGGATTAAAAATGGCGTCGATTTTAATGTTGATGTTTGTCATGATGACAAAACGCTAAGTAAAATGACAGATGAGTGCAATAAAGAACTAGTTTTTTTCCAACTAAATAGTGTTCAATAAAGTTTTGTTTTTTGCATGAACGAAAAAAAATTATATTTTTGCTTGAAATGCAGAATTTTATCTAAACTTTACAAATAAATATACCAATTGGGTTTTTTCTCTGGTACAGGTTGTTTTATTTTATTTATCGTTATGACATTGAAAAATAAAATAAATTTCGTGAAAAACAATGATTTAATGAAATAAATAAAATCTCAGACTAAATAAACAAGAGACCAAATTGTTTCCAATTTCAGGGATAGCCAACATCGCTCTATCGTTCTTTTCCGTATCTTTCTTTCCTAGTCACATTGTTGTCATACTTGACAAAATTATGACAAAATATCTGATTGATTTTTAGAAAATGTGAAATAATTTTGCGAAATCTTCAGTATTATTTGTATTACTAAAATACTCATTAAAAATATGGTTTGAGTAGTAGGACACATTGCCAACTCTATTTTTGAGAATACAAAATTTCAACTATATTCATTTTGGAATCCGTGTGTTTGGTTCGAAAACACTGTCACATTTTAACTGAGAGACCAATTCATAGTTACCAAACAAGAAGAAAAATTTTTGATGTTTATTTAACAATTCCCTCCTCTGAATTGGTGAAAAATTCCATCGCTTCAATGCCAAAAAATTATACAATCATCTACCTTTAGAATTAAAAGTGGCAAATACATTAAAAAAAGTTCCGAAAATTGATGAAGGCATTTCTGCTTGAAAGACCTTATTACCCAGTGGCAGAATTCTACAATATACCTACCCTAGACTTTTGAATTCCTTTGGCATAATTCAGTGTTTAGTACAATGTACGACACCGGGTGGCCTAGTGTATTTTAGCCCATTTTAAATGCCACTTTTTTATTTTTTGGAAACTTCAATCTGCCCTCTTTCTAGAAAGGTGGAATTTGTGACAGTTTTCTAAATTCGTACAAAGGAGCCAGTTCTGCATTAAGGGAGTTTGTATATCACGTTAAACTCACGGCCCTTAAAAATTTGGAACAACCTACAGAAACTTTTGGGACATGTTATTGGTGTGAATATTAACTAGAAATTTGGATCCATATCCACATAAAAGTTTTCAAATTGATCGAAATAATTCTGTTTTACCCACATCAACAGAATTTATAAATTATTTAGAAAATAGGGCAATGGCTTTTGAGTCAATCTCTGCTTCACAAAACAAAATTAAGGTATCAAATGTAGCTGTTTAAAATACGAGACATAAAAATGAAATTACTTGTCAATTTTGCTTTTACAATTGCAACAGGATTGAGTCAGCAGCAGTTGTAGATAGAATAAAATTTGTTGAAGAAAATAACTGTTGTAAAATCTGCTGAAAACACTCACATAGGAAAGTGTCGATTCAGTTTCAAGTGTCACACTTGCAATAATTTAAACCACAACATTTGCACCTCATCAGTACAAGGTAAATGTCATCCGTCCAGGAGCAGTGAGAGCATAATCCTGGACTGGAGACAACGCTAAAACCACATTAACCTCAGTAAAGGAAATGCTAAGAATGCGATAACAGCGACATCCCCACAGACCAAAATTCTATATTGACAAAAAACCATCACCGAACCATAATATCTGAAATACTTTTTAAGATACGGGCATTTAAAATGGGCTCAAATACACTTGGCCACCCGGTATTATAATATATCAAATATTTGTATATACTTCTTAGTTAGCATTTTCATTTTTTTGAAATGTAGTGGTGGATTTTAAATTTTAAGTTTTCCTGACAATAAAGCTTATCTCCCTCTCTCTCCCTCTCTCTCCTTTGCACTAGTCACTGACTACAATATTGCCCATCAGGAACTATTGATAAATTCTCCTCTCTCACTCTCATTACTTGTTTTCAAACAATGTTGGATCGGATTTACACGCATTTTATGAATGAATAATTTTGTCTCGTGCTCCTTTTAGTCTAAAGTCAAAACATCGGATAAAAAAAAATCTAAAACTAATTCTGTTTCCATATTCAGCAACAATCTACTTTTTAAATGAAAAATAAGATTTTTAGGAAAGTATAAAATAAGCTCGTAGTACATTTTATGTTAAACTAAGACTTTGATTTCAATTTGAACATGGATGTATTCATTCATTAATTATTACAACTAAAATGTGCTTAACGCCAAGAAAAAAATATTATCTGGTAATACTGAAAAGTAGAGTGCGCAAGACATTACTTCAATTTAAAGTTATTAAAAAATAATTGATGCACTATTTCAATATCTAACGAATTTTTGGTGCAATTTGAAATTGGACAGTACTTGTACGGGGTGGTGATTAATGGTAATAGGCAAAATTTCAACTATAGGTTCATAAGACAAAAATTATCATATTTAACGCCACGATTTTTGAAGTTTTTCACCATCTGTCACTTGAGTACTTTGAAGTTTCACGTAAATTTTTCAATTAAACGTCAGTGTATGTCAACGTTTTCTTGTTATATTTTCCTATTTTTTGCTTTATTTGGTAGGCAAAAAACAGTTGTGTGTCACACATGCAGGAAAAGCTTTAGCCGCCCTTAACTACCAGCTGCCCTCGCTTCGCTACGCTCGCACGTGCATCTATAATAGTATCGGGATGCTAAAGCTCATTTTCTGCCCTTCTACTATTACACAATGCTTTTATTCAATTATAACATCAAATTGTCAAGATTGTATAAACTCTACAAAAACATAAAGTTAGTGACTCTATCTTCGTCGGTTACCCTAATTTCGTCAGTTTTGAAAGCTTTTGTATTGTATTAAGTATCAACGTCACCTATTATAAAATTCGCTGACTTTGAAGAATTCCTTAAACATCCGGCAACAACGCTGGTTACTACCCCCCCCCCCCCCCATAAGCGAATACAGAAATTAATTGCATCTATTCCCAAGTCATGGGCAATAGGATGCAGGAAAGTTTTTTTGAATATGTTGCTAACATATTTCACCCATGGTTAATGAATAATAATGTGGAAATGTCAATTATCATGTCTGTAGATGGACATACATCACATCTGACGCTGCAGTTGAGCAAATTTTGTAAAGAAAATGGTATTATTTTAATCAGTTTGTTTTTTAATTCAACACATATAATCCAACCATTAGATGTCGCTGTGTTCCACTCACTGTAAGCTATTTGGAAAAAGAAAACTCAAAACTGGAGAATTGACCGTAAACATGAAAAATTTGGTAGAGAGCACTTCGCTCAACTTCTCAAAACTGCGTTGGAGGACCAGGAAACATTACCAAAAAGCATGGAAAATGGATTCAAAACCTGCGGTTTGCGCCCATTTGGTACAGAGAATATTAAATTTGAGAAATTCTTCAAAACTGAACAAAGAAATGTTGAAGAGATGACTGAGAGAGAATTGACCGAAACTGATAGAATTAGATTTCTATATTACAGCAAAGTTGATATTTTCAAATCATCTGGTTCTTTATGGATTGGCGACATAAAAGACACAAGCCTCTTGAACTTTTGGAAACATTTAAAAAATCCGAATGAACAGAACTTAACACATAATATAGCATCTCCTATTGTTGTCGTTTCAGTTGACTTTAACGATTATAATTTAGCTGATACGACCGATGTTATACTCGTTGATGACAATTTTTTCAATGCACAAGATACAGATTTTGTTTCACTCTCAGATTTTATTATTGCTGACGTTAGTGTAACTACTAATGATATTGACATAAATTTACTAACGAATGGAACAGCATGCTCAATTTTGGGTGATGAGAATCCAGAACATATTAAAGAATTCGTAGAAACAAAGAGCATCAATGAATATAGTCTAGAAAATAATGAGAAAAGTAATGAACCGGAGAAAATAAGTAACATATCCGCATCAACATCGGAGAACAATGAAGAAAAACAGACAGCAATATGTACAGATGACCCACAAAATTTTAGGAAACTTGAGAATACATATAGTGAAAATAGTCAACGAATTAGAGAAAATAACAGAAACAATGTATACAAATACTTAGAGGAGGATAAAGAATCAGACAGAACCACAGATATGGTGGATACAGATGGAAATTCAATCAAAAAAAGTTGATCCAAATACGAATAGTAAAAATATGCCAAGTTTTTCGGAGATCATAAAGTTGGTAAAAATAACAGAAACTACTTATACAGAAAATTTAGGGAAGAATATAGAATCAAATTTAATCACTTATAATACGGAAAAACCAGAGCATGCTGAATGGTTAACAAGTGGAAGTATTTCGGAAAATATGAATGAAATTGAAATGTTAGATAAAGCAGCATCTGAAATGGTACCGGAAAGTGTTAATAAAGTAGACGCAAAAGGGACATATGAATCTATTACTAGTTTGAATCCTCAAATACCTAACCAAAAATCTGAGTTGATTGACATAACACCTGACAAATCGACAAAAACACGACCTAATATCGCTACTCCTTATATTTATTCTAGGAACCTAAACAAACAGAAAGTAATCCACATAAACGAAAATTGAAAGAAAAAATTCCGGCTGTTGTCTCTTCAATAGATTGGGAGGCTTACCAACAAAGAAAGGAAGACAAAAAGTTTAAAGAACTTCGCGAAAAGGAAGAAAGAAAAAAAGAGAATGGAGAGGAATACCAAGCAGACTGAAAATGACCAAGAAAAAGAAAGGAAAAGAAAAAATGACACCAAGAAGAGAAAAGATGATAAGAACAGCAAAAATAACACAAAGCAAAAAGATGTTTCAGAAACTGAAGACTCTGAGAAAAAAAATGATAATATGCTGGACTATGAAAAAGTGATACTTCCAATTTAAGAGAGGGAGACTACATTGTAGTGAAGTACGAGGGAGTTTTTTATCCTGGGATGGTAATCAAAGTGGATCGTCTAAAGAAAGACTTCACCGTGAAATGTATGTGGAAGGCGGGAAAGTATGTTTTAACGTACTCAGAAAAATATTTGATATATGTGCAATTGAAAAACCAAAGATGGTAACTGCAAGAGGACTTTTCAATATAATCGATTTTCCGAAAGAAGTTACTCAAATCCTAGTCGGTAGTTAGTTAACTAAATAGTTAAATGTTTTATTTTTCATAGTGTTTCTTTATTATAGAGTTTACATTTTTTTGTCTATTTTCGGAAAATAAAAAATAAACAATTGTTTTTCTCTACGTATGTACTTATTCCACTATTCCAACCAAACTAATGAATATGACGAATTTTGGGACTAAGATATGACGATAATACAGTACAAAACTGACGACATTATAGAGCTGGTATTTTTGATATATTTATTGGAATATAATAAAAAAACAGATATTCTTGAAATAAATGAAAAATCCATCAATATTTGAAATAATTGAATATTACACTAAGATAGCTTTCAACTCAATACGTTAAAGTATATATTTGTTATAGCATGGCAAAATTGGAAAACAGGTAGGCTTATGGCTTCTGCTGACGAAAATAGGGACATTTACCTTACTTATTACAGACTTTGATAGAAAGTAAAAACAGTTCTTCAAACTTCAAATTCTAAGTGCCTTTTCTTAACTGGCTATTCGCTCATAAACCATTAATCAGAAAGTTGCTAGCTTCATCTTTAATTATATGACGATTTGTAGTGGCAGTTGCAAACATTTAGGAATCCTTAATTTTCAGTTTTCTTCTAAGACATACGGTTCAATACTTATTTTAAATTGATTTTTGCAAATTACAACTAATATACTATAATGAAATAGTAGAAACCGTATATCGGTTTAACACCTCATTTTGACTGGCCGGACGTAAATAAACTCCGTTGCACATAAGAAGAAGCCACGTGAAGTTTGCCAACTATCTTGCGCAGAAACCAAAATCGTTCTTGATTATCTATGTCTTCTCGTAAAGACTGTTTCATGCTATTGTCGTTACAAACGTTTTTTCGCCGACATCCATTTTATTATTGACATTTGAGGTTGTGTTTGAAGTAATTATTTACTGTTTTTGATTTTTAAATATTTTAAGACGTTTAGCTAGTTTATCTGCAAGTGTTGTGTGTTTCATTTGGTCTAAAACCATGCCTCCTTAAAAACTTGTTGGTGTTAAAGGAAAAATTATCCATATTATTATAATTTTGTGTTAACTTACAAAATGTGAAAACGTTACGCTACTGATTTGAAGTCGAATGTCAATTTTACAATATGGCGCTGGTTTTGACAACAAGTTCGCCCATACGACTGCAACTTCAAGTGGGTTCTTCTTACGTGAAACGAAGTCTACTGAATGCACCTAATATAGCTCAAAAATGCACGGTCGTCGGAAAAAGTTCATTATACTCAGGAAGTGAATGCAAAGTTTAGCTTAAATTGGATTAAATTGCTTCAAATCACTCCAAAAGTGTTTTGGATCGTTAAGAGGTTGTGAAATATTAAAATATGGCACCAATAAAAGTAATCACAGGTTCAACTAATATTTAAAGTAACAAAAAATGTAATAAGTGAATATTATCGTTTTCAAATTTCTTAAATCAGAAATTTCGTAATTTCCGATAGATTCAAGTTGGTTTTCGAACTCCGAAGAAAAGTACCCTTGTTTATAGATTTATAAGAAAATTCAAGCTGTAGTAGGATAAGAAGCAGAAATATTTTATTTGAACTTTTTTTTTTCAAAGTATCGGAATCAGATTCACGTCCACATTGGCCATAACAACTCAGCCATACCAGGTGCTTTTTATGTACTAATTAGTTTTCCTTTTGACGAGTTTGTTGCTCACATGGCAACCGAGAAAATGATGATAATGCCAACTTTTTTGGAAAGCTAGTCTTATCATGCTATAAAAAATGGCTGCTAATTACTTTCTCGATCAGAATAATCATCCTTATTATGTAACTTCATGAAATCGAATGGGGATGATTCCGTCGAATCGGGAAGTCCGCAAATGGGAATGTTTGGTTCTGATCGGGTCAACGCAAATCGGAATTCAGTAACTCGCATCGAAGTCTTAAAACTTGGCTTGCACTTGACGCATTTTCAGATAGCTTCGTTATTTGCAGTGTAAAGCTGCACAAACTACTGTTTCTCAAATTAGATTTGCTAAAATTGGGATTTGAACAAGTGAGTCTCGAAGTATATCCGGATTATCTTTTTGCTCCAGCAAAAACTACTAGTGTTGAAGAAAATGAAGCTGACTAATGGAAGCCCAACATGAAAATCTAATATTACTGCTCTCAGATATATCACCAATACCTCAAGTAACTTCAAGGGGAACGAAAAGAAAACGAAAATACAGTGGCTTACAACTTTTAATAACCACTCCCAACTTGGAGGGACAAAAAGAGAAAGTATGGACGCAAAAGAGGAGCTTGAAAGACGCAAAATTGTGAGACGAACAATGAAATGTTTGGTGATATCTCCAGGGGATGCATAAGAAAAAACTGAGCCAATTGGTAGCATACTAGCTGTTGAATAAAAATGACGTGGTGTGACTTTTCTGTAATTATCTCTACTCTAGTCTAAGCCTAATAGATTTTTTTTGAAATATCAAATTTTCCCGGAGGGGGCAATCGCAAAATGTGTCGGGAAGTCTCCAAAAGCCAAATCTTTCATGTGACTTATATCTGTGGATATGAGTAAGGTAGCATCGAGGGATAAGACGCGGCGGGGAATATGACACGACTGTCCCATCTCCGTTATGTAGTTATCTATGGTCTTTATGATCTGATCATCCTATTTTTTAGCGCCATTTTGAAAGCTCTATTTTATGTTTCCTTCTAGATTTTTAATTGGTTTTATGAATTCTATCGCATTGTATGCCTTCCAAAATTAATATTATATAGTTAATTTGGTCATGTGGGTCTTTGTTATGATTTAATTATTTTATGAATAAAATGGTGGCTAGCTAGTGATATAACGCTCATTGTGATCCAGTGATATGACGCGCGTCATATCCCCGTCTCTTAGGAACTTAAGTATCTATTTTTTTTACTTTTTCAGAAGTGCCAAACTACAAAGCAAAGGGGCTGAGAGGGACTTCGTCGGAGGAAAATCTTCTTGCTGCTGTCCAAGCGGTTACTGATGGATCATCCATTAGAGGAGCAGCAAAAGCGAATAGAATACCTGAAAAAACTCTACGCCATCGTTCAAAATCAAATAATCTCGTCAAGGGAAAGCTAGGACAACCACCCAGTCCTTGGCTGGGATGTAGAGAAAAAAATCGTTGTACACGCGAAGAGACTGCAAAAGGCTGGATATGCCCCAACAAAAACTGCTCTGCGCAAGATGGCGTATAATTTGGCAGAGAGAATGGGTAAACTCCCATTCATACATTTCTGTGAAAAAAATCGTACTGCAGGCAAGGGGTGGCTTCAAGCTTTTCTTAATCGGAACCCTACTCTTTCGATAAGGAAAGCCAAATGGGTGTCCAAGGCCCGAGCAGACGGAATGAATAAACAGGAGGTCGCAGATTATTTTGCCCTTTTAGAAAGTACTCTCTCAGAATACAACTTATTCACTAAACCTGCTAATATTTTCAACGTAGACGAATCGGGTCTTTAGCTAAACAACCCACCACAACACGTTATAGCTGCAAAATGAAGCAAGTCCGTTCAATCTCGACAATCAGCAGAGCAAGGGGAAACCATAACAGTAGTAGCTTGTTGCAATGCCGAAGGAACTTTTCTACCTCCCTACATCATTTTCAGGGGTGTGAACAAGCAACAAGCGTGGCTAGATAAACTACCTAATGGCGCAAAGCTGGTAATGGGAGGAAAATCAGCGTACATAAACGAACAACTTTTCTTAAATTGGCTGGAAAATCACTTTATTCTCAGAAAATCAGCAGTTCGTGTTTACTCTTGCTTGATGGACATGGATCGCACACCAATTTGCCTGAAATCCTAGAAAAAGAGCTCGAAAACGACGTGCATTTCCTTTGCCTCCCTAGCCACACTACCCATTACTTGCAACCCCTCGACCGTTCTTTCTTTAAAAACGTACTACCGAAACGCAGCTATTGAGTGGGGAGTTGCAAATCCTGGGAAAAAATTAGAGCAAAGACATTTTGGTCAACTCTTAGAAAAAGCCTGCTCTCAAGAGTCAACAACATCGACGGGATCAGCAGGCTTTCGAGCCTGTGGGGTATTTCCATTTTCTCCATCAACAATTCCAGAGCATGCCTATCTTATAGTTGAAAATAACGAATTGACAAGAACATCCAAGAGTCCTGAAAAACCTAGCACGTCAGGTACTTCTAATGCAATAACTCCATCAAAAGTACTTGATGTCGTATCCCCAATACCAATAACATATTCATCAGAAGTGAAAAGGAAGCAACATGCTCAAGTTCTGACTACTGCTGAGAATATCGCCAACAAAAAAGCCAAGAGGGAAGCAAAAGCAGAGAAAGAGAATAAGTCGATCTTTTTGTTGGTTCGCAAGCCTTTTAACAAACGATTTGCTTTCGAAGATGAACTGCCTTCGTCATCCGGAGGTGAATGGGATGAAGAGTCATCTCACGATGGAAGGATGGAATTTTTGGAAATGGTTGAAAGCGTTAATGTTGACGATTACGTTCTCGTAGAGTTTGTGGGAAAGGTGAAGCCGCTGTATTATGTTGGTGTTGTAACGAAATGCGAAGGTCAAGACGTCACTGTTAATTTTATGAAGAGGGGAAAATTACAGTTTATTTCCCCCCAAGCCAAATACGAATCAATAATACAAATGAAGAGTATTCAAAAAATACTGCCATCTCCAACAGTACGTCGTGGCCACTTCACATTTCAAGTAATTTTCCCTAAAACCATTACAGTAGTTTAATTGTTTGTTATTCTATAAGTTTTTCGTCGGATTATTACAATTTAAAAAAAATTGTTTTTTATTTTTTTACCGACCATAACATGTAAATTGCCATAAGCAATATCTCCAACCCTTCAAGCGTCATATTCCCAACCCCATTGGGAATATAACGCAAAATTGAACTTTCATAACCAATTTAATTAATACTAGTTAGCACAATCAGAATCACCTATTCTTTCTGCTTATGATTCAATAAGGTTGTAGGTGGATGAAAATTCAATGATCATGAAAAACTAGTTGGTTATAACTGAGAAATTGATAAATTTCAAAACGTGCGTCATATCCCTCGATGCTACTTTACTTTATCTAATAAACGCTTTAAAAAATTCTTGTTTTTCTCACACCTCTCTGCTAAAACGACGTAGTATGACAATTTATACTGGGTATCCACCTAAACTGACATAGTCAGCCATAAAAAAACATTTAAATAGTACTTGGGTAGAGTTAATGGTACATTCATTATCTTTATTGAAACCTACATATTTGTAGCTTAGTTCAAGGAAACAAAAAGATTCCTTTAGTTATTTTGACCCTAGATATATAAGACACAATGCTTAGGGTATGTCATTTTAGGCAGAACCTTAATCGGCCTTTATATAAAAAATACAGTTTTCATATCATTATCTTTTTCTCGACTCAAACTATTAGCACAACATTGGAGTTTTCTGGAACTCCACTCGACTCCTATGGAAGAACTGACTAATTTTTGAAGATTAACGGAGAAGCAGCAACTCTTTTACACTTGTTCCAGTGTCTGAACGAATTGATGATCAAAATTGGAGTTTTTTTCATACAAAAGTCTCCATTTCTGCTATAATTTGATTTCAGTTCCAGCAAGGAATTATCGACACATTTTAGCGTATTTCCACATGTGTTTACTGTCTTAAATCAAATACCAAGGCTAACTTTCAGCTTTACAACATTTGGCAATGTCATAATTTTATCGGCTTCCATTTGTTCAACAAATTCGTCAATAGGGTAACTTTTAACACAAAAAAGCACCAAGTTTTTAGGTATTTCAGACCTGATTGGGCTGGGCTGTTGAGACTAATTTCACAGGCGTATCATATTTCACGCTTATTGATTTCCCTTGTTCATTTCTGGAAACATTATTCTAATTTTAATTGACATTTCAAACAGAAATGAAATAAATGAGAAAAATATCACATATCACTTATTACAATTTCTTTTCAAAAATAGTTCTATTTTCAATTTTTTTCAGAAATGGTGCCTAGAGTACTTCTCATTATATCATCGAATTTGTCATCGGATCCTAAACTCGTAGCTAGCGGGTTTAAGGTGATGTTTGGTCGTGTTCGAGCAGAGCCTTCGAGGAAGAAAGTTTCCATCGAACCTTTTCCTTTCACGTTAATCGTACCCCTACATCTTGTCGGATAACCTTTTGCTTGAAGAATTTGATTCACTTCTTTTGTAATCTAAAAAAAATAAAAGTTGGCAAAATTTATATTGACTAGATTCAGGATAAAATTGATTGTTTGATTGGAATAATTTCTACATTCAAAGGATATGTGATTCAAATCACTTGTGACACTGCAGTATTCACATGAACCTGAGTTTATAACTTTAATTTTGAATCAATGAGATGGATAGTAATTTATTGATTGTAGTGATGAACTTTCTAGAGACACTGAAACTTAAAAACCTGGAATCGTGAAGTAGGAAATTGTGTTGTTAAATCTCAGCTGTGGTTTAGCTAGGACTGCTTCCAGTGAACGAATTTTTTTTAACTGAAGTTTAGTTTGTGTAACAAGGTTTATATTTTGCTAGTGACACGTGCTTAACAAAATCCATAGCTAGCTTATCTACATGCTCATTATTATTATAATTGGGCGCGTTCAGACGGGCTCAACAGTTGAGTTGATGACTCAGCGGTTGCGTTCAGACGAGATGCTGCCTCTCAACTGTTGAGCATCAGACGCATCGGTAATTATTTGCGCTTCGTTTACTCAGCGCTGTCACGAATTACAGAAAATTCTGTCAGCTTTATTTATTATTAGTTGGTGTTTTTAAATTTGGAAAGTTCAAAATGGCGTCCGCGCAAACTGACTATATATATATATTTTTTTCAATCCCTGTTCATTTTATGAACATTAACAATTTTGAGATGTGGTGTATTGCAGTCGACAGAGTAAAAGTTGTAGTTTAATAGACCATATGAGCAAAACTTTCAAAATTTTATTTACATATTTTTTTAACGCTTGAACTTTTTTTCAACGCGAACTTTGACTTTGGTTTCTCGGCCTCTGATAATCGTATTTGAATTTTTTTTTCAAAATGTGTGGTTTTTGAAGTTCTCTTCTTTTTTAATTCGAAACGGAAGATGGAATTGATTTTTCAACAATAAATCTTAAAAAAAGTGTTAATAAAATTTTGCTTACACTGCCTATTAAACTGCAACTCTTACACTGTCGATTGCAACAAACCGCATCTCAAAATCGTTAATATTCATAAATTGAACAGCGACTGAAAAAAATATATATAAAGTCAGTTTGCGCGGCAGCCATATTGAATTTAAAAAAATTTAGAACGTCAACTTTTTCGGAACCATTTCTCTATATTTCCCTATATTATCACTTTGATTTTGTCATTTTCATTATACTCTATTTAAAATTGTGAAGCAAATTTTGAAAAATTAAGAGTTGAAAAAAAATCAAATCTACTTTTATCATGTTATAGGGCATAAGATTTCCAACAATGTTGATATCTATAATCTACAAACCTGAAATAGATATTAGCATAAAAAACTCCAATTTCGAGTGTTCTACTCTGGGCTTGCAAGCTGCGTCGCAAGCTTCAGCGGAATTTATTGGAGAATTTAGGAAAATTATTAGGGGTCGATATGTTTTCCACCTCGGAAAAATTTGATGTTTATGTCCTAATTTCCCCGGACAACAAACTTGACTTCTCTATGATTGTTTTGTAGCTCGTATATCATTGTTTTTAATAAGGAAGATGTATACATTTGTACTATGTACAGGGTGGCCCATTAAGCGAGGTAACCGGCTGTATCTCGGAAAGTATTTGTCCCAGTAGAGGTCGCATTATGCAGCGATTACTTATTTTTACCATTTAATAAAAAAAAATTAAATGTAACGTTACTATTTTAGTAACATATTCTCAAACAGCTTCAAATTTTTTATATTTTAGTGAAAACCGCATCTTGATTTATTTATCCGTTTTTGACTTATCGAAAAAAAATGTCAAAAACTAACATGTAAAAGATCAAAATTAGCAAATTAGCTTACCATAAGTAGGCTTTGGCTTTGGCAATACATTTTTGGTGGTCCTTCGTAATGAGTTGTCAGTTTTGTTAGAAGATGTGCCCCTTGAAACCAGGGGAATTATGTTTGTTTAGCTAGATGGCTGCCCAGCACATTTTTCAGTTATTGTTAGACAACACTTGAATGAAACATATCCAGACAGATGGATAGGAAGAGGAAGCCTCTTTCCCTGACCAGCAAGGCCACTGGCTGCGAATGGCATTTCTAATTATTTCTTCAATATCTGCTCTTGTCGAAGGTTCCGTTTGAAAGACAAGATCTTTTACTCGTCCCCACAAATAAAAGTCTAGGCAAGTCAGGTCGGGTGACCTTGCTGGTCAGGGAAAAAAGCTTCCTCTCCATCTGTCTGGATATGTTTCATTCAAGTGTTGCCTAATAATAACTGAAAAATGTGCTGTGCAGTCGTTAAGCTGAACAAAAATATTTCCCCTGGCTTGAAGGGGCACATCTTCTAGCAAAACTGGTAACTTATTACGAAAGAACTCCAAAAATGTATTGCCAAAGCCAAAGCCTACTTATGGTTAGCTAATTTGCTAATTTTAATATTTTACATTTTTCAAAAACGAATCGAGATATCAAGATGCGGTTTTCACTAAAATATAAGAAATTAAAAGCTGTTCCAGAATATGTTACTAAAATAGCAACGGTCCATTTAATTTTTTTAATAAAATCGTAAAAATAAGTAATCGCTACATGAAGCGATCTCTAGTTTATCTGTTTTGAAGTAATCGATAAGGTATATGAGCAGTCTTCAAAATTCTTACAATTCTCTTTCATATGAGTCCTGAAACAGTCGAATAGGTTGAATAGTTAACGAAATATTAAACACTGAAAAATAGATGGTCTTCCTTCTCGCTTATTATGACAGATACAGAGAAATATCATTATAGAAAATTATCTGGTATTAAACGGGCTTTCAAATGATGATATCAAAGTTACAGCTCATTCTGCGATTTACTGGGATAATAATAATTTTAGGTTGAAAATAATTTCCAGCAATTTCTCTTGGCCATTTTCACTATCAATATTTTTCCCCACAACCTGGGACAAATACTTTCCGAGATACAGCCGGTTACCTCGCTTAATGGGCACCCTGTACTACTGTGAAGCTTAGCTGGTCGTTGTAAACTAGTTGGTAGGTACAGCTTAAGGATTAGATATAATGACAGCAAAATTTTCTATTGCGGATCTATTCTGAATTATTGTAATGCCTCATAGATTGCTATGGGTTCAGAACTAAATATATATAGATGCATTAACAATTTAATGGAGTTTTCAAAAGAACTGGCTGGAACATAGAAAGCACAACCAGTACCAGCTGTAGATTTTGTAGCGTCAGTATACAGGGTGTCAATTTGAAAACGAACGGCATTTAATATTGCCTACACTAATGTCAGTATCAAAATTTGGCGAAACACGTCAATTTACATATCAAGGGGGACAACTGTTGAGGCGTTTGTTGTCGTATTACTTTCAGTCCCCTGACCCCCAGGGCACCTACCCCTAAAATTTTAAATGGCAACCCCCATTTCTTTTGCCATTTTTGAGTTCCTTATGTAATTCTTAGAAGCATTTCTTTTTTTTTTAAATTGAAGTACTTCACCTCACGAATGTGTGGAATGTATTTAAGTTTTAGGAATACCAGTAAAAATAAAAATAAAATTTCGAATTATTATTCATTTAAATCTCAGCCCAACCCTGTTAAGACCCATGAAATTTATTTCTTATTCCAATAAAACCACTGATAATAGTTTTTGCCGGTTTTTGAATTATTAATTCCTTTTGGCAGTCTACTTATACAGTTTTTTATTTTCTGAGTTCCTTGTATTTATTTCTTAAAATGGTTTACACTATTGCTGAACGTGTAGAAGTGATTAATATTTATGGAACCGTAAGTTGCTTTACAAGAACGGCGACCAAATTTAACGAAAGACATCGGGGAAAAATGTTGGGACACAAATACAACGGAGAATTAGTAGCTAAATTTTAAGGATCTGGAGATCTTGGCAATAAGAAGAGGGCTGGGCCAAGATTGCTCAATGAGGCCGCTCAGATTGAGGTTCTTGGTCAAGTTGCTATAGCTCCTACTTCATCACTTCGTGAAGTTGCGCAACAAACTGGACTTTTGCATGAATCAGTCAGGAAAGTATTGAAGCTTCACAAATTTCACCCATACAAACTACAAATTACCCAAGAATTAGGGGATGATGACCCGGACAGACGAATTGAGTTTTGCGAACTGTTAATAAAAATATCTGTTTCAGTGATGAATGCACTTTTTACATAAATGGCAAGGTCAATAAACAAAACTACCTCTATTAGAGCGACTTCAATCCTCATATTATTAGAGAGGGGCATACACAATATCCTTAAAAATTAAATGTTTGGGCAGGTATATTAGGCAATACTATCATTGGTCCCCTCTTCATAGATGAAAATCTAAATGGTGAAATTCATGCCGAAATGTTAGACAGAGGTATAGAGCCTCTTATGATTCATGAGCTGGAAAATCAAAGGGACGCCAATGGAAATCTTGCTCTAGATGAACATTTACTGCACTTCCAGCAGGACGGAGCACCTCCTCATTATGTACGCCCAGTAAGAGAGTGGTTGAATAATCATTATCAGGATCAGTGGATTGGTAGGAGAGGACCCATTGAATGGACACATAGGAAACCAGATCTGACACCGCTCGATTTCTTCCTATGGGGTCACTTGAAATCGGTTGTATTGAAAACCCAACCAGACTCTATTGAACAACTGCAACAAAGTATTGTTCAGGAATGTAGGGCTATTTCACCCGAGACTCTTCAAAGGCCCGCGAACAATGGAACCCATTTTGAGCAATTCATAAAGTAATTATAAATGTAAAAGTTGCATTATTTCAATTTAAAACTGAAATACATTCCACACATTCGTAAGGTCAAGTACTTCAATTTAAAAAAAAATTATGAAATTTATCTAAGAATTACGTAAGGAACTCAAAAATGGCAAAAGAAATAGGGGTTGCCATTTAAAATTTCAGCGGTAGATGCCCTGGGGGTCAGGGGGTTGAAAGTAATACATCAACAAATGCCTCAACAGTTGTCCCCCTTGATATGTAAATTGACGTGTTTCGCCAAATTTTGATACTGTCATTAGTTCAGGCAATATTAAATGCCGTTCGTTTTCAAATTGACACCCTATATTATAAAAACAAATTCTGGATATTTGTTTAAAACAGATTGTTATTTATGTATCAAGGATACTAAGTAGATGATTATGCCCTGAGAGCGACTGTCTTACAAAGCCGAGTGCCTCTGGCCCGGAGGTTCGTAAGTCGCCCGAGGGTATATATCTATTAGTACCCGTGGTGCATACAAACTTTTATGTCATACCTGTTCATTTTGAATAATGAATATTTTTTTTAAATTTTATTTGATTTACCAATTTTTGCTTTTTACCTTCACATTATTATTGTCTGCGTTTTTGTTGCTAGGGAGATAAGTAAAAAAATGTTTAATTCGCCAAAAATCAAAAATGGAATAAGATTTTGAAATTCCCGACGAAATTGCAAAAGAGGCTGAAAAGGGAACGCAAAACCTGTTAGCGAGAAAATCCAGAGACTCATACGACAAAGAATATGACCAATTTTTGAAGTGGATGTCAGAAAATGCTGTAGAAATCATTAACGAAACTGTGCTGTTGGGGGCCATAATGTGTACGTTATAAAGTAATCCATTATGTAGATGGTATCTAAGGTATAAAAACACAATAATGTACTGGTATGACATACAATATCGAATTTTCACTTACTTGGATTTTATCTTGAATTCCCGTACTATCCATTCTGCTGGCTACGTTAACGGCATTACCCCAAATGTCATATTGAGGTTTGCGTGCACCGATTACTCCAGCTACTACCGGTCCAACATTAATGCCGATTCTAATTCTAAAATGATTGAACGAATGTTCGTTTACTTCTTCGAGTAGATCTTTCAATCGAAGAGCGTAATCGGCCATAGCAGTTACGTGTTTAAATTCTACCATATCACAGGTACTTTGGGTTAAACCTACAAAAACATAAAGTGAAGTAACGTAAACGTAACGAGCTTCAACGGAAAAATTGATTGATTTATTTCACGGTGCTGGAAATATATCCTAAAAATAACCATTTCACATTGTTTCCCTTGTAGTGGCTGATTTTGCGTGTGAAGCGAAAAAATGATGTAGAAAAATATGATCTCACCTCGACTACTGAAGTAGTAGCGGAAAATTGTTTAACAAGGTAAGAAGGGTGGGATTTCAGTGAAAATAACTTTTTCTGTGTATTTTTTCTCTCCAATGTGAAAGAAAAAAAGTTGAAATTTTTTTCTTCCTCCTCAAGAGATCTGTAAAACTAGACTTCAGCAATTGAATAGTGCAGCGAAAAAAATCCATGATTGAAGCTCGAAGTACTTTCGCTGTTTAAAATATTTTTTGTAAGTGAAAAATATAACTAAGCTTAAAGCATTTTCGAAAGTTCCGGCAGCGCTATCATTTTTACTATCTGGCCGTGGTAACGGAATGGAGGAAGCTGAGCGAGACTAGAGAAAAATTTTCGTCGCACGCCTTCAAACTCGACCCCGGAGCTACAGTGGAACTTTTCTCGGAAACTGTTCAAGATAAATTGATAAATTCAATTCAAGTCAAGATTTTCCCGCCTTTGACTTTTTGTGTTTTTGGTTTTACTGGTTATGTCAAAAGACTAGTTGTCCTTATCAGACTCAGCAGTTTTTTCACAAGATTCTGATTGTAAAAATCGTCCTTTGGGCGTTCCAGTTCCAAGATTTTATATCCCCTGTTAGTCAGAGTGATAATGTGGTGATAATGTCTCTCCCTTTTCCATGTAAAACCGACAAAAAAGTTCATTTCTATACAGGGTGAGACATGAGAAAATGTACATACTCCTACCTTCTATCGAGGTTTCTATGGGGAATATCAAATGACCATTAAAAAGTCTGCACCGATGGTTTACCAATATACTGGGCAAAATGTAAATTTTATCTGAAATTTATTTTGGTCATAACTTTTGAAAGGTAAGTTCGCTTTATCTTATATTTTATGGAAAGCCATCTTTCGATACCATCTAATGGTTTTTCTTGGACTTGAATTTTAACTAATCATTCGATCTGAGCGATCAATATCGCTCAGGTACGTATTATAACTTAGAACACACGCTGATTTTTCTTTTCATTCCGCGCTTTCTCAAAATTTCTTCCATTGCATGCTAACGTTATATCGGAGCTTATACAACAAGCTCTGGAAACGGTGGAGAAATGGTGTAGGATGGAATTCCTAAGGGTGAATCTTGCAAAAATGCGCTCATTCCCTAACTAGAAAAAAGAAGCTTGAGAAACTAAAATCAGTTGCAGCTGTGTTTATTGAATTTAGTAAAGCGTTGTCTGCAGGTATTGTGTTGTTTAAGTTTGTAACATTCACTTGTATTTTCATGTTGTCAAATAAGACAGTTATATAGTTGTCATTTTTACATTAAAAGATCATTCCAGTACTAGTTTTTCATTTTCATATAATCACAATAATTCAAAAGGTTATGGGCCCAGATTACGTGAAATTGTAAAGGAAGATTAATAAATTAATAATTAATAAAGGAAGTAAATATCGTTATTTATTTTGTGCAAGAATTATTTGTGAACTCAAAAAAAAAGAAAATTGGAAAGCAATTTATTTTTGAAGTTTTGAAGCCGATAATTATTAAAAGACAAAATAAATGGAAGGCGATCGCGTTAATATTGAAAAGCTGGAAAGCGGCAGCAACTGGCTAACATGGAAGTTTCAAATGCGTCAGATTTTAGAAGCTAACGATCTTTTTGACTACGTCGATGGAACAAACGTCAAACCGACATCTGAATGTACAAATTATGCGAAGGAAATTGTGACTTGGAAGAAGGCGGATGCTATGGCCAGACGAGCAATTTCCACGACTTGTATGAAACAGGCATTACTGCAGATTATGAATTGTGAAACAGCTCAAGAGATGTGGGAGACGCTCAAAAGTACGTATGAGCAAACATCAAAGGCAAATATTTTATTTTTACAACAAAAATATTATGGCTACACAAAACAACCGGAAGATGACATTGCGACATTTTTATCAAAATTAATGGAAATAGTGCAGCAATTACGTGATCAAAAAGAAATTATTTCTGAGTCCATGGTAATTTCGAAGATTTTAATGTCACTACCGTCCGAGTTTAATCATTTCCATAGTGCATGGGAATCTGCAAACGCAGATAGTCAAACTTTGGCAAATTTGCGGGCTCGTTTGATGGCAGAACTTCGTTTGAAGTCGCAGGGTCAAGTTCAAGAAGTAGAGGCGCTAATGGCTAAGAGAATCTTCTCGAAGAAACAAATCAATAATTATAAGAAAGGAAATTCATCGAATAATAACAAAGCGACAGATAAAAATGACAAACCGAAAGGCAAATGCTTCAAATGTAAAAAAAAGGGCCACTGGAAAAGGGAATGCTCGGAAAAGAAGACTAACTTCAACGGGAGAAAAGAAGAAAATTTAAATGATGCTTTTATTTGTTACAAAACAACAAATAGAGACCAAGATACTTGGATTTTGGACTCAGGTGCAACTGATCACATGAGTCATCGCCGAGAATGGTTCGAAAACTATACGGAAATAGCTGAACCAATTACAGTTGGTAATGGTGACAAGATAATGGCTCTGGGCAAAGGCGATATCAACATTTTTGCTTTTAATGGAGATGAATGGATTCGCAAACGAGTCATGGGAGTCTTGTTCGTGCCGGAGCTGAAGAAAAATTTGTTTTCATCGGGAAAGATGACAGATCGCGGGCATCAATTGAACATGAACAACGAAGGTTGCAAATTGCTGAAAGATGGAAACATTGTTGCAGTGGGATTTCGCACAAAAAGTTTGTTCCAAATGTTGTTCAGAACAATACAACCATCAAAGATTGAAACTACAGCGAGTGTAGCAATCAAAAACGCTACACTTCGTTCATGGCACGAACGTCTAGGACATCAGAATTCGACACACGTGAAAAAGTTCCTACTAAGTCGGGGTATAGATTTCATTGATGAGGAATTTGCATGTGAAGCTTGTGTCTATGGAAAGCATCATCGAAGCAGTTTCAAGAGTCGCGAAGAAAAGTCAAAGATGTGTGGCGAAATCATTCATACTGACGTGTGTGGTCCGTTTCAGACGAATTCAATTGGTGGATCCAGATATTTTTTGTTGCTCAAAGATGATTATTCTCATTTTCGTTTCGTATATTTCATGAAACAAAAATCAGAAGTAGCGAGTATTATCGAAAAATGTGTTAAACTGATTCAGAAGAAGCATGGTCACAGTGTTCGCAATATCAGATCTGACAACGGCACAGAGTTTGTCAATGAAAAGCTGAAAGTTTTCTTTGAAGCAGCTGGAATTCATCATCAACGAACTGTGCCATATACACCCGAGCAGAATGGTTGTGCAGAAAGGGAAATACGAACTATCGTTGAATCAGCAAGGACAATGCTTGAGGCAAAGAAGATTGATAGGAAATTCTGGGCGGAAGCAGTAAATACAGCAGTTCATGTTTTAAATCAAACTGGAACAAGCACAGTTGACAACAAATCACCGTATGAATTATGGCATAACAAGGAGGCGAAGCTAGACCATTTACGGATTTTTGGTTCGGAAGTATTTATTCACATTCCAAAAGAAAAACGTCAGAAGCTCGACGCGAAGGCAGAAAAATGTATGTTTGTTGGTTATGACAATAATTCAAAGGGATATCGAGTTTGGAATTCGAAAACTAGTAAAATCGAGATCTCACGAGACGTCGTTTTTTTGTTAGAAAATTCAATGGGAACACTCGATATTTGTGTTGAAGAAAATGCTAGTGTAGTCAGTAAGAATGAAAATAACGAAAACGAAGAAAATTATGGTATTGACAAAGGTGCAGAAAATGAAAATGACGAAGATAAGGACACAAATGAATGTGCGTCACTAGATCAACAGAAAAATCGTGGTATGACCTGCGATCTTGATAGCAGAAATATTGTCAATAGGCGTCTACGTGATCGTAACACATTAACACATCTGGTAACTGGTGAACATTCTGCAATGTTGGCAGTCAGTGATGAGCCAAGAACGTATGAGCAGGCAATTCAGTCGATTGATTACAAGCAGTGGGAGCGAGCAATGGATGAAGAGTACGATTCACTTATGAAAAATCATACTTGGATTTTGGTCGATGCGCCAGTTGATCAAAAAGTGATTGACAATCGCTGGGTCTACAAGGTCAAAGAAAATCCGGATGGGAGTGTTAATCGGTATAAGGCACGATTGGTAGTACGAGGCTTTACACAAGAGTACGGAATCGATTACCAGGAAACATTTAGTCCAGTGGTGAAGTTTACATCAATCAGAGCGATCCTAGCATTGGCTGCGGCAAAGCGTATGACACTAAAACAGTTTGATGTGAAAACGGCTTTTCTAAATGGCGATTTAGAAGAAAATGTTTATATGAGCCAGCCAATTGGATATAATGACAACAGTGGCCGAGTGTGTAAACTATACAAAAGTTTGTATGGTTTGAAGCAGGCTTCGCGCTGTTGGAATAAGAAGCTTACTTCTTTCCTTAACAGTTTTGGTTTCAAAGAGAGTGGATCCGATCCATGCGTTTTTGTTAGCAACGGAAAAGATGGAATGTTAATTTTGGCAATTTACGTTGACGATGGATTGATTGCAGCAGAAAAACAAGAAGCCATTAAGCCGGTCATTAGACACTTACGGAGAGAATTTGAGATAAAAATTTTTGAGCTGAAATGTTTTTTGGGACTCGAAATTGATCAGCTTTTGGATGGATCGATTCATGTTCATCAACAAGGATATGCAAGAAAGGTTCTTCATCGTTTTGATATGACATATTGTAAGACAGTGACAACTCCATTAGCTAGTTCACAAAACCTCGGAGATTTTGAAGCTGATAAAAAAATCGATTTTCCTTATCGAGAGGCAGTCGGGAGCTTGATGTATCTGGCCGTTGCAACCAGACCAGATATTAGTTTCGCAGTTGGAAGTGTCAGTCGATATTTGGAAAAACCAGCTACTGCACATGTGAATGCAGTAAAACACATTATGAAATATATCAAAGGTACAATGAACAAAGGAATACGTTTCGTAAGCGGAAATAATTTAGACTTTTGCGGGTATAGTGATGCCGACTATGCTGGAGACACGCAAACACGAAGATCAACATCAGGTTATGTTTTTATGCTTGGAGGAAGTGTAATTAGCTGGGGATCAGAACGACAAAAATCCGTCGCACTATCCACAACAGAATCCGAGTATGTGGCAGCGTCACAAGCTATAAAAGAACTTGTCTGGTTGAAGAATCTCTTATGTGATCTTCGACAAGTTAAATTGGATCTACCAGTCTTATTTATGGATAATCAAAGCGCAATACGACTTGTGAAGAATCCAGAGTTTCGTAAGAGAACTAAGCATATTGACGTACGTTACCATTTTATCCGAGAGAAATTCAAAGATGAATTTTTCGAATTACAATATGTTCAAACAGATGACCAGGCAGCCGATATCATGACAAAGGCATTATCAAAATTGAAACATCAACATTTTTGTCAAATGTTGAATGTATTGTCAAAGTGAATGTTGACATTGACTTGTAACAAAAAGTGGGAGTATTGAATTTAGTAAAGTCTTGTCTGCAGGTATTGTGTTGTTTAAGTTTGTAACATTCACTTGTATTTTCATGTTGTCAAATAAGACAGTTATATAGTTGTCATTTTTACATTAAAAGATCATTCCAGTACTAGTTTTTCATTTTCATATAATCACAATAATTCAAAAGTGTTTAAGCCAGGAGGTCAAGTATTTGGGTATAATTATGGATGCAAAACTAACCTGGAATTCACTTCTACTTGATAAAACCAATAAAGGGAAAATTGCACTAGTGGCTACCAAAAGGGCGATAGGAAACAAATGAGGATTAAATTCACGGATCGGGCACAGGCTGTACACATCTGTGGTGGGACCCATGGTCAACTATGGAGCCTTAGTTTGGTGGCCAAAAGCAGATGAAAGGAAAGCCGAACTGGAGGTATCAAAACTTCGACAATAGAAGCCATTGTCAATCTTCTGCCTCTTGTTCAGCACGTGACGGGGATCAAGAATGGCTGCATACAGGCTTGAATGCAATGGGAATTGGCACGAAGAAACCAATATCCACTGTCATTCAAGAACCAGAAACGTTATCACAAACTCGCTTCTTGAAATAAAAAGTGATAACATGTTGGCCACAATTAACGACAACCAACCATATCCGACTAGAATGGGATGGGTTGGGTTGGAAGCATGCAGTCAGGAATGAACGTTGGTTTGGTACACAGATGGATCTCAGCATCTGACTAGTGGTGCCGAACTAATCAATGAATCAAGCAGTCACAGTAATTCTCACTGGACCCTGCTTACTCAGATACCATTTCTGTAAGATAGGCAAAGTGGGCAGTGGAACATGAAAATTCTGCGAGGACGCAGATGAGACGGCGAAACATATTATCTGCAATTTCAACGCATTTAATACCTGGAACAGGTCTACTTAGAGCCCGATCAGTTTACAGACTTAGCTCTAAAACGGATAATAGGCTTTCTTAGAAGCGTTTGGGATAAAATATAGATGTTGGGTATACACAATATATTTTATAGGTCGCAGTGTGGGAAGGCCAGTCGGGCCAATCAACCCCCTTGTAATCTAATCTAAACTAATCATGAGCACTAGACTTATAGAGTTTGATGTGTCGTTTTTTGGAAATATATTGTCATAATGCCAAATGCCCCCGAAATGATATCATTGATTCGCCTATGGATAAATGCTGACCAGGGTAAAAGTAAAAAAACGAAAAGGTCGAATGTGTTATCTACTTGTATACTTTGTTAAAAATTGACTAGAGTTTTTAAAAACAGTAACTGGGTGAAATTTTTTATATGAAAAAAACTTTAGTCAGAATTAACATTTCGCCCAGTGTATATACACTGTGTCCGTAAAGTATGGAACAAATCCATTTTTAGCTAAACAGACCATTTTAAGAAATAATCCTGAAACACGTCGATTTTTGATTCTAATTTACCGTATTTTAAAATAATAATCTAATATACAGGGTGAATTACTTTCGAGTAATGATGTCACCGTCATTTTTTTAAATGGAACACCCCCATTTTGTGTCAATTTTCGGATTACTCTAGCTGAGCTGATTCCAAAAATGTATCACATGTTGATTCCAATCGGTACAGGGTGGACAAAAATACAATAGTTTTGTGTGTGCTCATAAAGTAACATTCTTTATTAGTTAAATTAACAATATTATCAAAAATACTTATTGTCTAGCGGACAGAATATGATGAAATACATGACTTTATAAATGTTCGAACTGCAGACCTTGATGTATTTGACAGTAACCCAAACGGTGTACAAATTCTTGTTGAACCTTGTTTATTGTGTCTTGAGACATATTGTTTATTGCTGTCCGAATTCTATCTTTTAATTCTTGAATATTTGCTGGTTTCGTTTGATACATAACATTCTTCAGATGGCCCCACATAAAATAATCCAAAGGATTGAAATCTGGTGACCTCGCTGGCCATTTAATAGGTCCACGTCTACCAATCCACCTGTTCGGAAAAATTTCATCTAGGTACCTTCTAACATCTTCAGCATAATGTGGAGGTGCACCATCCTGTTGAAACCATAAACGTTCATCAAAACCTCCAGGATTACATCTGCTGGGAAACAAATTACGTAAAGTAGGTACTAGATACCCCTTTAAAAACTCAAGGTTCGTTGCCCCGTTTAAATTACCTTCGATAAAGTAGGGTCCGATGATTCGATTTCTTACAATTCCAGCCCATACATTTACCTTTTGCGGGTATTGTGTATGATGCTCACGCATCCAGTGGGGGTTTTCTTTTGCCCAGTATCTACAATTCTGACGGTTAACCTCGCCATTTAACGTGAAAGTGGCCTCATCAGAAAAAATAATGTTTTGTATCAAGAGAGGGTCTCGGTGACATTTATCCATCATTTTTTCGCAAAATTGGATTCTTCTGTCGGGATCGTCTTCTTGCACAAGTTTGATTTTATAAGGATGCCATTTTTCAAGCTTTAATAGTTTGTGTACCGTTGTTTTGCTAACACCGATATCGCGACTAACTTTACGCACAGAAGTGTGCGCATCTTCTTCAAAACTAAGTAAAACAGCTAATGCCGTATCAGCATTTGCAGAGGGACGACCTGATTTGCGTACATTTTCAACCGTACCAGTTTCTCGAAATTTCTTTTAAATCTTACTGACTGTTGAACGCGTTATAGGTCTTTCTGGATATTTATCATTAAACAAATTGCACACTTCCATCTGAGTTCGCGATCTGTCTCCATACCCAATCATCATTAGTATTTCAATTTTTTGTTTTACACTTAACTCCATTTCTACTTCAAATTAAATCTAAGCAATAATTAAAACATTCACGAATACCAAAAATATTGTAGTACTAAACTGTCACTGAACATCAATAAATTACTAAACAAATATTTCACATTTCACAAAAAAAGTAGACGACAGTTTTAACTTTTAATTTGTTAAAACGTTTTTTAAAAATTTATTTATTATTATTATACAGTATGTCACTAACTTATACATTAATATTTATTATATAATTAATTTAATATTTATGACCGTAACTAAACTATTCAATGAAGTCTTTGACTGAAGTCTAAACTATTCACCGAAGTCTTGAACTGAAGTCTTGGATTGAAGTCTTTCTAAATCTAAAATCTAACGTTTATATATATTAATTATAACCTTGAATAAACAATGGAACTCTTCTTAGTTGTTTACTGCTTGGCTTCTTATCTTTGTTGACTCTAGTTGTTTTGGATACTTAACTCCTCCATCCTCAAGACGAGAAAATAATGGATTTATTTTCGAGTTTTGATTTTACTTCTTCTAATGGAATTTCTTCTAGGGTGCTTTTTCTTGTCTTCTTATGTTTTCTTATCTTCTTATATTTTCTTATGATGAAAAATGTAGTGAAAGTAATTAAAACAATTAAAATTAATGGAACTGTACTAAAAATTATTATAGGTTTTTCTGAAAGTTCTACTTCTTTAATTGGTTTCAAGTTTTTTGTAATTTTATTAATTTCAAAGAGTTTATCAAAATCTATTTTAGTTAAATTTAGAGGGTGATACATTTGAGCTTCTACAAATATAGCTTCTGGTTTTGCTAAAATAACTGATTTGCCTTTTTGAATTTGAATGTTGTTTGAAAACTTCTCTCTTCCAATTTCTATTTCACATTTTTCGGGAATTCGAATTAAGGAGGGTTCATGTATTTCTAAATATTCTTCCGAGCTGCATTTTGATAATATTTTTACAGTTGTATCTGGAATGATCAGTACTTCATTATTTGTGATTTGTTCTACGATTGGTTCTTGAAGATTTACGTCAGTGGCGTAACATTGTTTGGGTAAACGACCTTCGAGTAGTTCTATTGTGCAATTGTCTCTTGATATAAATTCTTGTCGGCAATAAAATGTTTCTTCTAATTCTGGACATTCTTCTTTTATTAATGATGATTCTACGGCTTTTGCTAAGTAGGGTTGAGAGGGGATGAACATTTTATGTTTTTGTATAATAGGATAAAGGTGGTAGAATTCAGCAGTTTCAGGTTTTAGGATAGGGATATGAATTGCAAAGATTAATTTGGATTTGGAAAAGGTAACTTGGGTACCGAGAAATAGATAATAAGTCAACAAATTCTTGAATTTCGGAATTTGCTCCTCATTGTAAATTGTTTTCAAATATTCAATCAATTCCGCGACCTCATGACTAGAGAGTACGGAACTATGAAGAGAGTTTAATTTGGAAAATATAATTGAATTTTCAATATTGTCAATGAATGTGATTAAATTTTGACAATCTAAATTAATTTGTGAGATTGTCCCATGAAATATAATATAATTATTTAGCGTTATTAATTTGCTTTCTATTGATATATGGAATTTTTCTAAATTATTTTGTTATTTTGCTGATTTTGCCATAAATCTGTTAATGATTTATTATAATGGTCTATTAATTTTTTATACAGTGATATTTGGGAATTTGTTTCATAAATTATGCGTTTTTGATTCTGTTGCAAAATATCAATTGCCTTATCGTATCTTTCTCCATCATCTGAGTCTAAATTTCCGAAAAGCCATTTGTTAGCTTTGCCTATGCCATTAATTACACCTCTTTTTGATCTGATATGTGGATAGATGTTTTCTGATTTTTTCTCTAAAGTGCTTATTAAAACTCTTGTTCTTTCCAACATTTGTTCAGCTAAATTATGATATGAAATAGGGTTAGTTGCATTACTTCTTTCTAAATTATTTCTTAATGTATAATAATATTGTTTTAAATTCTCGATTTGCTTAACTACTTCGCTTAAATCTAAATAGTGTATAAAAGTATGCTTAGAATAAATCAATTTACAAGGGCCTAACTTAACGGGTAACAATAAGTTTCCTAAACTAGTTATTTGGATGTCTTCTGTCTGGCATCTTGTTTGAATTGTCTAATAGTCTTAACTCATCTACTAATGTCTGGAAGTCATCTTCTGAAATATTAGGTATGTCTGATAATTCTTTAGTTATTATATCGTCAATATCGTCTAAATTAACATCTAAAGATGCTGTTTCAAGGGCATTTAAATCTGAATTTGCATCATTTTGAATTCTTAATCTAGCTTATCTTATAATTTTTTCTTTTTCTCTTCTCCGCTTCCAATAATCATATATTTTTTTCGATGAACATTTTTTCTTAGACCTTTTCCAGTTTTTTCTTATAATTCCTAGTTCGTTAGTTATTTTATTATTTTTGTTTTTATTAAAATATTCAATTTTAAATGTTTCATGAGAGGGAATAAAAGATGAAGCAGGGATTGGTTGTTTTAAAGTTGTTGATATTGGGTCATTGGTTTTTTCATGTTTAGAGGGAATAAAAGATGAATCAGTGATTGGTTTGTTTAAAGTTTCAGGTATTTTTAGAGTTTCTAATTCAATTTCATTTATTACATCTCCCTGTATTGTGATTGATACTTTCTCTGGAATTATTTCTAAATATCCTATTTCAGGTTTTGAATCAATATCTTCTGAATTTCCGAATCTAATGGGTATTGTAGTATTGTTATTGATTAATTTTTTATTTTGTAAATCTATGTTGAATCCCATTTTTATTAAATCTTGTAATCCTATGATTCCGTCATAAAAATGGTGAAAATCAAACAAAATATATTTAATATTATGATTACTATTGAATTCTTTAAATGCTGGAATTGTTGCTTGTTTTTTTATTATTTTATTACCAATGGAGGTTTTTATTTCAACATTATCATGAGATATTTTATTATGATAAAATTTTTCTGCAATTATTGGTTTAATTATTGATCTACTACTTCCTGTGTCTACTAAAAGTTTTAATTTAGGTTGTTTAATTTCTATATAGGGGAGTGGGTTATTTTAGACTGTGTTTATTTCTACTATCTCTGTTTGAGATTCGGAGGCTTTTTTGTGAAAATTTTCATTTTGTTCTGAGTCATATTCTACAGTTCTGACTCTGCTATTGTTGTCTACTGGTTCATAGTCATCATAATCACTGTAATCGTTAATTTCATGACTTTCGTCAGTTTCCTTTTCATAATCGTTATTATATAGCTCTTCGGATATGAAATTTGGTTTTTGCCGAAAATTATTATTATATGGAGGTCTATTATTACTATTATTTCTATAAGCAAAATTATTATTGTTAGCTATTCTGGAATTACTTGTAACATTTCTAGATGTTGTAGACATTGGTTCAGGTTTTGGTAAATTATTTACAGGTATTTGGTTTGGTTTAAATACGTTTCGTGGTTTTCCAAATACTTGTGCATTTGTGGGATATTTACGAAGTGGTAAAGGTCTTTGTTGAATATTAATAGGTTGACTGGGGAAATTGTTTCTTTGATAATAATTGCCGTTAGTATTATATCTTTGATAATTTTGATAATTATCAATATTATTTCTTTGATAATTTTGATAGTTATTGCTATTGTTATTTTGGTTATTTATTCTTGGATAATTAAAATTATTTTTAGGAATATATTTTGTATCGTTATCGTTAAAATTACAGTATAGTTTTTCAAAATTATAAAATTCTTTAACATATGCAATAGCGCTTTCTAAAGAATCTGGTCTTTTTAAATGCATATTATTTCTTAATACTCCGGTACAGCTTCCTATAAATGTGTTTAGTGCTGTCTTATCGCAATGGTTCATTTCACAAATTTTATCATTTGCTGTCAATTCCATATCATTACTTATACGTTGAATTATGCTACTTCTTAATAATTGTAATTTTGTTCCAAAATCTATCAGATTTTCATTTTTATTGGGTTTAATTCTAGTTAATTCTTGAATTAAGCAATCGAGATCTCTTCTTTCTGAAAAACATTGCTTCAGCGCATGTTTTAGAGAGTCCCAATTACTCAATTCTGCACGGTTTCCTACTAATGCTTCAGCTTGTCCAACTAGCTTTTCTTGTATGCATTCGAAAATGTGATCGTTCAAAATATTATCGTTATACGTACGATAAGAGGCAATCAAGTTTTCGCAACGCAATATAAATTTATTCAAAGTATTGACATTGCCATCATAGGGCTTAATATTATCTATTTTGGATTTGAATAAATCCCAATTAACTCTGTTTTCGGTCATTTTTGTTTTATTAGTGCTTATATCAAGTGAATTTAATTGTTTCAAAACTTCTTCAAGTTCGTTCATACAGAAGATCAACGAAAATGATCAAAATATTTGCAATTTACAAACTTAATTATCTATTCCTACCTTGTTCTCGGGTGAAATAGGCAAAAAGGAACTTAGCTGTTCGTCAATTCGTTCAGCAGTTTCTTCTTCGGACTTCTGACTTGGTTACTCTTGGGGTTGCACTAATTGTTGATTTGTCGAAGGGAACTTAGTCCAGAATACGCACAAAGGTATTAAAATACCAAGATCGATTAAAGACTTTCCGACGTAATGCGACACTTTTTCGACCGCACGTATCCTACTAACTGCGCCAGTTTTAACTTTTAATTTGTTAAAACGTTTTTTAAAAATTTATTTATTATTATTATACAGTATGTCACTAACTTATACATTAATATTTATTATATAATTAATTTAATATTTATGACCGTAACTAAACTATTCAATGAAGTCTTAACATGAAGTCTAAGTATGAAGAAGTCTTTGAATGAAGTCTAAACTATTCACCGAAGTCTTGAACTGAAGTCTTGGATTGAAGTCTTTCTAAATCTAAAATCTAACGTTTATATATATTAATTATAACCTTGAATAAACAATGGAACTCTTCTTAGTTGTTTACTGCTTGGCTTCTTATCTTTGTTGACTCTAGTTGTTTTGGATACTTAACTCGACTATGTTTTTTTTTTAAATTGATAAGAAATAATTTCTTTCATATTCTGTCTGCTACACCACAAGTACCGAACAGGTTTGGAAGCAGCTCATTTTTATTAATCTAAAAATGTTACAAACTACAGGGTGTTACATTTGAACCAATTGCCGCTAGACAATAACTATTTTTGATAATATTGTTAATTTAACTAGTAAAGAATGTTACGCGATACTTTATGAGCACACACAAAACTATTGTATTTTTGTCCACCCTGTAACAATTGGAATCAACATGTGATACATTTTTGGAATCAGCTCAGCTAGAGTAATCCGAAAATTGAGACAAAATGGGGGTGTTCCATACTCGAAAGTAATTCACCCTGTATATTAGATTATTATTTTAAAATACGGTAAATTAAAATCAAAAATCGACGTGTTTCAGGATTATTTCTTAAAATGGTCTGTTTAGCTAAAAATGAATTTGTTCCATACTTTACGGACACAGTGTAAAGAAGTCTCGATACGAAGTAGGAATTTGTACAGCTCTTCATAATACCCATGGTATGCATTTGCTTCCTTAGGAAGTAGTGACCGGTGAGTAGTCCTGATTTTGCTGTGTTCCAGCTTATGCACGATACTCTATTATGCCTGATGTTTTCTTTTAGTCCACCCCGTACTGCGGTTTTTGATTGTGCCAAATACTGGTTTGGGGTCAGTGAATTCCGTTTCAGACGCTTTCTTTGCTAGGATTTCATTACCTCATATACCTTTATGTAACTGAACCCACTTAAAGGGAATGAAAATCTGTGTGTATTTTAACCAGGAAATTGTCTTCATAAAACCCTCATTCTATTTCCCATTGCGAGATTTTGTCCCCAGTGAAAACAGTGTGTTTTAAGCGATAAATTGAAAAGTAGATTCAACTTTTATTAAAAATATTCGCCGGTTCTAACAATTTACCTGATGCTGCCATATATGTAGCTCCTGTGGATTTGATTTTTTCGATGTATTTAAACGATTCTTCGGATAATAATTCATCAAAATCCGCAATTATTTCATTGAGTAATCGAAGACATTCAACTCCTTCGTTATTACCCTCTAATTCAACGTAAAACTCGGAAAAATTTGGAATGGAAGCGAACATAATGCAAACAAAGTCGCATTGTTCATGATAGAGTTCCTGAAAATTTTCAAAATGAAACTATATAGACAATAAGGATATGGTAAGGGTGATAATTTGATATTCCTGGATTCTCGAATACTTACGTCATTGTTTTTGTCGCTGTTTAAAAAGTGTTCTGCAACATGAACCGGTAGTATATTTGCCAAAAGTTTTCGATTATAAGCTTCCAAATGTTCCATATCTTCTTTTTCCTCTAAAATTGAGTAAATCATTTATTACAATGAAAAATATTTTTATTTCAACATTTATATAGTTTATGATAAACATATAGTTAGAATAGACTGCTATGAGCTAAAACTACTGGGACATTCATTATATTATATTGACCCCCTCTTCATCTCAATAGTCATTTGAGATACGAAAAAAGGTTCGATGACGTCAACAAGTTTCCAGAATATTATTCAAAAAATACACAGAGTGTCGTAGAAATATGTGACAAACCAGCAACTCAATTTTTAAATGGGACGCCCTATATATTGTTATATTTTCAAATAGTCTTTTTAAAAATACATAATACTTGTACCGTATCCTAACGCTTTACAACAAAGTTTTGAAAAATATTTTTCAAAAACAGTGACCGTTCAACTAAGAAGCAACAACTACTTCCCGGGCTATATGCCCCGACAGACATTGAATTACACTTCTAAGTCAAACGGGGTTGGTATGATCTACAAGATTTAACCAACCACTCTGGTTATAACTTTCAGAACGGTTTCGGTGTATTTGCGCCTTATCAGTACAAAGTATACGGTCAAATCTGGATCTGCTAGTCTCTGGGACTTTCCTCGGGAACTAAGTAGAAGTAAGGGGGTTCAATAGATCTTTTAGGTCTCAGTGAATGTGACCCCAGAATATATACATACGTACATAAGGAATATTTTGTAGAAAATCCAAATATATTTTGGGATAGATTGTGCCACCTAGCGGAAAACTATGGTCTCAAAAACATTTTCAATAATCTTTTAGGGCAGATTTTTTCATAACCATCTTTCCCCCAAACTCTAGGACATACGTTTTCCGACATAATAAAATTAACAAACTAAAACCGCTTTTAACAAGGGGTAATTTATCAAAGATCAGTCATCATAACCATATTTACCTGTAGCTTGAAGTTTCCATACAAAGTCCAATCTGTACGTAGCTTCCGTTTGTTGTCCGTGAATAATTAGGGCGAGAACGAACCCTCCCAAAACAATTACGTTCATATAGTGATAAGTAAATGTATGCTCGCTGAAACCAATGTTTGATTGAAAAAAAAAATTATAAATTTCTGCTTTCAATGTCATAGTGTATATAAAACGAGAAAAATACGACTATATACAGAAAAAGCCAGTCTGCGAACACGAAACTTAAAACCAGGGCAATTGATAACGTTCCCGTTCCTCACATAATACCCTTGAGTATAGAGACTCATTGTGTCTACTAGGTACAGTATTCGCCAGCTAACTTGATGTTCTAAATGCTTTCTAGGGAGGTATTGACGCCGCCCATCTGATAACTGTAAACAGTGCCGTGCAAGTTCTGAGGATACGCTTTCTGTTACAAATTAACACAACTTGTAAAATTAATAAAGTAAAGTCCGTCCAGAAATATATGATCCTAACTTAATAAATAATATTAAATTCTTTGTTATAATTATTGGTATATTGATTTTAATAGAAACGGATCTGCTTTATACCTGAATTCTGAGTACATAAATAATATTTTAATAATAAGGTACCCATTACAATAACATGTTATTTATCTAATTGAAGATTAAAAAGTTAGGATCTTATATTTCCGGACGGACTATAATTAAAATTTGTTAGAAACTAAATAATTTCTTCCAGGTAGTAATGATAATAAAAGAAACACAAGATAATGGGAAATTATTTAAGCTAGGTATATTTCTAAGAATAGGTATAAACAGTTTTTATCTTTACGAAGAATCTGACTCACTGCCGCTACTGGAATCACTTTCATCTAGAGTAATCACAAGAGGGTTGACGACATAAAACATATCTGTTTGAACTTCTCTATCAAAATATGAGTCTTCTATTGTTATGGAATCTTCATCAATTTTTAATGTCTTAAAATAATTAAACACTCTATATATCACTTGACGAGTTTGTCCTTCAGTACATTTACGATTTTCTTCATTAACGGCTGACATTTTTACAAACACTTTATTGTACAAAGCAGAAACAATAACTGTGTGAGGCTATGCTACTGAAAATCTTAACACCTGATAAGGTTCGATGCAATTGGCGTTTGTCAAAATTTTACCACCAATAGCAGCCGAATAGGCAGGGCACTATTACTCTGTCTCTCTTAGTTGGTAATTTCTGGGACATCAAGTTAGCTGGCGAATACTGTACTACTTATGAACACACATGTTAAAGGCGACAGAGAAGGGGAAGGTAATTGGTAGGACGGTAGAGCAGAGTATGCTGTGCGGTGCGGAGGTGTGGGGTGGAAGAGCGGGAGTGAATGCGAGGGTTTGGCCACACCTGCGGGCGCAGAGAGGGATATTGCTGAGAGTGGTGCAGGAGTACAGGACAGTGGGTGGACTGGCAGCAGCGGTGCTGGCTAGGACCTACCCATTGGACGTGATGACTAGAGCCAGGAATAAACGCTGGAGGGGTGCGACAAGAGAGGAAGTACAGGAATGGATGGAGGAGGAAATGGAGAGAAGGTGGGAGGAGTATGAGGGCGCGCTTGAAGGGGCGATTGGATGGACTGGAAATTCGGGGAGGAGAACTACTTCTTGACACAGGTGTTCACTGGACATGGGTCGAGAGTAGGGTACCTCCACAAGATTGGAAAAAAAGAGACTGGAATGTGTGAGAGGTGTGAAGTGGAGGATGATGTAGGGCATGTGTTTACATGCTGGAGGAAGTGCTAAAAAAGTTGGAGAGGAAACTAGTGGAGGCGGAGTATTGGGAGATCATGGTGGAGATTGGGATTTCAAATTAAGATTGTAGCGCTACCGGCGGCGGATAGATGAAGTACTTTCTACCACATTAATTTGTAACCTTACCTTCTCTTCCATATCGATATCATTGTTTATTTTGTTTATTTCGTGTTTAGAGGATTTGGAGCGTGGTTTAGGCCCTTCAAACGTTGTCAAAACTGTGATTCGGACATTGACATATAAACAAAGATGGACTCGCCCTTACCTATTTGCATTGACGCCAGAGCAGTGCAAGAGAGATAGCTAGTAGAGGATAGAGCTAATCCGGGAGAAATGTAATGGTTGTTTATGTTGTGTATTCACTTAAGCAAGTTGTAAAAGGTTTTTTGGCAGTTTTATTCGATTAAAAGAGTTTTTACTTAAGTGATAAGTTTTAAAAAGGTAAATAGACCATTTATTGTAATGGTGGGATCGTGTTCGGCAATAAATTGTACGGCTAAAAGGGAGAAGGGAGTGAAACTAAAATTTCTCAGGTAAGTTTTAAAACTTGTAGTAGGTAAACATTATAAACCATGATTATAATAATTAAAAACTTGGTTATCCAAGTTGATGCTTTTTAGTTTAACAGTATAAAAAACCTACTAATAATACGTAATTTTAGTATACCCAAAGATCCTGTCCGAAGAAAACAATGGTTAGTGGCTTTAAGAAGAGAAAAGTTTAATCCAGGTAATAGAGCAGTTATCTGTGAAAATCATTTTACTAGGGATGATTTTGAATTCAATGTGCATGGCAATAGAGTGCTAAAAATCACTGCATTGCCTTCCGTTTTTAATTTCCCCGCACACTTACAAAAAGTGGTGAAAGTAAGAAGACCCCTAAAGCGGAAGTTAACGTGTTCAGGTAATATTGGAGAATTAAGATTTATGAGTTATTGCATAAGTATTACTAATTTTTATAGAACCTGGAATACTGATCTGGAAACTAGTACATCAGAGACGCATGTTGAGTCATTACCAAAACACCCGCCCGCCATTATGTGTTCAGAACATTGTATCAAAAAGGTACCTACTTAGAAATATTGTTTGCATCTATGTAATTTGCTAAGAATTCTGCAATAGAAAATTACCCATCTTTAATATTAATGTTTTTAGAAGGTGCAGAGATCCAATTTTCTTTGGAGATTTTAAAGAAACTGATTTAGAAAATGAAATTAAAAGGAAAAGATTTTGGAAGGTTGCACATCAAACAGTTTCTAAGTATAAAAAACTTGATAAATACTACCAGTGTGTAACCAGAAGACAAAAAATGAAGATAGAAAGTTTAAATTCTTTGTTAGATGATTTAACGAAGCGAGAGAAAATTTCATCACAACAGCAATTGGTGCTTAAGGTAAATTTTAGTTGATATTTCAGATGTTATTTAGTCTATATATCAGGCTTCACTTTCTTCTGTAGTCAGTAGTCTGTTTCAGAAGTTCAAAAAGCAGTACTGTTTAGACAACTGAAAAAAGGGAGAAAAGGAGGAAAATATTCGGCAGAATTGAGATGCTTTGCTTCAACATTAAACTTTTATTCTGCATCATCATATCAATATGTAAGAAAGGTGTTTGGAAAAAATTCTTTACCACACCCTCGCACATTGGCAAAATGGTATGCTGTAGTAGACGGTACACCTGGATACAGTGTAGAAGCATTGAGGGCTGTGAAAATTAAAGTTCAACTAGAAAAAGCAAAAGGAAGACAGCTTATTGCTGGTCTTATGATGGATGAGATGTGCATTCGTCAGCATGTCGATTGGACTGGTAGAAGGTATGTTGGTTATGTTGATTGTGGGACCGGCATGCAGGATAGTGATTTATTACCAGTAGCAAGGAATGTCTTGGTGTTAATGCTAGTGGGGTATAACAGTAGGTGGAAGGTTCCTATAGCTTATTTTTTGGTAGATGCGTACTATAAAATGGTATTATTTTAAAGAATGAGTCTGGCCTTCATTGTGCAACAAGGTTAAGATCTAGACATATACAGTATTTTAAAGAAAAAATGAAGGTAAAGCTTGCTGTGCAGACATTCAGTGCTAGTGTTGCTGATGCCCTGGAGTATTGTTCTGACAGAAACATAACTGCTTTTGAAGGTAGTGACGCGACTGTAAAATTTTGTAAAAATATTAATAATATATTTGACTTTCTAAATGTCAGAAATTTTTTTGGAAAAACACAGTGTAAAAGACCACTTTTTAAAGAAAGCCATCAATTTGTTAATAGTTTCATTGATGAATCTATTAATTATCTAAGTTTGTTAAAAGATCAAGATAGCAAAAGTATTTTATCAACTGCTAGGAAAACTGGCTTTCTTGGGCTCATTGTTTGCTTAGTAAGTGTTAAAAGTTTGTTTGAAGATCTTGTACAAAATGATGAGTTAAGCTTTCTTCTCACATACAAATTAAGCCAGGACCAGATGATGTTTTTCTCAGCCATTCGTAGTAGGGATGGCTTTTCAAACAATCCGACAGCATATCACGTTGAAAGTGCCTATAAAAGACACTTGATTCATTCTGAAATAGCCACTTCTGATAGTGCCAATTGCCTCGCACAGGATAACACCTCAATTCGAAATGTCAGTGCTAAAATTCCAAATGGAAGTGTAACTACGGACCTTTTGCATGAATATGTAGAATTTTCAGATGTGGAAGAGGACACATTCATTAATAATTATAAGAGTGTTTTAAATTGTTTATACTTGTGTGATGTGGAATATATCAAGGGACGTCGTTAAAGTGTGTTTGGTTGCTGAAAGCTTAATTAGATCACAAACAAATTTTTATCACCAAATATTATGGTACGTTTGATATATTTATCAATAAGAAAACTTGATAAAAATAAGATATTTCTTAGCTTGGGAAATCATTTTAAAGTGCAAGATCCATTACAGAACCATTTTTTGCAGCTTATAAAACTTGTTTTAAAAACCTACTTCACAATTAGACTGCATCACATTAACTCCACTAAGAATGAGCCGAGAGTAAGAATTAGGCAACATCTAACAAAGGCGATAACATTCAATAATCAATAATAAGAGATTATTGTACCATTTACATATAAATTAATATGTTGTGTGTAGAGAAGCTGTAGGGGCGAGTCCATCTTGTTTATATGTCAATGGATTCGGATGACTTTCACCTTTTATTATTGTTCATCTTCTCGGGGGATTATATTACATTAATTATGGAATATACATTTTCAATTTCGTACCTACTAGGTAGGCAACCAGTATTAGGAGAAATAAATAAATAAAATTAATACAATTTAACACATAGCCAATTCCAACGGTTATACAATACATCCAGGATATTGAATTAACTGTATGAACTTGTTGAGTATAACGCACCTAAGTGACTTGACACTTGTATGTGCAATTGCCATAAATACATTCTAAATAAATTTCTCTACATACTATAAGAGTCCATCCAAGTACTCTCCATTTTCATATATGTATTTCTTACACAGATTGACAAATGTCTTATATTTGGTTGCTGTTTTTGTTGAATTTGATATAGAATTGAAAATTTTTGGAACCAAAATGGTAGCAAACCTTTGGTTAGCATCATATCTTCTAAAAGATCATAATTTTGTTTTAAGTTTATAATAAAGATACAATTACCTAGGTAATATAAAAATCGAGCATTTAAAGTATTTTCATTATATAATAGATTGGTTGAATAGAGCCTATCTTTAAAAAAAATTATCCGCAGAATATAATTTTGTATGACATTTAATTGGTTTAGATATAATAATTATTGGGGAAAGGATTAGTGTTAAGGTATTAATAATTACAGAGTTAGAACAAAGATAGTGATAATATACTTTAATAGTCTTCTTATAAACAAAGACAAATAAAATTAAGTTTATTGGAATTTCTGAGGTATGTTGAAGGGACCGAAACTTCTCGGTGAAGAGGTTCTCAATAAAGACCATATAATATTATATGGAAAAACTGGATGTGCTCTCTGACCCCATACAAGCGTTCTGCAAATCGAGCCTCATCAAGTGAGTGGAGAACTCAAAATTATAGACGGGTACATTAAAATTATGCAAATGTTTTGTTCTTGCAAAGCTGGAGCTGGTGGCCGATGTAAACACATCTCAGCTTTTCTAATCCTTTTTACCATGTAGGTTATTGTGAATTAACTAAACAATTTTAAAAATAATTTCATCAGAGTTGGAACATGTTTCCAAAGCTGAGTTGAAGTGTGCCTGGTCATCGACAAAAGGTTCAGGCAATATCTTAACATTAGGTCATAACGAACAACAAGTAAAATATAACAATAACAAATGATAAAAGAAGATCAAATAAAAACGGTTTAAAGAAAGGCACTACATCAATAAAAATCAATGGTAAACAAACGATACGAAAGTGTGGTTAGAAAACAATGTGGCAGAAACTAGTTAACATTAGAGCCACCAAAGTGCGTATCGCTTCTCTTGAAATGTCAATACTTGTCAACATTTTTTTTTAATAAAACTAAAATTTATCAACTAAAATAAAAATTTTATGGTAACGGGATTCGAACAAGTTTTCTTAAACAGTTAATAACTTACTTGTTTTTGTAGATGCACGAAATAGATTCCAAAGTTTTATTGTAGTGTATGTAGGCCACAAGGAATCCAGCCATTCCTCCTAGCAAAATGATTGTCTTCAAAAGTGAAATTAAAATTTGATAGACGGCACACGCTATCATCGAAACCATTACAAGTAGCAATAAATACTAAAACAAAAATAACAACCCTCATCAATAAAAAAAATAGGAAACGCAAAAATCTTTATCTAAAAATTTTTTAGGTTAGGTTACGTTATAAGGGCGTGGATGGAATTGCATCCGTTCACTCGGCAGTCTGAGGCCCATTGTGATATCTTGAGTTTGCTCTCAATCATTACCCCTCTTCGTGTTGGCACTTCCAGTATCGTGCGAAGCTCGTTATCTTATGGAAGTCCCTCCTTTCAAAATTTTGGAACGGATTTATTTTAGTACCTGACAGTGGCATAATAGGATAATAGGTGTTCACTGGTGTTTTCATCTTCAGATTCTTAGCAGAAGTCATAATTTGAAGTTATCCATTTACGGAGATTCGACTGTACAATTTCCGGTAAATATACCAGTTATTAAAAGTTTACTACAGAATGATTTTTTTTTCAAGATTTTCTTTGTTTTTCCCTTATCTAGCGTGGGTCACAGGGTTCGGGCTATGTAACAATCGCCCTGGTTTCTCCATAGCTTTTCAAGTTTAGTCAAGAATATTTCATCAATGACTTAATGAGTGGTAGTGTTGTAGTTACTGCCGTTGCGATGTCTACTTGGTTTTATCGTTTCCGTCCACAATACTGAGACTACCCGGCACAGTTACACTTTCAAGTTACGGAGTTTTAACAACGACTATGATCGTGTAACTATTGATTTCAAAGTTTTTAGTGCAACCTTACTTCTTGAGTTTATGGTAACTATAGATGTGGTTCTACAAATCTCTAGACTTTTTGTTGGGTTAGGTTAGCAGTTATATCCTTCCCAAAGTGTCTTCCTGGCCATCAAATAGTCTGTTCGTTGAACAGTACATTTCAGTTCTGAAACTTAATTATTCACTTCCGCTGCACCTGCATGTTAGGAAGAAGACTGGGCTATATACCTGCCTTTATAGTGATAATCGATTTATTAATGTTCAAGAGCTAGGGAAGAGCACACATTGGACAGAAAAGCACCCGCTCTAAAATGTATACAAGAGTGTACCGGGTGACTGATTAAGAGAGGTAACCCGCTGTATCTCAGAAACTATTTATCGTACACCTTAGAGAAAAAAATCTGTAATACAAACTTACATACGAGAAACTGCTGGAAATTATTTTCAAGTTTCTTACTCTATCCCTAGAGGGCGTAGTTCACAATAATATCACAAAAACATCATTTTTCTATAATAAATGTACCGTTATATTACCACAAAATTTGAATATTCATTTAAATCCTTTTTTCGTAAGTTTGCTCCAGTAATTTTTCCTCTATCTTGTAAAATAACTGGTAAGGGTGAGTGAGAAAGCTGACTCAATAAAACTGTTTCATCGCATTTGAAGATTGAAGATTCCTAAGAAAAGTTGGAAACAAATAATGGTCCAATCACCGCCACCTAGCGACCGTTAAAACCACTGGAATAAAACGATGATTTAATATTTTATTATGCATTAAATTCCCTTTCAAATGATACTCAGTTTGTCAAAATCCATAAAGCGAAACAAAAATTATAACAGTTTTATTGAGTCAGCTTTCCCACTCATCCCTACCAATTATTTTACAAGATACAGGAAAAAGTACTGGATCAAACTTACGTAAAATGATTCAATTATTACGAATATTCGAATTTTGTGGTACTATCACGGTACATTTATTATAGAAAAATGATGTTTTTGTGATATTACTGTGAACTACACCCTCTAGCGGTGGAATGGAAAACTTGAAAATAATTTCCAGCAGTTTCTCGTATGCGAGTTTTTAATACAGATTTTTTTCTCTAAGGTGTACGATAAATAGTCTCTAAGATACAGCGGGTTACCTCGATCTCAATCAGACACCCGGTACATCTCTTGATCTTATTACAATCAGGGAAACTCCGAAAAAAAGATAAACTATGCAAGAGCAGTTAGAATTCAAGATAATTGAGAACGTTGAATATCATGTCTTAAAAAGATACTAGGAATTGAATCAGCAGGCGCTTTTGCAAAAGAAAGAGCGATGACCCCATTCGTTCCGCCAAAACTTCTTTTGGGAAGGCCAAATTGAAAAGAATCTGCTGAAAGGTGAAAAAATTGCAGCAAAAAAGAAGATTCTGGTGACCAGTAGATGATAATCTTTTCAAGTCGGAAAAGATTTCAAATTCTGCATATGATAAAAATTGAAGTCAATAATGCACCTCCTGAGTGGTATGAATGACTCAAGCGGGGCGTTGCTTTCTGCGACCAAATTAGGTTTATTTGAACCACCCTCCAGCGAGAGAGGGGCGCATTCTGTCAGTAAGTACAGCGGGTTTTCCCTTTTTTACATGGCATTCATTCAACGCCATTAGCTTTATGTTAAACATATGTCTCGTGAGAAATCTTCTAAGAATTCTTAGTTGGATCTTGCTAAGGCGTAACACCAGCTTTTATCCCTTTCAGTCAAATTTCCCGAGATATATTTTGGACTGGTTCAGGCTTAACATGCCATTCCTTCCTTTCTTTTTAGTTCCGCCTTGAGGGTATTAGGACCAATTCCCCAGAACGGCTCAGGTCATAAAAAGGAAGTGGTCATTATCTCTATGGCTAGCTTATCAGCTATTTCATTTCCTTGTTGACCATCACGGTCTGGTATTCACAGCAAGGAGACAGTGTTGTTTTCTCCTATTCTATCAAGTTTACCTAGGCAGTTTTAATCCATCTTTGAGCTGATACAATATAATCTCAGCGCCTTGATGGCTGTTTGACCATCTGAGAAAATCATGATATCCTAATGACGATACTTCTTATCCAAATTGAATTGTGCACATATTTCTATTACGTGCATTTCCGCTGGGCGCCTTTCCCAGTGGTATATCGTAGTCTGTGGCCGTAAATTCCAGCTCCTGCTACTTATACAGTTTTTGATCCATCAGTAAACCACTTGATGGTATGCTTCTTGAGAGCCTAGCTAGTTGATTCGCTTGTCCATAATCTTTTAGAGCTCAGTTCATGCTCCAAATTCTTCACAAAATTGAATTGTTTGGTAATGTCATCTCGAATGGTTTTTATCTAGGATGCTAGGATGGGGTGTGATGAGATTAACTCACTATTTTTCCCAGGAGTTTTTCTTCCCTTTCCTTCCATGACCATTCTGATCTGCGTTCTTTGAGCTGCTTCCTCTAACAATAGGTGAAGAGGTGTGAGGCTTAGTATAACCTCCATGGTAGCTATAGGACAAGTTATATTAGCTTCTGTGGTACATGGGCAGGGCCAGTTGTATTTTGCCATTATGGTGTACATACATTGCAGTGTACTAGGTTTGCAGCTCTAGTTAGTTCCTGTCAGCGTTTTGCACATAATTAGAGCTCTTTTTACCTTGTTGAGAAAATCATCAACATGTTGGAAATGGTAACTTATGAGTTTTCCATAAGAAGAAGAATAAAAAAAGATGATTCTGGCCACAATTTTTGTGTAAATTACTTTTCTTGCAAAACAAAACATTAACGAAAAAAACTTTTAAGTATAATAAGAGAAACTTGTTATTGTTATCAATTTAATAAAAATTTTACTTACATCTATTAAATAATATTGTTTACAGCCTTTGTTCTCATTAGAGTAGTTGAGCGAATAATTGGTACAATTGGGTCCACCGAAGGTAGAATTCAGACATTGTATTTCGAACGAAAGAGAAAACTGGAAAAATAATTAATATATCTTTTGTTTGTTTCTTGTGGTCTATTTCTTGGAAAATTAAATCACAATCTTTTTTCTCCTTTTATTTCAAGGATATTATATTCAATGAAAATAATTTGAAGATTTATAGCTTGTTCAGGCAGACACCGTTTTTATGCTTATTTTAAATTGTTAATTACAAGGGGGTAGATTGACCCGGTTGGCCTTACCACTCTGCGACCTAGAAGATCTTTTGTGTATACTCTATATCTATATTTTCAGTCCAAAGGATCTAGACTTTCAAGAAAGCCTTTTATCCGTTTTGTAGCTAGTTCTGTAACCTGATCAGGCTTCAAGTAGACCTGTTCCGGGTATTTAAGGCGTTGACGGATAATTACCCTGCAATTGCAAATATTAACAAATTTACCTTGCTTTAGCTAGAGCTGTTGATATCCTAGTATTAGAACCTGTAACACCCAATCACTTCGTTAGTTCATGACCCATCAGTATATAACTAAGGGAACACCTCGTAATTAGAGCGATTTCGTTTGGTGACAACGTTGGTAACAACGTCTAACGTGAGTTCAAAATCCTGGTTTGCAGACGTAAAGTCCATGGGCATCTTCATGGATTGGGTTGCTCGAACCCTTAGTATCTAAAGATTTCACATTAGATCACCGGGTTTTAAAGATTTAGCCTGAGTTAGCCTAAATGAATATTCCAGAGTGATCCTCTCTTTAGGCTCGATAAAGATCCCTACCACTGGTTGGAACACTAGTGGACTCGGCAAAATTTCCGGTTAGGGGTAGAGTGCTCCCGGCGTCGGTGATAAGCATCAGTCGCAGAAATAGACCGACGTTAAATAACCGAATAAGAAAAACCTCCACTAATGCAGGTAGAAAAAGTGCATTTTCTTGGTCTTACTTTAGATTGTTCTCTCAAATGAAAAACACATAGAAAAGCTTCAACAGTCATGTCAATCCGGAATAAATCTATTAAAAATGTTATCAAATCGAACATGTGGAGCTTGTACAGTCAGCCTATTGAATCTATACAAATCACTGGTAAGAAATAAATTGGATTACGGCTCCATTTGCTACGATACCGCTAAGAATTAATAAACAAATTAGTTGTCATTCAAACTTCTCCATAAAGATGTGAATTTGGCGCTTTTAGAACCAATCCAGCCAGCAGTATCCTTGTCATTGCAAACGAACCTCCTCTATACTTACGTACTTCTTTCCTTAAACTACACTGCAAAAATTTCTGCTTACCCCAACAATATCGCATTCCGAGTCATTTTCCTAACAAAAGTCCAACTCGACGAAATATACGACTCCAAGCCCTCAAAAAATGTCCCTTTTAGAGAAAGAGAGACCACTTAAAATGTATTTAAACAATTTAAATTATCTCTCCGACTTTCCCCCCTGGATGTCTAAGAAGCAGGATATTAATACGTCCCTCGCCCAATATCTGAGAAATTCAACTAATCCGCCTTGTCTCCTACAAAACCTCTCCAAGGAAATTATATCTAAATACCCTCAAACCCTACAAATCCATACAGATGCCTCAAAAAACCACAATTGACATGCAGCACTTTACATCTATGGAGAGATCAAATCTGCCTTTCGACTACCTCATCAATTTAGTATATTCACTGGAGAAACTATTGCAATACTGGAAGCCATGAAAATGTGAAAAGAATACAGCAATCAAGTTCCTTATCATTACAGACTCACTGAATGCGCTACTTGGCTTAAAACACCTCATCCTTACTCACTTTGGTATAAAAGGAAATGAGGAAGTCGATCAATTAGCTGTAGATACATCTAATGAAGAAACGCCTTACATTCAAAGAATTCCTTACACTTACCACATTAATCCAATCATCTACATATATATAATTATTGGCAAGTAATATGGAATCAAACGACATCCAATCTTTTTTTTCGGGTCGAGATGGGAAACTCATGTTCGAATGGGTCCAGGACCCAAACAGTGCTGGACTCATCGCCAAGGGGACGCCTACCAACCAAACCCACCTCAAACTCGCCGTTACCTCCGCCTCGGAATCACTACCCTAGCATACTTCGATACGGGTGGCGGTCCCTCGGACACTATCCGCTCACACCGTCGTCTTTTCCCAAACTTTCACTCCTACCTCTCATGCCATATCGAGTCCTTCTCTCCCACTAACCATGCTTTCTACTACGACACTCACTTCCATCCATTCCTTTTCCCCCCTCAACATTATCTCCACCATGTTTCCTCAATACACCGTCTCCCCTAGTTTCCTCTCCAACTTCTTCAGCACTTTCTCGTTTCTCCAGCATCTGAGCACATGCCCCACATCATCCTCCACTTCACACCTCTTTCACACTCCAGTCTCTCTTTTTCCAATCTTGTTGAGGACCCTACTCTCGACCTGTGTCAAGAAGTAATTCACCTCCCCGAATTTCCGGTCCATCCAATCGCTCCTATTCCCAATCGCTTCTTTTAGCGCGCCCTCATACTCTTCCGACGTACTCTCCATTTCCTCCTCCATCCATTCCTGTACTTCCTCTCTGGTCGCACCCTCCAGAGTTTATTCCTGGCTCTAGCCATCACGTCCAATGGGTAGGTCCTTGCCTGCACCGCTGCTGCCTGTCCACTCACTGTCCTGTACCCCTGCACCACCCTCAGCAGTACACCTCTCTGCACCCGCAGGAGTCGCCTAACCCTCGCATTCACTCCTGCTCTTTCATCCCACATCTTCGCACCGTACAGCATACTCTGCTCTACCGTCCTACCAATTATCCTCCTCTTCCACTCTTCCGGCCCTTTCACATTACACATCAATCTTACCAGTCATGCTGCCCTCACTTCCCCCTTCTCTGCCGCCTTTAACATGATAATTGACTATCCAACCACACCCCTAGGTAATTCACTTCCCTCGTCTTGCTCCGTCCCTTCACTAGCAACCCCACCGTCTTATCTTCCGCCACTACTAGTCCGCACCGCTCTATCTTCTCCACAAGCTTCCTACACATTCTCTTCGCCTTTCTTTCCATCTCCGCCTCTTCCTTTGCCGTACATACCAGACACACATCGTCCGCATACACCGTTATATCACATCCCTCTTCACATACTAACCCACACACACTCCCTTAGCGTCGGTCCAAGAACCGAGCCCTGGGGCACTCCAGCCTCCATCCTCCCTCTAGTGTCTACTATCACTCGTCCCGTTAGGTAGTCCTCCACCATGTTAACCAAACCCTCCCCCACTCCAAGCCTCAGCAACGCGCTCAACACTGCCCGTTTGCTGATACTGTTGAACGCGTTCCTGACAAACGACATCCAATCTAAAAGAGGTTAAGCCACAAGTTCAATATTGTCTATCTATACCAGACAAACGAAGATATCTGGTTGTCTTAAACCATCTGCAAATAGGTCACACACTCCTTACGCACCAATATCTCCTCAACAAAGAACCAGCACCAGAATGTATAAATTTCCATACTTATCATATCATTCTAGAGTGTCCTGAATGTGCGAGACATAGAAGGCTGAATACTTTAAGTGGATGTACCCACTAAAGACACAAGTGCGTTAATTAGAAATCTCAAAGACATTACTTTGTATAATAAAATTGAAAAATTATCTGTAATTCAAATCCAACACATACTACTTGTGTGAGTCCTCCTGCTAATAACTCTTAGTAGTTAATGCGGGTGTGCTTGTATTAAATAAAAAAAAATGAAAAAAAGATTGTTATTTAATTTCTCAAAAATAAGACAAAAAATTAAGAATTACAATTGTACATTTTACTTGAAATAAAGAAAAAATGTATCTTACCGTTTGAAATATAACAAGTCCGTATATACAAACAGCCATTACAAAACAAAATACTTGAGCAACATTCCTGTTTTTGTGAATTGTTCTCGAAATGAGAAATAATGTCGAAAATCCTTTCTAAAAAATATAAACTATCATAAATGTAAAATCCCTATAAAACAATAAAAACAATATCGGCTTACCCGCTGTTTTATGTTATCCATATAAACCAGAAGCGGGATACAGACTAATAAAAATAGTACTGGAATTGAACACAGTAATGCGGTATCATTTCTGAAAATAAAAAAATTAAAACATTTTGTGCAGTACACACGAGGAAGGAGTGAAACTTGCAGATTCACTAATATATTGTTAGTCGAAAGTCCCCTCCACCTCGTATCTTTTGAAGAAATATATTGAAATTTGAAGAGAGTAAATAAAGGGACGTAGAATTGTTTTAACCAGTTGTATCAGGTAACGTAATTCATAGAGGTCGTCACAGAACCACTGAAGCCAATAACTTTAAATATTGCAAGTGACCTATCGCTTGGAAGATATTCACAATACCTACTCAGCTTCATTAATTCTGTTTCAGTTTAGGGTAATTTTGATACGTAAATTGAATAATTACTGTAATTATATCACATCCGGGTTATATCGGAAGTAGATTCCAACTAGCATATTTCAAACATTGTATTTTTCATTACATTATTGAATTCTCCATCGAATTTCAAATAATGATTGTCCCATACCAAAAATTAATCGTTTTAAGATATTACTTTTTTAAATTAAACTAACTGTTTATAACTAATTCCACTATTTAATGAAAAACCAATGAAAACTTTAAAACATAATTTATAATTATTTCGATATTTGCATATCATCGTCAGAATGATAAAAGTTACATTTTATGTGATGCCTACTTGATGTTTAATATTTTGGATAGACCAAATCTTGTGATTGACTTAATATTAAGATAAGAAGAAGAAATGATATTACAAATATCAAAGCTTAGGTATCCTAAAAAGATATCCTGGATATCTTTTTCCAATTTAAGATCAGTATAACTGTGCAATGATATAGGAAACCAAGAAAAACTATATCTGCTGATCTTTACAATTATTGTTACTTAAGAAGACACTTTAATAGTGGAGAGCTCCCTAGATTTATCTGTTCATTGACAACTTCATATTGTAGGTCTCTTAAGTGTCTTCTGATTTCAAAAATAAACAAAAATACCCCCTTCAAAAAAGTCTGGGATATATAAACTTAAATGTCCAGAATGTAATGCTGTCTATATTGTTCAAACAATTCGAAATTTTGAAATTAGACAAAATGAACACTTACGAGCATACAGATTAAAAGAGCCAGATAAATCACATTACGCAAAACATCTACTTGACACCAAACATTCATTAACACCTAACACAGAACTAGAAATACTGCATATTTGTGATAAGAAACAAGAACTATATTTCCTTGAAGAATTATACATTAGAAGACACTTGAGAGACCCACAATATGAAGTTGTCAATGAACAGATAAATCTAGGGAGTTCTCCACTATTAAATTGTCTTCTTAACAATTGTAAAGATCAGCAGATATAGTTCTCATTGGTTTCCTATATCATTGCACAGTTATACTGATCTTAAATGGGAAAAGGATATCCAAGATATCCCCATAGGGCTATCCGCCAAAATAAACAGCACCGAAAATAAAAATAAAAATTAATTTTTAATTTCTGTAATGTAAGTGTTCAAAATGTTCACCATTTCGACGCAAACAAGCTTCATATCGATTTTGTAAGTCAATAAACATATTTATAAAAAGTGGTTGATGTAACTGCCGAAAAATATTTTGTATTCTTTCCCGTAGTTCGGCAATATTCGCCGGCGGATTTTCCGAGTGAAATATTTTGTCCTTCATTATGCCCCAAATGTATGCGTCAGGTGGCGTCAGATCAGGTGAATGAGAAGGATATTCGAAGTCTGTTCCCCGAGAAATTATTCTATTTTCCGTATGAACGAAAATAATGCTCTACCAAAAACACTTTTTCTTCCGTTGTTAGAACCATTTTTAAATCAAATTTAACTGCAGCGTACTATTAATATATCAACTAATGACAATTAAGTCAAATATGACAAATCCATATTACATAAACAACTCCACAGCACTTTCTGTTTCGGTACTGTTTATTTTGGCGGATACCGTAATACCTAAGCTTTATTATTTTGTGATATAATAGGTTCGTTCCAACCACCAATTCTGTTATTGTACGTAACCAGTAATTGAACTGTTTAATGCGCATGAGTAAGAGAAATGAGTAAAGTTACTGGTAATCTTTTACCAAACGGTTGGAACGTATTTTGAACTAGTTTAGTAGATGCATGCGGTGTTCAGAATTCTGTGAATATATAACCTCAAAAGAAAACAAATTCTGTATTACAAATATAAAAATAATTGGAATTTCTGAGGACGGAAGTGGGTAATATGGATGAATATTTACTGAATTATATATATGAGCCTTCATCAGATCATGATGATTTGGATAATATTGGAGATGTAGGAACAAGAAAGGAAGATTATCTAGGTTTGTTTAGCATGATTTATTTTTACATAGGTGTATTTTAATTTTATTAACATACCTACCTACCTATATTTGATTTAGAACAAACAGTTCCGCATTATTCCGAAGAAGAATTTTTCAATAATTTTCGAGTCGCGAGAAATGTGGCAACTGAAATAGCACAGAGATTTGAAAACAGCAATTATTACAAAAATGATAGTGGCCAATTCGGGAAAATTTCTGCACATAATCATATAAGTGAACTTAAACTGTTGTCACTATTGTCTGATATTGTAAAATACTAATTTCCAGGTTTTAATATTTCTGTGGTACATTGGGCATCAAACTGCAAGTTTTGTTGATGTATCAGATAGATTTGACATTACGAAACCATCTCTTAAAAGGATAATTGTAAGAGTGTCAATTTTTTTGAGCAATCTCAGCCCTCAAGTAATAGTATGGCCAGATAATGAGGAAAAGTTGCAAGGCAAGGCAAGGCAGTTTCAGGCCAACGGTTTTCCCAATATTATTGGAGCTATTGATGGCTCCCATATTCAAATTGATAAGCCGCAGAATGATACTGACTCTTACATCAATAGGAAGGCTTATTATTCCATTCAAGTAGGTGAATAAAAAGTTATATTGATAGATTATTGATAAAACAAATTTCCAAATGCAAGTTGAGTGTGACAATAATCTCAAAATTAGAGATGTCTTTATTGGTTATCCTGGTTCTGTCCATGAGAGCCGGGTATTTCGGAACGCACCACTTTACCAAACGCTTCCACAAAAATGTGGACAATTTTCTCTACTGGGAGATAGTGGATACCCACTTGAAGCCAACTTATTAACCCCATTTAAAGACAGAGGACAATTGACTGAGAGACAAACTTATTATAATGTGCAATTGGCAAGAAATCGATATGTCATCGAGCACTGTTTTGGAGTGTTAAAACAAAAATTTAGGCAAATATTCCATATTAAACTGCGCAAAATGGAGATCATAATTCATTTGATACGTTCAGCTTGTGTACTTCATAACTTTGAAATAGAAGATGAGTTCATAATACAACCTGAAGGAGATATTCCAGTAGAAGTTGCAGATTTGAATCCTGCCATAGATGAGGAAGAAGTGGATGGTGACAGAAATGCACTGTAACGGTAAACGTGTGCTTTTAGCTGGGCGCCAATTTGTAACGGTAAAGGCGCCAATTTGTAACGGTAAATGCTGTACCTCACAGGGCACCAGCTCGAAGGGCTCCGGCTAGAGACTCCTCTCAAGGGTGATTCGACCCCAAGTTTATGCTGCACAAGTGCTACAGGAAGGTTGTAAAGGTTGAGGGCGCCACTACCTTTTTAACGATAAAAAGGACTAAGAAAACTAAGGCGGAAAAGGTAGAAACGCCTTGTAAAATTTAAATAAAAGTTAAAAAATAAAAAAGTTACTAAAAATTACCCCGGGCGATATCTCCCTCAACTTTTATAGTTGAGGATTTTAATAAAAAAGAATTAAAAACAAAATTTTAATTTATTCTGCCACAGGAAATGAATAACGGAATTTAATAGAGGAATTTGTACTTTTATAGGTACTTAGCTTAGATGAAGTGGTTTCCTGGAGAAGAAGTCAGGTCTTGATCCGAACTGATGAGTTCTGTTCTAGGGCGGTAGTTTGGGGGTTCTATCCTTGGCTATATTCTTGGGGTTATATTCTCCGGTTAAATTCTTCGGTTTATATCCTCGGCGTTATATTCTAGCCTAGGGTTATATTCTCGGCGTTAAATTCTTGGGTTATATCCTAGCCTAGGGTTATATTCTCGGGTTCTATCCTAGCCTAGGGTTATATTCTTGGCTTATATTCTTGGCTTATATTCTCGCCTAGGGTGGTATTCTCGGGTTGTATCCTAGCCTAGGGGCTGTGCTTACCTAGAAGTACAAGTGGATCAGGGATATGTAGGAACCTGAATGTTATGGCACATTATGTTGGTCAGCTTTTCAGGTTAAAGAAAAGAAAGGCAGTTATTTGAAAGTCAAAAAATTGATTCAATTTACTGAAAGCTTTCCAACATTATATGTTCCATGTTAAAACAGTAAAAATAGCAATTATCGGCTAAATTAAAAAAATATACTAATGATCTGAAAGAAACTAATCATAGCAAAAAGTTATTTATTTAGTTATATGAAAAAATATCGTGCTTAGGAAATATATGAAACCGGCACTGGCGTTACGAAAGAATATTTTATAGGTTAACGGTAATTTATAAAAGTGTTATTTTATAATTAAGAGTTATTTCGCAACTGAAAAAGCTTGAAAATGTTTGTATGAAAGTAAAACTGAATTATAAAAGAATATTTGGCTTAAAACTACCATATTAGTATAAAAGAACAGTTTAAGACCACGTGTTGAATTTAATTTCGTCTATCTCTGTAAAAAAATAAAGAATGCATACGAAAATTATATCAGACAGTACTTTAGGAGAAGCTTATTAATTATAAATTATGATTTTGAACTTACCACAGCAAAATTCCTAAGATAGATACTTAAGATATGAAAGATAGCGAAAGACGATCTGACTCCTTAGGCAGACGATAACAAAAAGGGGTGTTTAACGTGCAAAAAATGGAAGCGTCCGTTGGCAGACGTCAATTGTCTTACGTTCGGGGTAGAAGAGTTTGGGATCACAGAACTATAATTGGATGTGGCTAGTGACGACGAGCGCTAATTAAAAGGATTTATTCTGTAAAATCGAAACAGGTCGATAGACATGTTACAGCACAAAGAATTAGGGATGCTGTTGTAAATACTTTGCCATGAATAATTGAATTTCAATATCCTTCAGAAACATATATTGTATTTGATTACCATTACTCAGAAAATAAAAGTATAAAAACAAGACATTTAATTTATTTCATTTGTTATCTTGAAATATCACAGAAACATTACTTATGAGTTTAGATAGAGTTTAATATAAATACAGTCTAATTGGTACAACTCACCATTATTAATTAAGCATAATCAAATGAAAAAATCTTTGGATCTTTGGAGGTACTGAAACTTAGTCTTAAATGTTTGACATTCATAAAAACTTTGTATTCAGCAACATAACAATAAAAATCAAAATTTAGTACTTAACAACAAAAATAAAACAAATATAAACCCTTTAGGCTTAAAAATACATAATAAAATAAAATAAAAATAAATACTTCAGACTTATTAAAACAAACATTGACACTTTCAACCTAAAAATATTAAATAAGTGAAACTTTATACTAATAATATAACCTATATCAAAATATCACAACAATAGCAGTCTTTGTAGCCCTAATAATTATGTAGGTAAATGACAAAACTAGATATTTAGATATTTATGTTCTATTTTGACCAATTTTCGATTATTTATATCATAAATAGAAGCAATTTAGCAGAATATGAAGTTTATGATATATTCGCAAAATAGCCAAATTTGAACATAAATATATGGTTCTGCCATTTATCTTCAGAACTATTTTATTCTAAAAGATGGCAGGTACACTTCTTTTCTTTTAAAATTTGGTTTTTCTCCTTCTCAATTTCATTCCGTTCATGGACACAGTCATGGTTTCTTCATGGGCATGCCGAAGAAAATTGAATCGTCTTTCTTTGTAGAAGTCTGACTTCCCGAATCTGTTGTAAAACTGTCTTACGACCTCTTACATTTTTTTTCTTAGGGCTTGTGCTCTTTTCCTTGATGTCAACTTTCCATCTATTTTCCACGTTTTTTTCCGGAAATGTTAGTATTAAGGATCTCCGAAATTACTTTCCCTATTAGCTTCCATAACCTCTTTAAGTTCCTTACCTTCATTGAACCGACCATTTCCCTATATTTTTTGTACAAATCAATTAATATTTTTGTATAATTTGCATTCCAAAAAAAGGAGAATTTTTACTTTTTCCGACTGCAGCCATGCTTGAAGTGCTTGCACCCTCGTTAACTCTTGGTCAAACAACAATAAATTCTTCCAATCCTACTTGTGAAAAAAAGAATATTCAATAAGATTAACAAGGTGCAAAAAATATAGGTATTACCTTCTGGCGTTTCGGATTCCATTCTTCCTTTCTTTTTTTTTACATCAACAACAACTACACACAGTCCCTGGTGAGAACACTTATCAAAACAGTTTAAAAACTAAAAACCCATTTCCATAACCTATTTAACTTTCCATAGAAAACAAATTTGACAGCTTAAAACAAAAATGTTACCATTGTGCATGTTTGCTGATTTCAGAAATTTCGGTACTCGCTATCCAGCAAGAATCATTTGAACGGTAATTTTACTCTCCGCAAACGAGATGGAACAGAGGACTGATAGTAATCGAGTAATTTCAGGTGGTTGGAACGATTTTTTTTAACTGCGCATGTGAATTAGTAATATTACTGTAAATTACTGGTGGTTGGAACGAACCTAATTCTTTTTTCTATTCATATATATTAAGACAATCACAAGATAGGTCACTCACTATTTGGTCTGGCCAAAATATTAAACATCAAGTAGGCACACATTTAAAGTTTTCATTGGTTTTCCATTAAATAGTGGAATTTATTATAAACAGTTAGTTCAATTTAAAAAAGTAATATGAGTAGATTCCACAAAATAACGGTAAACGTGTTTTAAGATATCTCAATTTTATGTTTCAAAAATGGAAATTTATAATTTTTGGAACTCACCTTTGAAATACTACCACTTGAACTATCAAAATGGTCACGAAACAAAATGTCGAGCAGAAAAAGTACATGGTAAGCATTCGGTCTTTTTCGAGTATATACTGAAAATGAAAAATTTAAAAATTTAAAAAAATTTAAAATATACAATGCGCTGTTAAATTATGGAACAAATCCATTATTTTGCAAACAATGTACTTTTGGTAAAAGTCCTGAAATAGGCCGATTTTCAATTTTATAAGTATCTTGTGTTGTCTACATGATTAGCTTCATTATACAAGAGGAGAAACTTCTATTTGTAGTTTAAGTCAAAAATTTCATTCCTGATAAAATATTTTGCTTGCTCTGAAACCCCATAAAATGAGATAAAATTCAAGTTTTTCAAAACCTGCTTCATTTTATAGTCAATTTTATGGAAAATACCACGAATTTTTGCACTAAGTTCGAAAATGTAATAATAATTTAGAGAGTGAATCAAGCATTGAACTAGTTTATAATTTTTAGTTAGGCACCATCGACTCTATGGAAGATAAACCAGTTTAAAATTAAACGGCCAATATTGGAGCTTTAACTTTGAACTGTTCTTTTTGACACATGGGTAACTTATGTCAATGTCTGATGAAAAGTTGGTTAAATTTGATGAGGTGACTGTCATGAAAAAGTTGTTGATTCTATTTATTTAAACGGTTGCTCGTTTTATCAATGAACTTGGGTCCAAGTTGCCAACCAAAATTTTTGGAATTTTCTACATTTGGGAAGGGAAATTTCGGAACGAATTTGTCATGTTTAAGTTCGCATTGTTTATAAATATCCGTAAACTGAGCCTGGGCTCTTCAAAACAGGTAATTGAATCCAAATATCGATATTTGTAACGATCATGTCCAATTGACTGAAAGTTACGTTGCAGTTCCTGATTCTACGTCAATAATATCTATCAAGAAATTCAAATAACAACCGTCACGTCCGTAACTGAAAACAAAAGTACTCGAAACTCAAATAACGTCAAGCATTGTCAGCAACGAACGTTTTTCTCACAAAAAAGACCCTAAATTTTTCGACGTTGTCAAATTTCTTTCAGGTTTAACTAAACTTCGTTCGGTGCATACCAAGGCAACATTAAAGGCGTTTAACTATTTAAATCAGTTTAGTTAAACGGGTATAGTACTATAAACGGTGCTTACGACCATAATTCAATTAATTAAATAGATTCAATAATTTTTCGACATACCTACACCAACTTCAAAACATCTCTCCACTCTATTTCTAAATTCTTTATAAGCGTTTCTTAGCATGTATGGGGTGATTTCATTCACGGAATTATTTATGGCTTGTTTCAGATCTTCCATGCTATGGTAAGAGTTAGTAATGTTCAAAAGGAATAACAATTTGAAAATTATTCACCGAAGTTGACAGTTCCATAGGTATATCCATGGTACATCGTTAACGTTGATTATTGTAGTAAACATCACTCACTAGATTTATTATTACATTTTCAAACTTAGTGCAAAAATTCAATGATTTTCTATAAAATGGATTATAAAATGAAGCAGGTTTTTGAATTTTATTTCATATCATGGGATTTCATAACAAAAAAAACTTTTTATCGAGAATGACATTTTTCCCTAAAACTACAAATAAAAATGTTTCTTCTCTTCCGTGGGGTACATATTGTTATAATTTACTATTGTATTTATTATTTATTTATTTAATTGTATATTCAATGTATTATTTTATTGTATTAACTTACCCTTTTTTAAACTAGCTCATCTATAACTCGGTAACATGAACTCTGAGTCTCTTTGGGTTCCGGCGCTGATAAATTATTTAGTTTTTATATTAATAATAAAACTTTGAATCAATTATATTTCATGGATACAACAATTTATTAGTTTTAATAAATTTTGTTACGCCCAAGGAAAGCATTCCTTATTAACGTTGACCTTAACCACGTATTTTCAAATTTTAATATCTATGTTCTGTGTTGTGAGTTGTCTACAGTTTAGAGAGATGAGATAATAATGGTCTATCTGAATAAAGAAAAATCTCACTATTTATATAAAATAAAATGCAATGGATCTCAATTAAACAATTCACTAATAATATGATGAGTGAATCTATAGGAAAAATTACATGAATATCAATTAATAACGTGACAAAAAAACAATTATGGAACAGAAGTAACTTGACCTAAAATAAAATAGTTCTTTCAAATTTGAGGTGAGTTAAATTTAGAATTTAATTTAAAATAAAACTTGTTAATAATTTAAACCCTTTTTATAGATGTACATCTTATTAAATTATAATTCTATCAATTTTATTAGTACCAATAAATATCAACTAACCTTACACTTTCTACGGAGCACTGTATTGATGAAGTATTTTTAACTCTCTGGATTGCAATTTATACAGGAATGTTACCAATTCAAATTTTCTGGGAACACAGAACCAACTCCACGACTTCCTTCAGGTATGTGCCTCCTTTACCTTTTTAAAATCTGACTTTAACTTTTTCTCCTCAATTTTATGGATCAATCTCGAGTTTTTTTAACTTTCTAATACTTTTTCTATACTTTAATATTAAATTTAGTTTTCAAAATACTTTTTCTGACAATCTTTTCTAAAAATTCCTCTTCTTCATTCCTTTCAAAAAATCAATAATCACCGTTACTAAGTGAATTTTTTCTATCACTTGATTTTTCTCTTCATATTAGTTAAATTCCTTATTTAATGTCTCTTATAATCTTTAATATCTGTCCATTCACTAATATTTTTCTTCTTACCCTTTATACCCTTCATAAAGTCACAAATTAAAACCTTTAAATTGTCCCTTTTTAAGAAAAATACCTGATTATATGAATTATTCTTTAACATGTGATACAAAATTTACTACAATCTATAATTTTATTTGCATTCATGTAATCTTTTAAAAAATGTCCAATGAATCTATACCATTACTTCTCTTAAATGAACTCAGTCTAAATTTATAATTACGAACCTTTTTTTATAATTTTAAAATCTATAATAATCTTCCAATCACAACACAGCAATTTCTGCTATTAAAATTCTTTGATTCTGGCTAATCGTTTTATCTTTTCAAAGCATGACAAATATTCATTGATATTGTTGTCATCTTGACAGTGACAACTCAGCCATGATTCAGGTTATAATTCTGTCAAACTATATTTTCAAATTATCATGATAATTTCAATGAAGAATTATTAAATCAATTTGTTCGTTATTTCAAATAATTGTATGAATAATTATTAGCTTTCCATCAATATTAAGGTAAACTTATTAAGAATAAACACAGTTGATTCAAGTCTTATCATCATTGACTGGTATTTCCCCACCATACTTTTATTTTAATGATTTGATACCATTTCAATATATACACTTTCGGTTTACCTTTTAATATTTCAATTGAGGCAAATAGGACTTATCATCAACCCCACCAAAACCAACTCAATAACCTTTACTACGAAAAGAAAACTTAATCTCAAAACCATTGAACTTGATGGGAGCGATGTTGAATGGAGACAGGAAGTCAATTATCTAGGTTTGACTCTAGATAGTAAACTCCTGTGAAACAAACATGAAAAGGAGATTATATACAAAGCAGAAATGGCTCTAATGGTGTGCAGGAATCTGGCAGGGAGAAATTGGCGTTTTTTTCGTAACAAGGTTCCCACTCTTTCCCGCCCCTTATTTGAAGAGATATACTATAACCTGTCAAATAAAAAATATGAAGAATTTGTCGAGTAATCTGATTATAATATTTAATATGCCCTTTAATTGAGTAGATTTTGAAAAAATTTGCATTTTAAAATTTTAACGGTGGACTTCTAGCGGTGGACCTATAATTCTGTAAATAATTTCCAGGCGTTTCTAGAGGCCACTTTTGTTATAAAATTTTTCCCGAACCTTTGTTATAATCCATTCCTGAAATATGGCTGATATAGCCGTTCTTAGTTGGCCTCAGGTACGTTAAAGCAAATTCCAATAATTTACCTTGTCTGAACATTTATATATTTCTGCCTTAGTGAGACCAATTATTGTCTGAACATTTATATATTTCTGCCTTAGTGAGACCAATTATCACTTCTGGAGCCATTGCGTGGAGTAGTAGAACTAGCCTATTGACGACGAGAGAAAACCTCTCCAAAATTCAAAGACTAGCCTGTATGTGCATTACAGAAGCAATGAGAATATGCCCAACGGCAGCCATGGAAGTGATTCTTAACCTAACACCACTACATATGGTGGTGGAATGTGTTGCAGAAAGAACAATATACATATTGAGTAGAGAGGGAATCATTAAAAAAACCACCACCTCACATCTTAGAAAACAGAAAACCTGGGACATGACACAAGATGAAAAAGTATAACTTTTCAAAAAAATTCGTTACAGAATTAAGCAGCAAGAAGGAATGGGATCCAAATACCATTACCAGACTTGGGAAGAATGCCATACGATGGTACACAGACGTCTCAAAAGCAATAGAAGGAACTGGGATAGGAGTGTACGGGCCAGGAATCAAACACTCTGAAAGCTTGGGAAAAACCCCGAGTATTTTTCAAGCGGAAATTCACGCCATAAGAAAGTGTGCCCAGTTCAATACTAATAAAGGATATAGAAGGAAAAGGATTATCATATTGTCTGATAGTCAAGCAGCCATTAAAGCACTGAGCTCTTGTGTAATCAGTTTCAAAATGGTGAGGGAATGCCAAGGCAAACTCAACTAGGCGAGAACAATATTGTCACCTCACTGTGGATTCCAGGACACACTGGAATAAAAAAACATTAAATAGCAGATGGACTAGCAAAGAGGGGGCCTGGAACACCCTTTTGGAGGCCGGAACCCTTTTGCGGTATCAGCTCCAATGTAATATTGGAAGAAGTAGGCAAAGCCAAAAAAGAGAAGATCTGACCATTGAAAAGATCTAGTAGGACTTAGACAATCAAAGATTCTTCAGGGTGACTACAACCTGTTGAGATCAAATTAATGCATAAGTCAAGGTAAAACTGCACTAATAGTTTCAACAGGAATTCCAACGGGACATTGTAGCCTGAGTAGGCACCTGAAGAAGATCAAAATAGTGGAGGAAGAAGAATGTAGATTCTGTGGCATGGAAGAAGGAACTCCATCCACATATTTTCGAACTGCACAGCAATTCAGAATCCTAGGGCACAACACCTAGGAGATTACTGGATAGAAGAGGGACATTGGCCAAAGTTAAAGTCTGCAGATATCCTAAAATTCCCCTGGGAACTAGGACTAAAGGAGCGACTAGTCTCTGAGACTTTCCTCAGGAACTAAGTGGAAGTAGGTGGGCACAATAGATCTTTTAGGACTCAGAGAATGTTACCCCAATATATATATATATACATACATACATATAACAATTATCATTGAGATCTTGAGAGACGTTCAGATAATTAATATAACATTAGGAATGAACCCAAATATAATCCGAATAATGTGGAAACAATGAATTAAGTAATTCTGGATCAGTTTTTTTTAAATACATATTTCTCCAATCCATAGTCAAATATTGAACCCGGTTCAGTTAATCATTTGATTAAATGTTTATTAAACAATCGGTATTATGTCTCCATGTTAAATCCGATCGTCACATTTTTCGCATTATATTCAAAAAATGATATTTGAAATTAAAAATCGATCTATATCAAGATTTTTACAAAAGTAGATTGTTTGTAAAATCATAAATGTTCCATAATTTAGCGGCTCACTGTGAAAAAAATTCAGCATTTTACAACTTTTAATGCTCCAATGACATCACTAAACGTACGGTCCTGTGCTTAGACACATACGAAAAGCCATCATTGCTTGGAAGAAACGATTTAGCTAAGTAGAAATTCTGAAAAAAAATATATAAATACCTTGGACTCTTTAATAGGATCTCTAAAATTAAGTAATAAAGTACGACAATGTTCGGTTCGTAGCCTGTCGATACTTCTTGCATCGATTGCTTTCATTAAATATTCATTAACTTCATCTTCGGGATTTTTTTCTCTTTCGACGGATTCACCGAAACCGAGTCTGTAAATAAATACACAAAACGATAAACTCAAAATAATTTTCGGAAGAAATTAAAACTAACTTGGATGAGTGACCGTGTTGAGAACCGTGACCCATTATTCTCATTTCTTTTGCGATATTTCCATTCATCGGATGGTTTTGGTAGGGCACTAATGAATCCTGAAAACAAAACAAAGATCGGTTTAATATAATAAAATGCAGACTGAACAGATATTAGACCGTTAGCCCATGACATGTGTATTTCGGATGGATGTCTTTTCCACTATCGAGTTTCATGTGAAAAGCAAGTAGAAAAAGACTATTCTCAAGGTCCAAGCTCGATAATCGACAAAATCGTGAAAATTGAAAATAATTTTGACGAAACTAGAACAATTAACTTATGGATGCCGTGTACTTGGTTGCATTTCTTGGGTACTTATTTACCACGAACTTAACATGGCATACAAATTCAGGTGATAGTTCCTAAGGTTTGATAAGCAAGTGTTAAAAATTGCTAAATGGTGGGAAAAACAAAACAATCAATTTATGTATGCCGAAGAAGGTTTATGATGTGGCCGTTGATGCCAAATCACTTGAAATGATAACAAATTTTATGCTGTCGTGAAAAATAGGATGCCTTCGATTTAGTGGACTAGAATTCTATAGGATGACTCGTTCCCTCGCATAAATAATAACTGTATTTCGTTAACAATTCAATAAACTTTAACGTCGAAAATACATACAGATGGAACGATGAATATAGACAAGCCTTTCAGTATGAAATAGTTCAATCATTATACAAACTTTAGCTTTATAGAAAAATGCACTTATTATGCAGGAAATAAAGGAATTGAATTAATTACTTTGAAACTTGACCCATTTGGTGTGAAAATATCGGTTTTATACCGGTATAGGAGTGGTAGGTCTTAGCTGGGAGACCGATCGGGTTGGAAATTTAAAATCGACTCGACTAGCTGAGCTAGCCTCGTAAAAACCAGGGAGACAATCCATTTAGGCGCGAAGTGTGCGTTTGGTAACGCCTACTTCAACTGCCGAGTAGTAAATATTGCAAGGCGCCGATCAGCCGCCAGGGAAAAGGAAACAAAACGCGATTTTGAATTAAGGTAGAAGTGTTTTGGAGGCAGTGGCGCGCCGGTAGGAATTTCGAATGAAAATAAAAGGACTAAAATATAACTCTACATGAATATACAAAGCAACTAAAATATAAATATACAAATTGTCGAACGTGTGGTTTCAACAGTTCAGAAATTGTTATCTTAGTAGATGTTACAAAAATTAATGGCATACATTTTGCTGCGATACTTCTATTTGTTAATAATCTTTCAAGTAGGATGTATTAGTTATAATTAATAACAATTAACTCATGAATGCCGTTTGATATATGAGTAAACAGGTGGCGGATGTTTTTTTGGGTTTAAATTAGTGGATGCCACGGTTAGTAGGTTAGGGTTTATTAATTTTCAGAACAACTAGCTAATGGACGTCATTAATTTTCAGAATGTCATAGTAAAAAATAACTAAAAAATAATTATCATACATTTTCGATGTATGACGGTAATGTAAGAAAAATCATCTACAGTGCTGAAAAGTACGTTACTAAAAATACATAGATATACTTATACACGTGTTCCGAGTTGGTAATCAAGACTAGCCAACATTTTTTCCGGCATATACATTTGCGATGATACATAATAGTTATGAATAATAGATTTTATATAAAAAACCTCAAGGCTGAATTTTTTATTAAATTGTTTTGGATAGTACTGTTGCAAGGTCACCAACTCAAAGCCGGTCCTGTCCCTCGACTGTAAATTTTGGTGGCTGCTCTGGGATTCGAGAACATTCTCGAGAAGACGCTTTGTTTATGCATAAGACGAGCGCGGAAGGAACTGAAATTTTCGAGAGTTGAGAAGGACTATATATACGCGGGTTTTTGAGCGAGTTAACAGTTAGTTCGGGAGAATAAGTAAAACGAAGACAAAGAGTTAGTTCACAGACAGTTTACAGAAATTGTTAGTAATCGGTCAGTGAATGAAATAGTGAAGATGAATAGTGTAATATTCAAGTGGTAAAAATAAATTAGAACTATTATTCCGAGTGTAAATAAATTAGTAGACATTAAGTAGAGTGTGTATATAAATTGAGTTTAAGAAATAAATCAGTTGATAGTAATTAGCCATAGTGTGTATAATTTTATCCCACAAGTAAAAACTATTTAAATAAATAACAAAAACATTACAGAACCTACAAAAAATAAATATTATATGTATGAAAACGAATGTTGTTATACTTGAAGAAGATAAAAACCGGAAGTTGCAGTCAACTTCGTTATTTTAAATAAAACACCCCGTATATTTTTAACTTTTGGAATAGCCTACTCAATTACGAACAACTTTTTATAACGTTTTATGGTTCTCGAGATAATGATTGTTTTATTAAAAAATTGATGTTTAAATCTGGGGAGCGAGATGACCATCGGAGTAGTTCTTTATTTTCGAACTATATTCAAGTTTTTCAAAAGTGCGTTTAAAATTTTTCGTGTTGATGGAATTACATTTGGATACCATTCAGTAAAAACTCGACATGTTCTGGATACAATTATTTGACATTCTCCATAAATTAATAAAATATTAAAAAAATCTTGGGTTCGTGTGAAAAAATACAATTAACTAAGTCGGTATTATTGTTATATAAAAACTTACCCCCCTGTAAGGTGGTGCTACGATGAGATATGTATCGATATTGTGATCTTTTAAATAAGAATTTCGATCACCTCCATTTCCTGCTTCTACCGTATAATCGTTTCCAAGGCATTTTAACGTTTCTTTGGTTATGTGAACTCTCCTAAAAATATATTAGCTACATGAATGAAATAATTCATAAATCGTAGCATAGAAAATTTCTTAATTCCTCAAATTCAAATAGTATGGCTTTCATAATTGTTATCTTACGTATGTTCCTTTTGGTGTATTCATTATTCTTTTTTATATTTTTTTATCAAGACCAATTGAGTTTTTTAAATTCTGTTGTTGTCAAATTCATTCACATGAGAGGAGATGCAGCCTCTTTTCGTCAGCATTGGAAACTAGTCCTGTAACCAGTTGAATCGTCCCGTCTCTCCTAGTCCCGCCGGATATCGTTACTATACAAGAGGTTAATTATTAAATAATTCAAAACGAAGTCAGTAATTCGGAAAAGGAAGAATGATGAGAACTTTTCACTAACATCCAGTTTCACTTAATAGTAATTTATGCAACGAAAGCATAAAGTGGTACTTTTTTTCACGAATGGAAAAGTTGACCAAATAATAAAATCAAAATAGTAATTTGGAATATTTCAATTGAATTCATTCAGTAAATTACTTATGAATGCGTAATGACTGAACTGGAAAATGTACACAATAATTAAGGTTCAATTTTCCAAAATAATTAACCAAAAGAATGATGAATACACCACAAGGAAATATTTAAGAAAATTAGCAACTATATTATGTATTTAAAACTCGGAATCTTCACTATCCATAATAATTAGAACAACTACTAAATTATGTAAAATAACTCGAATTATTGATATTAACTAACGTCAAATCAGTTAAAGTTCATATTCTGTCAAAGTCAAAGGTAATTTGATATTTTTTTCCGGTAAAGGTGTGGACGAATTGCACTATACATTGTTTTTAAACTAAGAGAAGCGATTTGAATTTAAGTTGGTCAGGTTGCCGACATTTGTCAGTTTTGTGTTTATATGAAAATTTTTCGCTCTAGTAGATATCCAATGAAATCAGTTAATTTGAGGTCATTTGATTGAACACAACCAATCAGAACAACATTACACTGATAACAGACCACGGGCTGTTATCAGTGTTATGTTGTTCTGATTGGTTGTGTTCAATCAAACGACTTGAAATTAACTGATTTCACTGGATATCTACTAGAATCTACGTTGCCATGGATACATTTTGAAGATATTTAATATTTCAAAATTTCACGATTTGGTCATAATACTGACGAGAACATTAATGAAATTATAGAAGCAAATATACTCTGTATTTTTTTCTATAATTAGCAAAAAAATTTCTATTCGAATAACCCTCGAACATTGATAAATGCTCAAAAATTTTATAACAACTTTCTCAAGCTTGTTGCTTATTGGCAACAGACCTCCGCCTGCGGCGTCGGTCTGTTTCCAAGCAACAAGCTTTCGAAATCTGTTATAAAATTTTTTCGAACAATTATCAATGTCCTTGGGTTATTACTACTGAAAACTAGCGTACCCAGTCCGTTCCGCCGGGCTTTATTCTGTCTGACTGGATTGCCTAATTACTCAAAGTTTGTTGTTTCCATTGTATTTGTTGGTGGATTTATAAATTCTGTTGTTCCCGTTGTTCGTTGTGATTTTCACGTTGCAGCGATTCGTTATTCACATTTGTTCCAGAGTGGACTAATCGTTGTTGGCAATGTTGAAATTTGACGGTGACGCATTCCATACGACAGAAAAATTGACTTGACATATTATTAATGTTTTGTTATTATTTCTCGTCAGCATTAAAAAAATGTCAATGTTCATATTTATTAATATTTTAACTTACATGGTATTTTTCGATATAAAAATTCATTCCTCATTGGACACGACAATTGCGAGCAATACAATACGTATTTCACGTAGTTGTGAATTAGTTCAAAAAGTCTGAACACGACCCTTTCGGAACACACTCTCAATCTAGTAATTTTTAGTGGTGTGATTGAGGTTTCTTAAAATACTCCACTTAGTTCAAAAACAATGTATAATCAACTGTATTGGCTTATGAAAAGCATGAAATAAAGTTTTTCGCCTACCTTACCGGAAAACCAATCATATAAACACCAAAAATAGGGCGGAAATTATTGTTTAGCAGCCCAAGGGCGGGAAATTCTTGACGCCACAGTTTTGAAGTATTACATCATCTGTCACTTGAGTACCTTGACGTTTCATGTAAATTTTTCAATTAAACGTCAGTGAATGTCAAAGTTTTTGGTTATATTTTCCGATTTTTTGGTTTATTCGGTAGGCGAAAAACAGTTCGGTAGGCGAAAAACATCAAGGGAGGAATCATTGATAGATGTTACTCTTTGCACTTCACATGTCAGGGAGATGGTTCGCAAGTGGCATGTATCGGATGAACCATGTTTATCTGATCATGCCCAAATATACTTTGAAATTAACGTAGAAAAATCGGTTATTAGAACATACAGGGATCCTAAGAGCACTGACTGGGTATCTTATAAAGAGGACCTGCTTTCTAAAATCCGTTCACACCTAGGCAGACCAAAAACTGCTGAGGACTTAGAGGGAGCAGCCGTATGGCTGCAACAGTGTACACTGACCTCTTATCATAACAACTGTCCGATAAAGGAGAGTCGCTCTTCTAGACAAGCCATCTGGTGGAATAAAGAGCTGACATCGCTAAGGAAAGAAACAAGAGCGAAAAAACGGGTAACTGGGAAGCGTATAAAGCTAAACTAGGTACATATAATACAACAATAAATGAATCCAAGGAGAAGTCCTGGAGAGAATTCTGTGAAGACATGCAAGGTGTCCCTGACAGTGTTAGAATCAACAGGATTCTCAAAAGGGATACATCTAACAAACTTGGTTCTATTCAGTTGCCGAGCGGAAAGTTTTCAAATACTGAGGCAGAGGCTCTAGAGTATCTCGTCAGTGTGCAATTTCCAGGTTTCGTAAAGATAGAGTCAAGGTATGACAATGGGCCGGTTGCCAAAACAAGGGCAATCAAAGAGGAACTCACAATAAGATATTCAGACCCCATCATATCAGATGGGCTGTAAACTCATTTGACCACTACAAAACTCCAGGACCAGATGGCATATTCCCCAAGCTTCTGCAAGAGGGACTAGACATCATAATGGGTCCTTTAGTTCTGATACTTCGAAGCAGCCATGCTCTAGGCTATATACCAATTGCATGGAGAGAATCAAAGGTGGTATTTATTCCTAAACCAGAAAAATAAACGTACACCCAGGCCAAATCCTACTGGTCCCAGTCATGGTGAAAACCATGGAAAAAGTCTTACAAATGTACTTACAAGAAGGAGCGCTTAAGATCATCCCTCTACATAGACTACAATGGGCTCATCAAGTATGGCAATCAGGTGAAACTGCCCTGCATAATTTGGTCTCAGGTCTCGAAAGGAGCCTGAATCATAAGGAAGTAGCCCTTGCAGCATTTCTAGACATCGAAGGTGCTTTTGACAACACATCGATGTCATCAATTAACAGATCTCTTAAAAAAAGAGGGATTAACAGCACCACATGCAAATGGATAGGATCCATGCTTGAGCATAGGAGAATAACAGCACATATGCATGATAAAACATACACCGTTAGGACAACTAAAGAAAGTCCTCAAGGTGGAGTACTTTCACCACAAGCACTGCGAATTGTGGAGGAGTGGTGCCTTAAAGAAGACCTTTCAGTTAATCCAAAAAAAAAACTAGTTGCTTTTACGAATAGAAGAGTTCTCCCGCAGGGTAAAGTACTGTTGTTCGGAGAAGAACTGAAAATATCCTAAGAAGTTAAATGTCTGGGAGTGACCCTTGATTCCAAACTGAATTGGAAGGCACACCTGGAAAAAATTACTACCAGGGCGACTAGGCTTTTCTGGCAATGCAGAAGAGTTATTGGCAAAATCTGGGGAATTCGTCCTGAGGTGGTTCACTGGCTCTACACAACTGTGACAAGGCCAACAATCACCTATGGAACAATAGTCTGGTGGAGGAGGACAGAAGTGTTCTCTGCAGTTAATATATTAACTGCAATTCAAAGACAAGCCCTTCTTGGTATTACCGGGGCAATGAACAGCACCAGGACGGTATCAATGGAGGCCCTTATCGGACTTCCTCCTCTAGAACTTTTTATAACGGCAGAGGCAATGATGGCAATTCTTAGGCTGAAATCGAGAGACTTATGGTCCCCGAACAATGTTCGAGAAGGACACACTGATACAACGGGGACATTACTAGACGAACCCATATTTCACATGAGTTTTGATAGCATGACACCAGAGAATATATTCATTGAGCGAGTGAATATCATCATCCCATCTAGGGAACAGGTGATGCACCCAGGTAATTCTGGAGAAATCATCTGGTTCACCGATGGCTCCAAAACAAACCATGGCACTGGGGCTGGTATAACAGGACCTAGAAAGATAATGTTCTTTAGCTGTGTTTCAAGCGGAGACGATTGCCACTATAGCCTGTATTGATGAAAACATCAGAAGATGATATACCGGACAAAAAATTTAAATATTCACTGACAGCCACACTCTGCTTAAAGCGATCAGTAATCCAACAACTAGGTCTAGACCGGTGAAAAACTCCAAAGAATCCCTCAACAGGCTGGGAAGAGACAACAAAGTGACTCTAATATGGGTGCCGGCACATGAGGGGATTGTAGGTAATGAAATGGCGGCTAAACAAGGCTCTAAAGGAGACTTCATAGGTCCGGAACCGTTTTGTGGAATCACAAAAGATTGCATGAGAGGGTAAATCGGGAACTGGCTAGTTAGGGAACACCAATTCAAATAAAGGGTGACACGAGGGCACCTTCATACAAAGAGTTTACTGAACAAGGTAGACAAGCAACTCTCAACCAGGCTACTGAAACTGGGTAAGAGACATTTGAAAACAGTTACTGACCTGGTGACTAGACACTGCACCTTGAGGAAACATCTGTACAATATGGGCAAAGTTAGTGAACCTATGTGCAGAAAATGCGAACTTGATGATGAAACACCTACTCACATACTCTGCTTCTGCGAGAACTTACAAGTACTTAGACGAAAGCACTTTGGAGAGGATTAATACAACCACTGGAAATACAATTAATACAGCTACTGAAAATCCCTCCTGTCAAACTAGTGGCCTTTATAGAAGACACGAAGCTTCTGGAGTGGAAGTAGATAACATGAAAAATGGTTCAAAGATTCAGTCCAAGTGCCTGGGCTGATGAGCACAACCAAAATATATGAATGAATGAGTTGTATGTCACACATACAGGAAACGCTTTAGCAGCATTTAACTATCAACAGCGCTCGCTTCGCTACGCTCGCTCGTGCATCTAATAGTCTCGGGCTGCTAAAGCTAATTTCCTGCCGTTGTGACACAATATACTATAACGTTATGGCACTTTTTTTAACGCCTTTTTACTTTTTTCACTCTCACCATAAACAGCCATTTTAAGCGCTACAAACTGGTGAAATACGAGGTACTTTAAAGGGCGTAGGAAAAATGTTTTTTTCTTCTTTTTGACTTTAAAATGATTAAAAAATCATAACGATTTAAGGAAATATTTCAGAGACTGTAACCATATTTGATATTTCGTAAAATGCATGGATTTTTTATTTTTCTAATAATTTTTTTTTAAAACTTCTCAACCAGACCAGAAACTAGAGACTCTTGTTATCGCCTCAAATATGTAACAAGTATGGAACGACTTTTCCTCGAATTTATATACCAAATTCTTTTCAACCACCTGACGCCGTCATAATAGTCACTTCCAATCCATATTCAATATTCAATATTCTTGACTCCCTCTCACTACCACGAGTAGAACGCGCCCTTTCTATTACCAATTGTCTCACAGACAAGATCCATATCGACAATTATCTTCCTTTTTATCTCCGTTCTTCTTTAATTGCTTCACTTAGCCCAAAATTATATACCATAATAGGCATGATGACTGATTTTGAAAAACTGCTACACGATGTTTGCACGCATGAGCTTTTACCAAAAAAAATTACGTTTTTAAAATAAAATTCAAATTTCGCACCCAAACCCTAGAATAGTAATGGCGTCTCTATGACATCACACATCTGTAAATACTTCAAAAATATTTCACAGTTTGCAAATTAAAAATTTATTTTGATCACTAATTTGAATTATTTTGTGTGATAGTCATGAATCCTATAACGAACCAGGAAAAACGATAAAAGTTTGAACGATATACAAAAGGTTGACGTCACACGTTTGTGATCGGCGTTTTAGCTAAGATAGTGGATTGTCATATTTTGTATTTATATTCTTACTGAAATAAACATAATTACAATTGTAATGTAAAAATAAGTGATTGCTTTAGAATCTTTGCGATCTATACAACTATTTCAAATGAAATTTTTTTGTCAGTTCTAACAACCAATAAAATTTTGTCATTTTGTGTTATATGAAACAATTCCACCCAATCATGTCAACATTACACTGAGAATTGCATTCAGTGCAATAATCAATCACTATGTCAACACCATTGAGTTCAACAACTTCATTCCAATTTATTTTTTTTTCTGACCGATAAAAATTCTAATCGCAAACAAAACTATAAGCGATAACAGAGGATCACTGCTAACTAGTTGTAAGGTTCACCACAGGAGAGATCTTTATGCGGCGCCAAATTTAAAAATTATGACGACTGTCTCATGGTGCATCTGTCTCGACGTGGCCCACCCTTCCCTACCAGTAAGATGTTAATATTTGCATCACGTGGCAATCTATTTATTTCTCGAATTCCTGTACATTATTTTCTAACTAAATATTCTTAATTATAAAACTATCAAGTTCCAGTTTAAACACTACTATATTCAAATCACCTTGTTCATTGAAAATATATCACCAATAATTATACTAGATCAAAAAATATTTACCCAGGAATCCCTCCACTTTCCATATAATTAGCTAAAGTAACATCATTGGACCATACGTCAAACTGCCATTTTCGCAAACCTAACACTCCACAATGTACACGTCCTGTATGAATACCGACCCTCATATTGACATTGACGTTCATTACACCTCTCACCAATCTGTAATATTAAAATTGCAATAAAATTAACAGTAAAACAAAACAAGAAGTCGCCAAAATCTTGCATAAACTTACATACTCACCCGTATAACAGATCTAGTAATTAGCAAAAGCTATTTTTCACTTTTTGTTAATGTAAGAAAACATTCCTATTTTACTTACGCTATAGCATCTATCATGTCCAATCCCATTTCTACAGTACAATGTGCGTGGTCAGGGCGAGGTTCAGGTAGGCCTGAGACACAATAATAACAGTCGCCTAGAAGTTTTATCCGGAGACAATGATGTTCTGCTGCCAGACGATCGAATCTAAATGAAAACTCACTCTGTATATAAACTGCTCCAAAAAAATTAGAAAAGTTCACAGGGAGGAGTTTTATCACCTTTGCATAGACGAACTCCTGAAGGAATTGAACTGGAAGGGGATATACAACCAGGGGTATGCAGATGATCTCACAATACTTGTACTGGGGAAATACCCTAATGTTATATCGGAGCTGATGCAACAAGCTCTGGAAATGGTGGAGATAAGGTGTAGGAGGGAATGCCTAAGAGTGAATCCTGCAAAAACTGGGCTCATTCCCTTCACTAGAAAAATGAAGCTTGAGAGACTAAAACTGCCCATCCTCTTCAACGTGTAGCTGTGTCTTAGCCAGAAGGTTAATTATCTGGGTATAATTCTGCTTGCAAAACTAACCTGAAATTCACACATATATGACAAAACCAATTGGGGAAAAATGGCCCTAATGGCTGCCAAACGGGCGATACGTATCATCACTACACTAAATCCACGGATCGTCCACTGGCTATACACAACTGTGGTGAGACCCAAGGTTACCTATGAAGCCTTAGTTTGGTGGCCAAAAACAGATCAGAGGAAAGCCTAACTGGAGCTTGCCTGTCTGTGCATAACGGGTGCGATGAGAATCAGCTCGACTGCGGCAATGGAAGCCATTCTCAATCATCCGCCTCTTGCTTTGTATAGTGAGGCGGAAGTGAGAATTGCTGCCTTCAGGCTGAAATGCAGACACCCATAGTCATATCCAGCTAAACTGGGATGGTTGAAAGCATGCAGTCGGGAAAGAACGTTGGTGTGGTACAGTGGTACACAGACGGATCTAAAACTAACATAGGAACAGGAGTTGGAGTCCATGGTGCTAGACCCAGGTGCAATGTCCAAGCATCGTTGTGGAAGTTTGCATCTGTATTCCAGGCAGAAATCTACGTTATCGACACGTGTTTGCAAATGAACATCGAAAGGGGGTATAGAGGCCAAAAGATCATTATACTCTCAGATAGTCAGGCAGCACTGAAATCTTTACCATGTCCCCAGATCAGATTTAGAATGATCTGCTCTACAAAATAAAAGATTTATTTTGGGATCTGCTCCCCACTCATAAGTATTGACGGCCTTTAAAATGTTGGTACTTTTTTCACCCTTGGCTAAGCAATTATTGATATCAACTTCCCAGGTTAATTTGGTGTCCACAGTCATGCTTAAGTAGGTAAAATGACTCTATAAACGGGGATATGGGAGTTAGAAATTTGAAAAAGTTTTCTCTAATTATAAATTTATTTATTTTAAATCGAGCACAATCAGTAACTAAAGGAGGAAGTTATCCCAGAACATCCACCATTTGTTTATTGACACATTTGCCCAAAGGTCTGACGATTTGAAATTTTGGCTAACAAACAGAGCCATGTATTCAACTGCGCATCCGCCCTTTATTGTCTAATTTGAAACAGTCCGGAAATATAAAGCAGAACATTTGCTATCTATTCAATATTCGATCCCACGTTTAATTAAAATACTCCATATGTATATTAGCCGGCCTGTTTATTCAAATGCGCCGTCACCAATTTAAACTATTCCATAATTGAAAACTCGAGAAAAGCATTTTTTCAATGCTAAATATTGCAATGGAATAAAAACAGAGCATCAACCATTTCTTATTTAATTCTCCAGTTTTCCAAAAAACTTCTCGTGTGTGATGTGCACCCAAATATGCATTTAATTCTAGGAAGCCTTCCTCCCAATAGCAACACCGAATATAACCTATAAATATATCTAGCCTAGACATTTATTGTTACTTCTGTTACAAATTCTGATACAATTTCTGTTCTGAAGTATTCAAGATAAATCGTTGTAATAATTCTATTGTACTAAGTGAATAAATTATGTTTTCGGATTTCGAACATTCGTAGTTTATTTTATTTTATATGTTCGCATTTCGAACATTCGTAGTTAATTTTATTTTATATGTTCGCATTTCGAACATTCGCGTTTAGTTTTATTTAACTCATGATTTGACAGTGACAAGTAAAAAATGATGGCCACGGCGTGTAAGCCGATAAAAAAATGTATATTGTATTTTGGCAATCGATGCCCAGAAATTGGATGTAATAAATGGTAGTTCTGTTGCTAACCCTCTTTATTTATGGAACTCCCGGAAAAGATAACAAGAAATATTGGTTGTCAAATCCCAAAAACTAGAAAGAATTCGCGTCAATGGAGACGATCCTTGAAAATCAAAGGGAAATCGCTTTCCATTATGAGTTTAATATATCTTTTTAAAAATCAATTTTTCAATTCACAAGTTATATCTCGAGTGTAAAAATAACTTACAATAAATTGCGCGGCGCATACACCACTTATTTTGCCCATTTATTTACCAAACGGGCACCATTTAATAGGGAACTTGACTGAAATTTTAATTAGCAAAAATGTGCCATCTTTGATAAGAATACATTGCAATAAGCAGACTGGCATGAGAAGAACTATTTTTTTGTCACAAACAACCACTCTAACAGATTTAAAATACCGAAAAATTCAAATTATTTGAAGCTTTTGTAAACGCATTCCTATTGGTTGTAACGTAGAACAGTGTAGTTCGTACTGCGCTTGCGTCCATGCGACAAGAAACGAACGTGTATTGATTAATCCGCGAGGACTCTCGCCTACTAATGTCACGTGAGAACTATACATACGTATAGAAATTTTCTAACGTCAACTTGCGTGTACAGATTTTTTCTCACGCGCGTGAATGGCAGCCCGTGCTATTTAATATTTTTAACGCAAAGTTTCTCATAAATAGTTTCCAATATACTTTAGTACATTTAATAAAAAAAGGTGAGCGGTCGTAGGACCGCCGACAGAAACTTGCTTCTTATGCACAATAGAATTTTTCGTGAATTTTTCACCATTTTTCAAAAATTTTGACAATTCTAGACAGTTTTTGACGAATTTTGACAATTATTGACCGTCTTTGACAATTATTGACAAATTTTGACAATTATTGATCATTTTTGACAATTTTTCAAAAATTTTGACCATTTTTCCAAATTTTAATAATTATTGACCATTTTTGACAGGTTCTGACAATTATTGACCATTTTTGACAATTTTAATAATTATTGACCATTTTTGACAATTTTAATAATTATTGACCATTTTTGACAGTTTTTTATAATTCTTGATAATTTTTTCAAATTTTTGACAATTTTTGACCATTTTTGACAATTTTTCGAAAAATTTGACCATTTTAGACCATTTTTTCAAATTCTAACAATTATTGACCATTTTTGACAATTTTTGAGCATTTTTGACAGGTTCTGACAATTATTGACCGTTTTCGACAATTTTTCAAAAATTTTGACCATTTTAGACCATTTTTCCAAATTTTAACAATTATTGACCATTTTCGAGCATTTTTGACAGGTTCTGACAATTATTGACCATTTTTGACAATTTTTAATGATTATTGACCATTTTTGACAGTTTTTTATAATTATTGACAATTTTTTCAAAACTTTCATAATTTTTGACCATTTTTGACTATTTTTCCAAAATTTTTCACAATTATTGAACATTTTTCCAAATTTTTGACAATTTTTGAAAATATTTGGCAATTAAAAACCATTTTTTTCAAAATGTTGAGAGTTTTTGACAATTTTTGACGATTTTTCCAAATTCTTGACAATTTTTGACAGTTTTTTATTATTATTGACCATTTTTCCAAAATTTTGACAATTTTTAACAATTATTGACCATTTTTCCAAATTTTTGACAATTTTTTAAAATATTTGGCAATTATTAACCATATTTTTGACAATTTTTCACGGCTTTTCCAAATTCTTAACAATTTTTGACCATATTTAAAAGTTTTCGACAATTTTTCAAAAATTTTAACAATTATTGACCATTTTTGACAGTTTTTGACGAATTTTGACAATTATTGACAATTTATGAAAGATTTTAACATTTTTTCAAAATTTTGACAATTCTTTCAAATTTTAATAATTATTGACCATTTTTGACAATTATTGACCAATTTTGACAATTATTGAACAATTTGGACAGTTTTAACATTTTTGGCAATTTTTGAGCATTTTTGACAGGTTCTGACAATTATTGACCATTTTTGACATTTTTTCAAAAATTTTGACCATTTTTCGAAAATTTTGAAAATTTTTAATGATTATTGAACATTTTTGACAGTTTTCTATAATTATTGACCATTTTTGATAGTTTTTTATAATTATTAACAATTTTTGACGATTTTTCCAAATTCTTGACAATTTTTGACCATATTTAAGAATTTTTGACAATTTTTCAAAAATTTTAACAATTATTGACCATTTTTGACGAATTTTGACAATTATTGACCGTCTTTGACAATTATTGACCATTTTTGACAATTTTTCAAAAATTTCAACATATTTGGCAATTATTTACCATTTTTTCAAAATTTTGACAATTTTTGACCATTTTTCAAAATTTAAACAATTATTGATCCTTTTGGACCATTTTTGACGAATTTTGATTGGTTTTGACAATTATTGACCGTCTTTGACAATTATTGACCATTTTTGAGAATTTTTCAAAAATTTTGACAATTATTGACCATTTTTGACAGTTTTTGACAATTTTAGACCAATTTTGACAATTATTGATCATTTTTGACAATTTTTCAAAAATTTTGACCATTTTTCCAAATTTTAATAATTATTGACCATTTTTGACAGGTTCTGACAATTATTGACCTTTTGACAATTTTAATAATTATTGACCATTTTTGACAGTTTTTTATAATTCTTGATAATTTTTTCAAATTTTTTCAAATTTTTTCAAATTTTTGACCATTTTTGACAATTTTTCGAAAAATTCGACCATTTTAGACCATTTTTTCAAATTCTAACAATTATTGACCATTTTTGACAATTTTTGAGCATTTTTGACAGGTTCTGACAATTATTGACCGTTTTCGACAATTTTTCAAAAATTTTGACCATTTTAGACCATTTTTCCAAATTTTAACAATTATTGACCATTTTTGAGCATTTTTGACAGGTTCTGACAATTATTGACCATTTTTGACAATTTTTAATGATTATTGACCATTTTTGACAGTTTTTTATAATTATTGACAATTTTTTCAAAACTTTCATAATTTTTGACCATTTTTGACTATTTTTCCAAAATTTTTACAATTTTTGAAAATATTTGGCAATTAAAAACCATTTTTTTCAAAATGTTGAGAGTTTTTGACAATTTTTGACGATTTTTCCAAATTCTTGACAATTTTTGTCAGTTTTTTATTATTATTGACCATTTTTCCAGAATTTTGACAATTTTTAACAATTATTGACCATTTTTCCAAATTTTTGACAATTTTTTAAAATATTTGGCAATTATTAACCATATTTTTGACAATTTTTCACGGCTTTTCCAAATTCTTAACAATTTTTGACCATATTTAAAAGTGTGCATTTTTGACAGGTTCTGACAATTATTGACCATTTTTGACATTTTTTCAAAAATTTTGACCATTTTTCGAAAATTTTTAATAATTATTGAACATTTTTGACAGTTTTCTATAATTATTGACCATTTTTGATAGTTTTTTATAATTATTGACAATTTTTGACGATTTTTCCAAATTCTTGACAATTTTTGACCATATTTAAGAATTTTTGACAATTTTTCAAAAATTTTAACAATTATTGACCATTTTTGACGAATTTTGACAATTATTGACCGTCTTTGACAATTATTGACCATTTTTGACAATTTTTCAAAAATTTCAACATATTTGGCAATTATTTACCATTTTTTCAAAATTTTGACAATTTTTGACCATTTTTCAAAATTTAAACAATTATTGATCCTTTTGGACCATTTTTGACGAATTTTGATTGGTTTTGACAATTATTGACCGTCTTTGACAATTATTGACCATTTTTGAGAATTTTTCAAAAATTTTGACAATTATTGACCATTTTTGACAGTTTTTGACAATTTTAGACAATTTTTGAAAAAATTTGGCAATTATTAACCATTTTTTCAAAATTTTGACAATTTTCGACCATTTTTGACAATTTTTCACACCTATAGGTGTGCGAGCAGAGATTGCGCACAGTCGCTTGAATGAGTTATCGCGTGACGAACGCTTTTTCGTAACATCACACGTTTCACGGGTTCACTAGCCTTCCCAAAAGTCCTATGTCGTGCAATAAGAAGCAAGCTTCAAAAACAAACAAGAATTTGAAACTTAGAAATTAATCGCTAGTTGAGCTAGAATCTTCAAGACATCGATGGCAAATTAAAATTGTTTTGGTGGTATGTTCCTTGCATATTGGTGTGCTGCATGTGCTGCATCTGTAATTTGTAAAACGATTTTTTCTATTGGGACAATGACCACATTTCGGCCCCTTTTCAGTACTTCCCGACGAATTTCCAGGCGGTGGGTTTTTTAAAGGATCCTTTCTTGTCCAAATCAATTTTTGCTATGAAATTAATCTTTTGTCGAAGGCTGAATGACAAACTTGTAATCGATGCCCGCCGAACAAGATGTCAATTGTTGAGATAAAATTTCTTCGAGTTGAAAAAACGTTTGTGTTACTTTTGAAAATGATTTGGGAATTTATAGTTGCAATGTTTAGCATGGTCGTTGAAAACTGTGAAAGCCAACGGTTGCTCACTCTACTTAGGGAGTATTCAGATTTCATCCTATCAACCTCCCTTTGTCAGGTTGTAAAAAGTGATGATATCTGGTTTTTATTTATCTAATGGCTTGCAAAAGTAAATGGAATCGCGTTCTAGAAAAAAAAATCTGGAAAAAAAATCGGGGGCCGTTCCGTCATTTGCCCAAAGCTCCTTGACCGTATTGACGCCAGCCATGTAAAGAACGCCTATAAAAGCCGATAGCTCCATAAAATCAGTGGATAAGCAATCCTTTTGTTGTTTGTAAGATGGTCGAAGTAAATCTAATTTGTTATTCGTACAGGATATATTAAATTCAATCAAATCATCAGGAAACAAAAGCTTCCAGCAGTCAATAATTTCTTTTGCATCTTTGTCATCACCTCTCACCCCGGGAAGTTTTGATATAATGTTTTGGCGTCGAGTTTTTGGGGGGGGGGGAGCCTTTGGCTTATGATTAAACCATTTTGTGCCATCTTTTCCAATCCACTGGGGCAAAAACTTCTCTGGTTCGTTTGTAGCTGTAATTTGATCATCGCCGGATTGTTCGGTGTCAGATGCATGTACACTTTGTTCACTGGGGGCATCCTCTATATCGGAATCAGTGTCAATAGGGTCAACTTCTCCCTCTGAAACCTTTTGACCCCCCCTTCCCCCTTGGTGAGATGTAGTAAGATTTTTATCGATCCCTTCCCACCCCTGAACACCTCATGTAATTAATAGACGCCCTCTTTTCTTTAAATTCTGAAAGGTGACAAGCATATATTAAGTTAAAAATTGGCGCCCAACTTGTGGCCGAACTACCCTTAAAGATTGGTCTCATGCTCAGCTTTCAATACCACAAATTAGAGACTAATCATATAATTGATTTATGAATAAAAATGTTCAAGAATTTAGGGGAAACAGGAACAAAAATATTATTGAAAATATACAACACTGCTTGGAGTGAAGAACAGATTCCAGAAGATTGGAAGACAGCCTTAATAGTTCCAATATATAAAAAGGGGGATAGACAAGACTGCAATAATTATAGAGGAATAAATCTACTTAGTACAGCTATGAAAGTCTACGAGAATATTATAGACAGTAAGCTAAGACCACTGATAGAAAATACTCTCGAAGAATCGCAAAGTGGATTTAGAAGAGGGCAAAGCATACAAGACCACATATTTACGGTGAAACAGATAATTGATAAGTTCTCACAACAAGAAAAAGAGGTATATATGGGATTTATAGATATGGAAAAAGCTTTTGACAAAGTACCAAGGGAGAAGTTATGGAAAGTACTAGAAGGAAGGGGGGTAAACTACAAAATAATAGACATAATCAAAAACATTTACAAAAATAATAGAAATTGTGTAATATACAAAAATAAAGCATCAGAATCATTTTCAACACAAGAAGGATTAAGGCAAGGAGGGGGACTAAGTCCATTATTATTTACAATTTTTATTGATGAAATAATTAAAAAATCGTCAATCAAAATGGCAAAACTACACGTTGGATACAGACATTTAGGAAGAGTGGATATATCAGAAGCAGCTTTTGCAGATGATTTAATAATTATGGCAGGGAAAGAGAAGGATTTACAAAAGAATATGGAAATATGGAGCACGGTATCTGAAGAATTTGGAATGACAGTTAATCAAAGCAAAACCAAAGTTATGGTTATAGGACCGCAACAAAAAAATTTGAATATACAATTAGATGGAATAAAAATTGAGCAAGTTAGAAGATATAAATACTTGGGAGTAGAAATAAAAGAAAATGGAACGCAGGAAGTCGAAATTACCAATAGAGTACAAAAAACGATGAATCTTTATCACACGATGAATTCGACATTTATAAATAAAAAAGAGATTTCCAAGAAAACGAAGTTAAATGTATTTAAAACAATTTACCGGCCAATATTAACATTCGGATGTGAATCTTGGGTATTAACAAAGAGACAAAAGAGTCGAATACAAGCAGTTGAGATGAAGTATCTTAGGCGAGTTAAAGGAGTCACAAAGAAAGACAAACTAAGAAATACGAAAATAAGAGAAGACCTTGACATAGAATCAACACTTAAATTCATTGAAAAGAGACAATTAAGCTGGTGGGGACATTTACAAAGAATGAACGATACAAGACCAGTTAAAAAAGTATGGCAATCAAAAATACAAAAAAGAACGAAAAAGGGAAGACCAAAACAAACATGGGATGGTGTTATGGTAGGCATACTGCAAGAAAAAGGAAAAACATGGACAGAGGCAAAAACAATGGCAAAAGATAAAAAACAATGGGCTAAATTTGTACATGAATAAAATTCTATCTGGACCAAAGCATCGATGAAAAAATGGATATATGTCTTAAGCATAATACTATGTAGTTGAAACAAGTATAATTGTAATAGTATACCCTACACCATACACTATGGTAATTGGGTTTTTGATAATATATATATATATATATATGAATAAAAATGTATAAGAAGACAAAAATATAAATGAATGTTTTTAGAATAAAAAACCATTTCTAGTTTAATTTTTTTTAAACTTTTAATTATCTTTGGGGGCGTCCATCAAGTACGTGAGGGATTTTTTGACCCCCCCTCCCCCTTGGTGAGATTTGGTAAGATTCTGCTCAATCCCCTCCCTCCCCTGAACACTTCGCGTAGTTATTGGACGCCCCCTTTAGTCAATTATTATATTATTGAAGCTTGCTTCTTATTGCACGACATAGGACTTTTGGGAAGGCTAGTGAACTCGTGAAACGTGTGATGTTACGAAAAAGCGTTCGCCACGCGATGACTCATTCAAGCGACTGTGCGCAATCTCTCTTGCCGCACTGAGCTCGCACACCTATAAGTGTGGAAAATTGTCAGAAATTGTCAAAAATTTGGAAAAATGATCAAAAATTGTCAAAAACTGTCAAAATTTTGAAAAAATGGTTAATAATTGCCAAATATTTTCAAAAATGGTCAATAAATATCAATAATTGTCAAAAATTTTTGAAAAATTGTAAAAAATGGTCAGTAATTGTGAAAGACGGTCAATAATTGCCAAAACCAATCAAAATTCGTCAAAAATGGTCAAAAATAATCAATAATTGTTAACATTTTGAAAAATTGGTGAAAAATTGTCAAAATTTTGGAAAAATGGTCAGTAATTGCCAAATATGTTAAAATTTTTGAAAAATTGTCAAAAATGGTCAATAATTGTCAAAGACGGTCAATAATTGTCAAAATTCGTCAAAAACTGTCAAAAATGGTCAATAATTGTTAAAATTTTTGAAAAAATGGTCAAAAATTGTCAAGAATTTGGAAAAATCTGGTCAATATGGTCAATAATTGCCAAATATTTTCGTCAGAACCTGTCAAAAATGCTCAAAAATTGTCAATAATTGTTAAAATTTGGAAAAATGGTCTTAAATGGTCAAAAATTTTGAAAAATTGTCAAAAATCGTCAAAAACTGTCAAAATTTTGAAAAAGTGGTAATAATTGCCAAATATTTTCAAAAATTTGGAAAAATGTTCAATAATTGTTAAAAAACTGTCAAAATTTAAAAAAAAATGGTCAAATTTTTCGAAAATTTGTCGAAAATTGTCAAAATTTTGAAAAATTGGTCAATCATTATAAAAAACTTTTAAAAATGGTCAATAATTATTAAAAATTGTCAAAATTTTTGAAAAATTGTCAAAAATGGTCAATAGTTGTCAGAACCTGTCAAAAATGCTCAAAAATGGTCAATAATTGTTAAAATTTGGAAAAATGGTCCAAAATGGTCAGTAATTGTCAAAGACGGTCAATAATTGTCAAAACCAATCAAAATTCGTCAAAAATGGTCAAAAATGATCAATAATTGTTAAAATTTTGAAAAATGGTCAAAAATTGTAAAAATTTTGAAATAATGGTCAATAATTGCCAAATATGTTGAAATTTTTGAAAAATTGTCAAAAATGGTCAATACTTGTCAAAGACGGTCAATAATTGTCAAAATTCGTCAAAAACGGTCAATAATTGTTAAAATTGTTGAAAAAATATTGAAAAATTTTTAAATAAGGTCAAAAATTGTCAAGAATTTGGAAAAATCGTCAAAAACTGTCAAAATTTTGAAAAAATGGTTAATAATTGCCAAATATTTCCAAAAATTGTCAAAAATTTGGGAAAATGGTCAATAACTGTTAAAAATTGTTGAATTTTTCGAAAAATTGTCAAAATTTTGAAAAAATGGTCAATAATTATAAAAAATTGTCAAAAATGGTCAATATTTATTTTATAATTGTCAAAATTTTTGAAAAATGGTCAATAATTGTCAGAACCTGTCAAAAATGCTCAAAAATTGTTAATAATTGTTAAAATTTGGAAAAATGGTCTAAAATGGTCAAAATTTCTGAAAAATTGTCAAAAATGGTCAATAATTGTTAAAGACGGTCAATAATTGTCAAAATTCGTCAAAAATGGTCAATAATTGTTAAAATTTTTGAAAAATTGTCTAAAATTTTTGAAAAATTGTCAAAAATTATTAAATATGGTCAAAAATTGTCAAGAGTTTGGAAAAATCGTCGAAAACTGTCAAAATTTGGAAAAAAAATGGTTAATAATTGCCAAATATTTTCAAAAATTCAGAAAAATGGTCAATAATTGTTAAAAATTGTCAAAATTTTTGAAAAATGGTCAATAATTATAAAAAACTGTCCAAAATGGTCAATAATTATTAAAAATTGTCAAAATTTTTGAAAAATTGTCGAAAATGGTCAATAGTTGTTAGAACCTGTCAAAAATGCTCAAAAGTTGTCAAAAATGGTCAATAATTAGTGAAATTTGGAAAAATGGTCTAAAATGGACAACATTTTTGGAAAATTGTCAAAAATGATCAATAATTGTCAAAATTGGTCAATAATGGTCAAAAATGGTCAATAATTGTTAAAATTTGAAAAAATTGTCAAAAACTGTCAAAATTTTGAAAAATGGTCAATAACTGCCAAATATGTTAAAATTTTTGGAAAATTCTCAAAAATGGTCAATAATTGTCAAAATTCGTCAAAAATTGTCAAAATTTTCGAAAAATGGTGAAAAATTCACGAAAAATGGTCATCCTGTTTTGCATAAGAAGCAAGCTTCTGTCGGCGGTCCGACGACCGCTCACCTTTTTTTATTATTATCATTTCTGAATGTCACAAATGAGCTAACGGCAGAGAAACGAGAATGTTACGAAATATATTACAAATACGATCTCTTCGTGCAGTTTTGCCAGCATAGTACAAGAAACTATCTCTCGTGAAGGTCTAAAAAATACAATATTTGTTCACGTAATCCCTCCAGAATAATGTTACAGCTTCATAAAATACACTGCTCATCAATTGAAGTGGATAATTATAACTTTTGCAAATATTTTATTCAAAAACGTTGTCAAAGCGATCATACTGTATGCTGTGTATGACCATTTATCTATAGTCAATTTTTTTTATGCCTTGGCTCCTATCTTTTTAGCTGAAAAATATGGGTATACTGTTTATATTTTAGTCGAAGAGAAAAGCTGATATCGGCCGTATTACTGGAGCAATTAGTGCGTTGGATACTTGAAGGTGGTGGCTAATCGTTTAAATATGTCTCAAAGCGTTGTCAGTCGAGCATGGAATCGACCTGTTGCAACTGGAAATGCAGAGTATACACATCGAGGAGGACGAGAACGAGCCACAACACAAGCTTAAGACCATTTAATAGTCCTGACTGCTAGGAGAAACCCAGCATTCACGGGTTCAAGAATCAACAGCTTCTTTAGACAAGCTACTGGACTAGTTATTTCTGGCCAGACTATCAGAAGAAGGTTGCATATTCGTAATTTGAGGGCAAGACGCCCTTCATACCCACTGGTTACACAACTGGCCATACTACTGTTCTACGTCACTAGCTTTGGCGCGCTATGAGGGTTGTTTAAAATAACTTTATAATATGTTTTCCACGTTAATATTAATTAAAAAAAAGCCTCGAGGATTAGGAATTTGAGACGCCATTTAATTATATTATTGAATAAAAAAAATTGGAAAGTTCCCTATTGAATGTGTACCGACATTTTATTTTAATGTGCTTTCGCCATTTATCAAAATGTACTTCCATTTGAGCTACTAAAGACTAATTTAATTTGTTTTTCAAATGAGAGTTATTCAAACTTACCGTGCAAACAGCTCGTTCAAAATCCGCACCAACTCTTCAGCTGTGCATTGATCAGAAAGAGTTGTAAACCCGCATATATCAGCGAACAAAATGCTGAAATAAACAAAAATGATTAACCAGGCTAAGAATTGAGTTCCTTTGCTGTATTTTTAGATTCAGTTGAAGGTAATAATTGCACTCGTATCGGATGTCAGTTTTGGAAAATAAAATTTCGGTAAATTGGAGAACAGCAAAAATGATGAAAATAATTATTAAGTTTCCCATTTCATACCTTCTTCCAGTAACGATGGAATCAAATAAAAAATAGTAGTGGTGAGTGAAAAATATGTATGCTGGGTGCTCCATGGAAAACTTGAACCCCTCAGGAACTAAGAAACCAACAGTTTATTTAAAATGTGAAAAAAACACGTCAAATGTTGGGGAGGGGGCAAATTTTCATACAAAATTCATACCCAAAAATATAACTTTTTACTACGGTTTGTAAAAAGGATAATAAAATAATGAGTGTTCTAAGGCTACGGCAAAGAGGTTTAATACCAACCACCCGAAGATAAACGTAAGTCACCAATACATTAAACAATTAATAGATAAGTTTGACGCCACGGGAGACGTTAACGGAGTAGAACGTTCAGTGCGAAATGAAGCAGTTGAAGTGGTGGTATTGGGTTATTTACAAATGAATGATCCACAGTCTATCAGCGAGCATCTGGTGTATCTGTATCTATAGAGTGGGGAGGGTGTGTTTAGGCCCACAGCACTTAGACCTCATGTGACCCAATGTACATCCTTCCGAGGAGTTGTCCTCCTAGGTCATCGTCCATCCTGTCCTTTTCAGGAAGGTGGACAGGTCACTAGGAGACATCTCTTTTATATCGGCAAGTGTAGGCCAAGACTCACCGAACACACACTCTCTTATTGACGAGGGCACTCACATAAGACATGCCTGACAGTTTCATTTTCTAATTCACACTTAGAAGCACTAGCCCCATAGTATGGAGGTGTTTCCTTAGTTGACAGTGGCCAGACAGAAATCCTACTGTAAGCGTAGGTTTTTCCTGGTCATCGCCAAATATTTCTTTGGCGCCAGCTTCCCAGGGTCGCCCAAAGTGATCCTGGCAAGACTGCATCCTTTGATTCCACCTGGTGTATCAGCATCTATAGTCTGGACGGTTCCAAGAAAAACCGTATGTAAACAAAGACCACGCGTGATCTATTCTAAGTCAGCTTCATATTGGACGACTCGCATTGAAATGTTAGCAGTAGGGGAACAGAATACGCCCCTGTTCAACCTCATCCACATGCCTAGGTCATTCAATATGCACGTGATTGCATTTACTCGCGGTTTTTCTTGAGAACGAACCGACTGTAGTGTTCATCGAATTTTAAAATCCCATAAATTTCACCCTTATAAAATCACATAACGAAAATGGTCCTGATCGTCGGCTTCAATTTTGTGAAGAATTAAGTGACATTAAATATCAACCCAAGTTAATTGTACCGGGTGTCTGAATAAGATAGGTAACTCGCTGTATCTCAGAAACTAATTATCGTACAACTTAGAGAAAAAAATCTGTATCACAAACTCGCATACAATAAACTGCTGGAAATTGTTTTCAAGTTATCTATTCCACCTCTAGAGGTCGTAGTTCGAAATAATATCAGAAAAACATCATTTTACGTAAGTTTGTTCCAGTACTTTTTCCTCTATCTTGTAAAATAACTGGTAGGGGTGAGTGGGAAAGCTGAGTGAATAAAACTGTTAGGTATAACTTTTGTTCCACTTCACGGATTTTGACAAACTGTGTATCATTTGAAATGGAATTCAATGCCTAATAAAATATCATATCATCGCTTTATTCCAGTGGTTTTAACGGTCGCTAGGTGGTGGTGATTCAACAATTGAATCGCTTATTTGAGAAAGGGTTTAACTAAGATTTTGTTACTTTTAAGAAAATCAACAAAAACTTATTGGTAGTTTAAAAAAAATACGATAACGATAATTATTGGCAGAATATTGTTTAAGTAGCTTAGATGCTTTCAATATTAAAATGAGTATTTTTTCTTATAATGAGGGGAAACAATGGTATTAGAAAAAAATGAAGACGGTACCTTTCTAAAATAAATGTTTTTTTCCAAGAAACCATTTGAATATATTTTTGAAATATCAAATAAGAGTTGTTTTTCTAAGAATCACCTAAATAACAACAATAATAATATTTAAGGCATTAAATATTTATTTAAAAATTTAACGAAATTAAACCGGTGGTGCATTCTCCCACTTTTTGGAAATTTTTTTTGGCCATTCCAAAATTTCTTGATAGAATGGGTGATACGCTTCTGGAACGTAGGACATCGCTTTACCGATATCTGTCATTTTTGTTTCCAATATTGGAACTTTTTCTTGACGAGCCTTTTTTCAGGCATTCTAAGAGCAACTCTTCTTGGTATATGGATTTAAAAAGTATGTCTGGTCAAACCTCGAATGTGCTCTGAGCACACAACATATCCAGGTGATTCTGAGTTATGTATCATTTGGTAAAATTGGGATATAGAACAGGCTTGATTTGTGCTCTGGGAATTTTTGTGTGTGAAGTCTCCATAGATATAACATTTTTTTAATAAAATTTTGGACACCAATTTTCAAAATCTGCTTTGATGTCTTTTCCTGAAACCTCCACAACAGTAAACTTGTTTTGGGCACTTAAAGCTATTATCATTTGGGTGTATTCGTGAACAGAAAATATGCGATCAGATTTCTTCAAACGCCGTTTAATGACACCAAAATTTCGGTCATTAGGCAAAAAGGAATGCCCTCTGATAGGAAAAAATTGTTCAACTTTTTTGAATCTTTTCGTCTCAACTAATGCTGCACACATACGTACCATGGTATGATTTTTGTTTTGTCCAGGACAATTATCACTATAAAGATGTATTTCTTGGACATTTTCTGGAATTTCTCGTTGAATGTAATCCCACAGAAACGAGCATACTTCGTTGAGTCCCTTACTGGCAATACCTTCATGGTAAACATAAAAGAATGCCTTGTCTGACTTACAGTTGTGTATACCAAAAATATTGACTGTTAGCTGAGTTAAAGTCTTGGACTGGAACTTCAGGTAAGTGTAAATTCTGCATGTAGTCAAAAGTCATTACTGCCAAGTCGTCACGAATCTTGCACTCTTCAGTAGATTCCTTTAGTGACCAATAAAACTTTTTTGCTCTTCGTTTATGAACCGCTAGTTCGGCAGCTGCTACTTTTTTAGATGCATCTCCAAGCGAAGGACTTTTTATACTAAGATCAAGTTCTTCACACTTGCAACAAGTGTCAACTTGTGGACGGCCAAAATGAAGATCAAAGTGCCCATGAAAATACTTCACAAAGTAAAAATATCGAATTTTGGCAGTTGAATATTTTACTTTGTACATGTCAAACATAATTTTCATCAATGTATAGATAGGTTTTATTGCTGTAGTGAGTTTCCTCACAGGAAATGACTCAATATGCTGACGAACTAGCATGTTGTTCTCTTCTGAAATAGCATTGCCCTTAATGTTTTTACCCCACTTGTCGTATGGAGTTATATTTTGTTTTAAAAGGTTTTTCAAACGCTTCGATCTTTTAATACCAACACTGAACAAACTAATGAATGCCTTTTCACACATCTTTCTTCGTTTGCCATCAATGGGCACATAATGATGGAAGGAACAAGTTTTTTCCTTTGCGTTCTCTGGATTTTGTGGTTTAGATCTTCTTTCGACATCAACTACTTCTAAAAGACTGAAAGCGATTGAAAAGTTCAGCTTTTATATCATCGTTCAATTTTTCAAAGCATTTCATTGGGCAACTAAAAAAAGATGAATGAACATAATAATCGGAAGAATTCACTGACTACATCCGTCTCCAAGCTGTCCTGCTGCTACAGTATTTTCCTTGTAATTAACGCAAGCCTTTTCCTGTAATCTGGACTTCTTAATAACATTCCTTTGGTAATTTTCGTCATTTCTAACACATCTTTTCCTTTTCCTCGTAGCTTCTTCAACTGAGCTTTCTGACTGGCTGTTGTTGGTATCGCTCATGATTATTATTTATTTGATAAATGAAACCACTTTTCAATATACGCTTTGAAACAACTATATGATGACAACGGTTTTAGGTTAATTCTACTCGACTGCTGATATAAACTCGCTAACGGTTGGTGTAGCCATTTATATGAGAAAGATTCTAACTCATGTCACTTGGTACATTTCGCAAATAAACGCCGAGAACTAGATTGAATTTACGGACACTGTACTTATGGAAGATGGTCCTTTTCTGCATTAAAAGATGCGTTTACGATTAGCTGAAAAACTCAAAATGGCCGAAAATGTTAGTTAGTCCCTTTCTCAATTAAGCGATTCGATTGTTTTGTTTTCAACTTTTTTTGGGAATTTTCAAATGCGATGCTATATTTTTTAATCATTAACTTAAAAAACAAATGGTAGATACCGCATCTCAATATCTATTTTCTAACGAAGATACGACAAAAAGGGGGGCAAATTATTAAATGATCTTCTGCAAAAATGTTGTCGCAAGGGATATCTTAATGCATATTCTTTTGCTGCAATCGGAGCATCCTCAAAAGATGTTAATTGTATTTTGAAATACACTTTCAACATATCATAAGATATATATATATATTGATATGAATATTGATATGAATTTTTAATTTATAGTGTTAATATGTATATTAATTTATTTATTGTAATATATTTATTTGGGCGCCAATTAATATGAATTTTAATTTAAATTTTAGTGATATCATACATCACTCACCTTTTACGATGACTCTTCACCTCAGGTTGTGTTCATGGGCCTAATGCTCACTTAGTTTCTTTTTATTGATTTATATTTAACATATCCTCAGGCCGGTCCTGTGTCCTTGCCCTTGAATAATAGGAACTATCTAACTGTGAAGCAGTTTTGCCAACTTTATAGGAAGGAAACTATATTTGAAATTTATGAAAAATATTTTTTAATTTATTTTCTATTGTGTGGCGTATTTATACAGAATTGATAAATAAGGACATAAGGAACACTTATCTAAATGATCTTTCGCTCAACGTTCACAGTAAATGAAGTTTTTATATCTAATAAATATATGAAATTATGCAACTCTTTTTACATGTACTACTAAAAACCAAAGACAAAACAGAACATCTGTTTCTAACAGATTTTATATACAAACTGGACGATATTGTAATCGTAACGAAGAGGAATAAATATCAAGTTCTGGATTTATTCACACGCTCTTAAGTTTAATGATTTAATTTATAGTTTATAGAATACCTTTTATCTTGTATTACTTTTTGAAAATTCTTTCCTGTATTTTAGACCTTTCTGGGCCTTGGAGTCTCTCGTATAAGTGGCTTCGATATGGCTTCGGGAAGATTTTCAGTTCTGCTTACCTCTCGGAGTTTTCACTCATAGTTTATTTGAGGAATTTAATATTTACAGAGGTTATTTAACCTTTGTTTTTAACAGGCACTTGTAAGGAAGGTTAGTAACACAAATTCACTTTATAGTTTCACCTTTTAAAATAACGTAGCCTAATTTTAACTCAATTTTGTAACATGAAAAAGCTTAGACTTCTCAATTCTGTATCTTTTTTCGTAACTACCCGTTTCTAATCAATAGCAACGTATCAATTTTTTATATTCAACAACCATATGTCTCTTTATTTTTAAGTTTTTCTATATTTGCTAACCAATTAAATTCATTTAATAATTTTTGATTTCTGTTATTTGACTTGATTGTTTTATAATTTGATCTTTTTCTGATATGAAAGTTTATTTTTAATGTCTCCAAATAATTTATTATTGTTTTTATCTTTTAGTTAAAAATTTTTAAAATTATTTGACATCTGTTTTAATTTCAGTTGCCATGTCCTTTCTTCCGTTCGAGTTGACAAATCTAGATTAACACCTTGTTAAATATGTTCATAAGTGTACTTTTTCTATTTTTACCAGTGTCAGATTTTATAACCTAACTAATAATTTTTAATTTTCAGGATCTTTCTTTTTAGATTTATGATGAGCCAAGAAACTTTTGCAAAGCTTTTGAAAAAAGTTATAAAGATTCCTGTTTAAAGTTTAGGTTGTAAATATTTGTCAGGTGATTTGTTTATATTTTATTTAGATTTTATACTGAAATAACCCTTGTTTGGTGTATGTGTTGTATGATTCCACTTTTCATATCAATATATATATATATATATATATATATAATTAAATTACTAACTGTTACATGTTCATAAATTCACTCTTCTTTAATTTTATATTTAAGTTGTCAACAATTTATGACTGGACGCCTACTATATTATCAATTTACTTACGTATAAATCTCGATCCCCTAGTATACCTATTTTTTCTTGTATCTCCGCTTAGAAAATAGATATTAAAATGCGGTTTTCACCATTTGTTTTTAAAATTCCATCCTCTTTTAAGTAAATGATTAAAAAATATAGTAAGTATCGCATTTGAAGTTTGTCAAAATCCATAAAGCAGAACAAAAGTTATAACAGCTCCCACCCACTCACCCCTACCAGTTATTTTACAAGATAGAGGAAATAGTAATGGAGCAAATGAAATGATCTAATGATTACGAATATTTAAATTTTGTGGTATCATAACGGTACATTTATTATAGAAAAATGATGTTTTTATGATATTATCGTGAACTACGACCTCTAGCGGTGGAGTAGGTAACTTGAGAATAATTTCCAGCAGTTTTTCGTAGTTTGTACTACATATTCAACAGAAATCAACAAATAAATTAGTTAGATCCAAAATATCTTCATTCAGTTATTTCATAATTAAAAAAAATTACAATCTTGTGTTGAGAAATAAATTACCTTTCAAATGATGTGTCTCTCAACCACGCCTTGCTATTGAAAAAAAATTGGAGGTTGGTATGATTTTTGTATGAAAATTCGTCTCCCTCCCAATAAAATTTGACGATTTTGAAGAAACTACTAATTTCTGAGTTTTTGGAGGGGGGATCAAGTTCGCGTTGTTGGAACACCCTGTATACATTTTCACATACACCCAAACCAACAAATATTGAAGACAATGCTAACCAGAAAAATTTTAAAATCCACTGTTCGAATAACTGTTCTGAAATAATGCCCTTCTGATACCTTCAGATATAAAGAAAATGACAAAACGAACTAAAAATATTCAAAAAATTAATTGAAAAGCAAGGTAGAAAAATAATGAATGTAAAGCATCAAAGAAAGAGAGACAGGACAAAAAATTATTGGGTTAACCAAATCGTATAAATAAAGACAAATCGTGTGTTAAAATTATATTGAGAATGACAATTAGCCCTGTTGGGGAGTGCGTGAACCATATTAATTATTAATTACATATTTATCGACTAACCTGACGTTTTCGTGCTTTTGGATATAAATTTTATGGAATTGCTCTTGTTTGGGTTGTCCCGCAATATCAGCCTTCATTTCCATGGCAACATGACGTGGTAATACTGACAGTAACAATCTTTCCTAGAAGAAAAAATGCGGAATGGAAAAACTGCAAATAGAGAAAAATATACTGAATGTCCCAGGAACGAACCATTTACCTGTTGCTGATTTTCTCTTTGGATTTTAAGTCTTGCTTCGATACACTGCCTCGTTTCCAAAAAAGCTTTTCGCTGAGCAACTTCTCTGGGATAATGAGTACAAATTCCAGCAACGTTGGCACATAAGAAAATTATCAGGCAGCTAACTACCTACAAAATTAAATCGTCATTAACGATTATTACTTTTTATTAACTGCCACCTATCAATGAATAAGCTGCTTCATATCGAGAAAACTTACTTCTGTAGTTCCGAACATATTTCCTACATATATCAATAAGATTATTTCCGTAGCTGCTAAAATAACGCCGGACAAGAGGGCGTCTTTAAGTCTATTTGGCATTAGAGCATACGTTAAATAAGTGGAGGCGAGAGCAAACGAAGATCCTAAAAGTGGTCGCTTATCTTCAAAGTAAAACGAAATGAATATCTGGAACAAAAAGAAGTATGAAAAAAATAATATTGTAAAAGTGCCCCCCGAGTTTCCAATATAAAGAAATTAAAAATAGGCAGACATGGGTTTTGTCGACAGAAGTAAAAACACTTTTTGAAAATTTCATCGTACGCCCATGGTAAATACAATTGTTCACAAATAAATGCACCCCTTTTAAAAATTTATTATAGAAATTACAAATAAATTTATCCCTCATAAAAATTACATCGTACGCCTATGATCGAATTTGCCTCTTAGAATTTCGTTTCTGTTCAGAAGGCTAAAAAGTTCCTTCTGGGAACAGAATTTTGGTGGGAGATTTCGTAGGTTGAGGGTTTGAAGCATTGAAGTTGATGGTGAGGAGGTGTTGGAAGAAGATTTGGACGAACTGAGCTCCGAACGGAGGCTACTTCGTCGATTTGGCTGAGATTTTTTGCTTCATGGACTGAGGATGCCTGGGAGGAGCGTGAAGAGTGTGAAGAGGGGGCAGGAGACTTTGCAGCCTAGGCGTAAGACGGAGATCTGGGTTCAGGCATTAATGAGTCAGGATTTAATAATTCGATGAAGGTTAGTTTTTCAAGAAGTTGCTCTGGAGTGAGAAGTTTATCAAAGTGTTTGAAGTGGGTCGTGGAATCGGAGATTCCATTAGAGGGGGTATTTTGGAATTTTTGGAGATGCTGGAGGGTGTCTCGGAAGCTTTTTTGGCAGAAGATTGGGAGGTTGAAGATTTTGGTTTAAATTCGGGAATTTCAGGAATTTCCTCTTGAAGGCGTGGTTTGGGGTTTTTTGGGGTTTTAGTAGTAGAGGGAAGTTGAGGAAATTCCTCAAAAGTGTCGTCGTGTTTATGTTTGAACCTGGATTTAGGCATGCTTGGAAGGGAATTTCATAGGAATTGGGATCACTAGCACTTTTTCACTGTTTAGCACCGGCGTATGTACTTTTTAGAGCAGTTTCTAAAAAGAAACCGACTTTAGGACTAATGCATTACAACGTTTTGATTCAGATTCAATTAAAAAGTGACTCTGACTCTGACAGCAGCTGTAACGTCTAAAATTATTGACATTCATTAAAAAAGTTTTGGGAGGTGTTGCTATTTAGTTTCGATTGTTTATCGACTCCATTTGTGAAATTTGAGAAAAATGCAAAAAAGCGATTTTGTTCCTGAGATAATCCTTCAGGAAGCTGAAGAAGTACTCTCCAATTATTGCTTGCGAAGGTATTTTCCGAATTTAATAGATGGAAAGAAAAGCGGGGCGTAATGACAATAAATGAGGAGGTTCCGCTTAAATTTGGAGAAGAAGTATGCAATTTCATCCATGTGGTGGAAGTACTCGATTCTGAATGCCGTTATAAAGGTTCATAAAACATAGACATTGGAAAATATAGTAAGCTCACTGCCTATCTGAAGAGTGAGTCGAAAGGGTACAAGACAAAGAAAGCTGCGGTATTGGAAAGAGCACAGGTGGAAGAATTTTTGATAAGGGCTTGCGATAAAGAATATTTGATGATTAAGGTAATACTGTGATGCCTTTTGGCCCAATGTAATAATATAATAATAAATATTTAAAATAAGAATTAAATTCCCTTGATCTTATTTCAATAAAACGTTCGAACATTTCATAATTATATTAATATAAATTAAGAAGGTTATTTAATAGAAAGTCAAGTTCAAAGCGTGAAGTAAGACAAAACAGTAACATGTTTATTTGTTGTATTTGAACTTGACTGGTTATATAAATAGGCATGCAATATTTACTATAGGAGAAGTTGATTCAGAATAAGTCATGAAGAACATTCTATATAGTCGAATGGTGGGAGATCGGTAATCTTTAACCATTAAATATAAGTATGCTATACGGCTAGGTACTTATGTATATCATTAGCCATAGTAAGTAGTGTAATGTATTATAGTAAATAAATCAAACATATCCCAGTGCTAGAAGTAGTTGTTTCATTCCCTTGAGATGATCCTCAAAGTGACCCGCTACACCACCGATTCAGAGGCCTTTCCACACCTCTAGTCTACCAACGTATCCATTGGAGACGCAACCATTACAATATCCCTTAACCTTTTGGACATTGTAGATAATAAATTTTAGAATATTTAAGGTCGCATTAAGGATGGGTGTGCCTGTCGTTGTTGTGAGTTTATGATTTTGGAAAAATCAGTGGAAGACTGGGGAGTATATTTGCTTGTTTCTATACCAGATACCAAGACCGGCATTTCACGAAAATTTACAATTATGGAAGAAGGATTTGCTATCGATACTGTGGAGTCATGTAAAAAATACATGTCCTCACGTTCAAATAAGTTATCGAATGAAAGAATCTTTTTAGGATACAGTAAACAAAAATGTACTTGACAACCTGTTAGAATCAAAACTTTGTCGAAAGTTCCTTCATTTTTGAACCATGCAAACGCAGAAGCTTATAGCGGTCATTGCAAGAGGCGCACTTCAACAACTCTACTGGCTAATGAAGGTGCTGCCCTCACAACAATTAAACGGCATGGTGGGACGAGAAGCTTCGCTACAGCAGAAAGTTATATCGAGGATTCTAAATCTAATAAGCTTGATATCGCAAGGAAGATCCAACATACTCCTGGTACTAGTCGTTCTTCACAAGAGGAGTCATCCACTGTTTCTACAGATTTATCAAAAACGTCGATAAGCACTATGCGTTCTGAAACCGATGACAACTTCAAGCTTGTTATTAATGGAAACGAAGTGAAATATGATGAAACAAAAAAGGAAATAGATATCGAAGAATAAATATGTTATTCTGACGCTTTACAACAAAGTTTTGGAAAATATTTTTCAGCGTTAGAATAATATATTTATTCTTCGATATCTATTGGTAACACGCTTTATTAAATACGACAATTTCACAGGAAACTGTAATAATACTTAAAAAAGGAAATGATTTTTGATATAAATGTTGAAATGTAATTGATTTAAGATTGTATTTTTCATTATTTCACTAGTGGATAACGTGGTACTTTACATGCTTCATGATTGTTGATAAAAGTCATATCGTTACAGTTCGATTTTGAGTGTTAGTTACTTTATGTTCTAATCCTTGTTATATAATTGTAAATAATTGTTAAGAACAATGAATTTTTAATATTATGATTATTGATTGATTGCATCTACTTTATTGTTTATGAATGAACCCTTCCGAAATGATACGCGTCTTGATTTATGTTGAGACCAAAACATTGTGTTGGTAAATAATGTGTGAAGGCTGGTTTACCTTAAATACGTCATTGATCGTTACCCATCCAAGAGTCCAGCACGCAACACCTCAAATTAGTATATCGGTGACGTCGTGGTGATGGTTACGCGGTGACGTTACGAACCTATAAGTTTTGCACCCACCAAAAATCGCTCAATGCGGTTATTGAAGTTTTTGCTTCAAAAATTATTCAAAAAATCTTACCTCGAGCGTGAGAAAAGTGATGAGTATGAAATAGGAGATTATTATCAGGTAAACTTCATTCATGTCTGGTCTTGAAACTACGTTGAGTAGAACTGAAATTGAAGAAAAATTAAATACACGTGAGAACTCGTGCAATTATCTTTCATCCTACCTCCGTAGATAGCTATACAGCACGCCGATGTACTCATAAGTACTAGGAGTTTATCATAAGGTACGTAATCCGTTCCTGTCGTATCTAATTGACGAGGCATTGCGAAATCCGTTAGAGAGATCACAAAAAGAAAAACGCATATTGTTAGGAGAAGAGTTATTAAATTCGTCATATTGCTCTGATTCATTTTTAAAAAATATCTTTGGTAGAGCATTTCAACCTGAAACAACAATAAATTCATAAAATATTAATTCACTTATTGTGAATATTAAGTTTTTTAATATTATAAACTAATTGATAATGTGGTACACCTGCAACAATATGTCGATTGATAAAGGCTGATATCAACACTATTAAGGACGAAACACACCTTTCAGCGACTGATCATCACCGTCGAGTGGTCAACTTGAAGGTTGTGTATAGGTTCACTTAACGCATCGACACGGGATCATCACCGCCGCGATATTGTCAGAGATATTGTATTGGCACGCCGTCCGCAAAATATTCTCTCTGAGAAATGTGTTGTGGATGAGGCGTTGACGTGCCTTTTCGGTGCTGTGCTGATGCTGTTAGGAATGCGTGCTTACATTTAAATACACATAAGAAATAAAATCTGCTGGTGATGATCAGTCGCTGTTCCTATGAGGTGCTGATAGGTGTATTTCGACCTTTAAGGGCAAGATTAGTTGACGACCTTCTCACGAAACTGTCCATAGCACCCTTTTAATATCTTAGATATGCAGAAAAAATTGTAGCCAGAGGCAAGTTTGCTGAAGAGGTAATAGTTTATGGTTGGTGTATACAAGAGAGACTGACCATCAATGCTCATATCACGCATATTATCAACTTCACCTAAAAGACTGCACTACCAGACCTAAAACCAATATTGCTAGGAATAATGGTAATTCCATTTGCCTAAGACACAAAGTACCTAGGAGTACATTTTGATCAGACTTTCATGAAACACTCACCTTCAGAAGATCACACAAAAATTAGAATTGTCCAGGACAGGAGCAAGTAGAACAGTTCATTGGAGTATAATCGCCAAAATTTGCAAAGGTAGGAAAATTGCCGTAGTAGGCTAACAGGACAGTGTATACTTAATAAGCACGCAAATCTAACATTCACTGAGATCTAATAGAGCCCCCCTTTTCTATACTCAGTTCCTGAGGAAAATATCAGAAACTAGTAGTCCCTTCAGAACTATTTTATGAAGTAATTTCAGGATATCCGCAGGCTTCAGTTTAGGTAAGTGTCCCTCTTATATCCAGTAAACTCCTACGTGTTGTCCCCTAGGATTATGTATTGCTACGCAATTTCGCAAGTATGTGAATGGAGATTTCTTCTAGAGGAGGAAACTGCAAAACACATTCTATGCTTGAGCAATTGCCTGGCAAATAAATAAATATGCAAAAGTCAAGACGAGGAGATTAGAGCAAGTCATAAAGTTAAGCTTAAGAGAATCCCAGCGGGGTATTCAGGAGAGGTGAAAGAGCATCGGACCAAATATTTGCTATAAAGGAAGCCTTAACCACCTGTAATGGTATGATTAATGGATTTCGGGAAAACTCACGATTCAGTCAAAAGAAAAAAACTGATAGAGGCTCTAAAAGAACTGGAAATACCATCAAAGTTGATGAGACTAATGATAATGACCATGACAGAGACAAAAAATAATTTAAAATCACACAGGCAAACATCAAATGACTTTATTATTAGGATTGAGACCAGGATTGTTATCAACAAGATAATTTTATGACAATCGAAAGCCCGAAAGCAACGTGCTTGAGAAGTTTGTTTTATGATGCATTTGTGACAAATGTTCTGCATGTTGAGGTGAAAGCGAGAATGACTGCATATAGGCTGGAATGCAATGAGAATAGACACGCAGGAAGGAAGGAATGGAGTGGTAACATCCTGGTCAAAACTAATGACAACTAACCATATAACAACCAGTTCAACTGGAGTGGAATGGAGGAAATGTATTCAGGATGGAAAGCTGTGTTACGGTGCACTGATCTAAAACTGACAGCAGCTTATGCATACCTAGGTGCAACGTTTACGCATCTATTGGGAAGTTTGCATCTGTATTCCAGACGGAAATCCAGGCTATCAAGACATCTCTGCAAACAGACATCGAAAGGGGTATAGGTAGAGGCCAAAAGATCCCTATATTTCCCGATAGTCAGGCAGCACTGAAATGCCTATTAAAAAAACCTCGCAAATCACTACGGTAACACTTAAGTGGGTCCCAGACACAAGGGATTTGTGAGCAATTAAACGGCTGACAACCAAGCAGAGAAAAGAATCTGGAACGGTATTCACTGGTCCTAAGCCACCATTTGGTAATCAAAAACTGCAGAACGGTGCTCAAACTCGGTGGATTAAAACACATGCCTAGGCTGGAATACGGTAAACTTCTGGTAAAAGACACTCGTAGTGCTGATAAATGAAATATTAAACCTTGTGCATGGAATAAGAGGACACAGCCTTTCACAGTATCGACTCACTGGAGATGTAGACTTCTGATACTAGCACGCCCCAAGGGAGCATTTCTCTTTGTGAAAAGACTGTTGGGCCTGAAATGAACAACTAGTCTCTTCACAAAAACAGTGCAACCAAGAACTTAAAAAGTCAAAAGGATGAGAGGCCGAGGACTTGAAACCTTGACTGGCTGTACTGATCAAATCAATCGATCGATCGAATGTCACTTTATTTAAAATTTGTTCCATCCTAATTGGAATAGTTTTCACAAGATCTGCTTTATTGGGTCAATACTGCCTTTCATCACCATAAACATGAGAAGACTATGTCGAAGGTATCTCCAGTTGAAAACTGCTAGAAATACATTAATTAATCTTAAACGTAAAAATATTTCAACCCTTAAATTATAATATTATTTCACTGGCCGACAATTTATTTTTGTGAATACGTACCCATCTGGAAAACCCATTAAAAACATCTAACAGCCCTTGCGACACCCTCAGATCTTGAAAAAGCAACAAACAATTTTATTATTCTCGAGACACGATCTTTTAAATTGAGTTTCCAGAAACACTTCGCAGACTTTTCAGTTGAAAAACATTTTAAAGATCCCTCTTTAATTATCTTATATTTGTAAAAAAAAACGAGGGAAAGTGCGTAATCAGTATCGGTACCTTTAAATGATATTACAGTTTATATGATGATTTTATAAATTTACCTGTTCGTTTCTGAATTGATGAGTACTACATATTTTTTTCATGAGTCTTCGTAACTTGAAAAAAAAGTTGTTTTGTTGCCGGGCTTGATTGTGTGTCACCAAAAGTTCTGCTTCAACTTCGTGACCTTCCAAGTCAGGACTGGAATTTTGTACAGAATCATTTTCTCTACCTGGAGGAGATCTTGGCACACTCCCAACCTAAAAATTGTTCAGTATGAAACATTGACGTTTGGACGTTTTCCGGAAAACAAAACAACCAGTACTCTTTTGTTTACATTAGGAAAGTGAGGAAAGCATGGCTGGGGAGATTGATGTGTAATGTGAAGGGGCCGGGAGAGTGGAAGAGGAGGATAATTGGTATGACGGTAGAGCAGAGTATGCTGTACGGTGCGGATGTGTGGGGTGAAAGAGCGGGAGTGAATTTGAGGGTTAGGCCACTCCTGCGGGTGCAGAGAGGGATATTGCTGAGGGAGGTGCAGGGGTACAGGACAGTGGGTGGACTGGCAGCAGCGGTGCTGGCAAGGACCTACCCATTGGACGTGGTGGCTAGAGCCAGAAATAAACGCTGGAGGGGTGCGACCAGAGAGAAAGTACAGGATTGGATGGAGAAGGAAATGGAGAGAAGGTGGGAGGAGTATGAAGGCGCGCTAAAAGGAGCGATTGGGAATAGGAGAGATTGGATGGACCGGAAATTCGGGGAGGTGAACTACTTCTTGACACAGGTGTTCACTGGACATGGGTCGAGAGTAGGGTACCTCCACAAGATTGGAAAAAGAGAGACTGGAGTGTGCGAGAGGTGTGAAGTGGAGGATGAGGTGGGGCATGTGTTTAAATGATGGAGGAACGAGGAAGTGCTGAAGAAGTAAGGGGGAGGTGGTGTATTGGGAGAACATGGTGGAGATACAACGATACGAGTTTGAGGTGGGTTTGGTTGGTAGGCATCCCCTTGGGGATGAGTCCAGCACTGTTTGGGTCCTGGACCCATTCGAACATGAGATTCCCATCTCGTTCCGAGAAAAAAAAGAAAAAAAAGCATCGCCAACAACGAACAAACCAATATAAATTAGTCGACTACGGAACAACTGTGAATAACGGGTATTCGCAACGTGGTAATCACGACGAGTAGCGAACAACGGGAATAACAGAGTTTATAAATCCAGCTTTAGGAATGAATTTAATATTTTAGGATATTGTATGGCTCATTGTTTGAGGTTTATAACAATTGGTGAATATTTAGAACTGCTTTGCCTTTGTTAAATCGGGGCGATGTTAACATTGAACATGCATATTTAAAAGAAATAATATTTGACAAGAATAGCTCATAAAAATTCAATACCACGTTACGCTTTTATAATCCAGAGCAAACAATTTTTCTCGTACAGCTGTTTCATTCGAATCGAATTACTCTGGACAATATCCTGTATTGTGTATTTATAAATTCCTTTTTTTTATATGATCCTTGGGAATTGAAAAGGCAAATCGCCTCTCGAATTCAAGTTGAAAACCCTCATGGATTGGATGATTTTTAAACTTTAGGGAAAAACAATGAGCTTTTTGATTTATTTTGTTACGAAAAAAGTTTCGGAATGTTGGTTTTTTTAATAATGAATAATCATGCTTTTTGGGTGAAATTGTGCGCTTAGAACTTTTTGCGGTGTTTGGAGAATATCAAAAGTATTTAATTTATTTGTTTACTTACAGCAATTAAACTGGAGGACATACTGCCTTTATCCTTCGACCCAAAATGTTCAATGACTTGCCAATTACTTTTTCGCGTCCCTTCTGTACCGGAAGGTAATAATGGACTCGTGTTTGTCGTCGAGGATGGGGTTGACACAGATCCACTAGTACCACCTCCATCTCCAAGAAGGTCAACATTCAATTTTGGATTGGTTTTTAGACTCGTCCATTTTCTCGTGCACCCTTTTCGACTCGAAATTGATTCCTAAAAAAAAAACATAATTTTTCTATCCCAGCTTTTTAATAAGGAAAAAATTTTATAAAATGATTTTGAATAAAGAAATATTTTGTGTGATAACATTTTTGAAGTATTAAAGCCTTCTATGCTATTATTTATTTTAAGAATGTTGTTAATGAAACCAAATAATAGTGAATAGGCTATGTGAGTTCTGGAATATGACGGAGGCGCTAAGGAAATCGCGAAAAAAGCTAAGGTCAAAAATAGCAAAAATGGTTCCCTTCAAGGTCACGCGTCAGCTTCCATTCTAAGACGTTTTCTGAAGCGTTTTGAGGCATTCCGAGACGTTCTGAGACGTTTTCTGAAGCGTTCTGTTCACCTCTAAGACTCCCCAAGTTTGAATCAAATTCCTCAAATTGACGTCATCGACTTCTGAAGCGTTTTGGGACGTTTTGAAGTGTTTTGGGACGTTATTAAGTGGAGTGGCACGTTTTGAGACGTTCTGAAGTGTTCCTGCGTCTGCATGATCAACGAACATCTCGCAATGCCCGAGAGCACTTCAGAACACTTCAGAACGTCTCAGAACACTTCAGAACGTCTCAGAACACTTCAGAACGTCTCAAAACACTTCAAAACGCTTCAGAAGACGTCTCAAAACGCTTCAGAAGTGGTTGACGTCACTCGTGGGTCAATTTGAGGAATTTGGTCCAAATTTGGGGAGTTTTGGAGGTGAACAGAACGCTTCAGAAAACGTCTCAGAACGTCTCGGAATGCCTAAAAACGCTTCAAAAAACGTCTTATAATGAAAACAGACGCGTGACCTTGAAGGAAACCGTTTTTGCTATTTTTGACCTTGGCTTTTTTCGCGATTTCCTTATGGAGATTCCCATGTTAGCGCCTCCGCCATATTCCAGAACTCGCATAGCCTATTTACTAAGAATACACCAACAAATGAGAAGCGAAGCTTACAATTCCCGCCAATCTTTAATTTGTATGCGCATGTCTGAAAGACGTCATTTTCATAATAAAATACGTGCCATACTTCATGTCTTCGCCGGTAACACAAAACAAATAATTTGTATGTATGAAACGTTATTTCTACACTCTTGCAAAATAGTACTTGTTGAAACTAAATCGTTCAAACTGGTTAGTAGGAATTAATTTTAGCTATAGGAGAAATAACTTGCGCAGTTTGGGGATGCCAAGCAGGAGAAGGTATATGCAGGTATCTTTGGAATTCCAAAAGACCCTGTTTTTCTTTATAATTAAGACATTATTCGAAAGAAAACCAATAAAAATTTGGTTGGGGTATTATTTGATATCACAATGGATAGTATTTTCATATTCCTAGTCGTGGCGAAGAGAAGGGTCGAAGCAGATATGGCGTTGAGGAAGTCAGACGGTAAATATACTGAAAATGAGGAAGAAAGTGCGACTCTTATGCCGTATATTTTTAGTTGGCATTTCTGCTAATGACAGCGACGTCATTGGTCTTGTCACCCTCCCTCATTCACTTGTCAGTAAGTCAGTGAACATATGTATCAACCAAACATTTTTGTACTGAAGTCTTTGGAAAAATAAAGAATTGCGGAAAGGTTATAGTCGCATCTCTGGTCGTATTTTCTCTATAATACACAAAATCTTACTAGCAACTAATTTTCCTGGAAGTACCCCGAATAGGGGAGTTAATCCTCTCTAAGGAACAGTCCTTTAAGAGAAAGTACTACAATGGCTAGGTACATTTGTAGTAACGACATGCTAAAATGACAGATTTATGGAGACTGCACTGGTACAACTAACGGAAGATAATCGAGATGTCTTAGGCAACCAAGAAATTGTAGAATTCAAATTGATGTCGGAACTACTCATCACTAAAGTAGCACAAACGAGGACGAGTAAAGACATCTTTATCATCTGCACAACCAGAGGATGTCCACAGGGAGGAGGATGCTCCCCGTTGATGTGGAGTTTGACGGTTGACGAGCTCCTGTGTGGTTTGACTGACCTCGGAACATCCTGCCAAGATATGCCGATGACATTGTCATAACAGCCGGGAGAAAATTTGAGAATACCTTTTGTAACATAGTCTCACTGAATGTCACTCCAATATACATTTTCTCGGATGCTGGTCCTATCGCCAGCTACATCTTAGCCTCTTGAGATTTTTGTGCTTCGTTTTCCTAACATAAACATGTTTCAGATCCCAGTTGGGGTTATCATGGTGTAAAGTTTCGTTTGTAATTACATATCAATTAAATAATAATTGCAGATATCATACTGTCACCTGAACCAGGAACTTATTCACATGAAACATAACATTTGCCTAACTGTCAATCTTTGCCATTATTAGGTAAATATCTTAATTGTTTAAATTTTAACATGTCGAAACAATAAAGTTCATAACACAGAAACTCAGTGGCGGCTCCTTCATTAGGTCATTGGGTCAATGACCTCCCATTAAACAATAATTAAAAAAAAAATTAAATAAGCATTTGAGAAAATAAAATATACCTACTATACATATAGTATAGTATTCCTCTTAAATAAAAGTTACCTTTTTTTTCGGACGAAAATGGGAAACTCATGTTCGAATGGGTCCAGTACGTTTCAGGTTCAAACGTTTCAAGACCCCCGTGTAAACGTTTTTCAAGACCCCCGTGTAAACGTTATTCCGCATCAAGCATCAAGTACTCGGCGATAACCAAAATTGGAAAGAGGGCTGGTGTCCACCGTTGACCTCAAGGTGTTATATGGGAACGGAATTTACCGAGCGCTGACGATCTTCGCGGCGTGAGAGAAACACGCCCGAAGTTTACATGTGCCGGGTCAAAAGCCCGGTTTAATATCGACGATGAATCGACTTACGTCGGCTGATTATTACACGCTTAGAAAAGAGATGAGTAGAGAGGTTGGCAGGCCGCGCTATATTTTGATTTAAAGAAGAGCATTTGAAGCGAAATGATGAGAATAATGAGCTGTGTTCTGACGTATTAAGTTGTTATTATTTTGATTTTTGATTAGTTTTTTTTTGAGAGCTTGTGTAAGGCGCATTCTTAGAGTAGCTCTTGTTTCTGTTTGCGCTATAGTAATATAGCAATGAGTTATTGTTTCCCTTGAGATAAGTTTGTTATTTAAACATCTTCTCAGATTCTATATCGACTAATAAGGCATTTATGTTTTTTTGCTGTTTATTTTAAAATCATTATTAGGATAAGAAATTAGTAATAATATATATATATATATATATATGGGTTTCCTATGTTTATATATTTTTTAAACTAGCTATAAGTAAAATGAAAACGTATTTAAGGAGTGACTGTACAGAGGATACGGACACATATTTAACACGTGTTATAGAAAAATCCATCACGTTATTTCAAATAGACCCATACATATTACTATGATGTATCATCAGATGCAGAAAACACGCTTAAACACGTCACAACTCGTGTTTTCAATATCAAGAGCGGCCAGATTTTCATCACAATGTTATTGCGTTCTGGCGCGAAATAGCAAGCAGAAAATGGAAGAGGAATTAATTGAAGATGTACGAATTTTTGTATACGTAACGTTGACAGTAAGGATTATCGTGATCAAGAATGTAAAGATGACTGGAAAAAGTTGAGAAATGCCTACAACAGCGCATTAAAAAGAAAAAAGACTACCAGTGGGCAGGCAACAAAATATTCTGAAGTGGAAATTTGAAGACCAAATGTCATTTTTGTCACCCCATATGGAACCCAGAATATCGCAAAACAGCTTCCAGTCTCAAAATGAACACAACGCGGAAAGTCAAACTAAGGAGAGTGATACAAATACGACTGTTGATGTTGAAAGGCAAGATGAAGGAGAAGGCGTTGAAGACCGGGCTACGAGAAGTTTGGTTACTGAAGTATCAACAGACCCAAATTCATGTGTTAACCCAAACGATCCTTCTAAAAGAGTAACAAGCAAAAAGAGAATTGAGAAGTCAATGCCTGAATTAGTCGATATAAAGAAATCTAATAACCGTATCAGGTCTCAGATAATGCGACCTCCAGCACTATCTGCAGTACATATACCTGATGATGATATCGATTTGTTTTTCCTAAGCTTAGCTAAAATTGTAAAGAAACTTCCTTCAACTGAACAAGTTCGTCTCAAAATGGGCATAAGTACGTCAAATTCCTTCTTGGTCATCCTTATATACATTTTACACCTTTCGTTGTCAATGCTGATTTCGGGCCACAGAACATGAAATGCACCAAAGTTCTTGCCTACGCTGGTTTATTGGATGAACCCAGTACTCTCTGGATTCGTCCTGTAGCGCAAACAATATCGCAGTAGCAGTGCCTCTGGGGCTTTGGAAAGGAACTCCACAAATTCTGCTTTTTTAACGATTTTAACGACTTCTGGCCAGAAATTGGCAGTGGTTTTTCGAAAAAATTCGGATAGGTCTCCGGGGGGCTGTTCAGTGGCGTTCCGTATTTTAAGATTTTGGTCACATCACCTATGACCCCCTTGACAAATTAACCACGAGCCGCAACTGCACAAACTATCTCTCTCACATTTCGCACACGACACAATACCTTTTTTAAGGATTCCGAAAAAAATGGTTTGTCAGTTTGTTTACTTTAACCGTTCCTAACTTTCGTTTACGAAATGTAAACAATTATTTCCTTTAACACGGCCGAAACAATGTTTTTTAGTGTTGCAAAGTGACTTTTTCTAGAGGCGCTCTTCGTTTGATGTTTAAGTAAACAAGGCTACCTACAACATCCGATATTTTTTTAAGCGCCGTCAATTTGAAATAGGCTAAGTAAAATTTTTCGTTCCTTTCTATCCCTTTCCTCATGCCCTGAAATTTCTTAATATTTTAATTTTCGAGCTGTTCCAAAATCAGTAAGTGGCCGTGTCTTCAAACGAGATGTTAGTGGTGATGCTGGCATACGGTCACTTAACTCAGAGTCCATTTAAACTTATTACTGCTCCAGAGGTATACTTCATTCCAAGATATTTCGTTTTGACTTATGCTTGATTTATGACCAAAGCCGACAGCAGGTAGTGTTTTTATATTTACACAATCAGATTAAAATATTTATAGATAAGGTGGTCAACCATTTATCGTGAAAAATACTTTGAACTTTTATCGGATTAAATAACGATAGCACAGTATCTTACTCGTTTCTTCGAAAAGCGAAAAGATAATACTTAATAGTATTATTATTTTACAACTGAAATGTTTAGCTGGTAAAATAATATTTGACACTATTTTCTTAATTTAGTTAATTATTCTATTATTTATTTGTGTTTCGGAAGAAATAATTCCGAATTTTTATTTTTCTTGTTAAAAGTATTTTTCACGATAAATGATTGACCACCTTATCTATAAATATTTTAATCTGATTGTGAAAATATGAAAAGAGCTTTCATTGCTTGTTTTCTTTTATCTGACCTGTACTACACCTACCTACTTTATTTCCAATGCCCTTTTTTTAATGAAATTAATGAAAAATGTGTTTGAATCATTGAAACATCGAGGTTATAGTATTACCGATGCAGCAAAAAAAACATGTAAGTTGACCAAAAACCCAATATCCACAGTAAAAGACATATCAATAGGTCTATACATAAACGAAAAAAACGAAGTGACGCTAATAAAACCAAATTTGTTGACCAAATATAAAAAATGTAATCCAAAGAACGATATATGTAGAATTATTACAGTTTCCTGTAAAATTGTCGTATTTAGTAAAGCGCGTTACCAACAGATATCAAAGAATAAAAATATATCATTCTGCGCTTTACAACTAGTTTTGGAAAATATTTTTCAAGAACAGTGACCGTTCAACGAAGAAGAAACAACTACTTTCCGGGCTACATGCCCCGACAGACATTCTTCTAAGTCAAACAGGGTTGGTAAATCTACAAGATTTAAACCAACCATTCTGGTTTGCAACTAGAAGGGACAACATAACTTGTAGACCGGTTTCGGCGTATTGCGCCTCATCAGTACAAGGTATATGTTATCGTCCGAGAGTTAATCCCGGACTATTTTCGCAACTGGAAGATATGTATAGTTGTTGATTATAGTCACATTTCAGTCCGGGATTAACTCTCGGACGATAACATGTACCTTGTACTGATGAGGCGCAATACGCCGAAACCGGTCTACAAGTTATGTTGTCCCTTCTAGTTGCAAACCAGAATGGTTGGTTTGAATCTTGTAGATTAACCAACCCCGTTTGAATTAAATTTGTAATTCAATGTCTGCCGGAGCATGTAGCCCGGGAAGTAGTTGTTTCTTCTTCGTTGAACGGTCACTGTTTTTGAAAAATATTTTGCAAAACTAGTTGTAAAGCGTAGAATAATATATTTTTATTCTTTGATATCTAACGATATATGTCCTATACCAAGTAGAAATGATACCAACCCTAGATTGTATAAAAAAGCGGTCTATTAAAGACGAAACGGGGAATTTTTTTCTATTTTCTTCCAGCTTTTTTGTTTTATTTACAGTCAGAGGTCATGTACTAATCACTTTGTTCCTTTTCGATTTTATTTCAATTTCATATCAGTTATTATTTAGAAAATGTATCTTTGATACCTTACACTGTTTTGCAGATTCTCTGTATAGTACAAAATGTTTTAGTTATCGAGTCTTTATAAAGTGTCAATTAGGAGAAGAATTTAAAAATACCGAAACGTGGAAAATGAAAATATTCGAAAAATATTGTGTTTTAATGTCTATTGAAAGCGACCCAAATAATTCATCTACCAAAAGGAACTTACAGAAGACATTACCATTTGGGTGAATATGATTTATTTTTAATGAGTTGATTTGATAATAATTGAATATTTACTTTCAATTCCAAACCTTAAAATTAAATAAAATTTCCTGGATATGGAAAAGATTCCCTTTCTTGAATGTCAAATACCTCCAGACACCTTAAACCTAATTAGTGACTCTGAACATTAATTATTTATTTTAAATTAACAGACTTTTAATTATCCTTCCAAGCTAATATCATGAATAGAATCTTGATAAAACAAACATAGCAGGGTAGGCTTTTAAAATTTATAATCGATTATATTATTTTCCATAATATGAGAATGATAACTGCTGTTAATGTGTTTTTTATCATGTTTTTTTACTTCAGAATATCGAGGGTTTAAGGTATTTAGCGAGCAGATTTGTAATTTGTTATTAATGGTTATTTGTTTTACTAGTCAGGAAAGTACGAAATTTAATTCCACGTCTGGTGTTTCATAGACACCTATGGAATATCGATCTGGGCAGACGCTCTTAGTGTCCAAGAACCGTGGGGAAAGGATGGAACAATATACCGCCTGAGTGCCCTGTGAGTAGCCATCACCTTCCACACAGTGTATGAAGAAGCAGTGTGCTAACGCACATTGCCGGAACTCTGCCTATCAGAATTCTAGCTGAGGAAATACATGCCCTTTACCGACAAAAGAGCTCAACTACACTGAGTCCTGATAAACTCAGAACGGAAGCACAGCATAATCCGATGGTAATCACAGTAAAGGGTAGGTGGACGCACCGTCTCACACCACGGATTGACGTCTGGCTTAACCGAAATTACGGAGAGATCAATTACTATCTAACACAGAGGTTGTCAGGACACGGATGCTTCCGCTGCAAACACGATTATTCCCCGGAGTGCCCATCCTGCCCAGGAGTACCCGAAGACGCGGAACGCGCGTTCTTTGTGTTCCCTCCTTTCAATTAGATGCGTAATGATCTAGATCCTCGAACAGGCAATCCAACCAGAGACACTAATAGACGTGATGCTGTCATCGAAGACTCTTTGGAACGCGACTAGTGCTTTCACAAGGAAAGTGATCTCCGTTCCACAGAAAGGAAGAGAGCCAAAAACACCTAGAAGGAGGGAAGCAAAGACTTCAACCACTAGAAGGAGGAGCAGCAGCTAGATCCTCCTCCAAGTGATGCCTAGCGATGGTTTCCGCGAGGACTAAGAGGCCGGAGGAAGGGGAGGTTTGAGCATGAGAGAGAGAGAGCATGGTTAGGGGGAGAGAAGGACTCGATATGACATAAGAGGTAGGAGTGATAGTAAGAAAAAGTCGACGGTGTGATCGGAGTGTGCGAGGGACCGCCACCCGTCTCGAAGTGTGCTAGGGTAGTGATTCCAAGGCGAGAGTAACGGCGAGTTTGAGGTGTGTTTAGTTGGTAGGCATCCCCTTGGGGATGAGCCCAACACTGTCCTGGACCCATTCGAACATGACCCGAGAAAAAAAACTTCAGGTCATTAGCTGAGCTTGACAGACTTGTCTGTTGCTTCGTCGTCGCCTTCTTGGTTATCGCTTAGGTGTAGCTGACTCCTGGCTTCGTTCCTTTCGGGGTTGGTTTCCTTGTCGTCCTGTTGTTTGGCCTTGTGGGCTTGTAATCTTAAAAATTGAGCTCAAGCCCAAATATGAATTTATTTAAATGATAATTAAAAAAACAAGTGCAAGTTAACAATTACTTTGTCTACTCGGTCACATAAGTTTCGGTTGCTCCGGTGACAACCTTAGGCCTTCGACGTCGCTCAGAACGGAGGTAGGGGTGGATCCCTCTTATTGATCTTCAGGACAAAATAGTAGAGAACTTGTGTGGGCGCCAACTGAGCTTTCCACTTTGGCCTAGCACGACTAATTCCCCCGATAACCCAGTAAAACAAGGGATGAAAATAAAAGGCAAACCTCAGCTTATGATCATTATAATTATTCAATTAAAAATAGTTAATATCCTTAAGGAGGTGTTTTACAATTAATATCTACTGAAAACCCTAGTGAATGCCCCCCACTTTAAAAAAAATAGCATGAACATCTGTTACACATAAAAAATCAAATGATTAACAATTAAATTCCAACCTATACCAGCTAATTGACCTACGTAGTGGGAAATTAATATGGCTGTTCAAGTGAACCAGTAGTAAATACGAACGTATTAATTATATTATGTTCTATCAACGAACCTGATAAGTAATATACAGTTTATGGAAAAAATTCCATAAAAGGCGACACCGTAGTCAAGGCGTTGGTACCAAGGCAAAGACGCTTGCGCAAGTGGATAAAATTGTGAAAATTTACCGCAAGATATTAATTTCTACCATTACAATAAATTACATGAAAAAAAAATCAGTAAGGAAATACCTATCTAATATAAATACATGTTGGTATAAAGCCTATTCAACCTCAAACCATTCCTTGGTTAGGGAAAACAATAAATGAAAGTAAATAAATCAGGAAAACCCCCCATTGCCGGGTTACCCTAAATGTGGTCTTCTTAACGAAGTTGTGGAGAAGTAGCAGCAAACTCCAGAAGACATCACAATCGATCTACCAGGTAAAATCCAAACATGCCGAAGTGTGTATCTCGGCCCACAGGTGAAGTGTGTATCTGGAGGGTGTTAAGTATATCCTGGCCCCACAGGTGAACCCTTAAAAATTAAAACAGGTATCAGCTAAAAACTGAGCCTATACAGCAACAAATCCATCACCTCGACAAGTTAAGCTTGTCTCGGCCTATGCCCGAAGTTAATTTATAAGAATTTACAAGTAACGTACAAATCAAAATCAACCCCAAATTAACTTAATCAAACCCACAAAGTAGTCATAAGGCCTACTTACAATCAACAGTATCAGCAACAGTATACTACACTGAATTTAAATCAAATAATGAGAATATGATAAGTATCTAAAATAAACTGTTTCTGGTCATAGCCAGGGTAGGTTTGCAGAACCATCCACGAATTATAGTATTCGTTAGACTAAAGCGGGCAAAGAAAAACAAAATATACACAGGGTAACAGAATAGACTGTCTTACAGCCTTCTTAATCAACAATTTGCAATCAACAGGTAGTATTTTACCATCAACTGTTCTACTTACAAAATACAAATCTATTAGACATACCTTTTCCAAAAAGGGTCCAATACTCAATATTTTCCTCTTACTGGACGGCAACCAACTAATAATGAACGAACTTCAACGACATGTGGCTCACCTCAAATGCCAAAACTTCAACGTTGGCGGTTTCCTTTAAATAGTGATAAATACATAGTGATGCGAAATCAGTAAGCAGAGAAAATACTTACAATCGTTTTAGTGCAATAAATCCCCTATAAGGGTTTGTGAAAACGGCTTCCGAAACAGGACGGAATTCTCCAACAATACGAACTCCCGTAGAACAAAATACTAAACCGTATATTCCACAACGAATTCAGAACGGGAAACTATAAATCCCAGCAGGGGATGACTACCCAGTCATTAACAAAATTCAGATTCTCGTTCGATGCACTTTCGGAAACTAAGCCATCTAGTAGAAATCACACAGCTAAAAAAGTGACTGACTGACACTTCCTCAACTTCAGTACCGAATACTAACATAGAGAAACCTACCCGAAACATACATCCGAACTACACTGCTCACTACACCCAGCGTGTTCCGCACAGATCAAGACATGAAGTGCTACACTTCCCTGAACGCTTTCATCCAAGACACGACTGTCACGGCCAATTTTCAATGTTATCCAACGAATAAACACTTGTAAACAATAAACAGAAAAAATAATAATGTGTATTGAAAATTATTCAAATAAATTTGAGCAATAATAGTACCACAATACTCCCCTGCCAGCGTAAACAAAGCAAGATCAAACCCTCGGATTCAACAGACCAAACACATGGCGATAAACAGCTAATATATATTATAAGTAGATGTTCAGAAAATATTCGAAGGCCATCTTACATAGAAGATTTCTAACTAGTATGTCTTTACTCAAGCCAAAATATGTGAGATAAATGAAGAAAATACACCTTTACCTCAAAAGTAAAGTATATCTATATAGATCAGTAAGTTTTATCAAACCTAATTAATACTTTAAATGTTTTAGACTTCAAGTCAAGGAGTCAGTAATTTATAACTGAACCCTAATAAACTTTAGCGGTTATCAAGCTGAAACGGACAAAGTATTTGGACTACTGTGGCTACACCACAAAGGTGATATAATCAAAGCCAGAAAAAAATCAGTAACCCCACGGTAACTAAAAACTATAGTAAAATCCACAAGAGAGAAAACCCCTTATCACCCTTAATGATGAATTATAACAAACAAAAAAAAACAACTAACATTAATCTATCTACGGACATTTACATGATAGGCGCTCTTTTTGTATCGTACGATCACAAAACTTACATTATTTACACTACCTGGCGACAAAAATATAAAATTGTTGTCATGATATGAAGACAGGTTTGGTTACAGCCTGCACCACTTCGCCGAAAGGATGATGGCAGAGTAATCCTTAAAACTCTGGGCTGACAGAAATTATTTAACAACTAAAGTACTTTCGTAGTGAACAAATGATGTTAGAAACATAGAGATAAAATCCGTCAGGTAATTACTATATACAAATACTTAATATATACAATAGACGTAGTGACAAATTCCACCGTTACACCCTTGTAGTTCGCTGGATGTTCTCCTGGCAGTTCGCTTGTCCTTTGATCTTGGACACTCGTAGGAGCGGTGGTCCTTCGCACTTGACGCACTTGGTGCTTACTCGTCATGTCGTCTGTCCGTGGTGGAATCACTGGTAGTTGTAAAACTGTGCTGATCCATTTCCTCTTTTTTGCTCCTCACATGTTTTATGTGTTGGATCTTCCTGGTCATTTCTTTTTCTTTTACACCCAGCTCCACCGAATAGATGGGCAATGGCTTTCTTTCGCCGAAACTGGAATGGATTTGGCTTATTTGCCAATACGGACTCCTATGCTAATTCAAATGTAAATTTGGATGATAAAATATTGTATTGGTATTTTACAGCTTATAAAAATCCTGACTAGAATAAACTATGAAATAAAACAATTTAATTTGTTTAAATCTCCATTTTATTTTTAACTGATGTTCAATTTGAAATTAGTGACGCGTTTCGCTAGACAGCAGCTTTATCAAACTAGTGAAGATACAATGAAAGACTTTCAATTTATATAGTGCCGTAATACGGAATTCTAAGATATTGACAAAAGTAATGTTTAGTGGAAATAAAGTACAAAAAGTTCTTAAATACGGAATTCTACGAATATAACAAAGGTATTGAAAAAGTACACTTGGAAATTCATTCACAACCATCACATCTTCTAGGTAAAAAGGTTTAATAAGGGAGAATGATTGATATCTATTTGGTCGTTAAGAAGATTACCTGAATATATGCTCCTATAATTTTGAATAATTGCTCGTATGTATCAATATTTGAATCATACTGAAGAAATTCTGTTATTTTTTATTTAAAATAGAATATTTGTTCGTCGTTATTTTTAAGCATATTATTATTATATAAACGGGGCTGTAGAAATAAAAAGCATAAAAAATTTGACGAGAAACGTCAAACAAATGAGGCCAGGCAGTAAGATATATTTGTTTTATATTTTGTTTCATAAAAATGAAAAAATGCATTCTAGCTGAAACTGTTCTCTCACTTCAAAAAATGTTACTTTATATTATTAGACTATTCATGTCATTTGAAGAAAAAAAAACAAGTATTTTCTGTAGTTAAATATTGAAATAAATTTACCTTTGTAAATACTGCTTCTAGACTTGAAGCAGGTTGTAATATCTCAAAAAACTTCCAACATACTCAACTTCGTTTGCTTCATAATTAATTCGAATTCTTATTCATATTTCATAAAGTAGCAATGTGAGAACTTTCTAATTAAGCTTTAATTTCATGGCGAATATCTCTCTACGTCCCTTCCAGGATCGGTACAAAGTATCTCCCGTTTCGTTGTTCTTTAATTTGATATTTTGAATAATTCATTTTAAAAAAAATAACATTATGATGGTAAACTGAAAGTCTTTACTCTTATTTAAGTTAATACAACACGGAAAAATACTAAACAATTTTTTAAGTTACTAACCAAAGCAACCATACTTTCTGCAGGATTATAATTTAGCTTTAAGAATAATTAGATTAAAGTTAATACTTCGTTGATCTTGTATCAATTATTTCACCCAAGACATAATGGCAACGCCACAAAAGGGAACGACCTAAGATATTTTGGAGACATAGATCATAAATATCAATTATTGAGAATCAGTAAGGGATTTTAGAACCTTTGGCGAAACTTGACACTAGACTACCACTACACCAACACTAGTATTTTCACTATCTTACGAGCGTTTCGATAACCAAGTTATCTTCTTCAGACACTGAAGGTAAACTAACACTTTGGTGCTTCGTCGTCCATATATACAGAGCATTTCAATTAAACCTATCCACCCCACATAATTCTGAAGGCGTCACTTTTATGAAAAAACATGTCAATAATCATATAAAGGGTGACGTTATTAAACTCTAATAGGCCAGTCGACAGGTGCAGAAAAAAAGGCACGGTTCGCATCAGGTGCGGAAGTTTCCAAATATTGCGAAAAGTGTGTATTTTCGTGTCACGAATGTAATTCTGAAGACTGTGGAGAAAGTAAATTTCCGGTGTCGTCACCATCTAGAAGTGTTTTAATTTCAAAATAACTTTCCTAACTATTTCCCTTTTATCGCAAAAATGGTCATCATAAATGAGCAAGATAATATACTTATGTATAATACATTTTGTGTTTCATAAATTTGTTCGTACGAACAACAGCTTCGATAGTATAGATTATGAAATTTTTATTCTCACCTTCAAAAAAGTTTTCACGTTTAAATTATTATATTTAATTTATTACACATTTCATGTTATACGGTATCGTTTCGAGACTTCTCACTTCCATCAGTAGTAGTTTTGACTTCATTTGATTTTGGCACGACGTCGTGTTTGCATTCAGGATATTGATGATGCGGGATCATACTCTTTGGTGACAGAATCGATCTGTTCTGACTCAACTTTTTTATTTCCAATGTAATGTCACACAACTGAGGATGTTTCACAGTCCTCCCCGTCAAATTCTTGGGGACCCTTTGGTGGGTTTGTACACGATTGTCCGGTACAATTTAAAAGAATAAGTGATCATTTCAAGCCTGATTTTATGTATTCTTCTTGTAACATGTCTATCGACCTGTTTCGACTTTTCTAAAATTTATATCGCAAATCCCCCTCCAATTCCACCTCGACGTCTCATTAGCTACTTCCAGCTCCCCAACCCGGACTATAAGACAATTGTCATCTGCCTACATTATGTCAACCCCCACGCCAAACTTCCTCTGTCCGCCTCGAGCAAAGCTCCTTTTCGCTATCGACTGTCTTCAAGGAACGACTTTTTTGAATTTCCTATATTTTAATGCTTATCTATTTTGCCTCCATTCATGAATTGCTGTTGTGAGTACAAAATTATATTTCATATTCAACTAGATTCATTTGAAGTAATCGTGGACATGACATGATTTTTTATAACATAATTATCATATATGGTTTTCTACATAGTTAGATGAAATAATATTCTAAATATACCACCCAGGACACTCCTAGAACACCTACCAGGACACCCTGTAATCATTTTTAAACTCCGAACCTAGGACATCTAGATCATTACTGGGATACCTCCAGGTCAACCATTGAAACTGTATCCTTCCAGGAGGAAATAAATTCACCCAAAAAGAACAGGCCTCATTTTTCTTGCTCCCCAGCTGGGCTGAATAAAATTATTGTTTTAAATTTCAATTTTTAATTCATTTATTCACGATAAACCTGTGTTTTATTTCGTTCCATTAGATTATATCCAGTTCATGAAGTTTCAAGTGAATTAATTAAAGTTATAGTCATCAAAAGTGTACTTGATAAGTGATAAAACTCATCCGAAAAAGTAAGGTACTAAAACCTTTTATATTGTGATAATTTGCACTCATATTATTCAAAGTGATCCATACAAAACGTCTACTATGCATTATTGATTTATTCATTTCTTGGCTAATTAGTTGGACCTGTTTAAAAAGCAGGCCCGGCTCAAGTAAGCTCCAAAGAAAATTCTTCAAACTCAACCATATAAATAATGAGCTCCAACAGCAACAGCAGTGTCAACAATGAGAAACCTTACACCTACTCTTCCACTCTTACCCAACAACAATCCACAATACACCCACTATAATCTTCAGCTCCCTAACTGATATCAAAATCGAAGAATATCTTTTAACAATTGGAAATAATGTCAATCCAAAAAACATCTTATTCTGCTACAGAACCTCTAACAATCGTATCTACATGTACTTTTCCTGTAAAAGTATTGTCGACGAGTTTATGAAACAAAATAATGGAGTATTAACCATAAATTCAAACCAGACCATTAATAATACCCAGTCAACGTCTACTTCTGTTCAACGTGTGGCCATCGATCCCACACGAGATACTTGAATGTGAACCGAAAAATCTGGGTTATAACTTAACTTGATCTCTGAGCTTCCTGAGAATAAGAGCGTCTAACCCGATATATAAACATATATTGAGCTTCAGACGTCTAGTATCTATATATCCCCAACAAACAATATAGTACCTGACTCCATCGTTATATCACACGGCAATACAACATACCGTATATTTTGCTACAGAACAGTATACATGCATCTCTCTTTTTGGGGTCTCTGTTCTGCTCATTAGGATGACAGGCTATTTATTTTTTCAGACAATGCAAAAAGTGTCCTGAAAAATGATTTAAAAATAAAAATTTTCCTGAAAATTCTTCGAACATCCTTAAAAAGAGAAATACAGATTTATTTATATCCTTGTGTACCATTTTACTCTTACTTGTTCATTAAAATACTCAAAAAGACGAATAAATAAGGTTTTCAAAATATTATACTTTTATATTCACTTCTAGGACGTCCGGTATATATAAATATATATTAATCGCAGATATGATAAACAACTGTACTTATTTAACGGGATGACTAACTAATAAATTTTGTCGATTTATAATCAGTAGCGTGTTGACTTTCGAATAGGAAATATAGATATGCCGGTGTGCGTGCGTTCGAAATTAACGTGTATCGTGGAGTTTAGTGAATAGTGCCTATATGGATTACTTGGATTACAATCTGATACATTTACGGTAAGTTTTCATGTTATTTACTGGTAGCTATTGGTAATACTGTTTTTTCAAATATTTTAAATCACATACGAACAATTTTATCAGTATAAACAATTGATTTTTAATATATAAACGAAGTATTTTACAATTGTTTATTAGATTTTAAATTTGCTATAATCCATTTTTGCTCTCTCTTACTATTTTTTCATACCAAAATATTTAAAATACTGAAATGGGGGCCTGTATATATTCATGTATTCATAGCTAACAAATTGTTCGTATATAAGTGGATAGTCATGATAAACTGTATATATTTCTACCTCGTATTGGGGCTCCTATAGGAAATATTAATTGACAATTCATGTGTGTATGCTTCCATTGCTTCTTAATATACAGGATTGATATAGATTGTTTATTTATAGTCCATTTTTGCATATTTTTAATGTTTTTTTATACCAAAATACTCAAAATTCTGAAAAGTCGGGAGGTACATATTCCTAGCTATGACAAATTGTTCTTATATAAGAGGTTAGTCATGATACACTGTATATACTTCTACCTCTTATAGGAGCTCCTATGGGAAATATTAAATGACAATTAAAATTTGTCTGCTTCCATTCCGTTTATTAACATATAAAATTTAAGTAAAGATGGGCACTTTAAATTTTGTAAATTTTGTGCACTCGCAATTACTAACCACCTGTAATTTCTCAACATTCCTGGTAGGGAGTGAAATTATCAACCCTTGTTTTATTTAATATCAAATTTTTTTTCGAGATTGAGTTGTGTGAAATAAAAATATTATTTAAAATCTCTATTGTATTAAAAAACTTTTTTACTCTTGAAGTTTTTTCCTAAATACAATAGATTTAGAAATTTTTTTTTCTCCAAGTCTATTGAATCTAGGAAAAAACTTCAAGAGTAAATGAGTTTTTCAAGACAATAGAGATTTTAAATAATATTTTTATTTCACAAAACTTAATCTCCAAAAAAAATTTGGTATTAAATAAAGTAAGGGTTGATAATTTCACTCCCTTATAATTTAACAGGAATTTTGAGAAAATACCGGTTTCAAGTTTCCATCTTTACTTAAATTTGAGAAAAAAAATAAAAACTCAATTTTATTCAGGGTGATATCTTGGAAGGGGGTGAGATTAGGAGATTTTGTCATAGGAAAGACTTATCATAATTTTATACGGGAAATCACCTTGCGCCTGAATTTAGAAACACCCTGTATACATAAAATATTTTTTAATGCTGATTTTAAACATACGAGCTAATAATAATTTCACAAACTGCGTATTTTAATTTAATGCCCAAGATTCCTTTAGCTGAAGTAACAAGAAAAAAAAATTATTATACAGGATGATTCTTCATAAAATGACCCTAGATGCCTTTGTTTTTTTAATCGTAAATGTTTTTGTTTTTTAGAAAACATGATTTTTTTAAATTATTAGTTTAGTTGAATTATTTAGAATCGTTCTTCAATAAATTCTTTTATTCTTTGTTTTAGGTTTCGTAAAGTATTGGTCTACTCCAAAGGAGTGTAAGTCTACAGTAATTCTCCATTTCTATCAAATGATATCATATCTCAGTATCATCCTGCCTTTCCTTTACAAATGTTCCTCATATTTTCTAAATACTATCCAGCCCTTTTTTTACAATTGGTACTTTTTTCAAAAGACCTAGGTAAGCAACCTATGTCAATCCAAATATTTTCTAAATACCATGCCTTTCGTTAATAAGTTGGTACTTTTTAGAAGACATAGGTAAGCTATGTCATTCCTCATATTTTCTAAATACTAACTTTCGTTAATAAGTTGGTACATTTCAAAAGACGTAGGTAAGCTATGTTGTTCCTTGTATTTTCTGTTCTGTTTTTTTCTTCCCTTTCACCCTTGTTGGTGTCATTCGGTTTGGAATTATGAATTATTTTTTTATTGCAATTGTTAAGTAAGCCACATGTACCGACTTTTTTGTTTACGATTGACTTTTTCCCGCACGGATGCACGCAGTATCACACTGTGAGAAAGTTGATATTGATATTAAACATATCTTTTTTATAATTGCTAAGTTTGCATTTATTTTATCCTGTTTGTAAATGTATATCCATCTGCACTTTGCTAGAGTAAAGATAAACTCTGACTTAGTGCAGCCGGTAGAGAACATCCAGCTTTCAGGGAGTCGCATTTTCTAGTTTTGTCTGTGATTTCCTCCGCCGGCGGGGAATATTTTCCATCGGTTGTGAATATTTTAACCGGTTGATTATATTTTCTACCGATAAAGGGAACAACTTCCAGTCGAGAGGGACAACTTCAAGCCGTGATGGGAAATGTTTGCTTATATTTGTTTATAGATGGGTATTTAATTTCAGTGTTGTATCGCTTTGGTTATGTATATTAGGAAACAAAACAAACATGATATTTTGTGTTATTGTTAGATATTGAACTCCACTTTTACCATAGATAAGATAAATGTTGTTTCTATTTGTCTTTTTTACAGTACTGTTCTACACTCTGAATTAAACTGTTACTTGAGAGATAACAGAACAGAGATACTATAGACAAATCTAATCATTATTATTAAGATGTTATATAGTTCTCTCCTAATTCCAGAACAATATATTTTTATCTTCTTATTTTACTTTTTACCATTGTCTAGGATATTCAATGGGGTGTTAAACCTATACCCGGCTTTTAAACCGAATATTTTAGGAAAAAACTGGAAATTAAGATTTCCTAAATGTTTGCATCTTTCACTACAGATACGTCACGCACTTAAAGATGAAGATAGCCACTTTCTGATTTAGATGTTTTATGAACCATTAGCCAGTTACAAAAGGGCCATTCGAATTTGAAGTTTGAAGAACTGTCGAAAGTCTCTAATATATATATATATATATGTATATATTATAAGTTTTTTGTTTACAGTTTATACGAGCTTGACGTTTTAATACCGGGTGTCCCAGAAAATTCTGACTCATCTTAACCAAGTCGTGCTTCTTTCAAAAACATTTGGTATAATTTTAAACGTAGGTATTAGTTAGCAGGCAAATTTTGTGATTGTTTTTTATTTGAAACGTATGTGTCGAGACATCTTTATCTAACAAACAATCATCATTAAAAACCAAATAACCTACTCATTTTTCATCTAAACTCAAACAAATTGTACATTTTCGGAAAAAGGAAGAGTTCAGCTTTCAGATAGAATGAAAATATATAGGGTGTTCCAATTGATAAATAAACGATATTTGCATTTAAAAAAACACCCATTATAAGATTTCACTAATTAAAAATTTATGCTGAAAAAACTTGTAACATGCTGTTCAGCTTGTTACGTTTTTTTGTTTTCAGAGTATTTTATTTAGTTGATTTTTGTGGCTCATTAGTCACCTCCTCACAAATTTCTAGTACATTTATAAACATGCCGTTTCCTTGTCGCATTAGTCACTCCAAAATAAAACATTTATTTTCATCAAATTCCCCTTCCATTTATTTAAGATTATTGCTTATTTGCTAATTTGCATTTTTTGTATATTCAAGGAACAAAACGGATAGAATAAAACAGATCACTGTTAAGTTGTATTTTAACACGTGGAGTTCTGGTTTTGTATGCGCTGTAGCATAAGCTCCTTTTTACCTGATCTGTTCTATCTATTCGTTCCCCCCCTAATGTTTTTTCTAGTTCCTTATCCCTGTTTTTTTCCGCAGCTCTGCAGCCCTCAAGTTCAGCACTCAAGTTTAAGGCAAGTTTTCAAGTTTCATTCCTGTGCTTGTGCCGTTCCTGTTTGATCTGGAGTCATCGCTGCCATCGCTGCCATCGCTAAGAGCTGCAAACAACCCAGTCCTTCAAGATAAGTTCCTTCGTTTTATCAGCGCTTATAAGATTTGAATTTGGCGTGTTATTATAACTTGTTATTCTCCTCGTTTGTTTTTTTAATATCCAATTTATGTTGAATTTTTAAATTTCAATAAATAATTATTGTTTTCATTCTTTGTATTGATTATTCAATAATTATTGAATTGGATAAACGGGTTCAGGAATAAATATTTTGATTTTATTTTTTATTTGAATTAACGTTAATTTTTACATGGTGTTTCCAGCTTTCCACCTTTTGCTTTCATTTTTATTTGCTTTCGTTTCGATAAAAAGCTGGTGGCGTCCAATTTAATATTAATTGTATACCCCATCCCAGTGACAGCTTATGAAATAATTTCATTGGTGCCGAATTCCACTTCCTGAGGTGGAGTGCTCTAGCCAGGGGCGTTTAACGTTGCAAACTTTATATAAAAAGAAATTGTTCATCGAAAATCGCACCTCCCTATCGTTTCTGAGTTCCGAGATTTCTGCAGTTAAAATGGATCAGAAACTTCTGGGACACCCAGTATTATAAAAAATTAAAAGAATTGTGTTAATATTTTTTTAGTTAAGTTTGTTTTTGTTAAGTTTGTGACTGTGCCTGCAGTAGACGAAAATTGTGGTTTGAGGCTACTAGAAGAAAATATAAACAGAGACAACTAGATACTATTACTGTGAAGATCATTTTGATGTAATTAATTATGTGTGTGTAGCCTTAAAAATAAATCGGAATAAATCGGAAGTAGATTTAAACAACTCCTAAGTCATTCACTATAAAAGGAATATAACATGTAAGCATAACCTATACTTCATCACGATTTTAAGAAAGAAGACGATAGAATTATGGTCCCATGTCAACCCTTATGTAGCTAACTTCTCTTTTAGGTAATGTAGGTCACAGCATAAATGGCGAACTATTTAAATCATCCAAAAGTTGAATTTTCAAATCGACAAAAAAAACCTTGTGAGAATGAAAATATTGAAAATAATTGATTCCCCATTATGATTTTGTCCACCACTAACTATTAACATTGAGAAAACATCATATTTTTGTTAAGTTTAACACCCCATTGACAATAAACACATACAGTAACGAAGTATATAATTTATTGATAACTTGATACAACCACGAATTCCTTTATGTACGTTAAGTGGTGAGGAGATGGTGAGCAATAATAATCAAGTTGAGACCTTACCAACAAAAAGTAAAGAAATTCAATAGAATTTATGTTGGTAAATTCACGGGTTGCTCTTTTTACAAAACCCAACATTTTTATTGATCGTTGTATGAAATTAGTGTTGTGACAATTGAAACTAAGATAGTTATCGAGAGTAATTCCTGAATTCCCAATCTGATTGACAGTATCGAGTTAATGTGATAATGAAATGCTATTGTATGATGTGTGCGATGAAAGCTAATTACACGAAAATTACTGGTATTAAGATCAATGCCATCACACGAGCACCAAGTAGACGGGTTAGTTAGTTCTACCTGCAAGAATGAGGCATCAACAGAATTGTTGATAATTTCTAGTCATCTGCAAATAAAAGGGCGTTGCTCTCATGAAAACAATTGATAATATCGTCGATAAAGAGATTAAAAAGTAATGGACCCAAGTGGGACCCCTGAGGTATTCCCGAAGTAACAGAAAATGCATGAGAATAGAAATGATTGACTCGTACCTGTTGAGTTCTGTTAATTAAGTAGCTATTTAACCACTGCAGCATGAAACCTCATTCACCATATGGTTAACTCTGTCAAACGCCTTGGAAAAGTCAGTGTGAATTGAATCAACTTGTAGTACCTTTTCCAAGGCTTCAGACACCTAATCAACAAAAGTTAACAAACTCAATTCTGCCGATTTATCCGAGGTAAAACCAAATTGCTAGAAATTTAGGATGGATAGATTGGATGTGGTCAACATTAGAGTTTAAGGTTAGGTTAGTGAACACCGATGAAAAGTGATTTGCAAATAAGTTAGCAATGCCGGTTCCACAAATACCTACCAAGTTATTAAAAATCATCAAGTCGGGTATAGTGTTATTTTAGTATTATATGTCGGAGCACAGTTACTTTCGCTACACTCTGTATTGAATTTTAATGCATCATTCATATACTGATACTTCCAATGATATAATTTATTTAACCTCTGAAATTTTGATACACCCTATATAATCAAATTTTTATTTATATACTAAAATTTTCCGTGTCGTGATTAACTAGGTCAGCTGCGGTCATTAACCGTTCATTATATAAAGTAAGTCAGCATGTGTTACTTTCGTACTTTACCCCGGTGCTCTGTCATTCAATATCTACTCACGTTTGCTAGCTACAAATTTCCAAAAAGACTTCAGTGAAACGACTGTATCTATCATATCAATGCTTTCTCAGTTGTTTATATTCTGTTCTTATTCGACAAAATTCCGCATAACTCGAATGAGTCTTAACAGTTTTATTAATTTTGTGAACTCTCATTTTGTCCTGTCCTACTAATTGTTTGAGGTCCGAGGAGTACCAACAGGGAAATATCGTATTGGATAATGCGTGATACTGGAGGAACAAACTGTCCGATAACCGAGTAAATGATATCATAAAAAATGCCAATCATGTCGGGAAGATCCCTATCACGGAGAAGGCTATCCCATTCTATAAGTTCTAAACACTGATAAATGGCTGGAAAATTTGCATTATTGAAGTTGTAATAAAATTATTTACCAACGTTCAGTTTTATGGTACTTAGTTACCAATGGAAGAGGGTGAGAGTGGGGAGGTGAAATTAATTGCTTTAGAAATAACAAGTCCTTCAGGAGCAAGTATAAGGCCAAAAATAACATTCCTACTATCAACCACATAATTGCATCGGAACAAATTGTGATAGGCACATAAATATTAACAATGGAATACGAAAGTTTAAAAACCCTGTAAATTGTGGGAATTTTTTGTCCAAATTCAATTAGACTGGTTAGCCCCAAAGAAAATGAATGAGTTAATTTAGTCTCGTTAGAAAAACCTTACAAAGGCATATCTGCAGTAATTAAAAATGGAGGGCGTTATCCAAAAGGTCATCCTTATTAATTTTCAAGTAGTCATCCGTGTTCTCTTAGAATATTTCGTTATAATCCCAAATTACTGGATAAGGTTCGTGTGCTTGAATTAGGGTTAAAATCTACATAGGCTAAAACATTTATTATATTCTCGCCCTCAGATGAACACTTCCTGTAGTACGAAAACGTCGGACGATTCCAAGATAAACTCTTCTACTGTGATTTCGTTTATTGCACTCCAGAACCAATAGTTGCATTTCTCGAGCATTCAAAATTAACAGCCAACATGTCAAAAGCTTTTTCATCTGTAAGAATCATATTCTTCCGATTTTAATATAGAAAATTATTACAGAAACAACTGAGGAGCGTTCATTCAAAACCAGACATATCCACTTTTTCACAAAATACGATTGAAATAGATTTAGAGTGTTTTTTCAAGATTTTATGGATTTCTTATGTGAAAATTCTTCAAAATCGGATAAATTCTATTTAATTTTGCATGTAAATATTGTTACGCGAGCTACTGCATCAATATGCTCACTTAGTGCCCCCAGTGAAATCCCCGTATGAGACGACTATGGCTCCTCCGCCCAATTTTCGAGAAGCATCCAGAATACGAAACATCGAGAATATCCAGTGAACCCGCCAGAACGTCGAAAGATTTCTAGAATTACGGCGCGCGAGTATAAATAGGCCACAACCATCGCTGCAGGCAATTAGTCAATCAGTCAGTGTTGATACCGAAGGAAAGTAATCGCGCCTCGATAAAGTGTTTATTAAGTGACTCTCATATAAATTATAATTAGTGTGTTTAGTGTATTAGATAAATTATTAAATAAGGACTGAATTACATATAAATCTGTAAATATAAATTAATTGAAAATATAAATTAGAATAAACGTTACAATATCAATAGTTCAGTCAAAATCAGACATATCCAAATTTGAACCGACTTATACCGAACCGTTCAAAACTAGACAAATCTATTCATACTTTAATACTACATCTACTAGAAATAGAACAAAACAAGACATATCCATATACCAAATAAACCGTGTTTTGTTTAATCAGGCTCATATTGTTTTCATTACTAATAATACCATTGGCCCTGGAATGCAGGTATGGTGGGGACGACTGCATCTACGTATTATTTCGGATGAGTGGTGTCTTCTTTTTTAGTATGTGTACTAGAGCGGACAGTACAGTACAGGCAGCTTCGGTTTAATACGACCTCGAGAATACTTTGCAGAATTTTCTGTTTTATCGGTAACCGCTTGAATTGTTGTTTAACCATTGTTATTTGCTGCATTTTGCTGTGAATGATGGATACTACCGTTGGTGCTATCAATTGGGGATCTAGAAAGAAACGATCTGGACCTTCACAACGCAATATTTTAAAAAGGCAAAGGTATAAACGCTTTTTCTTTAATAGAAATTTGCCGTGCTATTTATTTTCATTTGTAGCTATTCCGATGTAGACCCCAACTTATGTGGTTTCCAGCGTCCTTGTAACCATAACACGAAAGCATTTAGATGCAATTTAGTGAAGAAAGGGAATATCATGAAGGCGAGGGGAAAATTTTATGAGGAACCTGTAAAGACTGTACAAAACCAAAAGCTCTGTCACCTTATATCAGTTAGTGAACCAAAAAGGAAGAGGTCGAAGCATGATGTTCCAGTCGACAAAAAAAGCCAAAATCCTTACAAGCAACCTATTTTTTTCGGGATAAAGGAAAGAAATCGATAGTCCCAGTTTGCCGAGCATTTTTCGAGCTGCTTTTGGAATAACAAAAAATAGAATAATTCCGATTTTAAAGGCTATACAAGAGGGCAATATTCCTAAAGATAAAAGAGGTGGTGATAGATATGGCCATCGATCTGGTCCCGTCAAAGAAAAGATAAGGAATTTTCTGAATGATTTGCCAGCATTTGAAAGCCACTTTAATAGGAAAAAGTCATGTAGGGTATACCGCTCAAGTGACCTAAATAAAGCAACTTCATTTAAAATGTACAATACAAAAAATCCCGATTTCATTGCATCCCTATCAATGTTCAAGAGAATATTCTACAATGAATTTAATGTTGGATTTTCCTCTTCGGCGTGCGGTGCATGCCTTAACCTCAAGAATTCCATTAAACAATCAGAGCAAGCTGGAAAAGCAGCATTGATGACACAACTAAGAATTCATGAGATGCGTGCAAATGCGTTTTACACCCTTTTAAAAAAAATCCTGCGAACAGCTACTCGTTTTGTTTTGACTTGCAACAGATACACCCCTTACCAAAGACACCAATTCAAGACGGCAGATTAGTTTCTATTATTTCTGTTGTGTGGATGTAAAGTCTAAAAATCCTGTGTTTTACACTTGGACGGAGGATCAGGCAAGTAGTGGTTCCACGGAAATTGGTTCAGCCCTACTGGCACACCTCAGATCATTAGTTTTGGACGATATAGAAACTCTTAGGTTATTCTGCTATGGATGTGGGGGCCAAAATAAGAACGCCCATATTGTCCACTGCTTAGCACTTTGGCTTAGAATCGAAGCTTCCCCTTCTCTTTAGCACTTGGTTCTTCATTTTCCAGTGAGGGGCCATTCTTACCGACCAGCTGACCGCGTCTTCGGCCGGGTCGAAAAAATTCTGAAAAAACATTCCATCATTCATAACCCTGAGGAATATCAAGTATATTACGGAAATGTTGGCCAGGTTCGTATACTAGGGAAAGACTGGCAATTGTATGACATAAAGAATCTATCTACAACCTATAATAAAATAACTGGAATCAAAGATTTAAAAAAAATTTACCTAAAGAAAATAGTTAATCTGAATAAATCTACAGTTCAGTACAAAGGAAGTGCTTTCTTTAATTTTGACGAAGTTAATCCATATGCTTCTATGATTAAAAAAGGTCGTTCTGAGGCAAGTTGCAAATTAAACCTTCTGCCTATTGGGAATGCTATTTCCCAGGAAAAAAAGAACAATGTTAAATCTCTTTTAGAGAAGCAATTCAACAACGAGAACTTTCAGTGGCAAGAACTTCCTGAATTGAATTTCTACCAAAAAGTTTTGTCTGATAACCCTTCCCAAGTCCAAGAGGAGGATGTACCAGAAGATTCGAACGAATGCGACTGCATGGAAGATGATCATGCTTTACATATATAATTTTTTAAGTCTGATGAATTTTTTGAAGTTTTTCATATTTTTATTTTTGTATGACCATTTAAATTCATATTTTCATTTTTGTACGACCATTTGAATATTAGTTCGTAGGATTTTATGTTTTTTTAATTTTTATTTTTGTAAGACTAATATATTTTTAGAGAGTTGCACGGTTTCTATTGTATTTTTTGCGTAATACAATGTTTGCAATATATATTGTGGTATTTTTTCATACAAAACCAGGCATATCCAACTTGCGTTCGGACAAAATCAGACATGACCATTTAATTTTTTAGGTTTCTCCGAGGTAAATACATTTTTTTTTTAATATGAATATGTGTAACATCATTACCATCCGATGCCCTATTATATTTCGCAATTTGGGAAATTTCACTTTTAAGGCTGTAACAGCACAAACATCTTCGTGCTTTTCTCGAAATTAGGTTATGAGGACATGTCTGGTTTTGGATGAACGCTCCTCAACTATGACAGGACTGATAAGTTTTGGCATTATATATGACAATATCGTATATACAACAACGTAAGTACTTGATTTGAATTGGCAATTTATTACTTACCATAATAAGAGACAATGTCATAAAAATCGTACTTGATTTCAACTGCCAATTCATTATCTACTATAAGTGTTAAGATATACCGAATATGGATATTCTCAAGCATTTTCCTAGAGAAATTTTTATTTAAGTAGATAATAAAAATCATCTAATTGAAATTATTAAGGCAGAATTTTATATTTAATTTATTATTTTTAATTGTAGGTACGAGAAACGAAAATTTGATAAGCATTCCCTTTCAGATAACGCCCTTCAGCGGAAACAGTAATATTTTCAAATTCTGCAGATAGGCCAACGTAAGGCCTTTAAAATGAGATAGAATTTCTTTATTTCCGTTGAGGCTAATTAGAATAATTTAATTTTGACAATACATACCCAAAATATACATGTTTCTTAAAAAATATCTTGGGATGGGAAAAATATATTGACATGCGGTTTTCGCCAAGTTGCTGCTATTTTAGTCTACTTTCATATTCCGTTGTTATAAACTTTATGTTTTTTTTGTATAACTATTCACTATTCATCTCACAGATTGTCATTAGACTTAGTAATCATTGAGACTGTCTTTAATTAATGTAACAAAACTTACCAGAGATAAGAATTATCGTTTGGACCATTTATTGTTTTCAAATTATAATTCTTCATTATCTCTGCGGCTTCCAAGGAATTTTATTTTCCCTCTTTCTTAGCGATAGATTCAGAGAGACCAGACCGCAGACAGCGTTTACACTTTCCTCTCTTAGGCGTAGCGCCGAACCGCTAATGCCCGTGTCACATGTAAAAATCAATACTTTCCTGGAAATGTCTACTATACCACTCTACCGTTAATGTAAGAAACAATTTCATTCCATTTAAGATTTTCCAAAGAAAACTAGATTTAAAACTATAAAAATAGAGCCGTCTAACGTACACGTTAGTTATTGCGTGGAAAAAAACTCTTTTTAACAACTAAGTTGGGAATTTTGGAATCGACACTGAACAGTGTTTACACTTTCACTACGCCAACACTTAAACTTTATCCCATCTTTCGCGCGTTTAAATAACCAAGTTATCTTCTTCAGAGACTGAAGACAAACTTTAAGTGTTAGTGTTGGTGTAGTGGTAGTGTAAAAAATGTTCAGTGTCTTTTTAACAAGACCATCTGTGCAAAGATCGGTTGAGTAGAACCAGGGTTTTAGGCGTTTTTTCATAACAAAGTTCCCACTCTCCCCCTTTTCATATCCCTTAAATGCGCAATTTTTTAAATTTAACTGAAAAATTAGTGTTCTATGTCTTTTCAACTCTAAATTCTCGCAAAAATCATGAAAAAAATTCAAACTCAAAAAGAGAATGTGTTTTTGAATTTTTTTTGAGTGTTGCATATATGCAGCAATGCGCATTCGGATTAGTTCTACGAGGAATGAAAAAACGTGGACTGTTTATGATTTTTATAACACTCAAAATATACAGGGAAACTAAACGTGAAAACTGCGAAAACAGTTTTTAGATTTATTGAAACAAAGTGCAGTGAAACATTTCTCACAGGAAACCTTCACATTTTGGATATTTGCATCGAAGACGTTTGTCCATCCACACTGGCCAGTGGGAGCTTGCATCAGTTCTAACTTCTTTACTAGGGATAAAGCACTGTTTAAATCTTCTTTTTTTATTGAGCTGCCTTTTAAAATCTGATTTTCGGCCTCTTGGGCCACTGTGACGAGTATCCATCATACAAAACGTTTCACCTACCTCAGTTCGAAATTCAGCAAGTGCAAGACTTTCTTTGATGCCTTTCTCTTTGTTTAATCTACGATACAGTAACAAACGTTAAATCCAGTAAATGGTAAAACATTCGAAAATACCATTTTCTCGATTTTATTTTGATGCGATACCGACCAATAAGGCTGTCCATTAAATCGACACCACCCATATGTGTCTATTGTACTGTTCCACCAGATCTGGGCAGTCAATGTCAACTTTTTGATTTTGTGATTTCTCCAATCTTCTAACTGTTCCTCTCGGAAGAGTACCACAATATGATGAAATATGATTCACAACTTTGTTGTCTTTCCATGCTACCAATGTCAAAGGCACGCCATCCATTTCTGACACATATTCTTCTCTTGCCCCACGTTGTTGTTTGTTGAGTTATTTTTCATTAGACAGGGGACATTTTGCCACACGATTTCTTCGAATTGTTCCTAGGCCAAGAATTCCGTGTTGTCCTAATTGAGCAATAAGTGGGATGGTTGAGTAATAGTTATCGGAATAAACACGATAGTTCAAATTTGTAGGAACACCATGTAACAGTCTTGTAACAATATTAGCGCATGAACCTAAATGTTCTGCATGTAATGGATGTGTCTCCAATGGATACGTTGGTAGTCTAGAGGTGTGGAAAGGCCTCTGAATCGGTGGTGTTGCGGGTCACTTGGAGGATCATCTCAAGGGAATGAAACAACTACTTCTAGCACTGGGATATGTTTGATTTATTTACTATAATACATTACACTACTTACTAAGGTTAATGATATACATAAGTACCTAGCCGTATAGCATACCTATATTTAATGGTTAAAGATCACTGATCTCTGACCATTCGACTATATAAAATGCATATTTATATAACTAGTCAAGTTCAAATAAAACAAATAAACATACTACTGTTTTGCCTTACTTCACGCTTGAACTTGACTTTCTATTCAATGACCTTCTTAATTTATATTTATATAATAATGAAATATTCGAACGTTTTGTTGAAATAAGATCATGGGAATTTAATTCTTATTTTAAATATTTATTATTATATTATTATATTGGGCCAAAAGGCATCACAACTGTATTACATATAGATTTGACTGGTCAGTAATAAGTTTAATTATATTTTGATCAAAAAAATAGTTGAAGAAATCATAAGGGGTTTGTAATTCATGAAACTTCGATGGCAGTGTTACACTTCCATTAAATTTTACAGAATCTTCCTGCATTACTAAATTCCCCTGTTTCCACTCTAGTTTCTCTGATTTCAGTTTTAGTTTCTGTTTTTCGTCTGCTATCTTTCTTTTCTTAGTTTGTTCCTCAGTTTCATTTTCTCTGTCTCTCTTCTTCAATTGTTTTTGCTCTCCTGGTTTATGCTCTGTTATTATCTAATCAGCTGCTGCAGTATATGTAGGAAAAATATCTTGTTGGTTGGTTCTCTCACATAAAATAGAGTTGTTTTCAGTGTCCAGTTCGTTTGAAGTTAATAAATTGTCATCATTTAAAATAATGATCGATATTGTATAAATATCAAAATGTAGGCAATAGTTGGCTGTAATTAAAGCGTAGCATATATGCATCTTTGCGCAGTTAAGGGATATTTGAGTAGATAGACTGAAGCTTTTAATATCAAATATTCGCAGAATTTTTTGAAGAATACTGTGACTGTTTCGGCGATTTTAAACTGGGCCGATTATCAAGTAATGCTCACTAATGAGAATGTCATCTCGGCCGGCCAAAATTTTGTACCTGCTTTCAGGTATGTAAACTCGTCCGCCTCAATTGCAGGAAAGTGCAAGTTTTCATGACACTTTATTTGCCTCAAAAATTGATTTGCTAACGTGTAGTGTTCGTTGTCCCCAGAATTAATTATTAACTTGCTCTTGAACAGTTTTTTACGTATTTTTTCTTATTGAAATAATATATATTTTTCATTAGTTTTGGATTTTAAAAATTTTTGGCAACATTGGTATCATCAGTTTTACGATCTACCAAGATTACAAACCGTATTTTGGGGCCTCTTTCAACTGATAAGATTATAAATCCATAAGCGGCCGAGTTTACATATGTCCGATTGTTTTTGTCAAGGTAGATTTCGCAAAAGTTGGCTGTCATTTTTTTCATTTCAATTACTTACTCTAGCAGTGGACCTACAAGTCTGTAAATAATTTCCAAGTCTTTCTCAAATTCATTTTTGTTATAAAAATTTTTTTTCAATGCTGTACTCCAATTCGATCCTAAGATATGGCCGACGGCCGTTCTTATCTGCCCACCCGGTACTTTCCGGTAACAAACTTTTTTCGCACACGAAACATTTTTGCTCGGAACGAGAGAAAGAAATTATACGCAGATATGTATCTTAAAATTTGTGGAAACCACACATTCAACAATTTGTATATTTATATTTTAGTTCCTTTGTATATTCATGTAGAGTTATATTTTAGTTCTTTTATTTTCATTCGAAATTTTTACCGGCGCGCCACTACCTCCAAAATACTTGCACCTTAGTTTAAAATCGCGTTTTGTTTTCCTTCCCTGGCGGCTGATCGGTGCCTTGCAATATTTACTATTATCGTTGATTGTGAAAACTTCTCAATCAACGATATTATTTTCCGGCAGTTGAAGTAGGCGTGACCAAACGCACACTTCGCGCCTAAATGCATTATCTCAGCTAGTCGAGTCGATGTTGAGTTTCCAACCCGATCGGTCTCCCAGCTAAGACCTACCACTCCTTTACCGCTCTAAAACCGATATTTTCAGACCAAATGGGTCAAGTTTCATAGTAATTAATTTTCTTGCGTTGCTTCCTGCATGATAAGTGCATTTTTCTATAAAGTTGAAGTTTGTATAGTGATTCAACCCGAAGCAAAGTTATATTTCAAGTGAATAGTGCTTTGAAAACCACAAAGGAAAGAGTTAGATCGTTCTAATAATTACTATTTCATACTGAAAGGCTTGTATATATTCATCGTTCCATCTGTATGTATTTTCGACGTTAAAGTTTATTGATTTGTTAACGAAATACAGTTATTATTTTTGCGAAAGAACCAGTCTCCTATAGAATTCCAGTCCACTAAATTGGAGGCATCCTATTTTTTACGACAGCATAAAATTTGTTTTCATTCCAAATAAAAATACAACTGATTCCCTTTACTATCCGGGATAATGAATGCAGGTTTTCTGTGATTCCCCTGAATCTTAATTGGCGCAAAGTTCGGAACAGCGATTCATTGTGCCAATTGAGCAATTGGCCATGTCATAGGTGTACAGCCACAGCTGTCCCTACCACGATCGTCAAATCATTTGTATTAAAAACAAACCCTGAAGAGGAGTCAATCCTATAACAGAGTAGAGAATTAAATTTGCTATCCAATGAAAATTAAATAAAGTTAACAGTACACTTAACAAACACTTAATATCTATCGATTGGCCCTTTAAGGGATACCGGCTGGCAACAGACATCAAATTGTCTCTAATATGGGTGTAGGGGATTGCAGGTAATGGATTAGCGGACCAGTTAGCTAAAGAAGGCTCTAAAGGGGACCTCATAGGTCCGGAAACGTTTTGTGGAACCACAAAAAGATTGCATAAGAGGGAAAATCGGGGACTGGTTAGATAGGGAACACCAATTCAAATGGAGGTTGACACAAGAACACCTTCTTACAAAGAGTTTACTGAACGAGTTTATAACGTTAATTTCGTTCACTTTACTTTCCTCTATTTAGTTAATTCGAAGTATCGTATGGGCGGCGAATAGCTAGTCCTTTCTCATACCCAACACCGAGAAATGTTTCAAGGCTGAATATATTTACTGTCGATGAGAGTCGAAATCAACGTTTCTATACGAGTTCCATCTGTCGTGAAAATAGTCACTGCTATTTTGATATTCCCACTTCGACCTCGTATCTCTTCTTCTACCACTTATTAATTAAATATGAATTAAGAATTCACCATTGAAATGTAAATTCCTTTCCTGGTCAAGGCGTCTGAGCTTGACATGAACATGAGACGTAAGTCTGTTATCTTTCATATGATTTCCTGTATTTAAAGAATGGCGGAGAGGGTTCATTCTTCTTTCCTGTGAACATGTGCCATTGAAGCCTTTCTAACGTATCATATCTTATCTTTAAGAAGTGCATTCATCTGAATGGTAAGTCATTTCGCTTAAATGTATAACTAACTCTCCTTTCTTAATAGTTTTCTACTTTCCTATCTTTATTATGTAGCAATGTCGTTCCAGTGCCAGGAATATATATCGATATGAGTTTGTGGTTTTTTATTTGTCTTTCATATTTCTTTAATGTTAACTTGGAATATATTTCAAACCGGTGTAGAATCGGTTATTCGATTTTATGTTTTTTATTTGCTTTCTTTGAGTATTTCTTTTATCTAAAAATACAGGATGTATGAACCACGTTGTCAAATAATTTTCTTCAACAATGTAATATTGAACTAATAATTTTCTTTAATATTGTGAGATCATACTTCAGACATCCTGGATTTTGTTAAATTGGGTAAATTTGTTCCTGATACTAGTATTGTTCTTAGCACTTTACCTGGACCAGAACTTTACCTGGACCAGAAGTTTAGCTGGACCAGAACTTTACCTGGACCAGAACTTCACCTGGACCAAAACTTTACCTGGACCAGAAGTTTACCTGGACCAGAACTTTACCTGGACCAGAAGTTTACCTGGACCAGAACTTTACCTGGACCCGTACTTTACCTGGGACAAACATCTTACCTGAGACACTACTTGGAACAAGATATGTAACCTAAAAAGGACACCATCTCCTCACCATCACTCCAGGAAAGTAATATATATATTTCATCGCTTCTTCAACGACGTCAATAAAAACTAGTCAATTTTTTTTTACTTTGTAACAAAAGTCAATATACAACTTGTAAATTTAATAACGTTGTTCATAAAGTTTATTTTCCCTTCCAATCTTACAGGATTTGTCGTTATAATGCTGATGTGAATAACAAATAAGCTAGTATTATTCAGGGTGGCGCCCACTTACCTTTCTTAACTTTCATAATTTACCTTTATCTAGTTTCAGTACCTTAAATAAATTTCAAGTAGGATTACCCGAGAACCGGTAAGACTACTCTCTGAATTTGTACTAGTTTGGTCTCAGAATCTACACCTGAGGTGCTCTCTAAACTGAGTAGCCGTTGCAAATTGTCGCCCAACATTGTTGGAGGCGTTGCAAATTGGCATTACCTTAACGTTACGTAACAAGGTAGACAAGGCCCGTGTTCATTGAGTTTTCGAGGACTTGCTTGTCCAAGATTTCAACTCTCTGTGAATTGCCCTGTTACATTGAAGGGTGATGGGTTGAGCTACCTATCGGGAGCGTCCCCAGGTTGCGGATAGGGGAGGCCAGGGACGTCATGCAAATGAAAGAACTGGTCTGTTGGTGAATAAGGAAGGATGAGGGCTATAAACGCCCAACATTGCCAACCGAATACCCAATCGCTGACAAGCTCGTGACGCATACCGCAAACTACATAGCAGAGCAACTACCCCCTTACTAGGGTAAGGCCTGTGAGGGGCTTGCCGAACTATGTGGATCGGGGGGCTTGGCTTGATTGCCTGGCCTGTGTGGATGAGGACCACTATAATAACCTCCCAAATCCTAACGTTGAGTGGTCGTTGAAGGGATGGATGGCCGTGGGTTATTCGGACACGAGACCTCTAACCTCGGGGCACCTGGCGCACCCCGTTGCATTTAGCCTTGTACCTGTACAAGGAGCTCTGCAGCCACCGCTGTCCTACAACAAAGAGTGGTGGCTGAAAACATAGACATCGTTCTAATTCAAGAACCTTGGATAAACAAAGGTAAGATACTGGGGCTTAATATTAGGGGAATGGGACTGATAATGGGAACTGATCGTACTAAAATGAGAACTTGTATTTGCTATAGATCCGAATACAACTTGATGCCGATTATGGAACTATGTACGGGTGACATGGTGGCAGCAAAGATTATACTCGAAAAAGATGGGGTAGTACTAGAGACAATAATAGTGTCTCTGTATCTTCCCATCGATTCGGAAGAACCACTATCGGGGACTAACATGGAGTACCTGATGGAATACTCAAGGAGACATAATCTGGATGTCATTGTAGGGGCTGATACCAACGCACACCATAGCAGTTGGGGCAGCAAATTGCGAATGTGGGTAACACGCCTACATTTAGAACATCAAGGGGGGAATCATTGATAGATGTTACTCTTTGCACTTTACGTGTCAGGGAAATGATTCGCAAGTGGCATGTATCGGATGAACCATCTTTATCTGATCATGCCCAAATATACTATGAAATTAACGTAGAAAAATCGGTTATTAGAACATACAGGGATCCTAAGAGCACTGACTGGGTATCTTATAAAGAGGACCTGCTTTCTAAAATCCGTTCACACCTAGGCAGACCAAAAACTGCTGAGGACTTAGAGTGTACACTGACCTCTTATCATAACAACTGTCCGATAAAGGAGAGTCGCTCTTCTAGACAAGCCATCTGGTGGAATAAAGAGCTGACATCGCTAAGGAGAGAAACAAGACGCTTTTTCAACAAAGCGAAAAAAACGGGTAACTGGGAAGCGTATAAAGCTAAACTAGGTACATACAATACAAAAATAAAATAATCCAAGGAGAAGTCCTGGAGAGAATTCTGTGAGGACAAGCAAGCAAGCAAGCTGACAGCGTCAGAATCAACAGGATCCTCAAAAGGGATACTTCTAATAAACTTGGTTCTATTCAGTTACCGAGCGGAAAGTTTTCAAATACTGAGGCAGAGGCTCTAGAGCATCACCTCAGTGTGCACTTTCCAGGTTCGGCAAAGATAGAGTCAAGCTATGACAACAGGCCGGTTGCCAAAACAAAGGCAACCAAAGAGGACTGGGAACTCACGAATAAGATATTCAGACCCCATCTTATCAGATGGGCTGTAAACTTATTTGACCCCTACAAAACTCCAGGACTGGATGGCATATTCCCCAAGCTTCTGCAAGAGGGACTAGACATCATAATGGGTCCTTTAGTTCTGATACTTCGAAGCAGCCATGCTCTAGGGTATATACCAATTGCATGGAGAGAGTCTAAGGTGGTGTTTATTCCTAAACCAGGAAAAGAAACGTACACCCAGGCTAAATCCTACCGACCAATCAGTCTGACATCATTCATGGTGAAAACTATGGAAAACGTATTACATATGTATTTACAAGAAGGAGCGCTTAAGAGCATCCCTCTACATAGACTACAATGGGCTTATCAAGCAGGGAAATCAGGTGAAGCTGCCCTGCATAATTTGGTCTCAGGTCTCGAAAGGAGCCTGAATCATAAGGAAGTAGCACTTGCAGCATTTCTAGACATCGAAGGTGCTTTTGACAACACATCGATGTCATCAATTAACAGATCCCTTAAAAACAGAGGGATTAACAGTACCACATGCAAATGGATAGGATCCATGCTTGAACATAGGAGAATAACAGCACATATGCATGATAAAACATACACCGTTAGGACAACTAAAGGATGTCCTCAAGGTGGAGTACTTTCACCACTTTTGTGGAACCTAGTTGTGGTTGACTTGATCTGTAGGTTGAATGATCAAGGCATATGGACGCAGGGTTTTGCGGACGACATAGTGATTGTCACCAATGGGAAATTCCCGGAGGTGGTTATGAATGTCCTACAGGAAGCACTGCGAATTGTGGAGGAATGGTGCCTTACAGAGGACCTTTCAGTTAATCCAAAAAAAACCAAACTAGTTGCTTTCACGAATAGAAGAGTTCTCCCGCAGGGTAGAGTACTGTTGTTTGGAGAAGAACTAGAAATATCCAAAGAAGTCAAATATCTGGAAGTGACCCTTGATTCCAAACTGAATTGGAAGGCACACCTGGAAAAAATTACTACCAGGGCGACTAGGCTTTTCTGGCAATGCAGAAGAGTTATGGGCAAAACCTGGGGAATACGACCTGAGGTGGTTCACTGGCTCTACACAACTGTGATAAGGCCAACGATCACCTATGGAACAATAGTCTGGTGGAGGAGGACAGAAGTGACCTCTGCAGTTAATATGTTAACTGCTATCCAAAGACAAGCTCTTCTTGGTATTACCGGGGCAATGAACAGCACGGGGACGGCATCAATGGAAGCCCTTATTGGACTTCCTCCTCTAGAACTTTTTATAAGGGCGAAGGCAATTATGGCAATTCTTAGGCTGAAATCGGGAGACTTATGGTCCCCGAACAATGTTCGAGAAGGACACACTGATACAACTGGGACATTACTAGACGAACCCATATTTCACATGAGTTTTGATAGCATGACCCCAGAGAATATATTCACTGAGCGAGTGAATATCATCATTCCATCTAGGGAACAGGTGATGCACCCAGGTAATTCTGGAGAAATCATCTGGTTCACCGATGGCTCCAAAACAAACCATGGCACTGGGGCTGGTATAAAAGGACCTAGAAAGAGAATGTTCTTTAGCCTTGGTCGATATACGACTGTGTTTCAAGCAGAGACGATTGCCGCTATAGCCTGTATTGATGAAAACATCAGAAGAGGATATACCGGACCAAAAATTGAAATACTCACTGACAGCCAGGCTCTGCTTAAGGCTATCAGTAATCCAACAATTAAGTCTAGACTGGTGAAAAACTGCAAAGAATCCCTCAACAGGCTGGCAAGAGACAACAAAGTGTCTCTAATATGAGTGCCGGCACATGAGGGGATTGCAGGTAATGAAATGGCGGACCAGTTAGCTAAAGAAGGCTCTAAAGGAGACTTCATAGGTCCGGAACCGTTTTGTGGAATCACAAAAGATTGCATAAGAGGGGAAACCGGGAACTGGCTAGATAGGGAACACCAATTCAAATGGAGGGTGACACAAGAGCACCTTCATACCAGGAGTTTACTGAACAAGGTAGACAAGGAACTCTCAACCAGGCTATTGAAACTGAGTAAGAGACATTTGAAGACAGTTACCGACCTGGTGACTGGACACTACACCTTGAGGAAACATCTCTACAATATGGGCAAAGTTAGTGAACCTTTGTGCAGAAAATGTGAACTTGATGATGAAACACCTACCCAAATACTCTGCTTCTGTGAGGACTTACAAGAACTTAGATGGAAGCACTTTGGAGATGAATTTATACAACCATCACAACTACTGAAAATCCCTCTAGTCAAACTAGTGGCCTTTATGGAAGACACGAAGCTTCTGGAATGGAAGTAGATAACATGGGAAATGGTACAAAGATTCAGTTCAAGTGCCTGGGCTGATAAGCACAACTCTCAACCAGGCTACTGAAACTGGGTAAGACAGTTACCGACCTAGTGACTGGACACTGCAACCTGAGGAAACACCTGCAAAGTTAGTGAACCTATTTGCAGAAAATGTGAACTCGATGATGAAACATCTAACCACATACTATGCTTCTGCGAGAACTTATAAGTACTAAGTAGACGGAAGCACTTTGGAGAGGAATTAATACAACCATTACAACTATTGAAAATCCCTCCAGTCAAAGTAGTGGCTTTTATAGAAGACACGAAGCTTCTGGAATGGAAGTAGATAACATTGGAAATGGTACAAAGATTTACTTGAAGTGCCTGGGCTGATGAGCACAACCCAAATATATGAATGGCCTATAAGGGAATGTCCACATTTTACCATACCTCGATCCACTGTGCGTAACTTGGAAATGTTTTACCTTGTATACGTGGAAAAACAGCAAACTGGGATAAAGTTATTGAGAAGTGTTATGATCGTTCTACCACAAACTTTTATTATTTCGAATATACGGATCTGCTAGTCATTTTCAATTTTAAATTGTATGCAGACAACACAAAACACCAAAAATTGAATGTTAAACAACGAGAAAATGGAATATTGATCGGCTACAAGTATTTCTGATGTATCGATTTATCTTTAATAACAAGCAATTCAAAAGGGAGAATGAAGCAAAAGGGCGACAGCACCCATAGCATTGAGAAAGCGCTCCTTTGTTGAATGGATAACAAGCTTTCATTCACACAATAATAGCCATGTCAATTGCACATTTATCGATAGAACCACAGTTTACTGTCTAGTTTGTCTATATGTGTTTCATTAGTAAATCATGATTTTACGATTAATATTTCGAGATTTGATAATACTGGAACAACCAATTTAAGACAATTTGACGAGCGAGTAAATGAAAAATGGAATTTATTTCCCAAATACGAGGCAATAACATTTTGAATTTTCTGGACAGTAGCTTTAAATGTCGTTGTAATGGGTAGTTAATTATTTAGGTTAGAATTTATGCTTATTGTTAAATTATAGGTTATTAACTTTAGTATGATGTATGTGTTTAGTTATAATAATTATTGTAATCATAAAATATATCGATTATAATAATATATTTATCGATATAAGTAACAATTGCAAAATAAGCAGACACGCGCTAGATTGGAAGAATGAGTAGGCTGGCAATTGTTACTTTGGGTTTTTGGTCAGAGAGTTCAAATTAAACATTTGTCGAAGAAAGATGAGTTTTATTTAAAGAACGTCAACCCTAATTAAAAAGGAACCTAAACCGAATAATTTAACATTATTATATGGCGATCCTGCCAGGAGATAAATATAGTATTGCTCCTGTTAACTATCATCTATTATTAGACTATTGTCAAAAATTATTAAGTTTATGTTTGACAGCTATTGAAAGCAGACAACCTTGTGAATTTTAACGAGAATGGAAAAAGAGTATTTCGTGTACTCATTATATTGTTTTACAAGAGAACGGTTTGGTAATGTTTACGAGCTTTCAAAAATGTTGTCGATGAGTGAAACACTATACTTTTCTTACAACTCCGTTAATATCATAATAATATGCCAAAGAATGTGATTATTGTAACTGAAATGCATTTTTCCATTTTTATTATAGAAAGAAAAATAAAAAAAAAAACTGAAAACAAATATATCTTGCTACCTGGCCTCATTTGTTTGACGTTGCTTGTTAATTATCTCAAGATATTGTAACTACTTTTTTTATAGCTCCGTTTATATCATAATAATATGCTTAAAAGAACGACGAACAAATATTTTATTTTAAATTTAAAATAACAGAATTTCTTTTACATCACATATTATTTAAATAGATATCGAAGAATAAATATATTATTCTAACGCTTTACAATAAAGTTTTGAAAACTTTTTTTCAAAAACAGTGGCCGTTCAACTAAGAAGCAACAACTACTTCCCGGGCTATATACCCCGACAAACATTGAATTACACTTTCAAGTCATACGGGGTCGGTATGATCTACAAGATTTAACCAACTATTCTGATTTGTAATTACACCTTACCTGTGATACCTTACATTTTTTCAACAACTATTCATAATACGCAAGCAGCAAAGTTTCCTAAAATGGATTTACGTGATTATAAACTCTTAAATCCAAGAATTTTGCATATATTTCTTCATATCTTTTTTTTAGATTTTAATAGTTATAAATTCAAAAAGTTTTCTCAGCTTGATTTGCTATTTCTGGTGGTGTATTTGGAAAATCTAAATCATTTTCCGAATCAGAAATCTTGATAACTTGAAAAACTAGCAATGCTTTCAGTGCAAACTGACAAGTTTAAACAATTGACCAGCAACATCAAACTAATGAAACCAGGCGACTATATATAGATAATCTTCGTTTATTAATAATTTTAAGTCGTCAAAACATTATACAGGGTGTCTAGGAACTTAATGTCAAAAATCCGGGAGCGGGTAGATGAGATAAGAATAATGTTGGAAGTTGAAATAAATTTTTGTAACATTAGCCTTCGTTTTGCAGTTATAGGCCTGTAAAGTTTAGAAATAAAAAATTAAGTTTATACATAATTTATAAACCATAACGGTATAAATGAGTCTACATCACGCACAGAAATCCAGGGGCGGCTTGTGCTCAGTGGTTCACAAACCGCAATCTTTACAGGGACAGCCTGTACAATTACTAACGCTACATTTTTCAATCGATTTACTGCTAAAAACGTTACTTTTGTTTGAAGTTGATGAAATGAACGGGTAAAATTTCTAGGTTGGAGTGTGTGTAGAGGATTCATTTATACCGTCAAACACAGAATCCACTTCATCCCAAGATATGTCGTTTTAACTTCACACCAACATGATTGATTCAAGAGAAAAACCCACAGCAGGTAGTCGTTAATCCGATAATAGCACAGTATCGTATCGTACTCGTTTATTCGAAAAGATAATGCCTAATAGTATATTATTTTACAACTAAAATGTTGGCGGGTAAAATAATATTTAGTCTTAGTATCTAAATTTTACCGACTACGGATCTGTTACTGTACAATGAGGGATTTATAAACTTTTATTATTAAATTCTTAAGACCAGATATCGAGTCAACGAAATATTGTGAAATATACTTAACATGGATGTACGTAATTAATTATTAAAATTTTATATTGTTTCAATGTATAATTTACAAATCATGTATAAACCTAAGTTTTTATTTGTAAACCTTAGAGACTTGTAACTCCGAAACGAAGGCTCGTATTACAAAAATTTATTTGAACTTCTAACATTATTTTCACCGTATCTACTCGCTCCCAAATTTTTGACTGAGTTTCAGGACCCCCTGTTTACGAGGGCAAGAAATTATTGAAAATATAAATTTAACTTTTGTCACTAGAGACGGAAGTTAACTTTCTCTCATTTGCGATGGAAATTACGTATTCTATTACAAAACGGCGTCTTTTCGTAAAGGGTTTTAGAAAAAGCATATTTTTGAAAAATTGTCAAAAATGGCCAATAATTGTCAAAAATTGTCAAAAATTGTCAAAAATTGTCAAAAATTGTCAAAAATTGTCAAAAATTGTCAAAAATTGTCAAAAATTGTCAAAAATTGTCAAAAATCGTCGGAAAGGTTCAATAATTGTTAAAATTTTGAAAAATGGTCAAAAATTGTCAAAATTTTCAAAAAATGGTCAATAATTGCCAAATATGTTGAAATTTTTGAAAAATTGTCAAATATGGTCAATAATTGTCAAAGACGGTCAATAGTTGTCAAAATTCGTCAAAAATGGTCAATAATTGTTAAAATTTTTGGAAAATTGTCAAAAATTTTTAAATATGGTCAAAAATTGTCAAGAGTTTGAAAAAATCGTCAAAAATTGTCAAAAACTTTGGAAATTTTGAAAACATGGTTAATAATTGCCAAATATTTTCAAAAATTGTCAAAATCTTCGAAAAATGGTCAAAATTTTTGAAAAATTGTCAAAAATGGTCAATAATTGTCAGAACCTGTAAAAAATACTCAAAAATTGTCAATAATTGTTAAAATTTGGGAAAATGGTCTAAAATGGTCAAATTTTTAAAAAATTGTCAAAAATGATTAATAATTGTCAAAACTCTCAAAATTGGTCAATAATTGTCAAAAATGGTCAATAATTGTTAAAATTTGAAAAAATTGTCAAAATTTTGAAAAAATGTTCATTAATTGCAAAATATGTTATATTTTTTAAAAAATTGTCAAAATGGCCAATAATTGTCAAAGACGGTCAATTATTGTCAAAATTCGTGAAAAATGGTCAATAATTGTAAAAATTTTTAAATATGGTCAAAAATTGTCAAGAGTTTGGAAAAATCGTCAAAAATTGTCAAAAACTGTGAAAATTTTGAAAACATGGTTAATAATGGCCAAATATTTTCAAAAATTGTCAAAAATTTGGAAAAATGGCCAATAATTATAAAAAAACTGTCTAAAATGGTCAATAATTATTAAAAATTGTCAAAATCTTTGAAAAATGGTCAAAATTTTTGAAAAATTGTCAAAAATGGTCAATGATTGTCGGAACCTGTGAAAAATGCTCAAAAATTTTCAAAAATGGTCAATAATTGTTAAAATTTGGGAAAATGGTCTAAAATGGTCAAATTTTTAAAAAATTGTCAAAAATTATCAATAATTGTCAAAACTGTCAAAATTGGTCAATAATTGTCAAAAATGGTCAATAATTGTTATAATTTGAAAAAATTGTCAAAAATTGTCAAAAATTGTCAAAATTTTGAAAAAATGTTCAATCATTGCCAAATAACTTTTTGAAAAATTGTCAAAATGGCCAATAATTGTCAAAGAAGGTCAATAATTGTCAAAATTCGTCAAAAATGGTAAATCATTGTAAAATTTTTTAAATATGGTCAAAAATTGTCAAGAGTTTGGAAAAATCGTCAAAAATTGTCAAAAACTGTGAAAATTTTGCGAACATGGTTAATAATTGCCAAATATTTTCAAAAATTGTCAAAAATTTGGATAAATGGCCAATAATTATAAAAAACTGTCAAAAATAGTCAATAATTATTAAAAATGGTCAAAATTTTCGAAAAATTGTCAAAAATGGTCAATAATTGTCAGAACCTGTAAAAATGCTCAAAAATTGTCAATAATTGTTAAAATTTGGGAAAATGGTCTAAAATGGTCAAATTTTTAAAAAATTGTTAAAAATGATTAATAATTGTCAAAACTCCCAAAATAGGTCAATAATTGTCAAAAATGGTCAATAATTGTTAAAATTTGAAAAAATTGTCAAAAATTGCCAAAATTTTTAAAAAATGTTCAATAATTGCCAAATATGTTAAATTTTTTGAAAAATTGTCAAAATGGTCAATAATTGTCAAAGACGGTCAATAATTGTCAAAATTCGTCAAAAACTGTCAAAATATGTCAAAAATTATCAAAATTTTTGAAAAATGGTGAAAAATTCACGAAAAATGGTCATTCTATTGTACATAAGAAGACCGACGACCGCTCACCTTTTTATAATTACCAATATGTTACTTATATGTTATAGTAATAGAAGACAATTTTTTTTAATGCAAACTATTTAAATAAACAAATATTTTATATATTAATAAATTTTCACATTTAAATATTTTTTGCAAAAGCTTTCATTTATTTCACAAAAAAATCAAACAGCATAATCTGTATTATAGCACATAAGTTATTGCATAAGTTATTCTAACTTATGTAATACACAACACAATCCCGCAAAAATCATTTAATTTAATCCTGTCCCTGAGAGATCCAAAATTTTAACGTGTTTAACGCTCCAGGCGCTCCACTAATTTTGAAATGTTCCAAAAATCTGCGTTGCCACTACCACCGAAAGATAAGTTCTTATGAATAAACAACATTTTTTGCCTTGTTAATTTACTTCTATAAAACTAAGGGCCACTTTATGATTTATGTTGCTCTCGTATAAACAACAACCCACGACTACGATTGGAAAAAAATAAATGTTATTTAATAAGTAGGTGATGTATAATTCTTCAAGTTTAAAGGTTAGTTTTACTGTTTTGTAGAGCTTCGTTTTACGTTTTAAAGATCCACTTTATGTCTTATTTCAGTTCACCGCCCCTATCTCCATTTTATGTCCGCAATTTGCATACATCAAACACTAGCTCGGCGGTGACAAAATGCTTTTTACGTTTTCAACGAAAGTAGGCAGTAGAAGTTGTTAAACTATACAAGTAGGACAAGAGAAAAGTGTTTGTACCATCAGCCTACATAGTGCGTGTACTATTTTAATTTTATAGGAAATAAGTTGGTATTATTACATTTAACAATTCACTCACAGGTTAAATGGATTCTCTACACGGCACAATATCTAAAATTGAATCCCATTAAACCGGTAAAGCAAATTAATAGCTCACCAACTTAATATCAAATATGATGATGATATCCCACACTTTAGTAATGATGAAAACGATTTAGGCGTTATAGCTAGACCCTAAACTTCAATTGTGTAAACATGTTTCCACATTATCCCAAAGTTCGTTTAATATTATTAGGTCATTACGTTATAATCGGAGCTTCTTTTAACTTTTCAGAAATTAAAGCGTAATGAATGTTTGGTTTTCTTTCAACCTAATCACTGTTATTTTATGTATGAACTTGCCCTTCATCAAACGTAAACAAAATTTGTTAAGTAATTGTTTACATTTTGTCTACGATTTCGTAATACGTTTCTAATCTAAGAAGAGTGCCTGCTGGGTTAACCTTGATCGATTATCGACAAATTTACGATAGGCTATGTATAGTTGACGTAAAACTTATTGTGCAAAGTTAAAGTTGTCGGCTTTTTGTTTGACTCTAATACGAGGATACCGTCACAGTCCAGTCAATATTATAATTTAAAATGCTTTTAATTAAAATTTAAGATGTATTTAATAATTTTTAATTATTAAATACATTTATCCACTGTCTAATGATTATTTTTAACCCTTTATGGAGCGCCATCCTACTTTTTAAGACACTTATCATTAATGTATAGAACAAAATACATTATTTAATGAATATTTATCTAAACGATGACTCGAGCTTTCTTTTGATGTATTCATGGTTTCTTTCAATCTAAAATCTATTTGTTTTTTCCTCTGCTATTTATAACCCGAATATCAAACATTGCTTTAAACAATATTAACGTATTTATATTTAAAAACATAATACCAGAAAATTAACACTACCTTATATCTCGGTTCATTAAGAAGAAGTAGAAATATAAATTTCAAATAATTTTTTTACATCTTTGACTGAACTATAACTAGTTATCTTTGAAAGGGGTTGATTTTACGATGGCCACACGTGTTGACTCATTAGTTGGTAGTCTGACATCAAGAAAGAGTGTAGTGTTTTTCTGAGGAAATTGTAAGTATACCTACATATTTATAAGCAATAAAATAAAAAAATCGAATGGGATACAAAAAAGGCTCAGTTCACGTCTGGTATCCCGTTTAAACCGAACGCCCTTTCAACAATTACGTAACATCAAATACAATATAGAATTATGTTTGGTAAGTAGACAAAAATAATATTAATACCTTTCAGAGTTTAGCTCCGCAACATATAACTTAAAGGAGATATACGATTAGATCTCTGCACTATAAGTTTTACGTCAACTATAATTTCCAACATTTTCAGCCCAATTTATGTACAAAAACAGGTTTTCTTGTAAAATGTGTTATGAAAATTAAGTTCGGCCAGAAAAATTATCCCAACAACAGTGTAACGAAGACGTTGATTTGACGTTTGGCAACACAGCACTATCAAGCGCCTCTGACTATAATGAGAGATATATATATATAAGTTATACAAATATAATATTATGTATAATATAATAAATAATATAATTATACAATTTTATGGACAAAACGACATAATTTAGAAATGGATAAAATATAAAATTCACAACAAAATATAACAAAAATAAAAATACTGACTATACTATAAAGTATAATTACAGTTTCCTGTAAAATTGTCGTATTTAGTAGAGCGAATTACCAATAAGTATCGAAGAATAAATATATTATTCTAACAACTACTTCCCGGGCTATATCTATTGGTAGCACGCTTCACTAAATACGACAATTTTACAGGCAACTGTAATAATATTGTATTGTTTCAAGCCTATGGGCTTGTTGTCAAATTTTTCGAATATTGTTTTGCGGTTGAAGATGTTGCTATCGTCACAACTTTAACATTTCTCTTACTTGAAGACATGTATTGATTGTGATTTTAGTGTCAAATTCAGTTAGGGATTAGGCTCTTAGAGCTCTCGGAAGGAGAATATACCGGGTGTTTCTAAATTCATGCGATAAAATTCAGGAGGTGATTGCTTGTATGAAATTAAGATGGGTCTTTCCTATAACAAAATCTCCTCAGCCGACGGCTTTCCGAGATATCACCCTCAATATGTGGTGACTAAAATTGAGTTTTTATTTTTTTTCTATAATATCAGTAAAGCTATAAACTTGAAATTATGTAATTTTCGTGCACTCGCAAAGGACTAACCACGGATATTTTTTCAATATTCCTGTTACATTATAAAGGAGTGAAATTATCAACCCTTACTTTATTGAAGCTTGCTTCCTATTGCACGACATAGGACTTTTGAGAAGGCTAGTGAACTCGTGAAACGTGTAATGTTACGAAAAAGCGTTCGTCACGCGATAAGTCATTCAAGCGACTGTGCGCAATCTCTCTTGCCGCACTGAGCTCGCACACCTATAGGTGTGAAAAATTGTCAACAATTGAAAAAATTTTGAAAAATGTTTAAAATTTTGAAAAATTGTCAAAAAGGGTCAATAATTGTCAAAGACGGTCAATAATTGTCAAAACCAATCAAAATTCATCAAAAATGGTCCAAAAGGACCGATAATTGTTAAAATTTCGAAAAATGGTCAAAAATTGTCAAAATTTTGAAAAAATGGTCAATAATTGTCAAATATTTTCAAAAATTGTTAAAAATGGTCAACAATTGTCAAAAATTTTAAAAAATGTTTGAAATTTTTGAAAAATTGTCAAAAATGGTCAATAATTGTCAAAGACGGTCAATAATTGTCAAAACCAATCAAAATTCGTCAAAAATTGTCAAAAATGGTCCAAAAGGATCAATAATTGTTATAATTTCGAAAAATGGTCTAAAATTGTCAAAATTTTGAAAAAATGGTCAATAATTGCCAAATATGTTAAAATTTTTGAAAAATTGTCAAAGACGGTCAATAATAAAATTGCCAAAATTCGTAAAAAACTGTCAAAAATGGTCAATAATTGTTAAAATTTTTGAAAAATTGTCAAACATTTTTATATGTGGTCAAATATTGTCAAGAATTTGGAAAAATCGTCAAAAATTGTCAAAAATTTGGAAAAATGGTCAATAATTGTCAAAATTTTTGAAAAATGATCAAATTTTTCTAAAAATTGTCAAAATTTTGGAAAAATGGTCAATAACTATAAAAAACTGTCAAAAATGGTCAATAATTATTAAAAATTGTAAAAATTTTTGAAAAATTGTCAAAAATGGTCAATAATTGTCAGAACCTGTCAAAAATGCTCAAAAATGGTCGATAATTGTTAAAATTTGGAAAAATGGTCTAAAATGGTCAAAATTGTTAAAAAATTGTCAAAAATTATCAATAATTGTCAAAATTGGTAAATAATTGTCAAAAATGGTCAATAATTGCCAAATATGTTAAAGTTTTTGAAAAATTGTCAAAAATTTTTATATATGGTCAAATATTGTCAAGAATTTGGAAAAATCGTCAAAAATTGTCAAAAACTGTCAGAATTAAAAAAAAATTGTTAATAATTGCCAAATATTTTCAAAAATTATCAAAATTTTTGAAAAATGTTCAAAAATTTGAAAAAATGGTTAATAATTGCCATATATGTTAAAATTTTTCAAAAATTTTCAAATATGGTCAAAAATTGTCAAAAATTTGGAAAAATGATCAAAAATTGTCAAAATTTCGAAAAAATGGTTAATAATTGCCAAATATTTTCAAATATTCTCAAAAACTGTCAAAAATGGTCAATAATTGTCAAAGACGGTCAATAATTGTCAAAACCAATCAAAATTCATCAAAAATGGTCCAAAAGGACCAATAATTGTTAAAATTTCGAAAAATGGTCAAAAATTGTCAAAATTTTGAAAAAATGGTCAATAATTGTCAAATATTCTCAAAAATTGTCAAAAACTGTCAAAAATTGTCAAAAACTGTCAAAAACTGTCAGCAATTGTCAAAAATTTTGAAAAATGTTCGAAATTTCTGAAAAATTGTCAAAAATGGTCAATAATTGTCAAAGACGGTCAATAATTGTCAAAACCAATCAAAATTCGTCAAAAACTGTCAAAAATGGTCCAAAAGGATCAATAAATGTTAAAATTTCGAAAAATGGTCAAAAATTGTCAAAATTTTGAAAAATTGGTCAATAATTGCCAAATATGTTAAAATTTCTGAAAAATTGTCAAAGACGGTCAATAATTGTCAAAATTCGTCAAAAATGGTCAATAATTGTTAAAATTTTTAAAAAATTGTCAAAAATTTGCATATATGGTCAAATTTTGTCAAGAATTTGGAAAAATCGTCATGAATTGTCAAAATCTGTCAAAATTTTGAAAAAATGGTTAATAATTGCCAAATATTCTAAAAAATTATCAATAATTTGGAAAAATGGTCAATAATTGCCAAATATGTTAAAATTTCTGAAAAATTGTCAAAGACGGTCAATAATTGTCAAAATTCGTCAAAAATGGTCAAAAATGGTCAATAATTGTTAAAATTTTTAAAAAATTGTCAAAAATTTGCATATATGGTAAAATTTTGTCAAGAATTTGGAAAAATCGTCATGAATTGTCAAAATCTGTCAAAATTTTGAAAAAATGGTTAATAATTGCCAAATATTTTAAAAAATTATCAATAATTTGGAAAAATGGTCAATAATTGTCAAAATTTTTGAAAAATGATCAAATTTTTCAAAAAATTGTCAAAAATGGTCAAAAATTGTCAAAATTTTGGAAAAATGGTCAATAACTATAAAAAACTGTCAAAAATGGTCAATAATTATTAAAAATTGTCAAAATTTTTGAAAAATGGTCAAAATATTTGAAAAATTGTCATAACCTGTCAAAAATGCTCAAAAATGGTCAATAATTGTGAAAATTTGGAAAAATGGTCTAAAATGGTCAAAATTTTTAAAAAATTGTCAAAAATGATCAATAATTGTCAAAATTGGTAAATAGTTGTCAAAAATGGTCAATAATTGCCAAATATGTTAAAATTTCTCAAAAATGGTCGATAATTGTAAGAGACGGTCAATAATTGTCAAAATTCATCAAAAATTGTCAAAAATGGTCAAAAATTGTCAAAATTTTTGAAAAATGGTGAAAAATTCACGAAAAATGATCATTCTATTGTGCATAAGAAGCGAGCTTCTGTCGGCGGTCCGACGACCGCTCCCCTTTTCTAATATCAAAACTTTTTTTCGAGATGTTTTATGAAATAAAATTTTACTTAAAATCCTTGTTTTATTTAAGAATTTTTTTTAATCCCAAAACCAATAACTGCAGAGTGGAAAACAGTAAAGATGTAAAATGTAATACGATTTATAATAAATGCTGGAAATGACCACCTCTAGCCAAAATACATGAACATAGCCTAGGTGTCATGTATTGCCGTAGACATTCAAAGATTTGAGGTGTATTTCTTATGGTGTCACACGATATTTGAATACGATTCTTCAAATCGTTAATATCAACTATGGGTGTCGTGTAGACTAATGATTTAAGGTAACCCCATTAACAGAAATCACAAGGATTTAACTCTGGAGATCGAGGAGGCCAATGTTGGGGCCCTCCTCGACCAATCCAACGGTTTAGATAAATGCATCTAAATGTTGCCTAGCAGTCCGACTGAAGTGTACTGGAGCACCATCGTGCATGAACCACATGTTTTGTCTGATATTGAGTGCGATGTCTTCAAGTAGTTCAGTGGACAGTGATGCCGAAGATGGAATGATTATCGAACGTCGAACAGTTTCGAGTAACCCATCTATTAGAGTATCGAGATATTCATCACCTAGTACATCAATTGATTCACCTTGTTCAAGCGGATCCATCCGTATAATGAGTACATCTATAGAAAAATATGACAATAGTGGATTTCAGGAAGACAGCAATGATTCTGTTGCCGATCCCTCATATCAAGTGGACCAAAACTCAGTTCCCAGATCAATAAACACATATTCAAGCGATTCTTCGGAAGACGAACCTGCAGATGATGCAGTAAAAGAACAAACTTACGATCAGACGCTGTGTCATGTGTAGTACTCGAGCCAAAGCTGTGCGATCAAGTATTATTTGCAAAAAATGGCGGGTGGCTCTTTGTTTGGAAAGAAATGAACTCAAAAAAGTATATGTCATAAATATGTTGATTACTTTTTTTTCTGATCAGTTCGCCCTTACTACATGTTGTAGCGACTTTCTATCCTTGCTGATTGTTACTTTACTTTGTATTTTCTACTTCTGATTTCAGAATGTTGCAAAATAAACATTTTTGATAAAAAGAAAGCAATAAGTTTTTTTATTAAAATGTGGTTAGTATACTGATCACCACAAACTATGGCCGGTCTATTGGCCTAGAGGTCCACCAGTTAGTTTACTAACCACCACTTTAGGACTTTTTCGTAAATTACAGAATTTTTTGCATAATTTTATGAGCAGTTACAATGACCAAATATTCGTTTAAAACACAGAAATGAACTTAAAATATAAAAAAAAGTCTGTGCCTTAAAGGGTTAAAATAATTTCATAAGAAATTTGCAACAGAACATTGGTTAGAAAATTGTATCATCCATCAATACAAAGCTTCTCTATCTTGTCGTATTAGTCCAAAATATATCCTGAAAATGACCATTTCACATTGTTTTCCTTGTAGTGGCTGATTTTGCGTGTAAAGACGGCGAACGTGATGAAGAAAAATATGAAATAACCTCGACCGCTGAAGTCGTAGCGGAAAATTATTTAACAAGGTGAGTAGGGTGGGATTTCAGTAAAAATAACGTCTTTCGTGTATATCTTTTTTTTCCTCAATTTGATAGGAAAAACGTTAAGAACTTTTTTTCTCCTCCCAAAACGTTATTTGACAGCTAATCATCTCGAAAACTGTTCTGCAGATCTTTTTGGCGCAATGATAACTATGAATCGGATTGTTGTAAACACCATATCAAAATTTTAGCCAATTCGACTTGACTCACACACGAACAAGAAGTTATTACAAAATCGGTTGTTGGCTAAAGGATATTGCAAAATCGACAGCACTTGGTATTGTTTTTGTTTTTTAATATAAATTTCAATTATCTTCTTAATTTAGAATATCAAAATAAAACATTTAATTTATTAATTCATATTATGTGAAGCACAAAAGTAAATCCATAACAAACAAATAAAGGTGATTCAGTTGTCATTCTATAATTCCGTACCCATTCACAGATTTAAGTATATGAACATGGCACACTCTATTAATCAATACCGTAACCTCTTTAAACACCTACGCAAGCGTAACCTTTCAAGACACCCAAATTTAAAAATATAACAATTACAGTCAACCTTTCAGACAAAGATAATAAAATTAATTATAAAAACAGTACACATAAATCAGTAATATATTTTTTGTTAAAATCCTCTGCTATGACCGTTGAAAAGGGGATTTAAAGCTTTCAATTTTACAGTGCATCCAAAAAGTAAGCTTAATTTCATAACAGCTAAATAAACAGTAATATGAAAAAATGCCGAAACAGGTCGATTTTTTACTTTAATTTACTGTGTTTTAAAAGAATCATTTATATACGGTGTATGTAGGTATATTGGGGTGACATTCACTGAGACCTACAAGATCTGTTGTGCCCCCTTACTTCTACTTAGTTCCTGAGGAGAGTCTCAGCGTCTAGCAGCTCCTTTAGTCCTATTTCCTGGAGGAATTTCAGGATATCTACAAGCTTTAACTTAGGTAAATGTCCCTCTTCTATCCAGTAATCTCCTAGGATTCGGAATAGCTGTGCAATTCGCAAGTATGTAGTCACCCAGAAGAATCTTTGATTGTCTAAGTCCTACTAGATCTTTCCAATGGTCACATCTTCTCTTTTTTTCGGCTTTGCCTATTTTTTCCAATATTACATTGGAGCTGATACCCAAAAGGGTGTTCCATCTCCTCTCTTTGCTAGTTCATTTGTTATTTCATTTTCTTCTATTGCGGTGTGTCCTGGAATCCCCAGTAAGGTGCCTATATTATTCTCGCCTAGTTCATTGAGTTTGCCTAGGTATCCCCACACCATTATGGATCTGATTACACAAGAGCTCAGTGCTTTTTAATGGATGTTTGACTATCCTACATTATCATAATCCTTTGCCTTCAATATCCTTTATCAATATTGAACTGGGCACACTTTCTTATGGCGTGAATTTCCGCTTAAAAGATACTGGAGGGTTTTCCCAAGCTTTCAGAGTGTTTGGTTCCTGGCCCGTACACTCCTATCCCAGTTCCTTCTATTGCTTTTGAGCCATCTATGTACCATTGAATGGCATTCTTTCCAAGTCTGGTAATGGTATTTGGATCCCATTCCTCCTTGTTGCTTAATTCCGTAACGAATTTCTTTGAAAAGTTATACTATTCATACCATCTTGTGGCATGTCCCAGTTTTCTGATTTCTAAGAAGTAAGGAGGTGTTTTTTTTTTAATGATTCCCCCTCTACTTAGTCTGTATCTTGTTCTTTCTGCAACACTTTCCACCACCATATGTAGTGGTGTGAGGTTGAGAATCACTTCCATGGTTGCCGTTGGGCATGTTCTCATTACTACTGTAATGCACATATAGGCTAGTCTTTTACTAGCCTTGTAGAGGTTTTATCTCGTCGTCACTACTTCACGCAATGGCTCCATAAGTGATCAATGGTATCGCCTCAAAAATTTTCGTCCATCTATCAATGCCCATTAACAGTCAGACATGTATTAATAGACTGTCCAAAGTTTTCACAACAAAGAGTGACATTTAACATCCCACCTACTATGTACCACGTAATATATACCAAGAATACAATATGGAAAACTTGGTAGGTATTCAGCTAAGTGCTATTCAGTTTTTGCACAAAATTTAATAATTAATTATTAAAATTGTTTGATTTTTTATACCTGTACTGTAGTACTTCTTCGTATTTATTGTTCATTTGGTAACGCTAATGAGCTAAAGGGTTGATGCGCTTTATTTTTCTTGAATAAAAAAACTAGAATACGGAATACATAATAAATACAATCATTCAGATGATAGACGCATGTTAAAAACTGCTTATTTTAATCATTGAGTCATTTTGAACTACAATTATTTTATCAATAACTTCATCTTCGCATTGAGAAAATAAGTAAGCAATGTCCTACATCTCATTTTTTCAATGTAGCTAGAAAAAGCCGCATCGATCGTAGTACCATATCTCGTGGATGGTATATTTCTGACATTTTTTATTTCAAGATTAAATACTTCTCTCAAGTATTCAGTAAGTGGAGCAGATTCCTCTTTTTTCTACTATTGATTTCCCATTATTATTCCCATTTTCCAATTATTGAGTTAAGATTTAAAACGCGATTTTAATACTATATGTACTATATGTTAATAATGTAAAGGTTATTATCTTTAACTAAATGTAAGTCTGTTTCACAGAAAAAAGCGGAAGAAAAATACTTTTGCCAATTTTCAGAAATATTTTTGAGCTTAATTATTTTCACTCGACACTTATAGGTTATAAAATTACACACTAAAATATTATGCCTAGATACCTTACGTTCACAAATTAAGATTGTTGTGTGATCAGGTGGTAGTTTTAGCGGCGTTGTCAAATGGTGTTTATTTTCTTTTAGTTGAATTAATTTTGCATTGTAATAGATTACATAAATGAATAAAAATTTTAAATGATTTGCATTTATAATCATAAAAATTGAAATAATAAACATCCTTAGAATATAATGTCTATCATAGATTTGCTTTATACCTTAAATTAATAAATGATATGATACTTCGGAGCATAAGAGGGCCCTCCGCACAGGTGTATAAACCTTAAAACTTACACAAAACTTGTTACTTATCTAGTAATTTTTTGGTTCAAAATATTTACGATAGATGTCGCTAGTAGTACCGAACCGGCTTTTATTTATGCAACTTATTTTCTCTCTCTCTTTTTGTCTTTCCACTCTTGACCGTATAGGTATAAAGTATTGTATTTATCTAAGCTCTTCACGATTCAAACAAACTTCTCTCCGGATCAGCTGTTTCGATATTTCGGTTTCAAAAAAACACAATTTCTGCCAGCAAATATTTTTATTTTCAATCGCAATAGGTAAATTATGATTTCATTTATTTGCTATTTTTACTCAACAGCAAGTATGTTTATTTTACCGAGAATAACGAGAATACCTATAGGTATTCTCTTTTATTCTTTAATTTTTTTCTGTACTTTTATAGGTTAATTTTGAAATTAAAATAATATTCCAATCATTATCGTCGTTTCTCTATATTTTCAAGTTTTATAGGTACCTATCGAGATTTATAATTTCCATTTATTGAGAAGTAGGTAAGTAGGTACCTAATGATAAAATACAAAGCAAACCAAGCCGACCTAACAAAAATCCATTGGAATTATCTGAATGAAAAAACCATGGAGGCTATACAGAAAAAACACTGCAAAAAGCTAATCTTGTGAATATTTTCACGTGATAGGTTACCTATAGATATAATATATACAACACAACTTACAACCCATTATTAATTATTACGGACCATTTTTCATTTATTTAAAATAATTTATTGAATACGAAATAAACTAGGTATAATATATACATTAGATATCAAAATTTAAATTAGATGTATTTTTGCTCAAGAGTCTCAAGTAGGTATAGGTAGGTAAATTTATTTTGGACAATTTCAAAAATTATAAAGAAAAGATGTTTAGAATTAAAAATAACTTCCAAATATTTAACACATTGTTTTACATCAAAAATTTTTTTATTTCAGAGAAATTGTCGAAAAAATTATTTTTTTGATCTAAATAAACAATATTGAATACCTATTTGAAAGTTATTTTTAATTCTAAATATCTTTTCATTTTTAAAAGATTACTCATTTTAAAATATGTTTATACAAAAAGGAACTGAATTTGACCGAGTTTTTCGCTAAAAAATTTTAGAAACTTCAGTTTTTTTACCCATTCTACGGACCTACCCTCATTCCAAAAATAATTGAAGCCACATAACTAGTAGGTACCTACTGATGAGATAAGAAAGCAGATTGAAGGAAAAAATAAATAGAGCTCAGATATACCAAGTCTATGACGAAGAAGCGCTATTGCCATTTCTAGAGTAGGTAGACGAAATTAATTTTTTAGTCTTCCTTTGTTTTACAATATTTTTCAAATCAACAACTAACACTATTACTACGTCATCCTTTAATAATTATTATTTGGGTTCATATTTTCTTTCATTGTTTTAAATGCTTATATAATCAATTAATTTGCAAGGTAATTTCGACTAGGTATATTGACAAGACAAAGTTACCTACAAAACATTTATGCTTCGAAATTTTTTAAAATGTAATGTGTTACCTACCTCATTCATTAATTTTATTCAACAATTATTATTACCTATGGCAAGCTAAAAACTAGATAACCATCCTCATCTCTTTTTATCGTCATAATGGAGAGGATTATTAAATTGTAAGGATTTCTAGGGATAATTTCTACATTTGGCATCGAAGCTTTAGAATCCAAAAGAGCCAAGTAAAATCGTAAAATACAGAATGCTGCATTCACAACCGATGTTGCCATGTTATACGAAAATCCTCAAACAAGGAGAAACATTTTTTTAACAAAAAAATCTATGCACGTCTGCACGTCATAAGATATTAGGAATATTTTTACGTACTTGCAATATGTTAGGTATCTTATGTTTTCAAAATTCGATATTCGACTTCGTACCTAGAGTGTATTTGTGTATTAGTCATAATGCAAATTGTGATTAATTTTTGGGTTTCCAAAATAGAAATATATCAGGTAAGTATGTGCTTATATTTTGTTATTGTTTCATTTCAGATAATTGTAGGTTTTTCATTATTATTTTCTCGTTACAAGTAAATTCAACATTATTTTTATAGTTGTGGCAACTATGTAAATCCTAAACATTTACGTTTATTGTGCAAAAAACGAACAAATTCGACTGGGTAGGGGCAGCGTGTGTTTTTAGATCCAGGGGCAATTGAATATAACCAGAATATAACCAAAGAATACACCAAAATAACTAAGTCACAACACAACGGGGTTGTGTTGTGCTAATAGTAGCAGATGTTACTTTGTTGTGTATGTCTGCGATAATATATGTATATACACTGGGCGAAATGTTAATTCTGACTAAAGTTTTTTTCATATACAAAATTTCACCCAGTTACTGTTTTTAAAAACTCTAGTCAATTTTTAACAAAGTATACAAGTAGATAACACATTCGACCTTTTCGTTTTTTTACTTTATATAAAGGAAATTGAGATAGATAGAAAAATATGGGCCGAAAAATATGGGCCGAAAAAATGCGTCTGAAACTGAAGCAATTCTATACAGAATGTATAGCTCCTGAAATAATCAGAAATCAAATAGGAAAAGGACAGAAATGCATTGACCCCCCTTATATCAAGCAAGCAATATCAGAATATGAGAAAAAGAAGTCTGGCAAGACAGAATCCAGATAATTAGGGCAAATATATGGATTGCGATACTAATGCGCAAGTAAAAACACTAACAAGACTTGTTTACAAAAATCTAATTTCTTTTCATTTTCAGAACTGACAAGTGACACAGGTCCAAATAATTTTCATATAGCAGTGTTCGCTATAACTATTCAGTAAGTTAAAAAATGTCAAAACCTATTTAGAAGAAACATCTAATCTTTATATTTAATTTACAGTTCTGATTATGTAATTAAAACGAAGCCTGATGTAACTGCCCGCTCAGGTCCAAATAATATTCTATATAGCAGTGTTCGCTATAACTATTCAGTAAGTAAAAAAATGTCAACACCTATTTAGAAGAAACATCTAATTTTGAAATAATTTTGTTAGTACAAATTTTATTTGGAGTATTTAAAATTGAAAATGTTTTTTTTTCAGTCTTTATAAGTATGTGTATCAAGACTTCAGTATGTCGATGGGGTCACCACCCCTTTGTGAGTATAGTATAGTATAGTATAGTAATGATAATTTTATTAATTTTTATAGAATATTTTTGATTCGTTTCTTTTCAATAAAAACATACATACACCTATTTTTGCTGTGATTTTTTTTGAATAATTAATAAGGATCATTGAAAAAGCACATAATAAACATTTTTATAGTTTACCTAAGCATATCTTTCTGTATTATAATTAATATAAAAACTGCCTACTTACTCTGTACTTCAAATTTGTAATACTACAATTAAACAAAAAGATTGCCTAAATAATTTGTTTTTGTTTTCAATAAAAGAAGACATTTTTGGTATAATTTTCTTGAATAATTAAGATTAAGAAGAGTCAATGGAAAAACAGGCATGTCCGTTCATTACAAACTGGAGGAAAACTGCAAAAAGTATTTATAATAACATTTCGATACATCACCTGGAAAAATTGAAGATCAAAAATATATAACATTTTTATTCCTGTGTTTCGAAAATAAAAGATTACAACAGTATAGAATAGAATACGAAATGTCTATTTTGGTCAATTAGTAGAATGCATTTATTACTATCACCAATGTAGTTTTTTTCACTAACTCGGGTGGCCAATGTATGTATGATGATGCAGTCTATGGTTGTGTACAGGTCCCCGGAGGAACCAAAAGGCCCCGATATGGGGATCAATAAATATAGGGCACTTTTTTGTGGGATCACTAACAGTAGCTAAAAATATTTGTGGTTTATTTCACACCTATAGGCACTAAACACGTTTCTTGTGATGGAGCACATGTGGAGTAAATATAAAGAGCATTTATGAAGCACAAATTTACTTTTTCAGCATGAAGATTATTTTATTATAACCACTTACAAATACTTACAAGCTATGCTATAAACAATAATAAATAATTTGAAATATTTTTATGGACACAAATCCGTCATCATCTGTCATTGAAGTTCCATACAGCGCCATCCATCAAGACGGTGGAACGTCTGAACTAATGTTCGTTTCCAAAATTTTGTATGCAACAAATCTCAAAAAATACAATGATTTGAGATTTCATATTTTCAGAATGGAATTCTCTAGGCTTTCTTTTGGGGATCAGATCTTGGCGTTCAAATTGTTGACCACAAATTGTCAAAACTGTCAAAAACATACCATCACATAATGGCTAATATCTTTTTTATAACAATATAAAACTTAACCAAAATACCTGATCCCCAAGACAAAGGTCCAAGTTATATTGTGTTAAAATTTCAACACTTAATTTTACTGCGTTCTTTAGATTTGTTGTTTACAAAATGACCTAAATTTTGTTGCAAGTCAGGGGTGCCAACAGTTTTGAGCTGTCTAATTCAGGAGCGCGCTCTTAACCTCTATAATTTATTACATTGTTGGGTTTCATTTGGTTAATATGAGTTAGGTCAGGTTTTGGTTCTAGTTACACTTTCTTTGATTTATGTCAGTTGGTCGGGAAGAGATATGTGTTGGATTATGATGAAAACTATTGCTTGTGATTACTATTATGGGCAGGCTGCAATTGGGCGTAGCGGTCAGGGTTCTTAAGCGGCTGTCCTAATCCCATCAAGCAGTTGCGCGCATGTCTTTAAAAAGGTATGCTTGTGATTGCGATTTACTTTGAACATGCCTTATAACATATAGTTTTTACAAAATCTATTCTGGATATTTCTTTATTTTCAAATTTACCTATCAAATTTGTAATATATTTTAATTTTCTGTGAGCTATTCAATTGCACAGAAATTCCTACTTGGACATTTTTTAATTCATTTAAAAATACTAAATAAGCTTTATTTTAGTGTAACAATTTTGAAATATCTTACCGTAATTAATAAATTTTCATTTCTATTCTGGTTGTGCTCGTTCAAACTTTCTAAGAGAATAGTTTCATTGTGATCCACTCGAATAGATGCTTTACATAATTTGTTCGTACACCGATTTTTTGTACACGTAGATTGTACCCTATCTTTACGAAATGTAAAATTATTATGTCATTAAGAAAACAGATATTGGAATCGTATCATTCTAAGAATTTATTTATATACCCTAATGTTAGATAAGTTTTCTAAAAATTTTTGTCCACCAGGTATTTGACCGCTGCGCGCAATCACAATATACCGACTGTTATTTATTGAGGTTATTTCTATTGTTATTTACTATTTTCTTATTTGTTTTCTGTTTCTTATTTTCTGATATTGTTATAGACAGTTACACTTTAATCTGTGTCAGTTAGTCGGGAAGCGATGTTGAATTGAATTATGAAAACTGTTGTGATTATTATTTGTAAAATATATCTTATTTCTAGATATTCTGATTCGGCACTAAGAAAGGGATCTTTAATTCGTTTTTTACGTTAACAATTTTGTTAAAACATATAAATTATTATGTTAAAATGATAAAGTAAGTTTTTCATTCAAATATTGAAGAACAAAAAAAATTGAAATTTCGAATTCTAATTCGATTTAAATATTCTTTTATATTTTACATTCCAATTTCAAAGCTTTTAAGTGAGTTCAACGTTTTTTTGAATAAAATCGGATTGAGTTTTCAAACGTGTCAAATTAAAATGTAATTTACATCAAAAGCATTAAGGAGTATTGATATCAACTTCGATGCAAATCACCCCCAAAGCCCATTTTTAATCCCGTTAGGAGATGAGCTTCAATAAAATACGAAACACGTCTTCCATCAATTCTGTTTATGCAAAATTTGAAGTAGATTGGACCAAGGAATCACGTTGTCCCATACAAACTTTGTCCTCGTTTTTAACCCCCTTTCTTATCGGATGCCTCAAAGAACACACCCTCCAAGTTTCAGGTCCCTACGATCAGCGGTTTAGGTTGTGCGTTGCTCCGTCAGTCAGTCATCTAGGGCAAAGCATTTTATATGTAAAGATTACTTTTCTTCACACCCAGCAAAAAAATTTTTCGAATTTTGAAAAATCCCTCCTTAGTGGATGCCTACGTCATAAGATGAATACGTGTGCGAAGTTTTAAGTTTCTAGCCCTAAGGATTTGGCCTGAGCATTTATTTAAAACATTCATACCCTATTTTACCCTCTTAAGGGTTGAATTTTAGAAAACGCTGAAATACGTAACTCATTATTTTTGCCGTACTCAATTCATACGAAATTTCATGCAAATATGTCCAAGAAATAAAAAGTGTCATACAAACTTTCATCCCCCATTTCACTCCCTTGGGGGTTGAATTTTGAAAAATCCTTGCTTAATGGAGGCTTTCGTCATATGAGGAATATGTGTGCGCAATTTCAATTTTCTAGCCTTGAGGGTTTGGCCTGTGCGTTGATACACCAGTCAATCTCTTTTGTTTTATATATATATATATATATATATATATATATATATATATATATATATATATATATTTATATATATAGAAGAAAGATAGATCAATCTGAGAATATTATACAAGCCTTTTATTTGTAAATAAACAACTTCGATTCATGCATTATGAGGCACAGGCCAAAGAAAAAGAAGGACTGCCAGAATGACATTTCTATTTTTCTTAAAGTAAAGAAAAAAGAATACAGTTTGGCAACGTCACAAAATTTTGTTTTGCAACCTCATCGTCTTTTTATCGTAAATAAACCATAATTAAGGATCTATAATATATATTTTGCTTAATGATTAATTGTTACTGATTGATGGTTAATGGTTAATGGTTAATGGTTAATGGTTAATGGTTAATGGTTAATGGTTAATAGTTAACGGTTAACGGTTAACGGTTAACGGTTAACGGTTAACGGTTAACGGTTAACGGTTAACGGTTAACGGTTAACGGTTAACGGTTAACGGTTAACGGTTAACGGTTAACGGTTAACGGTTAATGGTTAATTGTTAATTGTTATTGGTTAATTGTTAATGGTTAACGGTTAAAGGTTAATGGTTAATGGTTAATGGTTAATGGTTAATGGTTAATGGTTAATGGTTAATGGTTAACGGTTAAAGGTTAACGGTTAACGGTTAACGGTTAACGGTTAACGGTTAATGGTTAATGGATAATGGTTAATGGTTAATGGTTAATGGTTAATGGTTATTGGTAAATGGTTAATGGTTAATGCTCCCGACGTTTTTGATGAAATTGTTCGCATTAGATTAAGATCTCATTGACATTTGAGTTTTAGATTTTAAAGTTGTTTTAACCAGGTAATTTCTCCATCAAAGCCTATTCCTAAGAACTCAGCAACCCCCTTTTTGCGGTATTAGAAGAAATCGCCAACGCCGCAAAAAGGAGAATATCTGACTATTGAAAAGATCTAGTAGGGCTGAGACAATCAAAGGTACTATTGGGAGACTTCAACCTGGTGAGAGCAAATGTTTTAAGACACTGTCTACTGAATGGGCATCTTCAAAAGCTCAAAATAGTGGAGGAAAAAGAATGTAGATTCCGTGGAATGGAAAAATAAACTTCCATACACATACTTGAGGATTTCAAGGCAATACAGAATCCTAGGACACAACACATACGAGACTATTGAATAGAAAAGGGACACTTACCTAAACTAAAACCTGCGGATAACCTAAAATTCTAGTCTCTAAGACTTTTCTCAGAAATTAAATTGAAGAAGGGGGCACAAAAGATCTCTTGAGTCTCAGTGAATGTCACCCCAATATACATACATACATGCATGTTTGATTCAACTTGTGATGCATTTTTGGAATCAGCTTCATAAAAAAACTGGTTCTGACGTCATCACTCAAAGGTTACTCATCCTGTATAATAGATTATCGTTTTAAGAAATAGTAAGTTGATATAAAAAATCGACTTGTTTCGGGATTGTTTTATATAACTTTTTATTTAGCTAATACTGGATGTATGTATAAAGTTGTCGGGACAATAGAATAATAACGAAAAATTTAGAAACAAGGAAAGTGTTAACCAATATATCGATCTACTTCCATTAAAAACCCATATATGCATTTTGATTTGTGGTTTTGTGTTTTCAGTTAAATTGATTGTTGATCGGTTTTTCTTCCCATTTTTAATTGGGAGTGATTTGTCTTTGTTTGCTGCGTTCTACTTTTGCTGAGTTTGATTATTAAATAATTCAACGGAAGTGTGAGTCTATTTTTCATTTTTGTGTTACAAAATAGTTATTTTTTCTAAAGTCGCCCTTTTAATAATTAAAACAGTCTTTTATATTATATTAGGTGGATTATGATTTAAGATCGTACTCTGACATTCTAGTTTTCATATTATTTATTAATATTAAATGCGCTGGTAAGATATTTTCAGAAAGTCTCGTCACAGTTTTCTCATTGCACCAAGTTTTAAATAGGCGGTATTGTTTTTCATATATTCTTTCTGACTTTTCTGCTGGAAGTAAATTTGAAGTTGCGGATTGGGCTGCTTCAAAAATATCAAGAGGAGTGATAGAATAATCGTCATTTTCGCTATTCATCATGATTAACCTCAAAAAGATCTACTGACTTGTTCAGACTTGTCAGAATCCGAATCAGAATATCAGTCAATAGTCGAAGTGAGGGGGAATAACACACGCACGCGCTTGCAAATAGGAAGTCAGGTGGTTAGTTAGCAAGGGCGGTTACTTAAATGTTCACCAATTGAGTTAATTCGGAGGGCGTGGTTTGATTAAATAAGCGAGCGAAATAGATTCCATTTTTGCGCTAGAGCGTAAAGTAACAATCCTCGGCATTTGTCGACTTTACGATTTCATTTGAATATAGTAATTAGTCATTTTACGCGCACCTATAGAAAAAAACATTTTGTATTACATAGGTTTTGTTCAATATAGACAACTTTTGAACATTGTTGTTTTTGTGTTTTTTTTACAAATGTGCGTACGTGCAAATTGTTTTGACCCTGTATTCCAGTATACTTTGCATCTATACTTTTAATTTTAATCCCAAACGTCTGGAAGATCCAGGTTCGATTATCGGTTGCAGTTTTTATCAATTTAAGAATACAATTTCCGTTTTTTATTGTAGCATTCTTGGATATGCAAAAAAAATTGATATTTCAATTAAAATAATACACAAAATATGTTCAATATAAATATCCATTTGTTGTTGTAAAAATTATTGATTGACACATTTATAATTATAATTTTCGAAACTTTTCGCGTGCTGTTTATTAAAATCATACTCAAAAACGGAACAAAAAATATATATTTGTGGAAACGTATAATAAAAGAGGTTTAAATAAAAAATATACCTATGTAGTTTAATTCCCAACAAATGGATACCTATTTACAATTATTACAAACCAAAAACTGTAGAAGATAACTACATTTTATAGCTTAGCTCGTGAACGAAAAGAGATTTCAAAAAAATTTACAAACCCTTTTCTAGGGTAGAGAGGGGGAACTAAGATGACATTAGAGAGAACGCACCCTATCAACCCGCTATGCCCCACCTACCCCACCTACAAAAATTTTAACGGCAACCCCTTACTTGTGATACGTCGTTAGAAAGCCCGTAGATAATGCTTTCCAACGGTCTAAGTCATAATTATACAGGGTGTAACAATAAAGTAGAAACATACATTTGACAACAAAATGAAAAAGTGTTAAATGTCGAACTACAAAAATGTTAATTAAATTAATAAATGTTCAAAATGGTTCCCATTGTTCTGTAAACAATTGTAGGTACAACCTTTTTTCGAACTTCATACGAACCTTGGCAAATGCTTGACTAATTCTTCGTCGTAAATCGTCGATTGAGGTTGGTTTAGTTTTATAAACAACCGACTTAAGGTGACCCCACAGAAAAAAATCAAGTGACGGTAAGTCTGGTGACCTAGGTTGCCACTTAATGCATAGTTCTCAATTTTATAATGTACATTAAGTACCTTTCTCTTCTCTAATGGCAATAATTTATACAGGGTGTTTCATTATTAGGTACAAATAGAGAACACATAAGTGATATGAAAAAAACTTCTCGGTGCTGGAGAATGTTGTAAAATACCATAAAATACCAAAGATTAGGCTTTGATTTCGACGTTATAACCATAATAGTTCGAGAGCCGGTAACAAAATTATAAAGTGTATTTTTAATAGCAGCTAATTCAAATGAATTATTAATCAAAATGTTCGTACATGTACGGGCTATATAAACGAATGGTAACCATCACTTTTAATTGTATTTATTAACTGTTATTTATTAACTTGAATGAATGAGAATTCAGTAACAACAAGAAACGGTATCCTAAAACCATCACCAGACTTGGAAATAATGCTTTTCAATGGTATACAGTTGACTCTAAAGCAATAGAAGGGACTGGTATAGAAATGTACGGGCCAGAAAGAAGAAAGAAGAGGAGATTTGACGATTGGAAAGATTTAGTAGGACTAAGACAATCAAAAGTACCAGGTGAGAACAAATGAATGCCAAGCCAGAGTGAGACTGCACTAAGAGTTTTGACAGGTGTCTTAACAGGACACTGCCACCTGAATGGGAAACTCAAAAAGCTCAAATAGATCTCAAATAGTGCTGAAAGAATGTACATTGTTTGAACCTAAACAGAAGCCTGCGAATATCCTAAAATTCCTCCAAAAGATCAATTACTCTCCGAGACTTTCTTCGGGAAGTAAGTAGAAGAAGGAGAGCATCTTTCAGGTTCTAGTGAATGTCACCCCAGTATATATACATATACAGGCTTTTTCACGGCGAGATTACACTATCTATATATTGGAGACTTCTCACACGATTTCTATAAAAATTGGCATAGATGGAGAACATGTCACTTCCGGTTGAACCGAAGGTGAACGACAACTTTTTAAAATTTAACACTCTGTATATTATTAACTTTTCGGATTCATTAAATTTTAATGTCACTTTGTGTGGAATACCCTGTATCTAAAATTTATACTTATCGAGATAATAATTTATTTAATAAAAAATGGACAGGTGCAGAGCTTCATATTTAAAATTCTGTGTGAACATCCCCAATACAATATAACCGGAAGTGACGTGTTTGTCAAAATAGCTTGTTCTCCATCTATGCTAATTTTTATACAAATCGTGTGAGTAGTCTCCAATATAGAGATAGTATAAGCTCGTCGTGAAACAGCCTGTACACTATTTCAAAAGATCTATAATATTTTTCAATTCATTTTTCTCCATCTCATGCTTTTTTGATTTTAGTCTGACGTGAAGGTGAGCTCAGTCAACTACTTAACCTTCATTACTAGTCGTCATCAATTATTCGTTACTAATAAGAAACATCACAATTATTGCCAACTGAGGATATTACCTATTTACTACAGAAAGTGCGGTCCAATTAGTTGAATCACGAGATTATGTGTCGGATTGGTTTATTTAGTTGAAAGTGAACTATTTTTGGAATAGCTATTAGATAGATTAAGAACTAATTGGATTTATGTAATGGATTATTATTTTATTTTCGCTGGTTTAAATAAATGTGTTTGAACAGAATTGAAGGTTATTGCTAAATTAACAAATATGCACTGCAAACAGGAAAGTCATCCTAAATGAACCTAAATAAAGTCCATGTGTATTTTGTTAGTGTCGGTTCTAAATACCTACGAATACCAATTAAAATTGTAAATTTCACTGTAGACCAGGCAAATTCAAGAAATTAATTTCTAGTATGTTGGAAATAATTTTAATACCTTTAGTTGATCCTAAATCTCAGTCTGTACCATCCCATGAGGTGAAGGTAACTTTTAAGAGCTACAAAACCACTAACTTTTTGCACTATTTTCAATTTTTGCTTGTAGCTCGAAAACGGTGCATCGAACGGATAATGTCATCACAATCAATATTAATTAGTACAGCAGGGGTATGAAGTGAGGGCTATTGAGAATGCTGATACCCTCATTGCCAACACCGCCATTCAAGTGAGAGAGAAAAATACACCGATCTATTGATCCTCTTGACCAGCAAATTACCAAATTTCTTGAGCATTTAAGTCATGGAACCTGAAAACCTCTCACCACACGTTTTACTGTCGCAGGATTCTTCAACACGGCTTTACATGAGGCTGTTGAGATTTTCCACCATGCAGATGCTGATCCTGAGGACCTTATTTAAGCAGATAAGTTCTTACTGACAGTCCTCTATCCATCTATGGCCGGTGAGATCTCCTTGGTCAAAATCATCCACAAGATATTATCAAAATCCATCATCCCTCTAACTTCTTCACCTTCAACAAATGCAGTAACCACCAAACATATTTAATGGGTCTACCTCCGAATTCAGGGCTGGCGTGATAAACCAAAGGATCGTCTCAACTGTGGTTGGAAGAAGTGTAGCTGCCGGAAAGTAGGTAGTCATAAAATGCTCTTCAATTTACTTCAATGTAAAAGAAAACCGATTTTGAATTGATGACTGAACTTGAAAAATGAGGAATCTATATGGCATGAAAGTTTATTATCTACAACTTTCATCGTATGGGGGCGAATTTGCACCGAGTTAAGGAATTTTCCAGGTGTCTGGCTTTTGATTTCGGCTATATAACTGAACCAAATTCAAATCCTGAGCTGGATGAACACTGTCATACCAATTATCACTTATGGAGCCATTGCGTGGATTAGCAGCACTAGCATATTGACAACGAGAGAAAACCTCTCCAAAATTCAAAGACTAGCCTGTATGTACATTACAGGAGTAATGAGAACATGCCCAACGGCAGCCATGGAAGGGATTCTCAACCTCACACCACTACATATGGTGGTGGAAAGTGTTGCAGAAAGAACAAGATACAGACTAAGTAGAGAGGGAATCATTAAAAAAAAACACCTCCTTACTTCTTAGAAATCAGAAAACCTGGGACATGCCACAAGATGGTATGATGAAAAAGTATAACTTTTCAAAGAAATTCGTTACGGAATTAAGCAACAAGAAGGAATGGGATCCAAATACCATTACCACAATGTAATTCAATGGTACACAGACAGAAAGCAGTAGAAGGAATTGGGATAGGAGTGTACGGGCTAGGAACCAAACACTCTGAATGCTTGGGAAAATCCCCAAGTATCTTTAAAGCGGAAATTCACGCCATAAGAAAGTGTGCCTAGTTCAATATTGATAAAGGATATAGAAGGCAAAGGATTATCATAATGTCGGATCGTCAAGCCGCCATTAAAGCACTGAGTTCTTGCATAATCAGTTCTAAAATGGTATGGAAATGACTAGGAAAACTCAATGCACTAGGCGAGAACAATATAGTCACCTTACTGTAGATTCCAGGACACACTGGGATAGGAGGAAGTGAAATATCAGATGAACTAGCAAAGAGGGGGACTGAAACACACTTTTGGAGGCCGGAACCCTTTTGCGGTATCAGCTCCAATGTAATATTGGAAGAAATAGGCAAAGCCGAAGAAAACAAAAGATCTGACCATTGGAAAGATCTAGTAGGACTTAGACAATCAAAGACTCTTCTGGGTGACTACAACCTGTTGAGATCAAATGAATGTATAAGTCAAAGTAAAACTGCACTAAGAGCTTTAACAGGGATCCTCACGGGACATTATCGTCTGAATGAATGGGCACCTGAAAAAACTCAAAATAGTGGAGGAAAAAGTATGTAGATTCTGTGGCATCCACATACTTGCCAAATGCACAGCAATTCAGAATCCTAGGGCACAATACCTTGGAGATTACTGGATAGAAGAGGAACATTTACCTAAGTTAAATCCTGCAGATATCCTAAAATTCCTCCGGGAAATAGGACTAAAGGAGCTACTTGTCTCTGAGACTTTCCTCGGGAACTAAGTAGCAGTAAGGGAACACAATAGATCTTTAAGGTATCAGTGAATGTCCCCCCAATTTACATACATACATTCATACAACTGAGCCAAATTCAAAGTTTTAAATTCACATTCGATGTAAAATTTAACCCTTTTTAATATTGAATAGTATGAAATTTTCCGTCCGACGCACCGTTTTCGAGCTACAAGCAAAAACTGAAAAAAAATGAATATTTCACGGTTTTTTGGCTCTCAAAAGTTATGCTCACCTCCTGGGATGGTGTAAACTCACATTACAGGTATTTAGTATCAAATGAAGGTGTTAAAACTGAAAATTAATTCCACAATAAATTCTAATTTGATTGGCCTATAGCTACAAGAAGCCTGCTTGAATTTCAGTTGTTCAGAGTGTTTCATTTCATTCCCGTTCCAATTACCCAATTATATATTAATTGCCAATATTCGGTAAATTACATGCTTCTGCTTCTCAGAATAGCTTGTTGAGGTTTTAGACCACATCTAGATATATTGTGTGTATATACAGGGTTAGCGTAGCATTCAATTTGTGATTAACCGTACAATGAACTGCTGTGCTATGTAAATATTCATAAGTTCAATTATTTAAAGGAATTTGATTATCGTAAGCATGAACAATACTTTCACTTAAAAACAACTATTTCTCATATATTTTCTTCACAATGTCATGGTAGACCTTAATAACTTGTGAACAATGCTCTCCAACTCCTGCATGTCCTATATGCATAGGATATGTCTAGGATACGCAGGATACATCGCTATTGTAATCAGGAACAAGTTTCCTGGGGTGTTATTACAAGAACAGCCTTAAATGTAATTGATAATTACTTTTTCAAATTAGACCAACTGATTATAATTAATTCCACTATTTAATGAAAAAACCAATGAAAACTAAAATATTATTTATAATTATTTCGATATTTGCATATCATCGTTAGGATGACAGAAGTTGCATTTTATGAGATGCCTACTTGATGTTTAATATTTTGGCTAGACCAAATAGTGAGTGACCTATCTTGTGATCGACTTGAATAGGGCTAATAATATCTAAGCTTCAATATTTGTGATATCATCATCTTCTTCTTTTTTCTATTCATATATATTAAGTCAATCATGAAGAAAAAGAAGAAGGCATACATCTAGAATCATCTAGAACTGTGATCGAAAAGTCGAGAACTGTCTGGAACAGGTAAAAAGTTTAAAAGGCGGGACAATTGACATTAGTTAGTTTTGGTTTGGAAGTTTTGAAAATTTGAGTTCTGTGTTCTGATAGTAAGACGTTTTTGTATTGAATTGTGAAAGTTAAAGTCGAATAAATGAAGAAAGATTAAGAAGTCGTAAGGAGTAGGGGAGACCGAGGCTACAATTAACAGAGGTAAGTATTAACAAGCAAATTTCTCTAACACTATACATACTAAACTTTCAGAGAGTGTATTGATTTGTCAATTAGATATGGGGTATGGGGTATATATGGGTAGATAAAGGTCAACTACGGACATTACCCGTGCATTATATAAAGTAGGTCAGTTACTTTCGTACTTTACATCTTTGCACTGTCATTATGTTTCCTACTGGACCACTTTGCACTGTCATTTTATATCTACTATTACTTTCTAATGAACCAGTAGCTGGAACGTCAGGCATGTAGAAAGGTGCTAGTGATTTTGCAGTTGAAATCATAAAACCTCTGCCAAAAGCTCCACCACGAGTTTCGTCTAATAGAAAACGCGCTAAAAAGTCTGGTACATTTCACAGGAGTAGTTTCATTGGTTCCTACAGGCGCAGGTAGTCCGTTTTGTTTTTCTGGTATAGTTTCACCTACAGTCTGTCAAGTACAGCAATGTTGTTGATTATCATCAGCTAAAGCTTTGGGAAAACTTTGAGAACTACCAGCAGAATTTTGTTTATTTTGAAGTGCATCAGGGACATCAGCTAACTTCATCAGCTAACTTACTGACTTCTCCGACATGTACACAAAAGATCCCGAGGGCATCCCATCCTCAAACTCTAGTTTTTTTATTTTTGCCTCTCATTACACAGCAAGGGGGAATAAAAACGCCTTCTGCGTCACAACAAGCTATAACCGTGATGGTTTCTCCCTTTTCACCAGAGCTGATACATGCGATATTTTTAGATCCTTTTTTAACAATTACGTGACCCGGCCTATGATTTAGTTGTAGACCAGTCTCGTCCATATTAAAGATTTGTCCCTGTTTTCACATGAGATTGTTTTCGGTCAAAGTATTTCCTAGCAGCTCAAAATAAACCTGAACGTCTTTTTTATTCATTCCCAAGGATCGATTAATGGACACTCCTTCTGCTTCTCTTACTGACAGCCTTGGATTTTTCTGCAGAAATAACCGAAGCCACGGAAAACCAGCTAATCTTAATTCCTTACTGAAACGATGTTTAATACCTGTCTGTTCGGCCAACTTAAATGCCATTTTTTCGTGCGTGTTGATTTCCTTCTTCGTAGAGTAGTGGCCGGTACCCCAAAATTTCTAGCAGCCCCATTAACTCCCATTCTGTTTTTATTAACGGCTTGAATGGCTTCGGTTAACTGTTGCTCAGTCCAACTAGCACTGGAAAAACTTCCAGTGCGCTTGTTATTGGTAGGCATACTGGAAAAAAAATAATATCGAGCCATCTCACCTCAAAAATAAGTGAACCATCTATCCTCGTCATGAGAGGGAAGATGGCCCTCCTAATAAACTGAACACGTTTCTAAATGATCGCCATTTTTAGGTTATGGAACGTTTTCACTTACCTAAGATGATAACTTGACTAAAATTATTGCTAAATTCAAAGTTCACCAGCACCAAGGAAAAATTCGGAATAATATTTTTGGCCCAACCGGATCATAAAATAAATAATTTTTAAATAGGCTTGTAAACACAGACGATATGGCGGCTTGTTTAATATGATCTAAAGGCTATCAGGAGGTATCTACTTGTCAGTGGCACTAGCGGTTGCGCTGTAAAATCATTGCGCCATCTCATCTTCTGGGCCATCTATCCTCTAATTATCCTATTACTTTACAAACGTTCCTTATATTTTTCTTTTTCGTATAAAGGTAATTAATTCATTACTTATTATATTAAATTTTGGTATCGATTTTGAAGTTAATGCAAAATTTAATCCTTTAGAAAGTACACGTCTGAAGTTTTGTTTGATATATTAATTATTGTGTTCGTTATATTGTTTTATTTGTAGTTTATTAGTTCATTTCAGACATTTACTCAAAATAATATTATATTATATTATATATTTGGATTTGAGTTTGTTTGTATTATTTTATCTAGGTGAATTTTAGTTACCATATCAAAATGACAACAAAGAAACTTACTCATGTTCACATAGATATTTTAATGTAAAATTTTAAAATCTTTTTTAAAACCACCATAATAATTCAAAATCTTCTATCTTGACACACCCTGTATTTGACATTACCCAATCAACCAAGAAACCAATGTAACTTTAGACACAACCATATCACCTGTCAACCGCCAGATGTGACAGAGCAGTTTATAACGATCAAAGCATGACAAAGAACACGTGTAGAATTATAATTAATTACTTTGAATAAAAGCTTAGTGCTTTTATTACAATTATTACTTAAACAATTTGAATGTAAAATGATAAATTGAAGAATGGATAAAAATTTCTGGATATTGGATTCACTCATCCAACGAGAATTGCTACGTAACCAGTATCTACAATTATGCCTATTTACGTTTCCGTTAGTAATATTATCCCATAATTATGTCTGCAAACTCTTCACGTCTATCAAAATCATCATCTGACAACTCTTGAATCAACTTCACTTTATATGTATGGAATTTATTATCACGTGAAAATCCCATTACTTACTGATTTTTGTGCAATATAAAGTTCCCTGAATATTTATCTAGTAATCAAGTGTGGATGACACAAACATCCAAAGATTCACCTGCAGTTGAGGCAGTTTTTTTTCAGTCTTGATTCGGATGTAGTTAATTTCCGACGACCTACTTGAAAAACGCACTGTAAAAAATCACGAGAAATCGCGAAATGTAATGTCATGCATCAATAACGTATCTTTAATTTTCACTAAACTAGGTATATAGGCTGCTGTGACAATAACAAATCTACAAATAAATTCATTACATATGTCAGTGTTTTCAGGGTGCTGAAATATTTTTCGAAAACAGTGACCGTTCAACTAAGAAGAAACAACTACTTCCCAGGCTGTATGCCCCGACAGACATTGAATTACACATACGAAAACCGTTTGACTTAGAAGTGTAATTCAATGTCTGTCGGGGCATGCAGCCCGGGAAGTAGTTGTTGCTTCTTAGTTGAACGGTCACTGTTTTTGAAAGATATTTTTCAAAACTTTATTGTAAAGCATTAGAATAATATATTCTTTGATATCTATTGGTAACACGCTTTACTAAATACGACAATTTTACATGAAATTATAATAATACTTTATTTTATTGACTATTAGGAATTTCCATCCAGCGGTGAAATTCTTGATTCTATTCCCTCATAAATTCACGATTTATAAGTAAAACGACGAGAACATGTCTACCAGAAATATCAGAACACAATAGTATATTACGTAACAAGTCCGGAAAATACTGTTTTTTTAGACGAGTAGACAAGTCCTAAAAATCGCTCCGAAAGCATATTCCTTCAGTCATCGAATATATCGCCCGGCATCGCCTGGATATAATATATGTATATTATATTATCGCTCATCGTCCGTAGCCGGCTTAACAGTTTCAAAGTGTGTTACGCTATAATTATTTATCTACAAAATATAAAATAATATTTAAAAAATGAGTGATTCAAGTGAATTCGAAGATATAAATAATACACCACCGGATATTTTGGAACAAGTTAATGTATCAGTACAATCTCTATAACCCCAAAAATCTGAAGAAAAATACGAAAAACAGTAGGTATTTACATTTCAAGCAATGGGCCGAAGAGAAGCATATTCGTACTTATTAGTCATAAAATATTAATTTGGGGTATTTTTCGCTATTATCAAATACATTAAAAGTCTCTACATGTGGTCCAAGTATTCGTTGCTACATACCATACTTCTAATAAAAGAAAATGTAGATATTACTACCCAAAATAAATTGCTTTCTTCAAAAGACAAAATCAAGGATATAAAAATAATAGGCAAAAACCTTCTCCAGAGAGGAAGTAAATAAGTTTTTACTATAAGCCCCCGATGATAATTATTTATTAATGAAGGTAAGATATTTTCAAGAAATGGGAGTTAATCGACAAATATTATAATGGAGCTACAGCAATAGGCTATGTTCATGATTCCGCAAACTTGCTTGTGAGTCTCGGTAGCGCAACGAGTTGGTGCACAGCTCACTGTTCAGGATAGATCTGTAGGTGTAGGTTAAAATTCCGGCGTGGACAACTTTTTTTCTTTCAAATTCTTTCATAAATAAATAATTTAAAAATGACTTGTTATTTGAGGGAGGCGGAAAAATCATATGTCTAACATGGGGGTAAATTCCCTTTCCTCCCTTGGATGATTATTGCATCTTCGGGAGGAAAAGTAGCACTTTCCCACCTTGTTATACAAATAGCTATTGTTTTCTTGATTGGTCATCGGTAAAATATAGCCTACAACTCGTGTGGAAACTGAATATTTAATACTTGTGTGACAAGATGATGAACCAATCGATTAGGCTCGTGTTTTATCATCTTGTCACACTCGTATGAAATAGCCTATTTTCCGCACTAATTGCTCCATATATTATTTCCTAACTAGTGCGGAAAGTGATACTTTTCTGCATGCGACTGCAGTTGACCGAACGACGCGAAGCGGTAAAGTAGAAGCGTGCGGAAAAGTAGAACTTTCTAATTAAAAGTCCTTAGAAAATAGTATATTGTGCAACAAGTGGGAAAAGTACTGTCCCCACATGTTGCACACTATACTTTTTCTACAACTGCAGAAATTTAAAGAATACAGGTAAAGTAACTTAATATTTATTTTTATGGTTAGTAAAACAAAAATAGCACTAAAGTATCCTATCTCTAAACTGTTAAATAATTTTACTTAAAATTATAGTTGATGGTGAAATTTGTACAATTTTGTATGGTCAAACCCGGAACGTCATTTCTTTTCACTAAATTCTCCGTTATATTAATTAATCTGACAGTTTTGTGACGACTAAGTAGGTATTTAAAGATGACTGTAGCCTACTAAGTTTTTGTCGATTTTATTAGATACACCATATAAATGTATGTGGCGTGGGCAAAGTGCCGTGAGAAATAATATTTCTCACAATATGAGAATATTTGGTTTTGAAATTAAGTAAGGTATGAGAAATACGTCACTTTTCATAGCAGTTGTAGAAAAAATATTTACCACACGTTTTGTTAAACTTTTACACCAACTTACTCACGTTAAATGAGATTTCGATTAGAGTATAAATTTTATTGAAGATGCTACAGGTTTCTGGTTGACTTCTACGCATATCACCATATCATAATATCAGTAAAGTCTCAATTCGTTTTTTTATTTCAGATAACGATCCTTTGTGACTTTCAATAAAAACCAGAAATAAAAGTTTCTCCACCACTACGGTAGTTAGCCTAGGATGTCTTCTGCTATCTGATTCTGACCTTATAGGTTTGGCCGTTTTTACCGCTTCACCACATTGTCTGCCCCCCATTTTGTGTAGGTGTCCTCTCATTGGACTGTGTTCAGTGATAAGACCCGTTATTGTTCTGATTCGATTCCTACTCATGCTGAGTAGTTCTTCAGCTTTGTGCTCTGATGGTTCTTTACTGAATGTTTTCCCGTTGTACATGAGAGGTGCTTCATTCCACCTCTCTCTTTGTTTTATTTGGACCCAGTTCCGTATGTATCTTTGGATGGTAGACTTAGTACTTCTCTACCTGGGTGTATAATATCCTATCATTGAAACGTCAAAGTTGTTATTGTCGCTATCATAGCCATCTATGTATCATTATAACTTGCAACAATGTTCCCTAGGAATATCGTTCTAGAGACGACTATGGTTCGATAAAAAGCAGTTTTTGTCATGCCAGTTTAACATGTCTATCGTCTTGTTACGAATTTATATCAGAAATCCTTCTTTAATTCCCGCTCGACGTCTCATTAGTCACCTCCAATCCCCAACTACCATAAAACAATTGACATCTGCCAAAGGCCGCCTCCATTTTGGCAATGCCAACTCCAACGCCGAACTACCTCTGACTGCCACGAGAAAAGCGCCTTATCGCTTTCGACTGCCTTCACGGCAAGACATACCTTTAATTACCTTTCATTGCTTAACTTCTATATATTTTTTATTTTACCTCAATTGCTGTGGTCAATACCACAGCCTCTAAGACACCCTCTAAGATACCTCTAGAATACCTCTAGGATACTCTAGGACACCTCTAAATTTATTGACGTCTAGAAGTGGCGGAAAATAAGATGGTGGGGTTGCTAGTGAAGGAACGGAGCAAGACGATAGAAGTGGGGGCGATGGTGAAGGGAAGAAGAATTCGTATGGAGGAGTCTGTGAAATACCTAAGGGTGTGGTTGGATAGTCAATGATTCTTCAAAACACACATGTTAAAGGCGGCAGAGAGGGCGAAAGTGGGGGAAGCATGGCTGGGGAGATTGATGAGTAATGTGAAGGAGCCGTGAGAGTAAAAGAGGAGGATAATTGGTAGGATGGTAGAGCAGAGTATGCTGTACGGTGCGGACCGTACGCGGAGGTGTGGGGTGAAACAGCTGGAGTGAATGCGAGGGTTAGGCCACTCCTGCGGGTGCAGAGAAGGATATTGCTGAGGGTGGTGCAGGGGTACAGAACAGCGGGTGGACTGGCAGCAGCGGTGCTGGCAAAGACCTACCCATTGGACGTGATGGCTAGAGCCAGAAATAAACGCTGGAGGGGTGAGACCAGAGGGGAAGTACAGGAATGGATGAAGGAGGAAAGGAGAGAAGGTGGGAGGAGTATGTGGGCGCGCTAAAAGGAGCAATTGGGAATAGGAGAGATTGGATGCACCGGGAATTCGGAGAGGTGAACTAAAGTTGGAGAGGAAACTAGGGGAGGCGGTGTATAGGGAGAACATGGTGGAGATAATGTTGAGGTGGGGAGGAGGAATGGATGGAGGTAAGTGGCGTAGTAGAGAGCATGGTTAGGGGGAGAGAACGACTCGATATGGCATGAGAGGTAAGAGTGAAAGTAGGGAGAAGCCGACGATGTAACCGGAGAGTGTGCGAGGGACCGCCGCCCTTCTCGAAGTATGCTAGGATAGTGATTCCGAGGCGGGGGTAACAGCGAGTTTGAGGTGGGTTTGGTTGGTAGGCATCCCCTTGGGGATGAGTCCAACCTTTCCGGGAGGAAACTATCAAAGACCTGAAATAGTATATTATGCAATGAGCACAAAATGATGCCCATTTTGTTGCGAGTTGCATACTATACTTTTTCTATGACAACATATCATAACATAACATCATAACATACGATTTTGTCTTTTGATCTACCTTCCATTCCAAAAAAAGGTTATAAGCGCGTTAATACATACTCTTCGACGTTTCCGGTAATAAATTCAGTGTTGTTACCTTCGCTGCTTCTATTATATTCGGAGGTGTCAAATCTAAGTCAATATCACTATCAGTTTCCATTTTAATTAATAGTTTTTATAGAAAACAACTATGAAATTACTCGTTACCTACTAAAACTTTGACAGAAACGATCTGCTGACATTTCATCAATTTGTCGCTGGACGTCATAATTTGACAAGCCGTAGTCGTCTTGATTTTAGAGTGAACCTATACCTAACACGAAATATTCCATTTCGCATTTGTTGCTTAGCAACTTGCCTAGCAACCGATGCAAAAATGAAATTCTGTACAAAATTTGCTAGTTTATGATTGAAGTTACGGTTATAAAATGAACATTTATCGAGGTTGTCGTAGAAAAAGAAAATTTTGATTCCGTTCCCGGCAAAAATAAAATTAATGTTTCAATTACTTTTTAATTTTGATTTCTAAACCACCTGGCTATAAGAGCTGTAAGGGAACGTGTCCTGGTTGACATCAGTTTTTAACTATTTTAAATAAATATCCTTAACTTAAGTTCTACAAGGTGTTTCAACCTTTTTCACCTTAGTTTTCTCTTTATTCATTTTTATTATTTCGTTTATGTCCAAGAGGTAGTGGCGCTTTAAAGCTTCTTAAAGTCTGACAACCCTCTGGCATACCTAGTGCAACACAAACATGGAGTAGAACCACCCTTGACAAGGGTCTCATGTCGGCATCTTTCGGGAATGTTCAAGTAACATCTAGTTACACCAGTGTAGATATATAAGGACGACAGAACAGTAGCCGGCAGTCTAGAGAGGTATTGACTCGGTGAGCTTTCTTCTCTGGTTGGCAAGGTCCTGACTTGTCGACAATTATTCTTCCCGTTCAGTAGGGTATTGACCTGTTCGTGCGAAAGGTATTGACTTCCGCCCTCTCCTGATGCTCCCGTCCCTAAAGAGCTGACTCAGGAACACTCCGTCACGCTGAAGGTATTGATTTCAGCGTGCATCCAGAAACCCAATAGTGTGCGAGATGTATTTACTTTCGCCCTCTCCTGAATCTCCCGTCCCTAAAATACTGACTCAGGGATACTTCGTTGCGTTTACTGTACGTGCCAGAACCATTAGATATTCCTCATGTCGAAACTACACCTGCTACACCATGCTAAGCATTCATTAAGACGGCGAAAGACGATCAGAAACGTTGTCTTCGACGGAATCCCAACAATAAAAACATTTATTTTAGGCCAGGTGCTGAATCCGCATACCTTTTGTAAATTTTATTTTAAATTGGAACCCTGTCTCTGACTATACCACCCTACCTTTTTTGAAGCTTGCTTCTTATTGCACGACATAGGACTTTTGGGAAGGCTAGTGAACTCGTAAAACGTGTAATGTTACGAAAAAGTGCTCGTCACGCAACAGTGTTGCCAGATTTCTGAATAATCCACTAATCCAATGAAATTTAAATTGAAGCTTGCTTCTTATTGCACGACATAGGACTTTTGGGAAGGCTAGTGAACTCGTAAAACGTGTAATGTTACGAAAAAGTGCTCGTCACGCAACAGTGTTGCCAGATTTCTGAAAAGGCTAGTGAACTCGTAAAACGTGTAATGTTACGAAAAAGCGTTCGTCACGTGATGACTCATTCTTCGTCTTTTTCTCGGCCGCCCGCTGCGCTAAATCTCTCCCCTCTCTTCCTCAGCCGCCTTCTTCTTCTCTCTTTCGTAAGCTACACAGCGGCTCGCCTCTCTCTCGCTCTCTTTTAAAAAAATTGTCAAAAATTTGGAAAAATGGTCAATAATTGTCAAAAACTGTCAAAATTTTGAAAAAATGGTCAAAAATTGCCGAATATTTTCAAAAATTGTTAAAAATTTGGAAAAATGATCAATAATTGTCAAAAATGGTCAATATGTGTAAAATTTTTGGAAAAATGGTCAATAATTGTCAAAGACGGTCAATAATTATCAAAACTGTCAAAATTGGTCAATAATTCTCAAAAGTAGTCAAAAATTATCGAAATTTTTGAAAAAATGGTCAATAATTGTCAAATTTTTTGAAAAATGGTCAAAATTTTTGAAAAACTGTCAAAAATGGTCAATAATTATCAGAACCTGTTAAAAATGCTCAGAAATGGTCAACATTTTGAAAAAATAGTTAATAATGGCCAAATATTTCCAAAAATTGTTAAAAATTTGGAAAAATGATCAATAATTGTCAAAAACTGTCAAAAATGGTCAATATGTGTAAAAATTTTGGAAAAATGGTCAATAATTGTCAAATACGGTCAATAATTGTCAAAACCAATCAAAAATCGTCAAAAATTGACAAAAACTGTCAAAAATGGTCAGTAATTGTCAGAATCTGTCAAAAATTGTTAATAATTGTTAAAATTTTGAAAAATGATCAAATATTTTGAAAAATTTATAATAATTTTCAAAATTTTTGAAAGTTGTCAAAAATGGTCAATAATTGTCAGAAACTGTCAAAAATGGTCAATAATTGGTAAAATTTTGAAAAAATGTGTAAGAATTATAAAAAACTGTCAAAAATGATCAATAATTGTTAAAAGTTGTTAAGAAAAATGGTCAAATTTTTTGAAAAATTGTCAAAAATGGTCAATAATTTTTAAAATTCGAAAAAATGGTCAAAAATGGTAAAATTTTTTGAAAAATTGTCAAAAATGATCAATAATTGTCAAAACTGTCAAAATTGGTCAATAATTGTCAAAAATTGTCAAAATTTTTGAAAAAATGGTCAATAATTGTCAAAATTTTTGAAAAATGGTCAAAATTTTTGAAAAATTGTCAAAAATGGTCAATAATTATCAGAACCTGTTAAAAATACTTAAAAATTGTCAAAAATGGTCAATCATTGTTAAAATTTGGAAAAATGGTCTAAAATGGTCAAAATTTTTCACAAATTGTCAAAAATGATCAATAATTGTCAAAACTGTCAAAATTGGTCAATAATTGTCAAAAATTGTCAAAATTTTTGAAAAATGGTCAAAATTTTCGAAAAATTGTCAAAAATGGTCAAAAATTTTTAAAATTTTGAAAAAATGTTCAATAATTATGAAAAACTGTCAAAAATGGTCAATAATTGTTAAAAATTGTTAAGAAAAATGGTCAACATTTTTGAAAAATTGACAAAAGTGGTCAATAATTGTCAAAACCTGTCAAAAATGCTCAAAAATTGTCAAAAATGGCCAAAAGGGGTCAAAATTTTTGAAAAATTGTCAAAACTGTCAAAATTGGTCAATAATTGTCATGAATGGTCAATAATTGTCATGAATGGTCAATAATTGTTAAAATTTGAAAAAATTGCCAGAAATTTTGAAAAAATGGTAAATAAAATATAAAATAAAACTTAGTAGAACGTACTGGGCCAACCTCGCATTCTATTGAGCATAAGAGACATTCTTCTGACGGCAGTACGACGACCGCTCACCTTTTTTTTTTCGGGTTGAGGTGGGAAACTCATGTTCGAATGGATCCAGGATGCAAACAGTGCTGGACTCATCCCCAAGGGGATGCCTACCAACCAAACCCACCTCAAAATATCCAATATTCTTCAAGGATTTCAAAAATAAAAAAATATACAGAATGATCTATTTTGAATGGAAATTTTTGTTCTGTTTCCATAAAAACTGAAGATTTCACAACAATGTAAATACTATCGTAAGGCCGAATAACATAACCCTGACATACTAACCGGTGAGAGCCGTTTCCAAGAAAATCGAACGTTCCATACTTAAAATTCTCTCTGTATGTCAACAACACATTATCATTACAAATTGACGTCCAACGGATAACATGGAACAACCTGTATATTACATTGGTTTTTTTTATATTATTTTTCTCCCAATACCAATATGTTTTTGTTTAATTGTATTTTTCTTCTACAAAATAACTGTCTGTGACTGTCACTATTATCGTAAATATCCCGCGGCGTCCAGATGCAAGGCCATTTGTTAATTTGATAAAAAAGTTTGATCGATTGAGGCTTATGAGAATAAATCCAGATGTAAGCCCGTTTTGCACGAGGCAAAGCATGAGTCCAGTATAAACGATTATTCATCAATAATTCAACAAAAAATACTTTTAAAACAAAAGTCGGATGTTTTTACATAAACATCCTATTTCGATTCTTTTCGACGACGATTTCACCGCTCTACGATTATGAGTTCTTCGACGTTCTATCGTTACAGCTTAGTGTAAGGATCAATTTTCTGCTTCCATACGATGTGTTTCATTTTCATACGAACTGTTCCTTTATTTTACGTATACGGTAGTCTAACGAAATGTTTATTCCGTTGGAATTTTAATTTCTTGCGTCTCTTTTATGAAGTTCACTTTAGATAAAGACAAATGGGTGTTTTAAAAATAAACACTCCAGAAACGTATAAAAATGCTAAAACATAATTACTTAATATCTATCTCATATGATAAACCTCAAACTGTATAGAACTGGTGTGCAATGCAACAGATAGGGTAAAAGCATCTGTTGTGAGTGGCTTATGCCAGTCAGTGAAAGGCCATCTTCTCTCCTTTTCGTAGAGTTGACGTTTAATGTTGACATGTGTCAGAGTTACTGTTAATGAAAGTACTAATAAAGTGCTACACAATAATCTTTTATTTATTATTTGATATAACCATCATTGAGTATATAACATGGCGCAGTCAGTAGGATATAACCTGTAGTTTAAGAAAAATGGAAGTGACGCGCTTCTATCAGTACCTTAAGAGAGTCACATCTACTCCCGCTATTTTTTTTTATTTATATATTTTTAAACCTAATTGTGTGTGGTACGCTTTTGTGTCGTCTCCTAATAAAATGCGAGTATAGTGAGAAAAAATAATGCAAATTTCCTGAAATTTGTTCAGAGTGTAGTTAGTGACGGAATTTATCATTCGTAGAAAAAAAAACAAGTGATCCTTGGTAAGCTAGATTTCATTCCAACATACATATATAAATTATAACAAGCAGTATTTAACATTAAAAACTAACAACATTCAAGTCAATTAAATAGTCTGGGAGCATAAAACCAGTTAAACGAATTAAATTGAAATTTAATTTTAACAAATGGACGAAGAAATCAGTAACGCAACAATTTATCGTCTTTTGAAAAACGTAAACGAATCAAACGAGACTATAAAAAATCAGATAACTGAAATTACCAAGCAAAATAAAGAATTAAAAGAATCATTTGAGAGAGAAATAAAAGACCTAAAAGACGATTTTAACAAAGATTTTTCTATAATTAAAAAAGAAAATAATAAGCTACAAGAAGAAAATCAGCAACTAAAAAATAAGCTTCTAACAGTTGAACGAAACTTAAAAAAGTACAACATAATACTACATGGTCTTGAAGAAGACGACCCTCAGCAAGATATAGTGAAACTTGTAGATATAGTGAAAAGCCAACTAAACATTAATTGCAATTTAAGCGACTTTAGAGATATACGTAGAATTGGTACAATAACGGCTAACAAGCCTAGACCACTAATCATAGAGTGCATGAACTATTTTTTAAAAACAGAGATACTAGGAAAATCGAAAATCTTGAAAGGAAGTAAATTGTTTTTTACATACGACCTAGCTCAAGCAGACTATCAACGTAAAAAAGTGCTAGGTCAGAATTTAAAATTAGCTAGGAGTAACAACCTTGAAGCAAGGATCGAGAAAAATAGGCTATTTGTAGAAGGCAAGGAATACGGATACGAAGATCTGAAGGAAAAACCGAATGCAATAGAAATATTAACAACAAATAACGGAAAAAGCTATACTTCCAAAACAAACTCGTCGCCACAATCAGGAACGAAAAGAAAATTGGAGAAAAGCTCAGAATCAGAGACTTCAAAACGTGTAACAAGGAATCAAAAAAACTCAACTTCGAATTAAATATTTTATGACTTTTAATTAGTTATATTGTGTGTGTGTTTTTTTTAGCATTTGTTACAGATAGTTCATCTGGTTGATCTTTTAGATTTTGTCCCTGTAATTTTAAATTTTTATTAGACCTTTATAAACAACAAATTTTAATTGCAACAATTTTTTTTATTAACTGAAATGGATGCTTATATTAGGGATTATGAAAATGATCCAATTCAATCAATCAAGATTCAGATCCCGGGAACATTTAGAAATAATATTAAAGTCGAAGACTTCAAAATATTCCATATGAATATTCGGAGCGTAACAAAAAATATGAATGAACTTCTTGTATTATTGGATAATATGCATGCTAAGTTTGATTTAATAGTACTAACTGAAACCTGGCAGCTATATGATCACAATATCTTTAAAATTCAGGGATATGAAAGTATATACAATAATGGTAATCTTAATCAGAATGATGGGGTTTTGGTTTTCGTTCAAAATCATCTAAGGTATAAAAAAACAATTGAATTTATTGGTGACAACAGCATCATTTCAATTTTAGTTACCGCAAAAAATAAAAAAATTGAAATTAAATCCATATACCGATCACCTAGTACTTGCCCAAAAAGTTTTAATCAGAATTTGATCAATTACTTGAATTCGTTAAAAAAACACGACATTAGCATCATAATAGGTGACATAAATTTAGATTTATTGGATAACAATGATGAAACAGTCGAGGAGTACAAAAATATAATGAGCTCTTTTGGATATATTTCATACATTAATGAGTACACTCGTTTACCTAGTCGCACATGCTTGGATCATTTATATGTATCAAGTCGTAATACACTTAAAGCTAAATCATATATTTTTAGATATAATATTACAGATCACTGCCCCATAGCCCTTACATTAGAAACAGAACGAAATAACATCCAGTTAAATGAGCAGTTAAATTACAAATATTACATAAATTATCCGTCACTAAAAGATACTTTGAAGTTAGAAAAATGGGAACAGGTATACAATGAAAATGGAGTTGATAATATGGCTCTTAACTTTATTAATTCCTTGAAACATCAAATTAATGAAAATACACAGAAAGTAAAAGTAAAGCATACAAAAAAATTATTGCAAACTTGGATGAATCCTACATTAGTAAAACTAATAGAGGAAAAAAATAAATTGTACAAATTAGCTTTAAAACATCCTGATAATTTAGAAACAAAAAGTCAATACAATGTGTACAAAAATAATGTAAACAAACTAGTAAAAAAAACAAAAAAAGACTATTATAGAAAAATTATCCAAGAAAATAAAAATTCCTCCAAATCTTTGTGGGAAAGCATAAACAAGATCTGCGGCAAAACAAAACCTAAAAAGACTATTGAAAGAATTAAAGTAAATGGAACTGAAATTAATGACAAATTGAGTATTGCAAATGGCTTTAATACATATTACTGTGAATTAGGCTCAAATTTAGCTAGAAACATACCCGAGATAACAAATTTTGCAGAAAATACAGATTTTTTGGAAGGTACTATGTTCCTTAGACCTACCGATGAAGCTGAGGTTATTAATACAATAAAACATTTGAAACTTAAAAAATCACCAGGTCTCGATGGCATAAGGTCTGAAACATTAAGAGAAATATCTAATGAGATCGCAAGTCCATTAACCTACCTAATTAATAAATGTTTTAGCACGGGATCCTTTCCAAAAATTCTAAAAATTGGTTTAGTTAAACCTCTATACAAAAGTGGAGAAAAAACAGAAATGGTTAATTACAGGCCTGTATCACTAGTATCTAATATTTCAAAAATAATAGAAAAAATAATAAAAATTAGACTCTGTTCTTTCTTAAAAAAACATAAAATTTTATCCGATCGTCAGTATGGCTTCAGAGAGTCTAGGTCGACTGAAGATGCGATATATAGGTTAACTTCTCTTGTTTACGATTCACTTGACAGGAATATTCCTGCTATATGTGTCTTCTTGGATCTCTCCAAAGCATTTGACACCGTTTGTCATACGTTGTTATTAAATAAATTGGAAAAGTATGGAATTAGAGGCAATGCATACAAACTCATAGAAAGTTATCTATCAGATAGGGATCAAATGGTTCAAATCGATGGTGTAATGAGTGCACCACATAAAATCACATATGGTGTACCTCAGGGAACTGTTCTTGGGCCACTTTTATTCCTTCTATACATAAATAGTATGCTTTACTTGAATATTCAGGGTGAGATCATCAGCTTTGCAGATGACACAGCAGTATTTTATAGTTCCTCCACATGGCAAGATCTAAAAAATAAAATAGAAACTGATTTTCCTAATATTGCTAGATGGTTACAATTTAATAAACTAACTCTCAACTCCAGTAAAACAAATTACTTAACTTTTTCATCTTACATAACTGGCTTACCTAAGTTGGGGCCACTGAACATAGGAGCAGCAAACTACATTGAAGAAACAGAAAAAATAAAATATCTTGGTATTACAATTGATCGACATTTGAGATGGGATCTACAATGTAATGATATAGTAAAAAAAATAAGAGGCCATCTTCCAAAATTTAAGTATTTAAAAGAAATTCTTGAGCCTAAAGAATTAAAAGTCTTATATTACTCACTGGTGGAATCATTGATTTCTTATGGAATTGTCGGTTGGGGCGGAGTGAAAGACTGTTTCTTAAATAGAGTTCATATTTTACAAAAATGGTTTTTAAGAATCATTTTTCAAAAAAATATTTTATATCCATCGAATCAACTGTATATAGACGCCCAGGTAAAAGATGTACGTCAACTTTTCATTCAAAAAATATTGCTGTTTATATTTCAAAGTAAAATAAAATTTGTACATCATGAACATTCTTACAAAACTAGGGGATACGAAGGGATCGTTTTCCCACGCAGTGGGAAAACTATTGGTCAAAGAAATGCTAATTATTTAGCACCAAGAATTTACGTGCTGTTGTCTAATGATATAAAAAGTTCAAAGAGTTACAATTTATTCAAAAAGCAAATTAAAAAATGGATCATGGAAATAGACAGACGATACTTTAGTAATATAGTAAATCAAACTCTATCATAATTAAAAGTATCCATTTCAGAAATATTCAGGTTTCTAACAGTTAATATGGTACCACTTAATAGTTTATTATAGAACTCGACAATTTACTGGATTTGTCTTATTACCGGATTTGACAATTTACTGGACTTGACAATTTACTGGATTTGACAAAAAACTGATTTGTTCATGTTCATGTTTTACGGTCACAATACAAGTAGTAATAAAAACTACTTCTGTGACCTAAACTGTTTATTCAATTTAGGCTAACTATTTTCTTTGTATCAATTTATCTATGTTTTTTTAATTGAATAAATTATTATTATTATTATTATTATTATAACATGGCGCAGTCAGTAGGATATAACCTGTAGTTTAAGAAAAATGGAATATTTAAGACAGCCGTCACAGATGGCCTTTCACTGAATGGCATAAGCCACTCACAACATCTGAAGACTTAGGGGACCGTTTCCAATGTCTGAAATTCAATTAAAACCTCAATTAAATGGTGATTTAACAAAAATAATTGAAAACAGGTTGACTAAACAAAAACATTATTTTGATAAGCATGTCAAAAATCTCAGAGATGTTGGAGAGAAAGTAATGGTACAATTTGGTAAAAGGAGGGAACATTGATCAAAACAGATCATAACATTTTTGTAAGAAACAGAAAATGTTTAAAAGCCTTCGAGGTAGACAATTCTGAATACACTAGAGAGTAACTATCTACTAACTACTTCAATACGTCTAAAGAAAACGCTACTTCACAAAATGTAGATGAAGGTCTCGAACAGTCAGAAATGTTGGAGGGTTCTCATAATCATGAAAAAGTAACTGTTCGTGAGGAAAATAAATCAAGATATGGTCGTAACATTAAAATGCCCTCTTATTTGAAACATTTTTTGAAGTAACAAATTCTTAGCACGAACATTTTTCCTATTTCTTTTCGTTATGTATTTCAATCATTGTACTAATTACTAATGGATGTTTTTAATTTTTTTGTAAAAAAGGAAAGGAGAGATGTTGTAAGTGGCTTATGCCATTCAGTAAAAGGCCATCTTCTGCCCTTTTCGTAGATTTGACGTTTAATTTTGATATGCGTCAGAGTTACTTTTAATGAAAGTACTAATAAAGTGCTACACAATAATCTTTTAATTATTTATTGATCTAACCATCATAAAGTATATAACAGCATCTAAAAATATAAGGTTGAAAATCAACAACGTGGACTGTTCTAGCCCGAGGGTGGTGGCTAACACATTTTGCGATTTTTTTGCTAATATTAATTATAAAAACTAGAAAGTTACTACGGTGACTCAATTTGTAAGACTTGTACTGTTTCAAATTTGGTAAACCACCCAGTCATTAAGGAAGACATTGTGGATACTGTGAGACAACTTAAAAATAGTAATAAAACGGGAATTCACAATATATAAATATACAGAAGTCAAAGTTAATAGTTTAAGCAACCTATTCTGTAACTATTCCTCCAAAATTTAGAGGCCGTTAAAAGTTTAACTAGCGCTTAAATGAAATCGGTATTTGCTAACCACGTTTCCGTTAAAATTTTAAAGGATTCATTTAAAATAGCCTGTTAAAACTATTATTTTTAAAGGGCTGTTGAAGTGTACCTTTAAATAATAACGGTAGCAAAAATGGCGTATGATGATGTTGCTGGTGAAGCTTTGTTTGAGAAATTAAATCAAACCAAAAAAAAGTAAAAAAAAATTTGAGGTTATATTTGAAATAGTTTAAATTAACCATGTTTATATATTATTCTATGGCAGAATTTAGATTACACCAAATAACTATTAGGGACTCAAGTGATCCATTTCAAATACTAACTAATTTATTTGAAAGTCTTTTTCGTTTTTCCAAGGAAGTGTCAAGAATGTTAATGGATATGATAGAACCAACAAAAAGGACAATTCATTTAAAAATTCTTACGTCCCTGACCGGTCCTAATATTAGTTTTCATTTAACTAATTGTCTGAAAAATATTTGTAATTAATTAGTATGCATTAACAAAAAATGGATCTTATATTATTCACATCACTTAAGTCTTTCCACTGTTTGATTGTTTTTGGCGGACCGAATAAATTTAATTTTGCAGTTAGATCCTTCCAAACATTATTCAATTTGGGTAAATCCACAGGGTTTACTTTCCCTCCTAATAGCTAAAAGGCTTATTAAGTGTTCCTTTTGTTTTTTTGTCGTTCTCGGCACCCGTAACATTTTTCTATTTTGCAACTACTTATAATAAATGACTAGAAGCGTGCAAAAAACCAACAAAACGAGAGGCTTTTCTCCAGACCTGCTTTCCCCACCATCTTGGTTAAAACAGATCATTGGTTAATTTTATTGAAAAGGGCAAGAAAAATCATTATAGAAGCTATATAGAAGTGGCTTCATACAACTTGAATTTTAATGTTAATAATTATAATAATGTATGTAACGATACATTTTCAGTATCGTCAATCTCGGAAAGTGAATTTGTTGAAGCGACAAAAAAACTTAAAACCAAGAAAGCAGCAGGGGTAGATGGAATACCACCGTACATTTTAAAGGTAAGCTGCAAGAAATCGTTAGTTGTTTATTAGATTCACGAGTGCATAATATGGCCATCCTTAGGTAAACCATATATTGCCATGGCATATTTTGCATGTATATATATTTTTGGCTAATTTACATAATTTTATGATAGTTAAGAAGTTTGTGATTAACAAATAATTCGATAAGCACAAATAATAATATTATATTATTTAGAGTGATAAAAAAATGTGCGGCTTATCAAGGATGGCAATGTTAGACACCTTTAATTTTTCTCAATAATTAACGAATCTTTTCCTTAGCTTAAACAATTATTGTTGGTCAGAGTGGTCTGAGGAAGACCTTAAAAAATCGTTGACTGCCAAAGGAATGGATCCAGCATTAGCAAAGCTGCAGATGTGTACAAGATTCCCCGGACAACTTTAGGACTGCTTCACAGACAAAATAATGCAACGAAACGTCTTGGACGATGTAGTGTTTTAACAACGGAACAAGAAAACGAGTTAGAGAGCAGAATCCATAAACTTGCAGAACTTGGGCTGCCAGTTACGCCTAACGTAGTGAGTAGAAGTGTGTTTTCCTATGCATCGGAACGCAATATTCCTAACCTCCTTTCTCTAACTTCAAAACTAGCAGGCAGAAAGTGGTTTAAGTTATTTTTCAAAAGGCAACCTGATATTGCCAGGCGAGAGCCACATCAGATGAACCCTTCTAGAGCTCAGAAAATGGATCCATTTATTGTTAATGATTACTTTGAGAAGCTAAAAAATGTCTACACTAGATTAGAATTATTCGACAAACCAGGCAACGTTTACAACATGGACGAGAATGGTTGTCGTCTATCGATTCATAAGCAACAGAGTGTATTGGCGAAAAAGGGAGCAAAGCGTGTTCACTTAGTGGCCCCCGAACAAGGCGAAAATGTCACTATAGTAGCATGTGGAAACGCATTAGGACAGGCAATTCCACCAATAATCATTTTCAAAGGACAACGCTGTAAGCCTGAATGGGGTAATCATTTACCCCCTGGGTCCAAGATTAACATGACGCCGAAAGGTAGTATGACAAACGAAACTTTCATATCCTGTTTCGAACATTTTGCCATGTACAGAAACCCAGGACTAACACTTCTCATTCTTGATGGGGCCAAGTCACACCTCGACGTATCTATTGTTGACGCCGCAGAAAGGCACGGAATTACTCTATTCTGCTTACCAAGCAACAACACCCATGAGCTCCAACCCATGGATAAGGCTGTTTTTCGTAGCTACAAAGCATTTTGGGACCAAGAAGTATTGAACTTTTCAATAGCCAAACCTGGAAAATCTTTAACCAAAATAAGGTTTGGGGAAATATTTTCAAAGGTGTGGTTGAAAGCAATGTCGCCGTCCAATATAACCTCTGGATTTAGAAGTACAGGTATCCATCCTTTTTGCCCTGTTGCAATCCCAGAATCCGCGTTTGCACCCAGCGTCGTGACAAGAAGAGATGAAAATAAAAATGAATCTAAAATGAACGCAGAAACAAGTCCCATTCCCGGGCCAAGCGGTGTAAATTCATCAAAACCCAAAAATAAAAAATATAGTGTGTTTACTTGAAAAGTGATTCATCATCAGGGTCAGAACATTCCATTCATGGTGACACCTACACAGAAAGCGATAACGAACCACTAATAAAATTGGTTTCTGCTTCTACAGAGAAAATTACGGAGAAAGATAGTGGTGATGATTTGGACATTTCGTTCACAGGCATGGGTCTTTTGGTTACCCCTGAGATAAAAGTTCCATCAGCAAAAATAAAGCCTGCTATCAATTCCAGGGCTCGAGAAGTGATGAGAGATTTATTCTCTCCCAAGCCAAAAGTGATACAATCCAAATCCGCTCCAAAGAAAAGGGTACAAACAAAATCTCCTCTAAAGAAAGCTTCACAAACTAAATCTGCTCCAAAAAAATCACGTGTGGTTGAGACTTGGTATTGCTTCCTATGCAACACGGACAGGCAAATCGATATGAGGAAGTGTTCTTTATGTAACAGATATGTTCACGAAGAGTATGTCGGTCTAACGAAGTCCGACAAAGAGATATTCATTTGTCCGAACCGTTAAATTGTTACTTTTTTTAAGAATCTCTCTTTTAATTTTATACGATTTTTTAAAGAAAGTTTTTTATTATTATTTTCCGCGATATAATAAAGGATACTAATGCAAATAAAGTTTTGTTCATTATTTTGTTTATTTCAGAGTTTTCACCCATATTCCTAATATTGCCATCCCACGGCAATATTTGGGTTACATGTTCCAAATATTGTCATCTTACAACGTTTTCAAAAAACTTTTTAAAGAACACTTAATTGAAATTTGAAAATGTGTGATGCTCTCTCTAGCTAAAAATCTTGAAAAATTCCTTAGGGTAGCAATAATTGGCTTAGGTACCTTAGTATTAAGCTATTAACTTTGACGTGTATTGATCAAGCTTTACTAAAATATGACAATGTTTTACAAGTAACTGCAATTAAGTAAATTTAATTATACCATTGAAATCAACAATTCAATCAGTAGCTGAACATTTAGCATTAATTAACCTATCTACTTCAACTGCAAGCGCTCCTACTATTTTAAAGATTGCAGCAATTATAACAATTTCCAAAAAAAGAAGATCCACACATGATGTTTCCAATTTCCGGCCTATTTCTCTCTCAAGTGTTTCTTCTCAACTTTTTGAAAAAATTATTATCGATAGAATGTTATAGTAATTAAAAGTGTTGCGGATTGTCAGCACGGTTTTTTGCATTTTGAGTCCCATTTCTTTTTAAATATAATTTTATTAACAAATTAATACGATTTTCAAGCAAGTATCAGTTTTGGATTATTGTGATTATATGAAAATGAAAAACTAGTACTGGAATGATCTTTTAATGTAAAAATGACAACTATATAACTGTCTTATTTGACAACATGAAAATACAAGTGAATGTTACAAACTTAAACAAAACAATACCTGCAGACAACGCTTTACTAAATTCAATAATGAGGCTGTTGCCATGTTGGTTGATTATCTAGTTTAGTTAACAGTACTCATCACCATTGGTCAATCCATTTTTCCAACTACCAGACTAGTGTGTAGACACTTTAACGAAAAAATGATCTTGTGCTTGTTTTGCCATTAAATCTGTGTCTAAACAGCTTGATTCTTCCACTGCTTCAACAACTTACTACTCATGTTCGAATCGCTATGGTTTGCCTTTTGGAATCCGTGTGTTTGGTTCGGAAACACTTTCACAATTTAATTCAGAGACCAATTCATAGTTAACACCTACTAGAAGAAAAAATTTCGATATTTATTCAACAATGCCCACCTCTGATCTGGTAAACAATTCCATCACCTTCAATGCCAAAAAATTATTAAATCAGCTAGGAACCTTTATAATTAAAAGTGACAAATACATTTAATAAGTTCCGAAGATTGACAAAGGCATTTCTGCTTGAAAGACCTTATTATTCAGTAGCTGAATTCTACAATCTACCATAGACTTTTGAGTTATATTAAATTTGTATATTATATTCTGTTTTGTATTATTAGTATAGAAGAGTCAGTATTTTTATTTTTATATTTTGAGATTTTAAATTAATTGTGGGATAAGTATGAGGGCTCTGCCATATGTTGTCCAACTTTCAACTGGTCATAATTTATAATTGTGAAACTAGTCCTTTTAATTAAACTCAAAAAGGTTTTCGGACGAGTACGAAGCCTTTGCCACAAGTTGTTCGACTATCTAGTCTTCTTTCACTAGTATTTCTTCCATGCTGATCTGTTAGTATTTTCCCACATATCCGGCTTGACCGTCCCTACTGTTAAGTTACTTATACTATATTTTTGCTTGATACTGTAATATGTTTTCCACCTTAATTTTGCTCGCCGTTTGATTATGAATTGCGTATACCCAGTGGCGGCTCCTCCATCGGGTCATTGGGGCAATGAACTCCCATTAAAAAATAATTTAAAAAAATAATTACATAAGCTTTAAAAAGAATCAAATATACCTACTATACATATAGTATTCCTCTTAAATAAAATTCACCTAAAACATTTCAAGACTCCCGTGTAAACGTTTTTCAAGACCCCCGTGTAAACGTTATTCCGCATCAAGCATCAAGTTCTCGGCGAAAACCAAAACTGGAAAGCGGGCTGGTGTCCACCGTTGACCTCAAGGTCTTATAGGGGAACGGAATTTGCCAAGCGCTGACGATCTTCGCGGCGTGAGAGAAACACGACCGAAGTTTACATGTGTTGGGTCAAAAGCCTGGTTCAATATCGACGATTAATCGACTTACGTCGGCTGATTATTACACGCTTAGAAAAGAGATGAGTAGAAGGCAGGTCGTGCTATATTTTGAATTAAAGGAGAGCATTTGAAGCGAAATAATGATAATAATGAACTGTGTTTTGACGTAATAAGTTGTTATTGTTATTATTTTGATTAGTTTTTGTAGGACTTGTGTTTTAATTATTTGGTGTTATTTTATTCTACGCCTTTCATCATGTCTGTGGTGCAAACGATTCAAAATTTGAGAACTAAAAGTGAACCAAATTTTAAAAAACTTTTAAAACTAGAGGAAAGTGGTCGTCCTCTTCCATATTTAATAACTAAACAGACTAGAAAGGACAAGTACAAAGGAATTCATTGCAATTTTCGCAGGTCTATGTATGATTTGTCTGATTGGATTTGCGGATGTGAAGAATTCTAAACGAGAACAGTACCAGCATCCGCAGTCAGCCAATATTGTTCCCAGAATTAAAATTTCAACATCCAGATAATCCAAAGATAGCTACCCAAAATACAGCTACAAGAAACCAATTTAGATGAACTTCAAAAAATTGAAACGAGAATAACTGAAAGGGTCTGAGGGTATCCTAAGATTCTTCAGGAAATAGGTCTAAAACAACTATACTAGTATCTGAGATTTTTGTCAGGAACTAAGTAGAAGAAAGGGGACACAAGAGATCTTTAAGGTCTCAGTGAATGTCACCACAATATACATACTTATGTGGTATTCTTCTATTAAATGGTGAAAGGGATGGGTGTTAGATATTATAATTAACTCAAAAAAACCACCTTTCAGCTTAAGATGTAATTTTATTATTCTACTTCTAAAACCCCAATATTGAATAGTAACAAAAATGTTGTTAGTTGCAAATATAAATATAGAATATAAACATGGTGAATTGAATAACTATAATTTATGTCTACATACAATCAATAACTTAACCTACTAAACTAAAATATATATATATATATATATATATATACACATATGTCCAAAAGTTTGGAATACGTACAAATAATATATCTACGCCTATGGTGGTTTAAAAACAGTTGTTGATATTTATTCTAGAGCGTTTTTAAATGAAAATTATCAAAAATTTGATTCGTTTTTGTAGCAATTTGGTCACATTAAACTGATTTTGGTATTTACACATTATTTCAGTTCTTGTTTAAATTTCATTCGAGCTGTTTAAAAATGCCTAGAAACATGATATCTCATTTCGACAGATCTAGAGTAATTGCATTGTTACAACAGGGCTTTATTCAAAGTGATATCGCCAATATTATTGGCGTCACTCAGAGTGCTGTATCGAAAATTCAAAAAAAATTCCAAGATACAAATGACGTGAAGGATCGCCCCAGAAGGGGCAGAAATCGATGTACAACAGCAGCACAAGACCGGCAGATAACATTGATAGCTCGAAGAAATCGTCTGGAATCTACAAGTGGTATCTCCAGAGAAATTGTTAGGCTTGAAGGACTGAATATTTCACGGCAAACAATAACACGCAGACTAAATGCAGTAAATTTGTATCGTAGAAGACCCTTACGTGTTCCCAAACTAACCTATCAACACAAAATTGTAAGGTTGCAATGGGCTCGAGAAATGGTACATCATGGTCCTAACTGGAATAACGTGATGTTCTCTGATGAATCAAAAATTGGCTTGGTTTCTGATTCGCGAAGAACACTAGTTTGGAGAGCCTCAGGACGACAAGCCCGACTAGAAACAGCCCAACCGCGTGTCCCATTTGAAGGTGGGAGTATTATGGTTTGGGGTGGTATTATGAGTGGCACACGGACGCCTCTACTGGTTCTGGAGAGAAGAGTCACTGGGGCTGTATACATCGAGGAGGTTTTAAATCCTGTCGTGCGTCTATTCCGAGGGGCAATAGGTGATAGATTTGTGTTTATGCATGACAACGCACCTCCGCATCGAACAGCAGCAGTACAAAATTTTCTGGAAGAAGAAGGAATATCCACAATATGGTGGCCCTCGAATTCCCCTGACATGAACGTCATTGAACATGCCTGGGACATTCTCAAAACACGCATTAAGAAGCGAAACAATCCCCCTATTACACTGCGAGAACTAAAAGATGCTGCTCGTGAAGAATGGGAGAGAATTCCGCAAGCCCAGCTCGACCATTTAATCGACAGCATGCCAAATCGCCTGCAGTCATGCATACAGACCAATGGAGGAAATACTGATTATTAATTTTATAAACAAATATTTTTTTCTATACTAATTTAATTTTAAATGTAAGTGGTACATTGTAAATTTTTCACTCCAAAAGAATAAATCATTTTTTTGCATATTGTTTATCTGGCTTTGAGATTTATTTATATTGGTGGGCGTTGTAGCAAAATGATGTTTAATTATTCAGAAAATTTTTTATACAAAAATCAAGAAAAAGATGAAATATTCCAATATTCCAAACTTTTGGACATATGTGTATATATATATAGGGTGATATTTGCATATCACACTTATAGTAATAAGTGTTCAGAAACTATCATTATTTCATGAAATGTAAGTTGTTTTTTTCAAAGGTAATACCACAAGTGCTTCAAATTTTAACGATACATTTTTTGTCTTCAACGAACACTTTTTTATTTGGAAAAAATACGAAAACAAACCGATTGATAATACCACGAGTCAGTAGGACGGGTGATTTTATCTGGATCGGTTTGTTTGGGTGTTTTTGCCTTGAAATAAATAAAGTGCAAAAGAAAAGCTTACTTGAAAAATGAAAAAGAATCTCTATTTCGCTTGGAAATGGATGGAACAATTTCCTTAATTCTTTATTGAAGCTTGCTTCTTATTGCACGACATATGACTTTTGGGAAGGTTAGTGAACTCATGAAACATGTGATGTTACGAAAAAGCATTCGTCACGCAACAGTGTTGCCAGATTTCTGAATAATCCACTAATCCAATGAAATTTAAATTGAAGCTTGCTTCTTATAGCACGACATATGACTTTTGGGAAGGCTAGTGAACTCGTGAAATGTGTGATGTTACGAAAAAGCATTCGTCACGCAACAGTGTTGCCAGATTTCTGAATAATCCAATAATCCAATGAAATTTAAATTGAAGCTTGCTTCTTATAGCACGACATATGACTTTTGGGAAGGCTAGTGAACTCGTGAAACGTGTGATGTTACGAAAAAGCATTCGTCACGCAACAGTGTTGCCAGATTTCTGAATAATCCAATAATCCAATGAAATTTAAATTGAAGCTTGCTTCTTATAGCACGACATATGACTTTTGGGAAGGCTAGTGAACTCGTGAAACGTGTGATGTTACGAAAAAGCATTCGTCACGCAACAGTGTTGCCAGATTTCTGAATAATCCAATAATCCAATGAAATTTAAATTGAAGCTTGCTTCTTATAGCTCGACATATGACTTTTGGAAAGGCTAGTGAACTCGTGAAACGTGTGATGTTACGAAAAAGCATTCGTCACGCAACAGTGTTGCCAGATTTCTGAATAATCCACTAATCCAATGAAATTTAAATTGAAGCTTGCTTCTTATAGCACGACATATGACTTTTGGGAAGGCTAGTGAACTCGTGAAACGTGTGATGTTACGAAAAAGCATTCGTCACGCAACAGTGTTGCCAGATTTCTGAATAATCTACTAGTCCAATGAAATTTAAATTGAAGCTTGCTTCTTATAGCACGACATAGGACTTTTGGAAAGGCTAGTGAACTTGTCAAACGTGTAATGTTACGAAAAAGCGTTCGTCACGCGATGACTCATTCTTCGTCTCTTTCTCGGCCGCCCCCTGCGCTAAGTCTCTCCCCTCTCTTCCTCAGCCGCCTTCTTCTTCTCTCTTTCGTAGGCTACACTGCGGCACGCCTCTCTCTCTATTTCCCTCTCTCACGAGAGGATTCCCAAACGGTCAGAAGAGAGACAGAGAGAGAGTATTGCGCGTCTCTCTCTTTAATTGCCAAATATGTTAAAATTTTTAAAAAATTGACAAAAATTGTCAAAAATTGGAAATATGGTCAATAATTGTCAAAAACTCTCAAAATTAAAAAAAAAAGTTCGATAATTGCCAGATATTTTCAAAAATTTTGAAAAATTGTGAAAATTGTCAAACTTTTGAGAAAATGGTCAATAATTATAAAAGACTGTCAAAAATGGTTAATAATTGTTGAAAATTGTCAAAATTTTTGAAAAATGGTCAAAATTCTTGAAAAATGGTCAAAATTTTTGAAAAATGGTCAAAATTTTTGAAAAATTGTCAAAAATGGTCAATAATTGTCAGAATCTGTCAAAAATTGTCAAAAACTGTCAGAAATGGTCAAAAATAGTTAAATATTTTAAAAAAATCGTCAAAAATAATCAATAATTGTTAAAATTTTGAAAGATAATAAAAAATTGTTAAATATTTTGAAAAATTTACAATAATTGTCAAAATTTTTGAAAGTTGTCAAAAATGGTCGATAATTGTCAGAAACTGTCAAAAATGGTCAATAATTGTTGAAATTTTGAAAAATGGTCAAAAATTGTTAAAATTTAGAAAAATCTGTCAATAATTATAAAAAAATGTCAAAAATGGTCAATAATTGTTGAAAATTGTCAAAATTTTTGAAAAATGGTCAAAATTCATGAAAAATGGTCAAAATTTTTGAAAAATTGTCAAAAATGGTCAATAATTGTCAGAATCTGTCAAAAATTGTCAGAAACTGTCAGAAATGGTCAAAAATTGTTAAATATTTTGAAAAATGATCAAAAATTGTTAAATATTTGGAAAAATTTACAATAATTGTCAGAATTTTTGAAAGTTGTCAAAAATGGTCGATAATTATTGTCAGAAACTGTCAAAAATGGTCAATAATTGTTAAAATTTCAAAAAATGGTCAAAAATTGTTAAAATTTTGGAAAAACTGTCAATAATTTTAAAAAAATGTCAAAAATGGTCAATAATTGTTGAAAATTGTCAAAATTTTTGAAAAATGGTCAAAATTCTTGAAAACTTGTCAAATATGGTCAATAATTGTCAAAACTGTCTGAAATGGTCAAAAATTTTGAAAAAATGGCCAATAATTGTCAAAAATTGTCAAAATTTTCGAAAAATGGTCAAAAATGGTCAATAACTAAATTGTCAAAAATGGTTAATAATTGTCAGAAGGTGTCAAAAATGATCAAAAATTAACAAAAAATGGTCAATAATTGTTAAAATTGGAAAAAATGGTCAATAATTGTCAAAACTGTCAAAATTGGTTAATAATGGTCAATAATTGTTAAAATTTGAAAAAATAGTCATAAATTTTGACAAACTGGTCAATAATTGTCAAAAATTGTGAAATTTTCTGAAAAATGGTCAAAAATTTACGAAAAATAGTCAAAAATGGTCATTCTATTGGGCATAAGAAGCAAGCTCCTGTCGTCGGTCCGACGACCGCTCACCTTTTTTTTGTTGTTACTTTTTTAAATAAAACTAACTGTTTCTAATTAATTCCACTATTTAATCAAAAAATTATGAAAATTCTAAGATATTGATAATTATTTGAACATCAAGTAGGTATCACATAAAATGTAACTTCTGTTATTCTGAAGATAATATGTCAATATTGAATAGACCTCCAGGGGGCTGGTCAGTGGCTTTCCGTATTCTAAGATTTTGGTCACATCACCTATGACCCCCCTATCAAGTTAACCACGAACCGCCACTGCTTATACCGTTTTACACGTTACTAAATATCGCAATTAACTTGCTGACACCTACCTTATCGTACAATTGGCTATACACGTATTGCCGGCAAGTTTCTCATGACGTACATATTTTTATTGTCACACTTGCACTCTGTCTATATCTGTTTTTTTTATGAACCGCTTAAAATATTTAATTTAGAATATCACCAGAAATTATTGGTTTTGTATATTTATTTATTTTGTCTCCAATTCTATCTTGTAACATGCAAACCAACATTATCAGTGTTTTCTTAATAAAGTGTATCACAGCCGTCTGATGGTTTAGATTTTTATAAAATTCAACGAGACGCCTGGAATTTTTCGTAACCTCCATCTGACGCTCTCTGGCATTCTTGACGTTAAGGGTCAAGGGGCGGTGGACCACGTAAAAATCTGGCGCCTGAGTTATTATTGGGAAGATTTTACATCAAGGGTGTCCAAAGTGACGTGCCTAGGTAGTAAGAACGTCACTCACACCATACCGAACGGTTTCAATTAGCCTTTTCTCCATCGATTTTGGCAACTAACACGAATGAAAAGTTAGGCCAGTTTTGTGTTTAGATCGCAGGTTCACAGCGTACAAAAACTGCGCCACCTCCCGCAGCTTCCGAATATTCGCTGATATATTGACGTATATTGAATACAAAAATCTGTATTTAGTCACTATGCGTCAAACTCACTTAACTGCGTCTCAACGTTCACCCGGGCAGAAGTCTAGTTAACCCATTAGTGCATAGAGTTAAAAATTAATTTTTTTTAAAGTAATATTGAGAAATATATTTAAAAAAAAAGAAAAAGTCATGAAACATTTTTGAATATTTTTTTATTTCTTTGTTTTTAATTGTCCTTTTAAAGGGACTTCATGCTACTTGAACAGATAAAAATGTAATTTATTACATTATAAAAAGAAGGATACCTTCAATTTTTATGATAAAGTTCAAAACAAAATTTAGGATGCAATCCACAGTCGCATTTTATACAAATAACGTTACTTTTTTTCGAGCACATTTGACACCTCCTGTCTGTTTCATTGTAAGAAATCATGTGACCTATATTGTCAAATCTGGAAGCAAGTGGATATGGCGGTGCCGTTTTTCCTCTGCTTGATTTTTTGCCATAAGATTGAAGCAAACTGAGAGTTTTTTCATTAGAATCCAAGAATTTATCACACTAGCATCGACCTAGATAAGATAAGATAAATATGGGGCTTAAGTGCTTCTGAGAGCCTCTCCACTACGACCTTCGCAGATCTATTGTGTATGCCCTCCTGTTATTCTAGAGTTCCTTGTCTAAACCCGTCCTTATTACTAAACGGATGGCATACCTCAGGTCCTCCATATATTGGGAGGGTTGTGGTTTTTCCTCCCCTATCGTTGAAAACCTCAGCCTAGTCAGGCCTTCGCAGTAGCACAGTATGTGTACTGGGGTTTCCCCATCTTCTTGGCAAAACCTACATATGGTTGTTTCTGCCAATCCGATGTTGTTCATGTGTTTGTTAAGTCTACAATGCCCTGTAAGGAGCCCAACCAGAATCCTGATTGTTTTCCTATTCTGACTCAGTAGATACTCCGTAAATTTTGGCGAGGGTTCCTTGATGAACTCTTTGCCCTGCCTCATTTTTGGCGCCTTGTTTCACCATTCTCGAGACTGATTTTTTATCCAAGTGCTGCTATTTGTTTTTTGCAGCACTTTCGCTATGATTCAGAAAGGTTCTGGGCCAATGGGAGAACAACGTGCCCCTTCTCGGGCTAGTGAGTCTGCCTCTTCATTGCCCTTGTGATCTGAGTGGCCTGGTACCCAAGCTACGGACAGTCTATTACGTCTGCCCAGCTGTTGTAGCGTCTCCAAGCAGTCCCAAACAAGTTTGGAATTTATCTGCATGGAGCTGATTGCTTTTATAGCCGCCTGGCTGTCGGAGTATATGGCAATGGTCTTTTCCTCAAACTCTTGCCTTAATAGCTCCCCTTTACAGAGCTGTATTGCTGCAACTTCTGCCTGGAATATCGTCATATGTTTACCCAAGCTCAGTGAGACTCTTATCTTTGGCTTGGCTATATATACTCCTGCTCCTACACCTTCCTCGGTTTTTGAGCCATCTGTGTAGCAGGCCATTTCTGCATTAATTGGAGGTCCTTCCTTCCATGCCTCTCTGCCTGTTAGGACTGTTTTGAAGTTTTTTCCGAAGCTATACTTGGGAATCATCTCGTCCGATGGCATCCCCATTATGGGGTCGATATCCAACTCATTGTATAGCTCGTTATACACCTTACCGTGTAGCCTACTAATGGGTGCTTGCCCTCTTGTCAGTCTATTAGTGATTGACCTGGCTTCACCTTGTATGTAGACATGGAGTGGCGGCAGGTTCAGCAAGACTTCTAGTGCGGCTGTTGGGGTTTTCCTCTTGGCTCCCGTGGCAGCCAGGCAAGCTTGCCTTTGGATACCACTTAGCTTTTGGATCGCCCCAGCCTGCCGAGTCTTTGGCCACCATACCACCGAACCACATGCTATCATGGGTCTGATGACTCTTGTATATAGCCATATTATCATTTTTGGTTGTAACCCCCAGTCATTTCCGCACATTCTTCTGCACAGATTGAGGGCTATCGTACCTTTTTATAATATTTTCTGTAGGTGTTGATTCCATGACAACTTGTGGTCAAATATGACTCCCAAGTATTTTGCCTCTTGGGCAATTGGAATTTCCACCCTATTAAGAACTGGTGACTTCAGTCCTCTCAGTACTTTCTTCTTGGTGAAAACCACTATCGTGGTCTTAAGAGGATTTATAGTTAGTTCCTCCTCTTGGCACCATTTGTTCATTATGTTTAGGGAAGTTTGTGTCTGCTCCGAGACTGAGAGTTTTTTTAATTAGAATCCAAGAATTTATCACAATAGCATCGACCTAGTATGGAACTATTGGCCAATACCATTTTCTTTGTCGCATTCTCGTTCTATATAGAGAAATAAGTCCGTTCATTTTATCATTTCCTCCCATGTCTTTGTTATAGTTTGCAATAATTTTGGGTAGAGGAACTGGCCTTTTAGATTTGGATTCCTTGCACCATCTTGAGGTTGTTACAATATCGGTGGAATCAAAATTCGTCCAACAGTAACGACTTTATTATCCTTTCATTGCATAAAAGAAGCGTTTTCACAATGTATAAAGTGAGAAGTTCCCCTTGATTTATCTTTCCAAAATTTTGCTTCGGGAAACGGACATTTCTCGGTTCGATCCTGTCTCGCAGACTCGTAAAGTAGTTATCGAAAAAAAAAATTGTAGCCACTGTTTGCAGGAACTTCTGATTTTTGAAGCAGTGATATTACGACATCTCCTCCAATTCCAAAAACCTTTTCCGAATCTGATTTTCCGGTAAAAATCTCAAAAGAAATCATATACACATTGCTACTACAAATGGCCCAGTTCTTATAGATCCAAAACGGATAAGTTTTCCTTCTATATATTGTTTAGCATAATGCTTTCCATAATAAGAAATCATCAATAGATAAAGGTTCCTCTAATCCTCCATGGTATTTAAAATTTTTGTTGGGGGCATTGCGATCAAGCTTAGCGTTATCGTTGAAATGTAAAGTTTTAAATCGATTCAAACGCATACTTTTACTCAATATTTTTGGCACGTGTTCAGTTGTATTCCAGTACATCCTTTTATTGGGGTACTTCGCATATCCTGAAAACAACATTCCACCAAGTCAAACATATAACTCATCTTTTTTCAACTGTAAATCTGTTTTTTTGTTGTCCAAATCGGTTTGTTTCTTCTACCTTTAATTTTTGATGTAAGATTTTCATCAAAAAATAAATTGAAGAAATCTACTGGAGTCTGCGCTAATTTGGCTTCCAGGAAAGGTTCTTTTGGTTTACAAGTTTGGTTTGAAGAAAAATGAGGAGCAATGCCAGTCCAAATGTGATTTGTGCGTTTTCTTTTTTTGTGAATAACTTTTTCGGCTAGTGCTAGCCTTGGAGAAATCACTAGCTTCCGGCTCTGGAAAAAGTTGTGCTGACGAGGTTGGTTGTTTTTCTCCATTATCATCATATTCCCTCAGTCTTACTTCGCAATTTTGTTTCAGTATACCACGATTTATATTACCAATATGCTCGTCATCCGACTCGTCATCACTATCTTCTTCGGTATCTACTCCACTGTCATCAGGTGGTTCTATAAATATATCTACATCTGGATGGTCTTCATCCTCTTCCAGTGAAGATAAGAGTTCGTATAGAGGCAGGTTGAAAAAAATATTTAATATGTGTATCAAAATTGTCTGATCTGCATAGAGGGACAACAGAAAAAAACAGTCATACTGCCTAAAATAAAACTCAAATATATGTAAAAAATTACCGTTACATAACCAATAACTAAATCTATTCATAATTAAAAATTATAAAAATATTTATTTTGTCTAATGAAAAAAATAAATAAAAACTTACCCTTTACCATTAGTCGAGTACAGCGTTGGATCCATATTCACAAAAATAGTAAGAAAACGATCACACTCTTAAAATTTTATCTGCAAACTAAGCTGGACAGTCCTTAGTCATGAGACGAACACGTGCATAACTAGAGAATGAGGTTAGAAAGATAATCTACCTGCTAAAACAGTGGCGTCCCTTTAAAGGGACAAGATGCACTGATGGGTTAATTAGTATTGACAAACTTTAAATATTTAAAAAAACTATCTAGAAATTCTATAAAATGTGAAAAGATCACAAATACTTTCTAGACAATGGATACTATTTTAGACGTTGATCAACTATTTGGATACTTACATTATCCTTTCGACGATTGTCCTTCAAACTTCTTTGCTTCCAATCCCTTTTGTGCGATGAATCTGAACTAAATGACCTCAACATCGGTGTTGAATGCATGGTTCTGAAAACAAAAAATTCTTTATTTTGCTACGTTTGGAGATTACAAACTTATAACAAGTATCTTTTTGAAATGAAAAAATATGTTTTAATGTATAGTTGTTCTAAAGTCAGTGTAATGACATTAAAATAAAGCAATGTTAGTTCGTGATGTTTTTAGAAAGCTAGTTTGGAAATGTTTTTAAAAAATACATAATATAAATTTATTAGTAAGCATTAAAATAAGTCGCTTAAAATTGCTGGAAAAAGAAAAATTAATTAAAACCACTTTATGTATACTACTATATTTAAGAAAATTTTGAATAGCTGGCAACGTCTTCACGGAACTTCATCCAGGGGTGTTCGTGAATTGTGTTGTAGAGAAATATTATTAATATAATATCTATTTGTTGGTTGAGTGAGTAAATCTTCTACTGGCGTTAGTGAATTGTGTTGTAGAAAAGTGTAGTTAGTCTAGGGTAGAAAAGTATTATTAATATAATATCTATTTGTTGGTTTGGTAAGGTTAGTTGATTAAGTGGCGTGAGTGAGAGCATGATATAAAGAAGTAACCGGTAGTTAATCTAGGGTAGAAAAGTATTATTAATATAATATCTATTTGTTGCTTTGGTAAGGTTAGTTGATTAAGTGGCGTGAGTGAGAGCATGATATGAAGAAGTAACCGGTCAGTTATTAATGCGGTCCACTGTGTCATGATAAATGTTAAAATCTTTACGGAACTCTATCCAGGGGTGTTCGTGAATTGTGTTGTAGAGAAATATTATTAATATAATATCTATTTGTTGGTTGAGGGAGTTTAGTTCTACTGGCGTTAGTGAATTGTGTTGTAGAAAAGTGTAGTTAATCTAGGGTAGAAAAGTATTATTATTATAATATTTATTTGTTGTTTTGGTAAGGTTAGTTGATTAAGTGACGTGAGTAAGAGCATGATATAAAAAAGTAACCGGTAGTTAATCTAGGGTAGAAAAGTATTATTAATATAATATCTATTTGTTGGTTTGGTAAGGTTAGTTGATTAAGTGGCGTGAGTGAGAGCATGATATAAAGAAGTAACCGGTAGTTAATCTAGGGTAGAGAAGTATTATTAATATAATATCTATTTGTTGGTTTGGTAAGGTTAGCTGATTGAGTGGCGTGAGTGAGAGCATGATATGAAGAAGTAACCGGTCAGTTATTATTGCGGTCCACCTTGTCATGATAAATGTTAACGTCTTCACGGAACTTTATCCAGGGGTGTTCGTGAATTGTGTTGTAGAGAAATATTATTAATATAATATCTATTTGTTGGTTGAGTGAGTTTAGTTCTTCCACTGGCGTTGGTGAATTGTGTTGTAGAAAAGTGTGGTTAATCTAGGGTATTTAAGTATTATTAATATAATATCTATTTGTTGGTTTGGTAAGGTTAGTTGATTGAGTGGCGTGAGTGAGAGCATGATATGAAGAAGTAACCGGTCAGTTATCAATGCAGTCCACTGTGTCATGATAAATGTTAACGTCTTCACGGAACTTCGTCCAGGGGTGTTCGTGAATTGTGTTGTAGATAAATATTATTATTATAATATCTATTTGTTGGTTGAGTGAGTTAAGTTCTTTCACTGGCGTTAGTGAATTGTGTTGTAGAAAAGTGTAATTAATCTAGGGTAGAAACGTATTAATAATATAATATATATTTGTTGGTTTGGTAAGATTAGTTGATTAAGTGGCGTGAGTGAATTGTTATTAATATAATATTTATTTGTTGGTAGATGTTAGGGTTTTACAAATATAATTTATTAGTAAACAATTAGCATGGCATTTTGAACACTATTTGAAACGACAGTTCAAGATGATGTATAGCGGGAATCTAATAATTTGGCGCCGCAGACAAACGACCCTGATAATAGGGCCGAGTTTAAAAACAAAGATTTACATGTTCATTGTCAACGCGTTGTTTTAAATATGTACTCGTGTTTGAATAAAGAAAATTCCAAAATTTCTGATAATACGGTTATCGCGAGAATTCACGAATTGCCGAAAATCGGGTTTATAACAGTTTATAAAGTAGATAATTAAACTAGACAATGTTACGGATCATTCTTTAAAGCGAATAAGGACCATATAGTATCACTTTAGAACTAATTTGTGCTAAATTGCGGGATATTCCTGAGTATAATTATTAATGTTTGGAAACACTGCTCGCGGTTTTGTTAAATTGTGGATAGAAGTTAGATAATCGAATTCAGATTGTCTGGCTAAATGAGTATTATTTACAGAAAATTTTATTACAAATTTTAATCTACTATATTAATTTGAATGAAAAACATTATTTCGCAATATTCGAATTTATTAAAAATTTATATGCACGCCATTGGGCGGCATTTGCCATTAATGGAAATAAAAATATGGCTCATTACATTAGTATAGTTATACTATAACTTTGTGTGTTTCATGAATTCAATTTAGGCACATATTTAATATAATTAGACCGAGAGCCGAGAGAGTTTTTGCATCTATCATAGACCCCACTCCGAGGCTTTGGGGGCTGATAGACAACGTTATTCCCCACTTTGAATTCTCGGTATGACACCACTAAAGTGTAGCTTTTATGGGGGGTGAATTTTCAAACGTGTAATTAATATCCATGCCCCTGGATCATAGGCCCCACTTTGATTCTTGTTTTATGTCGTCAAGGAGGCCGCCAAAGTCCGCGAACTCAATATGTCATACCAATATGGCGTTACTTAAGGTCCGCCATACTGACCGAAAAGTGTAATTTTTCCACTGTGGAAATGGATCATGGGCCCCACGCTGTTGTTTCGTGATCTTTGTTAACAATTAACTGTAGAACAAAGATTTCAAAACGCCATACCTCTGGGGCATCACCAAGTGGCCGCCATAATGGGGCAAACATGTCATTTTTAGCAATGAACATGATTAATAGGTACCGGTATTTATAAGTTTCCGAGGTGGCTGATTACGAATTTGATGTCAAAATTGTAATAATCAAAATGGCTGACCCAATATGGCGCACCAAAAATGTCCCTGTTCGTAGATTGTTCTAAAAATCCGTAAATACAGTTTTTTTAGTTTACTTGTGAAATTATGTGATGTGATGTTACGAAAAAGCGTTCGTCGCTCGTTGACTCATTAGAAAGAGAGAGAGAGACGCAAGCTATACTTAAATGCCAGGGAGCATAGACGCCCACGCATATAGAAAGGTCAGTTGTTGTTTGCTATAGGATTACCTATTACCGCCGTCATTATTGCATGATATAATGATTATAGTAATATCTTCATCTATTTATAAATTATTATTATTATTATTGTTATCAAAAATTTTCTCTTTTAAATATGTTGTAAAAATATATTAAGTATTTCTTTAGAAATATCAACCTTGCACGATGGTTTGTGTCGTTTCCTGTTTCTCTTGGTAAAATCGAAGTGAAACGTTTTTAATAAACGAAAAAACAAAAGAGTGATTTGTTTCCAGACACCATATTATTTTATTTCACAACTTGTTTGTGTTTTTAACGAAAAATATTTTTAACATAAAACACCTGTTTTTACAGCGCAAAACAATACGTTATACATTGTGGTCATTTGAAAAAGACCCACCCGTAATATTTCAGAAATGCGACATATTAGAAAGAAATGCAAAAATACATCAACTTGAGGGGGACAATTTTTAGCGCTAACGTCATAAACGTCAGATTCACCCCCTCCCTACTGGAGACGCCTCAGAGGTATGGCGTTTTGAAATCTTTTTTCTACAGTTCATTGTTAACAAAGATCACGAAACAACAGCGTGGGGCCCACGATCCATTTCCACAGTGGAAAAATTACACGTTTCGGTTAGTATGGCGGACCTTAAGTGACGTCATATTGGTATGGCATAATGAGTTCGCGGACTTTAGCGACCTCCTTGACGACATAAAATAAAAATCAAAGTGGAGCCTATGATCCAGGGGCATAGATATTAATTACCCGTTTGAAAATTCATCACCCTTAAAGCTACACTTTAGTGGTGCCATACCGAGAATTCAAAGTGGGGAATAACGTTGTCTATCAGCCCCCAAAGCCTCGGCGTGGGGCCTATGATACATGCAAAAACCCTCTCGGCTCCCGGTCTAAATAATTGTCGACAAGTTAAAGTAAGATATTTTGGAATATTTGTTTTACCACATAGACATATCATTTTATTGTTTAAATGTATTAGAAGACAGATCTCTTCCACTTTTGTTAATTTATTCAATCTATTTTTGGCTGGTTCTGTTTAACTTAAAATACTATAAAACTGCCACTGTTGTTTTAGTAGAAATCTTAACACTATAAAATAAGTCCAATTCCTAAACAAACACATTCAGTTAACATATTATGTTTATGGTAGATACACGTGAAAAAATTGTATTGTTTAAAACAGAGGGATCATTTTTCAATTCGACATTTTTATATTAAGTGCAGGTTCAGCCTTTTGAATAGGTACCTTCTGTGTTCTACAAGTGTTCTGAAACGGCAATAAATATGGTCAATATAAAATTTTTAGAACAAACTTATATAACGTCCACTTGCTCTTTTTGGGCTTAAGCGACCTTCTATGTTATATTTTGTAATAAAATTTAATTTAAGAGGCGACCTATGACGACCTATACCTAACCTATAAAAAAAACTTTATTTCTGAAATGTTCTATTTAGATTCCCGGTTGTCCCAAATTTATACAGTCTGACGCATTTAGATTGGAAACACACATGTAAAATTTGAAGTTATTCACCGATTTCATCCATTTATTTTTCAAATAATGAAACATCTACTTCGGGGCAAAATTTTAAATATTCATTCCAATTTTCAGGGCATACTTTTTCGTAGTCGAAGAAAGAGAATTGTTATTAGCGATTTGTTTATGAAAAATATCTATACCTGCTTGAGGGACCGTACTAATTCATACTACCATCATCTAGTAACGCGCATTGATGGGCGTGGCTATTTCACATTCATTCCTGTATTTGCCAAAGTGTACGAGTATATCAACGGGACAATATATTGTGAAATGTTTAGATAATTAGTTTTTCTCTCGTTCCATTTTATATTCCCTTCTATTGCATTTTGTTTAATTAAGTGATTATGTTGTTCAAAAAACCTTTTTATAGAATACAAAGTGACGAAAATTGAGTTTAAAGTATTTCCGATTGAATTCCCATTAAATTATATTATAACAGTTGCCTGCTAAATGGGAATAATAGGAAAACAGCCATCACCAGCACTTTTACAGATTTATTATTACAGAATAAATTTATAAAATTATCGTACAAAGCGTAATGAACATGTTGGAATTTATTGAACAAAAACATACAAATGTTAAATTATATAAACATCATGTTGGAAACTTTATACAGAGTGACTTTTTTAAATTGGAAACACACACGTAAAATTTGATGTTATTTACCGATTTTGACCAAAATTTTATTACAATTTTCAGGACTTACAACGATACTTTTTCGTAGTCGGGGGAATTGTTATTAGCGATTTGTTTATAAAACCATTGCCACTAGATTTAGAATGCTAAAATTTTGAAAAGAGGTCAAAAATTGTAAAATATTTAAAAAAATGGTCAATGATTGTCAACATTTTTGAAAAACTGTCAAAAATGGTCAATAATTGTTAAAATTTTGAAAAATGGTCAAAAATTGTTGAAATTTTGAAAAAATGGTCAATAATTGCCAAATATGTTAAATTTTTTGAAAAATTGTCAAAGACGGTCAATAATTGTCAAAATTCGTCAAAAACTGTCAAAAATGATCAATAATTGTTAAAATTTTTGAAAAATTGTCAAAAATTTTTATATATGGTCAAATATTGTCAAGAATTTGGAAAAATCGTCAAAAATTGTCAAAATCTGTCAAAATTTTGAAAAAATGGTTAATAATTGCCAAATATTTTCAAAAATTGTCAAAAATTTGGAAAAATGGTCAATAATTGTCAATGTTTTTGAAAAATGATCAAATTTTTCGAAAAATTGTCAAAAATTGTCAAAAATGGTCAAAATTTTGGAAATATGGTCAATAATTATAAAAAACTGTCAAAAATGGTCAATAATTATAAAAAACTGTCAAAAATGGTCAATAATTGTTAAAAATAGTCAAAATTTTTTAAGAATGGTCAAAATTTTTTAAAAATTGTCAGAACCTGTCAAAAATGCTCAAAAATTGTCAATAATAGTTAAAATTTTTAAAAATGGTCTAAATAAATGTTCAACATTTTTGAAAAATTGTCAAAAATGATCAATCATTGTCAAAACTGTTAAAATTGGTCAATAATTGTCAAAAATGGTCAATAATTGTTAAAATTTGAAAAAATGGTCAAAAATTGTCAGAAATGGTCAATAATTGTTAAAATTTGGAAAAAATTGTCTAGAATAGTCAAAATTTTTGAAAAATTGTCAAAAATGATCAATCATTGTCAAAACTGTTAAAATTGTCAATAATTGTCAAAAATGGTCAATAATTGTTAAAATTTGAAAAAATGGTCAAAAATTGTCAGAAATGGTCAATAATTGTTAAAATTTGAAAAAATTGTCTAAAATAGTCAAAATTTTTGAAAAATTGTAAAAAATGATCAGTAATTTTCAAAACTGTTAAAATTGGTCAATAATTGTCAAAAATGGTCAATAATTGTTAAAATTTAAAAAATGGTCAAAAATTGTCAAATTTTTTTTGTAAAATGGTCGATAGTTATAAAAAACTGTCAAAATGGCCAATAATTGTTAAAAATGGTCAATAATAGTTAAAATTTGGAAAAATGGTCTAAAATGCTCAACATTTTTGAAAAATTGTCAAAAATGATCAATCATTGTTTAAACTGTCAAAATTGGTCAATAATTGTCAAAAATGGTCAATAATCGTTAAAATTTGAAATATTGGTCAAAAATTGTCAGAAATTTGGAAAAAATGGTCAATAATTGTCAAAAATTGTCAAAATTTTGAAAAAATGGTCAAAAATTTTGAAAAAATAGTCAATAATTATCAAAAATTGTCGAAATTTTGAAAGAATGATCAATAAAATATAAAATAAAACTGCTATAAAACGTACTGGACCTAATGTAATTCCCAACATCGTATTCTATTGCGCGTATTTTTATTGATGGTTTTTCCAACCTCGCATACCGCGACCGCTCACTTTTTTTTTATTTTATTTCTTTTTTGTTCGTGCACTTCTATATTTTCTCCCAATCGTTCATTACAAAAACTGATCTATTCTTTTTCTCCTTCTCAATAGCAGAGTGCATGGAGTCGCTCTCCATATACGAATGGCCAAATTCCAGAAATTTATGTTCAATCGTTTCCATTATCGCATGATTTTGAACACAATATATCATTGCTGCTGCTTCGTTCTGGTTTCGGTTCTGACCCCCACAAGTGTCAGAGAACATATATAAATGTGTTATGTTGTTGGGGAGCCTATCTATGTACTTTGTTAGAATAGTTGCGATTTCATTGGATCCCCTCTTTCCATTCAATTCGTTCCAACAAAAACAAATTCATAAATTGTTAAATTATATACGCACAATTTTCTGCTATAATATAACTATCCTACGACTGATGACGGTAGTTGTAGTACACTCTGCAGGTCAAATGTAATGGTCTGAAAACTTTCATCATCGTTGGCTTTTCTTTTATCTTCTTGTTTTGCTTAATAGCACTGTTCTTTTCTAGCCACATGCTCCTCGTACATATTTTTAAGACGTTCACCTTCCTTATCCTTTGTAGAATAATATTTTGTGCAAATACTGCACTGGCGGTGAAAAAGGAGAGATTGTAGTGTGTACAAAAATTTTTTCTGTAAATATTACTTTCAACAGGCACAACATTTTTGTCTTTGCAAAAATCTAAATATAAAGAATATATTTTGAGAATACTTCGAACCAGATTGACTATATTAACCTTTCTTAATGTAACCACTAACTTTGGTAACACAAAATAATGACAATGATTAAATTCAAATTAGATGGTAGCGTGTAGTTTTCAGTAATTAAACGGATAACGAAACCGAAATGAACATCGTGAAATTCAAAGGATCTACGAATATAAACAGATGTGGATTAATAAATTAAACTTACGAGGAAAGTCAATGAAAATCAAAGCAATTTTAATTAATAATAATAAACAAATCATGATTTATGCAGAACTTCAAATTTTACTGGAAAAATAAGTGAAAGTAAAAAATATTTGCAGATATTAACCCAAGTTGGGAATTTTGAAACTCCACAAAAGTGGTATACCTCGTTCATTTTACAGAAGCTGTTGCAAAAATTATTGACATTTATTTATTTTTTAAATTCTCTATATGAATAATTTAATTAGTTCCAAGCACGGCTACTAAACGATGCCTCTTATAAGTCTACGTATTGTAGAGAATGAAATGCTGAATAGGGATAACAATAGAGACCAACAAAAGACACAAACACTTCGGTGGTTTCATAAAGTCAAACAAGAAGCAAGAGAATCAACGTCGTAAATTTTTAAAACGCGTCAACAAAGACAAATAAGTAGACTAAGTTTAAAGTACACAATTCTCTACCACAGGTTGGAGCTTGAAACGGAACTTCTGTGGAAATTTTTTTTCCAAAAGTTGTAGGCGGTTATAAATAACCTACATCCAAAATTATGTAACATAAATCACAGGTACTGGTATCTGATAACGGAATATATTTTAAGCAGTCATAGTTACACAGTGCTGCAAACCCGGTAAAAAAACAAAAGTATTGCTGTTTCTAGGGTAATCACCGACGATGGTGAGCACGCAAACAGGAAATTTTGCTGAATCTCTAACAACAGATAACGATCTTTAACGAGCTTACTAAGTCTCGTAGTGGCGATGTGAAAAAGTTTACGACATAGTTGTACGGAGTGTTCCAAATTGAATGGTTTTGCAGGGTTTTTCGAAAATTAGAGCAGAAAAAAAATAGTGAACTCAAGTAAGTTGTTTCATTTTCGACATATAATATTTAGGGTGATTTTCTAAAACTGACCCTGCTAGATGTTAAGAAAAGGGCAAAAGAACTTTTGATAAAATAATCGGAGGAGAGTTCAATGCAGTAGGCAATTTATTTTTAGGTTCGGGTTATTAGATATGACATAAACTGGTGTATTTTTCAGAAAAAACATCCTGTATATTTTTGGGAATTCCGTTTTATCCCGTTTCACCTGACATTACATATTATATGTTTATAAAATCGACTATTTTTGAAGTCAACTACTTTTCGTTCGCTTAAAAGTTAACATATTCAAATATCCTAAATTTATTGCATTTTTGAAAAATCAAAGCATTGGGTACAAAGCGAAAAAATCTAGAGTATTCAGTCGAATTGAAATAAACATGTTTCTTCGTGATGCCCCAGATGAAACTTATCTTTTGCACAGCGGACGAACTTTGAACGTTCGACTGTTCGCGAGAACGTCGAATCGATTTTGTTCGTACGAATGATTTCACCCGAATCGAATGTTACTCGAAAGTTCAATAGCAATATCTTCCAAACACACTGGTGAACAGCTTTGTAGATCTGATGTGTACTGTAGAGTAGTTTAAAAGCAGCTTCATCTGCGTTCATTCATGGAGTAAACTCATCATGAGCCTTCTTTGGTTTTTGAGCCGTCTGCATATATGCGTATTGCATTTGCAGCATCTGACTCTGTGTTCTGTTTTATTTGTATTTTGTAGGGTTTATTAAACACAAACTTGGGTTCAATTGTATCATTGGCTGCCTTTAGCAGAGGTAGCGCAGTAAGCGCTTCTCGCCATAGGATTAGCCTCATTTGACCCACTCCTACTTCGGGGTTTACACCAGCTGTACGCAATCGTAACATGGTCATTAACCCAACCTCTTTAACGTACAAGTCCAGAGGGATCAGACCAGTACTTAATTCCATTGCCGCGGTTGGTGTTGTTCTCGTGGCTCCTGTGATGTTTAAGCAAGCCATTCGCTGTATTTGATATAGTTTTTGGATGGCCGTTGCTTGTAGAACCTTCGGTCCCGTACGTTAGCATGGGTCTTATGATTGCAGTGTAGATCCAGGTGACCACACGTGGCGAAAGACCCCATGTGCGTCCCACTGTCCTCCGACATTGCTCTTTTTGCTCTGCTCTGCTCTGTAGGTGAGAGTTCCATGCTAACTTTCTGTCGAGGGTAATACCAAGGAATTTCACCTCTTCAGAGAAGTTTAATTTGCCATTCAAGATTTCGGGGGTTTCAATCCCGATTATCCTCTTTTCCTGGTGAAAAGGACCATCTCAGTCTTCTTGGGATTGATCGACAGTGTGTGTTCCTTACAACAGGTTTTTATTAATTCGAGCCCATCCTGCGCTCTATTGCACAGTGTGTTAACAAATTTTCCGGTCTGCAAGATAACTATGTCATCTGCGTATGCGATTGTGTAGACTCCATTATTGTTGAAGTGAATAGATCCCCCTCCTCCGGATGTTCCAAAGAAGGGGTGGTAAGACCCCTCTCTGCGGTCATCCCCTCATGACCAGTCCTTTCACTATGATGTCTTCTACATTGATAGTTATTGCTCTACTAGTGAGTATTTTGAGTATCCATTCTTTCACTACCAGGGGTACATTCCTGGAGTTAAAATGCTGGGTAATTGTTGGGAAGGTTGTTTAATGAAACGCTACCTCAATATCTATGAATATACCCAGGGTGGATTCTTTATTTGTCCAATGATCTTTCGATTCTGCCAACCACTTGGTGAAGGGCCGATTCCCCATAAAAGTATCACTAGTAATACCACGAGAGGTCAAACTATTATTTTCAAAATATTCGTAAGCTCGAAAAAATTTCCGGATTTAATTTAACCTTGTTTGGTATTCGGTAAGAAAACTCCACACCAAATTGTGTTTGAAATAATTAAAAAAATTTCATTGGCAATAGTGACAGTTGGGAGGATGAAGGATGTACGACAGTTAAGAATATGAACGAAAGATGTCCCCCTTGAAATAAAAATCGACAAGATTTTGCATTTTCTCAAAAAAGATTCATGTCATATCTACTAACCTTAGCTTGCTAAAAACCAATAGCCTACTGCACTGCAGTTTTTTCCATGGACAATATATGAGGAGATCCATGTATTTCAATTTCTGATCATGGTAGAGGGCGCCAGTTTAAATTCAATACCAAAAACATCTGACTGCAGAGCAATAACAGCCAATCATAAGCTTACAATTTGAGTTCATGGTATTTTATTGGTTGCAAGATCATTTGACAGTATGTTAGGTAACTGAGGTTAGGAAACAGAAATGAATAGTTTTGTGAGTAAGAAATGTCTTCGTCTTGAAAAATATCAAAAATTTGGTAGTAAAATATGATGCCTTACCAAGAATATTTCTTTCTCACTTTATTTATCTTTTAATATTTTTAATTACCTTTGGTAACTGAAAACACTCTGATTTTTTTAAATTCAATTCACGTTTTAAATCAAATGCACTACCAACCATTATTGCAATAATTTTTAACAAAGCATACCCTGTCCATTTTTAATTTTAAACAATTTTGATCTTTCTAGTTCTCACTTTGAGTTTTCCTTATTCATTATCATGAGTAATGTTTACAATTTTACTACTTAACTGTCATTTATAAAAATTAAAGTTAGAGGGTATTGGATTTGCAGTGGCGACGCCGCGATGGAAAAACAAACTGCTTAGATAGACGATTTTGAGGACAAGTTTTGTCAATTTTTCCGTATAAGTCCGACCTCCTTATCTAGCCTCTATGGTTTTCTTGCACGACCTTCATATGTAGTGAAGTGAAGAAGATATTTGAGAAGGCAGTTTGGTTGTATTAAAATTATAGGTTATTAACTTTAGTATGTATGTGTTTAGTTATAATAATTATTGTAATCATAAAATATATCGACTAAGCAATTTGATTATAATTTAATTATCGATAAAAGTAACAATTGCAAAATAAGCAGACACGCGCTAGATTGAAAGAATGTGTAGGCTGGCAATTGTTGCTTTGGGTTTTTGTTCAGAGAGTTCAAATTGAACATTTGTCGAAGAAAGATGTGTTTTATTTAAAGAACGACAACCCTAATTAAAAGGAACCTAAACCGAATGATTTAACATTATTAGAGGGTCAATTTTGAGAACTCGCCCTATATCTCGAAAATGTAACAACGGTTGGACCATAGCTTATTTAACAAGATACCGCAACTACTAGTATTCTTTTAATTTTTTTTAAGAAATTAAAATAATGAGTTTATGAATTATATCTACGCTATAAAAAGTTCTTATAATACCAAAAAAATGATCGAAACTCATGTAACTTCTCCTTTTTATGTAAGAAGTCTACGGAGCGGTTTTCCCAATATTCGCAAATCCGTCAGGTTCAACCTGATTCAAGTTTTTCGAGCGCGTTCATCAGATCAGTCCTGACAAGGGCAAACGTGAACCCCCAATCCATCCTTACTTGGGTCGTTCCCTAATTGAAAAGGGATTGAATGAGAAGACGAACCGTTACCATAAGGGACGTGGCCTAAAGGTCTCCCAGAGGTAAAAAGTTTTTGCACAGGTAATTAAATCAGGCGCTATCCAAAGTATTCAGAACGGCTTCATTCTAACAAAAAATGTCTGGCTGCGCTAATTTATTTGACAAAAAATACCATTTAAAAATTGATTTCCCGAGGAATTAATATATGTTTTCATACACAAAATTAAGTAATCTCAGCATTGTTTAAGAATATTCAGGGTTTACAAAATCATATTCTAAATGAAATTTAAAGTATATCGAGTTGTGATAGCGGAGCGGGACACCCCCAAAAAGTCGTCTACAAAATGAAAAACCGACCAACCTCGTTCTCTTGTCGCTAAGAACAGTCTATTTTTATATGTTCGAGGGTGCTGAATACGGATACGATATTTATTTCTTTCTAAAATTGGGGTAACATAGTAAAAATTTACTTTTAGACCGAAAATGCGAAAAAGACAGGGTTTCTTGGCGAATAAATCAGCTTTTATCAGATATATTAAGTAAAATCATTTGAAACTTTAGGGAAAGTGGATGCAAAGTGTTCTACAGTAACATTTGAAAGAAACAATGGAATATAAATTTGAACATGGAGATTTTCCGGATAAGGAACAAAAATACTTTTGTAAAAGCTCCATAGCTGTGATACTTTCATAATAATTCGTGAGTATAAATCCATTCTCAATGAGCCATCTATAATTTTTTATGTCTTACTGGATTCATCACTTGGTTCCACTCATTTATTTGCCACAATGCTCTTAATACATGCAGCTCTCAAGCGGGCTGTGATGGAGGTAGCTTATCGATCGAAACGTCTTTTGCGATTGCAGCATGATATCTCAAAGAATTACTCAATTGAAATACGGCGGGCATTGGAAGAATTTCAGAGGTAGGAGAGTTGCTGTTTGGGGAAGCTTTTGGTTTAAGGGGTTACATAATTGTTGGAGCTTGATGGGAACATAACTGCTCAAATTAACGTTCAACTAGTTATTAACAATGTTACTCGTTTGTTTCATGCTGCTATTGGACCAACTTTTCTCTTTTCAGACGATAATGCTCGACCGCATCGTGCAAGAGTCGCCAAAGACGCTTTGGACTTCTATGGTATCCCAAATTTGGCACTGCTTCCTCGATTTCCCGACTTCAATCCCATCGAGCATTATTAGGACCAGCTACAAAGAGCTTTCAATTCCCCTGAACCACCTCTACAGACACTCCAAGAACTTAGACACCTTTTACCCCAACTTTCGAGACAAATCGATCAAGGCTACTTTAACGACCTTATTGAAAGTATGCACAGTCGTTGTTTGGTTGCAATTGATACTAGAGGACACAATACCCGTTATTAACGTATGTATACTTCGTTCGGGGTGAAAGAGCGGGGGTGAATTTGAGGGGTAGGCCACTCCTGTAGGTGCAAAGAGGGATACTGCTGAGGGTGGTGCAGGGGTACAGGACAGTGGGTGGACTGGCAACAGCGGTGCTGGCAAGGTCCTACCCATTGGACGTGATGGATAGAGCCAAGAATAAATGCTGGAGGGGTGCGACCAAAGAGGAAGTACAGGAATGGATGGAGGAGGAAATGGAGAGAAGGTGGGAGGAGTATGAGGGCGCGCTTGATGGAGCGATTGGATGGACCGGAAATTCGGGGAGGTGAACTACTTCGTGACACAGGTGCTCACTGGACATGGGTCGGGAGTAAAGTACCTCCACAAGATTGGAAAAAGAGAGACTGGAGTATGCGAGGGGTGTGAAGTGGAGGATGATGTGGGGCATGTGTTTAGATGCTGGAGGAACGAGGCGATGTATTGGTGGAGATAATGTTGAGGGGAGTATGGAGGTGAGTGGCGTAGTGGAGAGCATGATTAGGGGGAGAGAAGGACCCGATATGGTATGAGAGGTAGGAGTAATAGATAGGGAGAAAACGATGGTGTGAGCAGAGAGCGGGGGTAACGGCGAGTTTCAGGTGGGTTTCGTTAGTAGGCATCCCATTGGGGATGAATCTAGCACTATTTGAATCCTGGACCCATCTGAACATGAGTTTCCCATCTCGACCCAAGAAAAAAAATGATAAAATAGGAAGTGGGGATTGCGAAATTGCAATCATTGTTAATATTGACTCAGAATTTTAGTTTGTAATAAACATTTCACTCCGAAAGTAATCTCGTGTTTGAAACTAAGTTCTAGGGCAATAAAAATGTGCATTTATCGCTGGATGCGAAGCGAATTGTGAAAAATGTGTTTGAATCATTGAAGCATCGAGGTTATAGTATAACCGATGCAGCAGAGGAAACATGTAAGTTGATCAGAACCACAATATCCATTCTAAAAGACATTATAAATGAACCAATACATAAACGAAAAACACGAAGTGGCGCTAATAAAACCAAATGTGACCAAATGCAAAAGCATATAATCCGAAGAACGATATATGTCCTATACCAAGAACAAATGATACCACAACCGTGGATTGTATAAAAAAGCTATTTTTCAAATAGGATTTAATCACTGTACCATCAATAAGAGGCAAGCGATGATGGAGTCATATCGCTTACGAAGGTGGCGTCATAATTGCTTAGAAGATATTCAAAAATATAGATGTGAAAATCGTTCAATTATCTATACCTCGAGGAGACATGTTACGACATCCATGATACTCCAACGAAAGGTTTTGTGGATTCATCGGGAAAATGCAAAACAAAAGCTCCGTCAAATAAAGGACAAAGAATAACAATAATACATGCTGGATCAGAAACAGGTTGGGTTCCAAACGTATTATTGTTGTCAGCAAAGAATATTAAAGATTCTAGCTCAGATTATCACCAAGATGTATCAGCAGAGCTCTTCGAAGATTGCTTTGAAAACATATTTATTGCCGAATATACCGGAAAAAAGTATAATTGTGATGCACGATGCAACTTATCATAGCCGTCAAATGAATAAAGTACCATATAACAACAGCAGTGAACCGTAAATTCAGGAGTATTTGTTAAAAATAACCTGTATTTTGAAGAATTGTAGAAAAAAACCTGATCTCGAACAAGTTTTATCAGCGTTCAATTCCGAAAAATAATACGGTTGTGATACTATCGCTAAGAATATGGGCTTCCCCCATATTATTGCATATTTAACCCTATAGAACACATGTGGCATCAGCTAAAGTCCAGAATTAGATCTGAAAACGTTTCACCCACAATAAACTCAAGTGTTATACAGTTAAACAGAAATGTGACAAGTAATATTCCAATTGATAGCTGGAAACATTCGATTCAGCATATTATTAAGGTTGAAGGTACCTATCGAAATGCTAATGTGACTGTAGCACCCTTAGTTATTAATTCAACTGAAGACGATAGTGATACTGAACTAGATTTGGGTTAAATAGTTAGTTGTAAATAATATAAAATTAGTCCCTTAGTTGTAAGTAGGTAATGTATTGACGTTAATAATATAAGCATATATATAAATTTTTTCTCTATTTACTGCCAGCTTTTTTGTTTCATCTACATTCATAGTTCATGTAAAACTAACTTTGCTCCTTTTCGATTTTATTTCAATTTAATATCAGTTGTTATTCAAGAAATGTAACTATTATACGTTCCACAGTTTTGAAGATACCCTGTATAGTACAAAATATTTTCAAAATGTGGCCGTTATTACACCACATAGTTTTAATTTGAAACATTTTTTGATAACATCTGCCAATTAGCTGAAATAAATCAAAGCGTATACGGTGGGCAACCCTGTATGTTTCAACAGTTTAATGTATCCAATTCCAATTAATAAATAAAAGTTGAATTTGTTTTTGGAAAACTAATATTATTGTTTCACCTAACAGGTGGTAGGCCATACGGATTACAAGTATGTATATATATGAAGGTACTCACAAAAAGGGGCTCTTACAACAATACGAAATGAAGCTAGGGAAAACGTGGTTTATCTATGGTTAGAACCACTGATATAATTAAACTTCAAATATCAAATTTGGCGTTGACTTATGTCTAAAATTATAACCACGTGCAAATTTGAGAAACGTTTAGATGAATATAATTATAATAGATATGAATTTATTGAAAATCGCCCAAAGTATGCATACCTAGGACTCACAGTATTTATGATTTACTTAGAATTAATATATCGTATATATAAAGATTACTGAAGGTGAATATTTAAAAAGGTATGAATGTACAATTGAAATCCTGATAAATTTATTCTTGGTAGAATACGAACTTGTCGGAGAGAAATCCTAGGGATTTACTTAAACCTATGATACCTGGGATAACCACTTGCGAAAGGTTAGGACGTGTAGGGGTTGAATACCAAAAGTATAGTCCTCGCACGTGTAGATCGAGGTAACAATTGTCCTATGATGATCCAGAGGTCCACACAGGTTCTTAGAAGGTTCCAATCGCCCTCAAGCCGATATGGGGTGGCCAAATGAGAAGGTGGATCTTGAATATACTTCAACGATGTGAGAACCACTCGAATCCCAAAATAAGAATTAAAGGCAGAAGAGTGAAAAATGGATATGAAGGAAAAGTTGAAATTGAAATGGAAGTTGAAAGTTGAAGGTTGAAGTTGAAATGGAAGGTGAAAGTTGAAAGTTGAAATGGAAGGTGAAAGATGAAGGCCTGAAATAGAAATAAACGTAAGTGTATTGAGCCAGTATTCAGAATAAAATCACATAAACGTGAGTGGTCGACAAACTTACCGTTGATGGTGGGTGGCCTTTAAGCGAAACAAGACAAGTTGGGGTAATTACAATTTGTTTGTAAAGAAATAAATCCAACCCACTGGTTGAGTTTCCAGTTCTAAGGAACCTTGGAAACTTTTCCTTTTTAAACATTTTGTAAATAACAAAAAAATCCGTTAAATTAACGTTAGGTGCTCTTAGCTAGCATCCAAAAATCAAAATGGATCAATATCTCTATTCCCTTGATCACAACCTGTCCTGAATGGTTAGCTCTTTTCCATTACCAGTAGCTTCTAAGAGTTCAAAATATATGCTATATGTGAATTTACAAAGGTGGAAAAGGATAAAGAATGTACTGATTTTATACAACTACCATTTTGTTAATGGTATCAGTCATCTCTGATTATCAATCAATTTATTTTATTTTATTTTCTTGGTCTGATAGATGTCAATTTAACCAAGATGATCCAAATGTAAACATTTGAACCTTTGAGATATATATTTCATCATTAAAACTAAATACCTTATATTCTGAAACTGATCTTGCTCGCAATCACTACTTAAGAATCATTTTCTATTTGTACATATATTTTTAGGGAAATTAAGTGGATATGAAAGTCTGGAAGATGAACTTCTGAAGATGTAGAATATATCAGATTTAAAAGAGGAAATGTAGGTCAATTACGAATACTAAGTAAAATTAGAATTATTAAAATACAAAATAAACACCAATATGAGAAGAGTAAGTCCTAATATTTATTTGATCTCACTATAATTTTTTGTTGGTAAAATTTGGCATATTGAGTACGTGTTTGCATGTAACTTTTGACCTGTAACAATGTAAATATAAAATAAATCCTAATTAGCTTCTTAAGTGTCAATATCAAGAGCTACCTTTGATTTGATAATTGTCAACGACTAATTAATCAGACAAAATAATTATTGTCAACGCTCACGAAAATGGTAGACTCCGTTTCACGTTAGAAGAACCCACTTGAATTTGCAGTCATATATGCGCGAACGTGTTGTCAAAACCAGCGCCATATTGTAAAACTGACATTCGACTTCAAATCAGTAGCGTAACGTCTTCACATTTTGTATATTAACACAAAATTAGAATAATGTGGACAATTTGTCCTTTAACACCAACAAGTTTTTTAGGAGGCATCGTTTGAGATAAACTGGCTAAACGTCTTAAAATATTCAAAAATCAAAAATATTCGACAGTAAATGATTGTTTTAAACACAACCTCAAATGTCAATAATAAAATGTTTGTCGGCATGAAAATCGTTTGTAACGCCAATTGCTTGAAACGGTCGTTGCGAGGTGACGTAGATAAACAAGACCGATTTTGTTTTCTGCGCAAGTCAGTTGGCAAACTTCAAGTGGCTTCTTCTTATGTGAAACGGAGTCTATAGTCTATAAGAAAATAAAGAAAATCGTTAAGTTAAATTATGGAAATAATCAGTGTGCTAAGGCTACGGCAAGAAGGTTTAATACCAACTACCAGGAAATATATTCGTGAGTAAGTTACCAATACATTAATCAATTAATAGATAAGTTTAAAGCCACAGGTGAAGTCAAAAACAAAAATCACGAAGTAAAACGTCCAGTACGAAATGAAGCAGTTGAAGAGGCGGTATTGGGTCATTTACAAATGAACAACTGACAGTCTATCAGACATTTTAATTTATTAGAAGACGTTATTTCTGCTTATATTTGATATCAGAAGATTTAGTATATCTACTCAAATAAGAGGTGGGGGTAAGAAACGCCCACAACTCCAGTTCTATTCAACCGATATTTGCAAAATTAGTCTCGTTGAGAAGAGCTCTTCTCCACCAATGTAACTGTTATATACTCAACGTACCTCTAATATGTAACGTGCAACAAAAAAGCAGCAAATTGCCTAAAACCGCAAGTCAATATATTGTTTCTATTCCAAAATATTTAAAGAAATGCGTGAATGGTGGGAATGTTTTGTCCAAATTCAATTAGTCTGCGTAGTCTCAACGGAAATAAATAAATTTAGAATTATTGAAAGGCTTTAAATTGGCATATCTGCCGTAATTGAAAATGTCGTCATACTAATATCACCGTCCCCGCTTGAGGGCATTATTTAATAGGTAATCATCATCAAATTTTCCTTAGACGTACCTACAATTGAAAATAATAAATTAAAGGTAGAATTCTGCCTTCATAATTCCAATTTCATCTCAAAATTTAAACAAAAAGTTCTGTTTTCCAAATTTCATTTCAATCCTCCTTCATCACCCAATTTCGGAGGCCTGTGGCAAGCTAGCATTAAATCGGTTGAAACTCACCTTTCCAGAGTTTTAGGGAATCAGATCCTCACATACTAGAAATTTTATACTGTCCTTGTGCAAATTGAGGCTATTTTAAACTCTCGTCCGCTCTGTCCCATTAGCTCCGATAAAATTGTTTTGCATTTACATTTTTTTTATTAGTTTGGTTTGCTTTAATTTTAGTCATAATCAATTATATTTAATAACCTCTTTCTATCTAACTCTCAGGTAAATTTAATTTTAATTTAATTTTATCACGTTTGTCATTTAAATTGGAATATTCGATTTGATGACAAATAGTTTATTTCTTACACATAGTTGGTGCTACAATGTTGCATTTTGTTGAGTTTGTTCAGTCCCCATCAAAACCTAATTAATTTTTTTGTTCCCCAATCTGGAAGCACTGAGTACTTGGCGCGTGAGCGATGGAGGGGGAAGAAATAGCTATTTGTATAACAAGGGAGGAAAATGCTACTTTTCCTCCCGAGGATGAAGTTTACTCAGTAATCATTCAAGGGAGGAAAAGGCACTTTACTCCCATGTTATACATATGATTTTTCCGCCTCCCTCAAATAACAAGACATTTTTAAATAATTTATTTATGAAAGAATTTAAAAAAAAGAAAAAAAATTGTCCTCGCCGGAATTCGATCCAACACCTACAGGCCAATCACGAACATTGAGCTGTGCTCCAACGCGTTGCGCTACTGAGACTCGTAGGAAAGTTTTGCGGAATCATGAACATAACATATTGCTGAAGTCAAATTATTAATGTAAAAAATCGTTAAATTAAAATAACAATTTACCGATTTCTACCATTTAGCAAAATACAGGGTGTTTTTTGATTAAACGGTAAAATTTCTACTTATATAATAGAATATAGTTTAGGTCGTCAATGCCGTATAAGTTATTTCATTGACGACGTACCATAACCTCACTTTTACGTGAAAAGTTCGACTTTGCTCCCTACAATGAGGCCAGGAAATGTATGCTTTGGATAGAGGTAGGCGGAAAGAGTTGGTGTTAAACGACTAGATGTTGACCACGCAGGTGTGATATAGCCGTAGTACTTAAAACATATATGATTTGCTTATGTGTAAAATAGTGCGTGTTGGAAGTTTTTACTTCTTTTACCTCCCCCAACAGTCAAAAGGCAGAGAGTCGGTAAGTGCTAATCTGCCTCCTGGTTGTCAGTCTTTAATTTTTTATCATCAAGTTAATTGCTACCATTTTTGTTAAGTTCCATTTCAAAACTGATAAGCATATTACATTGTTAAATTAAATATAAAGTGATTAAACGGGGTAATACAAATGGCAATCTATATACATGACAGGATTGTAGGCAATTAACTGAAAATTTTCGGAAAATTATTCTATTTAGGGTAATAAAATCGCGTTTTTAATCTTAACTTAATAATTGGAAAATGGAAATGATAATCGGAAATCAATAGTAGACAAGATATCCAACTATAAATTTTAATTTCAATATGCCTATCAGAATAAAAACTATTTATTTCAATAATTGAATCATTTTGAACTTCATAGCTCGCATTGACAAAATAAGTAAACAATGACCTACATCTCATTTTTTCAATGTATCTAGAAAAAATCGAATCGATGCTAGTACCATATCTCATAGTTGGTATATTTTTCAGTCAATGCTCAGTAAATACAAATTATCAATTTCACGAAAAAGACGGCACTACAAGGCCTAAAGCCAATAGTGCTAGGAGGAGAGGTGATTCCATTAACCGAAGAAACAAAGTACCTAGGAGTACATTTTGATCAAAGTCTCTCATGGAACACTCACCTTCAGAAGACCACATTGCCCTCGGCAGATGCAGAAGAATGTGTGGGAAAAACTGGGGAATTACACCAAAAATTGCCCAAACGCTATACATATGTATCAATAGTGTGGTGGACAAAGACACTGCAAGTGGCAGCTGTAAGCCTATTGAGTAGCACAGAAAGGGTTGCTTGCCTGTGTATTACAAGAACCATAAAAACCACTTCCACAAGTGCGATGGAAGTCTTGCTGAATCTGCCTTCACTATACACGAAGCCAGATCTGTAACGCACAGACTCCTGCAAAGTCAAAAACACATAAGCCATACGCACGATGGTGACTATCCAAAGCGGATTTCATAATGACGCAATGGCCAAGAGATATGGCTTTAATAATAAGTTCCAAATAACTATACCAGGTAGGGAAGACTGGAAGGAAGGTTCACCCATACAGGCTGAGGCAACCTGGTATACGGACAGCTCTAAGACAGAAGTAGGTGTAGGAGCCGGAATTGTAGGGCTAAAACAAAGAATAGCTATTCCAATAAGCCTATCTAAGCACGTCACAACTTTTCTAGCGGAAGTGACGGCGAATTACCACTGCGTTGAAGAAATAGAAAGACAGGAAATGACTTACCGTTCAGTTGCCATCTTCACCGATAGCCAAGCTGCACTGAAGGCACTGGATTCCATAGAGGTATATTCTAAGCTAGTATGGGATTGCACTAGGCGATGAGAAACCATCGGCAAGAAATTACATGAGAGATTCAGTCTCGAGGCTGATTGGCTACTTGAAAAGAGTCGGGCTGGAGAATGTAATCTAGATTTAGAGGTTCATAATAGATCTGAAAAGGTCGCACTGGCATAGCCACCCACTTTTCATTTCAAGATTAAATACTTCTCTCAAGTGTTCAGTAAGTGGAGCAGAGTTCCTCTCTGGTCTACTATTGATTTCCCATTATCATTCCCACTTTCCAATTATTGAGTTAATATTAAAAACGTAATAAAATACCTGTAATAAAACCTTTTAACAGAATTAGGCTTTAATTCACCTTCGTCGCAACTGTACTTTCTGTTCCATTGTTATATCGTATTAGTGCGTAATCAGGATTTACTTCTAATAGTTCTACTTCTTCAACGAGCGAATCAAACTTACTTCTACGTACAAACTTTTTAAGTAAAACTTTATCGGAATTTTTAAGCCAGGAAGGAATAGAAGTTCCACTCGTAGATCGACGTTGATATGTAAATAAACGTTTATGTGGAGTATGATTAGTTGATGTGCATAATAAACTTCGAATAGAATGTAGAGCATCGGGTAGAACCAATTCCCATTGATTTGTCTCAAGTTTTCGGGATTTAAGAGAAAGGCTGACAGCTTTCCAGATAATGCCGTTGTATTTTTCAACTTGACCATTTCCTTAGGGATTATATGGTGTTGTTCGACTTGAAGCAATACCCTTGAAATGTAGGTAAGTTATGAATTGTTGTGATGTGAAACTGGTTCCACGATCGGAATGTATGTAATTAGGCATTCCAAACAAACAAAACAAGTGGTTGAGGTATTCTATTGCAGTTTGACTAGAAGTATCTGAACAAGAGAACGCCCATAGAAATCGTGATTTTTCGTCTACAAATGTGAACATGTATGAATTTTTAGAACAAGTTGGTATCGGTCCCTTAAAATCAATATTCAATCTCTGAAAGGGCGCTGTTGCTTTTATTAAATGTTTGTCTTCATCTTTTTTGTAAAATCTAGGTTTAATTTCAGCACATGTCGGGCATGCGGCATTCATTCGTTTTATTTCTTCCAAAGAATACGGCAAATTTCGCACTTTAACAAAATTATGCATTCGTGTTACCCCAGGATGACACAAAGACGAATGCAATACAAACGGTTTGTTTGTAATATTATTACATATTTTTGAAAGAGCATCAGCTGCATTATTCGACTTCCCAGGGCGATAGACTATGTCATATTTAAAACAAGAAAGTTCAATGCGCCAACGCATAATTTTTTCATTTTTAATTTTACTTGTATGGCTTGTATTAAACATAAAAGATACTGATTTCTGATCTGTTACTAGTTTAAAGTGTCTTCCAATAAGAAAATGTCTCCACTTCTTTAACGCTTCAACACATGCATAAGCTTCATTTTCGATAGCAGGGTGTCTTTTCTCAGATTCGGAAAGTGTTCGTGAGAAAAAGGCCACAGGCCTGACTCAACGTAGCGGCTATAGCAAAATCAGAAGCTTCTGTTTCTACAATTAAAGTCTCATTCTCGTCGTTACTCCACAGAAGCGAGTTGGCTATATCAGTTCTTATTTGCTCGAAAGCGTAAACTAATTGTATGCTAAGTGGAAATGACTTACAGTCTATTAAGCATCTTATTTTTTCATAAATTTTTTTTCCTAATGCTCTTTGAAGACTTTTTGTGTCGTGTGGAATTGGCATTTCTAAAACAGGTTTAAGTCTATCATAATCGGGTTTCATAGTATTATTTTCTATTGTATAGCCTAGTATGTTAATTGATTTTTGATTATAGTGACATTTATTTTCATTTAATGTCAGTCTATATTTTTTAGCAGCATCAATAAATTTTTGTAAATTTGAGTCGTGATTCATTTGGTCTTTACCACAAATGGTTACATCATCTAAATAGGCAAAAACGCCTTGTAGATTTTCTTTTTGAATAATAGAATCAATCACCCTTTTGAAACAGGAAACTCCATTAGTGACTCCAAACGGAATACGATTAAATTGATAAAGGCGACCGCCTGCTTCAAAAGCTGTAAATGGTTTATCTGATTTTTGAATTGGCACTTGATGGTAAGCTGATTTTAAATCAATGGTACTAAATATTGTAAATTTTGATATTTTAGCAACTAAAGTTTCAATATTAGGCAGTGGATAAGCATCTAAGAGAGTGAATCTGTTTATTGTTTGTGAATAATCAATAACCATTCGACGTTTGCGATTTTCATTTTTGGTTACTAATACTTGGGCTCTCTAAGAAGATGTACTTTCTTCAATGATTCCTTCTTTAAGCAAATTACTCACTTCTTGAGTAATGAAATGTTCATCATCGTTAGAGTGTTTATGGGATTTAATAACTGTAGGATGATAATTTTCTATTAGATTAGCAAACAAAGATGGCGGCTCAACTTTCACTTCAGCAAGACAGCAAATGGAAAGTGGTGATCTTAAACCTCCAAATGTTACTTCGCCTCGTTCATGTTGTTTCATAAAATCATGACCAATAATAATATCTGTGCAAGGGTTCGAAAGAATTAAGACTTTTGTATTTTCATATTTTTCGTTTTGAATTTGAAGTTTTATAAAGCAATAACCTTTTATTTTAGATGAACACGATGTAAATGCCATTAAAACCTGTCCATTGGTTTGAAAAATTTGTATTTTGTTTTTAAGTACAAACTCGTAATCCAGAAAAGTGTCAGAGCTTCCAGTATCTAGTAAGGCTTTCGCATTAATTTTGTTAATTAATACGTTAATAATAGCTTTTGAGAGTGAACTTGGTGTTTTTGATGAAAAAGCGATAAAAAGTGCAGATGTCGGTTTTGCGGATATACTTGAAATTTTCTTAGATTTTAAACACACTTTACAGAATTGACAAACACTAATAACAATTAAGAAAACTATACAGTATGTATGATTAATAAACTAATTAGTATAACAAAACCCGAAATAGAATAATTTTCCGAACGTTTTCAGTTAATTGCCTACAATCCGGAAATAAGTTTCACTTGCATCGTGGTTTCACAATGATTTTTATATTTATCTATACATTTTTGACGAATTACAAATATTTTATTTATAAAACCTATTCTGATCAATGATTCTAATCAATCTATTCTAATCAATGATTCTAGTTTATTTCTTATGATTTGATGTTCCCAATTAAATACAGACAGTACCGTACATAGCAAAACAACATCGTTTGACGTTTGACCTTGCGCCTTTCACTTTACCCCTACTCCGCGGCCGGCTGTAACGCGACATGCGATAGATGGACGAAAAATTTTAAGGCGATGTAATGAATGTTTCACTTTAATAAACTTAGTAAAAGAAAGGGGACATAATAGATCTTTTAGGTCTCATCTTTCCAATGGTCTGATCTTCTTTCATTCAGCGTTGCTTATTTCTCCCAATATCACATTGGTGCTAATACCGCAAAAGGGTTCCGGACCCCTTTCCGGACTCATTTTCCTATGTTTCCTGGAATCCACAGAGAGGTGATACTATTGTTCTTTTCTAGTTCGTTTTTCTTGACATTCCTATGCCATTTGAGAACTGATTACAAGAACTCTATGCCTTAATGGTTTCTGGACTATCAGGCATAATTTTTAATGTTTTGGCTTCTATATATTTCATCATTATTGAATTGGGCACATGTTCCTATGGCGTGAATTTCCACTTGAAAAATGCTTGGATGTTTTCTCAAGCTTTCCTAACCCGTACACTTCTGTTTTCCCAGTATCCTTCTATTATCCTTTTATTATTTGGCATTATTTCCTAGTCTGGTAATGGTGTTGGAATTCCTTTCCTTCTTGTTATTTTATTATCTATTGAATTTCTTTATAAAGTTATACTTTTTCATCATCCTGTGAAATGTCCTGGAAATCTGATTTCTAAAAAGCGTGAAGGTTTTTTTATTGATAAGCAGAGGCGCATGAAAAACTGTCAATAGCCTACATGATATTTTTTTATCTACGACCACCATTAAAATTAAGCATTTGCAAACTCGTATAAATACGTGAAATTAAATTTTATACATACTTCTAAAGCGTGCGAAAAAGAATAATGCTGTTTAAATGGAAGTTTCATTATAACATCCAAAAGAGTGCGAAAAAGTACAATGCTTTTTAAATGGGATAATCATTATAACACTCTTTTGAATCTTGCTTCTTATTGCACGACATAGAGAGAGAGAGAGAGAGACGCATTGAAATAACGCGCGGTACTATATAACCAACGCTGCGTTAAAATTTAGAAAAATGGTCAAAAATTGTCAACATTTTGAAAAAATAGTTAAAAATTATCAAAATTTTTGAAAAATTGTCAATAATTGTCAGAATCTATCAAAAATTATTAAATATTTTAAAAAATAGTCAATAACTGTCAAAATTTTTGAAAGTTGTCAAAAATTGTCAGAATCTGTCAAAAATGGTCAAAAATTGTTGAAAATTATCAAAATTTTTGAAAAATGTTCAAAATTTTTGAAAAATTGTCAAAAATGGTCAATAATTGTTAAAATTTTGAAAAATAGTCAAAAATTGTCAAAATTTTGAAAAAATGGTCAATAATCATAAAAAACTGTCTAAAATGGTTAATAATTGTCAAATTTTTTGAAAAATGGTCAAAATTTTTGGAAAATTGTCAAAAATGGTCAATAATTGTTGAAAATTGTCAAATTTTTTGAAAAAATGGTCATTAATTATAAAAAACTGTCAAAAATGGTCAATAATTGTTAAAAATTGTCAAAGTTTTTGAAAAATCGTCAAAATTTTTGAAAAAACGTCAAAATTTTTGAAAAATGGTTAATAATTGTCAGAAACTGTCAAAAATGGTCAATAATTGTTGAAAATTGTAAAAAATTTTGAAAAATGGTCAATAATTGTCAGAAACTGTCAAAAATGGTCAATAATTGTTTAAATTTTGAAAAATGGTCAAAAATTGTCAAAATTTTGAAAAAAAGGTCAATAATTATCAAAAACTGTAAAAAATAGTCAATAATTGTTGAAAATTGTCAAAATTTTTGAAAAAATGGTCATTAATTATAAAAAACTGTCAAAAATGGTCAATAATTGTTGAAAATTGCCAAATTTTTGAAAAATCGTCAAAATTTTTGAAAAAACGTCAAAATTTTTGAAAAATGGTTAATAATTGTCAGAAACTGTCAAAAATGGTCAATAATTGTTGAAAATTGTAAAAAATTTTGAAAAATGGTCAATAATTGTCAGAAACTGTCAAAAATGGTCAAAAATTGTTTAAATTTTGAAAAATGGTCAAAAATTGTCAAAATTTTGAAAAAAAGGTCAATAATTATCAAAAACTGTAAAAAATAGTCAATAATTGTTAAAATTTGTCAAATTTTTTGAAAAATGGTCAAAATTTTTGGAAAATTGTCAAAAATAGTCAATAATTGTCAGAAACTGTCAAAAATGCTCAAAAATTGTTGAAAATTGTCAAAATTTTTGAAAAATGTTCAATAATTTTGAAAAATGTACAATAATTTTGAAAAATTGTCAAAACTGTCAAAAATTTTCAATAATTGTTAAAATTTGAAAAAATAGTCCAAAATTGTCAAAAATTTTAAAAAAATGGTCAAATATGGTCATTATATTGTGCATAAGAAACAAGCTTCTGTAGGCGGTCCGACGACCGCTCATCTTTTTCTATTTGTATATTTATTAAGTTACCTTAGATGATTTTGTGTTTTGTGTTCTGTCAAAGGTTCTGTATTTGTAACAATTTTGTACTGTCATTAGGAAGTGTGATCCGTCATCGTCATTTTGCAAAACATTTTTCAAATTTTGATTGATAAAACACTAATTGTTAAGCTAAATAAACATGGAAGAAGAATCTGATTGCACTCCTCCTGAAATTGCGTGCAATGTAACTCAAAACCTGCTTCCGGAAAGTCGAGAAAAATATACATGAAATCATATGGCGATTTTTTGGATTGGTGTAGCACTAAAAAATCAAAAATTACACGGAAAGGTATTTTTTATGTGGTCGTAGATAAAATATTGTATGATACTCATGCGTGAAAGACTTTTGCGCACTCATTGCGAAACAGTATCACTTCACGCACTTGTATCATAAATAACTATTATGAACAGCCAGTGGTGAAATTTCTTAAAATGAAAATTATATAGAATATTTTATAAAACTTCTGACAATTATACTTCGTTCCAAGATATTTCGTTTCAACGTATACCAACATGATTGATTTAAGATCAAAACCAACAACAGGTAGACGTTAATTCGATAACAATAGCGCAGTATCGTACCAGTTTCTTCGAAAAGTGAAAAGATAATGCCTAATTGTACGATTATTTTACAACTGAAATGTTTGGATGGTGAGATAATATTTGAGACTAACTTTTTAATTTATTTCTTCGAAAGACATATTTCCGAATTTTTATTTTTCAAGTTAAAAGTATTTTCGACCACCTTATCTATAAATATTTTAATCTGATTGTGTAGATATAAAAAGAGCTTTCTTTGCTTGTTTTACTTTGTTTGATCGTTAATGCACCTACCAACTTTATTTCCAATACCCTTTCATATTTACATATAATGGGATTGTAGGTATTTATGTATCAAGGGATATATGAGGATGTTATTTACAGAGGGCAACAAATTTTAATCCCGAGGAACGTAAGTCCCGAGGGATTGTTGAGTGGCCCGAGGTTGTTAACATCCAATAACTCACGTGATAGATAATTAATTTTATTTCATACAAGTGAAAATGAATGAAAGCTTTGAGAGAATTGATATTTCAGGTGATTTTTTACAAAAGGCTCAGAAAGCTAGTACCGTACTACTACCGAGAAATTCGGAAGCAAAGTATAAAAAAGAATATGACAAATTCCTGCAGTGACTGAAAGTTAACCGTATCTTTATCTCAGTATCTGTAGAGTGGGGAGGGTGAGTTTAGGCCCGCAGCACTTAGGCCACATGTGACCCATCGTACGTCCTTCCGAGGAGTTGTCCTCTTAGGTCATCGTCCAATCTGTTCTTTTCAGGAAGGTGGACTGGTCACTAGGAGACATCTCCTTTATATCGGAAGGTTAGTCCAAGACTCATCGAACACACACTCTCTTATTTACGATAACTCCGGGCAAAGACATGCCTGACAGTTTCATCTTCTTGTTCACCCATTCTGCATAGAGGTGTGTCCACTAGCTCCATAGTATGGAGGTGTTTCCTTAGTTGACAGTGGCCAGTCAGAAATTCTACTGTTAAGCGTAGGTTTTTCCTGGTCATCGCCAAATATTTCTTCAGCTCCAGCTTCCCAGGGTCGCCCAAGGTGATCCTGGCAAGACTGCATCCTTTGATTCATTCATCTCTTTAGGGATTGAGCATGGGTGTAACGCTTGGCTAGTTCTGCAATTGTCGAAGTCGTCAGGCCGTAGGTGTCATTGGGTCCTGAAATTTTTAGTCCAGCCGCTTCCCTGGCTAAAGAATCGGCAATGCGATTACCTTTACTCCTGTCGTGTCCTTTAACCCAACTCAGGATATTCTACTGAGGCGTTAGCTAGATCTTGGTGGCACTCTAATACTAGCACTGATTTAACACGTTGTCTGTTCAAGGCTAATAGGGCTTGTCTGCTGCCAGCGCAGATTGAATTTTGCCAGAAAATCCTTTTCTGGTTAGTTCTTTGGTGGCAATTGAGATACCAGCCAATTCTGTTTGAACCATGCTGGTATTTTTCCCATTCCCCACTTAATTATTGGGCTACGTGATCTGGAGTAAACCGTATTGAAAGCAAAAATATGAGTGAAACTATAATGTTGGCTTACTTTCAAGACATGGTATGTATTTATTCTTCTACGTTCTAGTCTAAGCGAATTGGTTTATTTTTCTTACAGTCTGAATCTTACAGTCCTAATTCTCTTTGGACCAAGTGGTCAATGATGAGAATTTATAATGATACAGATGGGAGTAAATTTCACGAACTGGAAGCGTTTTTCAAAAGGAAAAGTGACGGCTATGAGCCAAAAACGTCTCAAGTGTTCAGTCGGGATGATATTTTTAAATTTTTGAAGAATGCTTCTGATTAAGAAGCTTACTACATGAGGTTTATAATGCAAACTGTAACGATTGCACATTTATTTGTCTGTTTCCCAGGGAGTTCTGATTATGGGTTATTTCGGAGGCTGTAGAGGACAAGAATTTTTGAATATGAAGATTTATCACTTTGAAAATGGGGGCTCTGTTATGGTCGTTGACATTTCGGAAAGTAAAACAGTTATCCGTAAGAAATTTACAATTGTGGAAGAAAACGCGTTCTCTGCATTGGGTCTGGTGAGGAAGTATATGCCTTCGCGTCCGTCTGGTCAGGAAAGATTTTTTTTAACGTATCGCGAAATGCGTTCCACAGTTCAGCCAGTTGGGAAAAATACATTCGGTGAAATCCCAGGCAAAATTTCTAGTTTTTTGGATTTGCCGAATCCAGAAACTTTCACGGGACATTGTCTACGAAGGACTTCTGCGACTGCCTTGGTCAATGTAAGAGCAAATATAACAACATTGAAGAGGCATGGCGAAGTTCAACAGTAGTAGAAGGGTATTTGGCCGAGAGCATGGAATTGAAATATAAAACTGCAAGAATGTTGGCTGGCATGTCAGATGAAAGAAGGGAAACATCAACTTCATGTTTGACTACATTCATAAACAGTGACAACTGTTCAATGGAGAATTCTTGCTATTCGGGAAATAATTTCAGTGGAAAATTCGACAATTGTCGGTTTGTTTTTGTAAATACATTGGAGGGAATTGAAGATTTATGACTGCTTAGTATAACTCCCAGGGAGGTTATAACCATATTTATAGTAATGGTATTGAGGTGGGGGAACGATAGGAAGGAGATAATGCAAACACGATGGGAGGTGGGGCAAAGAGACTGGGAAGGTTGGAAGGAGGTTAGAGATAGGGACTAGGGAAGGGAATAGAGGTGAATGTGGGAAATCCAATGATGGGGATGGGGATACAGAGGATGTTTAGGGATAGGTACCCGATGCTAGGAGGAAATGGAGTGGGTCAAGGAGGTACGCACTACGGAAAATAACGGGGTAAGGGTGATCTGTCGGATGGAGGGATATTGTAGGGATGAGAAGAAGGTGGTGGAGTTGATGAGTCGGCTGTTTGGGGAAGTGAGGAGCGGGGACAGCATGGGACTCCACAAGCTTCAGCAGGTAGAGGTGGAGGTGCTGAAGAAGGTGGAGGCGTGGGTTAGAGGTGACGGAGAGGTAGCGGAGGTAACAATCTATACAGATGGGAAAAAGGAAAATGAGGGTAGGACTGGGGCGATAATCCTGGAGGATATCGGGAGACGTCGATCAGGAGGGGATCGAGAGGATTAAGAAGGGATTCGGGTTGATGAAAGGGGAGCGGGTGGATATACTCATAGTCTCAAGAAATAGGGAGGTGGTTATAGAGGCAAAGAAGGGGGTTGAGGTGAGGGGAATTCTGGAGGAGATGGAAAGGGTGACAGGAGCTAGGGCGGTGAAATCTGGAGGGGAAACAAAAACCATCAAGATGGTAGGGATGGAACCGTGGATGAAAGATGAAGGAGTGATGGTGAAAATAGAGAAATTGATTGGGAAAGAAACAAAGGTGATTAAAGTGGTAAGGGAGAGGAACGGGATGAAAATGGCGGTGGTGAAGGTGGAATGGGAAAAAGCGGAAGCCTTACTGGGAAAAAGGGAGATTAGATTAGGGTGGAACAACGTAACTATTGTAGAGGGTGGAGAGGAGGGCAGATGCTTTGGATGTAGGGTGAAGGGGCACAAAGTAGCAGGGTGTATGATGAAGGGAATCAAGGAGAGGAGTCAGTGCTGGTTAAGTAAGAGCGATGATCACATGACCAGAGACTGTCGGCAGGCCTTCATTTATAGGTTATGTGGGGAAAGGGGACATAAGCCACTGGAGATAGAATGTAGGAGGGGGAGGAAGGAAGTAAATGGAGACGAATGAAAAGGGGAAGGAAAAAATGTTAGGGACCCTCTGGACCCCTCAGAGGGGACGAGTCTGGTCATATAGGAGGAAGGGGAGAGCAGTGCGTGGGAAGAAGGAATGAAGTGGATGGATGGAGGGTGTTACAGATAAATTTAGGGAAATGCAGGATAGTGCATATTTGATGAAGTGATTTTTAGGAGGGAAGTGGATGTGGTGTGTGGATCCGAGGTAAATGCTAGATATCTGGGAAAGCAGAGAAGCGGGGATGGATTATGGACGATATAGGAGAGGCAGGAATAAGAGTGGTGGGGGATGAGCTGAGGACGGATGAAGTGAGGAAGGGAAACGGATGGGTGATAGTGCGAATGGGAGACATGGTGGTGTACAGTGTGTATGTAAGCCCAAATGTCAGCCCGGAAGAATATGAGAGAAGCATGACAGGATTGGAGGACGATCTGAGGGTGTCAAAAGGAGAAAGGTGACGGGGAACTTCAATGCTAAGAATACTGTATGAGGGGGGGGGGGAAGAAAGCGGACAGGAGAGAGTAGATCCTGGAGGAAGTGTTGACTTCCAACGGGTTGGTGGTGCTAAATAATGGACTACTGCCCAACTTCGTGAGGGGTGACGGGGGTTTGTCATTCATAGATATAACAGCATGTGACGAATGGCTGGGGGAAAGAGTGAGTAGTTGGAGGGTGCTGGAGGATGGGGAAAGCTTGAGCTTACTTAGGTATGTGGGGTCGGATATAAATAAAGGAAGAAAGGGCTCAGTTCTTGGACCGACGCCCTGGAAGTGTGTGTTTGTTGAGGTTTGTGGGATAATGTGGCCATTATTAAACTACATCTTTTTCATTTAAGACATGTTTTGAGAACATCTGCCAATTAGATGTAATAAATCAAAGCGTATTCGGTGGGCCACCCTGTATGTTTCAACAATTTAATTTGTTCAATTCCAATGATTAAATAAAGGTTGAACTTGGTTTTGAAAATTAAGTGTTTTTTTTTCATAAAATAAATTTTATTTATGTTTTAAACATTTTACCGACTACGAATCTGTTACAGTTTACTGTATAATGGGGGTTTTATAAACTTTTATTATTGAATCCTTAAGACCAGAATCTGAGCCAAGGAAATATTGTGAAACGTTCTTTACATAATACTCCAGAGATATAATTTATGTATATTAAAATAGATAAAATTAAATTTCCAATGTCACCCAAGACACTTACAATAGCTGTATATAGCTGATAATCCTCTTTTAATAAATGATTTCCCTGAAAAGACGTCGCTATAAAAGCCATTTACTTCTCGAAAAAACCATTTATCATACTTCATTCATTTAGAAGAACTTTTCAACGCTATAAAAATATACTTAAAATTTTGTTGGAAAATGAAGTAGCTATTAATATACAAAGTTAATAATTTCAAAGTTGAATTGATATAATCCCATTATCTCAAATTGGGACGGCGCGTCCCATTATAAATGCCGTTACTGGCATTTAAAATGTATCGTTGTACTTTAAAATGCTAAAATTGGCTCACCTTTCGCCAATCAATATTTTCATGCTCTAAAAATCTTAACGCGCAATATCTAGTACATGAAACAGTAAGGAATGTTGAAAAGAAGGGAATGGTCAATTTAAATTTGTAGGAATTCTCGAACAAGATGGAAGTGTATAAAAATTAAAAACACACCATCCTGATAAATGCATTCCATTCAAGCATGAATTTTTTAGGTTGTTTATGAGTTAATTACTATAAAAAACAACAACGCAGTCGACAAAGTTTTTTAATTACAAAAGATGCGGTAAATTGATTATTTTATTTTACTGACAATCTCTCAAGAGCCTTCACAGATCCACTCCAGTTTCGCACTAATCCCTCTTTTCCGGTGGGATTATGACGCCAATTTACGTCACCCACTTTGATTATGCGGCAAATTCGTGAAACTCTCATTAATTCAGTCGTCTTCATTGTCAGGTGCTTTTTTCCAAAGCAACGAATCTGTTGTCTTTTTGTATCGATTTTAAATTTGATATTGGAAGCCACAACGCATTTTCAAAACTGAGTAATCAACAATAAAATAAATCTTAATCCATTCCACCTCTCTTTTATTCTCAGTAGCCTGTGAATTAGTTCAATCAAGTTTAAGTTGGTCCGAAGATATTTGTGTCAAATCAACGTGGCAATCTTAGATGTAAATTTTATTACAGATTACTACTTACTCTTTATTCGAATCGCACCTTCGCTATGGTTATCCTTTTCTAGAGCAAATTCTAACTCTTCCAGCTCTATTCATTTTGGAATCCGTGTGTTTGGTTCGAAAACATTTTCACAATTTAACTGATAGACCAATCAATAGTTACCCCAATAGAAGAAAAGTTTTCGATATTTATTTAATAATGCCCACCTCTGATCTGGTGAAAAATTCCATCACCTTGAAAGCCAAAAAATTATCAGCTTTGGAATTAAAAGTGACAAATAATATTAATGTTTTCACCTATTTACATTTACGATAATAAAGTACACAGAAAATTCCGAATAAAAGTATACCCACCTAGGCAGAGCCTCTGTGCATGAGTTTAACGTATTGACTATAATTAACACACATGGTGGAGCTAACTTAGAGTAATACATGTATATCTACACATATACTGGACGGCACTGGATTGGGAGAAGAGGTAGTATTGAATGGCCTCCAAGGTCACCAGATTTGTCGCACCTTGATTTTTTTGTGGGGATACCTCAAAAGTATAATCTACGAAACACAACCAGTCTCTTTAGAAGATTGGCGTCAAATTGTCGGGGAGTGCCATCGAATCATTCCGGAAATTCTTCGAAATGTGCGAGAACGTTTCGAACAAAATCTTTATTACTATATGGACGTGGGTGGTCATCAATTTGAACATTTAATTTAACTAAGAATTAAGTAAACAACTAAACATAATTTAAACATTAAAATATAATTCATTAAAAACGAATTTTACAATTTTAACAATATAATATTCTTGTTTTGTACATACAACAATCAATCAACTTACTATCTTTACTGCAGCTCACATCATTACTAGCAGATGGAACTATTTCAGGCTCTAAAATACAATATATCAACAATTAGAACCTAATTTTGTTGCATTTGTTGAATACATTTTTTCAGTATAAAAGGAGAAATATTTATAAAATACATACCTATAACAATATCTTCTTCTTCGAATGGTCGCCAAAAAGCCATAATTTTGATAATTACCAACAAAATAGTCTTGATCAATAGAATAATTCTAATCACCCAAAATCTTAATCACAGAAACAGCTAACAGATATATAATTCTTATTCAGAACACCATGTCTCGTAAATAACAATAATGGACTGAGCCTACTCTGCGCGTCCATGTGGACTCGCAGTTGAAGTAAATTTTGCAATGACCAATCGGAAGCTACATTGCGCCAATGAGAATCAATTGTTCGGTTGTGGGTGGGTCAAGACTATAAATGATTTATGGCTTTTTTCGGGGGGGGGCTTTTTAATCCTCACAGAGACCTTGCCGTACACTGATATTTTAACATAAAACGATGCAAATTAATTTTACTCACAACTATTCATTGGTTTGAATCTAAAATTATAAAAAAATAGTTTATGTAAAAAAAGTAGTAGGTTTTTCTGTCATTAATTGTTTTTAAATAAATGTTATGAATTATTTCTCATTGTCATTAGTGAAAGGTGTTAACTGTAATTAGTTGCTTTTAAAATTTAAATATGTTTACCGAACAGGAAAGAATAATGATTCGTATGATGAGAGGTTACGGTGATCGTAAAAGAACTTATGATGAGGTAGCTTACTTATTTAATGATTCGTATCCAAATCGCAACCAAATTACCAAAACTGCAGTTTGGAGGATTGTGAAACTTTTTGAAGAAGTGGGTTCAAATAAAAATCGCCCTAAAACCGGCCAACCAAAGACCGTAACTAATGATGAAAAATCCTTGGACGTTATGCAAAGTTTTGTAGAAAATCCTTTTACATCCATTCGGAAAACTGCATTAGAACATGACGTTAGTGTGGGATCCGTCACAATTGAAATCACTAGAGAATGGCACACCCCAGGTATTAGTCATGAGTGTAACACTTTTTCTAATAGCAATAAACAGCGTGTTATCCAATATAAATTACACTATAAATTTGCCTATTTGCCGATGACTCAGTAATTTCTATCGAAAGCAAAAATTTAGATTTCATGAAAACCGCTATGCAGCAGCAAATTTACCAATTGGAGATTTGTTCCAGAGAAACTAGATTTACCTTCTATATCTCGAGAACAAAATGTCCAATGTTTTCTAAATCTCCTTTGCTGGTTTATCCCAGCTTGAAATTATATAATGAAAACCTCCACTTTCATGGAAATCTTACATTTCTTGGAGTCATTCTGGACTCAATAATCTAATTACTAAATCTACCAATGGAATTCATATATTAAGAGCATTATCGAATAAAAATTGGAGTGCTGATTCTGTCTGTCTACTTCGCCTATATCGTGCCATAATAAGGTCTCGCCTGGACTACAGCTGTGGAGCATACACCTCAGCTAAACAAAACCTTCTAAATCGCCTCAACTCCGTTCAAAACTCTGCAATCCGAATCTGCCTTGTGGCTTTCCGCTCAAGTCCTATTGACAGTCTGCTATGTGAAGCTTCTGAACTTCCCCTACATCTTCGACGTTATTATCGTACACCGCATATGTATCCTCAAATCTAACTCATCCGGTATATCAAAATGCACTGTCAAATCGTTTTAGCTCCGAGTATCTATACAAAAAGAAAACGAATTGATCTCCCTCTATAAGAGAGAATAAATAGATCTCTAATCTTATTTGATATCTCCATTTCTCCAACTTTTCCGCTGAACATTAATCCCATTCCTCCCTGGCTAACGAAACTTCCGTAATGCGATACTTCCTTATCAAATTTCAACAAATATGAAACAAATCAAACTTTAATAAAAACAGCACTTCAAGAAAAAGTGTCCAGACTTAGTGAATACTCAGAAATCTACACAGATTCCTCGAAAATTGAAAAGGGAAAAGGAGTAGGAATTTCAGTTATTATTCCCAGTGCCGTCATTAAAATTAGGCTACCAGAAATGGCAAGTGTATACTCTGGAGATCTGTATGCAATATTTCAAGCCCTTATATATACAAAAAACCACGAACCAAGTCATTTTTTGATCATTACGGACTCTCTAAGCTCTCTTGAAAGCATTCTCCAAATGTACTCCTCGAATTCCCTAGTACAAATTATCAGAAGAGAGCTGTTCAATCTACAAGAAGCTTATAAAAATATTCGTTTTTTATGGGTTCCGATAATCAGAAACGAAAAGGCAGATCTTGAGTGTTTGGTTTGTAGCTTATTGTTCGTAAATTATAAATATTTTCGAAATTTGAAAAAAGATCCTTGAAGAGGAGGAAATTTAGTAAAAAAAAAGTTCAAACTCCCGGAACTGTACCTCCATTATTTATAATTTGAATTTAACGCTGGAAATAGCCCTCAGCGCGCCATTTTTAGGTTGCGCGCATGGCCTCGAAAGCAAGTACGTCACTTAAAATTTTTTTTGAAGTACTTAAAGTTAATTGAAAAATCTAAAAAAATTATAGTATAATCTAAACACTTTGAAGAATTGATTCCCGTTGGAATTTTTCATAAAAACAAATTTTTCAATATGCTAGTCGATTGTTAATTAACAAAAATTTTTAAAACTTCCTTCATCGTTTTAAACTAAAAAAAATATTTAAATAATCGCCGTAAAATTATTTCGCTTTGTGGAGCTCTTTCTATATACATACAAAACAAGATTGCGTCATCAAAGTTTCAAAAAATGTTAATACTTTGTTTATAATAAGTAATGTAAGTTAGCAAAAAATGGCAAATCAGTCATTTATTGTTAACTTGAAAAAATTATTATAAACAAAGTATTATTATTTTTGAAACTTTGATGACGCAATCTTCTTTTGTATGTATATAAGAAGAGCTCCACAGAGCGAAATAATTTTACGGCGATTATTTAAATATTTTTTTTAGTTTAGAACGATGAAGGAAGTTTGAAAACATTTTGTTAATTAACAATCGTGGAGCATATTGAAAAATTTGTTTTTATAAAAAATTCCAACGGGAATCGATTCTTTAAAGTGTTTAGATTATACTATAATTTTTTTAGATTTTTCAATTAACTTTAAGTACCTCAAAAAAATTTTAAGTGACGTACTCGCTTTCGAGGCCATGCGCGCAGCCTAACAATGGCGCGCGGAGAGCTATTTTCAGCGTTAAATTAAAATTATAAATAATGGAGATAGAGTTCTGGGAGTTCGGACTTTTTATTGGAAATATCCTCCTCTTTAAGGATCTTTTTTCAAATTTCGAAAATATTTATAATTTACGAACAATAAGCTACAAACCAAACACTATTTTTTGAAGGTGTTTAATTGTTTATAACTTCTGGAATTTTTTATGTGCCAATTTAATTATGTGGCACAATGATCTAGACATTATTCCGGATCGAATGAGCTAAACCACATAATTTTAATATCAGTATGTAGAATTTGGGTAACAGCGACAAAACTTCAAATATTTGCTCACTGATATATGAAATCGTATTTAAAACCTTCGTACGGTATCAACTTGAATTCGTTGGGAATGTAACTTTTTTTCTATATTTTGATTTATCCGAAATAACGAAGCTTATCAAAGTGCCACAGCAGTTGTTATGAAGTGAGCACAAAAAAACAATAAACGTTTTATCTCCTAACTTTTGATATATCACCTTCCAAATCACTTTAATAAACAACAGAACAAAAAATGTGAATCTCATGAATATCAAAGGTAAATATAAAATGAATGGGAATTTTAGTAGGTGTAAAATATAATCCAGAAAAATTGAAAACGCGTATCGAGAAAGAAACATGAGAACTGACTGTGCACAAAAATATTGAAATATAATATGAACACCAACAATAGGTGAGTAAATTGAAGGCATTGTTTTGAAAAATAACAAAATTATGAATAAATCGATAAAAGAAAAAATATTTTTCCAGGTAAAACTTCGGAGTGTTGAAAACCAAATGAGAAACAAACAATTATTGATTTCAATTTCATGATTTTTCTGTAATTTAGGAATAGTGTTTTGGAAAATAATAGAGAACTACATACAATTTCCGATGTTCTGATTTTTGTGTTCGGTAGAGTTCGCGACCCTCAGAATTTCGTAAAAATTTTGTATTTATTAGAAATCCCTATTGCTATAGAATAGTTTAAAATAGAAAAAATTCCTGCATGATCCACTTTTGAAAAATACTGAAAAACAGCCATTTTTTTTATTTCTGACATAAAAGTCACTTAATTTGACAATAACGTCTAGTTGGCAGTTGGTCACAACTTTTAGAACAAGCATTGGATGGACTACCTTTGCCAGTTCTCACTTCCGTAACTCGTTATGGCTTGTAAATCCTTCACCCAAGACTTTCGATTTTTTTACTGAAAAACTTGTGGTGAATCGAGGATTCCTAATTAAAAATCCAAAAAACGATATTTTTTCATCACTTCAACGATCACTATCTCCCCTTTTTGGAGAACTTCATGTATTGGATATTTTTTCGAAAAGAATTAGGGGAAACTACTATGATTCTCAAGACATTTACAATCTCCCTTCCTCTCCACGAACCGATTATAACCCGACCAACAGTCCCAAATAATTGTATTGGAATTGTGATGAAATGTTTAGTACCGAACTAGTATAATTAGGAATAACATACCTCTCGCAAATATAATAGTATCAGAAAGATTCAACACATATCTCTTCCCGACCTATAGCACTATCAAAAAATGGGAAAAACAAAACAAATAAGAAAATAATAAGAATGGGAAATAATATACCTTCAATAATAACGATTTGTAGTGCCCCTCGTATAATTAAGTAGGTTATTCACGAAATAGCTTAATTAACACTTTTATAATATTGGATAGATATGTTTATCAACAATGATATAAGAGTGTTAGTAAGCATAAATATATAGTTTTGATTAGGACGACACATGACTTGATATTTTATAATTATAATTATAACTCAAATAATATTTTTGTGAAGGAATTATGAAAAACAGTTGTAAAAAACGCAAAAACATCTTTTTTTTTATTAATATCAACTCAAATTAAATTGACTAAATTATTAAATAACTGAATAAGATAAATAAGAAATTGTAGTTACGGAAAACAGATTGGAATTACTTTATGAACAATGTATAGTAGTAAGATTATAAAACATTTTTTATTTATTTTTATCTTTTTGTACATTTTATTTTTCGAGTGTGTGTGTACACTGTACAGTATACATTAATTTTAAATATTTTTCATACAATACATTATTTAGTTTTAAGAAAGGTTTTACAAGGATAATTTTTCGATTTTTTCTTCGAAATATTTTTTTTAGAATTGGTTTTCGATTTTTTCTTCGAACTATTTTTTTAGAATTGGTTTATTTCCATGAAATTTTTTTTAGGAGTGTTTTATTTTTTAGAATTATACATTTTTTTAATTTTCAATTTTTCACCTGTATAATTGTATCCCAGACATTTTTATAATATACATGGTAAATTGATATTGGTATCTATTGGAGGCGTCATACTGATATCTTATCACACGTATTAAATATGTACAATTCATATTATTATTTTTATTATTAACTATTAGTAACTGTACATCATAATCAAAACTTTTACGCGTTTTAGAACACCCTTACATAAATGGTTTAAGAAGACTGGCCAACCCCAAAACCATTCTTCCCTCGTATAATTTAGTAGGTCATTCACGAAATATCTTGAATAACACTTTTATAATATTGGATGGATATCAACAATGATATAAGTGTTAGTAAGCAAATATATATATATATATATATATATATAATAGGTTTTATATATCTTAGGGATTCCGTCGTAAGGAGGGCTGAATTAAACTCTTATTTACTACCCAACGTTTCGAAAATTTTTATTTTCTTTTTCAAGGCTGAAATATGAACATTTTTTTGGTAGGTATATCTTTTGTAGAATAATTTTTTAAAAACTTACGTGTAAAGTGAGTCAATAATTTACAAAACTAAACTTCTTATTCAGCAAGTAAAACATTCTTTGTATGTAAGAAATTTCATATAATACATTGAAGGCACTATTTTGATGTGGAATGTCAAAACTCAAGTGACATTTTTTAATATTTTTCAAGATTGAGTAATAACAGAGTTGTTGTGACTAACTTAATAACTTAGAAGACAGTCTTGATTAATAGTACCATGACTTGTCACTTAATCATGATCCTATTAAAGAAGGAAGTCATATATATATTATCTATTCGCAATTGTTAAAAAGACACAGTTGTGAGACAATTTACTCTCACTAATTACCTCACTAAAACATCAAGATAACAATAGCAAATGTAGTATGTACAAAACAAGCCTGTTATAACTTATTAGGTAGATGTTTATCGTTATAAATCTGAAATATCAACAATTCTACTATTATTATGGTGATTGTCTAATGAAAGAAGATATGCATAAGTGTGATTTACATGGTTGCTTTCTCTTTTTTTGTTCAATGAATTTTCATTTATCATAAAAGATCCTGCCTAGAAATGTTTGAGACCGCTCTAGATGAAAATTCATTGAACAAAAAAAGAGAAAGCAACCATGTAAATCACACTTATGCATATCTTCTTTCATTAGACAATCACCATAATAATATTAGAATTGTTGATATTTCAGATTTATAACGATAAACATCTACCTAATAAGTTATAACAGGCTTGTTTTGTACATACTACATTTGCTATTGTTATCTTGATGTTTTAGTGAGGTAATTAGTGAGAGTAAATTGTCTCACAACTGTGTCTTTTTAACAATTGCGAATAGATAATATATATATGACTTCCTTCTTTAATAGGATCATGATTAAGTGACAAGTCATGGTACTATTAATCAAGACTGTCTTCTAAGTTATTAAGTTAGTCACAACTCTGTTATTACTCAATCTTGAAAAATATTAAAAAATGTCACTTGAGTTTTGACATTCCACATCAAAATAGTGCCTTCAATGTATTATATGAAATTTCTTACATACAAAGAATGTTTTACTTGCTGAATAAGAAGTTTAGTTTTGTAAATTATTGACTCACTTTACACGTAAGTTTTTAAAAAATTATTCTACAAAAGATATACCTACCAAAAAAATGTTCATATTTCAGCCTTGAAAAAGAAAATAAAAATTTTCGAAACGTTGGGTAGTAAATAAGAGTTTAATTCAGCCCTCCTTACGACGGAATCCCTAAGATATATAAAACCTATTGAATTATCTACCGTCAAGAATTCCCTTTTGTTTATTTATATATATATATATATATACTGAAAAGCGATAAACGCATGTGATCGTTGCTGATCAATTAGGACACAAACAGACAAATACTATTGAGGTTAGCAGCAAAAAAGGAAAAAGTGTACTCTTTTTAAATTTCCAAGCTTTCGTAAATCTTTATTTACATCATCAGGGAACTACAAAAGTGAGAAAAAACATAAATTACAAAGCGGTCCGCTACAACAGTTTCATAACTTACGTTAATCGAGAATGATTCCTTGATCTTAACATTGGGAAAAGTGTATATATATATATATATATATATATGTCTAACTATTATTGTGGGGGATGCGGCAATGTGAATAAGTGAACTCTTTTTAGTTTGTTCTGAGCTTTCGGTAATTTATTATCACCATTATCAAAGAACTACAAAAGATACATTTATAGATATTTCAACAGGTATAAATAAATTTAGTTTAAAAGTAAAACATTAATTACTTACAACTAAGCGAGGTTAATCACAATATCTATATATAATATGTATAATATGGAGAAAAAACATGGTATAAGATATAATTTTCTTTTTCAAGAAATTAAATTAAAAATAAAACTATCAAAATTGACATTACGACATCGATGTTAATTTTTAGTAGTCATAGAAATGTCTTTAAATATGTTTAGTATATTAGCAAGTGAAATAATAGTTGGTAAGTTAATATAAAGGAACAGAATTCTCATCTTCAATATTTGAATTTTTTGTTTTTTTGTCAAAAGATAATAAATAGCTATTTATTATCTTTTGACAAAAAAACAAAAAATTCAAATATTATCTTCAAATATTATCTTTTGACAAAAAAACAAAAAATTCAAATATTGAAGATGAGAATTCTGTTCCTTTATATTAACTTACCAACTATTATTTCACTTGCTAATATACTAAACATATTTAAAGACATTTCTATGACTACTAAAAATTAACATCGATGTCGTAATGTCAATTTTGATAGTTTTATTTTTAATTTAATTTCTTGAAAAAGAAAATTATATCTTATACCATGTTTTTTCTCCATATTATACATATTATATATAGATATTGTGATTAACCTCGCTTAGTTGTAAGTAATTAATGTTTTACTTTTAAACTAAATTTATTTATACCTGTTGAAATATCTATAAATGTATCTTTTGTAGTTCTTTGATAATGGTGATAATAAATTACCGAAAGCTCAGAACAAACTAAAAAGAGTTCACTTATTCACATTGCCGCATCCCCCACAATAATAGTTAGACCTAACTAGTATCGGCAACGAACTATTTCCTATATATATATATATATATATAGTTTTGATTATGACGACACATGACTAGACATTTTAGAAATATAATTATAACTTGAACTCTACTGAGAATAGTAAAGACTAAATAGATGAAGCTGAAGCTCAACTTGTGTTCTACTTATCTCCCCGTTATTACCGAACCTTACAGACTAATAGTTACCGAACACCTCAAAAGAAAATTCCATTGAAAAATATTTGTCACAAAATTACTTCAACTTAAAGAAAATCGACACTATCTGACAACGCCGTTAAATGAATCACCTGATCACACCACAATTCTAATTTGTGACCCTTGTTACTTAGACAAGTTTCCATTATAGAATTGTATAACCCATAATTGTCAAATGGAAATGATTTTGCTTAGAACTATTTCTAAATATTTACAAAATTTAAGTATTTTCTGTTTTTTATTCAAAATACTATTTAATTTATTTTGAGATAATAACCCATGGAGACTAGACAAGGAGATCGAACTCTTATAGGAAAATTGACAAAACCTGTCCTCAAAATCGTCTATCTAAGCATTTTGTTTTTTCACCGCGGCGTCGCGCATTGTAGGTCTTGCACCATTTTAAAACTGTCACAATAACCTTACTTTTTATATCTGACAATAGGTGAATAGTAAACATTAAAAATTAGAAAATTGAAATTGTTATAATGAAAATTTATAATGCGTTGTTAAAAATTGCATTAGTGGTAGTGCTGGTGATATAAGACGAAGACGTGAGCTGAATTTGAAAAATCCACGATTTTTTAAAGTACCAAAGATAATTAAAAATATTCAAATATAAATGAAGTAGGAAGGAATATTTATTGTGATAGACTAAAATTATATACCTTAGTAAAAATATAAATACATTATTTTACGACGAAACGATCACAATTTTCGATATTTTTGAAAACGAGGATAAAAACGGATTTCCATTTTTATGACCTAACCTCACTTACCACACTCGCAAACCGCGAACTGTCAAAAAAGCTAGCAACCAATAAAACATCATGATCTCGAGTTTTATGATTGGCTGTTATTGTTCGGCCGTCAGATGTTTTGGTGCAAGATTTTAAGTGGCGCCCTCTATCATGACCAGAAATTGGAATACATGGAGTTCGATCTCCTTGTATAGTCTTCATGTAATAACCTTTGAAGTTTAAAGTGAAAATATATATCATTTATTATTATTGTTATCATTTATCAAAAAATGGACTATTTTAAGAGCTAAACTTGTGAATTTCTAATTAATGATTCTCTTATTCACTGATTTATAGATCAAAAGTTGAACTAGCATTATAAATTTGTACATACAATATAAAAAACAGAGCTGACTAAAACACCTCTGCCTACGCTAGACTCCGTTTCACATAAGAAGAAGCCACTTGAAGTTTGCCAACTGACTTGCGCAGTAACCAAAATCGTTCTTGTTTATCTATGTGGCCTCGTAACGACCACTTCATGCTACAAACGATTTTCATGCCGACATCCATTTTATTATTGACATTTGAGGTTGTGTTTGAAACAATCATTTACTGTCAAATTGGTTTTTGAATATTTTAAGACGTTTAGCTAGTTTATCTGTGAGTATTGTATGTTTTATTTGATCTAAAACCATGCCTCCTGAAAAACTTGTTGGTGTTAAAGGAAAAATTATCCACAGTCAAGGCCGACAGGTTCTTAAAAACGTTGCAACTTTCATCGAGTCCGAAAATGTGAAAACGTTACGCTACTGATTTGAAGTCGAATGTCCCTTTTACAATATGGCGCTGGTTTTGACAAGTTCGCGCATACGACTGCAACTTCAGGTGAGTTCTTCTTACGTGAAGCGGAGTCTATCAAGGTTAATTTTAATTTGAACCGTCAAAACATTGTCCGTTGTATTTAAGCACCACAGTTGTTGCAATCTGGCAACTGCGCTTGCCAAGATTTCGAAAGTTTAAAAATAATTTGAATCCATTGTCAGTGAACTACTACTGAAGTGCCATAAAAGCATTAAAGTGGCGCTTTCTGACAACCCTCTCAGCTGGATATACCTATAATATCTATTTATTGCGATATCCCGTACCCATCTAATTTCAAGTCGTTAGGACACAAAACATTTAGGTATTTATTGTACTTAACTTCAACAATACTCTTTCAACCGGATGAACCCAAAATAGAAGTGTTATTCTATGAATCTAAAATAAAGATATCCAACTTTCTAAAAGAACAATGAAATAGTAATCTGAATAAAAGTGAAAATACTTCGCTCGAAAAGAACAGTCATCATCCCTCGTTCGAAAAGAACACATCTATCAACAAACCCAAGCTGATCGACTTTAGATCAGTTTGTTAACTTAATCTTAATAAACAGGGAAAATTACGATTTTCACCTAAATATTTATATCAACCTATCGTGTTACGACGCGAACTTACAAGTGCTAACTAAACGTGTGACTTTCAATAGTAACTGGAGAAATATACATTTTTACGAGCATCCTTAGAAACTGTGAATAACTGTAACTATTCAACTATCAACTCGCTGTAGTCAATTTGTTGCCTTTCTGCCTTAGTAGCAATTTTTTGTAAGCTGATTTACGTGTTATATTTTGTCGTGATTTAAGTGTTTATTATAACGTTATTTAAAATTACGACTGGTCCTTCATTTAAAAACCTATCGAAGAAAACACAAAACATCATTCCTTTTGTGTATCAGTGAACGACCGCATACAGTCCACTTTTTAAAAATCTAGTTCATTCTACAACAAGAGTTTTAAAATATTTTATTGAAATACATGAAATTAACTTAATTAAACCTGATAATTCAGACAGATAGTGAAAATGAGATGTCTTGTACACCTCCTGATATGCAAGAAGATATGCACCTCAAAGATTGCCAGTATAAATTGATTGCTTATGCTGATAAGTACAAATAACTTAAATAATCCTATCAACATTAGGAATTAAAGAAAATTTTGAAAAAAAGCAAGTATTTTTTTCTATTGAATATTCAAATAAATTCTTTAGTGACGCTTCTGATGATAAATATCTTAAAAAAAGGTAACAAATCTTTTACAGATTGCGACAATCCCTTTCTTACGCTGCGACTTTTACAAGTACGACAAGGAAAATATGAACAAAACTACGTGAAAGAGAGAGCCCAGCGATCAGTCGTCCCCTCTACAAAAACAGTTGGGCGTGTATTTAGTCCCCTCCTATTTATTTTAACTGTTGTGTTGCCCAATGTACTTATCTGTAAAAAGTATTCCTAATTTTTGTCTATCGTTGTTTTAAAATTTTCAACGGCATTTCAAGCGGCAACAATGTTAAATACCAATAATTGATAAATTCGAAAGCAGTGTACGGATTTTATTTATTGCAGATTGTAATTTGTCCTAATTTTTCTTGAACTCCATTATTTTATTCTTATTTGTGTTGATCTCACTTATTTTCCAAGACTCAATATTACCAATCTCGATTTTCTCCCACTAAATACACCGTTATCCGGTGTTAAAAGTCAAATGCAAAATAAGTTATTTATTACTTAGAAAGTACCAAACATTCTAAACTGGCAACGCTGCAGCAGAGACTGACGACTCCCCACTCTGTGAGTAGGTTCACTGGGTTCAGTAGTTTCCCAACATGGAAGGAGTGAGGTTGTTAAATAAATAAAAAAATACACTCGTTATTACGTAACCTGTACATCTTAAAATTCATTTTTGTCAACCTGATCGTTTCTGACCAAACTGACAATTAATTTCTAATTACAATGGGATATTAATTTAGCCATGGTAATTTGAAAATAAAACATTTATTCTTGAGATGAAAATAATAGAGTAATTGGGTATAAAAAACTAAAGATCCACTCCATTATTAAATTGAATTGAAAAAATAAAATAAGTAGGTACTTATTCTAAACATAAAATATGAACTTCTTGAAAAAATTAAACTAAAAATCCGTTCTAAAGGTAAACATAATTTTAATGAATTTAGTGCTCAAATAAACCACCTTGCTGTGCCAGGCAATAACCAAATCTGTCATAAAGATTTGATCTCATATCTCTAAGATTATTTGGCGTAATGCTCGCACAAACGTGCTGTATTTTCACCCTCAATTCATTTAAATTATTAGCTCTTTCAAATTCATGTTGATAAATGCTACTTTTCAAAAATCCCCAAAGAAAAAAATCATTTGGAGCTAGTTCAGGTGATCTTGGAGGCCAGTTACTTGTACCATTAGTACTAATAATTCTGTCGGGGGATGTAAACCTTAAAAATTCCATTACTATCCTTGAATTATGGACTGGACAACCATCTTGTTGAAACCAAATTCTGTTGAGATCAACATCGGGTATAAGGAGAACTGCAGGAATTACATGATTTTGTAATAACTCTAAATGTTTGGCGGAATTTAAGTTCACCTCAATAAAAAAAGGACCTATAATGTGGTCACCTAAAATACCCGTCCAAACATATAGCTTCTGCGGATACAGTGTTCGGATTGGAATGCTTTTCCCGAGACCAATATCTTGTGACGGATGGATTGTGTTTTTGATGTAATGAAAAGGTTGACTCATCCGTAAATAAAATATTTTTTAAAAAGTTCTCGTCAGCATTTTGACGTTCCATCATTTCTTCACAGAAATCCATTCGTTTGATATTGTCCTCGGGAAAAATTTCCTGCGTTGTCTGAACCTTGTAACAATGGTACCCGTTCCGTTTTAAAATATTCTGTACAGTTCTCTTATCCATGCAATTTGTCTTGAAGAACAAGGTTGTCCTGTTTCAACCGCTAAACAAACATTCAATTCTCTAGTTTGCCTTTCATCGTTTATCGGTCGATCGATTGTATCTTCCCTCGCTTGGCATTTTCTACATTATGAAACACATCCATATTTCTCGAAATTATTAATTATGTTGAAAATTGTTGTTCGTGAAGGAATTGGGCGATTTTCAAATGCCGCAATAAACAAATTTACTATTGTATCAGCCGAATGACCTCCAAAATACCATTTTATAATTTGCACTTTTTCGAAGGTTTCGTATTTTGATGTGGGCATTGTAAAATGTTTTATTTTCCAATACAACGGCGTGCGCTAACAACCAAGGTCTGTAGCGAAAAGATCACATACGTTTAAATGTGAGTTCTCTATGTAAAGGACACTGTTGCCGGATGAAGGTGTTTAATTTTACCTACTAGTGTATGAGCTCGAAAAAAAGTTAACGATAACGTGACAAAAATATCATTTTTACAAATTAATATGAGCTTCTGGCAACAGCGGTTGAACTAGTGGGGCGATTTCACACGCAAAACTGTTTTTGGTAGAGGGGACTGAATACACGCCCAACTGTATTGGTAGTGGGGACTGATCGCTGGGCTAACAAGTCTTCTCTTTCTTTCACGTAGTTTTGCTCATATTATCCTTGTCGTACTTGTATAAGTCGCAGCGTAAGAAAGGGATTTTCGCAATCTGTATATGAAGTATATGAGTACAGTGCAAAAACCAGGTTTGTCACATTTTTATGAAAAACGAGATATAGGTGCCATTTTGTAGGCAAATTCTTGTACTGTATAATGTAGACTGGTTCTAATATACAGGAAAAAACGGGATTGTTCATTCGTACATGGATAAAACAGGATATGTCCACATAAACACAACAAAAGCAAGCTAAGAAGTGTGTAACTTTGTTTGTGGCCTTAAAAACTTTTTTGATGAATAATAATGGATGATTCGGTAGAAAAATTGAAAAGGATGATATTACAAAAAACAATAAGGTGTAATCCCTAATATTGTGGTAATATTTTTTGTATGTTCCGACCATATGGCCACATATGTTTGGTATTGCCGCCAGCATTCATATGTGCTGCAGACAATTGACGCACGATTGCTGGCTGATCGAAAATACTCTGCAATATTAGTTTGTTTCGGTGTTTTTATGTTGTTGTGAAAACTTCCGAGCTTAAAATAGTAATTATGCGCCAAGGTAGAAAAGTGAGGTATCATTGTCGAGGTCCATTAAAGACCGAGAAGCGAAGCTTCTCGGTCTTTAATGGATCCGAGACATTAATACATTTTTCTACCGTGGCTCATATAGCATTTTTTTCACTACTTCACTACTGGCATTTTATTTTTTTAAATATTAGTTTGTCGACTCCCGTTTCACATGACATGACAGCTGTGCACAAGTTAACCTCACATTCTATTAAATGGATTGATATTTAGTTATAATCAAGTAGGCTCTGTATTTTTCTACCTTGGTTAATAATGAACAACTTTACTACCTCAACAAAAGTCAATAAAGCTAGGTTTAGAGGCTAGTAGTGAAAAATTAATGTTTGGTCTAATAATAGTTATTTGAGTATAAAGAGCGTGAAGTAACAGATTGCCGCTTGAGAAAAAATGTTGCCGCGCGACGCGGAGCCGAGCGCGGCGATCTTTCGAAAGCGGTAATTTTACTTTACGCTCGAAAAACACATAATTTTTTTCTACAGTCGCCCTTTTAATAATTAAAACAGTTTTTTTTATTATCTTAGGTTATAATAGGAGTGCTAGAATAATCGTCATTTTCGCTATTCATCAAGATTAACCTTAAAAAGATCTCCTGACTATACCTTGTTTTTAAACTAGGAGGAGCATTTTACCATAAACCTCAAACACACCACTAAAAGTAACTAGATTGGGAGAGTGTTCCGAAAGGGTCGTGTTCAGACTTTTTGAACTAATTGACAATTACGTGAAATATGTTTTGTAATGCTGGTAGTTGTCGTAGCCAATGAGGGATCAAGGCATGTCTAAATATCGAATAATCATTGGCCACGGGCCATGGCGAAAGTAGTGAGCAAATGACACATTATTGGGAAAAAATGTATGGTTATAATAGGTAGTTTATGTAAAATTTGTTAATAATTTGAGGATAAATAAATACGTAGAAAATGCAATTGTATGTTTCGGTTATACTTTATTTACGTTTGACGCTTAGGTATAGCACAAACTAAAAGTAAACAGAGGTTTTAATATCGAAAAATGCGATAATATTGTACTGTAATGTATGTAAAACTTGATGAAAAAATATTTAGAAAAGTAAGATTTTACTTGGAAACTTATATTATTAACAAGATTTTGTTTATCAAACTGAATAAATAATAAAAATAGCACTTAACTTGGTTGGAATATAATACTTTGTTAATAATAAAACAATCAACAACAAACGCAAAAAACTGTTACAGTCAGATTGAAGTAATGAATATTTTCATATAAATAAACACAAAACTGACAAATGTCGTTGTCAGTTACATCAAAAGTGCTGTGTGAAACGGGCTGCAATCTGACCAATCACTAGGCAGCAGAAATGCCAACTTAAATTCAAATCGCTCCTCTTAGTTTAAAAACAAGGTATAGGGATGTTAAAAAATAATCGATTTTTATATAAACCGATTATTTTCTTATAATCGATTTTTATAGTAATATTAATCGATTTTATAAATTACGTGTTTAAACCGATTTTCGGAAACGGCTCGTATTATTTATTGACTATTTTCAAAATTTTGAAAACTTTCGACCATTTCTCATAATTTTGACAATTATTGACCATTTCTCAAAATTTTGACAATTATTGACCATTTTTCAAAATTTTAACAATTATTGAACATTTTTGACATATATTGACCATTTTGACTATTTTTCAGAATTAGTGGCCATTTTTCCAATTTTTTGACCATTTTTCAAAATGATGACAATTTTTAACCATTTTTGAAAGTTTTTGACAATAATTGACAATTTTTTACCATTTTTGATAGTGTTTGACCATTTTTGACAATTATTGACCATATTTCAAAAATTTTGGCAATTTTTCAAAAACTTTAACAATTTTTGACAATTATCATCTATTTTTCAAAATGTTGACAACTTTTAACAATAATTGTCCATTTTCGACAATTTTTGACCATTTTTGATAGTTTTTGAAAATTATTGGCCATTTTTGACAATTTTTCGAAGTTTCTGACCATTTTTCAAAATTATTGATCATTTTTGATAGTTTTTGACAATAATCGACCATTTTTCAAAAGTTGACCAATTTTGACAATAATTGTCCATTTTTTACAGTTTTTAAAAATAATTGAGAATTTGTAACCATTTTTGATAGTTTTTGACTATTTTTCAAAATTTTACACCATTTTTCAAAATTATTGACCATTTTTGATAATTATTGACAATTGTTGACAATTATGAAATATTTTTCCAAGTTTTTGACCATTTTTGTCAATTATTGACCATTTTTGACCATTTATCAAAAATGTTACCAATTTTTGACAATTATTGACCAATTTTGACAATAATTGTCCATTTTTGACAGTTTTTAAAAATAATTGAGAATTTGTAACCATTTTTGATAGTTTTTGACTATTTTTCAAAATTTAAGACCATTTTTCAAAATTATTGACCATTTTTGATAATTATTGACAATTGTTGACATTATTAAGGACCATTTTTCCAAATTTTTGACCATTTTTGACAATTATTGACCACGTTTGTCCATATTTCAAAAACCTCAACAATGTTTGACAATTATCAACTATTTTTCAAAATTTTGACAATTTTTAACAATAATAATTATTGTCCATTTTTGACAATTTTTGACCATTTTTTATAGTTTTTGACAATTATTGGCCATTTTTGACAATTTTTCTAAAATTTTAACAATTTTTCAAAATTTTTGACCATTTTTCAAAATTATTGATCTTTTTGATAGTTTTTGACAATTATCGACCATTTTTCAAAAGTTTAACAATTATTGACCAATTTTGACAATAATTGTCCATTTTTGACAGTTTTTAAAAATAATTGAGAATTTGTAACCATTTTTGATAGTTTTTGACTATTTTTCAAAATTTTACACCATTTTTCAAAATTATTGACCATTTTTGATAATTATTGACAATTGTTGACAATTATGAAATATTTTTCCAAGTTTTTGACCATTTTTGACCATTTATCAAAAATGTTACCAATTTTTGACAATTATTGACCAATTTTGACAATAATTGTCCATTTTTGACAGTTTTTCAAAATAATTGAGAATTTGTAACCATTTTTGATAGTTTTTTACTATTTTTCAAAATTTTAGACCATTTTTCAAAATTATTGACCATTTTTGATAATTATTGACAATTGTTGACATTATTAAGGACCATTTTTCCAAATTTTTGACCATTTTTGACAATTATTGACCACGTTTGTCCATATTTCAAAAACTTTAACAATTTTTGACAATTATCAACTATTTTTCAAAATTTTGACAATTTTTAACAATAATAATTATTGTCCATTTTTGACAATTTTTGACCATTTTTTATAGTTTTTGACAATTATTGGCCATTTTTGACAATTTTTCTAAAATTTTAACAATTTTTCAAAATTTTTGACCATTTTTCAAAATTATTGATCTTTTTGATAGTTTTTGACAATTATCGACCATTTTTCAAAAGTTTAACAATTATTGACCAATTTTGACAATAATTGTCCATTTTTGACAGTTTTTAAAAATAATTGAGAATTTGTAACCATTTTTGATAGTTTTTGACTATTTTTCAAAATTTTACACCATTTTTCAAAATTATTGACCATTTTTGATAATTATTGACAATTGTTGACAATTATGAAATATTTTTCCAAGTTTTTGACCATTTTTGACCATTTATCAAAAATGTTACCAATTTTTGACAATTATTGACCAATTTTGACAATAATTGTCCATTTTTGACAGTTTTTCAAAATAATTGAGAATTTGTAACCATTTTTGATAGTTTTTTACTATTTTTCAAAATTTTAGACCATTTTTCAAAATTATTGACCATTTTTGATAATTATTGACAATTGTTGACATTATTAAGGACCATTTTTCCAAATTTTTGACCATTTTTGACAATTATTGACCACGTTTGTCCATATTTCAAAAACTTTAACAATTTTTGACAATTATCAACTATTTTTCAAAATTTTGACAATTTTTAACAATAATAATTATTGTCCATTTTTGACAATTTTTGACCATTTTTGATAGTTTTTGACAATTATTGGCCATTTTTGACAATTTTTCAAAATTTTTGACCATTTTTCAAAATAATTGACCATTTTTGATAGTTTTTGACAATTATCGACCATTTTTCAAAATTTTAACAATTTTTGACAATTATTGACCAATTTTGACAATAATTGTCCATTTTTGACCATTTTAGATAGTTTTCGACAATTCTTGACAATTTTTGAAAATTTTTGACCATTTTTCAAAATTTTTGACAATTGACAATTTTTGAAAATGTTTGATCATTTTTCAAAATTTTTTGAAGTCTTTAACAATTATCGACCATTTTTGACAACTTTTAACCATTTTTCAAAATTTTTGATCATTATTGACCATTTTTCAAAATTTTAACAATTATTGAAAATTTTTGACAGTTTTTGACAATTATTGACCATTTTTGACCATATTTCAAAAATTTTGACAATTTTCATATAATTTTATTTTATTTTTAATCTGAAAAATTGTTAAATGTTCACAAATTGAGTTAATTCGTGGGGCGTGGTTTGATTGAATAAGCGAGCGACAAAGATTTCTTTTTTGCGCTAGAGCGTAAAGTAACAATCCTCGGCATTTATCTACATTACGATTTCATTGGAATATAGTAATTAGTCATTTTACGCGCGACTGTAGAAAAAAGAGTTATTGACTTCATTATTGAAGTCTATTTACTCCTGATTTGTGGAGTGTGGAAGCCAAAATGAAACAAAGAATTCAGAAGCTTTAGAACCTACGCAAATCAGGAGAAAAAAAATTAAAAGCGGTAGTGCTGGCATTAAACTTATACAATAACAGATCGAAGCATCTCATACTCAGAACAGACACATCAAACTTTTATATTAATCTCCAGTCGCTAAGAACCGTAAAGTTATCGCCATTTTTGGCTTTTCCCATATTGGTATCATTTATTTTAGTTTTTGGTCCATTTGTATTTAAAGGAAATTCAAACACACTCTTTTATATTTTTGAAAGTTTTTTAAGCAATTTATTATGAAGACTTATTTCTGAACGTTTCTAGTTTCACGCCTTGAAGTAAGGTCGGATCCACAATCTTCGCTTTTTCTCCTTTAATTTTTCTTTTAAAACAATATGTTAAAATCAGTTATTTTAACATCATGTGACGCCGTTCGTTTATTTCAATTTTCCCTTGATCCAAGCTAACTAGTCGAACGCTAAGGTTTCAAATTTCGAGAATCTTCACTTACCCGAAAAAATCCGAAGAGCAACGTATCACCCGTCGCTTGAAGTACCCTACGAACTATCTCTCTCTCTGTCCCTAGAGCAATTGAACAAACAACATGTTTTTCTCTTACTGTGAATAATAGTATATTATGCAACGATCATGTAATGATGGTTATTAATACACAAGCATTAACCGGGATACGAAACGAGCCGAAGGCGAGTTTCATATGATTAATGCTAGTGTATTAATAACTATTACATGAGAGTTGCATACTCTATTTTTTCTACGAACAAGAAATTTTATTTGAATTCAACAACATTGCTTTTTTTTAATTTTTTAATACTTTTTTATACAAACAATAAGAAATAAAATATGAAAGAAAAATAAGTTTTCATTCATTCATTCATATATTTGGGTTGTGCTCATCAGCCCAGGCACTTGAACTGAATCTTTGTACCATTTCCCATGTTATCTACTTCCATTCCAGAAGCTTCGTGTCTTCTATAAAGGCCACTAGTTTGACTAGAGGGATTTTCAGTAGTTGTGATGGTTGTATAAATTCCTCTCTAAAGTGCTTCCGTCTAACTTCTTGTAAGTCCTCGCAGAAGCAGAGTATGTGAGTAGATGTATCATCATCAAGTTCACACATAGGTTCACTAACTTTGCCCATATTGTACAGATGTTTCCTCAAGGTGCAGTGTCCAGTCACCAGGTCGGTAACTGTCTTCAAATGTCTCTTACCCAGTTTCAGTAGCCTGGTTGAGAGTTCCTTGTCTACCTTGTTCAGTAAACTCTTGGTATGAAGGTGCCCTTGTGTCACCCTCCATTTGAATTGGTGTTCCCTATCTAGCCAGTTCCCGATTTCCCCTCTTATGCAATCTTTTGTGATTCCACAAAACGGTTCCGGACCTATGAAGTCTCCTTTAGAGCCTTCTTTAGCTAACTGGTCCGCCATTTCATTACCTGCAATCCCCTCATGTGCCGGCACCCATATTAGAGACACTTTGTTGTCTCTTGCCAGCCTGTTACGGGATTCTTTGCAGTTTTTCACCAGTCTAGTTGTTGGATTACTGATAGCCTTAAGCAGAGCCTGGCTGTCAGTGAGTATTTCAATTTTTTGTCCGGTATATCCTCTTCTGATGTTTTCATCAATACAGGCTATCGCGGCAATCGTCTCTGCTTGAAACACAGTCATATATCGACCAAGGCTAAAGAACATTCTCTTTCTAGGTCCTTTTATACCAGCCCCAGTGCCATGGTTTGTTTTGGAGCCATCGGTGAACCAGATGATTTCTCCAGAATTACCTGGTGTATCACCTGTTCCCTAGATGGGATGATGATATTCACTCGCTCAGTGAATATATTCTCTGGTGTCATGCTATCAAAACTCATGTGAAATATGGGTTCGTCTAGTAATGTCCCAGTTGTATCAGTGTGTCCTTCTCGAACATTATTCGGGGACCATAAGTCTCCCGATTTCAGCCTAAGAATTGCCATCATTGCCTCCGCCCTTATAAAAAGTTCTAGAGGAGGAAGTCCAATAAGGGCTTCCATTGATGCCGTCCCCGTGCTGTTCATTGCCCCGGTAATACCAAGAAGAGCTTGTCTTTGGATTGCAGTTAACATATTAACTGCAGAGGTCACTTCTGTCCTCCTCCACCAGACTATTGTTCCATAGGTGATCGTTGGCCTTATCACAGTTGTGTAGAGCCAGGGAACCACCTCAGGTCGTATTCCCCAGGTTTTGCCCATAACTCTTCTGCATTGCCAGAAAAGCCTAGTCGCCCTGGTAGTAATTTTTTCCAGGTGTGCCTTCCAATTTAGTTTGGAATCAAGGGTCACTCCCAGATATTTGACTTCTTTGGATATTTCTAGTTCTTCTCCGAACAACAGTACTCTACCCTGCGGGAGAACTCTTCTATTCGTGAAAGCAACTAGTTTGGTTTTTTTTGGATTAACTGAAAGGTCCTCTGTAAGGCACCATTCCTCCACAATTCGCAGTGCTTCCTGTAGGACATTCATAACCACCTCCGGGAATTTCCCATTGGTGACAATCACTATGTCGTCCGCAAAACCCTGCGTCCATATGCCTTGATCATTCAACCTACAGATCAAGTCAACCACAACTAGATTCCACAAAAGTGGTGAAAGTACTCCACCTTGAGGACATCCTTTAGTTGTCCTAACGGTGTATGTTTTATCATGCATATGTGCTGTGTGTTCTTCAACTTAATTTTTTTATTCTTACAAAATAACCACTATAATAGCTATGAACTTTAAATTTAAATATTAACAATAAACATAAGCGAATTCATATGTAACATTAAACAAGATAAATTATAAATTACATTTTAAACGTTTCTTTCAGAAAGTGGAAGGTATCTACCTTTTTGACTAACGCAAAAGATTGAAACTATCATAAAACACGAATCTCTGAGAAACTGTCAAACATTCAACAGAAAATATTGGTTATTTAAAAATCTACATTTTCTATTGGTCAATTTTTCAGTTTCATAATAAAAACCAGTGTTACAAATGAGTATCTTTATGAAACTAAAAATTGGCATTAAATTAACAACTTATAGTATAGAAGTAGAAAAAGTTTTTTAAGCAATTTATTATGAAGACTTATTTCTGAACTTAGGTTATCTAGTTTCTAGTTTCACGCCTATTGAAGTAAGGTCGGATCCACAATCTTCGCTTTTTTTCCTCCAACTTTTTTTTTAAAACAACATGACGAGCAGGACCGAGATTTCAACTTTTGTCCCGTGTATATGACTTTTCTTCATAGCCGTGTTTTTGCTTCCTTGTGCAGGTTCTTTTTCAGATCCTTCCTTATCACTGCATGTATCTTCCACCTCTTTGTCATCAACTTGCACAGATGACACGCTTTCAAAAAATTGAGAAATCATTTCAACAATAACTTTTATCGTTCCGTCAATTTCATAGTCCTTATTTCCACCACCTGTTTTATTTCTTTCTATTTTGTCTCTAGACATTGCTTTCTTTGCTTTTGCTTTACATTTCTTCAATAAAACCTTCAACTGGTCTAGTGTTTTGTTCACTGTTGCCTCGGCATTAAAATCAGTATGGATATCATCCCAAGCACTTCTCTTCTTTTTTATTATGTTTTTTTGATTCAATAACACTAATATAACGTTTTATCACTTCAAGAAACAATGCCTGGTCACCCTCTGAGATGTGTTTTCCTTTCTTATTTTTTGTCCTGAGAAGCCATTTTTCAAGACAATATACTAAAAAAGCCTATTACAATTTAGGGAGTGTCATAAAAAATTATACAAATACAAAGTATTATTTCTTAACATGACACAAACCACTGTTTCCAGGTTAAGAATGCTGATTGAGACTAAAACTAAAAGAGTATTCAAAGATACTAAAATAGTTTCAACTAAAGAAGTATTCCCTAAATGAGCTCTCCAAACATGATGATTTGGTGCTCGTCGCTCTTAAAAGTCAATTTCAATGTTTACTGTCAGTGAGCCACAGCATACCAAGTTAGTTTTATTCGTATCTAACAATCCTAAAGTTGAAATTTTTATTAAAAACCTAACGTTGAAATAACATTCATAATTAGTTTTTACCAAAATACAGGATGTACAATGTGTTAAAGAAATTACAGAAACAATTTGAATGTAATAGTTTTTTCATTTAAAACATAGTTGAAATAAGGAAATAGTTTATTACACTACAAGGGCAGAAAGTTGAGATTCCTGCCTCGAGTATCATGGCGCGCAGTTCAGGAATCTCAACTATGCCCATGAAGTGTATATTATTTTTCTTACTATATTGGTCCAAAGTACGAGAACAATTAACCAACATTAGCATTAGCTACTTGTATACAAATTTTGAGGTTATATGAGCGACAGTATAGCGGAGCATGACTGATATCCGTTATCATTGTACTTATTGGTGCGTGCCTTCTACAGTGAGGGTCGTCGGTTCAAGTCTCACCGACATTACTGGACGTTTCATTATTATTTTTCAATGATTTAACAACAATTATCATAGTTTTGCAGAATAATATAATTAAAGCGATATGTAAGTCAAAAGCCAGACGGTAGGAACTACATTGAAGGTTATTCATATACAAATGTCACAATATAACAAAAAATATATCTTCTGTATGTTCCTTGTGGTGTATTCATTATTCTTTTGGTTAATAAATAAGATTGTGGTTTAATTTCCCAAAAAAGAATAACAAACAAAAATTATCACCGTTTCCAGAATTCGAACCTGACACCTTCAATTCATAATTCTCGGCATCCAAACCCTATACCGTTCGGCTATGAAGAAATATCAATTTATCAACCAAGATGTGAATAGACCAAATGATTTATGTCAAAATTAAAAAAAAGTGGCGTTTTATCACATAATCAAAGGAATTAATAATATTATTTTTTATTCAATTAAAATTATTGTATTGTGATCGTTCCTTGACAAGTGTGCAAAATTTCGAATTAATCTCGACATACATAATCTTGAAGTGAAAGGTGCGCAAAGTAAGTTGCTCAATGCATAAAAGTTAGACTTTTTGCCGTATATCGAAGCCGAAATCGACTGGGGTAGTGAGAATAGTACATTACACCACAAGGGCTGAAAGCTGAATTTTCGGCCCTGCGCAGGACCGAGATTTCAACTTTTGGACCGTGTAGTGTATACGACTTTTCTTCATAGCCGGTCGAAAGTAAGTTATTAATTTCACTTTTTTTTAACTTTAAATGTTTTTGATGCCTGTCCCGATATTTGGTACTTACACGTACAAATACGCATGTGAAATTCTTTCCTCCCGCCGTCATAGAGGGCGACCGTGTACTTCTCACAGGGAGTAAATGTTAAACTTTCGTCCCTGCTACTAGGGACAAAAGTACGTACTTTCGACCGAGGTATGAAGAAAAAGTACGTTTCCTCCCTGAGGTGGGAATAAAATACCAAAGGACGAATACCTAAATTTGAAAAAAGCCCTAAAATGAACAGCTTCCGAGATATTGGACTGTAAAAGCGTCGTGGGATACCCTGTTTATTATAATCGCATTTGAAAGTATTCGTGCGATTGAAGTCGTACCATCTACCTCTCCTTATCCCCTGCACAAGGCGGCGAGAAAATAATACTAGTAACTATCGTCATATTGCCTTATTACCAATCTCATCGAAGATAATGGAACTAATGAAAAACCGTCTATTGCCCTTTCTTTTGAAACATAAAATCTTGAAATTTCAACAATTACTAGTGACTCAATGTTCTCTGTCCTTCCTGGAGTGCTATTGTACGTAATATTTACGTAGAGTTCTATCCCTTAGCCAGTAATTTCACTCTCGCTTTCGCCCCTACCCTAAACTTCAGCAGTGCTTCGAGCAATCTATCGTCATTCATAACACGCAACGTTAGCTTGCTGTTATACTCGATCTTTTAAAAGGCAACACGTAACACGTATGACAGTTACCCATTGTCCCAAATGCGAGAAACCCATTTGTGGGGAACATCAGGTTAAAATATATACCCAAAGAATGTTTGTAGTTACATGTTGAGGTATTTTTTTCTTTGTATTTTTAATGCCCAAATAAAGAGTTTTCCGTGAAAGTTTTTTATTTTCTTTTGAAACTGTATTTTTTTTAAATGTGTGTAAATTTTACGTGTAATAGTATTATGCGCCTGGTTACTAGTAATAAAATATTCCAGGTTTGAAATATACACCTCACTTAATAATAAACTTTTTACGCATTCGGTTTTTTGTGATTTTACGAAGGCCTTCGATTGTGTTGATCAAAAAATTTTGATAAATAAACTATAATATTATGGCGTCCGTGATATTCTTCAAAATAGTTTGAATCTTACCTTGAGTGTAGAAAACAAGTGGTACGAGCAAATGGTAAAGTTTCGAAAAATTCACCAGTAAACATTTGTATACCCCAGGATTCAGTTTTAGGTCCAATTCTCTATTCGGTTTTTAATAACGATGTTACAGACTTACGAATTAATGGTAAATTCACTTTAGTTGCTAATGACACTAGTGTAACCTGGAGTTGTTCAGATATACCAACATATACTAACTCATCCCCATTACTAAGTAGAAGTTTGGGACTGGTTAGACAATAATTATCCAAATAGATGGTTTGGAAGGAGAGGTTGCATTGAATGTCCACCTAGGTCACCAGACTTCCCGCCACCTGATTTTTTTCTGTGAGGTCACCTTAAGTCGATTGTTTATAAAACTAAACCAACCTCAATCGATGATTTACGACGAAGAATTAGTCAAGCATGTCGTGATATTACTAAAGCAACATTTGCCAACGTTCGTATGGTGTTTGAAAATAGGTTGTACTATTGTTTACAAAACAATGGAAATCATTTTGAACATTTACTGAATTAATTAACATTTTTGTAGTTCGACATTTAACACTTTTTCATTTTGTTGTCAAATGTATGTTTCTACTTTATTGTTACACCCTGTATAATTATGACTCAGACCGTAGGAAAGCATTTTCTAAGGGCTTTGCAAAGACGTATCACAAGTAGGGGGTTGCCATATAAATTTTGGTGGGGCATAGGGTTGATGGGGGTGCGTTCTCTTTCATGTCATTTTAGTTCCCCCTCTCTTCCCTAGAAACGGTTTTGAATTTTTTTTGAAATCTCTTTTCGTTCACGAGGTACAGACCATTGTAAGTTTTAAAATTGACACCCTGTATTATGTTTTGTATTATTAGTATAGTAGTCAGTATTTTTATTGTTTTTTTATATTTTATTGAGAATATTTATTTCTATATTTTATCTATTTTTAAATTATGTCGCTTTGTCCAGAAAATTTTAAAAATTTTCATGATAATAAAGCTTCTTTCCCTCTCTCTATTTCTCCGTAGGTTCGTTGTACATTTAATTGTTTTTAATTTATTTTCAATTATTTTAAGCTTTCATATTTCATCCTAGGAAATTCCATCATTCCATTCTTGAAATACGGACATAGGTGAAGTGAATCAATAAAACCTGGTAACCAAGGTTTCTCAGAATTCACCTGGTATTAGGAGGGTTAATTCAATCACAGGCTCAGCATACTGCTTGTTAACAGTTCATAAAGTTAATTAAATCCTAAATTCAAGGGAATTTACGAAGATATGTTTTAATGCAATATAATGTTATATCCTGAACACAAATCTCTTTGGTATGCTATTTACATTCGTGTTTTACTTAATCTCCTTTACGAGCTAACCTATGTTTTCAGGACAATCAGTTGCAAGGGTTATATCTTTTTTTCTTTATTCGAACTTCCTCAAAATATTAACTCAGTCAACTGTTTTGTTAAACTTGAGATCCGTGAAATGTGAATTATTTCATTTCATGAAGTGTAAACTTTTTTTCATTTAATACAAACAGACCCGCATCAACTACTAAGAGCAGGAGGACATATTTAGACTATATATATTATCAAATTGTATTGTAATATTTTTCTTATTTATTTAAATAGTTTTTACGGGTGGGATAAAATTATATACACATATACACATTTTACTTAATGTCTACTAATTTATTCACACTCGGTGTAATAGTTCTAATTTATTTTTACTCTCGAACATTCTTGTATTTTCCACGCCCGTCCTATGCGTAAACAAAACGATTTTCCAGAATGTTCTCGAAAGAAGCGCATTCGCCAAAATTCATAGTCGAAAGACAGGGCCGGCTTTGAGTTGGTGACCTCGCAACAATATTATAGAAATTGATGTTTTTGAGATAATTTAATTATCGCACTTGTATTTTTATTGAGTATCCTAGAATAATGCAGTTGAATTATTCAGTCTTCTATGGCTCGCATGTTCAGGACACTCTAGGATGATGTGTTTTATACAATGTATGCATTCTGGTGCTGGTTCTTTGTCAGGAGATATTGATGTGTGAGCTATACGCAAGCGGATCAAGGCACTTTGATCTCTTCTTTCGACTGGTATTGATAAACAAGGTAGAACTAGTAGCTAAACTTGTTTTAGTTTGAATGTCATGTGATTCCTCTTTTTAATTTTAAGGAACCCCTTGTATACTTACTTTATTTTTTTTTAATTTGAATATCCGGCTAGCTATTAATAAAGGGTTTCGACTCTTTATCTCAGTTTGCGGTTCCCTCAAATCAATTTTACGATGAAGAATAATTTAATTGATTATTTTAAAAAGTTTAATACAATGAATGTTTGAATTTATAATAAAAAAAGAATTTCAATTGAAATTTTAACATTTATATTATTAAATTTTTTATATTCTGCTGCAACTAAATACTCTCCTTTTTCTTCCTTTTTGTATTGTAATTAATAAATTTATTCTGGTAGTTTCTAGTTTAAATTTCTAATAATCACTTGTCGCATTCCCCTCGTAGCACAAACAAAAATCGGAGGAATCACTTCAGATTTGTGCCATTCGCATAAACACTTTAACCGATCCTATTGAACTAAAATAGCTGGCAACGTTATGAACAGGTGTCTCTTGAAAAGGAGTATTAATTGAGTTGCTTTGGATTATTTATTTCAATAAGGTAAGCTTCCTTTTTAATTTATAACTACTAATATCAACAATCTTAACTAAAAGAAATACGCAATTGGTAAATAAATGTTTTTACGATGTGAAATATTTATAGGTTACTTCTTTTTAGGAACAGCGTGTGAAAGAATATTCACTCCTCTGCTGTGTGGGATATAAAATAACATCAAATCTGCTTGCAGATGTCATGTACACTACTGTAGAAAGTAGATTAAACATTCTGTCTGATTTCCTTCGAATACCTGAGAGGCGGTCTCCAGTCGAGTTTAAATATTTGAAATTAAGCTTACCGCTTTCTGGTTGATAATAAATGGATGTTATCTCTTACAAGGTTAGTACTTCTTAACTTTTCCACTTCTCTGGTTTGATTTTTCAGGCTTTTTAATTTTAATTTTTTAATTTTTATCTTCACCATCAAAATTCTTGTACTTCCTCGTTCCAAAATCAACAACATTCAATTTTTTTCTTGTTTATCTTTCACCAGCCGACTTCCGTTCTAATAAATTATTTTAAAGTTATTTTTATTGATTTCTATTGATGTTAAAGGTACTTTCACATGTTTTAATACCATGTCCTCTATGAACAACACTTTTTTTATCGGTTGATCATATCCGCGATTATTCACTGTCATTTCACAAAATTTTAAATTAATGACAAATCTGTTTGGATTACAACATTTTCACACTATGTACGAATAGTGTGTCAATTCTAACATTATTTATTGAGGTTTATAAGATAATTCTGTGTTTTTATTATTTGACTTTATTTCTGTTTTTATTCGATTCATTTATTAATTTTATTTCATTCTTTATAAAATAATTCCAATACAGGGTGTTTCAAACTAATTAATGTTGAGATATTCTGTTACTAACTAATAATAATTGATTTATTAAGTAAAACTTTCTTCACTTTCAGGTTATTCGCCTATAATTGGACCTACCAATTTTTAAACCATCACAATGAGTTTTTTGGTTGAATGAATGTGGTCAGTGAAAGGAAATTTTTAAATGTAAGATATTGTATCTAGTGCCAATTGGTCGACTTCTTCATTTTCTTTTATGCCAGAGTGAGATGGAAACCATAGAAATAAGCCGTTCATTTCTGTAAGAAGTATGTTTTCCAGTTCACTTTCGATTCGTGTGAGAATGGAATGTGGAGAGTAGAGTTGTTTTAAACCAAGTAAAGCACTCAGTTAATCTGTTATAATAAGGAACTTGGTTGCTGAAGTGTCTTAGCACATTTTTATGGCTTCTAGAATTACTATGGTTTCTCCAGTGTATAAACTACATGGATGCGGTAGCCGGATGACAGATTTGATGTTTCCACAGATAATAGCTGCTGCATGTCCGTTGTGGTTTTTTGATGCATCAAGTTTTGCAGTGTTTGAGGGTATTTGGATATAATGTCCTTGGAGAGGTTTTGTAGGAGAGAAGGAATAGTTGAATTTTTTTATTTTGAGTGAGAGACGTTTCTAGCTTCTTAGACATTCAAGGAGGAGAGCTGGAGTTTTGTTTGAGTAATAATTTAAGTTGATCTAATTCATAATTAGTTCATCCCACTCTTTCCCTAAAAGGGACATTTTTTGTGAACTTGTAGTAGTAGATTTCGTTGGGTGTGGTGTTTGTTGGGAAAATGACTTGGAATGCACTATTGTTGGGCACAGCAGACATTTTTGCAGTATTGATTGAGGAAATAAATTCTCGACGTAAGTACAGTGGAGGTTCCTTTGCAATGACAAGGAGACTGCTGGGTGGGCTGGTTCTAAAAGCGCCAAATACACACCTTAATGAAGGGGTTTAAATGACAACTGATTTTTTTAATAATTCTTAGCGGTATCGTAGCAAAAGGAGCCGTAATCTAATTTATTTCTTTTCAGTGATTTGTGTAGGTTCAATAGGCTGACTGTACTAGCTCCCCATGTTCGATTTGATGAAATTCTTAACAGATTTATTCGCAGTTAATATGGCTGTTGAAGCTTTTCCAAGTGTGTTTTCCACTTGAGAGTACAATCTAAAGTAAGACCAATAAAATTTACTTCTTATAATCACATTAGTAGGCAGCTGCATTTCTTATGCTCTAGCATTAAATGTTGTAGAATGAACTAGATTTTTTAAAAGTGGACTGTATGTTGTCGTTCACTGCTACACAAAAGGAATGCTGTCTTGTTTTTCCTTCTAGGTTTTTTAATGAAGGACCAGTCGTAATTTTAAATAACGTTATAATAAACACTTAAATCACGACAAAATATAACACGTATATCAGCTTACAAAAAATTGCTAGTAAGGCAGAAGGCAACAAATTGACTACAGCGAGTTGATAGTTGAATAGTTACTGTTGGGTTCGCGGTTCTTTTAAATGAAATAAAATTCTTTCAGAAGGTGACTTTTAAATTGACCATTTTTAATTGACAACTTCTAACTGACACTATCAATTATTCTGGTTACAGTAATAATAAAAACAAAACATAGTCTACAATGTGAAAGGATGCACTGCGTGTTCCAACATTCTCCGGCCCCAAGCTTATTCTTCGCCCAACCTTACTGGAGCCTTCAGAATCCTACCAAACCTCGATCTTCCAACTTCTTCTTCAGCTTTCTTTTCTGTTTTCTAGTTCTTCTCTTTATTAACTTCTTGTCCCTTTTCCGCAGTGATAACGTGCTTACTTCTTGATTTTGTCGATGGATAAATTCTTTGGAATGGTCGAATTAGTATTCCGTTTTTAGTTTTTACTTTCACAACACGACTTATTCCATCTTTTCCAACATAAATTTCTGTTATTTTTCCCATTGGCCAAAGATCCCGTTTCATATTGTCTGGTCCGACCAAAACTACGTCACCAACTTTGATTTTCTCTGTCTTCTGCCTGTGACCTTTATTAACTAACTCTGCAAGATAAACTTTTTTAAATCTCTCACGTAACAAATTTCGAATATTTTGCAAATAAGTGAAACGCCCTTTTAAAAATAAGTCGTCTACCTGGTCCAAATCAACAACGTCACCCGAAAAATCTGTTCCTGCCGACTGTATGGGCCTTAAAAACCTTGCAGGACAAAGAATCTCCCAATCATCGGCACTGGAAACATAGGAGAGTGGTCGCTCGTTAATTACTGCTTCTACATCGCATAGTACAGTGTATAGTTCAACGTAATAGAGCGATGCTTTTCCCAAAGATCGACGCAACAGTTCTTTTACAACCCGTACTAATCTCTCCCACCAACCGCCCCACCACGAAGCCGAAGGTGGATTAAATATCCATTTAATTCTTTTAAGACCTCAAAAATTCTCAATTTCCTCCCAATTTAATTTTTTAAACAAATTATCACTGCCACGAAAGTTTGTCCCGTTGTCTGAATAAATAGTGTTTGGTCTACCACGTCTACTGATGAAGCGTCGTAGTGAATTCAAAAATGTTTCTGTTGAAAGTGATTTAACTAGCTCAAGATGAACTGCTCTGTAGACTGCGCATGTAAACAATACAATCCATACTTTGATGCAATCTTTTAGCAGTAAGGGTCCTGCTAAATCAACACCCACAATTTCAAAAACCCCAGCGTCATTTATTCTGTTTGCAGGTAGAGGCGCAAAAGGAGTTTCAAGTGGTTTAGATGTATGTCTTTTACAATTTACACAGGCAAATAATATGGAATTTATCGTTTTACGGGCTTTCAGTAACCAAAACTTTTCACGGATGACTCCCAATAAAACTTTTGGTCCTGCATGACAGCTATTTTCGTGTTCTTCAATAATCATTTTCTTAACAATTTCATTTTCACTTGGAAGGATGATCGGGTATTTAAAATCTTCAGTAAAATCGCCAAATTCCAGTCTTGTTTTTATTCTTAAAATCCCATTATTGTCTTTAAAATACTCAAATTTATGCATTCCTTTCAGATTATCAGGGATGCCAATAATGTTGGGTTCGCGGTTCTTTTAAATGAAATAAAATTCTTTGAGAAGGTGACTTTTAAATTGACCTTTTTTAATTGACAACTTCTAAATGACAATATCAATTATTCTGGTTACAGTAATAATAAAAACAAAACATAGTCTACTACGTGAAAGGATGCACAGCGTGTTCCAACAGATACAGTTATTCACAGTTTCTAAGGATGCTCGTAAAAATGTATATTTCTCCAGTTACTATTGAAGGACACACGTTTAGTTAGCACTTGTAAGTTCGCGTCGTAACACGATAGGTTGATATAAATATTTAGGTGAAAATCGTAATTTTGTCTGTTTAAGATTAAGTTAACAAACTGATCTAAAGTCGATCAGCTTGGGTTTGTTGATAGATGTGTTCTTTTTGAACGATGGATGATGACTGCTCTTTTCGAGCGAAGTATTTTCACTTTTATTCAGATTACTATTTCATTGTTCCTTTAGAAAGTTGGATATCTTTATTTTAGATTCATAGAATAACACTTGTATTTTGGGTTCATCCGGTTGAAAGCGTATTGTTGAAGTTAAGTACAATAAATTCCTAAATGTTTTGTGCCCTAACGATTTGAAATTAGATGGGTACCGGATATCGCAATAAATAGATATTTTGATAGTCAATAAGTATATCCAGTTGAGAGGGTTGTTAGAAAGCGCCACCTGAATGCCTTTGTGGCTCTTCAATGGTACTTTACTGACAATGGATTCAAATTATTTTTAAACTTTAGAAATATTGGCAAGCGCAGTTGCCAGATTGTAGCATTATATATCATTCACATAAACATACAGCATTGCTTCCTTTACATCAGTACAATACTCGCCAAAGAGATCAGTATACTACACCATTAATGGTCAGGGTCGTCATTCAAATATCATATATTTACTTTGCTCATAAGCTTTACAACCACATTCCTGAAATCATAAAATCCATAACAAATATCAATCGCTTCAAAAAAAAAAGTTGAAACAACATATCCTCCAAAGTCAAAGACTTGAACTTTTACCTTCATTTGAGTAGATGAGAAAAGAGGTACCTCCTCTGTATTGTTCACTTTCAATTCCGAAATGTATATGTACAATCGTTTTTTTTTTAATTATGTATAACATCAATTTTCAATAATTTCCAAATCAATTTTATATATTATCAGTAGGTACTCATATTTTATAATTGTAATTTAAATAAGTATCCAGAATGAAAGAAGTACTCGCTTATACTGCTAATGGAGTTATTATTATTTTCATAATATTTATCCTTAATCTAGTGTGAAAAAAATAATATATTGAGTATTTTAACTACTTCCTTTTATGTATATATTTGTATTTTGTTTGAATGTTTTTTATATAATTACTGCCATATTTATATTTCTTTTTTTGGTATTTTATATTATCTTTCTACGATTCAAATTTTATAAATTTTATATATTAATTTTAAAACATTTTGCTTACATTCATAAATCATATTCTTTTCACTATATACAAGCAACTTCTGATGCTTCTGTGGTTTTACTGTTTATTCAGTTTATGTATTAGTTTTAAGTTATGTTTTGTGTACTGAATATGAATAAACGTTATTATTATTATTATTATTATTATTAGTGGGGTTCCATATAAAATAGAGTTAACATTATGGGTGTCTTTTCGCTTGAAAATTGGAATCCTGTTTTTTGTAACCAGTTTTCGATTTCATGGAGACAATCTTGAAGTAAGGTGGAGGCGAACTTTGTGCTTCTACTTCTTGTATAAATGATGAGGTCATCTGCGTAAAGGCTAATTTTGATGGGTGGTTTTATTATTTCGGCTATGTCATTATTTGCAATAAGGAAAGGTGTGGGGCTCAATTTACAACCGTGAGAAGTGCCATTTTGGAGAAGTCTTGCAGTTGAGGTAAGGCCATTTGCTTTAACTTGAATAATTATGTTCTTAAAGAAATTATTCATGAGTGCTAGCATGTTTCCTTGTGCTTCCCAAAACCTTATTTGAATCGAATATATTAGATTACCAATTGTCGATTGACATTTTCAAAATACGCTTTGATTGGGTGTTAGGAAGATTCTACTTTCAAAATAATATGCTAGTCTGTTGTTTAGAATATTCTCTAAAATTTCACACATGCTGCAGGTTTTTGCTGTTATCGAGTGAAAATTCAAGTTCCTGGAGAGTTATGAGAACATTTAGATAATACTTGGAATGTGATGCCTTTTGGCATAATATAATAATAAAATAAAATAAGAAATAAATTCCCTTGAAACTATTTTCAATAAATCATTAAACATTGGAATATTACATAAATATAACTATCGAGGTCGACAGGTACCGAGTCAAGTTCATCACGTAAATAAACATTTAACAGTAAACGTTAAATATCATCGAACTTGAACCGTAATATAAAATATAGAGTTGACAATAGAACTTATCCCAGTGCCAGAAGTCGTAGTTTTATTAAAGTAAGATTACCCTCCGAGTGACCAGGAATACCACCAATTAAAGAGGCTTATCCACACCAAATCCCCAACGTTACAGGAGTCATCAAGTTTATATGAATTTTATGTACTGTATAAGCTTCAATCACTAGAAATATATCGAAAAACATCTGCCACAGCTTCACATTCATCTTTTTTGTTCGATAGCAGCTGATTATTCCTTAGCCGCGTTGAGCGAATTTTGGTAGTGGTGAAGCCTATGGTTTGGTGACGTCACCCTAACCGCGTCACCAATATTCTAATGTGACATTGTAGTGGATGAATCGTCACTCGTAGTTGATGTCACCACACAAATCAGCGTTGGATGCCAATTTGTAATAATTAGGCCGACGTTATCCGTCGGATGGATTACCTCAATTTATCCGTCGGATCCCTCAGGACGACGATGAATATAGTTTGATCCTTCGTAAATGTATCTAGGGGTCGGGAATTCACCTTAATTAGATTGTTGTTTGCAACTCTCATCGAAGGAAGTACAGAAACGATAAAGACCGGCGATCAAAAAAAATGTATTTAATTGCCAGTTGAATTGAAAAGTATATTTCGGTTTTTTATGGTCCCTGATAAGGCCTCTTAACATGCTTCTATAGCTATAAATGGACTATGAGTAAAGTGACCGTACGTCAGCCACCTCTCGTTTCAAAGCACGGCCCATAGAGGTAACTAAAAATAAGATAGATAGGCAACTCAATAAACAAATCTCAAACCATGTTTTTCAAGCCCTCAGTTGGTGTGGTGACAGAATTGTTGTAGCTGTAAACCTCAGTTAGTCAAGACCAAAAGATAGTAACTGAATAGCTTGCTATGAAAAAGGCCTCACATCAATAAAAGAAGATTATCAGTGCGCAGATGCGAATTTCAAATTTAATCGGGATTTCGTTACCCCACCATGCAAAAATGTTGTCTTCAATAACTAATTTAGCATGATAGCTGCTGTTGCAAACATGCAGCAACCACAACCTTATTTGGAGATTTCATGGAGGTATCCATGATGAAGGGATGTCCACAGGGAGGAGTTCTATCACCTTTGCTGTGGGACCTTGTGAACTCCTGGAGGAATTGAACAGGAAGGGGATATACACCCAGGGGTATGCAGATGATTTGACAATACTTGTACTGTAGAAATATCCTAATGTTATAACGGAGTTAATGCAACAAGCTCTGGAAATGGTGGAGATATGGTGTAGGAGGAATGCCTCAGGATGAACCCTGCAAAAACTGCGCTCATACTCTTCACTAGAAAGAGGGGGCTTAAGAGACTAAAACTGCCAATCCTCTTCAACGTGCAGCTGTGTCTTAGCCTGGAGGTCAAGTATCTGGGCATGATTCTGGACGCAAAACTAACCTGGAATTAACACCTACATGACAAAACCAATAATCCGCCTCTTACTCTGCATGTTGAATAGCTGCATACAGGCTGGAGTGCAATGGGAATTGGCACGAAGGAACCGACACTCATAGCCATTCCAGAATCACAGATGTTATCACAAACTTGCTTCTTGAAATGAGAGGTGATAACATGTTGGCCACAATTAACGACAACCAGCTGTACCATATCCAGCTAAACTGGGATTGGAAATATGCAGTTAGGAAGGAACGTTGGTGTGGTACACAGACGGATCTGAAACTGACATAGGAACAGGAGCTGGAGTCGTCCATGGTGCCAGACCAAAGTGCAATGTCCACGCATCGTTGGGGAAGTTTGCATCTGTATTCCAGGCAGAAATCTACGATATCGACACGTGTTTGCAAAAGAACATCGAAAGGGGGTATAGAGGCCAAAAGATCCTCATGCTCTCAGATAGCTGAAATCTTCAGCATGTCCCCAGATCAGATCTAGACTTTTAACCCTGGCAAACCATAATAGAGTAACTCTTAAGTGGGTCCCGGGGTACAAGGGTATTGTAGGCAATGAAAAGGCAGACACACTAGCAAAACTAGGGTCTGAAACTGCATTCACTGGTCCTGAACCAGTATTTAAAATATCAAAATCTGCTTTACGTGGTTGTACATCTCGGTGTATTCAAACTAAACATCAAACGTACTGGAGACACGTGCCAAAACAGGACCAGATAAGTGAAGTGACGGGATTAGTTACCGCTCACTGTACCCTAATGAAGCAAATGTATACAATTGGCATATATAGGGAGGAACCTATCTTTCATGTGCATGTGAAGCACTGTCCCATTGGAGATATAGACTCCTAGGACTAGAGTAACCAAGGGAGGATTTCTCCAAGAAGGACCTTGTGAAAAGACTGTTGAGCCTGATAAGGGCTACTGATTTCTTCACATAAACGGTATAACCAAGTCTAAAGGCTGAGGTGCCGAAGTGTCTAAGCCTCTGACTGGAGGTGCCGAATTAATCAATCAATCAATCAGCCATCACCAAACCTCTCATTTCAAAGCATGGCCCTCAGGTAACTAAAAATGAAAAAATCTCAAGCCATCAGTTGGTCTGGTGACCGAACTATATCGTTGTAGCTGTAAACCTCATTTGGTCAAGACGAAAAGATAGTAACCGTATAGCTTGCTATGAAAAAGGCCTCACATCAATAAAAGAAGATTATCAGTGCGCAGATGCGAATTTCAAATTTAAGCGGGATATCGTTACCCCACCATGCAAAAATGTTGTTGTTAAATATAACAACAGTTTTGCATGATGGGATAACGAAATACACATTAATTAATAAAGTGGTCTATGGAATGAAAATATAAATGTATTCGAATGCTTTTATTATAAATTTATAGCGATAATTGTGTATTAGGATATCCTATTTATAAATAATCAATTCAAACACATTTCATCACTAACTTTCTGCTCCTGATGCCGTATTCTTGACTGAGTGAGTGAAGATTCTCGAGAGAACAGATATTTTGTCTTTGTCACTGCAATGACAGAGTAGCGAAGCAAAATAAAGAAACAAAATTTGTTCTATCGGGAAGCTCTACTCCATCAGTCAAGAATACGGCCACTGGGCTAGACATTTTCGTCTGTGCTTACTAGAAGTTGACTCAAAACTAATTCACTATGAACGAACACCCAACTAAATAATTTAAGTTATTTTTGGAGTTAATAAAAACTACTACACACCTACTCCAGGCGTATAAATACAAAAATTGCTATAATTAACTAGAGACAACAATTTTTTTTCAATTTGCAGTTTTACTTTATCCAATAATCTATAATTAACAAAATGGTTGAACTCTCTGCGTAGTCCTAGATCAAGTAACAGGAAGGTCGTGGGAAAAATGTGGGAGAAATCGATTGCGTGTTTTGAATGTTTTTGGAGATGTCATAGAAGGTCATTGATGTGGCCGTTGATGTCACATCAGTTGAAATGACAACAAATTTTATGCTGTCGTAAAAAATAGGATGCCTTTGATTCAGTGGACTGGAATTCTATAAAATGACTGGTTCTCTTGCATAAATAGTAACTGTATTGCGTTAACAATTCAATAAACTTTAATAAACTCTAATAGTCGAAAATACATACAGATGGAACAATGAATATAGACAAGCCTTTCAGTATGAAATAGTAATTATTAGAACTCTTTCCTTTGTGGTTTTTGAAGCACTATTCACTTGAAATGTAACTTCGGGTTCGAATCACTATACAAACTTTATTATGCAGGAAATAAAGGAATTGAATTAATTACTATGAAACTTGACCCATTTGGTCTGAAAACATCGGTTTTATACCGGTAAAGGAGTAGTAGGTCTTATCTGGGAGACCGATCGGGTTGGAAACTCAACATCGACTCTTACTAGCTGAGCTAGCCTCGTAAAAAACAGACAGATAATGCATTTAGGCGCGAAGTGTGCGCTTGGTCACGCCTACGTCAACTGCCGAAGAATAATAGTAAATATTGCAAGGCGTCGGTCAGCCGCCAGGGAAAAGAAAACAAAACGCGATTTTGAACTAAGGTAGAAGTATTTTGGAGGCAGTGGCGCACCGGCGGGGATTTCGAATGAAAATAAAAGAACTAAAATATAACTCTACATGAATATACAAAGGAACTAAAATATAAATATACAAATTGTTGAATGTCTGGTATCAACAGTCATAAAAAAAGGGTTTAAAAGATATTATTCGAAATTGCTTAATAAAGGAAATTGTTTAACATAAAGATAAAAATTTTCATCTACTAGGTATGGGGGATATATTTTTAAAGGGGTATAATTTATTTTCATTCACCATAGGATTAAGATGACAATTTTAAAACAGTTTCAATAATTTATGTTTTCACTTTAAATCTGCGACTTTGGTATAGTCGGGAAGAAATGATATTGCAAATTTTCCTAGACGTATGTAGTGCTGAGTTTAGCAAGTCAAATTTGTGTTGAACGAGTTAAGCTGTTTAAAAGTCGGCAACAGAATAGTTTCGAGTGCAAAGTGCAATAGAATTATTTGCTTTTTCATTTCTAGCGAGTAGTGTTGGAAGTTGCTTTCATCACTTAAAAAGTCCTCGTGTACTTTTTCCTTTTTGTCTATTTTATTTAAATTATACAGTGTATCCTCGGATGGGGTTCCAAAGAGGAGGATTTTTAGCGAAAAATGTCATTTTCGATAAAAAGATTTGCTAAGACTCCATAATATAAAATGGAGTTTTTAAAACATCCATTTTATAGTCTATTTCATGTAAAACCTTATGATTTTTTGCACTTAATTCCGAAATTGTAATATTATTCTATACTAGAATCGCGATCGAGACGGAGTATTAAAACAATATTTGATGGTAGATATACAGCACTGTTGGTCCAAACAAAATTCATGGTTTTACTAAGACCACTGTTAAAAATGTTATGAATTTAAATGTATAATGGAAATATAACTCTTTTCTTAATCTTCAAGGGTCGTAGATTTAGGGATTTTATAAGGTGTTCGTATGTTTTGTTGCTTACAATTCAAACGTTAAAAAAACAAGAACTATTACTTTCTAACAACTCGAAGGACCATCTTATTAAAAGAACATTATTTTAAAGTAATAGTCCAGTTTGATAAGCAATGGCGTCTACCGCCATTGTCTTGTCCTAAGAGGGAAGTATGGAAATGAAAACTTCATCATTTGCCTTTTTCACTCCATTTACTCCGTATAGACATTTTGTTTTTTCCATTATACCTTTTATATCGCCGTCACAATTAAGAACTTACATCGTTCTTTCACTATTAGTTATACAAATTAAATTTCACAAGGTTAAACTTGAACTTTGATCACATCGTCTAAGGTCGACAATCGGACGGAAAAAGTCTCGCGCTAGCGCTCTGCGCGCACATCTAGCCGTTAAGACTAAACTCATTCCGTGATTGGCATAGATAATTCATATGATCTAAGCGGAGGGGAACCGGTGGGTATTTTGAAAATACACAGATACGGCTTGGCGTCATATGAAAATTGATCAAATTGATTTGCTTTCAGAGAGAGTTTTATTGAATCCGAACAGCTGACTTTTATTAAATAATTCTGATTCAAAATTTTATATTTTTATATTACGTTGTATCCTTTCAAATATGAATACAATAAAACAATGTCATGGTACTTACAATAATTTTATTGCCAAAATATGATGACTCTTTTATTGCAGTTGAAGATTAGAAAGCATCACTATCGTCACTTGATGAGCTATTATTTATTGAAATTTATAATGGAGGGCACTGTTGTATCGACATCCAAAGCTTTGTCCCGATTCCGATTTCTCCTTCTTTTAATACATGATCAATTTTCTTGGTCACTTGTATTGGGGCTCTGTCTAATAATGCTTGAACATCATTCAAAATGCAACTGTCTTTCTTATCTTCATAACTATAGGCAGTTAACCATATTATTAATTATAATCCCTCCCTCCACTTTCCCTTTGTCTTTAACAATAACAATTGCATTAGGGATTTCCAAAAATTTGATGATTCAATAACTTACAATATTTTTAGATTTTTGGAATAATGGTGAAGAATGTTTCACAATATTTCGTTTACTTTGCATCTGGCCTTAAGGATTTAGTAATAAAAGTTTATAAATTTGAATACTCATAGATGAGGTGGTCAACCATTCATCGTGAAAGATACTTTTAACTTGAAAAATAAAAATTCGGTAATATATATTACGAAGCACAAATAAATAATAGAATAATTAAATAAAGTAAAAAATTAGTCTCAAATATTATTTTACCAGCCAAACATTCCAGTTGTAAAATAATCATACTATTAGGCATTATCTTTTTGCTTTTCGTAGAAACGAGTACGATACGATACTAAGCTATTGTTTTCGGAATACCGACTACTTGCTGTGGGTTTTGGTCTTAAATCAATCATGTTGGCATAAGTCAAAACGAAATATCTTGGAACAAAGTATACCATTTGTAAATTTTGAAACGATGCTTATAATAAATATACTTAGTGTTGTTTATTTATTCAAACAGACAATCCTATCATTTACAATAACAATTATTGTAAAGGCCAAAGATTACAAAAACATTTTTAAAGCAAACATACCAAAATAATACTAAACAATATTTAAAAACACCTGCTAATAACTCTTAGTAGTTGTAGCGGGAAAATGCATGTTGAATAAAAAAATATTCATAATAGAATAAATAAACAATAAAAAATATTCAAATGTACCTACCCGTTAAGCGGAAACAGAAAAGAAAACAAGAATTAAAATTATTCTCCTCTTGGATACCCCATCCGCGTCTACTATTCCTATATTTTCCAAATATTTTTGTTATTATAAATGGCTAGCTCCAAATTCACCATTACTTTCAATTAAAAATTCATGCTCCATATTTTTCCTTAATATTTTTGTATTATTCCCCAATTTTCTACCCCATTATATAACCTACTTTAATGGGAACTTCATAATCTTAAATTTCGTTTTCCTATCTTACAGAGGCTCAAAATCACTGTTCTTGTATGTATTATTCTCCCTCTAATCTTCTTACTAACGTTCGCCATGCACAAATTCTCTCTTAAATAATATTGAATGGCCTTAGTTACCCTCTCGTACTCAAGAAAAAAACATACAGTGGGCTTCCAAAGAATCTTATCTCATCCTTACCGTTCGAGTGGCATAACGGAACCGACGGAAATTTCGCAAAAACTATATTAAAGGCAAAAGACATTTTCACGATGAATATTGAAGAATATCATTTATAAACATTTATTATATAAGTAGCTGTGATGTGTTATAGTCCGAGAAATTAAGGTGGAAAAATCTACCGAACATAAAATTTTCCTGGGATGGAATATTATTTCAGTAAAGTGAATAAAACGTAGCAATTCGGGTAGGTGATCTACTTCTTGACTCAGGTGTTCACTGGACATGGGTCGAGAGTAGGGTACCTCCACAAGATTGGAAAAAGAGAAACTGGAGTTTCCGAGGTGTGAAGTGGAGGATGATGTGGGGCATGTGTTTAGATGCTGAAGGAACTCAGTATCTGTATTTGTAGAGTAGGGAGGGTGAGTTTTGGGCCCACAGCCTTAGGCCACATATGACCCATTGCACGTCCTCCCAGGAACGAGGAAGTGCTGAAGAAGTTGGAGAGGTGTATTGGGAGAACATGGTGGAGATAATGTTGAGGGAGAAGGAGAAATGGATGGAGGTAAGTGGCGTAATAGAGAGCATGGTTAGGGAGAGAGAGAACGACTCGATATGGCATGAGAGGTAGGAGTGAAAGTTAGAGAGAAGACGACGGTGTGAGCGGAGAGTGTGCGAGGAGTCGCCGCCCGTCTCGAAGTATGCTAGGGTAGTGATTTCGAGCCGGGGGTAACGGCGAGTTTGAGGTGGGTTTGATTGGTAGGCATGAGTCCAACACTGTTTGGGTCCTGAACCCATTCGAACATGAGTTTCCCATCTCGGCCCTGATCTAATAATGCCAAGAGCTTTCAGCTCTGTTTTTAATTTTATACTCCATTGTACCTATTCCAGATTGTTTTAAGCCATAAAGAGCTTTTCGCAGGTGGCAAACTTTTGCACCCTTTATGCTCCTACTATTTTCTAGCATAATTGTTGAATATTGATAAATCATCTTTACCACTCCCTTCTACCAAAATTTCTGGTAGAATTATATCCAAATATTCGGGTTTATTCATAATAATTACCCCATTTCAATTACCATTCAAGTAGGCTGTAGTAACGTCCATTTGGTTAAGCTTGAGACCTTCTTCTGCAGCGACAGCTAATAACATTCTTATAGAGCTTAGTTTAGCCACAGGAGAGAATGTTTTATTGTAGTCAACACCCTGGCCTCTTACTAAAAGCTTTAGCTACAAGACGTGCCTTTTTAGTCTCTTGATTATTTTACCCACTTTGGTTTTAAGTCGACAATATTTTTGTTATATTTCCTTTCTTTTATTCTCCATGTTTCATATTTCTGGCGACCAAATATTTCTCTTTCAAAGATTCCAAGAAATTAAAAACACAGTTTTTTTAAATCCTTTCTAATCTTCGTTAGCAAAATGAAAAACAACTTTGTTATTTGACCGAAATAGATTTGAAAGGGTCGGAGTGAAATAGTCCAATTAGGAATTGAAAAAAGTTGTTTTGGTTTTGAAAAAATATATAGAGAATAACATTCGATATTTTTAACCCCTCCCAGATCAAACCATTAAAAGCGACGATTTTTAAAAACAGCCAATTAAAATCTTCCATTCACCACTCACCGTATATCATGAGATTTTTCTTATTTCTCTTTATAAAATTTAATGATGGTTCAGGCTCCGAAACACAAGCAGGCGTTGTTTTAAGTGCTGGTATAGGGATTACCGGTAAGCTTTTATTTTGCAGATAAATATCTGATCTCTTATTATATTATAGTCCAGTAAAAAAATCTTAATTTATTTTTATTAAACATGTAGAATCGAATGAAAGGAATTATTATAGTAATTTCAAAATATCCCAACTTCTCTCTTTTTTTAAGGAATATACTCCAGCACCAAATCTATACAATCCAGATCTGTTAATCTGTCCCCTACTGTCAATGATAGTCCTGTAAAAATACTCATAAAAAACGAACATCTTCCCTCGCGTGAAAGAACGAAGTGTTGGCTGAAGGGAACGCATTTTGGAAATTCATAGAATCAAGACCTGGAACGATTAGGGGTCCTGGACCTCTCGAATTAGAGTCACCCTGGTTTCGCTTGGTACCGCCCATTTCGCATGAAATCTAAGGCAATGTGCAGACGGAGTTCATCGTTATATTGGAATGTTTGGAATTTGTATTCGTCTTCAAATAACTTCCTCGACACAATGTCTTCTTGGTTTCTTCTATTACGATTTATCTGGATATAGGCCCCCGGAATCTTCATATTTTCATTTTTTTTTCAGACGACATATGTACAAGAGGAGCAATGAATCTTCGTCGACGCTAGATATCGTTTCTACTGCCATGCATTCAATATACGCCCCGTTTACTGTCTATTTGGTGTATAGGAATCGTCGCTGTAGGATGAATCCTGCCTATTACGATGAAAAGATTTTTCGCTCTCACCACAGTATGTTTCTCAATTTTTGCATTTTTATATCTGTCGCCACTATGAAGCTAAATCGACATTGGGTGCGAAGAACCCCCCAAAAAATGTGAAAAGTTGCTATGTACTATAAATAGACGTGAATAAATTCATTAAAAAATTAATTAATGATAATATAGTAAAAATTTATTCTGATGAAATAAAACAAATTGATTTGTTTAAATCTTCATTATTTATTTTGAACTGACGTTCAAATTAAAATTAGTGACGCGTTTCGCTACACAGTAGCTTTTTCAAAAGCTACACAGTAGCTTTTTCAAAAGCTACTGTGTAGCGAAACGCGTCACTAATTTTAATTTGAACGTCAGTTCAAAATAAATAATGAAGATTTAAACAAATCAATTTGTTTTATTTCATCAGTAGTATGGATCTTCATCAAGTAAAAGCCTCATCTATTCAAAAATTTATTCATTTAAACAATAAGTTTGCAAAAAAACTGTATCGGACTGTGTGCGGAAAAGTATTTTTAATGATAGACTTGATTGTTATAAATGATGTAACAAATGTTTAGACCTCTTGGACAGTTTTATATGAGATTTTGTAATTAAAATCGTAATTTTACGCAAATGAAGCTTGTTCATTCATATATTTGGGTTGTGCTCATCAGCCCAGGCACTTGAACTGAATCTTTGTACCATATGAAGCTTGTTAAACTGGCATAGTGAATTTGTCGCTATCAAGCCCAGGTTTTGCTTGGGCCTCAATGAGTTGATATCATTTTGATTTTTTTTTTAATTTTCCGAATAAATTGCAAATAATTGCTATGTCTAATTATGTTGTTTCTTTCATATTCTTCGTCCGTATCTCGTCCGCCATTTTTTTTCGGATTTTGACTTTTGTTTCGGATTCAGCGTCCTCCAAAACCTTTGTGTACCTCATATTTTTCATTTTGAATTATTTTTTGTGTCTTATTAGTTTGTGTTTTTGATATTTTTCGTCTGTATCTCATCCGCCATTTTTTTATTTTATTTCAACTTTTGATTCGGATTCAGCGACCTCGAAAACCCCTATATACCTTATGTCTCCTAATTTGCCAATACTTGTTATCTAATGCGCACCTAATGTCGATTTGGCTACATATTGCCGTCCTAACTTAGGACAATATGAGAAATTCAATGTTAATTTAAAAACCCAATTATGAAAATTATACGAGAAATATATGTATATATCATATCTATCTATCTATTTATATATATATATATATATATATATATATATATATATATATATATATATATATATATATATATATATATATATATATATATATATATATATATATATATATATATATATATATATATATATATATATATATAAGGCAAAAGTGATTGAGTGAGGTATCAACGCCCAGGCCAAATCCTTTAGGCTAGAAAATTGAAATTTCGCACACATACTTCCCATATGACGAAGGTATCCACTAAGGAAGGATTTTTCAAAATTCAACCCCTAAGGGGGTGAAATAGGGGATCAAAGTTTGTAAGAAACTTTTTATTCCTTGGACATATGTGCCTGAAATTTCGTATGAATTGAGTACGGCAAAAATAATGAGTTATATATTTCAGCTTTTTCTAAAATTCAACCCCTAGAATGGTAAAATAGGGGATGAAAGTTTTAAATAAACGCACGGGCCAAACCCTTAGGGATAGAAACTTACAATTTCGCCCACGTGTTACTCTTATGGCGTAGGCATCCACTAAGGAAGGATTTTTCAAAATTCACAAAATTTGTTTTGTATTATACCTACTGGGAGTAAAGAAAAGTAATGTCCAACTCATAATTAGGTTCAAACAACTTACTTAAAAAAATGGTTACAAATTTTAGGTATTTTTGGGTATCTATAGACAGAGTATTCAACCGGAACGCTGCAGACACTTTAGGACAGACGTCGTTGACGGTTATATGCAAATTATAAAAATTTGAATTTTGTTATTCATTGAGTTTACTTTATATGAGATTTGTTGTTGTGTTATAGCAAGGTATTTCTGTTAATTACAAGTTTTTTTAATGCAGTTACGTTAGTTGGTTAGATAGGTGTGTTACATACATAGCAATCCTAATAGGTGGGTATATTTAGTTTGTGGTATAGCTAGAAACTCAAAAACGCCTTTTACGTCTCGTGGCGCCATCCACTGAATTTCTTCGGGAGTTTTCATAGTGATAAAATAAAAATAAATATAACAGCAATTTTGAATTTACTATATTCCATTTTATTCAAATAAAATGAATTGGAATATAATAAAATTAAAATGTGTTTAATTTTTTAGGTTTATATATTTTATTGATTTTTCATTTTTCACATGTATTATATTATTTTTATGGAGGGGGATGCTGATGGCTGTCCCAGAAATTTTTATTATATACGTGGTAAGTTGATATTAATATCTATGTAGAGGCGTCACTGATATCTTATCACACTTATTAAATATATGCAATTCATATTATTATTTTTTGGTTATTAACTATTAGTAACTATCCATCATGATCAAAACTTTCACGCGTTTGAAAACACCCTTACATAAATGGTTTAGGAAGACTGGCCAAGCCTAAAACCATTCTCCCTAAGGAGGGGATATAGAACCTCTCGTATAATTTAGTAGGTCATTCACGAAATAGCTTGATTAAGACTTTTATAATATTGGATAGATAAGTTTATCAACAATGATATTAAAGTGAGCATAAATATATAGTTTGATTAGGACGACACATGACTAGATATTTTAGAAATATAAATATAACTCTACTGAGGTCAGTTGGGCTGACTGAACTTGTGTTTTACTTATCACCCCGCTATTACCGAACCTTACATTCTACCTCATATTATTTGAGGCTATGAAAAGCCAAGTGGACTAGCCCACAAAATTGTAGTTTTCTTTTTTTGATACCATTTGAATTTTGAAACCCATCTCTATCAACAGCAAAATGGACTAAGTCACTTTTTAAAGTGAAAGTAAAATAATAATAGTACATTCAGTTTAATTGTAAAATGAAAGTTATTCATTATTTTTTACTGTTAAACAAAATGAAAATATTTTACAGAGTCGGACTCGAACCATTTGAGGAGGAATCGGACTCGGAACCATATCAGGACTCTGGTTGGGAATTCGTGTTTTCAGATAAAGATTATGAAGAATCATCAGACGAAACTTCTGTTACTGACCCACCAACATCATCCAGGGATGTTAAGAGTAGAAAGCGAGTTCTCCATGAAAAAAAGTGGAGGAGAAGTGTTGCCAAGAAGTAACGATGTGCTGGTGAAGAGTATACAACTAGATCCAATAGAGTTGTTCCTGCAAAGTCTTTCAGTCCATGTGTATGCGGTTGTAAACATCACTGTAACAATTTGATTCCTGATGAACGTCAAAGAGCTTTGCATCAGCACTTCTATTCATTGGATAACTTTGATTTTCAAACCGCGCACCTGTTTTCCTTAATCAAAGTTGAAAATAAATTGCGCACGTACACTGGAAATCCACAAAGTAGAAGGGAAAAGACGAGAATCTTCCTACTACCAGACGAAAATGGCGCAGAGCGAAAAGTATGCAAAAAATTTTTTCAAGCTGTGTATCAGGTTTGTATTTTTTATGTTTTAGTTCAGAAAAATTTTAATAAATATGTTACCCTCGAATTTCTCTTGATGTTTTAATTTTTTTCAGGTTTCTGCTGAGAGAATCGACAGACTCTTGAAGAACAAGTCAGCGGGAGCACATGCGCATCAGGATCGTCTCATTATTCACGTGAGAAAAGCAATCATAGAAAAAATCTAGCACCGAACTTAAGATGTTTGAGCTGTATAAAGCTGAAACAATAGATCCTGTTACATATGCTATTTTCAGAAGAATCTTCAATACATAGTTCAACTTACACTTTCACCCACCTATTTCTGACTCATGTCGAAAGTGTGACTTTTTCAATATCAAAATAAAGGCATCCAATGAAGAGCAGAAAAAACAACTTGAAAAGGATCTATAATTCCATCAGAGGAAGGCCAAAGCAGCAAGGGATGGCCTGAAGCATGATATTCAACGTGCAAAAAATGGTGAAGTTTCTGTTATATGTTTCGATTTAATGAAAACATTACCGACACCTGTCTTAACGACTGGAATTTGTTATTATAAGAGGCAATTATGGACGTATTGTTTCAACGTTCATGATATGGGTACTGATAATTCCTATATGTTTATTTGGGACGAAACCGTCGCATCTCGGGGACCCAAAGAGATCGGTTCCTGCCTGTTGCATTATATTAGGAATTTTCCAACACCAAGAAAAATAATCATGTATTCCGATCAGTGCGGTGGCCAGAACCGTAATATAAAACTGTCGCTGATCTGTAATTTCATTACGGCATCTCCAGATTTTGTGGAAGAAATTGATCATAAATTCCTGGTGAGTGGCAATTCCTATCTCCCTTGCGATCAAGACTTTGGTCTAATCGAAAAAGAGAAAAAAAATGTCATCCTTCAGATTGGATTTCGGTCACAGAAAATACTAGGAAGAAAAATCCATTTAAGGTAATTCAAATGACTTCATCTGACTTTGTGTCGACTAAACCACTGGAAAGTAACATTACGAACAGAAAACAGTCGGAGACAAAAACCGAGGTGAAATGGCTGAAAATCCAATGATTACGGTTTAACAAAGAATCTCCTGATAAAATTCAATATAAATATTCGAACAACGAATATGTTAGTCTTGAAACTGTCGATATACGTAAACGAGGATCACGTTCGACAGAACTCATTACACTTCCACTACTGTACCCCAAGGGTAATGTAATAAATGAGGCCAAAAAGAAAGATTTGCTTCAACTAATTGAATTTATTCCACCCGTACATCATGAGTTCTACAGAAACATGAAAGCATCTGCCCAGGCGACAGGTGGAGAGTTACTAGAGGAACAAGATTAAGATTAATGTTGATACTATAGGTTGAAATAAATAAGTTTATAAGTTTTTTGTTATTTTCGCTAATTTTAAGTGCAGTAATAAAATAAATGCAAAAAATTTAATAGTTTACTACTACTATTCCGAAAAAAAAAACAGAATAATGGTCAACAATGTGAACTAATCCACACAATCATCAAAGAGCAAAATGGACTAATCCACATTAAAATCTAAGATTGAAGTCATAACTTTATTATGTTGTCATTTTTAGTTATATTCAGTCACTTTTTACATGGTAAAGCGAATTGGAACCAAAATAACCATTAAAAAAAATTATGCGTCGGTCCATTTTGAACAAAACTTTACAGCCAATTATCTCCATTATGCAAATTTGGGGTTAGTCCACTTGGCTTTTCATAGCCTCATTTCAACGATGCCCATTGGGTTGAGATCAGGATGATATGGTGGAAACTGAGTGACCATTTTCAGCTGTTATATTGTTATCTCATGAGTTTTATAACGTTGTTTGTGAATTTTAATTATGTTATACAAATCAATTTTTAACATGTCGTTTGTTAAAGGTATTTAGGTATGTAGTATTTCTCTCACTTCGTCTTTCCTAGAGCCCATAGTTGAAAATTTGTATAGCTGAACATTGTGGTATGGAACGTTATAAATCACAAGAACCCTATTCGGTAGTCGAATTGATATAAGTTTGCCCTCAAGGATTGTTTTTATAATTATTGTACTTCATTTCACTATGATAATCACCTGATATTTTATTCGATTTAAACTTCAGATATGCGTTTTCTACATAACCATTAGCACTGCCAGCGTGCACTATAATCAATATTAGTCCTTCAGTAACATAAGCCTTCGTTAGTATTGTCACTCCATTTCCTTGAGTGGATAACCGTTCCATTCATATAACTATTAGACGATCTTGGGCTCTAGAATCTCTGATGTTCCTTAGAACGTTTCTCCTGAGGTGCTGAATTTCAGGCTTTTCAATAAGCAATTTCAGATTATTTTTCAATAAGTGAAATAATTTTCAAAACCAGTTGAGTAGTTTCTGAGTTTATCGATTACAAACATACAAGTATAAATATTGAAAATAATCTTTCGACCCTTAAGAAGGATATTTTTGTTCTTTATTCTGGAATCTCATCAGATTTCACTGAACAATGTTTATTTTAAAAGTTTAAATTATCCTAGACAAACCGTCGTATCTGATACAGAGTATCTTAACTTCGGAAGTTCTAATTACTTAAAAACAAGTAACGGTCGATGAAATTCTTAGTTACGAAGGCACGAGAAATTGGCATAAGATCATGTTATAGTTAGAACAGAAATTACAAGAGAATTTAATATTAATCTACATCACAAGAAATTGCTAAACTTTTAAGTGATATGAATTTTCAACAGTATACTCAATTTATTTTGAAAGATACACTTTAAGTGATTAACAAATCCTATTAGTTATTAGTAAAATAGTTCAACGGGGGTGAATATTTGATGAAGATAGTATTTAATAACAAATACCTCATTTAAACTGATAATGAAAAGCAAATCAACAAATATCAGAAGCATGATTGGAATAATTGATTACAGATATTCTAAAGAAGTCACTAATTTGTATATTACAATTGTGATTATATTTATTTTAGCAGAAATATAAATACAATGAAATCATTGTATATTAGAATACGGAAAACAAATCAATACAATCATTCAGATAATAGGCTCATGTTAAAGACTGAGAACAGTATTTATTCAAATCATTGAATCATTTTGAACTTCAATTACTCTATCAATAACGCCCCACGTTGGGCGCCAGAAATATGAAACCCTTAAAAAAGAATGCTGTGGGCCAAAATTTGAAACCCTTATAAGATTCACTTAAAGTTGGGTGCCAAAAAATTATGAGGCCATATAGGATTTTCATTCACTTTTCAGGGTTGACTTTATGAACGTGGGTTCTTATGAACCTAGAGTAAATTGCAGAAAATAGTCTAATCGGATAACATGATTTAGAGCTATTGTAATATTAATACCTTGTAAGTAAAGACAATGGGTGCCACAAAGCTTTCTCAAAAACTTTGAAAAGACCTACAAAAACTCTAGGTAGAAGCTGTTTTGAAGTTACTTGGTTACTGCAGGTAGGTAGTTGAAGATAAAAATAAAAGACAGTCTCAATGGTTACTAAGTCTAATGACAATCTGTGAGATGAATAGTGTTATTAATACAAAAAAAATATCTTGACTGCTTTTAGTTAGTATAGTTATCGTTAGTGTTGATTAAATACTAGAAAATATTACATGGGAACAATATAAATGCCGTACAAAAAAATCACTATCTGCTCTTAAACTACTTATCGGAAGTGTTTGCTTATAGTTGAGGTACCTCGATGGATGGTGGGTAACCTGTAGGTAATTGTCAGGTCAGATGAACCTCCAGGTAAGCGTTATATAAGTCTTCTGTTTAGCTAGATAAGTCTTCCGATAAGTTGCAGATATCTTCGGGTAAATTCAAGCTAGCTGTGAACTAAGCTTCACACAGGAACACTAAGAGGTGTGCACTTCAGACAAGCCTCGTACAATCATCAGCAGGCTTTGTAGGAACCTCTTAGAAACTATCAGGTACCTATAGTTAAATTGTAGATACAGGCCTCATATCAACCACGTAAAAACCTCATAAAAAATCTCATAGAAACCGCTAAAAGATATAAAAAATAACAGTTTCCATCATTACACAATTTGTTAAACCCCCAAGAAAATAATAATTTTACAATTGAATGTAAATCATTATGTATGTATATGGTTATCTTCTTCTCTTATTCTGTACAAATATGAGAATTTAGGAATTTCACAACAGGTAAGTGAATAACAGATATTTCGCCCTTTCTTAGCGAAACATTCAGAGAGACCAGCCAGCAGACCGCTTTTACACTTTCCTCTCTCAGTATTAGCGCAGACCCGCTCGTGGGCAGGTCACATGTAAAAATCAATACTTCCCTGGAAATGTCTACTATACCACTCTACCGTTAATGTAAGAAACAATAATTACTGTTTCATTGAGTCTCATAGTCTATAAATGTAACTAATATTTTATGGTAACTATAATAAGTAAACAACGACCTACATCTTATTTTTATAATGTATCTGGAGAAAACCTTATCGATCGTAGTACCATATCTTGTGGTTGTTATATTTCTATAATTTTTCATTTTAAGATTAAATACTTCTCTCAAGTGTTCAGTAAGTGTAGCAGATTCGTCTCTTGTCTACTATTGATTTCCCATTATCATTCCCATTTTCCAATTATTAAGTTAAGATTAAAAACGCGATTTTAATACCCTAAACAGAAAACATAATTTTCCGAAAATTTTCAGTTAATTGCCTACAATTCGAAAAAAAGTTTCACTTGCATCGTGGTTTCTTATCTCCTTATACAAGAGTGCGTTTAAATTACACAATGAAATTCGCAAATCGCGACACGCAGATTAAAAAATCTCATACAAAATTACAAATATTTCAAAATTTCTAATTGCTTTATAAGTTTGGTTAAGGATTCCATTTTTTAATAAATGCAATTATTCAGCATTGTTTTTATCTGCAAATCGAATTCTAAAGTATGTTATAGAATCTGGTATAATTTTTAACGATTTTAAATAGTTGTTCATGTTTTCTATTTTTATATTGTAAGATATACATGCGGATTTGTTTTATTCTATTTATATATCTGTACCCCAGAGGTAAACTGTACTATCCCCATTTTATACGAAAATCGGATTTTTAGTAATACTGACTCAACTTTTCACGGGGAATCAGAAAAAAATACTTCCAAAGTCAAATCCAAACAGAGTAACGAAAAAATCAAAGGTAAACTGTAATAAGTCAACAAGTCAGTGAGAGGTAAACTATATCGAACGGAGATAGTTCGAAAAGTGGTATAGATGCCAAAAGATCCTTATACTCTTAGATAGTCAGGCAGCACTGAAATCTTCAGCAATCCACAGATCAGATCTAGACTGGTCTGGGACTGTTTTCAAAAACTCAACCCTGTCAAACCACAGTGGGGTAGGAAGAGATCACCAAACAGAATACCAATGCCAAAGTATACTGAAGAAAATTGATTCCCGACAGTTTGCTTGAAAATATTTTTTGTCGTTATGAAAAAGGTTGTAAGGAATATGGTTTGTAGTGTTTAAATGTATATGCGATGGAAAATTGCACTAATTCCAGAAAACCATCTTTTTGAAGAGATCGACTCTGATCCTGTGAAGCGAAATAATGACAGCAGATTACAACATGCATGAGAAGAGGAAGAAGAAGAGGGAGGATAGGAATTAATTAAACATAAAAAATGAACTGAAATTATTGTACAAAATACAATCTTCTGAATATTTTTTTGAAATTAAATTGCAAAATAGTTATTTGTGTATTTAGAGCGTAAAGTAATAGATTGCCGCTTGAGAAAGAATGTTGCCGCGCGACGCGGATCTTTCGAAAGCGGCAATTTTACTTAAGGCTCGAAAAACACCCATAATTTTTTCTACAGTCGCCCTTTTAATAATTAAAACAGTTTTTTATATTATCTTAGTTTATAATAGGAGTGCTAGAATAATCGTCATTTTCGCTATTCATCATGATTAACCTTAAAAAGATTTACTGACTAGGGATGTTAAAAAATAATCGATTTTTATATAAATCGATTATTGTTTTCTCATAATCGATTTTTATAGTAATAATCGATTTTTAGAAAATCGATTTTATAAATTACCTACGTGTTTAATCGGATTTTTGACAATAATTGTCCATTTTTAACAGTTTTTTACAATAATTGACCATTTTTGATAGTTTTTGACCATTTTTGACAATTTTTCAGAATTTAAGACCATTTTTCAAAATTATTGACCATTTTTGACCATATTTCAAAATTTCTGACAATTATCAACTATTTTTCAAAATTTTTACAATTTTTGACCATTTTTGATGGTTTTTGACAATTATTGGACATTTTTGACAATTTTTAAAAATTTTTGACCATTTTTGATAGTTTTGACAAATATCGACCATTTTTCAAAATGTTTACAATTTTTGACAATTATTGACCTATTTTGACAATAATTGTCCATTTTTGAATGTTTTTAAAAATAATTGACAATTTTTGACAATTTTTACAAAATTTTAGAGAATTTTCCCAGATTGACCATTTTTGACAATTATTGATCATTTTTGACCATATTTCAAAACCTTTAACAATTTTTGACAATTATCAACTATTTTTCAAAACTTTGACAATTTTTAAAAAAAATTGTCCATTTTTGACAGTTTTTGACCATTTTTGATAGTTTTTGACAATTATTGGCCATTTTTGACAATTTTTCAAAATTTTTTACCATTTTTCCATATTTTAGACCATTTTTGACAATTATTGAACATTTTTGACCATATTTCAAAAACTTTAACAATTTTTCACAATTATCAACGATTTTTAAAAATTTTGACAATTTTTAAAAATAATTGTCCATTTTTGATAGTTTTTGACAATTATTGGCCATTTTTAACAATTTTTCAATTTTTTTTACAATTTTTCAAAAATTTTGACCATTTTTGATAGTTTTTGACAATTATCGACCATTTTTCAAAATTTTAACAATTTTTGACAATAATTGTCCATTTTTGACAATTTTTGATAGTTTTTGACAATTATTGACCATTTTTGAAAAAAAATTTAAAAGTTTCGACAGTTTTTGAAAATATTTGACCATTTTTTAAAGTTTTTGTCAATTATCGACCATTTTTGATAATTATTGACCATTTTTGAAAATTTTTGACCTTTGTTCAAAAAAATTCTAAAATTTTTGACAATTGACCATTTTTGACAATTTTTGAAAATGTTTGACCATCTTTTAAAGTTTTTGACAATTATCGACCATTTTTGATAATTATTGACCATTTTTGATCATTTTTGACAATTTTTAAAAATTTTTGACCTTTTTTCAAAAAATTTTTGAAATTTTGGCAATTATCGACCATTTTTCAAAATTTTAATTATTGACAATAATTGACAATATTGACCATTTTTGACAAAAATTGTCCATTTTTAACAGTTCTTGACAATAATTGACACTTTTTGACAATTATTGACCATTTTTGACCATATTTCAAAATTTTTGACAATTTTCATATAATTTTATTTGATTTTTAATCCGATAAATTGTTAATTATTCACCAATTGAGTTAATTCGGAGGTCGTGGTTTGATTAAATAGGCGAGCGAAAAAGATTCCTTTTTTGCGCTAGAGCAACAATCCTCGGCATTTGTCGACTTTACGATTTCTTTTGAATATAGTAATTAGTCATTTTACGCGCGACTGTAGAAAAATCATTATATTCATCATCCTAATGATCTCATAGTATTCTTGTCGAAAAAAATAACTGCAGTCCAAAGTATTATCGTTTTTCTCCGTTTTCTATAATTAACCAATCATTCCAGGCAAGTTACATGAACAGAAGTAATATAGTTTTTTCTTTCCATATGTAAGGCTTTACTTAAAATTAAACCTGTCAGAACTTAATTTCTAAAAAAAAGGTTTCAGGGACTTTAAAAAAAGGCAATTTTCGCAAAAAATACCGCTAAGTGGGTCCTGGGCAATGTACGGCATTGTAGGCAATAAACGACAGATACCCTAGCAAAGGTACAGTCTGAAACTGCGTTCTCTGGTTCTAAACCAGCATTGGATTGAAACAAAACATTAGACATACTGTAGCCAAGTTCAAAGCAGGTACACATCAAATTCCTGGTCAAAAAACCCCTTGGAGTCGCTGACTGATTCAATATTAAACCTCAGTAAGGGCCAGATAAGGAAAGTGACGGGATTTCTCAACGGTTACTTTACCCTAAGAAAACATATGCATACAATTGGCATATATATATATGGATGAACCTATTTGTCGGTGGTGCAAGGAAAAGGAGGTAACAGTCTCACACGCGCAAGGGAGGATTTCTCCAAGTAGGATCCAGTGAAGACTGTAGAGCCTGATTAGCACTACTGGTCTCTTCAGATAAACGATACAACCAAGAGCACAAAAAGCCTAAAGGCTGAGGTGCCCAGGATTTGAAGCCTCTCACTGGTGATGCCGAAAATCAATAAATTAATCAATCGCATAAAACAATTCAAATTATTTATGAAAATAAACTTTCAATTTGTAAGCTGTCAAATATCACAGATGCGTGATGTCATAGACAGACGCTATTACTATTCTAATGTGGCGCGAAATTTGAATTCTGTTATAAAAACGTCTTCTTTAAAACCTTTATTTTTTCCAAGAAATAACATTTTTTTCATAAAGCTCAAGCATGCAAACATCGTAGATCAGTTTTTCAAAATCATTCATCATGCCTATTAGAAGAGTGACATAGTATGTCCAGAAAAAGAAGTAGAACTTGGATAATTGTCGTTATTAATCTGGATTGTTGATGATAAAGACAGTTCATGTTATTGGATGATACTTTTAAATATGAAGATGCGAAAAAAGATGCGTCATCTGAATTATTTTTATACTGAATTTTTTTTATTTGCTAACATTTGACTTGAATTGATTTTGTGGAAGAGAAAATTTACAAAGGAATATTCAAAGCTTTTTCAACATAAATAAAGGGAAACTTGACAAAAAGTAATTTCAAATAATTCATCCAACTCCAAAAGTAACTTTTATACTTTAAATACGTGGTTATAAAGAATGTTCTCTTCAGAAATTCTGGCAACTAGGTCAAACTTCAAAAGACATCAATTTTGATTATTTTCTTGGATATGACATAATGAATTTAGGAAATTATTCGAATTTTTATTTCCTATAATTTAAGAGAACTCGTACTATATAAAGAAGATACAGGGTGTGCCAAGAGGAACTGTATATATACTCCTCCTCGTATTGAGGAAGGGGAATATCGAATGACCGTTATAAAGGGTCTGCTTTCATTGTTTACGAATATACAGGGAAAAATGTGAATTTCGACTGAACTTTATTTTGGGCATAACTATTGAACGGTAAATACACCACCACCAGATAATTTACTGATTCATTAAGACTAGAAAAAATCAGGACATGTATTTGAAAATTAAGAGCAATAAATCCTAGTAACCCCAATACAGGATGAACCAACAAAGTAATATTGTAATATTATCATGAACAATAATTTTTTTCTATTTCTGTGTCGGGTAGGTAGCTTCACCCCGAATCAGGACGAGTTCAGGCTCTTTTCTATTGTCAAGAGATTACAAATTAAGTTATTACCTGAGTGGACGTGGGCTGAGAATGAAATAACACGTTTTAAATCGGAACGATTCATTCTTAAATTCATATTAACCCTTAACTATCTGGGTGTTTGCTCACAGGTCCAAAAAGCGGCACGACTTGCCGAATTTCCTCCATTTGTAGAACGTACACATCCCCCCACGTATTCTTCAGTTGACCCATAAATGGTCTGTATCCAGCCGTTGACGGGATTGCATGCGGTGTTGTTCAATTTACTTGAGTTTGAAATTTGTGAGTCGACGCAGAGACCACACCCAGTATGGGCGATAGGCCGAGTTGTTCTGAAAGAGTGCGGTATGGTGACGATAATTACGAACAAACATTACAAGATTGGTTTGATGACACTAGTGGTAGTGAGGTGGAAATATCGAGCGATGAATACGTTTGTGCAGAACATGATGATTCCGACTCAGAAATTGAGTTAGAGGAGGAAAATTGGGAAAATAATGGGGTTGAAAAAAACGCGAACGATACGGTCGAAGGTGAAGACGAACAAGAACCAGGGGATGATGATATACTACCTAAGAAACAAAAAATTATTTTGGCCAATTTATTGATTTATTGCTCCGACGGATTTATGAATAAACTATAACTCGTTTTGTTCATAGGTCTTTGGGACTTTATTCAATTTCAGTCTAGTATTATAAATTTGGTCAACAAAAGAAAGTTTTTCCTTATTTTTTAAGACCCAAATTTGTTGACAGATTCAAGTCTTCAAACATATTGCTACATGAATACGGTTTTCCTACAACTATTTTTAAAAACCTTTAGTATATAATTTCCAAAATATTCAAATGGGTGTTTTTACTTGTAGCTGCTCCCCACTCCCGTATGACAAGCGATATTCCACTAGAACATGGTATAAGCTTTTTAAATACTTCAAATCTAATATTTGTGCAAATTGTTTACATTTAAAAAACACAAAGCAAATATTTTTACAAACATTCGAAATGTGTTTACTAATCTGAAGTGAGGGTATATTGTCATGCCGGCGGGGTTGGCTGTCTTTGCTCATTGTTGCACTGCTTGAGCTACTGCTTGCTGCTTTTGCATGTATGTTAGCTTAGGTTATGGAATGGTGGGCAAATTCAGCTATCGGGTGTCTGCTTCCACGTTAGCACCGCTGGTAATGGGAATAACAGGATCATTTTTGGTGCTGTTATTCTTTGACTAAATGGCATCCCAACGGTTTTGGCTTAATCATAAGGTGTGCGTATCCGTGCCGAGGGGATGTATGACAGTGAGCCTATCATTTGTCACTAACGGAACCTTCGAGATACTAGGCGCCCTCTCGTCATAAGTAAGCCTTGTCACGGTAATGCAGGGCTCTGCCGTGATGGAAGTAACAAAACAAAAAAATCATCTGGAATCTACAGAGAAGATGGAAGTCGATCAATCGGCTCCAACTGACCTCCCTGTTACCTCAGATCAGGAACGAGAGCTCCTTAGTTCTCCAACTCCTGAGAGCAATCCTAGGAAACTAGGAGAAGCAGCCAGGAAGCGACTCAGTCGCCTCCTCAAGAGCGGGGTACCTTACCAATCCGCCTTGAACCAAATTTTAGAGCAGCGGAAGCAGGATCAGTCGCATGGGGCGAAGAATATTCCCTCTGTGGCTGGTGCAAGCAAGCGCTTACGCTCTAATGATAACTCACCCGGACAAGAGGCAAAAAAGCCCTGCTCGGCTGAATCAGTTGTAACGTCAGATAAAATTGACTTACAAAAACCCTCTTATGGGCAGGCTGTATCCGGCATCAAGGTGGGAATATTACACCTTGAACATCCGACAACCTCAATAACGACCAACCAACTGGAATCTCTTCAGTACGCTATTATGGCCGCTGTAGAGGATATTCCGGAAGGTGGTCCGCAAGTGCAGTTCCAGAGCTGTACATTCCGGCCTGGATGGCTGCAGGTTACCTGTGTAGATCAGGAGAGTGTTTCGTGGTTGACTGGAGTAGTCAATACCCTTCAACCATGGGATGGTGCCTCCCTGAGATGCGTCTTGGGTGACCAACTTCCAAAGCCACACATCTGTGTGGCTTACATACCTGATGAGGGCAGTCGTAGACTAACCTCTGAACAGGTCCTCACTAGGCTGAGGAAAATGAACCATGGTCTGTTAACCTTGGAGTGGACTATTCTACACAAGGAAGTTACAGGCCCTGGCCAAACATGGACCTTCGCCATTGACGATAGATCTATGACCGAGCTGGAGAGGGTGGGTTTTAAACCTTACCTGGGTTTTGGGCAGGTTGTTTTCCGCCCTAAAACCCGGTCTTCCTCCCAACAGGCAGCAAAACCGGGTCCCTCGAAAGGATCTGAGAAAATCCACGGCCCGGGGCCGAGCGTGAAACCCCCTGCGGCAGTGAGGAGAACCAAAACTCCTCACAAGCTTAGGGGTAGTGCACCGCCGGCACGTAGCCAAGGCACCAGCCAACCAAAAACTGGGAAAGCTGGATTTCCGAAGATGAAGACGGCTATCGTCTCTTCTAGGAAACCAGCAAAAGACACTGGACCTGGTGTCCTGAAATCGAAGACCGTCATGGCCTCGACAAAGGCACCAAAAAAACCAGCTGGGCCGGCGACGGAGGGTGATCAAACCTCGTCGTCTGCACCAAACACAGCCTCATCATTGGCAGGAGCAGATGGTGGCGTCTTAATTGACCCACCGACTGATCCTTCCAATATTTGAGGAGATATAAGTTTGCCTGCGGCACTCAACACTCCGCCACATTCAATTGTTTACAGGCAAACTTACAGCATGCCAAGGCCGCTTCTTATATCCTTGGCAAAAAGTTCAAGGACGAATTAATCGACCTTTCCTTCCTGCAAGAACCATGGACAGGAAACACAGACCGAGTAACCGGTCTCAGCAAGATTCCTGGTGAGGTAATAGTCTGCCCTGGGGTGAAACCTAGAGCATGTCTACTCATCAGGAAAAATATTAATTATTTTTTGCTTACAGGCTTTTGCACTCCAGATGTAGTAGCCATCCAGATGTACTTACCGGAGAAGAATGGTATGACAAACATAGTCGCCTGCTCTGCATACTTCCCAGGAGACATGGATACTGTACCCCCTCTTGCTATACGGCGATTAATTGACTATAGCAAGAAGAACGGACTTCAGTTAGTCATGGGCTGTGACGCCAATTCACACCATACATCATGGGGCAGCACGAATATAAATCGCAGAGGTGAGTTACTCTTTGATTATATACTAGGGGAAGGGCTATCTGTTATTAATAAGGGCTCCGAACCAACCTTTGTAACTAGAAACAGATCAGAGGTATTAGACTTAACTATCAGCTCAAACTTTCTGAGCAATAAGATACAGCATTGGGCTGTATCTACTGAACCTTCGTGTTCAGATCATAGACATATTCAATTCAACATTGAAATAGGCCAGAGGCCAGTAGTGGAATATCGCGACTCAAAAGCTACTGATTGGAGTGGATATAAAAATTCCCTCCAACTGTACATTGAGGATGGTTTCACCACAATTAACAGTTGTGATGGGATAGATACTGAAGCGGAAAAACTTCGCGAAGCAGTGATCTTCTCCTATCATGAAAACTGTCCACTCAAGACTAAAAGAGATAATCGCAACTCTACTTGGTGGAACAAATGCCTAGAAAAGCGAAGAAAAGAAGTTCGACGACTATTTAACCGAGCTAAAGAGTCAGGCAACTGGGAGCTTTATAGAACTACTCTAACAAGTTACAATAAAGAAATCAGAAAGGCGAAGCGGGAGTCTTGGAAAAAGTTCTGTGAGAGTATTTCTGATATACCTCGTAGTACTAGAATCCACAAGATTCTCTCTAAAGAGTCGATTGCCGAGATTGGGTCGATGAAGCGACCTGATGGCACTTTCACGACCTCTAGAAAAGAAACGTTAGAGCTTTTGATTAAAAATCACTTTCCTGGAAGTTTGACTCTGGATAACAATCGACCTCCGCTCTTTGAGGGCGCAAGGCGGCCAAAAAAGATCGATTGGGAGGCCGCCAAGGAAGTTATCACAGCACCAGCAGTTGAATGGGCAATCAAATATTTTCGGCCTTTCAAATCTCCTGGTGAGGATGGAATATTTCCAGCTCTGCTGCAAAACGGACTGGAATTACTTCTACCCATCCTCATTAAACTGTATAGAGCTAGTCTGGCGTGGAATTACATACCACCCAGTTGGTTGACGGCTAGGGTGGTATATATACCGAAAGTGGGCCGCACAGACCCACACCCTAAATCGGTCAGACCAATTAGCCTAACATCTTTCCTGCTTAAAGGACTTGAAAAAGCACTGGATTGCTACATCAGGCGGGTAGCTTTATATAATTCCCCCCTGAGCATCCACCAATATGCTTATCAAACTGGCAAATCAACAGATTTAGCATCACACAACCTTGTTGAGAAAATCACACAATCCCTTAACAACAAGGAGATTGCGGTGGCCATATTTCTTGACATTGAAGGAGCATTTGACAATGCACTACCGACCTCCATTGGTTCAGCTTTAACTGAAAAGGGCATCAAACCAACCATTACCGGTTGGATATATGCCATGCTCACTAATAGGACAGCCACTACATCTCTTCAGGACGAGACAATTAGCTTTAAGGTTTCCAGGGGATGCCCACAAGGCGGAATACTATCTCCCCTACTATGGTGACTCTTGATGGATAACTTGATTAGCGCTCTCGAAAGAAGAGGGGTAGAACTGCAAGCCTATGCAGACGACCTTGTCATCTTGGCAAGGACCAAGTCAGGAAGGGTAGCATATAATACCCTCCAAAAGACGTTGGACGATGTCCACAGCTGGTGTCAGAGGGAACAGATGTCTGTTAACCCTGGTAAAACTGTAATAGTTCGAAATTGGTTTTAGACTGCCAAAGAAGACTCTCCTTAATCGGAGAACTCAATAAAGTATTGCTGGTCTGGATCCCTGGCCATTCTGGCATGGAAGGAAACGAGAAGGCAGACTCTCTTGCAAGGGAGGGTGCCGTACGTGTTTCTATCGGACCAGAGCCAATAATTGGCATCGCAATAAGTCTTGCCAAACAAACACTGAATACCTGGACGGCAAGAAGAGCTTTAGACTTCTGGCATAATTTACCAGGATTGGTTCATTCAAAGGCTTTCATACATCCTTCGAAGAATGTCTCCAAAAAAATGTTAGACTATAGCAGACACGACCTTCGTTGTCTAACAGGTCTTTTAACATGCCACTGTCATCTGAATCATCATATGCTAAAACTTGGACTGTCGGAAGATCCGACCTGCCGTCTTTGTCTGGAAGATGATGAATCAGCGGAGCATATAATTTGTGCCTGCCCCGCCGCGGCTCGAATCAGGTATCTGATGTTTGGCAGGGATTCTCTCTCGCCCTCGGACCTGAAATATCATTCACCAAATAAACTAATTGGCCACAATAGACTCTTGCGAGTCGCAGTGGAGGGCCTCATAGACCCACTCACCAAAAACCTAACCTAACCTAACCTATTGTCATGCCATGACAATGATCTTTTAATAATTATATTATTGTTAAAAGTGGCGTTGGTATGCAGTAACCTGGCAGGGAAAAATTGGAGCTGTAGCTCAAGGATCCTGAGCTGGATGTACACTGACATAGTGAGACCAATAATCACTTTTGGAACCATTGTACGGAGTAGTAGGACTAGCCTATGGACGATGAGAGACAACCTCTCCAGAATTCAAAGACTAGCCTATATATGCATTACAGGAGCAATGAGAACATGCCCAACGGAGGCCATGGAAGTGATTCTCTACCTCACACCTCTACATAATGGCGGTGGAAAGTGTTGCAGAGAGAACAAGATACATACTAAGGAGAGAAGGAATTATTAAAAATAAACACCTACCCGCTTCTTAAAATTCAGAATACCTAGGAAATGCCACAAGATGGAAATTCTATTTGGAATTTGGTAATAAGAAGTAATGGGTTCCAAACACCACTACCAGACTTGGAAAGAATGCCATTCAATGGTATACATACGGCTCGAAAGCAATAGAAGGAACTGGAATAGGAGTGTACGAGACAGGAACCAAACACTCGGAAAGCTTGTGAAAACCCCCAAGTATTTGCAAGCGGAAATTCACGCCATGGGAAAGTGTGCCCAGTTTAATATTGATAAAAGATATAGAAAGCAAACTATTTTTATCATGTCAGATAGTCAATCAGCTATTAAAGCACTGAATTTTTGTGTAATCAGTTTTAAAGTTGTATGGGTATACCTAGGGAAACTCAATTAACTAGTCGAGAACAGCATCTTCACCTTACTGTGGGTTCCAGGATAAACTAGCAAAAAGAGGGGCGGAAACATCCTTTTGGAGGCCGGAACCCTTTTGCGTTATCGGCTTTAATGTAATATTGGAAGAAATAAGCTACGCCAGAAAGAAGAGGAGATCTGATCAAAACTACAACCAGGTAAGAACAAATTAATGCCAAAGCTAGAGTAAAACTGCACTAAGCGTTTTGACAGGTGTCCTGATGGGACACTGTCGCCTGATTGGCTCCTTAAAACGCTCAAAATAGTGGAGGAAGAAGAATGTAGAATCTGTGGAATGGAAGAAGAAACCTTCATCCACATACTTCACAGAATCCTAGGGCACAAGACCTAGAAGACTATTGGATACAAGAGGGTCATTTACCCAAACTGCGGTTATCCTAATATTCGTTCGGAAAATAAGTCTAAAGGATCTACTGATCTCTGAGACTTTCTTCAGGAACTGAGTAAAAGAAAGGGGATACAATAAATCTTTTATGTCTCAGTGAATGTCACTTCAATATACATGCCTTTAAGTGGAAGTGTATCTATATTGGGAACTCCAGTAGCATGATGAAAAATAAGTAGTTTCTGGTCAAAACATATTACAATATTTGGAATATCGTTTGCAGCTTTCTGTTTTAGTAAAGGCCCCCAGGACAGTTCCTTGTTTAACTCCCCAACTTATTGTTAATTCATTACTCAACATATCATTAATTTTAACAAGATTTGCAATACATAGTACGTATAGTTTGGCAAGTCTATCTGAAGCTACGCGGCATCGGTAAGGGGCGAGGAAACATGGCCGATATCTGTCATAAACGTACCAATGGTGTACGGTTCCTATTTTATAAAAGTATTAAAAATAATAATTATTATTATATAATAATTATACATAGAAACTGATTTATGATTTTCTTTAAGGGTAAGGTATTTTTCAAAAGACGGTAGGTATTTGTTAAAAACAAATAATGTTAAAAATCATACTTGAATTCAATATGGATACAAAATAATAAGATACCAAGTAAATTGAAAATACAAAGGTAAATACTGACAATATAAACGCAACAGAATAATCAATATCAGTCAATTGTCGAAGTGAGAGGGAAGAACACACGCACGCGCTTGCCAATAGGAAGTCAGGTGGTTACACAACAACGGCAACTCGATAAATATTCACCAATTTAGTTAGTCCGGGGGGCGTGATAATTATGATTTTCGCACGACGTTGCCGGCTTGAAGGAAACCCATAACATATTTGGAAAAATGTTCATCTTTTAATATTCAGAAATTGACAAAATAATGTTATTACACAAATTCAATAAAACAAGTACTAACAAATAATTAACGTTTAATCATTATTGACAGATTGTTGATAATAAAAAGTCCATTTTCTAATTATTATCACTACATACTTATCACTTTAGCTTCTTCATAGTTAAAAGTGGCAATATCGAATGTTTTCGACCGCATTCCTTTCACAGCTTCAGTTATGTTTGCCAAACTATAGTAGTTAACGCAAATAGTGAACAATACAGGCGGTCATCACCGAAAACAAACGTCCGTCTGCTTGGCAACTGATCACATGTTCAAGTACAGTAAACATCGATTCTAGACGAAAGCTTATTCTTGTTCCGTTGGCTGACGAGTAACGGGTTGTTCCTATCTGAATGAAGAGCTTTTATGTACTATTCTACGTTTAATAATTTTGTGATAAGATAGTTATAGATCGACTTCTAAGTGTATATATCAAGAATTTAAATAGTGAGTAGAAGGTTTTTTCAATAAGTTAAATGGAGTGAGACTCTGGAACGAGAATCGGTTGGATACAATGACGTATTAAAGATAGACAAGCCTTGTTTACATTTTGGTTGCTCCAACATATTTCAGACGAGACTATCCTTACTTGTCAAACCTCGTATAACAAAAATAGTAATTGATGATTATATTTAAGATTTTTGTAGTATTTCACGTTTAAAAGGTAAGAAAAAACGTGAAAAGCATTTAAAATATGTATGACCAGCCTACAGTCCAGCTCCTCATTTTTTTCGGTTAGAATTTTTCTTTTTCTATCAATATCAAATAGTAAAATAGTCTATAAATTCTTAGCCTGGCAACCTCGAACTACTTTTTGAGATCTGTCAATATGATTTGAATTATAATTGTGCTTTTGTTTGGTTTTGTATTGTAATTTGTTTATTTTTGTACTTAGAAGACATTTATGTAAGACGCAGTCGCAGTTAATGGTATTATATAATACCGATCCGAACATCGATAGGTACGAACCTCCGTAGCGCTGTGGCTTAGCGTATGGGATTGTAATCGAGGGTTCCCGGGTTCGATCCCCGGTGGTTCCGCTTTTTCAATTTTCGGAATATGTAGCTTATACTTATGATGGTGAGAACATGTATTGTGTAGTTTGTAAAAATACATTGAATAAAAAGATAATCGGTCATTTCATAAGAGAAATATATTCGCGGAAACAAGCAAAGGGTGCGACACCTACCGTCAATATTTTATATCCTTGGAATAGGGAAAACAAACCAAATCGCCATTAGAGTACGTGTATAGTGAGAAGAGTAACAATATCGTTTTCTTGATTTCTAGAAGAGTTTGGTGAACTTTGTTGTATCAGAATAGTATATTCTGTAACAAGGTTAGAATGAAAATTCGATGCGAGTGGAAAGTTCCGAGCGCGAGCCGAAGGCGAGCGTGAGGAACCACGAGCATCACGAATTTTCATTCTAACCGAGTAGCAGACTATACTTTCTCCACGATCAAAGATTTTAAATATATATTTCTAAATAGAAATGAACAAAAATAATTTATATTACAGAACTCAATCACAATTATTATTATATTAGGTAAACACTCAATGAAGCAAGAAACATTCTAGTTTGTTTTAATTGTTATATTTGTACAGTTCTAGAAATAAAAAACTGGTGCATTATTGGAGGAATTTTCAACAATTGCATCGTTAGGTTAGGTTACGTGACAGCAATAATTTTGACACTTACTCAAGTTTTGACACTACGATGACAATCAACTGCGTCAAGACCAATGTTATTATTGCAAACCAGTGTGAGAATATTATTCTATCACTAGAGAGAGAATGTAAATACATTTAAATTGCATGGGGGCAGAGGTGTTGCAGAATATTTCTTCAATCTCAAGAGAGAGAATTCCAGCATTCTGTAATCAAATTTGATTTCAGAATTGTCAAATTCTGTGATGATCGTGGAGAATAGTTATTTAGACTCTAATAATGACCAGCAAGTGCAAGATGTTATTGCTCTGTGACGCAATGTAGTCACATCCAACAGATCCAAAATTATGCAGGTGTGGCAAAACATTTTAAAAATTGGGAAACCTATTTCCAAATACATGTCAGTGTGTAGCAGGCACTTCTTAGGATCAGATTATAAACGTAATTTCACTCATTTCAATAAAAGATTTTGATGTTCAGTGTTATGAATACCTGTTCGCCTTCCACCATCGGCCGATTTCTTTCGCCAATGTATTTCAAAATATCCACCAAACTAATTTTAACCAGCACCATCTTTCACAAAACACCTTTATCACTCAAAATTCGAAATTTAACCCAATGGACAGAGACAAACAGAAATACAACTGACAGCTTTGGCATATACTGCAGCGCCCTCTATCGGAAAATTTTCCGCGAATGGACATTCGACTTCACTACGAAATACGAATTCAATGAATGAAAAAACTTTAAATTATTATTTTTTTTTTCGCGCCAGAATGGTTTGTCCCGCGGATTAACTAGTTTGGCGCGATAAAAGATTAGTATATATGGATGACGAAGCATCCTAGTGTTAGTTTACACGTAAGATAGTGTAAAGTTGGTGTAGTGGTAGTGTAAACAGTGTTCAGTACATCATTTAGTCTATAAAAACGTTTTCCATAAAATAGTTTAAATGAACCCTTCCGAAATGATACGCTACCGTGCATCGTACTCGCTTTGATTTATGACCAAAATATTGTATAGGCAATAATGTGTGAAGGCTGGTCTATCTTTAATACGTGATTGGTTGGAAACTAGCGCATAGATTTGATGACATGCCTGTATTGTTCTGTATCTCCGTTTACTTTATTTTCTGCAATACGCCAAATAACTGCAAGCGTTCTGGCCGAATAGGAGAATATTAGGCAAAAGTATTCGATCGGTGTGTACTTGCCATCCTCCCACGCCCCTAGCGCTCTATTACTACTGCACTGCGTGTTTTAATAAGTTTAGTTTGTGCACATTGTAAATACGTCAAGTGCAGTTTATCGTACAAATTTATTCGTAACAAATCAGCAAAACAACACAAGTTATTTAATGAGGTGCTCAAATTGACTTCCATTGGTTTCCATACAATGATACAATCGAACCTGAAATTAGTTTCGAACATTATATAACATTTCTGGGGTTATTTGTCGACATTCTTGAATAATTCGCTGACGTAAATCATCTATAGACGCTGGCTGAGTGGCATAAATTTTGGTTTTTAGATATCCCCATAAAAAAGTCTAGAGGAGTTGAATCGGGTGACCTAGGTGGGACATTTCAACATTGGGCCTCGTCTACCTATTCACCGAGCAGTGAATGATTAAAATATGGTCCAACAATATAGTCACCAAAAATGCCATACCAGACGTTCAATTTTTGTGCTGTTGGACTTAATTGAGTAGAGTTAGAGCCGCAGTAAAGGCATAGTTTACATTGGAATTATCCGTAACTCCCAGCTGATTGACTTTTCACTTTCACTAATAAGTGAAAAGGGTACAGGGGTAAAAGGGGGAATGTCAGTATTTTGTTCAATTTGTGATTAGTACACCATCTCGTAGAAAATTTCGCATTCTTTGAACTGGCAAAACATTACAGGCAAGAAGGGGCAGAGTCACGAGATACAGGCGTTTAAAATTGTAGCGTAAAAGGCAAAAAGGGGGAATGTTCGCGCGCAAAATGTAAAAAAGGGGGAATGTCAATTTCGTTCCTTAACTCACGCTGCATTCAATTCGATGTCGTTACTGTGTTGCATTCTGTATTTCACAGATTGTGTTGTTGCTGTGTATAAATAGGAAATTAATAATCCTGATTACAGCAGGTTGTTAATAGAAAATGGATCAAGAAGGTGTGGAAAACGGGTGCAATGTGGGTGAAGTGAGTGTTCCTAATGGATAAGGGAAGAATACTCGATGTAAATAAGAAACTTAACCTACAAAGTCATGTAAGTGTATACGATACAATTGTTTTAAAAACGTTTCTCTGGAAGCTAGGAATAAAATTATAAAGACGTTTAATTTGTTGCAAACAGTTAATGAACAAAATATATATCTTTGAGGACTCATAAGTATATGTCCCATAAAACAACGAAGATCACGGTATGATGAAGCAGCTGCCAGTTTTCACGACTGTTGTTATTCATATAGAGTTAGATATACTGAAGAAGGTGAAACTAAAGAAGTTACAGTGAGTTATGAGGCGTTCCTGGCATTACACGGAATTAAGAAAAAAAATTGGAAGTTCTTCAAAGGTATTATGATATATCAATTTTCAATATGCGGACATTATTTTTGTTTTGGGATTATGTGGTTTAACGAGAAAACATCAATAGACGACTAGCACTATTTGACAAAATGATTAATTCTTGTAACATTATTAAGAACGGTTCCTGAAAAGCAATTAGTCTTTTCAAAATCCGACAAAGAAGTTGTATAGAAGCAGGTGGATTTCATTTAGAAGATCCGCTATACATCTCAAGGATTTTCCCTTTGGATTTCGTTATCTGGTTTTGGGTTTTTCACGCAATTTTCCATTCATGTGTATTCTAAAAATTTCTCAACGTAAATAAATTCGTTTATGTTTAATACTCTATTTTTTTCTCGTCAATTTGAAATATCAATCTAATTATTTCTCGAAATAATATTCTGAGAATTCGATAAAATGATAATACCGATAAGTAACTGAAGAAATAGAATACAGAGCGACAGGTCGATGTTTTAGTATTATTCAAAATAGCTTGCGTCTATTGAAAGCCGGATCTTGAAATTAAATTGTATTATCAAAAATATAATCTACTGTGGATCTCTAGATGTCGATTTTTTTGTGTCAGGTATGGGAATAAACATTTTAAAAATTGATAACGGTAGTTGATACGCTATCGAAACGTTCAAATGAAAATACTGGGTGGCCAAGTGTAATTGAGCCCATTTTAAATGCCCGTATCTTACAAATTATTTTACATTCTAGGGTCTGGTTTTTATCGAACAACTTTAATAGTTATTTATGTATCAAGGGTACTAAGTAGAGGATTGTGCCCTGGGTGCCTATTCACTAGCTCGTAGCTCGAGAGAGCTGTCGTCTGTGAGTTCACTCCTATGAGATCACTCTCTCCGTCGCTGCACACATGCTATCGCTTTTGCTCGTTGATGTGCCATGCGCATGTCCACTCCACTCCACTTTACCCAGTAGAATAGGCGCATAGGAGTATGTGAGTTCTCTCTTGGGTTTAGTGAATACGATGATTGCAATTTTGAGAGAGGGCACATGCGCATTTGATAAGTTTACTCTCCTAGGAGCTCTCACTTCTGAGTGAATAGACACCCTGAGAGCGACAGTCTTACTTCGTAAGTCGCCCGAGCGTATATATCTATTAGTACCCGTGGTTCATACAAACTTTTATGTCATACCAGTTCGTTTTCAATAATGAATTTTTTTTTATATTTAATTTGGTTTACCAATTTTTGCTTTTTACCTTGACATTATTATTGTCTGCGCTTTTGTTGCTAGGGTGATGAGTATTAAAATGTTTAATATGTTAAAGTCAAAAATCAAAAATGGAACAAGATTTTAAAATTCCCGACGAAATTGCAAAAGAGGCTGAAAAGGCAACGCAAAACCTGTTACCCAGAAAATCCAGAGACTCATACGACAAAGAAAATAACCACTTCAAAAATTGGTTGTCAGAAATTGCCGTAGAAAACAATAACGAAACTGTGCTTTTTGGGGTACTTTAATGATCTATCCGAAAAATTTTCCCTGAGCTCTTTGTAGGCTAAATATTCGATGATAAACAAGACTTTATTGATAATTAAGAATATTAATATTTTTAATTTTCACAAATTATGCGAGTATTTAAAGCAAGGGTCAAAAAGGAACCAACCAAAAAAATCCAAAATATGTTAGTCACACATGTAGAAGATAGAAAATCAGTCTTTGTTGTAACGGTGACACAAACGAAAACTGACAAAAAAACGAGTTGTCACCATTTTTGATGAAGAGGAAATGAAGAGTTTGAAACTGATAAGAGATTATATTTCTTTGCGGCCACACGGCTAAAGACAAGGCCGCTGTACTGTACAACCTGTTGGAAAAAACACATTTGGGAAAATTCCCAGTATTATTGCAAAATATTTGGGTCTGAACAACCCCGAAAACTACAATAGTCATTGTTCACGCCGAATGTCGGCAACTCTTTTAGCAGAAGCTGGAGCAAATATGACTACGCTGAAGCGTCATGGTTAATGAAAGAGTACCACAGTTGCTGAAGGATATTTAAAGGACAGCATATCTTAAATAATTGAAGTTTCAAGGATGTTGGCAGACGTACTATCTGGATCTCGCATATCCTTACAGAAACTAGAGACGCACACAATGAATCATGAGGCGACCTTTGCTTCAGGAAATTTAACTATCAGCGGAACCTTCCTGAATTGCCAATTCTATGTAAATACAACCAAATAATATATAAACGTAAATTTATATTTTGTTAATAAAGAATAAGTTAATCGAAAACTGTTTCTTTGCGCCTTAAGGTTCACGCGTGCTATAATGTGTACTTTATGCCCGCATGGGCACAAAGTAATCCATTATGTAGATGGTATATAAGTTATAAAAACACAATCATGTACTGGTATGGTTGGCATATGTCAAGTTTGTACAGCTACTTTCGTTGGCGCCGGAAATGAGTATGCCTTTTTTAAATATAGGGCAACTCAGTTATTTCAAATGGAATACCCATGTACATTTTAAATTTTTTAGAGACCTCAATCTGTCCTCTTCCTAAAAAGGTAGAATTTGTGACAGTTTTTTTAAAATTCGTTTAGAAGTTGGAGCGATTTTAAATAATTGTTACAAATTTCATTTCCTTACACGTATACCTATGAAATCAAAGATTTCGTTGCCCTAGACTTGCGGTGTTCGGAGGCAAATGGAAAATCTCTGTGTTGATCGTGCAACTCATGTGGATACTCCAAGTCTACTTGTAATATATTGCCTACGGAAGATTTATCTGACACAGACATTACATCAAAATTTTTGCTATCTACCCATTCGAACCCTATGTAGGGCTAGGGTTCACACATGGCCCAACCATATAAATTATTAACATCAAAATAGAGCAAGTACTTTGAGGGTTTCATAGGATCATATTCAGTCATGTACTTATTGTTAGCCTCCGAAATTCTACCACCACAAACTGAAATTCCTTCTCGAATTGCTATAGCTCTAATTTACATCCTGTGTATTTTAACATGCAATCCCATGTATACCCAGGCATTGTATAGTATACCATGCCGGTTCTCAACCATAAGTTTTCAAACAATTTTTCCGAAATTGTTCAAAAAAATCTAATAAAAGTAATACATCGGTCTTTAAGTACATATCTGAATATTGACCCAAATTCTCAATGATAAATATATTACAAACTGCTTGAGCATTAGCATACTTCTCATCAGAAATATTTTTATATTCCTATTTGTATGGGTGGTAATTCAGAAGTATTCAATTTTTCCCAACTATCAATAAAATCATAGCAGAAAACACCTTTTTGGTAATTAATTCAAATTGTTCAGCACTAAAATTACTAAATTCTCGTTTGGAAATTTTGAAATATTTTTAATTTAATGCGGAAGCTAATTCTTCTCAACAAGCACTTAAAAACCTTAGTGAATCTATGAATAGAAATTTTATGTTAGTATCTGATTCGTTAAGGGTGAATGACATATATTTTTCTTTATTAATGGGGGGGTAGACTGATGTTTCCTTGTTTACTTAAGTCTCTGATGATGAAATGACTGTCATAGGAGCTAATATTGTGTAAGACTAATGGCACAACAAACAGTTTTCGAAAATTTAAATTACATGCTTGGTGCGCAAAATTTATGAACTTCCCCCTAAAGTCATCGTGATCTCTAACAATTGTATCTGCAGAAGAAAAACTTTTTTCACATATGTGACACATTGCAGTCTCACTTAAATCGGGTTTTTCTTCCATAGGCATAATCGTTTTAATTTTTGATTGAATATTTTTAGCTAAATTCGACAATTCATTTGCAAACCAATCCATGTAATCTATAGCTCTTGAAAAAACTCAGTTCTTCGTTATAGCTACGTGTCAAATAATAATTAATTTGTTAATTGAACCTCAACATCTATATACTTTCGCTACTGTAGAAGTGTGTAGATTAAAAACATAGTAGAAGCTGAGGTGGTAATAGTTATTAAAAATTAAATTTTGTACAAAAAATGAAATTTTCGCCAGAAAATTTATATTTATAAAAATCTATGGCTAGACATTTTTTTAATAATCCTGTGATGAAAAAAAAAAGACGCCGTCTTGCCTTATCTACTTAAATACTTTCCATATACTCATAGTTTTCGGGGTGATATTTTTTATGATTTTTTTTATGAAGACCGATCCTGATTTTTCTGTAGTTTCAATGAATCAGTTACTTATAAATGTGTAAAATTTTGCCATAATAATGATTGAAAGAAATTTAAGTCAAAGTTGACATTTCACCCTGTATATTAGTAAACATTGGGAGTACACTTTTTCAATTGTTATTCAATATTGTCAATATGAGGAAGCAGAGAGAGAGGGAGAAGTTCGAAGTTGGGGATGGAAGTTTTTTGGTAGAATAGTTTTTGGTGATATTTTGTCCCTGATATAGGAAAATGTCCTTTGCAGGGGGGGTTGGGGGCTTTTTTTTGGCGGGGAAAAAAGGTCGTGTTTATTTCTGCTGTGACCCGCCGGGTCCACCGCTGCATTCTGTTTTTTGGTGTTGGTGGCAAAGGAGTGGAAACGTGCTTTTGGTTGATTAGTTAATTTTGTTTGGTTTGGTTTTGATGAGACAGGAGACAGGAGATTTTTTATTTTTGTGAATTTATATGTTTTTGAGAATTGGGTACAGCTGCGGCTGTGTGAGCCCCGACCATCGGCCATTTGGAAGTTCACTTAGTAGTCGTTCCAGATGGTAAAGTGTAAAATAATATGTTTTACTGTCAAAGGAGTATCACAGGCGAAGCACAGTTTTTGTTGCTCTTTCTTCAATAGATACTCATGGGTTAACTTGGTGTGCTCTATTCTCATGCGGTGCTGTATCACTTGATCCCGTCGCCTTTGTGACATTTTCCCTTTTGGTAGTAGATTTGGGTTAATACGTTGGAGTTTATTGTCTAAGTTTTTTCCATTTTTGTTGCCATATTTCCGTCGAATGTTGTTTAATACAGCTTCTAATGACGAAATGTGGAATTTCAGGGTGTTCATTATCTGTTGGCATAACATTGGGTGGTTTGGGTATACCATCAGTATTCCCTGTATTGCATTTAAGGAATCAGTAAAAATGACTGCCTTTGATTTGCACTGGAGTAATGTATATTGCAGGGCTTTAGAAAATGCGAACAATTCTGCCGAATATATGGAATACTTCTTGGGTAGCTGAAACTGATAGGTGGATGGTTCGTCGTCGAAAGCTGCGCCTACTGCTTCCATTTGAGAAGTTTTTGATGCATCTGTGTATATTTGGTAGTGGCTTTTATACTTGTTTTTGATCTCTTGAAAATTTTGTAGAATCAGGGGTAACGTGGTATTGGATTTGGGATACTGTAGAAGATTTGTATTGCATTTGGGAATTTTTATGGTCCAGTTAAAATTGTTTGAAATAATTTTCGGGATATTTAAATCTATAATTCGTTTAATTGGTTTATGGTCGAAAATCAAATGAAAATGATCAGAGAAGGTATATGAATAAGTAGAGTTATTAGAATTGGCTCCGATTTTAGCTGCGTATTGTGCCTTCTGATTGTAAGGGGTGGTTCGTTAGCTTCCGCATAGAGGCTTTCCACTGGACTGGTTCTGTAAGCTCCAAGTACAAGTCTCAATGCAGTGTTTTGTATGACTTCCAGTTGCTTCAATAGACAACCTTTGGCTGAAGAGTACATTATAGCTTGCTTCGAATTTGTGTTTTATACACAGTTAGTAATTGTGTGGTTTCGGCTTCCCAATTATGATTTGCTAATACTTTCATATTTTGCATGCAGGATTTTTTAAGTTGTTGAATATGGCTGTTCCAAGTGAGTTTTGAATCGAGTATCATTAAAAAATATAAATATTTAGGGGTCATGATTAGCAACACAGAAGATAGAAGCACTGAAATTGAAGAAAAGATAATCGCTACAAATAGAGCCTACCACGCTGATAAGACACTAATTAAAAGCAAAATGTTAACAAAACAAACAAAATTGAAACGATAATAAGGCCAATGATGATGTACTCACCAGAAACAATGACGTTAACGAAGAAGGAAGAGGAAAAATTAGGAATAACTAAGAGGAATATCATGAGAACAATATTGGGGACTGTAAAAATAAATGAGAATGAATATAGAATTAGAACGAATCGTGAAATTTTGGACGAACAGAAAGGAGAAGACATTGTAAAAAGAATAAAAGTACAACGAGTTAAATGGCTAGGACACTTATGGAGAGAAGGAAATAAATCAGTAACCTACAATATCTTGCAGTGGATCCCAGGAGGAAAGAGTAGACGCGGTAGACCCAGGTCAAAGTGGCAAAATGAGGTAGAGGCGGACCTTAATAGAGCAGGAGTCGCAAACTGGAAATAAAAAGCAAAAAAAAGGAAATTATGGAGGGACATAAGTGAAAGAATTTAAACGTACAACGAGGACTGATCCACCCCAATTTAGCGGATCTAGAAAGCATACGCGACGTAACCCCACATGGGGTGTCAAACCATTGTATATATCATTCCCAGAAATCGGTGTTCTTTCACATTTATTTGGTTTTTTATTGAAAAACACATTGCTTTGGTCTTGTTCATAGAAAAACGTAGGCCTGTCTTCTCTGACGACTCTTCTAGAGACTTGATGGATTGTTGTATTATAGTTGCGGCCGTTTGGATATTTCTATTACTAGCATAGATGACAAGATCATCTGTGTATAAACCAATTTGGGCGGGAGTATTAATATGGTCTGCTATTTGATTAATTGCTACTAAGAAAAGTGATGCACTGAGTGGTGATCCTTGGGGAATTCCATTATCTTGACTATAGGAATTTGAAAGTTGATTATTACATCTAACTCTAAAATTTCTATCATAGAAGAAGTTTTTTACTAATGCCAGAAAGTTTCCATCTACACCCTACTGTTTTAAATTTAATAAGACATCATATTTCCACACTGTATCGTATGCTTTACCTATATCGAAGAAAACAGCCAGTACTTGACGGTTACTTGCAAATGCTTCATCTATGACAGATTCTATTTTAACTAAGTTGTCCATTGTACTCCTGTTTTTTCTAAATCCGCTTTTTTGTTCACATATTAAATTCTTAAATCCCAAAAAGTATTGTAGACGTTTGTTTAATATTTTTTCTAATAGCTTGCATGAGCTATATGTTAAAGAGATTGTTCGATAAGAATTCGGATCCGATTTATTTTTATTTGATTTTAAAAGAGGAATTACGATTGCTGTTCTCCAAGATTTAGGGAATTGTTTCGTACAGAACAGGAGAGATTGTACATGTCCAAAAGGGATTTGGTCAGGTCCTGGACTAGAAGTGCTTCCCTTAATTCACTTATACTTAGTATTAAATTCAGTGGATGATTGTTTTCGGTGATGTCTATCTCTTGTTCTAGGTTGTTCTTATTTTTTATAAATATAGGGTCGTACATAGAGTCACAGGAGTGTTTCTGAAAAGAAACTGCTAAGACGTTTGCAATTTGTCAGCCTTCAGTAAAATTACTTTCGTTCATATTGAGAGAGTGTATCTCGTGGTTGTATGAAATACCTTTGATTCTGCGGATCTTTTGCCACATTTCAGACGGGAATGTATCATCAGTTATTGAAGAGACATAATGTTTCCAAGACTCACGTTTATTTTTTTTATCGTTTTCGTTCTGTACTTATAAAATTAACTAGGTTATTATCTGAACGGTGCTTTTCCATTACATTGAAGGCATATTTGCTAAGTTTTGCAGCTTATTGACATTCGATATTCCACCATGCAACTGTATGTTTACGTTTTGGTTTGCTTGTCTTTCCTATAGTTTCTTCCGCAGCTTTTACCAGCATTGTAGTACATTTTTCGACGACACGGTCGATATTACCTTCCAATGTCCCTAGATGTGGTAGGAAGTTTTTAACATTCCATTTTTCTAAAAAAGATATTTCGGTATTTTTGGATTTCTAATTTTTAATTATTATAGGCCAGTGATCACTATCATAAGTATGATGTAAAACTTCCCATTTTATTCCTGGAGCTAAAGAGTATACACATGTAGAGAGATCTATGGCACAATGGTTACCAGTAACTGAATTAAATCGAGTTTCTGTTCTATGGCTTCACCTCATTTTTCATGTAGAGCTATGTGCATTGAAATCCCCTACTATAATCCTGGGTTTTGGAATTTTATCTATTAACGATTCGAGTTGTTTGGAGGTCATTTCCGTAACTGATCATATGTAAATGTTGCATGTAGAATATTGTATTGAGTACTTTATTTTAACTGTGACAACTGCTAAGTTTGATTGTATAGTGATTTCTTCTGATTCCAAGCCACCACTGGCTTTACTAGCGCTGGTTCTGATTTTGTGATGGGCATAAAATTGTTTTATGACTTATCCTGTATAAAATAGACTTTTATATTCTCTGAATAATAATTAACTAATTTTAATCTGGAGATGATGTGTCTAATGGTATTTACAGCTCTTGAAACATACAAACAAGAATAATATTTTGGAAAAAAAGCAGCAAAATATTATTAAGCTTCAAAGGACCAACAGCTTAGGGCTGCTGTCATTGGGATAATTGGTAGAGAGACGAAGGCGACAAACACTGCAAATGATTTAACTTTTCAATGTAATTTTAATTTGATTAACAAATTTCATTATCTCAGAACTTCCAAAAAGAATGGTGAAAAATTAGACACATCGGTTTTTATACCTTTCTCTAATGGTCGTATGCACCGTTTATAGTACTAAAACCGTTTAACTAAACTGGTTTAAAAAGTTAAACGCTCTTAATGTTGCCTTGGTATACACCAAACGAGGTTTAGTTAAACCGGAAAGAAGTTTGACAATGTCAAAAAATTTAAGGACTTTCTTTTTTGTGTGAACAGCGTTCGTTGGTGACAATGCTAGACGTTATTGGAGTTTTGAATACAGACGTGACGGTTGTTCACTGATTGTTGTTTCATTGATAAAACTTACAACAGTAAATAATTAGAATCAACAAAATTTTTCTTGACAGTCACCACATCAAGACTAATCAACTTTTCATGAGACATTGACATGAGTTACCCAAGTGTCAAAAACAACAGTATAAAGTTAAACCTCCAATTTTCGGCATTTAAGTTTAAACTAGTTAAACCAGAGTTTACACTAAACTCGCTTAAGTATTAAATAGTCTGTCAACCATGTGGACTAATAATTTAACAGTTTTTCGTAATTTTGGACTGAACGTATATATATATATATATATATATATATATATATATATATATATATATATATATATATATATATATATATATATATATAATAATATAATAGTTAGATATATATATATATATATATATATATATATATATATATAGATGGTGTATTGTGAAAGGTGGACTGAACATTTAGATGGCGCTGAATGAAATATTTCATTTCGAATTAGTAAAGATTTTAATGAAAGTTTTGGTAAATATAGAAATAATCATTGTATTTAGAATACACACTCATTTTTAACACATTGAAAATCACTTTCTTTATTTACTAAGTCATGAAAAAAATGTTCTTTTTCCAAAATACCTACTATACTTCAAACAAACAAAATTTTAAATTATGATAATTCCCACAAAAAAACGACTTTAATTACAATCTACAATAATTGTCACAAAGACAGCTTTTTATGGTTTTCTTATATTCTCGCTTATATTCCATTCAGTTACATTACAAGAAGACAATGGTGGAATGTGAATAGTTTTACGTAAAAATGGTAAAATTTTGTCTGGTTGATTAGGTAGGTACACATAATCCTCATGAGCGGAAATGTTTTTGTTATGCTGTTTATTTTAATAAGGTTTTTTAATATTTTAAGCTGTGAATGGTGTCATCTATCGTTCAGTAGTATGTAGGCTACGCAAATATTTAAAAGTTTCTGGAAGTTCCAAATTTCACCGCAATTTACAAACCGCCACCTCTCTTTTTAGGGTCTCTGTTATAGTCATTAGGTTGACAGACTACCCCCCCTGGCCAAAATTGCCACACTTATAAAAGTACAAACACTGTCAATTTCTTCAAATTCATAACCTAATTTTTTCTTAGTTGAAACAGATCATTGGATAATTTATCGAGCAGGGTAAGGAAAATCATTAAAGAAGCCATGTTTCGACACTGTATAGCTTCTTCAAGAGACAACAAAGTGTCTCTAATATGGATGCCGGTACATGAGGGGATTGCAGGTAATGAAATGGCGGACCAGTTGGCTAAAGAAGGCTATAAAGGAGCCTTCATAGGTCCGTAACCGTTTTGTGGAATCACAAAAGATTGCATAAGAGGGGATATCGGGAACTGGCTAGATAGGGAACACCAATTCAAATGGAGGGTGACACAAGGACACCTTCATACAAAGAGTTTACTGAACAAGGTAGACAAGTAACTCTCAACCAGGCTACTGAAAATGGATAAGAGACATTTGACGACAGTTACCGACCTGGTGACTGGACACTGCACCTTGAGGAAACATCTGTACAATATGGGCAAAGTTAGTGAACCTATGTGCAGAAAATGTGAACTTGATGATGAAACACCTACTCACATACTCTGCTTCTGCGAAAACTTACAAGAACTTAGACGGAAGCACTCTTTAGAGGCCTTTAGCTAGTGGCCTTTATAGAAGACACGAAGCTTCTGGAATGGAAGTGGATAACATGGGAAATGGTACAAAGTTTGATAGTACAAACTAATTTCTAGAAAACTGAAATCTTTTCAGTAGGCTTCTACAACATGGTCTGTTGGAATGCAGGACGCTTTACAGTTGTACGTAAGATTAAATAAGCAATACAACGAAAATAAAATTGCTGGAAACTTGTATCTAGTATCGTTTAGCAAGGTCAAATTCGATTTATTCTCTTTTAAGTAACTGCAAAATTCGGTAGCGAATCATGGTGTCAGGATTGGCCGTGTGAGTGTAAACCGCTCCTCCTATTTTTTAGTTTGTTTTATTGCTGACAGATAAATATATCCTTAGAAATGTCAAAGAAAAATCATTGGCACAGTCTTACTTACGAAAAGTAAAGTGTTTATTCTAGTAATTCCTTTTATCTTACATATTTATTATGAATTTAATCTATTTTTAATATCTGACAACTAACTTTCATTCTGGCAATCTCTATCTACTTGATTTATATAATGTCTAGACTACAGACATATTTCAAGGAACCATAAAAAATTCAAATCATTAGATAAACTTTATTGGTAGAAAACCAATGAATCTGAATTTTAATATTCGCATCAGTAATTTGTGCTGAATTTTTCAGAATAGTCGTTTAAAAATATGACCAAGCTCGCGGTTTTTCAATTTAATCGCCATCAAACATTTTGGTATCTGTCTATTGACTTTTCGAATCTATTAAAATTTTTAGTAATTGTGAAACATAAAACACCTTTATTTGTCCAAAAACCAACATTTCGGCTATGGTAGGTCTCTGTAAGAAATAACTTCATTCATAAGGTCAAAATAAAAGAAAATACATAGAACCGACAAAAATTGCGAATACCTCTATTTTTGTGCATTTAAAATAAATAATTATGATTTGGTTTCTTGCTAAATGACTTGAGGCGGGCAACATCCACTTATGGGTCTCCGTAGATCACTCTATGAGGTCTTCTGGCCAGCGTCTTTTCAATCTTCTCTGTTCCATTAGATCAGTGTAAAGGTTGGATATTAGTGAATTCTGGTGATTTTTATTGCGGTTTTTGTTTCTTATGGCTGATGCTTGAATAACTTCATTGATGGTTGGAATACCGAGATCAGTATGTAATGAGTGGTTGCTTATAAACCATGGAGCATAACCTATTATACGAAGTGATTTAGATTGGAACGTTTGCAGTATCTTAGTGTTCGATGGCTTACTGCAACCCCATAGCTCTATGCCATATGTCCATATTGGTTTTAGGATGGTTTTGTACACAAGTATCTTATTTTCCATTGTTAACTGTGAACGTTTGCCGATCAGCCAGTTCATATTTTGAAGTTTTAACTCTAGTTGTGTTTTTTTTAGCTTGAATGTCTTTCTTCCAAGATAACTTTTGGTCCAAGTATAGTCCGAGATATTTGACTTCTCTTTCCACTGGAATCGGAATATTGTTAATGGTCACTTGCGGACAGACACTTCGTTTTGTGGTGAACGTGATTTGTGCGGATTTGTCATTGTTGACTTTCATTCTCCACTGATGTAGCCATTCTTGTAGAAAATTTAGGTGGTATTGTAGCTTTTCTGATGCTCTTGTAGGGTCTAAATCTGAAGACATTATTCAGGATCATCTGAGAAGGTAGCGATTAGAGGTAATGAGGTAATTTTTGTTTTGTTTTAAACAGTAGTCCTTGGTGCGATACTTTGTCGAAAGCCTGTTGGATGTCTAAAAATGCTGAAGCACATGATTCTTTTTGTTCTAGTGCTTGCTTGATATTGTTCACTATTCTATGACACTGTTGGATTATCGAATGCTGTTCTCTGAATCCAAATTGATGTATTGGAATCAGTTCTTCTTTAGGTATGATTTCGCTTGTTTTATGTAGAAGGATTCTTTCGAAGAATTTGGATAGTTGTGGTAGTAGGCTAATTGGCCTGTATGAGCTGGGTTCATGGTGAGGTTTTCCTGGCTTCGCTAACATATTATCTGTGCATACTTCCATTGTATTGGGTACTGATTAATTTGTAGTATTCTATTGAATATTGTGGTGGTTATTACGATGGCTTTCCTTGGAAGATGTTTTAATACTTTCCCCGGTGATGAGATCGTATCCTGGAGCTTTATGTGGGTTTAACAACTGGATTTCTCTGTATACTTCTCCTGGGGTAATTGCTTTTAGGGGTGGTGATAGTTCGTTGGCAGATTCCAAGTAACATCTATTATTGGATTATTTATGGAAGTGGGGTGAAAACTTTAGCTAAGTGTTCTGCGAACGTGTTGCTTTTTTCATCATTTGTGCGAGCCCAATTTCCATCAGGTTTTCTTAATGGGGGTATTGACACAGTGAGTCTCTTGAATTTTTTTAGTCGCTTTCCTTAGTGTATTATCTTGTGGTGATAAGTTGGAGATGTAGTAATTAAAAGTATCATTTCTGTTTTGACTTAAGGCGTTCTTGATACGGTGAATTAAACTGTTCAGAATTGTCTTATCTCCAGGATTCCTGGTTGCTTGCCATTTTCTTCTATTCTACAAGCAATAAGTGTTAATAATAGCGGTACATTATTGATAACGAACAGTCACACCTTTTTCTGCTAACCATCTTAGAATACTATGTCTCCAGACCATATCGTAAGCTTTATTGATATCACAGAATGTGGCCACGCATATTTGCTTGTTCGCTAGATTTTCCTGTACGCATGATTAGTTGAACTGTGTTTTCTGAATCCATTTTGTGTCTTGGAAAAACAATCGTTTTCCTCGATGAACCACATTGTTTTGTTGTTGAGATCAAATGAATGCAGTCAAAGAAAAACTGCACTAAGAGTTTTAACAGGGATCCTAACGGGACATTGTCCCCTGAATGGGCACCTGAAAAAGCTCAAAATAGCGTAGGAAGAAGAATGTAGATCCTGTGGAATGGAAGAAGAAACCTCCATCCACATACTTGCGAATTGCACAGCATTTCCGAATCCTGGGTCACAGCACCTAGGAGATTAAAGTAGAAGAAGATGCTGATGCTGACATAATTAAGACTTCGATAGAAATTGCCAGAGATACTAATAAAACTGTCGGTGTTGTGGGTCCAGATATTGATCTTTTGGTCCTTCTCAATCAAATAATTATGACATTTATTTTCTCAAACCAGGTTCTGGAAATGTAAAAGATTTATTGTTCACGTCTAATAGTTTTAAATATGAATCCTTCAGAAATATTGTTGCATTTCTGCATTGCTTTTCTGGTTGCGATACAACATCTGGATTTGCATTCGTAAATTCATTATTAGACAATAAAAATTTTTCAAATTTGGCCAATATTTTTTATAAAAAAGATACAAGTAAAGAAGTTATCAAAAAAAATGGATTACAATTAATCAAATCTATTTATAAATGTAAAAATGATAAAATAACTCTGAATCAATTAAGATTTCAAAAATATCAATTAGCAAAAATTAAATCATCTTTCATATTGGCAAACTTCCCACCTACAGAAGGAGCAGTAGAGCAACATTGTTACAGGGCATATTATCAGCTTCAAACTTGGTTGGGTAATGAACTGACAGCAACAGATTGGAACTGGAAGCAACATCATCGTGGCATTATGCCCAAATTTATAGAAAAGGAATTCATTCCGGAAATATTCTTCAAAACTATTTGCTGCAGCTGTGAAACTGGAAGTAACAGTTTGAAATGTGGCTGCCGAAAACATGGTTTAAAATGCACAAAGTTATGCTCAAATTGTTATGGTTCTGAAAAATGCTCTAATATGGAAGAAGAAACCTACGAGGAAGTTAATGATTCAGAAGAATTTGTTGATGAAAAACCAGCACGGACTGGAAATAATATTGGAGACGAAGAAGGCGATGGTCATGAAGATTTCAAAGATGTAGTAGAATCGGAAAGGTTTGCCGAATCTAACGATGAAGAAATGTCATCAAAGAGACAAAAACTAACGGATAAGTGATTAGAATTCAAGATAAAGTATTCATGAATATAAAGAATATTGTATTTAAAAATATTGTAATGAATAACGTAATAAAAATAAAGATTCTAAATTCAATAGTACGGTTTACATGTATATTTATATATTATGAGAATTTTTATGACAAAAATGTAATTAGAATTTGATAAATCAACTTTTTAGTTGAAAAAATTGCAGCAGTCACATTTTTTAGATGAAATTGTATATAATGATTAAACAAAAATTTTCGAATTCGAGTTTTTTTCGAATTTTTGCATTTTCTGTAGATCTTTTTATTACCTACAACTTTGCCATTTGACTTTTTTCCATAGGACTTATAGTTTTGCCGAAATTCGAGATAAATCGTTATTTAGCCTTAAAAACTAACCCCCTAAATTATTTTTCCTTTCATTGTTATAATATTCTTCTCCTTTTCCAATGGGTTTCTTCTAACTATTATTTTTTTTGGTTTCAAAAATGTAGGAATCAAGAAGTTGCGAGTGCCACTCTGTTTAAAGCGTGTACCACATCTAAAAATATTGTAGAACATACTGTTTTTCTTCTAATAATATTAGTCATTTCATGTACCTGATGTATTGTAGAGTGATTTTTTCTATTTTCTGAGAAATGCGTGGTTGCCAAATCAACAACCTCAGCATGGCTGAAACTAATTTTACTACGAAAAATCCGTTGTCATGGCAACCGTTCTGATGGCGAAGAAAAAGTGGAAACCCTAATTTTACAATGCTGATTCGCGCCGTTGCCAAGTTGACCACTTTCGCTCATCTGAAAGTAGTTATGGAAAACTGTAGTAGTAGTAACCATTGAAATGGTGAAGAGCAATGGAAAATTCAGACACCTTGGTGAGGAAACGCAAAGATACAGTATCATCAAGAAAATTCGATTCTACTTGAACTATTAATTCATTCATTCTAATTTAAAAATGTCAGAGAACTGTCAGTTCAATAATGTCTTCGTTTGGTGAACTCTCTCTTCCGAGAGCTCGAACTGAAGCATTTGAATTTGCTCGCAGTCATGGTTAGTGCCAGGAAGACCATACTGTAAAACGAAATTCAAGGGCTATAAAGATCGGACTGAACTCTTCTCCCATTATTACTATGGAGAAACTGATTTGGGAGTTTACCGATGTTCCAAATAAAAAAAATGGTTTGAAAATAGTCATTTGTCTCCAGAGAAAGAATTTAGGTGAGTTCATTCTATCACATTCCATCATTCTCATTTCAAAAAGTCCATATTACAGGGTATTGTTCGGTTATGCACATAATGAGAATTATGAAAGGATTTCATTGGGAGTTGGGGAAAACTTGTCCAGTGCTACCCTTGCAGAGAGAGCAGAGAAATGGTGACAAGTGCATTTACCAAAAATTGGAGGGCCTGGAATTATAGTACAGGTAAAAAAAATAATTCAAAACATTATCCACATTATTTTGAAAGACGGGCTCAAATGGGTATACTATCAGGAATACATACACAATTTGCAAATGGAAAAATTGAATGAACAGCCATAAACAAATCTGCTTCAGTATTTCAAACGGAAATCCAATCTTATCTAGATCTCTGAATGAGAGAATTTATTCATGGACATGACTTTCCAGATTGACGAATCCAAATTTAGACAAAGAAAATATAATCGAGGACGGATTATAGAAGGACACTGGGTTTTGGGTCTCGTTGTTCAAGATTCAGATGATTTGAGATTGATTGTTTGTCCTGATAATAAGAGGAATGCACACAGCCTAATGCCCCTTATTAAGCAGCATGTTCAGCGAGGTTCAATTATACACACGGACATGTGAAAATGATACTCTAAACCTTCAAAGTGTGGATATCATCATAAGACTGTGAACGATAGTGTTGAGTTTGTTGCTGCTGATGGTACGCACACTCAAAGAATAGAGTCCCAATGGACCAATGGAGTGCTGCCAAGAAGTTTCTGAGAGGTCCGCAAATTCCGGAAAAAGAGTTTGCATACAAGCTTTGCGAATATTTGTGGAGAAGACACTGCAGAAAAAACAAACTCGATCCAATGTTAGATATCCTAAATTTAATTAGAATAGAGTATTTTAGGTCAGATTAATTTTGTTTGTTTTATTGTTGATATTGAAGAGTTATTTACATTGAATTTGTTGAAAGGTAAGTTGTTAACAAACCAGTGCATGCTGCTTACTGTCTTGGAAACGGGAATGGTAAACAGTCGAAAACAACCGATCGTGCAAAAAGTATAGAAGTTCCATTAAAAAACGTTAATCGCCATCAAAGTGAAATAAAAACGAAATTGGAAAGTGGAAGACTGTAATGAAATAAAGGAAAACAAAAACACTTCAACGAATGGTTGTTGGTTTTGTTTTAAGGAAACTGAAAGTTATAATGATGTTATATTTATATACAATATTTTTTTGAAATCAAAAAGAATTTGTGAAATTTATTTTCTGTTGAAAAAAATTGGAGCGTAGTTACAGGAAGTAGAATTACAGAATGTTGAAAATTTAATTTTAAATTCTTCCTCCAGAAATTTAGAAAATCAAAAAGAATGCCTACAATAACAATAAGCTGCTTTGATTAATTTAACAAATGAATTTTCAATATTTAGGTAATTGCAATCGAGACGGAGTATAAACCTGCCCGATCTCGTAATTTCAGGTAAGGGTATTTATTATTTTTTACGGGGTACAGAACATAATTTATTTTATTTTAAATTATTTTTTTTTCTAAAACGTATTTCCCCTCTTCAACTACTAAGAATTATTAGCAGGTGTTTTAAATTATTGTTTGTTATTATTTTGCTAAGGCTGCTTTAAAAATGTTGCTTTTACAATAATCGTTGTTGTAAATATTAGGATTGTCTGTTTGAATAAATAAACAACACTGTATTTATTATTATAAACAATTTTTCAAAATTTTTAAATGGGACCTCACCTTAGAGAAGGCAGAACAATATTTTACTTGAACGGGTGAGCTTGGGTGTATGAGGGTTATACAACCAGTGAAGTATGGCAGGATAAAAGGATTCAATATTCACGACAGGCATTTTTGGTATGATTATCAACATGACTGAATTCGCCTTCTGGTAAAAGGACGTCTCCACAGCAATGCCGGTATACTTTCCAAGCGACCCTGCTTAGAAAGTGAATGCCGGTACTATAAAGGTGAACCCAGTGGAAGAGGTTAGTCTACGGATAATCACAATCAAACCAGAAAGTGATGATAATCAGAATCCCCTTGAAATCCTTAGAAAAAAATCAAAGAAAGAAAATGACTAGGAAGATATAAGAGAATGGCTTAAAAATGTAGTCAGACCCACTTGGCAAGAGGTAGCCAGATATAGTGGAAGCTAAAAGGAGTGGAGTACTAAGCTCAGTGGGATTCACTTTATCTTCATGATGTCCTATTGCATCGAAGATGGGAAATCCCCGATTGAGTACGTATAGTTCACCAATTGGTACTGCCAGGATCACACACCAGAAGTGTGTTAGAAAAGAACACTGGCACAAGTTCGGAAAATACATTATTGGGTCAACTGTCGAAGACACGTGGAAGATTGGTGCAAGAAATGTGATCTGTGCAATAGTATAAAATGTCCTAAATCAAACCTTGCAATTGATATTCTAGGCCCACTTCCTTTGAAAGAAAGAGGAAACAAATACTTGATGGTTGTAATGGATTATTTTTCCAAATGGCCCGAGAAAACACCTCTTCCCAATCAAGAAGCGACGACAGTATCAGAGGCTTTTGTAACCAACGTTATTGCGAGACACGGAGTCCCTCTGGAATTGCATTTTGATCAAGGACGAAATTTTGAATCCGAATTATGACAGGAGCTGATGAAGACATTAGACATTAAGAAAACAAGCACTACGTCCCTCCACCCACAGTCCGATGGAATGGTAGAAATACATCATAAAACTATTTGCCAATATATTTCAATGTTTGTCTCTGAAAACCAAAAAGACTAGGAGACTTTAGTTCCTCTATTTCCGCTAGCCTATAGAAGATCTGAACACGAATCAACCGGTTATAGTCCATCTATGCTAGTCACTGGCAGAGAAATGAAGCTTCCCCATTTTCGGAAGACTTCTTCCTTATGAAGAAACAGAAGAACGTACACCTCCTATGTACCTAGAAAGCTTGAAAGAAAATTTGGAAAGGGTCCACAATTTTGCTCGTGAACGTTTGAAGCTCTGCAACGAGAAGGTGAAGGATAGACTTGAAGTGCATACTACAATCGCAAGTTTCTCGAGGGGTGACCTCGTATGGCTTGTCAATCCCAAGCGCAGAACAGGTTTGTGCCAAAAATTGCAACGAAACTGGAAAGGCCCCTATACCGTTCTCATGAAAATCAACGACCTAGTCTAGCGCATCCAATTGTCAGCGAGGAGTAATCCCAAGGCGATCCATGTCGAGAGGTGAGGTTAGCCCCTTACTGCGGGCCCGATGCACCCTGTTGGCTTCAACCAGACACCAGCAGTCAGATTATTCGGGACGAATAACTAGAAAAAAGGGAACAATGTTACGTCGGACCTGTACTGAGGATATATAAAGGTCCATAAAGAAAAAGAAGAAAGCATACATCTGGAATCATCTAGAACTGTCATCGAAAAGTCTAGAAATGTCTGGAACAGGTGAAAAGTATAAAAGGAGGGACAATTGACATTAGTGAGTTTAGTTCTGAAGTATTAGAAATTTGTGTTCTGTGTTCTGATAGTGAGACATTATTTGTATTGAATTGTGAAAGTTGAAGTTGTAGAAATAAGGAAAGTTTAAGAAAGTATAAGGAGTAACAATATATTGGAAATCTACTCAATATATCTTGAAAAACATCCTAGAAATTCAATTGAGTTTGTATGTTTACTAGTGCAGACCACTAAAAAATATGATTACAGGATTACAGGACCGTACTTATGACATACCCATTCAATATGTTTCGAATATTTAGAACACCCTGTATAAGGATATGTATATGTATGGTCGGGAAAAAACATACTGATAGAAGTGATCAAAGGCGAACACTATAGCTAACGCTTCACGGTCAAGCTGTGAATAATTCTGTTCAGCTGACGTCAACGATCTTGACGCGAAAGAAATTGGTTGCTTCTGATCGTCCATAATGTAAGACAAAATGCATGAACGCACCTTCGTGAATAATAGACATCATTATATGCTTGTTTAATAATATACTATTGTAAGCCAGAATTATATGCAATAATCAAAGATCATAAACCAAAATATCAACTATATGCCAACGATGATATTTTAATTTCCAATGGTTTTGAGGTTGTAAGATTACCTCCTTATCATCCCGAACTGAATAGAATTAGTTTGGGGTGAAATTAAAAAATATGTTGCCGAAAGGAATGTAACGTTTAAATTTGACAAGGCTGCAGAATTTTGTGATGAATTCTTCCAAAACTTTTCTGTAGATGATTGGTCCAGCAAATGACGATACTATGTCAGAAGCTTTGCTAGCGTTTCAACAAGATGGGGCACCATCACATTACGCGATAGATAGACTTTTTTATGGGGATATCTGAAAATCAGAATTTATGCTACTCAGCCGGCATCTATAGATGATTTACATCAGCGAATTATTCAAGAATGTCGACAGATAACTCCAGCAATGTTAGATAACGTTCGAAACTCATTTGAGACTCGATTGTATCATTGTATGGAAACCAATGAAAGTCAATTTGAGCACCTTATGGAAATATTTAGTATTGTTTTGCTGATTTGTTACGAATTAAAATGTAACTATTAGCAAATTGGAGTTATCCTAACTCCAAACTGATTGACTTTTCACTTATGTGTATTATACATTTTTGTAATCCTCTTGTAGAGGAGAATAATTCAACAATGCAATATTGTATAAGGTGTTCCATTTATCGGCATCCCGACGAAGGAAAATGGCGACAAAGCAGCCAACCTCCAAGAGAGCGCTGAGATTCTTATGGAAACTCACTTCCCAGGATCTGTCTTTCCTGGAACGACGAACTAGGCGGAAGTACCAACAACACCCTCACAATACGACTGGCAGTTTGCTAGAGCAGGTCAAGTGATAAGGTGGGCCATTTCAGGCTTCTCCCCTTTCAAGTCACCAGGACCTGTCGGTATAAGACTAGCCCTACTTCAGTGTGGAATTGATATCCTTATACTGCACTTGGTTGGAATATTCAGAGCCTCTTTAGCTCTGAAGTATGTTCCCAGAAAGAGGAGAGAAGTACGAGTGGTATTTATACCAAAACCAGCTACACCTTACCAAAAGCATTCCGACCTATTAGCCTCACATCGTTCTTTTTAAAAACAATGGAGAGGCTATGTGAGAGGTATATAAGAGATGAAGTGCTGGTTCACAACCCACCTCATCCAAATCGGCATGCATATACTCCGGGAAGGTCCACTGACTCGGCCCTTCACCTAGTGGTTGGCAGAATTTAAAAATCGTTGGACAATAAATAATCCACCCTGGGTATATTCATAGATATTGAGGGAGCGTTTGATAAAACAACCTCCCCAACAATTACCCAGCAACTTAACTCCAGGAATGTACCCCTGGTAGTGGGAGAATGAATACTCAAAATTCTCTCGAGTAGAGCAATAAGTATCAATGTAGAAGACATCATAGTGAGAGGACTGGTCATGACTGTTCCTAGTGACCTGTCCACTTTCCTGAAAATGACAGGATGGACGATGACCTAGGAGGACAACTCCTCGGGAGGATGTACAATGGGTCACATGAGGCCTTAGTGCTGTGGGCCTAAGCTCACCCCCACTGTACAGATACAGGTACAGATAACAGACGCATTGAGCTTTATCACACTCATCAATCAACATATATGTTATTTTAACCAAAATCATATTTCGGTCTTCCTCGTAAAAGACGGCCCTATTTCCTTTAGAAAATTAGCAAAATTTACAAGGGTAGTACCATTGGCAACGCTGTGATCCCATACCAGTTTACTGTCATCTAAAAGTGAAATCCATTACGCATTTCGTGAAATAACCAGCTTAACTTGGAACCTCGGCCACCGCTATGAAAACTTCGCTAACTGCTGCAAAATCCCACGTCTTCTTGGATGTTTCTTCGGATATCAAGATTCACACTTGCGTTTCGGTATAACAAAGTTTTTCATCGTTTTGTATTTTTTGAATACAAATTTTTAAATTGCATTTTGATCATTATTTTTCCAAACTTCTTGAATAATAACGTTCTCTGAATAATGCCTATCTCTCAGTGATTTTATGTAATTTTCCATCTTTTGCTTTTCGTTTTCTTTCTTAAATATATATCAATCTGTAGAAATGATATAAAGTTCCCGGTTTAACCCCTGCTTAATGTTTTATACACTTTTTTCTACAATCATTAATAAGAGAGACGTTTTTTTAATCGATTTTCGTTCATAAAATATGTATTTATTAAACAGTTTGAAAAAGTGACATTAAAGTGAGACAAAGTGACATTAGGGTGAGATAATAGTATATTATGCAATGAGCACCAAATGATGCCCATTTTGCACGAGTATGAAATTTGCAGCACGAGCCGAAGGCAAGTGCTGCAATTCATACGAGTGCAAAATGGCCATTTTGTTGCGAGTTGCATACTATACTTTTTCTATGACAACATATCATAACATAACATCATAACATACGATTTTGTCTTTTGATCTACCTTCCATTCCAAAAGAAGGTTATAAGCGCGTTAATACATACTCTTCGACGTTTCCGGTAATAAATTCAGTGTTGTTACCTTCGCTGCTTCTATTATATTCGGAGGTGTCAAATCTAAGTCAATATCACTATCAGTTTCCATTTTAATTAATAGTTTTTATAGAAAACAACTATGAAATTACTCGTTACCTACTAAAACTTTGACAGAAACGATCTGCTGACATTTCATCAATTTGTCGCTGGACGTCATAATTTGACAAGCCGTAGTCGTCTTGATTTTAGAGTGAACCTATACCTAACACGAAATATTCCATTTCGCATTTGTTGCTTAGCAACTTGCCTAGATGCAAAAATGAAATTCTGTACAAAAAGTGCTTGTTTATAATTGAAGTTACGGTTATAAAATGAACATTTATCGAGGTTGTCGTAGAAAAAGTAGTTTTTTTAACGCTAATTTTAAATATTACCGCTAATGGCTCTGCAGATTGCACTCATCTGTCATTTTACTTAGCGTTTTGTCATCATGACAAACATAAACATCGACGCCATTTTTATTCCACTTAGAGCGACCTAAATAATACATTTTTTGGTTTTTGCTTGATTGTAGAAAAAATAGTGTATGCAACATATGCATAAAGTGTCTTTTTTTCACTCATGGAATTTTCACTCGTGAAAAAAAGCACCACTTTATGCATAACTAACTATTTCATAACAATTTATATAATAATTTAAAAGAAATTAAATTTCAAAAGTCATTGTTATTGTTGATATCTCGGGCACGCCTCTACTTCGAGCGACGGTGAATGAAATTTCGACAGGGAAGGGAGGTCTAAGCGCTCTGCAGATTCTGACAAGTCTGAACAATTCAGTAGATCTTTTTAACGCCATAAAGAGAAAGCATTCAAATACTCCAATTGAAATAGGTACTTAAATAGATGCGTCAACTTTTCCACTCGTGAAAAAAAGCACCACTTTATGCACTTGTTGCATAAATAACTATTTTCTACAAAACTTTATTGAACTCTATTTACTTTATATAACTGACTTTATAATATAAATGACTGAACTGTGTTAACGTGTATGTTTTTGGACGTCAAAAAATAAGATCACGCTTTACTAATATGACAATTATTTACAGGTAACTGTAATTATGTATATAAAGTGTATGTTTTCGCTCCGTTTAAATCTCGAATTTTTATAGTATGTAATGTAAAACAAGTTTGAATTTCATATCAAAGAAAATAGAAGAATTCAATCTACAGTTTTATCCAGTGTTTTTGTATCAATGAGGTGTTTTTGAAGCGATATTATTGCATTTAAATCAACAGATTGTTTTTGTAGATCACTTTTGATTGCTTTGATTGCTTGATAATTAAATAATCATTTTGAAAATAGTACAGGTACTGAAGAAAGTTACCATCTGCTCCTCCTACAATGGCACCTGATGGAAACTGCTTTGAATGTAAAATAGATTGTGTATTCAAGGAAAGTAAATCAGAAACATTTGGATTCCCATATGATTTGTCTGAAAAAGTGATGTGTAAAAAATGCGCAAATCTTATTGGATGTGTAAGTGAATTGTAGGTTGAAGTTCAAAACAATATGTCAGAAACTATGAGCAAATTTATTTCTCTGGAACATGTTGAAATAATTTCTATTTGTAATAGTAGGTATAGTTCAAAATATTGTAGGCTTTGTACTGTACTATTTATTTGAGGTCAGCAGCGCCTATAGTGTAGTTGTACTGTACTAACAATCCACATTGTGAGTGTACCTGCTAATTTACATATATCAGTTTTTCTAGTTTTTAATTATATCAAATGTTGTTTAATGACACCGAATTTAATTTCGCTAGTTATCACAAAATATAATAGTTCTTTGGCAGTATAGTAGTTTGAAATCTCTCCCCATTCAACCTACAGTCAATTTTCAACAGAACAACGTCTCATTAAAATGGAAGATTCTCTTTCTAATCATCAAATTAATGTTTCGCGAATTCCTAAGAATAGTGGAACGGGAATTGAAAATGTTGAAGTTGAAATTGTTGAAGATGATATTTTTTTTTGAACGCCAAAGAAGAGCAAATAATCTAATGCTTTTTAATATTCCAGAAGGCAATGATGAAAGCGAAATTATTAATGTCTTGAGTGTTTTATCAGATAATTCTCCAAGTATAATTCATATGTCAAGAATTGGTAAGAAAACAAATAGAATAATCGAGCTTTAAAAGTATCATTTAATTCCCCCGAAGAGGTTCACAAGCTAATAAAAAAATAGTTATAAGGTGAAAGGTAAGAAGATTTAAGTGAATTTTGACCTAACTGCTAAACAACGTGAAATGGAGAACAGATTGACTGATCAACTTAAATCTCGTAGAAAAAATGGGAAGCGCGTGGCAATTAGATACCGTTATCTTACCTCAAATTATACAAACACAAAAAACTAATAATTATCAACAAAAATACTAATTACTGGGCATTACCAGAACGTAGGAGGTATTCGAACGAAGTTAATTGAATTTCAAAATAATGTTATTGCAAAGTGTTATCCAATAAAAGTCCTATACCTCATTTAAAAACCAGAAGGAGTAATTTGAATTTAAGTTGGCAATTCTGTAGATCTCTGATTGGTCAGATTGCAACCAGTTTTAAACAGCACTTTTTAGCATTTACATCTCGAGATAATTGACAGTTCTGACTTCTGACATATATAATATTTATATTTGTTTTTATCATCGTATCTGTTCCCTTGTTATTTTATAATTTTCACTTAGTTTTCCACTCTATTTCGTTAAAACAGTTCTTTTCAGTACTCCTGTTTGTTGAATTTCTGTGATTATGGATCCTTCTACTCCAAGTACCAGTTATTTGCGTAGTCCGCCAAAACCACGAAAACGGCCAAGTCTAGGCCATTTAGGAATGCCAGAAAAACAATACGTAATAAAAATGTATAAACAAATATTGGATGAAAAGCCAAATACTAAAACTATTGATGTAATATCCAAAATTTCTCAAGCAGTTGGTAAGTTATCATTATAACTTTCATATTAACAATAGTATTAAATGCTCAACATTTTTCTTACAGGAGTAACAAAGTCAACAGTTTACAGACTATTGAAGGGATACCGAAGTAGTGGAACAATTACCAGCACAAAAAATAGTGGTGGAAGACCGGGACTTCTCCAAAATTGTGATGAAGGGTATGAAAATTCAGTTCGAAGTGCATGATTTTTTATCAAAAATGAGTTACCTGCAGTGGATAAAATTTTACTAGCTTCAGATTTGCTACAATTGTCCCGGTCATCTTTATATACTTTCTTGAAACGAATTAACTTCAAGTAAGTGTGTAACTTTGAAGAGTCAAATGTTTATTTATTATATAATAATATATTTTTAGATATTTGAAGAAAAATCGTAAAAGTGTATTAATAGAACGTGATCTGTGATCTGTAGAAGGAGGTTGAACTATTTAAGATCCATAAAACAATATAGAAAATAAAACAGGCCAAACTTTTACTTGGATGAAACTTGAACTAATGAAGGTCATAGTAGGGGAAAAACATGGGTGGACCAGGATGTAACCAGTAGTAGTTAGGCGTTTACCGTAGGTTTATCCACTGGTCTGAAAACTCCCACAGGAAAGGGGAGACGACTTATAATTCTACATGCTGGTTCTGAAGAAGGTTTTGTAGAAAAGTATTGTTAGTTTTTGAAGGCAAAAAAATGGAAGATTACCATGAAGAAATGAACTCAGAAGTATTTGAGAATTGGTTCATTACTTTTTTGCAACGTTACCTGAAAATGCTGTGATTGTGATGGATAATGCATCATATCATAGTCGAAAAATTGAAAAGATTCTTTCCTCATCATCAAGAAAAGCTGAAATGCAGAAATGGTTAAAAACTAAAAATATACCATTTGATGTAAATATGAAGAGGTGTGAACTCTTATACCTAATCCGACAATATAAAGATAACCATAATTTGTATGTTGTCGATGAAATGGCCAAAGAATCCAATAAAATTATGTTACGGCTGCCACCATACCATTGTGAGTTAAATCCCATAGAATTGATATGGGCACAAATAAAGAATGAGGTGGCATCTAAAAACACAACTTTCAAGTTGTCAGACGTCAAAGGCTTTTTATTGGGAGCAATTGAAAATGTAACTCCTACAAATTGGCAGAAATGTATACAGCATGTCATTAAGGAAGAGCAAAAAATGTCCACTCTGGATGGAATAATGGATGACATGATAGAATCTTTGATAATATCTGCCAACACTGGAAGCTCAGATGAAACTGAATCTTCTGATACAGATGAATAGATAACAGTAAAATGTACGCTGATTTGTTATAGCATTTATATTATTTGGTGGGTAATTCGAATTGAAAATGACTTCTGTTTAGAATGGTTGGTAAGTTAGGCTAGAAATTTGTTTTTCGTCAGGAAAGTTTTATATTTCATCTCTTCTAGGCACTTTTTTTTAATGATGACTTCCTACCTAGTTATTACAGACGTATTTAGATCAACTTTGCTAATATAAATTAATTATTATTGTTTGGCAAAATCATATTTTTATTAAAAGTCTTAGGATTTACAGCAAATTACCGTTATGGAATGGTTTTCATGGTTGGTTGAAAAACAACTACTATTATTATTCAATTCTATGATTTTTTTATGAGCATGTTAATAATTTTAAAATTGTGATTAAACAAATAAAACATTTATTTCTCTTTAGTGACTAATCTAGTAACTTTTAGTGGTGTGGCTTCTGAAATTACTGAAACTTGGCTCACAAATGAAATATGTGATGCTGAACTAGGTTTAACTGATTAGAATGTTTATCGTCTTGATCGAAATTCCAACACAAGTACAGCTTCACGCGGTGGTGGAGTATTAGTAGCTGTTGACAAAAACTTGAATAGCATTTGTTTAGACTCCTTTGGAGACATTGAACAAATTTTTGTCAAAATTGGCTCTACTTCAAAAAATGTTATAGTTGGTGCAGTTCACCTACCACCTAAGTCTCCAGCAATTAGATACCATAATATAAAGCACAGCTTTGCCTTTTGGGTGACTTCAATTTGCCTAAAGCAGAATGGTTAATAGAAGAGTTTTGTCCAGCAGTGACAAGTTTGATAGCTGGGTTTTCCCGGCAATAATCAGAAGCGATTGGAATAATTTCAGACTTATGTGCTTTCTATAACCTCTATCAGCCGAATAGTATTCCTGATAATCAAGGCAATACGTTAGACTTAGTGTTTTCTCATAATAAAAACAATACCGTAAGTAAGGCTGATGACGAATTAGTTGCAGCGGATTTTTACCATCCATCTCTTATTGTACAAATTAGTGACCTTGTTAAATATACTAATTCAGTTACTCGTCAATATCCTAATGAGTTTTACTATGACTATAAGCCAGAAAATCTGAATATAGTTAATAATTACCTTGGGGAAATTAATTGGGATAATTTATTGAATAATCATTCAATTAATAGCATAGTAAATATTTTTTATGATGTATTATTCTCAATTATTCATGTATAGTAGTACCTCAAAAGAAAATATCTAAAAGAAATTTCCCACGATGTTATTCACAGGAACTAAAAAACTTGATAATTTTGAAAAAGCAGGTTCATGAGAAATTCAAAAATTCCGTTAACAGGAAGGAGTACATTAACTTCACTCAATTGCGCTCAGAGTGCAAAAAATTATCGGGGGTAATACCACGAGTGCTTAAAAATTACACATAATTTCCCTGAAAGCTTGTTGTTAATAATTCCACGAGTGCGAAGAAATCGTGGAATTATTAACAACAAGCTTGAATGGAAATTATCCGGTTAATTTTTAAGCACAAGCGGTATTTAGGGAGAATATTTCTCGAATAAAAATACAAATTACTGTATATCTACTCTATATTCAGATAGATAATGTAACGTCTCTAACTTGAGAATCTCAATAAAAAAACAAATTATTTATTCATTGAAACAGTAACGTAATACATTTTTGTCAATTTCCCGTTCTCCGAATCGATTCATGACCTCTAAAAAACTCTTCTTTGACGTTTCACGTTTATTATTTTAATGTTGTCTGACAATGGTTGTCATGGCAACGTGGAATTTCGGCTAAATTTCCATTTAATAATTTAGCATTCGTTGCATTGATACAACATGTATGAGTGAAATATTCTAGAAAACTCACAGCTTTCTCTAGTTGTAGGAATGGAAAACTATCGATGGCCTATCGATATTTTTGACTATCGAAAAAAATCGATAGTTTTCGGTACTATCGATAGTCTATCGATATTCTGAGAGTTGATATGGAAAAAAATGCGATCAAAAAATGGGACAGAGAGAGATGGGGGAGAGAGAGAAAGATGAGAGAGAGAGAGAGAGAGAGAGATGGGAGAGATCGGGAGAGAGATGGGAGAGAGATATGAGAGAGAGATGGAAGAGAGAGAAAGAGATGGGACAAAGAGAGAGAGGGAAAGAGAGAGGGGGATGGGAGAGAGAGATAGAGAAATAAAGATGAGAGAGAGAGGGTTGGGAGAGAGAGATGTAGGGAAGAGAGAGAGAGAGAGAAAGATGGGGGAGAGATAGGAAAGAGAGACATATGGAAAATAGAGAGAGAAAGATGGGAGAGGGAGACATATGGAAAATAGAGAGAGAAAGATGGGAGAGGGAGAGAGAGATGGGAGAGGGAGACAGAGAGATGGAAGAAAGAGAAAAAAAGAGAGAGGGAGAAAGACAGAGATGGGAGAGAAAGAGAGAAAGAAATAGGAAAAAGTGAGAGGGGTGAGAGAGATAGGAAAGAGAGAAAGATGGGAGAGGAAGAGAGATGGGAGAGAGAGATATTGAAGAGAGAGAGGGAGAGATAGTAGAGAGAGAAAGACGGGAGAGAAAGAGAGTGTATTGCGTGTGAGTACAATCATTATTTTAAACTGTCAGAATCTAAGACGGACTCGGTATGGTTCGCGACGCTAGGGATTTTGTAACGCTGTAACATTTAAAAAAAAACATTTACTTTTGGAAAAGAAAAAAATTCACTTTTGGAAGAGAAAATTGCTATTAGTACTAAAAATCCGCCATTTTTTTTCAACTTTCGACAATTATTGACCATTTTTGACAATTATTGACCATTTTTAACAATTATTGACCATTTTTACTATTTTTGACAATTATTGACCTTTTTCGACAATTTTTGACATTTATTGACTATTTTTGACAATTATTTATGTATTATTGTATTTTTTACAATTTTTCAAAATTTTTGACTATTTATCAAAATTATCGACCATTTTTGACAATTAATGATCATTTTTCAAAATTTTAACAATTATTGACTATTTTTGACAGTTTTTGACAATTATGGACCATTTTTCACAATTTTTAAAAAAATTTAACTATTTTTCAAAATTTAGACAATGTTTGACTCATTGACCATTTTTCAAAATTTTAACAATTATTGACAGTTTTTGACAATTTTTCAAAATATCTGACAATTTTTGACAAAGATGATACATTGTTTTGATACATATATATATTTATGTATATTTTTAACATTTGGACAAAAATCGTACAATGATGTTACCGTTTGTAAAACTATCGAAAATTATCCAATAATCGATAGTAAAAACAGCACTATCGATAAATATCGATAATCGGGACTATCGATAGTTCTAAATTCCTATCTAGTTGTTGATAATAATGTAAAGCAGTTTTGGAATTTCGTACACTCAAAACGTAAAGATAATAATTTACCTTCTGAAATGTTTTATTGTAATCAACATAGTATGTTGGGCCCTGATCTTCCTAATTTATTTGCAAGCTATTTCCAAACAGTATATTCTACAAAACAATGTAATACATTCTCTGCAACTTCCAGTAATAATATTAGTATTAATAATTTTTCAATATCTAGTATCTACGAAGAAATTTGTAAGCTGAGTATTTTTAAAGGACCTGGTCCAGATGGTATTCCCCCGGTTACACTAAAAAGTTGCAGTTTTGTTATTGCTAGACCACTATAGTCTCTGAAATCAGGTACCTTTCCCAATTTTTGTAAAAGCAGTTACCTAACACTAATTTTTGCATGTGGAAATAGAGCGGATTAATAAAATTATAGGCCAGTATGTAATCTCAGTTGCATTCCAAAGCTGTTTGAGTGTTTTATCACAAAATACTTGTCTTCAGTATTTAAGAGAGCTATAATAAAATTGAAGGGTCCGGTCGTAAAACATGTTAAGTACCAATACCATAGATTTTTACATTTTTGTATGAAGAACTTGTTAAGTGATAATGTTACAGATTTCACAGATTTAATTTGGTATATCATCCATAGATGTCGCTGACTCACATAGTGAAAAACCTGGTAAATGTCAAATATTCTGTTTCATGCGCGTAAAACCTGTCAACTGCGTTGAATGTGCTTAACATATTTCAAGTTTTGTATCGATATATGCTAAAAATGTCGGAACATAGTGATGTTTATTCAGCAGAGGAACCCTTTGAGGGATCAGATTCGGATACAAGCTATATTGAAGAAGAGAGTTCCGATTCAGAACTAGTGAGTTTTTAGGTTAGGATTCTTATCCTGCAAGTAAAATCTGTTAAGTGATAGCAGATAACAGGTTTTACTTGCACATGCTGCCATTTATTTTATTGTGTCATACAATATGTTAAGTGATAGTAGAGTAGATAACAGATTTTACTTGCACAGTGTGCATGTGTAGGTATTTAGCGTGCTAATGTGTATTCTATTTTTACAGAATAATGATGCACAGAAAGGAAGAAAGAGGAAAAGACAGACAAAACAGAACAAAGGTTGTGAAATAGGCAAGAAAACTATTGGTCCTCCTTGTAAAGGGACCAAATGGACAAACATGGAAACCAAAAAAGAAAATATTCGCAGCACGACATTGACACAGTTCATCGTTTTATAGGCTCTTTACCCAGACACGAAAGTCATTACAGCCGATCTGACAACAAAAATAAAGAATACATGAGCCTTGATTACAACACTGAGGTATTATATGAAAAGTACTAAGAAAGTTGCCAAACACAAAGTCTTTCATTTGTTTCTTCAGACAAGTTCAGGAGAATTTTTACAGAGGATTACAATATTTCTTTCAAAACTCCTAAATCTGACACTTGTGCGAAGTGAGATTAGTTCCATATCAATATAAATCATGCTAGAGAAGCCGGCGATGCTGAAAAACTTAAAGAACTAGAAACTTTGAAAGAACTACACCTAAGAAAAGCAGAAGCTGCAAGAAACATTCTCAAGAAAGCAGTCCACAGATAATAATGTGCACGTTATCACGTTTGATCTGCAACAAGCTCTCCCTACACCCAAACTGACCACCGGACCATGTTTTTATAAGAAAAAACTTTAGTGTTATAATTTTAGTATTCATTGTTGCAGCAAACCGGAGGTTGGCTTTTTCTTACTTTGGGATGAATCAATTGCCAAACGAGGCTCTGACGATATTGCCAGTTGCTTAAAAAATACTTTGAGAAGTTTGATGTTCGTGATGAAACACTTTATGCCGTATCTGATAACTGCTGCGGTCAGAACAAAAATTGGACTATCATGGGGTTTTGGCTACAACTGCTGGCTTCAAAAAGATTCAAAAAAATTATCCATGTTTTTCCTCAAGTAGGGCATACTATGTTACAAGAACTAAGAGTGCAGTATACTCTCCCAGTGAATGGGAGGAGGTCCTAAAAGGAGCTAAGAAAAAAAGACCGTTTATTGTGACCACTCTTTTTCAATTTTTCTGAGCTAAGAGAGAATTTCGCTCAATCAAATTTTGGAATAAGCAGCTCAGTGAAGCTTGAATTCAATATTAGTAATCCCTATATGATGTTTGCTTATGAATCATACACAGATATTCCTCAACCAATCAGCCTAAAAAGAAAATGGGGTCGCCCTAGTCTTTCACTGGAGGAAGATTTCAGCAGTGAATTAACTCAGAAGTATTTAGAAGCATTGCCCATTGATGAGTCGAAATTGGGTCATGTGATGTCTTGCTTACAGTGGATCCTTCCAGTTTATCATACTTTTTATTACTCACTAAAATCCTAATAGGTTAATCTGAAATGATATTTTCTAATGATTTTTATGTTTTTTTGCATATATTCTGTTCTGTTTTTTTTTTGTTTTTCATTCTTCGTTTCATTAAAGTTATCATATCAGTTTTCTATTCATTATATAACTTAAGCGCTTAAAAACTGTTAAGTGCCAATCTTGTTTTCTTAACACTTAGGCTCACAGAAAAACCTGTTAGATGTAATTTTTTTCAAAATTTCTTTTTGTTATCGACGGCAAAAAATTTAATTTGGTAATGAGTAGTATCTTTTTATTAGCCGATATAAGTAATATCTTTTTAGAAAGTTCTGTTTGGCAACTGATTTTCTAAAAATTGTTTTGTCGGTTTTTAGATTAAAATGCAATTTACTGCCTTTTATTTATTTTGTAAGTTAACAAGTTTTACGACCGAACCCTTCAATTGATGAACAATTTGGTTTTCAGAAGGGTAAGTCCACTGAGTTGAATCTTCTCTCGTATGTACATTTTTTGTCAGGGGCCCTTGATGAATATGGGGAAGTGCATGCAATTTACAAGGACTTTTCTAAGGCGTTTGATAAAGTGAATCATTTATCTTTTAAACCGATCATTAATTGTTAAAATCAATGATTTTAGATCTCATAAAATAATTGTCCTCTTTGGACATTTAGAACCTCTGCTATTTAGCATCTTTTTAAATGATATTCATGATTGTTTGAAGTACTGTAAGTTTCTTTGTTTTGCAGATGATCTTAAATTCTATTTAAAGGTTAACACTGCAGAAGATTATGGAATGCTTCAATTTGATTTAAAAAGGCTGGTTGAGTGGTGTGATTTGAATGGCATGGAAATTAATGCTGATAAGTGTTTTGCATATATTATTCCAGGAGTAGGACATGGAAGAAGTTTGATTATAAAATTAATGATTCCATTATATCAATAACAGTGCCCAGAAGGAGATTCAGAGCCATTTTTGACAGTAATCCGACTACACGAAAATCGATATTAACTTAGTTACAACAATTTACAGAATCCGGAAAACTAGAAAGGAAAACCAGAACACCTGAAAATGCTCAGGACAATATGCTCGATGATATTCTAGAAGTAGGGAAAATTCTAGCACTCAACAATAATAGAATATCTGTAGGAAAAATATTCCAAATTACACAATTTTCAAAAAGTAAGGTTCACCGGCTGCTAAAAATTATGAAATTTAAAGCATAGAAAATACGAACTTTCCAAACATTCATTAGAAAAAAGATTTTTCATGTCAGAAACATTGTTGGATCTAGGGGTCTATTCTCGAATGTCGAACAAAATGTGTCGAATTCGACATTTGTCGACTAAAATTTTCGCAAAACTTGAAATTGTGGTAATCTCAATTGGTTTCGTCTTCCATTTCGCATGAGACATATTTTGTCGAATAGCATGAGCTGGCAAAACCGATTTAACGATTCTCAAATATGTTCTATGCCAATGCCTAAAATAACGAATCTCTAACAAACAATACACCACAATCTAACCTTTTAAATCTGCTTCTGTTACGGCTAACCCGCGCTAACCTAAAATAATCCTGTCAATTACTGTCAAATATTTAATATCGCGTTCGACAGGAAATTGTGGATCGCTTTAAACCACTCTACATTTGTCTACAAGTTATCTATCGAAAATTTTCGAATGCGACATTCGAGAATAAGGAATTACGTTTTTTGTTCGAAAATGTAAAAGTCTCGCATGCGACAAAATATGTCATCGTTTGAGAATAGACCTCCTGGTAACACTTCAGCCCAATTTGAACCTAATAAGGTCAGAGGAAACCAGATTTTATATTAATGGAAGAGTTAATAAGCATAACTGCAGGATTTGGGGAGATAAAAATCCAAATACGTTCAACGAATTTAAAAGGGATGCTCCTAAAGTAAATGTCTGGTGTGGTGTTTCTAAAACTAAAATCTACGGCCCCTTTTTTAACACGCTTTTATTAGCTTCACCTGTATGTTTGTTTGATACTCTCCTTTGAACTAAGCGCAAGTGGCTTATTACTGTTAGTATATCCCACCATTTTAAGTACGTTCGTTGGCCGAGCTGGCTAAGGCGCGGGTTTTCGTTGACGTCAATTCACCGGTCGTGGGTTCTAATCCCGTCCAAGGCAAAAAAAATTCTGCGAGTCCGGAAAAACAGTTTCCGGGCGTGTTGCGTACATTTCTTTTTTCGGCAACCGTGTGGTATAACATTCTAATTCTTGTTTATATTAATATTTATATTGAAATTGCTAATATTAAAGGGATTCAATTTGTTTGAAATGTTTGGTATATTCAAATCTCTCTTGTTGAAGTCAGAACATGAAGGTAAGGTATCCGATTCATGTTGATTGTTTTCATGTGATAATCTTTTAATGGTCTTGGCAATTTTGAGTTTGTTTGTAAGTGAATTGTCTAGACTTCCAGCCACCGTGTCCATTATATTCCATTATATCGAGGGTATCAGTAATCAAAGATCTAGGAGTATATATTGATTCAGCTCTGACATTTTCCTTCCACATTGATAATATGGTATCGAGGGCACTTAGATTGCTGGGTTTTTTCAAAAGATTTACCAGAGATTTTGATAATATTTATGCAATCCGATTACTGTACAATTCCCTTGTCAGATCTATTCTGGAGTATGCATCTTTGGTTTGGAATCAGCATTTAAGTCTAATATTCCACGTTTAGATGAATATATATATATATATATGGTTTCAATCTTCTCTACAACAAGTTCCAACTATTTCCTCTGAAAACCCGAGGAGATCATGATGATCTTCAAAATATGTTCAAAATAATAAATTCCCTTTCCAACTGCCCATACCTACATAGTAAGATTAATTTCATGGTTCCTGTAAGAATCTCTAGATCAACTAATACATTCTATCAATCTCTCTCTCTCTCTCTCGTACGAACATAGGCCATAATTCATACATTTCCAGAACAACACGTTTGGCAAATAGCTTACCAGAGTAATGATGACATAAAACAATTCAATTTGTTTAAATCTTCATCTTCAAATAATGAAGATTTGAACAAATTAAATTTTTTTATTTCATCATTAGTATGGTTCTTTATCAAGTAAAAGCCTCATCTATTCAAGCTTACCAGAGCTAGATTTCTTTAATAATTATGAGCATTTTATAAGGTCATTTTGTGTTATATAAGTGTAGGAGTACGTTCGTTTCTTTCAGATTGGGTTTAATGGATGTATTGTACTCATGTTAGTCAGTGTAATTAAGCTTATATTTTAATGATTTTAAATAATTGTTTCAATAATTTCTTTTTTTTAATTTTCAACTTGTGATTTAAGAGATTTAAATGTTGTATTTTTATTTTTATTTTTGCTTGATGTTTTTACAATAATGATGTTAAAGTGTAGTACTGATAAAATTTTAATTATTGTGAATTAATGGGTAATGCCCGTAAATAAATAAATAAATATTTTAATGGACAAAACTGGTTCTTTATTGCACAAGTTGAAAAAAGACTTTATTGAACTCATCTGTCATTTTACTTAGCGTTTTGTCATCATATATATATATATATATATTATCAAAAACCCAATTACCATAGTATATTGTGTATATACATATATATATATTTTCAGTTCCTATGAACAAATATAATTTTGATAGAGAAATTAATATAATTAAACAAATAGCCACATCCAACGGTTATCCATTACATATAATAAATAAATTAATTAATAAAAAAGAGGAAAAAGTGGCATTACAATTAATATTTCCTGAAAAAACTAGGGAAATACAAAATTACAAAACCATCACATATGCTGGTAATATTTCTAATAATATTTCAAAGATAATATCTTGTTCAACAAATACAGCAATTTCTTTTGAAACACAAAACAATGTGAGTAAAAAATTGTTAAATGTAAAAACAAAAATACCCCCATTAAAAAAGTCTGGAATATATAAACTTAAATGTCCAGAATGTAATGCTGTCTGTATTGGTCAAACAATTCGAAATTTTGAAATTAGATACAATGAACACTCACGAGCATACAGATTAAAACAGCCAGATAAATCACATTACGCAAAACACCTTCTTGACACAAAACATTCATTAACACCTAACACAGAACTAGAAGTACTGTATATTTGTGATAAGAAACAAGAACTAGATTTCCTTGAAGAACTAGAAATAAGAAGACACTTAAGAGACCCACAATATGAAGTTGTCAATGAACAGATAAATCTAGGGAGCTCTGCACTAATAAATTGTCTTCTTAAGTAACAATTGTAAAGATCAGCAGATATAGTTTTCCTTGCTTTCCTATATCATTGCACAGTTATACTGATCTTAAATGGGAAAAAAATATCCAGGATATCCCCATAGGGCTAATAATACCTAAGCTTTAATATTTGTAAAATCATATCTTCTTCTTTTTTCTATTCATATATATTAAGTCAATCACAAGATAGGTCACTTACTATTTGGTCTAGCCAAAATATTAAACATCAAGTAGGTATCACATAAAATGTAACTTCTGTCATTCTGACGATGATATGTCAATATCGAAATAATTATCAATATCCTTTAATAATTTTCATAAATTTTGTAATTGAATAGTGGAATTAATTAGAAACAGTTAGTTTCATTTATAACATTTATATTGTGTAGGGTTTACTTTTACAATTATACTTATTTCAACTACATCGTACTATGCTTAAGACATATATCCATTTTTCCATCGATGCTTTGGTCCAGATAGAATTCATTCAATTGTATCTTTCATTCTTTGTAAATGTCCCCACCAGCTTAATTGTCTCTCTTCAATAAATTTGATTTGATTATATGTCAAGGTCTTCTCATATTTTCGTATTTCTTAGTTTGTCTTTCTTTGTGACTTCTTTAACTCGCCTAAGTTACTTCATCTCAACTGCTTGTATTCGAATCTTTTGTCTCTTTGTTAATACCCAAGATTCACATCCGAATGTTAATATTGGCCGGTAAATTGTTTTAAATACGTTTAACTCCGTTTTCTTGGAAATTTCTTTTTTATTTATAAATGTCGAATCCATCGTGTGATAAAGTTTCATCGTTTTTTGTACTCTTGGTAATTTCGACTTCCTACGTTCCATTTTCTTCTATTTCTACTCCCAAGTATTTATATCTTCTAACTGGCTCAATTTTTATTCCATCTAATTGTATATTTAAATGTTTTTGTTGCGGTCTTATAACCATAACTTTGGTTTTACTTTGATTAACTGTCATTCCAAATTCCTCAGATACCGTGCTCTATATTTCCATATTCTTTTGTAAATCCTTCTCTTTCCCTGCCATAATTATTAAATCATCTGCAAAAGCTGCTTCTGATATATCCACTCTTCCTAAATGTCTGTATCCAACGTGTAGTTTTGCCATTTTGGTTGACGATTTTTTAATTATTTCATCAATAAAAATTGTAAATATTGTAAATTGTGAATTCTGTCATCATGACAAACATAAACATTTAAATCGACGCCTTTTTTAGTCCATTTAGAGCAACCTAAATAACACATTTTTCGGTTTTTGCATGCACGTAGAAAAAATATTGTATTCGACTCGTGCATAAACTGTCTTTTTTTTTTACTCATGAAATTGACTCTTTCGCCGTCAATTTTTCCACTTTATGCACTTGTTGCATAAATAACTTAATAAGTATTTATCTTTTTCATAAAATATTTCTGCACCATAAAATTAATCTTTACAAATAACAAGTAGTTAAATCTTTCTTGAAAAACGGAAAACTTTTAAAGCGATATTTATAAGATATAAAGTAACATTGTCAATCCCGAGAGAAATGTATTTTCATCAAAGTAATTTTTCAAGCACGATAGACTCCATTTCAAACAAAAAGAAGCCGGTATCTTTGATTGAAATTTCCTTCGGTTCTTCAAAAGGGATTTCCTTTCCACTTTCTTGACTGTAATCAAATATTTATTTACCTATTACGTCTATCTGGACCATTCGTCTCGAAGCTTGTTAAAATTTTTATTAAGAATAGGAGGTACAGGTTGTTTCAAATAAAATAAAAAAGGAAAAAGAGGGACATAAAAACAGTTGAAGCTGATGTACAGGATAATAAAAATAAAGCCCGGGGGCTTATATTCTCTTTTTAAAAGGGTGTGAATGATCATTGGATCTGTATTTCTTATTGATGGGATTTATAAGACCAGTGTCCCTTTGTATAGCCTTGGAAAGTTTAAAAAATATATTGATCAGTTTGTTCGGATTCAATAAATTCCTCTCTGGAAGCAAATCAATTTGATAAATTTTCATATGACGCCAAGCCATACCTGTGTATTTTCAAAATACCCTCCAGTTCCCCTCCACTTAGATCACATGAATTATCTACGCCAATCACCGCACGAGTTTAGTCTTAACGGCTAGATATGCGCGCAGAACGCTAGCGCGAGACTTCGACTGTCGACCTAAGACGATGTGAGCAAAGTCCAAGTTTAATCTTAAAGTAACTAATAGTGAAAGAACGATGTAAATTCTTAATTGTGCCAATATAAAAGGTGTAATGTAAAAAACACAAAGTCTATACGCAGTAAATGAAGTGAAAAAGACAGATTATGAAGTTTTCATTTCCATGCTTCCCTCTTAGGACAATGGCGGCAGACGCCATTGCTTATCAAACTGGACTATTACTTTAAATTAATGTTCTTTTAATAAGATGGTCCTTCGAGTTGTTAGAAAGTAATAGTCTTTGTTCACAGTTAATTCATTAAATCTAAAAAAAATTTGTGGGAATCTATGACACAATCTTTTTTCCATTTTTAATAATTTTCCATTCCAACAAAGTTGATCAGGAAGCGATTTTTAGAGTGATACATCGTTTCTTAATTCTACTGAACGTCTAATCATTATATAACAGCATAACCAATTTTATTTGATATATGACTTCAATAATTATTTATTTATCCTCGATTTCAGTTTCGTTTAATAGTTCCTACTGGTGTTCATTCATTTTCAGGATACAAATATCTGGAATATCTTCAAACAAAAATATGTTATGTCATTTTGTATGTTTGTAATGGGTAGTTAATTATTCAGGTTAGAATTAATGCTTATTGTTAAATTATAAGTTATTAACTTTAGTATGTATGTGTTTAGTTATAATAATTATTGTAATCATAAAATATATCGACTAAGCAGTTTGATTATAATTTGATTATATCGATATAAGTAACAATTGCAAAATAAGAAGACACGCGCTAGATCGAAAGAATTTGTAGGCTGGCAATTGTTGCTTATGGGTTTTTGGCCAGGGAAGTTCAAATTAAACATTTGTCGAAGAAAGATGTGTTTTATTTAAAGAACGTCAATCCTAATTAAAAGGAACCTAAACCGAGTAATTTAACATTATTAGAAGTTTATCAACATATATCATCATCAACGAACAAAATTGATCGTAGCAGCAATACTAGAAATATTGAAATTTTGCATAGTTTATTAGTTATTCACCTACTTGGGAAGTAGAATTTTTCGCATAAGCACTTTGTTTGCAGCTCGACCTAAGGGAGTGCTGCATTTAGTGTGAATAAGAAAAATTCCTTCCCAAAAAAGTTAGGTACAATGTAAAATGTGCATTCAAAAGCAATGAGTACAAAAAGATAATTGGTTGGCTAATTAAATATTAAACTCAAGCTAACTCAGTCGTACTGAAAACTTTATATGTTTGCAAAAATGCGCTATATTGCCGCGATGAAAATGGTTTATTAGGTTAAATTTTGACGTCTTCACTTTTGGGGTTATGTTTTAAGAATTTTATACCATTCCAGAACACGTGACTTTGATAGGTCGGCCACATTATGCTGGAGGGCAGGCAAATCGATTAGTTAGCTTTGAACCCTTTGTGTTTTCGCATCTGCTTAGTTTCAAAATTTAGTTTTCTAGTCTATTGTAGCAAATATCTATGTCTCAAAGTACGTATTAATTATCGAGTTCCGGTACGTTGAAAAAATTCGGATTATACACAATATCGACCCATACGCCCTGTTGAAACCACACGTTCAACAATTTGTATATTTATATTTTAGTTCCTTTGTACATTCATGTAGAGTTACATTTTAGTCCTTTTATTTTCATTCGCAATTCCTACCGGTGCGCCACTGCCTCCAAAATACTTCTATCTTAGTTCAAAATCGCGTTTTGTTTTCTTTCCCTGGCGTCTGACCGACGCCTTGCAATATTTACTATTATTCTTCGGCAGTTGAAGTATGCGTGACCAAACGCACACTTCGCGCCTAAATGCATTATCTCAGACAGTCGAGTCGATGTTGAGTTTCCAACCTGATCGATCTCTCAGCTAAGACCTACCACTCCTTTACCGGTATAAAACCGATATTTTCAGACCAATGGGTCAGGTTTCATGGTAATTAATTTAATTCCTTTCTATAAAGTTAAAGTTTGTATAGTGATTCAACCCCAAGCATAGTTATATTTCAAGTGAATAGTGCTTTGAAAACCACAAAGGAAAGAGTAAGATTGTTCTAATAATTACTATTTCATACTAAAAGGTTTGTATATATTCATCGTTCCATCTGTATGTATTTTCGACGTTACAGTTTATTAAAGTTCATTGAATTATTAACGAAATACAGTTATTATTTTATGCGAGAGAACCAGTCATCCTATAGAATTCCAGTCCACTAAATCGAAGGCATCCTATTTTTTACGACAGCATAAAATTTGTTGTCATTTCAACTGATGTGGCATCAACGGCCACATCACGTCCTCTTGACCAACGAACTAACTATCCAACCTTCGATAAAATGTCGAGAGCACACACGCCAAGTTTTAAGTTGTGATCCACTCAGGGTGCCCCGATTCTAAAGCACTAATCCAAGCATCGCGGCGTTGCACAGAGATATCATTTAAATAGTCACCTCGCTCCAGGAATCGAAAAAAAATACCTTATAGTAGGGGAGCCCAAACGGGGTTTTCGGGATTCACTGAAGCGCGACAGATTAACATACAGGGGGATACATTGTTCCCGGTTATGTACCCCCACCAAATATGAGCCCCATATATATGGCCGCCCATCAAGGATAAAGGATCAGGATCAGAAAAAATTAATCATAATAATTGAAACAGTTTTTTTATATTATCTTAGGTTATAATAGGAGTGGATTATGATTTAAGATAGTACTCTGACATTTTAGTTGTAATATTATTTATTAATGTTGAAATTATCTATTTAAGTACCTATTTCAATTTAAGTATTTGAATGCTTTCTCTTAATGGCGTTAAAAAGATGTACTGAATTGTTCAGACTTGTCAGAATCTGCAGAGCGCTTAGACCTCCCTTCCCTGTCGACATTTGAATCATCGTCGCTCGAAGTAGAGGCGTGCCCAAGATATCAACAATAACAATGACTTTTGAAATTCACCTTTTAATTTCTTTTAAATTATTATATAAATTGTTATAAACATTATTATATTGATGTGAGAAATTAATATAGCCGATTAAAATGGTTAATAAAGTATATATTATAGTATTATCTGGAAACTTGATGTTCATTTTATTGTTTTTCGTCGTCATGGCTAATCTCACCAAATTTGACGAAATAAGCGAGCGAAAAAGATTCTTTTTTTTGCTATAGAGCGTAAAGTAACAATCCTCGGCATTTAACGACTTTACGATTTCATTTGAATATAGTAATTAGTTATTTTACTCGCGAATGTAGGAAAGCATCTTTTCGTAATATCATAAGGGCATTTAATTTTTCCGAAAAAATCGAAAAAACACGTTGCTGAGTATTTAATATTTTAAGAAGAAGCATGAGTCCACCATCACTCATGCTATTTTGATTTTTACAAGGTGCTTTGATCAAAGAAAATTTTGTTATCATGGTTCTGATATTTATTTAAAATGTCATTGTGTTATTTCTTTTTAGAAAACGTCAGATCAGTTTAATTATTGTAACTGGAGCTCTCATATAAATAAATAAGTTATTCATTTGTTTATGCTCCATTGTTAAATAAAACTTCTCTAATTTTATTGTTTTTTGACTTTTTCTCGTCAAATTGTCATGTCGAACACCACCTGAGAAAAAATTGTGTAGGCAAAATAATTGTTATCAAGGTTTTATTCGTAAGTAATGTCATAAGGACATCTGATTTTTCCAAAAAAAAAAATCGAAAAAACACGTTGCTACGTAATATTTTAATAAGAAGCATGAGGATTTTTGAACCTGCACGAAATTGGAAGTTAATGGTACTGCTATATTGGATGTTGACGGTACTGCTGTATTGGATGTTGACGGTACTACTATTTTGGAAGTTGATGGTACTGCTGTATTAAAAGTGGACGGTACTGTTTATTAGACGTAGACGGATCCGTGGTCGTCGTCTTGGATATTAAGTCACAGAACGCTGAGAACGATGCATGTTTTCCATCTGGATTGATTTTCCGAAAATTGAAAATTGAAAAATTATTTTCATTAGCCGGATTGTTTCTTTTCCATTGTATGGTTGGTGTCGACGGTAAATTGGAATGGATGAGTTTTATTCTTTTTTTACTTTATTCAACTTAATTTCACACAATAGAAATGAAGGTTACGTCGTCATCACTATCGATTTGTTGATTTCGAAGCTTTTAATTCCATAGACCATTGACTTGTCGAAGCTTCTACTTCCATGGGATATCGATTTGTTGATTTCGAAGCTTATAATTCCATATAAGATTGACTTGTTGAAGCTTATACTTCCATGGGATATCGATTTGTTGATTTCGAAGCTCCTAATTCCATATACGATTGACTTGTTGAAGCTTCTACTTCCATGGGAGATCGATTTGTTGATTTCGAAGCTTCTAATTCCATATACTATTGACTTGTTGAAGATTCTTCTTCCATTGGAAGTTGGATTTGTTGATTTCGAAGCTTCTAATTCCATAGACCATTGACTTGTCGAAGCTTCTACTTTCATGGGATATCGATTTGTTGATTTCGAAGCTTATAATTCCATATACGATTGACTTGTTGAAGCTTCTACTTCCATGGGAGATCGATTTGTTGATTTCGAAGCTTATAATTCCATATACGATTGACTTGTTGAAGCTTCTACTTCCATGGGAGATCGATTTGTTGATTTCGAAGCTTCTAATTCCATAGACCATTGACTTGTCGAAGCTTATACTTCCATGGGATATCGATTTGTTGATTTCGAAGCTTCTAATTCCATATACGATTGACTTGTTGAAACTTCTACTTCCATGGGATATCGATTTGTTGATTTCGAAGCTTCTAATTCCATAGACCATTGACTTGTCGAAACTTCTACTTCCATGGGATATCGATTTGTTGATTTCGAAGCTTCTAATTCCATATACGATTGACTTGTTGAAGCATCTACTTCCATGGGAGATCGATTTGTTGATTTCGAAGCTTCTAATTCCATATAAGATTGACTTGTTGAAACTTCTACTTCCATGGGATATCGATTTGTTGATTTCAAAGCTTCTAATTCCATAGACCATTGACATGTCGAAACTTCTACTTCCATGGGATATCGATTTGTTGATTTCAAAGCTTCTAATTCCATATACGATTGACTTGTTGAAGCTTCTACTTCCATGGGAGATCGATTTGTTGATTTCGAAGCTTCTAATTCCATATACGATTGACTTGTCGAAACTTCTACTTCCATGGGATATCGATTTGTTGATTTCGAAGCTTCTAATTCCATAGATCATTGACTTGTCGAAACTTCTACTTCCATGGGATATCGATTTGTTGATTTCGAAGCTTCTAATTCCATATACGATTGACTTGTTGAAGCTTCTACTTCCATGGGAGATCGATTTGTTGATTTCGAAGCTTCTAATTCCATAGACCATTGACTTGTCGAAGCTTATACTTCCATGGGATATCGATTTGTTGATTTCGAAGCTTCTAATTCCATATACGATTGACTTGTTGAAGCATCTACTTCCATGGGAGATCGATTTGTTGATTTCGAAGCTTCTAATTCCATATAAGATTGACTTGTTGAAACTTCTACTTCCATGGGATATCGATTTGTTGATTTCGAAGCTTCTAATTCCATAGACCATTGACTTGTCGAAACTTCTACTTCCATGAGATATCGATTTGTTGATTTTGAAGCTTCTAATTCCATATACGATTGACTTGTTGAAGCTTCTACTTCCATGGGAGATCGATTTGTTGATTTCGAAGCTTCTAATTCCATAGACCATTGACTTGTCGAAGCTTATACTTCCATGGTATATCGATTTGTTGATTTCGAAGCTCCTAATTCCATATACGATTGACTTGTTGAAGCTTCTACTTCCATGGGAGATCGATTTGTTGATTTCGAAGCTTCTAATTCCATAGACCATTGACTTGTCGAAACTTCTACTTCCATGAGATATCGATTTGTTGATTTTGAAGCTTCTAATTCCATATACGATTGACTTGTCGAAACTTCTACTTCCATGAGATATCGATTTGTTGATTTTGAAGCTTCTAATTCCATATACGATTGACTTGTTGAAGCTTATACTTCCATGGGATATCGATTTGTTGATTTCGAAGCTCCTAATTCCATATACGATTGACTTGTTGAAGCTTCTACTTCCATGGGAGATCGATTTGTTGATTTCGAAGCTTCTAATTCCATAGACCATTGACTTGTCGAAGCTTATACTTCCATGGGATATCGATTCGTTGATTTCGAAGCTTCGAATTCCATATACGATTGACTTGTTGAAGCTTCTACTTCCATGGGATATCGATTTGTTGATTTCGAAGCTTCTAATTCCATATACGATTGACTTGTCGAAGCTTCTACTTCCATGGGATATCGATTTGTTGATTTCGAAGCTTCTTATTCCATATAAGATTGAGTTGTTGAAGCTTCTACTTCCATGGGATATCGATTTGTTGATTTCGAAGCTTCTAATTCCATAGACGATTGACTTGTTGAAGCTTCTACTTCCATGGGAGATCGATTTGTTGATTTCGAAGCTTCTAATTCCATAGATCATTGACTTGTCGAAACTTCTACTTCCATGGGATATCGATTTGTTGATTTCGAAGCTTCTAATTCCATAGACGATTGACTTGTTGAAGCTTCTACTTCCATGGGAGATCGATTTGTTGATTTCGAAGCTTCTAATTCCATAGATCATTGACTTGTCGAAACTTCTACTTCCATGGGATATCGATTTGTTGATTTCGAAGCTTCTAATTCCATAGACGATTGACTTGTTGAAGCTTCTACTTCCATGGGAGATCGATTTGTTGATTTCGAAGCTTCTAATTCCATAGATCATTGACTTGTCGAAGCTTCTACTTTCATGAGATATCGATTTGTTGATTTCGAAGCTTGTAATTCCATAGAAGATTGATATGAAGAATCATCATATATTTCACTGATTGTTTTCTTCACAAAAGCATCTCTGTAAGACGTCCTCAATAAAATCTCTATCAGGAAATTTATAAACATTTTCTGCTTGTATATCTTTTTCTATGTCGTTACAAACTTGTAATATACTTTCTTCGAAGTCATCTAAACGTTTTTCCTCCCATGGACCTATATCTTTACCAATAAATAAATTGGAAATAGTATATTTATAAATTATTGATTTGCTATAACAAATTCAAAATATACTAAAATATAGAAACACTACAACAAGTACAAATAATAAATTTCTTTTGCGAAATCCTTACTCGCCGATGGAGGTCTGATTGTATTTTGTTGCATATTTAACTTTGGATCATAGAACGAATCATCAGGTTGGGCACCATAAATGTGTATATCGCAGAGTATTTTATATAAATGTATTTGGATCGTATAATGCGATTCTATAGCTTCGACCACTGGATGGTTAGCCTCTAATATACCCAAATATCGTTCATATATTACAAAGTAGCAGAATTCTGGAGTCAATTCCTTAGTCCGAAAGACTGTTGCATAATAACTTAAACAGAGCGCTGGCATCTGTAACAAAAATTATTTTAAGCATACATCTGCTGTTTTCTGTTTTGTAGCTGGAGGTTCTGAGGCGTCACTTCTAAGGATGTTTATAATGTTGGAATAATGCTCATTATCCATTTGCAGATGAGGCTGATCTGTGGCCAGTAATTTTGAATAATTGGTGTTAACCCACCGCTCCTTTATCCAGGTTACTGACTGCTGTCGACCGCATAGAGTGGTTTGTTATTTTTATTTCTTCTGTATTTAATCCTGCCTTCTCTGCTGCTTCTTTAGTCCGTTAGTTTTTTCCTACTAGAGTGTTTTTGTACCATCCACTTGATTGTTCTTTGTTCCATGAGGGGTTTAATGTTAAGAATAATCTATCAGTTGTTATTCTAGATGAACGTTTAACCATCAGAATTTTGAAAAGACGGAACGGACAAAAGGTAAGGTTCTTCGTGTTGGGGACCAGCTATTTACAATCGGCCATTTTTTTCCTCCACCCTGGGCTGTTTAATTGAAGAGGGGATTATATTCTACTTTTTCTGAAAAGTAGGATTGTTGAAAAACAGTTATTTTAAAAAATATATAACTATGTTAACTACCTGTTTTAATTCCATAATTATCCACTTCCTCTTTAAAATAATGAACTTTGTAATTGACTGCTTCTCCACCTCTCCAGGCAAGTTCTAGTGAAGCGATATAGTAAAATTCAGTCCCGCCGGAGTGTCTTCGTCCCATAATAAAACTATTGCGTAGTATTCTTCTAATTTTAATGAAGCGGAGCTCGATTTACTTTTATTGGCGCACATCTGCAAATTCCTTCGTTTCGCATTACGAGCTTCCCTACTAGACTTAAAGATAATATCTTTAAATTGATCAAAACTTATTTTCCACTTCATAAAATACATCTCTTGCATTTTTTTTGCAACGGTGTTCCACATTGTCTTCACAACTAGTTCTTTGTAATTTTCGCCGTTTTATTTCTTCATGTTCCACGCCCAATCTTTCAGGTTCAGGTTAAGTTGCTCTAAACTTGTAGTTTCCAAAAGCTCGTATTTCTTTGCCTTGCAGAATTGCGTAAACTGTTTCCATATTGACGTATAGGTTTTAACGGTATTGTACGTGATGTGAATCAAACTCCTTAGTGTTGAGCAGCATAACCGACTTACTTGGTGTCTATGGTATCAGTGTCTATGTCATTGCTGTCAATCTGTTTACATATCTCAAAGTATATACAATTTCATTATTGAATAAAATCTAATATCCTAGGTTTTCTCGTATTTATTTCAGTACGGTACACTTTGCTCAATTGCCAGATCAATACTAGTCATAGAATCACTTCCAAAGCGACTCATTTTCACTACATAAGCTGAATAGCACTGTCTAAAAACAATATTACTAAATATATTGACAATAAAATTTAAAAGATTGTTTAGCATCGTTTGCTGGTGTCCTAGGAGACCATAATTACCTGTTATCAAAGGTATTGTAATTTTTGGTGACAAGTTTTGCCGCGGGTAAACTCGAAAAAACTGCTGACAGGTGCTGTCATACGGATTTTTCATCTAGAAACCATTTGTAATTCAAAATTTCGCGTTTGTGATTGGTGGAAATTGAGACGAGCGAAATAATGATGTATAATATCTCTAGAGAAAAAAGGCATGAAAGTTTGTTGGAATTACCGAAAAACAATTTTGAATTACAAATGGTTTCTAGATGAAAAAAAGGTGAGCGGTCGTCGGACCGCCGACAGAAGCTTGCTTCTTATGGACAATAGAATGACCATTTTTAGTGAATTTTTCGCCATTTTTCGAAAATTTTGACAATTTTTGACCATTTTTGAGAGTTTTTGACGAATTTTGACAATTATTGACCATTTTTGACAATTTTTCAAAAATTTTGACATATTTGGCAATTATTGACCATTTCTTCAAAATTTTGACAATTTTTTACAATGTTTAACAATTACTGACCATTTTTGACAATTATTGACCAATTATTACAGTTTTGACAATTATTGATCATTTTTGACAATTTTTCAAAAATGTTGACCATTTTAGACCATTTTTCCAAATTTTAACAATTTTGACCATTTTTCAAAAATTTCGACCATTTTTCAAAAATTTTGACGATTTTTAATAATTATTGACCATTTTTGACCATTTTTCAAAAATTTTGACAATTATTGACCATTTTTCCCAATTTTTGAAAATATTTGGCAATTATTAACCATTTTTTCAAAATTTTGAGAGTTTTTGTCAATTTTTGACGATTTTCCCAAATTCTTGACAATTTTTTACCTTATTTAAAATGTTTGGACCATTTTTCAAAATTTTTAACAATTATTGACAATTTTTGACAGTTTTTGACGAATTTTGACAATTATTGACCGTCTTTGACAATTATTGACCATTTTTGACAATTTTTGACAATTTTTGACCTTATTTAAAATGTTTGGACCATTTTCCAAAATTTTTAACAGTTTTTGACGAATTTTGACAATTATTGACCGTCTTTGACAATTATTGACCGTCTTTGACAATTATTGACCATTTTTGACAATTTTTCAAAAATTTTAACATATTTGGCAATTATTGGCCATTTTTGCAGTTTTGTCAATTTTTGACCATTTTTCAAAATTTTAACAATTATTGATCATTTTTGACAATTTTTGACGAATTTTGTTTGATTTTGACAATTATTGACCGTCTTTGACAATTATTGACCATTTTTGACAATTTTTCAAAAATTTTAACCATTTTTCAAAAATTTTGACAATTATTGACCATTTTTGACAGTTTTTGACAATTTTTGAAAATATTTGGCAATAATTAACCATTTTTTCAAAATTTTGACAGTTTTTGACAATTTTTGATCATTTTTCCAAATTTTTGACCACATTTAAAAAATTTTGACAATTTTTCAAAAATTCCAACATATTTGGCGATTATTAACCATTTTTTCAAAATTTTGACAATTTTCGACCATTTTTGACAATTTTTGAAAATATTTGGCAACAATTAACCATTTTTTCAAAATTTTGACAGTTTTTGACAATTTTTGATCATTTTTCCAAATTTTTGACCACATTTAAAAAATTTTGACAATTTTTCAAAAATTCCAACATATTTGGCAATTATTAACCATTTTTTCAAAATTTTGACAATTTTCGACCATTTTTGACAATTTTTAACACCTATAGGTGTGCGAGCTCAGTACGGCAAGAGAGATTGAATGCTTGAATGAGTTATCGCGTGACGAACGCTTTTTCGTAACATCACACGTTTCACGTGTTCACTAGCCTTTTCAGAAATATGGCAACACTGTTGCGTGTCGGACTTTTCGTAACGGTTACACGTTTCACAAATTCACTAGCCTTCTCAAAAGTCCTATGCCGTGCAATAAGAAGTAAGCTTCAAAAACTGTAAGACAGTACCCGTCAGCAGTTTTTTCGAGTTTGATAACAAGTAAAATTGCAATTTATATTTTAATTGTACCATAAATAATTGAGTTTGAAGTATTTTGTGATTAAATAAATTATCTGTTTTTTAGTTTTCAAATACCTACATATTTATTACGTTTGCATGTATAATATAATAGGTAGTATGTTTTGTAAGGTATGTGTATGCACGTGTATGCAGAATAATTTTATGGAATAGTCTTGTCAAATACCGTTCGGGCATCTAATTTTTCCTGTGAAAATAATCGAAAAAACACAATGCAAAGTAATATTTTTTTAACAAATATCCTCGTCTTCGACTCGGATATTTGTTGCCACCAGCACTCATGCTTCTTGTAAAAGTATTACTTAGCAACGTGGTTTTTTGATTTTTTTTCAGAAAAATTAGATGCCCTTATGTTGAAACCACACGTTCAACAATTTGTATATTTATATTTTAGTTCCTTTGTCTATTCATGTGGAGTTATATTTTAATTCTTTTATTTTCATTCGCAATTCCTACCGGCGCACGACTGCCTCCAAAACACTTCTACCTTAGTTCAAAATCGCGTTTTGTTTTCTTTTCCCTGGCGGCTGATCGGCGCCTTGCAATATTTACTATTATTCTTCGGCAGTTGAAGTAGGCGTGACCAAACGCACACTTCGCGCCTAAATGCATTATCTTCCTCGTTTTACGAGGCTAGCTCAGCTAGCAACAGTCGATGTTGAGTTTCCAGTCCAATCGGTCTCCCAGCTAAGACCTACCACTCCTTTACCGGTATAAAACCAATATTTTCAGACCAAATGGGTCAAGTTTCATAGTAATCAATTTAATTCCTTCATAATAAGTGCATTTTCTATAAAGATAAAGTTTGTATAGTGATTCAACCCGAAGCAAAGTTATATTTCAAGTGAATAGTGCTTTGAAAACCACAAAGGAAAGAGTTAGATCGTTCTAATAATTACTATTTCATACTGAAAGGCTTGTCTATATTCATCGTTCCATCTGTATGTATTTTCGACGTTGAAGTTTATTAAAGTTTATTGAATTTTTAACGAAATACAGTTATTATTTTATGCGAGAGAACCAGTCATCCTTTAGAATTCCAGTCCACTAAATCGAAGGCATCCTATTTTTTACGACAGCATAAAATTTGTTGTCATTTCAACTGATGTGGCATCAACGGCCACATCACCTTATGACATTACTTACGAATAAAACCTTGAGAACAATTATTTTGCCTACACAATTTTTTTTCGGGAGGTGTTTGACATGATTAATCCTCGAGAAAAAGACAAAAAACTATAAAATTAGAGAACTTTTATTCAACAATGGAGCATAAACAAGTAAATAATTTATTTATTTATATAAAAGTTCCAGTTACAATAATCAAACTAATCTGACGTTTTCTAACAAGAAATAACACAATGACATTTTAAATAAATATCAGAACCGTGATAACAAAATTTGCTTTGAAAAAATTAAAACTTCACATGTGAATTTTGTCAAGGTAATTGCAGGTAACTTTTTTGTCAGTAGAAAAGATGCCTTTACTATGGTATTTTGCCAGTGAAAAACACTCTAGATTTTTCTGAACAAAATTTTGGACTCGCCATGGGCCCTTATTTTTCACCAAATTCATCCAATATTTACTTGGAACATTTTAAAAATCAAATAGTCGATTATCAAAATTTAAAACCCATTGACTGGTGGAGATGTACACATTTTCGCAATATGGAAATATGACAGACATCCATAGGATATGAAACAAGAGTTTACCGCTAACCAACACACTAATAGGTATTTAAATTTTGAGTCCAATCACTTTATAAGCGTAAAAAGAAGGATAGTAAAATAAGGTCGAAACTCACTTATCAGCACCTCATAGGAACAGCGACTGATCATCACCAGCAGATTTTATTTCTTATATGTATATAAATGTAAGCGCGCCTACCTAACAACATCAGCACAGCACCGACAAGGCACGTCAACGCCTCAACCACAACACATTTCTCAGAGATAATATTAGTACATTTCGGTTAGTACAGTACAATACAATAAAAAGAGAAGCCTATAGTCGGGAATCGCGGCGGTGATGATCCCGTGTCGATGCATTAAGTGAACCCATACACAACCGTCAAGTTGACCACTCAACGGTGCTGTGACGACGATGCTTGTCAGGTGCTGTGCTGTTAAGTGAGTTTCGCCTTTATTATCCTGATATAAGGTTTCAAATGTGTTGGGTAGTTCACAGTTTTTTCTTTGAGTCATTCTACGAGAATATGTTTCACTGTTATATTTACATTACATATCACATACTGGGATTTCTTCAAGTTTTATTAGATAACTATGAGTTAATCTAGTTTGCCCCAAACCTAGTCGTGAAATAATAACTTGGTGTTGTCTGTTATTAGAATAGGGGAACCATTTTTTATATAATGGTTTAATTTCATGAAGTTTTGACTCACTTTCAGTCCACTGGATTGCCACAAAGCGATCGTTTTACTATTTAAAACGCATATTACATCCAAACTAACCACTTCTGAAGTCGATACCCATATGGGATGGGATCCATATAAAGATGGTTCTTTGATAACGTAGAGTTCTTTCTTAACATGATTAACCAAAGGGTGTTTGGAATAAATCGTTTGTATAGAGTGTAAGGAACTGAGGAAGTCTGTAAGGACAAGCAGACAGTTTTGGTGGCTGCTTTCGTTAATATGTGATAAAGCTTGATATATAGCGAATAGTTCTGCTGAGAGACTGCTTGTTTAGGATGGAAGTTTAAACAGGAGTTTCTGCGAATCAGTTACTACAGCTGCTCCTACGCCCATGGTCGTTTTTGAGGCATCTGTATATATATTTTGGTACTCTGGATACTTTTACAAAATCTCGATGAACCTAGCAATTTGGAACCATCCAGGGTTCTATGTTATAATGCTAAACGAACAACTGAACACACATTCAACAATGATGCGGAATTCTAGGAAGGTACTGGACGTGGGAGATTTCGCAGAGTTGCCAAAGTTTTTATATTGCTAGAAATCTATCACACTGGGTCTGACAGACCCGTCGCGACCACTGAAAGGTTGAGGCTGGTTCTAAAAGCTCCAAGAATAATCCTGAGAGCGAAAGAAAAATATTTTTCAAAACGTTTGTATGGCGTTATAATAATATTAAATTATTATCTCCGACATCTATTGATTAAACGCTTCACTAAAATATGACAATCTTTTACAGGTAAATGCAATTAAGTAAGTAATTCTGTAAAATTGTTTCAGAATTACATTTTTCTTATTTTCACCTTACTTTTGCTCAGAATTATGAATATAAAACTGGGAATTTCCTAATTATGCCAAAACTAAGGAGCTAAAAATATTTTCCACAATTTCTCTCAATCTATTCGGTTAAATAGTTATTTGTGTATTTAGAGCGTAAAGTAACAGATTGCCGCTTGAGAAAGAATGCTGCCGCGCGACGCGGAGCGGGGCGATCTTTCGAATTCGGCAATTTTACTTTACGCTCGAAAAACACACATAATTTTTTCTACAGTTGCCCTTTTAATAATTAATACAGTTTTTTATACTATCTTAGGTTATAATAGGAGTGCTAGAATAATTGTCATTTTCGCTATTCATCATGATTAACCTTAAAAAGATCTACTGACTAGGGATGTTAAAAAACAATCGATTTTTATTTAAATCGATCATTATTTTCTTATAATCAATTTTTAGTTATCGATTTTTACAGTAATATTAATCGATTTTATAAATTACGAGCTTAAATCGATTTTCGGAAACGGCTCGTATTATTTATTGACTGTTTTTCAAAATTTCGACAATTTTTGACGATTATGGACCATTTCTATAAATTTTGATAATTATTGACCATTTTTCAAAATTTTAACAATTATTAACCATTTTTGACAATTATTGACCATTTTTCAAAATGATTACAATTTTCAACCATTTTTGACAGTTTTTGACAATAATTGTCCATTTTTAACAGTTTTTAACAATAATTAACAATTTTGAACCATTTTTGATAGTTTTTGACCATTTTTGACAATTTTTCTAAATTTCAGACCATTTTTCGAAATTATTCACCATTTTTGATAATTATTAACAATTATGGACCATTTTTCCAAATTTTTGACAATTTTTGACCAATATTGACAGTTTTTGACCATATTTCAAATTTTTTGACAATTTTTCAAAAACTTTGACAATTTTTGACAATTATCAACTATTTTTCAAAATTTTGACTACTTTTAACAATAATTGTCCATTTTTGACAGCTTTTGACCATTTTTGATAGTTTTTGACAATTATTGGCCATTTTTAACAATTATTCAAAATTTTTGACAATTTTTCAAAAATTTCAACAATTTTTCAATAATTTTAACAATTTTTCAAAATTATTGACCATTTTTGATCGTTTTTGACAATTATCGACCATTTTTCAAAATTTTAACAATGTTTGACAATTATTGACCAATTTTGATAGTTTTTGACCATTTTGGACAATTTTTCAATATTTTAGACCATTTTTCAAAATTATTGATCATTTTTCATAATTATTGATCATTTTTTATAATTATTGACAATTGTGGACCATTTTTCCAAATTTTTGACCATTTTTCACAATATTTCAAAAACTTTAACAATTTTTGATAATCATCAACTATTTTCAATATTTTGACAATTTTTAACAATAATTGCCCATTTTTGACTATTTTTGATAGTTTTTGACAATTTTTCAAAATGTTTGACAATTTTAGCAATTCTTCAAAATTTTTGCCCCTCTTTCAAAATTATTGACTATTTTTGATAGTTTTTGACAATTATCGACCATTTTTCAAAATTTTAACAATTTTTGACAATTATTGACTAATTTTGAGAATAATTGCTCATTTTTGACAGTTTTTGAAGATTTTTGAACTTTTTTGATAGTTTTTGACAATTATTGACCATTTTTGAAAAATTTTTACCATTTTTAAATTTTTTTTTAATTTTTGACAATTGACCATTTTTGAAAATTTTTGAAAATGTTTGACCATTTTTCAATTTTTTTTTCAAGTTTTTGACAATTATCGACCATTTTTGACAAATATTGACAATTTTTCACCATTTTTCAAAAAATTTTAACAATTATTGACTAATTTTGACAATAATTGACCATTTTTCACCATTTTTGACAGAAATTGTCCATTTTTAACAGTTTTTGACAATTATTGACCATTTTTGCCCATATTTCAAAATTTTTGACAATTTTCATATAATCTTATTTGATTTTTAATCTGATAAATTGTGAAATATTCACCAATTGAGTTAATTTGGAGGGCGTGGTTTGATTAAATAAGCGAACGAAAAAGATTTCTTTTTTGCTCTAGAGCGTAAAGTAACAATCCTCGGCATTTGTCGACTTTACGATTTCATTTGAATATAGTAATTAGTCATTTTACGCGCGACTGTAGAAAAAAATTTTTTTTGGGATGTTTCAAATACCTTCTGAGAAACAGCCGGTTACTCCTCGTAATCAAACACCCGGTAGAACCCCCAGAGAATCGTCAGCTCTTGAAAATATATTTATGTTTGAACATCCAAGCAAAATTGCAGTATCTTCACATTTTTCCTGTTCGTTTTAGTGAATTTTCCTGTACTCTTAGGAAACACGTGAGAAATAAAAATTAACATTTGCAATCGAAACTTGAAACATTGTATAAAATTTACGGTTGGACTTTTAAATGTAATTTTCGAAGCAAGGATATAGGCAGCAGCATCTATGGGTTATTAACCATTTATGACGGTTAATAACCATTAAAATGATCGTAAACTTTAAACAGAAAGAAAATATATCATGTTTATTTTATTACACATAAGATAAGGAAGTTTATACGCAGGATACATATTGTTGAAGTAAATTACTCATATTTAATAAAGTAAATTTCCTAAATCATAAAACAAATTTTACAATTTATCAAAAGAAAGGAATTTTTTAATTTTAACGTTTGACAGCGTGGGGAATTTATTCGATCTGCTATGGACGAGCGGGCACATGAGGGAACATTTTTTATTAAAACCTGCTTCAATAATTTTTCATTCCTCTTCTATATTTGGAACCTAAACATTGAATAAGATATACATTTTTTATTGTTTTTTTATAATTCCTTTATTTTACTTTTTTATTATATATTTAATTTTTTTCTTTTTTTGCAGGATAACACAGAAAACAGTAATACTAATAGCGAGTTCCTTAAAAATGATCCGGTTTTACCGGATAATGGGAGTGAGGTTGCTCCGTCAGCAACACCACACTCAGAAAACAAATCAACCGCAGAAAAACGGATACTTATACCATCTATAAAAAGATCTAAAGCGCAGTAAAGTGTCACAAATGGCTACAATGATTAACGATTTGAAAAACGTAGATGAAAATATTGCGGGGACAGGAAACTGAATATGATTTTTTTGGAATGAGTGTATCATCCCCATTGAAAAAGCTGTCAGAGGTACATGCAATCATTGCTCAGGAAAAAATACAGACCATATTGACTCAATGCAGACTTGCCGATATACGAACCAAAAAATTCAATTCTGCATTTTGTATTCGAAATCGAAATACGCAGTTCTCTCAATTGGATCCTACACAATATTTTACCAGAACCCAGCAACTGTCCTACAACAACTACCAGCCAGCTTTGTACTGAACACTGTCAGAAATTAGCCCATTGGGCACTACAAGTTATTTTACTTCTAATCACAACGAGAACAGTGAGTTTATGCCACGTATCATGGTCTCGAACAAAGAAATCAAGCCATTAATAGTGATATTATAGCGGTTGCTTTGAATAATATTAAGTAATTAAAATCGGTTGAAATAAATACTTCACCTTAATAAATTGTTTTAATCCTGTATAAATTGCCCGACCAACTTCTGGAATTAGTTGCGATATGGATGGTTTGGAAACACGATAAAAGTGGCTCAAACTTCGGTAAGACATTTCTGTAGCTATTTCATCTTTGTAATTTTTTTCCATTCCTTCCTATCCTCAATTCTTCTACCCCAGTCACGGATTCCTATTTTCTTCAGGTCATCAATCACTTGATCTTCCCATCTAAGTTTGGGACGTCCCCAGGGTCTGGGTTTTGCGGGCTTCCAATCAGAGATTTTCCTTATTGGATCGTCCTTATTCCTTCTTCGAAGATGCCCATACCATATTATTCGCTGTGCCTTTATATGGTCTGACTATATCTTCACCATTCATGTATTGATTTATTCCATAGTTATATAGTCTTCTGTACCCTTCATCCGGGATTTGTTTTGTCCCTAGTATTCTCCGTATGATTTTCCTCCCTAGGACTCTGAGATTTTCTTCGTCTTTATCAGTTAGGCTCATAGTTTCACCGTCATACGTTATTACTGGTCGTATCGCGGCTTTATAAATTTTAATTTTAGTTTTTTTACTGATGCATTTGTCCCTTAGTAGTTTCTGATACCTTCAATACACTTTGTTTCCGGCTATTATTCTTGCGTTTATCTTCGCACTTCTGTTGATCTCCTCATCAATTACTATTCCCGAATATCTGAAGTGATTTACTCTTTGAAAAGTATAATCTCCCAAATTTATAGTGGCTGTATTGTTTGTCTTCCTTGAAATTTGCATATATTTTGTCTTCTCTTCGTTAACTACCAGTCCCCTCTTTGCTGTCTCTTTTATCAAGTTATTGGATGTATATTCTAGGCTTTCTTTGTCTCTGGTAATTAGAGCTAAATCATCGGCATATCCTATTATTTGTGTGGAGCTGTGGCTAATCATTCCTTTTATGTCTATTGCTTTAATCACCCCATCAAGTGTTAAATGTTAAAAAGAGTTGTAGACAGACTATCTCATTGCCTTACACCTACTTCAATGTTTATGTCTCCTGTATTTCCGTCTCTGGTTATCACCATTACAGTCGAGTCATTCATTGTCATTTTCACTAGTCTTATCAGCTTTTTTGGAATTCCTATGTTCCACATATCAGTTAATAGCCATTCTCTGTTCACTGAATCAATTTGGTTGGTTCTCCTTTTTTAAATATCGGAACTAAATGCCCATTTCTCCACTCGTTTGGCATGCGTTCTTCTGTCCATATATTCATTATCAGGTATTATATCCGTTGAAGTGAGGCTTCTCCTCCATGTTGGATTAGTTCGTTATTTATATCATCTGGTCCTGCAGCCTTGTTTGATTTGAGTTGTTTCACAACATCTATAAATTCCTCAAAAGAAGGTCTGAACTGCTGTTCGCCAATTCTTTCTTCAGTTACTACATCCTACTATCACGGATAGTAACTCGTCAAAATTTTCTGTTGTAAGTCCTAGCGCCAACCTGCACTCAGAGGGATCTTCTATTCTAAGTTGATTCAACAGTAAATCTGACCCTCCTATTCTATTATTGCTCTATCACTGATCCATTTTCCTACCCAAAGTTGCTTCTCAGGCGAACCTTGGCCAAGAAAAACTCAAGCCAAGGCTCCGGTACTGAAGCCACTGGCGGACCCTCGATGAAGGACTCAATCCTCTTCAGTGGATGCCTTCTCACGTCCCCGGAGGCCATAACAGGGACTCCGAAGATTCGCCTGCGTAGCACAGCCCAATGTGGACTTCTCTCTCACTGGAAGCGGACATTCCCACTTATACAGCGGCCTATGGATTGTTGCCTCTATCTGTAGTATATCTATGGTATTTACCCCCTCTTGCATTAATGACTGCTTGCATTCTACAAGACATACTTTGCATTAAATTAAGGATTACATTCTGATCCATGTTATTCCACTCCTGCAAGAGCAACTCTATCAGCTCCTGGACGTTTCTTGGGGCTGATGTATGCCTTCGGATACGCTGCCCTAGCTTATGTTCGATGGGATTCATATCTGGACTTCACGCTGGCCAATTGAACCGCCTAATTCCTACTTCATCTAGATATTCACTTACCTCATGGCAGCTGGTCTTGCATTATCATGCTGTAACATGTCTATCGACCTGTTTCGATTTTACAGAATAAATCCTTTTAATTACCGCTCGCTCGTCGTCGCTAGCCATTTCCAATTATAGTTCTGTGATCCCAAATCCTTCAACCCTGACCATAAGACAATTGACGTCTGCCAACGGACGCTTCCATTTTTTCCAACGCCACGAGAAACACCCCTTTCCGTTATCGACCGCCTAAGGGGAAAGACCATCTTTCGTTATCTTTCATATTTTAAGTATCTTATGAATTTTGCTGTGGTAAGCACAGCCCCAAGAATATAACCCAAGAATATAACCCCAAGAATATAACCCAAGAATATAACCCCAAGGATATAATCCAAAGATATAAATCAAGGATATAACCCGAGCATATAACCCCAAGACCTAGGCTATAATATAAGCCCTAGCCAAGAATAGAACCCCAGGATACAGCCCTAGATCAAAATACCGCCCTAGAACAGAACACATCAGTTCAGATCAAGACCTGACTTCTTCTTCAGGAAACCACTTCATCTAAGCTAAGTACCTACAAAAGTACAAATTCCTCTATTCATTTCCTGTGGCAGAATAAATTTGTGGTAATTCTATTTTTATTTTTTCTAAATCCTCAACTATAAAAGTTGAGGGAGATATTGCCCGGGGTCACTTTTATTATCAACTTTCATTCAAATTTTACAAGGCTTTTCTACCTTTTCCGCCTTAGTTTTTTGGTACTTTTTATCGTCAAAAAGGTAGTGGCGCCATCAACTTTTACAACCTTCCTGTAACACTTGTGCAGCATAAACTTGGGGTCGAATCACCCTTGAGAGGAGTCTCTAGCCGGAGCCCTTCGAGCTGGTGCCCTGTGAGGTTACAGCCATTTACCGTTACAATGGGTGAAAATGCCTTGCTCGCCCATTGTTGCCATAAAAGCCGCAACATGATCTTTCAGAACCTCCGTTACATATCAGTGAGCTGTTATAGAGCCATTCTCTACGAAAACCAACTCTGTGCGTGCCTCTGAAGTGATATCTGCCCAAACCATAACAGATCCACCACCAAATTTACATCTATGGTCAATACAAGCGGGGACGTATCTTTCTACGGGCCTTCTCCATACTCATCGACGTCCGTCTGGTCCATTGAGGCAAAAACGCGACTCATCTGTAAAGAGTAGCTTGCTCCAGTCATCATCGTTCCATGCCAAGTAATTTCGAGGAAAATCCAATTTTGCAATTCGATGCTATCCCTGTAGCCATCCTTCTGCAAAAGAATCCATTAGCTTGAAGCCTTCTTCTAACTGTCCATTCGCTAACATTAACATTTCTAGCCTCTTGAAGCTAATTTCGCAGCAAAACCACAGAAGCTGTTCTATTCCGCAAACTTGACATCAACAAAAACCGATCATCTCCTTGAATCGTGACTCTTATTTGCCCAGATCCCGGTCGTCTGGTTATAAGACCATTCTCCTGGTAGCGTTGATACACATTTTGTACAGAACAGAGGGTCTTACCAACAATTCTGGCGGTTTCACGTTGTCCTCTACCAGATAATCCTCTCGATGGTCATAACGATGACTCACCCGAACAAGAGGCAAAAAAGCCCTGCTCGGCTGAATCAGTTATAACGTCAGGTAAAAAAACCCCTTTAATGGACAGGCTGTATCCGGCATCATGGTGTGAATATTACACCTTGAACATCCGACAACCTCCATAACGACCAACCAACTGGAATCTCTTCAGTACGCCATTATGGCTGCTGTAGAGGATATTCCGGAAGGTGGTCCACAAGTGCAGTTCCAGAGCTGCACATTCCGGCCTGGATGGCTACAGGTCCCCTGTGTAGATCAGTAGAATGTTTCGTGGTTGACTAGCGTAGTCAATACCCCTCAACCATCGGATGGTGCCTTCCTGAAATGCGTCTCAGGCGACCAACTTCCAAAGCCACACATGTGTGTGACTTATAAACCTGACGAGGGCAGTCGTAGGCTAATCTCTGAACAGGTCCTCACTGCAGTGAGGAAAATGTTCAACACAGGATAATTACAGGCCCTGGTCAAACATGGACCTTCGCCATTGAGGATGGATCTATGACCGCGCTGGAGAGGGTGGTTTTTAAACCATTCTTGGGTTTTGAGAAAGTTGTTTTTCGCCCTAAAACCCGGTCCTCCTCCCAGCATGCAACAAAACCGGGTTACTCGAAGAGATCCGAGTAAATCCCTGGCCTCCTGCGGCAGTGAGGAGTACCGAATCTCTACACAAGCACAGGGGGATTGTACCGCCGGCACGTAGCCAAGGTACCAGCTATCTAAAAGCTGGTCTTCCCAAAATGGAGACGCCTAACGTCTATCCAAGGAAACAGGCAAAGGGAACTGGACCTGGTGTCCTGAAATCGAAGGGGACAAAGGGACCAAAACAACCAGCTGGATCGGCCGTGACGAAAGGTGATAACACCTCAATGGCACAAACCGCAGCCTCATCATTAGAAGATGGTGGCGTCTTAATTGACCCACCGACTGATCTCTCCAAGGATTGAGGAGATATAAGTTTGCCTGCGGCCCTCCACACTCTGCCACATTCAATTGTTTACAGGCAAACTTACAGCACGCCAAAGCCGCTTCTTATATCCTTGGCAAAAGGATATCTACTCATCAAGAAAAATATTAACTATTTCTTGCTTACAGGCTCCTGTACTCCAGATGTAGTAGCCATCCATGTGTCCTTACCGGAGAAGAGTGGTATGACAAACATAGTCGCCTGCTCTGCGTACTTCATAGGAGACACGGATACTGTACCTCCTCTCGCTAGACGGCGACTAATCGACTATAGCAATAAGAACAGATTTCAGTTAGTCATGGGCTGTGACGCCAATTCACACCATGCATCGTGGGACAGCACAAATATAAATCGTAGAGGTGTTACTCTTTGATTATATACTAGGGGAAGGGCTATCCGTTATTAATAAGGGATCCTAACCAACCTTTGTAACTAGAAATAAATCAGAGGTGTTTGATTTAACCATCAGCACAAACTTTTTGAGTAATAAGATACGGCATTGGGAAGTATCGAAGAAGCCTTCGTGTTCAGATCATAGACATTTTCAATTCAACATTGAAATAGGTCCGAGGCCAGTAGTAGAATATCGCGACCGAAAAGCTACTGATTGGAGTGGATATAAAAATTCCCCCCAACTGTATATTAAGGACGGTTTCACTACAATTAACAGTTGCGATGGATTAGATGATGCAGCGGAAAAACTTCGTGAAGCAGTGATCTCCTCGTATCATGAAAACTATCCACTCAAGACAAAAAGATGTAATCGCAACTCTACTTGGTGGAACAAATGCCTAGAAAAGTGAAGAAAAGAAGTTCGGCGAGTATTTAACCGTGCTAAAGAGTCAGGCAATTGGGAGCCTTATAAAACTGCTCTAACAAATTACAACAAAGAAATTAGAAAGGCGAAGCGGGAGTCTTGGAAGAAGTTCTGTGAGAGTATATCTGATATACCTCGCAGTACTAGAATTCACAAGTTTCTCTCTAAAGAGTCGATTGGCGGGATAGGGTCGTTAAAGCTGACCTTTCACGACCTCTAGAAAAGAAATGTTAAAGCTTTTAATTAAAAATCACTTTCCTGGAAGTTTGACTCTGGATAACTATCGACCACCCCACTTTGAAGGCGCTAGGCGCCCCAAAAACAACGATTGGGAGGTCGCCAAGGAAGATATCCATAAAGCCAGACTATCTTTGTGGACACGTCGCAGGATCTGTGGAAAATCTTGGGGCTTGGGATCCAAACAAATCCGGATATATGTGATGATTGTTAGACCAATGATCATATATGGAGCTATCGCTTGGTGGTCAAAAGCTTTACAGCGAACGGCCCAAGCAAAGCTCTCTGGCATACAGAAACAGGCTTGTCTGGCAATTACTGGTGCCATCAGTACCACAACGTCAGCAGCCATGGAAATCCTTCTAGACCTACCTCCTCTCCATATATTTCTGGAAAAGGAGGTTGAATGGACAGCATATAGTATTGGGCATATTTATAAATGCACAAAACATGATTATACAGAGCAAAGCAGAATGCTAGTGGACACTGAAAGTGGGAATGACCTCTAACATAATGCCTCCGACTTTATACCGTCCTAATTCCAAATAGAGACGAATGGGTCCTCCGTGAGGATGAATTATTAAGAGCAGACAGCTGTTGGTACACGGATGGATCAAAAACACCCTCAGGTTCTGGTGCACCTGCGGGCGCAGACCTAGGACAGAAGTTTCAACCTCTCTAGGATCCTATGCAACCGTATTTCAGGCGGAAATTTACGCCATTGCTTCATGTGTGGAGAGATTGAAGCAAACCAATCTCACACATAAATCAATAAAAATTTGCACGGACCGCCAAGCTGCTTTGACAGCACTTTAAACCAGGATTGGTTCATGCAAAGGCTTTTATACATCCTTCGAAAAGTGTCTCCAAACTAATGTTAGACTATAGCAGGCATGACATACGTTGTCTAATAGGCCTTTTAACAGGCTGCTGTCATCTGAATCATCATATGCTAAAACTTGGACTGTCGGAAGATCCGACCTGCCGTCTTTGTCTGGAAGATGATGAATCAGCAGAGCATATAATTTGTGCCTGCCCCGCCGCGGCTCGAATCAGGTATTTGGCAGGGTCTCTCTCGCCCTCTCGGACCTGAAATATTCACCAAACAAACTAATCGGCTTTGTTAAGAAGCTGAATTTGTTTGGTGAATTCTGAATAGGTATGAGCCACAATAGACTCTTGCGAGTCGCAGTGGAGGGCCTTATAGACCCAATCACCACAAACCTAACCTAACCTTTAACAGGGATCCTAATGGGACATTGTCGCCTGAATGGGCACCTGAAAAAGCTCAAAATAGTGGAGGAAGAAGAATGTAGATTCTGTGGCATGGAAGAATGAACCTCCATCCACATACTCGCGAACTGCACAGCAAATTCAGAATCCTATGGCACAACACCTTGGAGACTACTGGATAGAAGAGGGAGATTCCCCCAAGTTAAAGCCTGCAGATATCCTGAAATTCTTCTGGAAATTCTTCTGAAGGAGCTACTAGTCTCTGAGACTTTTCTAAGGAACTAAGTAGAAGTAGATCTTTTAGGTATCAGTGAATGTCACCCCAATATACGTACATACATATTCTAACGTATCAGGAATGATAAACTTTCTCCATTGCCGGAAAACCTCAATCGAATCCCACGTTCAATTTGTTATTGAAAACCCATTTTTTCGAAATTTTTCAATTGTAGGGGTACAAAAATAGTATTTTTAGGATTCCAAATTATTTTTCCGATAAATGTATGCATTTCACTCGACTATAGTGCAGTAATAACAATAAATAATAGTAATTAAACCTTGGCAAGTTCAATGTTTACATGAATTACTGGAAATTAAACTATTCAAAAGAAATGGAAATAGAAAACAACATAAATACTTTTACTATTGTTAAGGAAGTAAACAATATAATTAGCAATCGTCACTGAAAACTACATTCATAAAGTTGGTAACTGATAAAGAAAACCGTAGGAAAATATAAAATGGGGAGCATTATACTGTAACTAGAACGATTATATTGTGTCTATTGCTTCTTTAATAAATTTCGTCATATAAATTAGAAAATAAATGTCTACAAGGGCTTTAAAAAAGCATCCCGTGAAGCAGAGAAAAATAAAGGGGCGTCCATTAATTACGTGAGGCATTTTTGAGGATTTTTTTAGACCCCCCTCCCCCCTTGGTGATATGTAGTAAATTTTTGGGTGTCAGATTTTATTCAAGACACGTTTTTTATTTTTATTTAACTTAACTTTGACGCAATTTTACATCGTGTTCCACTAGAAAAAGATTACGTGATATTTGCCAAGACCCCCCTCTCCCTCAAATGAAATTTGGTAAGATTCGGCTCGATCCCCTCCCACCCCTGAACACCTCACGAAATTAATGGACGCCCCCTTTTCTTTGAATTCTAAAAGGTGATAGGCATATATTAGGTAACAAATTGGCGCCCAACGTGGGGCCGAACCACCCTCAAAGATAGGTCTCATGCTCAGCTTTAAAACCACAAATTAGGGCCTAATCGTATATTAATTTATTATTAAAAGTGTAAAATATTAATTAATGTTTTTAGAATAAAACACCATTTCCAGTTTCCTTTTTTTCAACTTTTCAATTATCTTTGTTGGCGTCCATTAAGTACGTGAGGTATTTTTGAGGATTTTTTCACCCCCTCCCTCCTTGGTGAGATTTGGTAAGATTCTGATCGATCCCCTCCCACCCCTGAACACCTCACGAAATTAATGGACGCCCCCTAAAAAGGGTTTGGTTTGTGAAAAATGATCAAATCGACAACCATATTCAGGATACAGGGTTTTGAAAAAAAAATTATACACATTCACGGAACTACTGGCAGCATCGCAATGAAATAAATTTTGTGTGGTTAATAAGTTTGTTTCAACAGCATTGGGAAAATATTTTTCATAACAAAAATGACCTATAAAAAAGCCTGGAAATTACTTATAGACTTGTAGGTCCACCGCTAGAGGGCGTAATTTAATTTAAAAAATTGAAAAAGCTATAAATCTCCACAATTAAGAAGCATAATAAAAACAGTCATCGTATCATTCGAAAAATTCTGCGAATATTTCATATCACAAGTTTCAGTCTATCTACTCAAATAAGAAGTGGGGGAGAGTGGGAACTTTCTTATGGAAAAACGATCATAACTCCGATTCTACTAAACCGATCTTTGCAAAGTTGGCCTTCTTAAAAAGAGCTCTTTTCCACCAATGTGTTTTATACTCAACGCACCTCAATAAGTAAAGTGCACGCTAGAGAGCGCTATTCTTATTTATTTTTGAATCTAGTTCTCTTTGCAAAATATTAAATAGACACAAATACAGTATTAACAATGGAATATGGAAGTAGACCAAGATAGCAGCAAATTGCCTAAAACCGCATGTCAACGTCATCCTCTTATCTCAAGATATTTCAAGAAATGTATGAATGGTGGGAAAATTATTTGTTTAATGAATAACTTGAGCATTAAAATAATGATGTAAAAGTTAATTTGCAATTTGGATCTCAAAAAAGTTATTTTCATAACTCTTTGGCACGAATTGAGTAACTAACACCATCTATGAGAGCCAAAACAAATTCATGGAATGTGTCAGCTTCAAAAACATATCCATACAAAATTTCATCCCAAAAAATGTGTATCTTGAAAAAGGATACGAACATTTTTTTACCAAGCAAACTTCACTTATTTTTTAGTGCTCTACTTATACTAGCAATTGGCCACCCTTTTTTTAAACACCCTATGAAATAATTAGATTTTTGTTTAATTTTCAGAATGACACAACTGCAAGCAAATACGCAGATTGGCGTATGAATTGAGTTTTCGAAACTGTTCAAAAACCAACAGAATCTGTAGAAAGCATTCTAAACATTCACCACGATCAAAGAGCATAGGAAATTTTCAATTTTAAATCCGAGCATCGGTGTGTGACTTTTCAATTTAAACATTTCACAATCGTTAAAATATTGCATAAAACCTTTGGGAAGTCGTCGAGATAAAGTTGACCAAGCAATTTTTCCTTGGTGAACGAGAATAAAAAGTAGTTAGGGGTAAGATAAGGGTAAAATAGGGTGGAAATAGCCCTCGTATTCGATATTGGAATAGCTATTTGTGTATTAATAGCGGAAAATGCTACATTGCAGCTTGAGATTTATTTGATAGTTATTTGAAATTGTCTTGTACAATCATATCAATCCCAGTATGAAGAAACTCATATCACCTTTTCAGCATGGCTCCATGAAACTAATTTACTTACTACTGCCATAGTACAGGAAAATAACTAGTTGACACCCTCCCGGGAATTATGTCAGACTGCGCATGAGGTCACGCGCATATGTAGCCATAGTGAAATGTCCCCAGTTGCCAAAAAAAGATTACTGAAGTGCACGTCGAGGACTAGCAGACCTGGACTGTTATTAATTGCAAATATCACTGCAATAAAGTGCGATAAAATGATGTGTGTTCATTTGTGGAGAGTATGCTAATTCTAATATAAATTTAGATGATACAACATTGTATTATTATTTTACAGCTTATAAACATTTTGACTTAAAAATGTTCAATAATTATTAAATTAAATAAATAAATAACAAATTCCACAACAGAAATATAACATACATTGCTCGACCGGTTTCACAAATAACATTTGTATCATGCAGCGGTGTCGTGCTATTTGCGTACAAGAATTATTTAGAGCTAACTGCGTACAAGGGCCGACGGTTTGATACCAGGTAGCAATAGAAATTTCGCCAGAGTGCTTTTCGGATTATTTATTGTGTAATTTTATTTTTTCAACACTGTATACCTTCTTCAATCATTTTCCTTGCCCTTATCGATAAATTAACCAATGATCTGTTTTAAAACGTAAAAAAAGTGAGCGGTCATTGTACCGCCGACAGAAGCTTGTTTCTTATGCACAAGAGAATGACCATTTTTCGTAAATTTTTGACCATTTTTCAAAAATTTTGACAATTTCTGACCATTTTTTCAAATTTTAACAATTATTGACAATGATTGACCATTTTTGACAGTTTTGACAATTATTGAATATTTTTGACAATTTCTCGAAAATGTTGACCATTTTTGACAATTTTTAACAATTATTGACCATTTTTGACAGTTTTTTATAATTATTGACCATTTTTGACAATTTTTCGAAAATTTTGACAATTATTGACCATTTTTTCAAAAATTTTGACCCTTTTTTTCAAATTTTGACAATTATTGCTAATATTTGACAATTTTTTAAAAATTTTGACCAATTTAGACCATTTTTCCAAATTTTAACAATTATTGACCTTTTTTGACAGGTTCTGACAATTATTGACCATTTTTGACAACTTTTCGAAAATTTTGACCATTTTTCAAAAATTTTGACAATTTTTAACAATTATTAACCACTTTTGACAGTTTTTTATAATTATTGAGCATTTTTTCAAAATTTTAACAAACATTGACCATTTTTGACAGTTTCTGACAATTATTGACCATTTTTGACAATTTTTCAACAATTATTGACCATTTTTGACATTTTTTTATATTTATTGACAACTGTTTCAAAATTTTAACAATTTTTGACCATTTTTCAAAATTTTAACAAATATTGACCATTTTTGACAGTTTCTGACAATTATTGACCATTTTTGACAACTTTCAAAAATTTTGACAATTATTGTAAATTTTTCAAAATACTTAACAATTTTTGATCATTTTTCAAAATTTCTATTTAAAAAATTTTGACAATTTTTAACAATTATTGACCATTTTTGAGTCTTATAATTATTGACCATTTTTTTTAATTTTCGACAGTTTTTGACAATTATTGACCATTTTTCCAAATTTTTGACAATTTTTGAAAATATTTGGCAATTATTAACCAATTTTTTCAAATTCTGACAGTTTTTGACAATTTTTGACAGTTATCGACCATTTTTCCAAATTTTTGACCATATTTCGAAATTTTTGACAATTTTTCAAAAATTTTAACATATTTGGCAATTAGAAAGAGAGACGCGCGATACTCTCTCTTCCGACCGTTTGGGAACCCCTCGTGCCGGCGTGTATGAGAGAGAGAGAGGCGTGCCACTGTGTAGCCTACGAAAGAGAGAAGAAGAAGGCGGCTGAGGAAGAGAGGGGAGAGAGTTGGCGCAGCGGGAGGTCGAGAAAGAGACGAAGAATGAGTCATCGTGTGACGAACGCTTTTTCGTAACATCACACGTTTGACGAGTTCACTAGCCTTCCCAAAAGTCCTATGTCGTGCAATAAGAAGCAAGCTTCAATAAAAATCGCATTAAACCATGATATTTAGTAATAGAAATATTAATAACAAGACTTGACCTTCTTGAAGTACAGTACTAACAAAATAATTATATTTTTACACTTGACCGAGATTTCTTTTGCTACCTGGTAACAAACCGCCGAACCTTGTACGCAGTTAGCTCTAAATAATTCTTGTACGAAAATAGCACTATTCCCATGTACCGGCCCAATTAAGCTCTGAGACAGGCTTTGGTGTTTTTGGACCTGGCAACTCTATGTAAGGAGACATTGTAGGGGGAGTTTGGGTAAAACAGGACGGTCTGGTAAAACCGGATACCCTGTTTCATTTCAAAACAAGTAGTACCATCTATCGGATGTGACTGGTAACTCTCGGTACCTACCGATGTCGAGCAAGTCATCTACCAACTCTAGTTTCACTCTAGACGGCGTAAGAGGTGGTAAGAGGAGGGAGGTATCCCGTTTTACCCAACTACATCGTCAATATCGTTTTCAGGCTAGAATTGCAATGGGAAAGTATACAAGAAAAACGTAAAGGCAGTCTTGGGATGTTAACAGTATGCTTCAGGCTGTTGAGGAGGTACTGGAGGGAAGAATGGGGTATCTCAAAGCTTATAAAGAACAGTAGAATAGAGTTTCTCGTACAACCATTAAAGCAAAGGTGAAGAAAATTAAACAGAGTGCTCTTAACCGAGAGGATTTAGCAAAAAACGACTAGGACGTCATTAACCAGTTTTTAGTCAAGATCAGGAAAAGGAATTAATTGAATATATTTTGTATTGACACCATATAAAGAGGAACTAGTGGAATCAGGTTCGAAAAGACTTCCTACAAAGTAGCCAAAGTTAAACTTAGGAGATACTGAAAAAACAGCCCATATAGCTAAACTGAATAAAAAAGGCAAAATAAATGGCAATTAGATGACGACTAGAAAAGACGTGAAAGCAAAGAACCCAAAGAAGAAAGACAGTAGCAGTGCAGAAGAAACGAGCGTGAGAGACAAAAAGCAAAATTATACCAAGGGACAAAAAAATATAAAAAAAGGAAATCGAGATAAAGTAATGATTCGAGTTCAGAAGATGAAAGCGAAGAAGCAGCCTGTATATTTTGCAGCGAACTTTATTCCAACTTTAAAGCAGGAGAAGGTTGGATAAGGTGCCAACATTACGAAGGCTGAGCCCATGAAGCTTGCGCAGGAGTGGGGGAAGACGAAGTTTTTACCTGTAACTTCTGTCAGTAACATATTTAAATAATTTGTCTTATCAACCTTTCCCTTTATATTGTTAAGAATGCTGACTTGCTGAGGAATTGCTAAGGACTAAACGTTATGGAAACTATACAAGCTTAAGTATCCCGTTTTATCCGACTAGATGGATAAAACGGGATAATTGCTACTTTTTTATTATACATATTTGTTTCTCATGTGGTTTCTGTTTTTTGCATAAACAATGGTATCAATCAAAAGTCAATTATCAACTGAAACTGGAGCCAAAAAATAGTCCCCAGCATTGCTTTATTCAAAAAGTTATGAGACCTTGAACACTAAGTATACCGTTTTACCCAACTTTCCCCTAAGGGTTTCACCAATCTCACTTCCTTGAACACATTGTACTTTTCTTATGTTAGAAAACAATAAAAAAACTAGCAGAAAACTGGAAGAAGAACAAGTGTGCTTCCCACGACTAGCTTAAAGGTTTTATGTCACGTCATCCCCAACTGTCATTGAGAAATCCTGAAGCCACGAGTTTGGGCAGAGCGACAGCGTTCAATCGACATAATGTGCAAAAATTTTACAAAAATTTGCGCAATCTAATCGAACGGGAACCTATTGGTCCAGAATCTATATATAACTTAGACGAAACTGGAGTTACTACTGCCCACAAACCTCAAAAGATCATTGCTCGTAAAGGGCAAAAGCAAATTTCGAAAATAACTTCTGCAGAACGTGGGACACTGGTAATAGTTTGTTGTTCTATAAATGCATCGGGAAATTCAGTGCCGTCATTTTTTATATTTCCACGGGTGAGAATGCAGGATTACATGATCCAAGATGCTCCTCCAGTTTCCATGGCTGTGACGCATGAAAGCGGCTTCATAAAACACGCAAAATGTTCGCAAGAAAACAAATGCATATTGGTCCTTGATAATCACGATAGCCACATTTCACCCAAAGCCTTAAACATGTGTAAGTTAAACGGCATCCATTTGTTAACCTTACCACCTCACACGAGCTACCGATTACAACCACTAGATGTATCGGTTTTTGGACCATTCAAGAGATATTATAATGAACAGGCAGGCGCATGGATGGTCAGTCATCCAAGAGAAACAATTACATTAAAAATTATACCAGAATTAGTTGGAATAGCTTATATCAGAGTGTTCTCACCTTCAAATATAACCAAAGGAATTTATCCCTTCAACCCACATTTATTTGAAGATCTCGATTTCGCAGGAGCTGAAGTTACAAACAGACCGTATCAGGAAGTGGGCCAGAACCCTGAAAATATCACCACTATACCAAACACCACATCTGCTTTATTTAAGAGTCCTGAAGAAGTTCGTCCTTATCTCAAGGCACTGCCACGAAAGAAAAAAAGGGGGCCGAAAGCCTGGTCGGACCAGAATCTTAACCGATACCCCGGAAAAAGACGCCATTGAGGCCGAATATAATATGATGGAAGAAAAAAAATTGATGAAAACGAAAATTCAACAGGTCAAACGGAAAATAACTAGTGAAACTCAAAAAACTGATCATTTTGAATAACACAATGCAGGCTATTGTGAATCCCACCTAAAGAGAAAAGTATTGGATAGAAATACAAAAACGAATAGAGGTGTATGCGAAGACTCGGACCATGAGGTCGAAAACGAGAAAGATCCATATTCTGTTTCAGATGACGATGAGGATGCCGCTTGCATCTACTGCAATTCGTTATTTTCAACCTCTCGTTCTCGAGAATAATGGATTCGTTGCCAACAATGTCTAAAAAGGTGCTATTCGGCATGTGCAGGTGTTAACGATAACATAAAAATTTTTACTTGCGAATTATGTATCGATTAGGTGGAGTTCTGTTAATAAAAGTTTGCGTTTCTATTATTGCTTATACCTTATTTTTGATTGTATCAAACCTCCCCTTTATTGTATCAAGCCTCTCATGTACCTATAGGGAGGTTTGAGACACTTTGCATTGACAATTTCAAAAATTGATAATCAAGGTTAAAATTTCAATTTTCAGTAATTTATTATTGCCAAATTCATAAGCAAGGTCCTTAAATTGAGCTCTGAGATAAATGGATTGGTAAATGTAAATTATTAAACATTTTTGTAAAAAATGTATCAACCCTCCCTAATCTCCCCTACATATCGGTAGTAGTTATAGTATTCCTCGATTAGTAATCTGTGTTATCCCTCAAGCCACCTTTCTCGGTCCCATCCTATTTAATGTTTACCTAAACAGTTTAAAAACACATGGAAAAATGGCCAGTTTTGCCGATGATACAGTGGTGTTCTACACAGACGATACATGGGCAGAGTTAAAAGCAATAGCAGAGGATGATCTTAAAATAATATGTGACTGGTTCAATCATTAACTACGCACTGTTAATTTTACGTAAATCGTATTTCTCCCGTTGACAAGTTACGAAAATAATCTTCCCGATCATGATGAATTATTTATAGAAACTAATAGTGAACAAATGCAGCATATTCAATCAACCAATAAAACTCAATATTTGGGAATCAAAATTGATAGTCATAAAAACATTAAGAATTTTTTTATATGAATTTAAGTATATGGCTAAAGTTATGGAATTGCAACATCTAAAGATGTTATACTACGCATCATCACACTCAAGACTTACATACGGATTATTAGGATGGGGTGGAGCAGCAAATATGTAATCTTGTATATAGAGATTCCAAATTTTTTTTCTAAAAATAGCTGAATTTTTTTACAAGAATAATACCTTTAAAAATATATCCCATAATTACTTAACCAGAACTAAAACTCAGAATAGAGTAGAAGAATCCACCACATCACGTAAAGCGGAGATGCTACATGTTCCTAGGCACTAGAATCTATAATTTACTTCCATTCAAAATGAAGCTATTGAAATCACTTACTCAATTTAAAAGTAGGGTCATCAAATATATTTCAAAATCTTGTTATATGACGTCAGAGGTTTCCTATATTCAGTTCACTCTCCGTTTTTTATTGCCCTATGAGAGAGCCTTCTTGATTTCACCCTCAAACTTGCAAGGTCATTATTTCACCAGGGCAAATTCCTGTATGTTCTCCTTGTAGTTTAGGGTCAGTTTCGATTGAATGTAGACACAATAGCTTCTTGGAAATGCTTCGCAGCTATATATGTATATATGTATGTATATTGGGGTGACATTCACTGAGACCTAAAAGATCTTTTGTGTCCCCTTAATTTTACTTAGTTCCAGAAGAATCTTTGATTGTCTGAGCCCTACTACATCTTTCCAATGGTCAGATCTTTTATTTTTTCGGCATTGCCTATTTCTTCCAATATTACATCCGGTAAAAAGAGATCCGGTCCCCAAAAGGGTGTTTCAGTCCCCCTTTGCTAGTTCATATGCTATTTCATTTCCTTTTATTCCAGTGTGTCTTGGTAACTATTGTTCTCGCCTAAGTGAAAACTATGTTCAGTACCAACTTTCCAGTTTAACTTGTACGTGTAGAAGCCAATTCTGTATAGTTATGGTAGAAAAAAAATATATTTAGTGATCGCTGAGAAACAACCACTCTAGTGGTTTATAAACCGGAAATGTCGTTTTCTACTAGTATCGAAAGACCCTGTATAAAACCAGATTTGCCTTACGGTCAGTTGATCAATTCTAAATATATTTTCGTAAAACTTGTATACAATCTAAGCATTTTGTTTTAAATCATTATCCGATGAAAAGTATCCGGTGTATATTTGTATAAACCAATGATTATAAATAAACTTGTTATATCGCCAAACAACTTCACAAGCAACATAAAGTCTAAATTAAAATAAATATTTAAAGGTAATTGAAATACTCGTGACGTCAATTTGTTTATATCCGCAAAAATATATTGTTGCTTATCATAATACAGTAAATCTCGTGTTGTTTTTTTTATTTCGGAGACAAAGACCTAATTTATTATTACTTATATTAAAAAAAAGTAGCTTCCAGTAACATATGCGTCAAATTTCAGGACTATCTAGCTGGTGATTAATTTGTGCATCTGTTTACAATCAAACGAGAAACCTAGTTCTGGTTATAATTACCTAAATTATTTAAATATCAAATGGATACATACAATCGATAATATTATTACCTAATGCAAATGAGATTATAACGGTAATCCTCAGCTAGGAATGTGTTTAATTAATATATTAATATTAATAATTAAATTGGGACCAACATTCATTGCTCGATAAATTAAATAAATTTCAAATTACTATATTTACAGTTATTTAATAGATAAAGTGTACGAAAGCGTTCCTTGATTATATTCAGACTGATCCCAATTATGTTTATATCGGACGAGATGTCAATGTTGCCAGGTTGTTCAAATTTTCAGATAGTGTTTTAATAATTACGAATTCACAAATAAAATATAAGTGCAATTTTTTTTTTAATTCTAAGTTAATCATATCGTAAACAACACTGATACCGGATTGCACCGTTTACTTCAAGACAGTCTTAAAATAAAGTAATCTTAAAAATACCAGTTTGCTTTGCACAGTTCCCTAAGTATTCCTTAAACTAGTTAAGGAGGACTTAATATTAAGTTCCCGATTGGGTCGACTTAAGCTCGACTTAGTTTGAAGTCGCGGTTGACAGCTGATTTAACCTGAAAAACTTGTCTTTATGAATGACATGTTCAAAGTTGATTTTGATATCCTCGAAATAATAGAGTACTCTCCACTCGTTCTCATCATTTCCAGGACATAAAGGAATTTGCACTTTATCAAAGATTTCGAGTGACAAACCAACGCTGCTTATGGATTTCAGATTGATAGAGGAAGCTCTGAAATTTCGAAATCAATTTCAAGTAAAATATTGCCTAATAAGGAAACCTACAAGACCAAATGATCAACTATTATTACAGAAACAACGTCTTCCATGAATAGTTGCTAGCAGCACTTCGGTTGTATGCCTGAGCTGGGCATTTGATAACCATGGCTGATGTCTGAAGTTTGTTGTTTTCTTTGTATTTATAGGTCAATTGTTCACATTTGACGCTACCGAAACCTAACTGGCACTCGATACAAAGCCAAGTACGCAATGCATGTTAATGGTTAAGCTGCAGCGGTGCAGCAAGCGAGACAATTAAGTGCTTCTTAAAGTTGAGAGCAACTTACGAAAGGTGTCTTAAATTCCAAACGGTGCAAAAGGGCATAAGTGAAAATATTAATAATTTAAACCAAGATACAAACCAACAAGACTATCTATCTTATATTCTTTTTCACTGAATGACGGAATTAGACATGAAGACTATAAGTAGAATGATTCCCGATTGCACCAGTTTAGCTTAAATGCGGGTCTTAACAAAGTGCAGCTTATTGATAATTCCAATCTTTCATTGCACCATGTTTGGCTAGGTAAAGCCTTGCTTACGAACAATACCGTATGTCTTTATTTGAATATAATAGGAATGTTTATTTTTTATTAATTAGGTTGTCAAATATTCAGTTGGCAGCACCAGTATGCCATAGATAATCTTTGTTACTTGATGATATATTTGTATTTCTTAGCGTGGCATCATTACTTATACATATAGGTATATTATAATTATAATTACATGTTTCAGTCATGCTTCTTATACCGCCATTTCTTAACCAAATTAAACTCACAAAAAATATCTTCTTCTCTTTTATATAGAGAGAAAGAAATGATAAAGGAAGCATTACATTTAAGGATCACTAATCTAAGATCACGACATCCTCTCTTAATGCTTACCTTATTTAATTTATAAATATTACATTTATAAATAATAATATTGTCCAGTTGGAAATTGGCAAACTATTGAAAAAGAAAACTAAAACAATACTCTCTCTTTTCTAAAAGATTATACTTACAAATAAAACAATTTTTTTCTTATACCCAACATGTGAACCCAACCAATGAAATGATCATCCTAAACCTATACAGTCAACTTTTTAACATCTATCCTAATCTACCAATCCTAATCCTAATTTACTCAAACAAAATTGGTCCTTGTTTTGGGCTTTTGTTAAAATATCTGCCAATTGGTTTTTGGTATTAATATACTCTAATGTCATATGCCCTTTATTAACAACATCACATACAAAATTGTATTTGAGATCTATATGCTTTAATCTTTCGTTGTTCTTGGGATTTTTTATCAATGCCATACAACCCAAATTATCCTCATATACCTTGAAATTGTCAATAACGACATTAAAATCTTTTAATAGTCTTTTAAACGATAAACAATCACGAACTGCATCACACAAAGCAATTAATTCTGCCTCAGAGCTGGAAAGTGAAACACAGTTTTGTTTTCTAGTTACCCATGAAACTACATTCCAGAATATTTTAATCACAAACCTGTAACTGACTTTCTATCTAAAACATCTCCCCCCAATCTGAATCTACAAAACAAACTAACGGTATTTCACTACCTTTTCGCTCATATTTCAGATAAACACCCATAGTACCCTTTAGGTATCTCAACAATCTTTTCAATCCAATCCATGTTTCATTTTTATCTTGATAACTGCTAAAATAATTGACTGAAAAACATATATCAGGGCGTGTGCCCAGCATCAAGTACATTAAACATCAAAATAAAGGTTTTACATGTTTAGCATCTAATTCATTATTTTCACATATGTTAGTTTTAAATTAGTTTTGGGGGGGTTTTGGGGTTCCACATGCTTTAAAATTGTCAAAATGAAAAAGGTTCAGAATTCTTCTTACATATTTTTCTTGACTCAATTTCAAAATCCCTTTTTTCATGTAGTAGTCAATTTCGAGTCCTAAGAAATTGTTCAGGTCTCCTATGTCTTTCATGTCAAATTCTCTCATAAACATATTTTTATACCTTTCCAAGGTGTGCAAGTCTGGTTCTGGAACTTAATATCATCTACATATATTAATAGATATAGTAAATTGTCACCATCTTCTTTTGTATAAAGGCAATATTCAACTTCTGACCTTTTGAATCCAAAATTTATTAAATAATCATTAATCTTTCGATTCCAGCACTTGCTTGCCTACCTTAAACTATAAAGTGCCCTGTTCAACTTAAAAACATGATTGTTCTTGCATTTCACACCCTCTGGTGGTATAATGTAAAAGTCAACTTTTAACTCATCATTCAGAAATGCTGTTTTAACATCAAATTGTTTAATAAATTAATGATTTTGATTAGCAATGGATAATAGAGTTCTGATAGTAAACATCTTAGCAACTGGTGAATATATTTCATCATGAATAAATGTGTTCTTTTGTGCAAACCCTCGCACAACTAACTGCATCTTCCAGTACTTTGATCATTTTCTAAGTTTAGTTTTTATTTATAGAGTCTAGTTCTCTCTGCATTGCCTCTATCCACATTTGTTTGTCATGTCTTCCATTTATTTATTCAACACTCTGCGGAACATTTTCTATGTATGAGATAGCATCAAGTGCCATGAACATTTCAAAGTCTGAATACTTCTCTGGCAGTAATATTCTTCTTTTTTTCCTTTCATTACTATTATTTCCGTCTACATCCAGATCTAGTTCTGCTTCTTCATTTTTTTTCATATTATATTCCTTACAGAAGTCTTCAACATCTTGTCTATTTTCTTTACCATCCATGCATATACTTATATGGTTGGTTTAAAAATAGAATTCATTTTCATTAAACTTTACATTTCTTGATACAATAATTTTCTCTTTTTCCATATTCCATAACGATATCCTGTGTTGGTATATCCCATCATTATACACTATTCTGCTTTGCCATCAAATTTACTTCTAAACTTTTCCGGGATGTGGGAGAATGCTATGCATCCAAATGCATGCAATTATTTTCAATGTTCGGTTTTGTACCATTCCAAACCTCAGCTGGAGTTTTATTGTTTAAATTACTGTGTGGACTCCGATTTAATACATATGCTGCCACTCTAACTGCCTCATTCCAGAAACGTTTTGATAAACTAGCTTCTTCTAATAAAGCTCTAGCTTTTTCTACCAGGCTTCTATTATATCTTTCACTTTTTCATATTTACCTTTAATGATAAAAACTTGAACGCAATTAGAACAGTCATCTATAAATGTCACTAAATTCTTCTCACCCTCATGACTAATAGGTGTTATTGGTCCCACCACATCTGAATGTACTATGCCTAATATTCTGGCTGCTTTGTCCCTGGAGTTATAAGTTAACCTCGTCATTTTACCCTGTATACAGGATTCACAAAAATCAACTTTATTAATTTTCAAATGTTCCAAGCCCTTGACCATATTTCCTTAAATTAGTTTTTCTAAATCTCCACTACAAATATGCCATAATTTTAATTCATTATTTTCTATTTCAGTATTTAAGCATTCATTAAAATTTACCTCAAATCCAATTTCATATAACTTTTTTCGTTTTCCAATCCCTACTAATTTTTCATCACTATATAAAAATACCTTAACATTTTCAAAAATTACAGACATCAAGTTTTGTCGAAGATTTGGTACATAAAAAACATTTTTAATGGTACATTCAACCTTTTTATTGATCCAATAAAATTATTGCTTTTTGCAACAGCTATCTTAATAGGTTTATTTAACAACATGTAATCAGAAAAATAGTCTTTACTGTTCACTAAATGATTTGTGCAACCGCTATCTATATAAAACAAAAGGTTTCGGTTACTTACAGATTTATCTTCTTCAGTATTATTTTGGGTCATAAAACATATACCTGTGTCAGCGTGTTCTTCATTTTCAGCTAAATTACCTTTAGGCTGTTCTGTTTCTCTTATATTACCATATCATGTTCTGTTACCACTTCCTTCTTGATCCATCTCCATAATTGTTAAAATTTCCTCTGTAACTCCCTCTTTGGTTATTATTTCTACCTCTGTACTGTCCTCTTTTATTGATCGAAAATCCTCTGTAACTACCCCTTCCTCCGTATACATTTCTTCCATTATTATTTCTTCTACAGTGTCTTTTATAGAGTATTTTTTCTCCACAGGTGTAACATAAATAACGTAAATGCTGCTGGCTTTACATACTATTTTCCATTTTTGTTCATTTCTGTATCACCACTTGCTTTTCTTCTTTCTATTTCAGCACGTAATTTTGTTTTTACTAAATCTAATGTTAAGTCTTTAGGTGGCACATTTTCTAAAATGGTGATTACTGTTTGGAATCTTCTTCCTTCAGATCTACTCCTGTAACCTTCAACGGACGTACTGTTTCATCAAATTATGTTAGAAATATTTCTAGATTCCTTGCTTCTATTAATTTCATACCTATGAGCTTACATTTCTTAATACCCTTTGGCCTGGCATACCTTTTTTCTCATATCTTGCCTCTAAAGTGGTCCACATCTTATAAGCAGTATTCTGTTCTCGGATCAATTCAATTTGTGCATCGTTCCTGCATTGTACAATATAAGATTTACATGTATTGTTTCGTTTTCTGCTTTCTTTCTTTCATCGGTCTTCCGTGTAATTATTAGGGTCATACTCTGTAATTATACATTCTGAAACTTCTTTTTCCATAAATAATGTCTGCATCCTAAATTTCCATGTGTGAAAGTTATTACTATTCAGCGGTTCAATATTAAAACTATTCTTGAAAGTTCCGCAGTCTGCCATTTTGAAATTTTGTTTACCCTTTTCTTTTTGCAATATCTCCTATGAGTAAATTACGGGATGCCTGGTCCCATAACCTATTGTTATTAGATTGAAACTCACTTTGTTACTTGGATATATTTGTATTATTTCTCAGCCTGGCATCATTACTCATACATAGGTATATTATAATTATAATTACATGTTTCTTATATCGCCATCTTCTTCTTCTCTTTTATATAGAGAGGAAGAAAGGATAAATGAAGCATTACATGTAAGGATCACTAATGTAAGATCACAACACTAACCTTTTTTAGTATTTTTGAACTACATTTGTTCTTTCCAAATAAACCAATTTCTTTTATGGGAAGTTAAAAGAGAATTTGATCGACAAATTTTAATTCAGAAGAAAACATGCTTTGTCTGAATTTGGGTTAAAAAAATATAAAGATATAATATGATGCAAAAAGAGGTAAAGCGGAAAGAAAAAGAAAAAAGAGTAATTTGAGAAAAAAATTGAAAAGAATTCAACGTTCAAATCCCTTCCGCAAAATTCTAAACTAAAAGATTTTTTCCTGAATATATTATTTTTTGTTAGATTCAATAAACACCAACACAAAAAATCAGGTTATATGCGAGTACTACCTAGATTGTCACAAGTTACACAAATGTTCAAATCAAAAACATCACGAAACGACAGAACACACATGAACGTGCAGTCGCATATCTGCTGCTTAAATATAGGCCTTGGACGAAGCTATGCTTCAATTTTCGTGGAGTTAAGCTTCGCTTAGATTACGGTGCAGCGAGCTTAATTTCTTTGTTAAGCCAAAGTGGTACAATCTGGCATCAGGAGTTTTGGAAGTTTTAGATCCAATAGCTTGCTTCTTCTTGTGAAAAGAACCATCTCTGTTTTCGTAGGGTTTACAGACAGATTGATCATCATACCATTGTTCGATTATTTTAAGAGCTACCTGTATTTTATACGTCGTCGTTGATGCGACTAAGTACAGTGTTATGGGCCATGTTCATGATGTTGATCTATGATGATGTTTTATTGGCTGGCTAGCTCCTTTTACAGCTCGCGGTTCGCTTTTGATGTGAGTGAGGTTAGGAAATAGAAATGGAAAATTTTGCGAATATGAAATCTGTTTTTGTTTTCAAAATTATCGTGATTGTTTGGTAGTAAAATAATCAGTTCTATTCTGTACTGGTGAATGTATTTATCTTTTTACGTGATCGAAAATACGAATCTCTACCATCATCTTTCCAAAAACTCTTCTCTTCGGCATGGAATTTTAGGAGACATTTAAAGGTCCAACACGGTTATAATAAGTATATTAGATCCTTGAAAGAAAATGTGAAAAAGCTACACTATGTGCAAGTAAGTATACTCTAGAACCAGACGTTAATTGCTTAAGAACTGGAATTGGGTAGCTGAAGATTAGTAGGGAATACGCGTTATAAATTAGTTTCAATGTCTTATTGTTCAAGTAATACCTATATTGGTAGAGTGCAACAATCATTGGCATCAATTTTTTCCTATTTGTTATATGTTATTATTATCACAATTAGATGATGGCAGGATCTATAATCCCTAAATTATGAATCACTTAACCAAAAATGGCAGTAGATATTTATTTATTTATTTACGGGTAGAACCCATTAAAATACAATAGGTTCAATTGATACACAGAAAAATTTAGTAATAAAAAAAAAATATATATATATATAAATATATATAAATATAAAAGACCATAAACTTATACATTAAATAACACATAAGATAAAGCCTGTATCACTTTCAATAACAACTGAAAATATTTTTAAAAATTACAAATTTGGAGTTGTCGGCGAATATCAGAAGAAGATGTAAAAAATCAAGATTCAATCGATTGGCCAATCTTGTGGACCTGGGGATGAACGAATTATTGCGATAATTAGTAGGGTAGTGTGGTTGTGAAAAAGTAACGATATTTCTAGTAGATCTAGTTGGTGCGGAAAAACCAATATTCAACAAAAGAGTAGGACAATCGAGAGTAGAATTGACTATGTTGAATAGAACGAAAAGATCTTTGCAATTCTTTCAGTAACGAAGAGGCTCCAACAGAAATTGGGAATGCAATTCATGGTAATTTGAGTGGTAGGTATAACTGGACGAGTTCCAGTTTTATAGGCAATGTGTCTTAGAAATCTTCTTTGTATTTGTTCAACGTTGTGAATATGGTTGGTATAGAAGGGATTCCAAACAAAAGATGCATATTCAATAAGAGGTCTAACAAGGGAGAAGTAAAGTATTCTAAGACATTGCACGTTTCAAAAGTCACAAGTTATCCTTCTGATAAAACCAAGCATCCTTAATGCCTTATTAATTGAAGCATATATATGGGGCCGAAAAGACATGGTAGAGTCAATCACAACACCAAGATCTTTAGCTTCTGACATATTAAAAAGAGGTTTGGTTTTTGTTGTAGATAAAAACAATAGGGTGACGCTTTCTACTAAAGTTAATGAACTGACATTTTGCTGGATTCAGTTCCATGCCATTGGCAGTACACCACCGAGATAAATTGTCCAAATCTGCTTGAAGATTATGAAAATCCTTTAATGAACCCAGTTATTAGTAAACGGGATCACCCTCTTGAAGAAATACATTCATGTATGAAAACTATACAATTATTAACAGATGGTGCCGTTAAAACATCTTCAGGTTAATGGATCCATGTTGAGAAAACGTGATTTCATAATAAATGTTTTCATAGGCCGTCCCTGTTTAATATAAACAAAAATGTATCATCCACACTTACGCAACAAATCTTTACGATACCAAATAATTTGTTTTAGACCGTTATCAGATAATAAATTAATACCTAAAATAGCGTGAAGGTTAAAACTATGTGATGGTTTTTGAAAAATGTATAACCAACATCTGAAACGCTTCATGAATTTTTTTTAAATCGTTCTGATGTCCCATTTATTTTTTTGTTATGCTGTCAAAAATTTTATTATAACAAAGATAATAATCTTATCGTACAAATTATAATACATATGTATTTATTTTAATGGTTATCTTCTTTTAATTGGTTTCGTTTTTTTACATCGGTCCTGTACAGCGGCGCAGCCAGAATATTGTATTAGGAGGGGTTTTGAAATGAAATTAGGAAGAATTTTAAAATCTATAATATATGATAGTACACAAAACGTAACGAACATGTAAAGTATATTTAAAAATACAAACAAAAAAAATAGTCAGGGACGGAGTTCCTATACTTAAAACAGCGTACATATAAAACATATTTGAAAAATAATTAAAAAAAAAACAATTAAAAATTAGTTTATCATTAATTAATAATACAAGTTTAAAAGTTTACATAAATTATAGTTAAAATATCAAAACGTCGAAATTGGAGAGATAAGACAACAAGAACTTCGTCTTCCAGAATCGGAACATCTGGATGAATGTACATCAAAGCAAGGCCGTTTAATCTATTTTCCCCAGTAGCATTTCGCAAATAATTTTTCAGAAATTTTAGGGAAGAAAATGACCTTTCACAAGAACATGTGGTCACTGGTAAAAATATGATATTTCTTCGTTTAATTCAACTACTTGTCTATTATTGAACAGCCATTTTGGAGATAATTAATAAGAGTGCGTAGAGCGTCGACTCCACACACAACTAACGAATCCGACTGAGATAGGTAGTTTTGTGCTTTATAAGAGTAAGTTACAGGGTTGTACTGAGAAAGAAAGGTCAGGTGAATTTAATAAAATTTTAATAGGTGGAATTATATAAAGAAATAAAAAGATCATTAACTGTATTCAATACTTCATATTTATTTTATTTTAACCGACAAGGCACGTCAACGCCTCAACCACAACACATTTCTCAGAGAGAATATTTTGCTTGTGGTGTGCTGAACCTTTGCCGACGTCGTACACTCACTTATCAACACATTTCGGTTAGTACAGGTCAATACAATATCTCTGACAATATAAAGTGAAGACTATAGTCGGGTATCGCGGCGGTGCCGATCCCGTGTCGAGGCGTTAAGTGAGCGCATACTCCACTCGACGGTGATGATCAGTCGCTGTTCCTATAAGGTGCTGATAAGTGTGCTTCGACCTTTAGTTTGCCGATTAGTAGTTCTCGGTTGTGAAATTGTGATATCAAACTCGTCACAAATCATTTTGGTCTCCTGATAAATATTTAAAAATCTGTTAATCTTTACCATCTTGGATTTGACCCCCCTCGCTGCGCCACTGGTCCTGTAAACGGTTAAGTTTGTAGCACTGATGTTTTCTATTTTTAGATTTCTAAGTAAATCCGTATAGTATCTAATCATAAAATCATTCTCAGTTATACCTACAAAACTATTTTTATGGAGTATTTTTTATTTCATTTTACTGTTTTTGTACGTAGCATTGGAAAAATTTTAGTGCAGCACCCTATATTTACAAATTTTCTAAATATCAAGAGGTACAGGCTTTTTCACGAATATACGCCTGTTTCAGATTATAAATGATAACAAATATTTAACTGGATATTTATTTAGGTACAACCGCTTTTAGAAGGTGCGAAAGGTTCCTTTAAAATTTCATTTCACAGACACTCCAAATCTCTTCTTAATATTTTTTGTTTATACAGGGTAGAAAACTGGAAAATAATTGTGGTTTGCTTAGTAAAAAATTTTCGTAACGCCATCCGTACTCAAGATGAAGGGCGTTGAAGAAAAAACTACTGGCAACATTGTAATGAAATTCTATACGAAGATGTTTAGGAAGCTGATACATCCCAAGAATTTGTTTTTATATCTGACTCTCATAGAGGGCGCTAGTTACACGGTTCGTACCAAGTAGTATTGAACATAAGTTTTCAAGGTTAGATTGAATAAAAATTTCAACTAAACTTGAACATCATTCAATTTTACACCAAAAAGTTACTCTCGGTTAAACTCGATACTGTGTACCGTTTTCGGAATATTTTGATTTGAAAACTATTGAGTAATAACCGATGCTGGTATAAAGTAATGATAAAGTTATTAATTATTATTACTATTAATTAGTATGCATTATGTGAATAAAAAATTTTTTGTCTCGTAAATTTGACCTCATCATGTTGAAAAATTGGGATTGAGGTGTGATGCATTTTGTCCTAATATAATAAGATAACAATAATATTTAAATAAGAAATAAAATTCCTTGAAACTAATTTCAATAAATCATTAGAACGTTAAATATTACATAAATATGAGTAAGAAGGTCGACAGGTAGGAAGTCAAGTTCAGAGCGTGAAATAAACATAAACATGTATTATTCAATATTTACTTACGGTGAACTTGACTCGTCGTATAAATATACAAGCGACAACGCATTAAAAAATCAATAATAGATCGATCAGTGATCAGTCAATAACAAATCAATCTGAGATGAATTAATCATCAGTAATTAGTAATCCTTAATTATAAGTATGTTATACGGCTAGGTACTTTTATATATATATATATATATATAGTTAGTAATCTTAAGTAGTGTAATGTTTAGTAGTACAATAGTTTAATAAATAGAACTTATCCCAGTGCCAGAAGTAGTTGTTTTATTCCATTAAAATGACCTTCCGAGTGACCAGCAACACCACCAATTAAGAGGCCTATCCACTCCTTTAAACCCCAACATTACAGAGGGCTTTCCTTTCTTGTAATGTTTCACAAAAATCCATTCTAACCGGTATTTCTCGATTTTCTCTAAGTTTGTCATGGAAAACTGTATTGTAAATCAAAATGTACTCAAATGTTGAATATACCGACATGTTATTAACCTTAGGCGAGTGTTTAGGAAACTCTAGTGCAGCTGTTACGCGTTAAGCCGAAAAGTTTCCTAGAAGAAACTTACCAAGTAAAAATACATTTAGAGCCAGTGAACGACGTTGTCGAGAAACTGGGATTGTGAGACCAAAACAAAATAAATTCTAGTAGGCCAAGAACAACAAGAGCCATTAACAAAGAAAATATTATTTTAAATTTACTTGATCAAGATCCAACAGTTAGAGTAAGGATTATAGCAAGACAAACAAATACGTCTTCTTCAAGTACTTGGAGGATACTTAAAGAGCAGCAGATACATCCTTATCAATAAAGACAAGTCCAAGAGCTCTTGCAAGACGATCTACCGGTTAGAGTGGATTTTTGTCAAACATTACAAGAAAGGACAGTCCTTAATCCGAAACAGAACCCAGATTCAGATGCTGCAAATGCAATACGCATATATAAAGACGGCTCAAGAACCAAAGAAGGTTCAGGATGTGGAGTTTACTCCAGATCACTTAGCCTAAGAATTAAGTGGGGAATGGGAAGAAATACCAGCGTGGTTTAAACAGAACTGCTGGTATCTCAATTTCCACAAAAGAACTAACCAGAAAAGTAATTTCTGGTAAAACTTAACAATCTGCACTGACAGCAGACAAGCCCTATTAGCCTTGAACAGACAACGTGTTACATCGGGGCTAGTATAAGAGTGCCACCAAGATTTAGCTGACGCCTCGGTAGATAATAATATTATCCTGAGTTGGGTTAAAGGGCACGACAGGAGTAAAGGTAATCGCATTGCCGATTCTTTAGCAAGGGAAGCGGCTGGTTTAAACATTTCAGGACCCAGTGGAACTAGCCAAGCGTTGCACCCATGCTCAATCCCTGAAGAGATGGGATGGAATCAAAGGATGCAGTCTTGCCAGGATCACCTGGTGAAGACCAGGAAAAACCTACACTTAACAGTAGGATTTTTGACTGGCCACTGTCAACTAAGGAAACACCTCCATACTATGGGGCTAGTGCTTCTAAGTGTGAATTAGAAAATGAAACTGTCAGGCATGTCTTATGTGAGTGCCCGGAGTTATCGTCAATAAGAGAGTGTGTGTTCGGTGAGTCTTAGCCTACACCCGCCGATATAAAGGAGATGTCTCCTAGTGACCTGTCCACGTTCCTGAAAAGGACAGGATGGACGATGACCTAGGAGGACAACTCCTCGGGCGGATGTACAATGGGTCACATGAGGCCTAAGTGTTGTGGGCCAAAACTCAATCCAAATTTTTTTAAATGTATTCTTTATACGGACGAGGCCACCTTTGCGCGACAAATTATCTTCCGTAATGCACACTATTGGTGTAATGAGAATCCACAAGTCAAAAGGGATACCAACACTCATTTAAAGTTGATGTTTGGGCAGCAGCTTTAGGTAGTAGTTATCACATTCTACCTGGAAATTGGAAAATTTAACGCTAAACGAGCGAAGATCTCTATTTCTTATGCACGATGGAGCTCCACCGCACTTTGATAGAAGGTGTCGTAATTGGTTGAGTAACCATTTTCCGAATCGATGGATTGGTAGAAGTGCAGAGGCTCCGATTCATTGGCCTCCTCGGTCACGCGATTTTAATCCTTTGGACTACACAGTTTGGTCGTATCTTAAGAAAAAAATCTATGCTAAAGAGGTAAATTTACGTCAAGAATTGGAAGACATAATGCAACGTCACTTTAATGATCTCATGATGATACCCAACCGTTTAGAAGATTGATGGATTCTTTAGAAAAAAAGGATATACTTGTGTATTCGTGAAAACGGAGGACATTTAGAACACTAACTCTAATTGAATTTTATGTTCTTAGTCATCATTCTAATTTTCTTCTTGTGATTTTTTGTTTAATTAATAACTTTATCATTACTTTATACCATCATCGGTTATTACTCCATAATTTTCAAATCAAAATATTCCGAAAACGGTACACAGTATCCAGTTTTATCGAGAGTACCTTTTTGGTGTAAAATTGAATGATGTTCAAGTTCACTTGAAATTTTGATTAATAAATCTAACCTTAAAAAAGTTATGTTCAATACTACTTGGTACGAACGCCCTCTATGAGAGTCAGATATAAAAACAGATTCATGGGATATATCAGCTTCCTAAACATATTCATACAAAATTTCATTACAATGTTGCCAGTAGTTTCGGCAAATTCGTAAAAAGTGTGTATACCTTTTTTTTCTTCAACGCCGTTTATCTTGAATACGGATGGCGTTACGAAAATGTTTTACTAAACAAACCCCATTTATTTCTTAGTTCTCTACCTATTCTAGAGATGTTACCAATTGATTCCTAGAATAGTAACTCCAATGATACATCCATCATTGTAGTGAGTATATAAATTAATAAGTAGGAATATATCCAAAGACTGTTGATTTCCCCGATGTTCACAAATTTGAGATTTGTGATACTACAGGGTGATTGATTAATGTGATACAGCTCAGTAGGTCTGTTATCATGGAAGATGCCATAAAAAGTTAATTATAAAAATTGTTGATAGCTTTCTTTAAGGTTCATATTTTAAAATTAATTACAATGTTACAGGGTGTTCTATAACTCGATTCCAGATCAAAGTTATGTTTTTTTTTGAATGAAACACAAATATGTGAATAAATGAATGAGTTATTTATAATACGAATTATCATTCGTTAATTGGAATAACTCATAACCTGATAATCCCATTATTGAAAAAGTCCAATGCTGTGGGATGCGATGGATTGAATGTGAAGTTGATTAAGCTTTGATGTCTTTTGTTTTTTTTTTTCGGGCCGAGATGGAAAACTCATGTTCGAATGGGTCCAGGACCCAAACAGTGTTGGACTCATCCCCAAGGGGATGCCTACCAACCAAACCTACCGCTACCCCCGCCTCGGAATCACTACTTTAGCATACTTTTGAAGTTTATCAATTACTTTTCAAGAGAAAGAGATGCTGGAATGCCGCTTTTACCGTTAAATGCAGTCTACAACGTAAGTGTAGTTGATTTGATTTTATTAAATTTTATAGCGTGATGCTGATGCTCTAGAAATATCTATTAGAACCGTTCAAAAACTAGTTACTAGTGGAATGGAAACAGATAAAGACAAAGACTATTGACGGAGTTGAGATATCCTTGAGCTTCTTGGCCGGTACTTTGGCCAAACTCAAATCTAAGTGGAGGAAATGCTCAATATCTAATGGAGCAATCTGCAATTACGCAAAAAAAAAGAATAAAATTTTTGCATGTGAATAATGCTTGTAACACAATATACCAAGAATAAATAAATTTGTTAACTTAGCTTCTCAACATTGCTTATTAATGAATTGCTACAAATCTAATTTAATATTATCCGGTTTTACGTACAATCGTGCGAATTTAAAGTATCCTGTCAATTTCATTAACATTAATAACGGGCCGTTAAATTTCATTATTACTGCTAGGAATTTAGAAGTTATTCTAGATGATGGTTTACGATTTGAAAAACATGTTAATCAGCTCATTCAGCGGACATATTGTTTTTTGAAACTAATTTATGGCAACCGTCAATTTTTACCTAAAAAAATTAAAATAACTCTATGTGAAACATTGGTTTTATCCCATTTCAACTTTGCCAACCCAGTATATGTTCCCAATTTAACTACTTTGTATGAAAAAAAAAGTTAAAGAGTACAAAATTCGTGCCTAAGATTGATTTACGTCATAAAAAAACATCAAAGAAGATGACATAAGTTGAAGGTTGAGTATGGAAAATAGGAGAACACATCAAGCAGCTACATTATATTATAGAATAATTGTGTCCAGCACTCCTACGTAAAGAATGACCAGAGATCTGAGAAGGTCGTAAATCAATAAATATAGATAAGCAATAAAAGTGTGTGTCCATTAAAAGATTCCCAGGTCCGGATTAAAATAAATATCTCATGAAATAGTTTGGCATTTTAATAATAGTAGGCTCTCCATCAATTTTGGCAATGGCTCAAAAATAATGAAACTGGTATCCAGTGTTGTAAAGAGACTTCCTTAAAGTCTCTTTACAAAACGGATTTAAATTTAAAAAAATCACTAGTAGCAGAAAACTCATAATGGAATCTGCGCGCCTTAAGAAATGGAGATTTGAATATTTATTGGCAATAAACGAATTTAGAGAATATGGTAGAACAGTAGAGTATTTGGATGAAACTTGATTCGATACATACTATATTCAAAACAAAAGTTGGGTAGACTTATCTGAGTTGTGCCAAACTTATGCGCCGTGTAATCCACGAAGGAACCGAAAATAGAAGAAATATTTTTGTGATTCATTGGCTCAAAGCTTGGGACATGCGGTGCTCAAACTTCCTCCTTATCACTGTATGTTTAACCCAATTGAACATATATGGCATCAGCTTAAGTCAGCAGTTCGAAGAAATAAATACTTTTCCAACCTCAACTGTGGTAGTTCCGTAATATTCCCTTCTCCTACAATAGCCTTTGAGTTTATAATAAAAACGGCAATATCCAATGCAAAATCAGCCTCAAAACTTATGCTCAGAAACAAAACCGGCAATGTTCATAGGTCTTTTAGAATCATAAGCGGTAATGTCCATCTCAGCCAATCAGGAATCGGCGTGGAAGTCACGACAGTCATTATAGGATCATGTGCGTTTCAATATTATTTTTAACGAGTTAGTTGAAGGCTCTTTATTGCTTTAGTCTAATAAAATTGTTGTTAGCACCATGCTAAGGTTTACTAAGCATTTAGTAATGGAAGTGCTTGTTGCCCCTGTTGACAGGAAGAAAGCTCGAAAAATATTGCGTGGAATTTCCGCTGTAATTTTTGAATTTCCATTTAATAATTTAGCATTCGTTGCATTGATACAACATGTATGAGTGAAATATTCGCAAGAAAATCAGGTAAATTAACATCTTTCTTATAGGGAAGGTAGTTTTTGCGTTCAACGGATCATGAAAACGTTCACGATGCTCTGTATTTGAAACATAAATCATTTATTTTTCAGGTACTCTCCGAAACAGTTGCCACAATATCCAACTTGTAAGCGCAATACGAAAACCTATCAACGTTCATTGTTAACTTTGGACATTCATCGGGGCCTCAATAGTAGATATTAAATGACACACCAAAGATGCACAGTACGAAAGCTAACGACAGACCAAAGATGCTAAGTACGAAAGTTTTCTAATAACAGATTAAAGATATATCCATATATTTATTATATATACATAAACAATTATCAATTATAATCAAGCGATTTTTCTTAATAATTATCTTAACCCAATCATCATAAAACAAAATTTAATGGCTAGGGCAGGTACAACTCTGCGTAGAATCGACCGCCTGGTGATAACTCAAGTGGTTGGTTATTTATGACCTTCCCATATTTCTGGTCGTACTTTACCTCTGCTATAAAGTAACAATTAGCACGGCTGTGCATAAATTAAATTCAAGTTTCAAAGGATTATTATCTCCTCCAAAATTCAAAACAGAAATATTTAGGCGTTATTTTACTCAGTAAATTTTTCAATTATACAATTCCGTCCCGCAAGACTTTTTGTATTTTTAAATGTAAAAATAGGTCTCTACTACTAACTATGTTATACTCCTGATATTTTACTTATTTTATTTTAGTTTATTTGATGGGCTTATTATTTATGTTGTGTTATATGTAAGGTTAGGGTTAAATGGAAGAGCATTTCCGTGATAAATCTTTGGTTTCATTAATGGAAATTCCATATTAGAGGATGATTAATTTAATTTCATGAATGTAATGATCATTGGAAATAATGAACCACTAGTAAATGTTATGAATTTTGTTGTTTCGAAAAGGTTTAAAAGTAATTATTTGAAATTTCTAAATAAAAGATAATGTTAACATAACGATAGATATTCTATCTTTTTAATGAATATTCATCATTTAAAAAAGAAATGTGAAAATTTCACATCGACGGCTTTAAATCGATTAAAATCACGTTAAAAGATCCCGTTACAAACATACCTACCCACATACAGGTGAAGTTAATGAAAGCGGAATGTTGGATTTTATTTTATTTACAGTAATCTATGTTCCAGCTCTGTTTTCCAGCGATAATCATTTAGGTGGTAACAAGGTGTTACTTCGGAATTTCGATTCCAGTTTCAAATTAATGGCCAGGTATTTTGCTCAGTAATTAGTTTCTGTTGCAGAATAGGAACAGTCGGATTGTAGAATCAACAAACGTTTCAAGCTGCTATTCTCATTAAGGAATTGCTTGACAAATTGCCGGATTTGGCGCTGAAATGAGTAGAATTTGATGACTTTAAAATGAGAAGGAAAACAATTCTTTTCAAGAAACGATTTGATATGTGAACGGAAATTTAAATCTTTCAAATAAAATTACTAGGTTAAATAAGAAAACTAATTAGTTTGATCTCTCCGAAGATTTAAGAGGATTCAGTAGTGGGTGGCTTATTTCTTTTTTCCAGGACTAAAAAAAAGAATAAAATTCTGTGGATATACGTATGTATACAGAGTGGACCAATAGTCTGGAAACGGCCAATTACCAGTAGTTATAATCCAAGGTCATTGATAAGTGCAGTCTTGAGAAAGTTGTTAAAACATTTTTGAGCATTTATCAATGTTCGAGGGTTATTCGAATAGAAATATTTTTGCTAATTATAGAAAAAAATACAGAGTATATTTGCTTCTATAATTTCATTAATGTTCTCGTCAGTATTATGACCAAATCGTGACATTTTGAAATATTAAATCTTTGAAAAGTCAAAATCGAAATAAATCAAAATGTATCCATGGCAACGTACCTAATAGAGTGAAAACAGCCCATGGGATCTGTTTTCAGTATAATGTTGTTCTGATTGGTTGTGTTCAATCAAATGACCTCAAATTAACTGATTTCATTGGATATCTACTATAGCAAAAAACTTTCAGTTTAATGTTGTTCTGATTGGTTGTGTTCAATCAAATGACCTCATATTAACTGATTTCATTGGATATCTACTAGAGCAAAATATTCTCAGCAGCAATATCCCTAGGACATTGATAATAAACGAGATAATTTTATGATAATCGAAAGCTCATGCCTTGGCAACGAGCTTGAGAAATTTGTCATAAAATTATGAGGCATTTGTCAATGTCCGAGGGATATTCTTAATATCATCAGGGCAGACAGGGTAATATTTTAACAAGAAGCATGAGAGCTGGTGGCAACAAAAATCCGAGTGGAAGAGGAGAATTTTTGCATCTGCAGGAATGCACTTTGTTGAAAAAATATTACTTTGCATTGTGTTTATTTGACAAGACTATTTCATGAGTAACAGACTATTCTGCATACACATAGCTTACAAAACACTACCTATTTATTATATACATGCATACATAATAAATATGTAGGTATTTGAAAACTGAAAAACTGGTAATTTATTTAATCACAAAATACTACAAACTCAATTATTTATGGTACAAATAAAATATAAATTGCAATTTTACTTGTTATCAAACGTGTAATTTTTTGTGACAAAAGCTGTCAAGGTTTGCCGCGGGTAAATTCGAAAAAACTGCTGGCAGGTGCTGTCATACAGTTTTTTCATCTACAAATGGTTGTAAGTCAAATTTGCGCGTTTCCGATTGGTGGAAATTAAGACGAGGGAAATTGCCGGAGGAAAATTTTTTGACAGAAAAATTTATAACTCAACACAACGAAACATTTATTTATTGAAAGTACAACTAGTGAAGGTACAATTATTAAAATTTAACATAACAATAGATTTCTTGCTGTTCTCTACTGTAGAAGATCTATTACCACACATAATTTTTATGATCTTTTTGTAGTGTTTTTGATCGATATTCAAGTATGGTTTTCTAGAATTTTGATTGCTATGACCAGTAATTATCAGCAATAGTTCTTCTTCTACAACTTTGCCAATTCGCTAACAGCAGTTGATCTATTCAAGTGATTTGTTATCGTTTTGCCTCAGAAATCGCCTTAGCAGCAGATTTAGTCCATCCATTTATTGTATTACCTTACCATTTGTCAGTATCATTCCTCCAGTAACGATTTGGAACAGTCGTGGTTTATTTGCACATTGTGACCATTGTACTGTATTTTCTAGGCTGAACTTGATGTTCAATACTGAATGATTTAATCTTAAAATGCATCTTTATATTAGTTTCGACTTATTGTTTTTAACGGTAATATGGAACAAAGAAAACTGAATAATCTAATCACTAACAACTACTAATAACGTGTATCCTCCCCTTTTGCACGCAGTTATCTCAATCTTGCAATAGCAGCTCTCTTAGCTACTGATCAGTTCTAGAAGCAAATGTATGTCTTCGAATACGTCGTCCCAAATCATCTTACACATGGATGAGATTCATATCTGGACTTCGAGTTGGCCAATCGAACCGACTAATTCCCTCGTCCACCATATACTCCCTAAAAACTCTGGCTACAAGCGGTTTAGCATTATCTTGCATGAAAATTCCATACTCGCTCATATTGAGCATAAAAGGCTGTGAGCTGTCAGGGAGCCATTCTCGATAAAGACCATCTCTGTATAGTACGCGACATATAAAACTGGTACAACTATAACAATGAATTATTACAGTTTCCTGTAAAATTGTCGTATTTAGTAAAGCGTTTTAACAATAGATGTCGAAGAATAGAAATATATTATTCTAACGCTTTGACAAAGTTTTGACTTGGAAGTGTAATTGTCAAAGTGTTAGAATAATATATTTTTATTCTTCGACATCTATTGTTAAAACGCTTTACTAAATACGACAATTTTACAGGAAACTGTAATAATTCATTTTTGTTTCAAGTCCACGTGGCTTGTTGTCTCATTCGAATTTTGGTTTGTGACTTAGAGGTGAGATGTCGCTATTTTCGCAACCAAAATATTTCCGTAACTGGACAATATGTACCGTTGTTGATTATAGTCACATTTCAGTCCGGGATTAACTCTCGGACGATAACATATACCTTGTACTGATGAGGCGCAATACGCCGAAACCGGTCTACAAGTTATGTTATCCCTTCTAGTTGCAAACCAGAATGGTTGGTATAAATCTTGTAGATTTACCAACTCCGTTTGACTTAGAAGTGTAATTCAATGTCTGTCGGGGCATGTAGCCCGGGAAGTAGTTGTTTCTTCTTCGTTGAACGGTCACTGTTTTTGGAAAAATTATTTTTCAAAACTTTGTCAAAGCGTTAGAATAATATATTCTCGGGTTGGTTTAATTACTATATATTGTTAAACTGGTCAATTACAATATAATAGTCATTATAGTACTTTGCCTTCGCCGTTGCTTCTTTTGATTTGGTCCCATCTTTCTTTCTCATGTTGACCACCCAATCTTTTAGTATCGACGCCAATTCTTCTATGCTTCTATGTTCATTTAATTCATATTATCATTAGCAGCAAAATTCCATAAATATTCCTCAAATATATTTGTGACTGTTGGTTGTATTTCTGGGAATTTTGAAGTAATACTTCAAGACAAAAAGTACTAAAGGCAGTCCTTTTAGAAGACCTAAGCAGCAGTGAAGGTGATTCAGATGATAAATTAATATTATTCGAACGGATTCATCTACCAAAAATACAAAAAATTTGTTGCAGTTACCAAAAAATTTAGTGATAGACAGGTACCTATAATATGCTTCCAACATAAATTTTGGTGTGTTTATTTCAGTTCAAAAATTACTTTTGATTAGAAAGAGAAACGGCGAATTATCTGATAAATATGTTCGAACAACAAAAGCATAACCTAAAAAATGACAGAAAACTTTTAAATATTGCATTTCATTTGAAGTGCACTGGAGCTCTAAACTGCAAATGGAAAACGCTATAATGTTGACATGATTGGGTGAAACTGTTTCATATGACACAAAATGACAAAATTTGATTGATTGTTGAACTGTCAAAAAATTTGCCCATTTTCGGAAACGGACATTCCAGATTCAACAATTACAATGTTGCCGGATTTGCTGTTTCTCTGATATTATTAGTCACTTTGGTTTTTTAAATACAGTCACTATTGGAAACTCCTGTTCAATACAATTTCATCCGTATGTAACACCCATGATTTTATGCAGTTTAGAAGTTCTTAAGTAAATAAAACAGAAGTCTGGCAAAGCCTAATTGTCTTAATGAATTTTTGAATACACACTATTTTCAACCACATTAAAAAGTAATCGATGGTAAAAAAACTACAAGATTTCTTTATGATTGTCTAGCAATTAATCGAAATTCATCGATAATTCGTTGCATTAGCTCTTCAAGACTTGCCTGTTCAGTTTTATAAACTCAAAGTTTTATAAACTTCCAATATCCCCAATAAGAATAATCTTTAGGATTGAAACCAGGTTAACGTGGATGCCATTCAATACTACCACACCTACCAATCATTGCTGGAACCACCAATGATTGAAATTTGCTCCAAACAAGTTCCTCAGTGTAGGTATAATTTCATTTCTAAGAAGCAGTTCGTATTTATCTGATGTTTAATTTCCTTCGATTATTCCCTTCCTATTAATTTTGACCAATCGCTATCAAGAATTGGTAAGTCAAATATAAATTTTAAGTGGAAAAATTACTTAACAACTGTCAACTTAGCTGTCAGCAGTTTTCCTGAAAAAAAATCGAAAAAATTTCATTACCTTTCCTAGCTTGAAAGTTATATTGTTCTTATTAATTATTGTTCTTATTACTCAGGAGATAATCTTACCAAATATCCCTCGTGCATCTAGTGGAAAAATCCTCGTCTTCGAATCGGGTTTTTAAAACCACTCTCGCTCATGCTATTGGTTAAAACAAATTACTTAGAAACTCGTTTTCCAAATTTTTCCGGAAAAATTAAATGCTTTAGGGATATTACCCCCGATAAACAAGGGTCCAATTAACTGAGGATCTACTTTACCTGACCATACATTCAATTTTTCTGGTCTTTGAGTATAGTTTTCACGCATCCAGTGTGAATTTACGTCACTCCAGTTCCTTAAATTTTGACGATTTACACTCCCACTGCTTCGTCGGAAAAACATATTGTTAACGACTTTTCCGTCATTTTCAATTTGATCCATCAATACCTCTATAAACTTTAATCTACGGTCGAAGTTATCTCCACTTAATTCTTGCGATAAATTAATTTTTTATGGGTAAAATGTATTCTTATGTATTACACTGTAACGAGTTATTTTTGTTGCAAGTTTGATTTTTATTTTTTTCCCGTAATATATTTTATTTTACCACTAGGTTGTATATAACTCGTTACTTTACAACCCTTTCTATTACCGCATTGATTTTTTTTTCGTTATTACCGTTGAAATATATTTTAGTATAATTCCGAGTTACGCAAATCCAAATTCTACCATACACAATTTATTCATTTCCGATATTTAAATTTTTCAACTGAAGGGACGCCCGGTATATACACCATTTTAATTAAAACCGAAGCCGTTCAGTATAGGTACAACTTTTTGTTGTAAGTAGATAAATTTCACGTTTAATTCCCTTGCCATGTTTACGGCCGAAAAGTGAAGGTAGGATTTTGGATATAAATTAGTGAACAATTGATAGAAGAGCTCTAAATTATTCAGGCTCAATTCTTACTCTATTCTTGTCGTGAATCTGACCTCTCTGCATAAAACCGATAAACCGAAAAGTATTGTGAAAATTTAGTGCATTAAGATTGTGTGTGGAAGCTGTATTTTATAAGGTAAATCATTTTTACAAATAAACTGTCTATTCGAAACTTTCCGTGCCGCCGCTTAATATTAAATTATTAAATGTATGGTTTTGAAAATTTTCCGACCGGCTATTTTTTTTTCCTTTTGTTGTTGAACTGAAATTGGTTTTTTTATTTGTTTCTTTTATATGGAAATGAAGATTTGTGAACTGTAATTTGATTTCGAATTTTATATACAGCGTTTATTATATATTAATTAACTGATATAAATTATCAGTGGATTCTCGAATTATTTTATGCTTTTGGTTCTGAGTAGTTTTATATTAAATTGATATCCAAGTGGATTATAATATTTTAATTTTATGTTAGTCCTAGTATTTTTACTCTGTGTGTCGATAGCTGGGTCCGTTTAACTCGTGGGAAAATTCTTTTTCTTTTATTTTTTTTTCGGAATAATAGTTACCGGCCTTATTTAGATTCAAGGGTTAATCAGACTTGGAAGAGGCTTAGCCACAATTTGTCTGATTACCCGGCAGATCTAAATCGTGCATTAGGGGCCCCGTTAAACCTGGTAGATTTGAACCGTATTTGATAACCTGACCGTTATGACCGTCAAAGTACCAAGTATATGGTATAGATAGCTTATTTTCTTTTTCCTGCTAATTTGCTTGTCACTATAGAATTATTCGTAAAATAGACCACAGAGTATTAATAGACTAAAGCTTCTTTTTGATTATTTTCTGATATACCGACCTATTGTGTGATCGTAGGTATACACTAAACCGTAGGTAGTATACAACTCTGCTGAACCCCCTGTTTCCTTCATTAACCCGTGATTTATAAATCGGAGAATCCATATTTGGTTGTGATTAGGTAAATAAAGTGAATTCAACAAGACCCCTGGAATTTTCCGTAACCTCCATCTGAGGCTATCTGGAACTCTTGACGCAAAGGGTCAAGGGGCCGTGGAGCAAACCACGTTAATAATCTGGCGCCCGAGATTTAAAACCGAACTAAGAGTCCTCAGAGCGCTTTTAAATTTCTTGTACCGACTGCGTCGCCTTATGAATAGGAGAACGGTTTGGCAAAGTATCGTTGAACAAGCTGGATACTTCACTATTATTTTATGAAGCCACACCCTCTCATTATTAGAATCTCTTCTTTTTCATTAACAACCATTTTAAAGAAGCAATTTACCTTGCAGAATTTTTCAAAACTCATCAAACAGTACTGTACTGTCAGTTTTATTTACTAATGTAAGTCAGGGATTCCCAAAGTGGTCGATATTGATCCCTTGGGTAGAGTACGACCATAAATATAAGAAGGTCATAAATCACCATCCACTTGAGTTATCACCAGGCGGTACCTGCCCAAGCCATTACATTTTGTTTTATGAAAATCGCTTGATTATAATTGAGAATTCATTTATATATAATATATGATAATCTAAGAAGAAATATTTGCCAACTATTTGTACAATAGGAATTTTTTGGGGCAATAATACCAGAGGGTACTATTTTAAGAATTTAGGTATTTCCGAGCTAAAAAATGTATAAGGTCAAATAAATTATTTTATCTTTTTAAATGAACATATGTTGTTGCTTCTAATAAAATAATAAAACAATTCAACACCCTGTATCTCATTAACGACAAGACTTATCACACATGTTTATAAGAACTTTTCGTCTTAAAATGGAATTAAGGAGCGGCCACTACAATATTTTAGATTACTTAGGAAACACCCTGTATATACAATTGCATTTTCTAATACTTATTTATCCTTAAATTTTACATAAACTACTTATTGTAACCCTACATATTTTACAATGATGTGACATTTGGTTACTACTGTCGCCAAGGCCTGTGACCAATGATGATTCGATATTCAGAGATGCCTTGGTCCCCCATTGGTTGCGAGCGGTACAATACATATTTCACGTGATTGTCAATTAGTACTAAAATCTGAACACACTTCCAATGTAGTAACTTTTTGTGGTGTGTTTGAGGTTTCCTAAAATGCTTCTGCTAGTTTAAAAACAAGGTATAGTAGACTATAATATTGTTAGAATGTCATACAGAAGACATTTTTGAAGCATTTTATTTGTATGTGTCTCTCATTGCATGTGGGATGTAATATTTGTTGCCCACCTAAAAGAGATTATAGACTACAGGGGTTTTGCATGCATTGGGGTTGGGGCCAACAATTAAAAAGGGAAGAAGAGAAAAAGGGTGTTTAGTACATTCACCGGGTTGTCTTTAAGGTTACATGTATTAATCATAAAAGTATGTCTTATCATTAAAAAAACAGAAAATAAAACGTGAAGTTTATTATAATCATTGTCCTGACGTGTTACGGAGTACATATTATTCCACATTTTATCGAGAATGTAATTTACTGCGAATGGGCTTTGAAAATTTGACAACAAATTTTTGGCAGTCATAATATTAAGTCAAAATATTATTGATTTTCTAGTTGTCGATTTTTTTCGTTAGTGTCAGAGAGGGACTAGAATTCAAAAAACTTAATTGTTCTTGAAAATCTTAGCTGGAACGCTACCGAAACGTTGAAGAAAAAATTGTGGTTTAATTTCCCAGAATAATTTACTTCCAAAAATCACAACCCAACACTTTGACAGCGCCAAAGATGACAAAATAAACTTTCTCCACGATCATCACAGAATTTGCCAATTCTGAAATCAAATTTGATTACAGAATGCGGGAATTCTCTCTCTTGAGATTGGAGAAATATTCTGCAACACCTCTGCCCCCATGCAATTTAAATGTATTTACATTCTCTCTCTTGTGATAGAATAATATTCTCACACTGGTTAGCAATAATAACATTAGCCTTGACGCAGTTGATTGTCATCGTAGTGGCAAAACTTGAGTAAGTGTCAAAATTATTGCTATCAAATTGAGTGTTTACCTAATATAATTGTGATTGAGTTCTGTAATAGAAATTATCTTTTGTTCATTTTCATTTAAAATCTTTGATCGTGGAGAAACTATGGTCTGTTACTCGGTTAGTATGAAAATTCGTGATGCTCGTGGTTCCTCACGCTCACCATCGGCTCGCGCTCGGAACTTTCCACTCGCATCGAATTTTCATTCTAACCTTGTTACAGAATATACTATTCTGTCATCCTTGACAGCGCTGAGTGGGCAAAGCACAAATAATTGCTGCTGAGTCTGATGCTCAATAGTTGAGGAGCAGCCTCTAGTCTGAACCCTACCGTTGAGCCCGTCTGAACGCCACCATTTTCTGGGCAATGATGTGTGAATGCTGGTCTGTCAATAAACTAGTGTCTAGCTAGCCAGTCTTGCAGCGTACATAGTATACGAGTTATGAGTAACAGTCGAATAATAATATCAAACTCACACATAATACAACCCCTGAACCAAATACCGTACAGTCACTTATTTGTGTCGTAAATAAGGTACCCGTAAAATTAAAGCAAATATTTTTAGTCCGGCTCGGACTTCTAGCCCAGAAGGGCTGCTTCAAGGACGGATTCATCGAACAGATCGGATCCACGTGATTCGCCTAAAATTAACCTGCTGACTGTTTTATGCTATGCTTGAACGCTATTAGAGTTACCGCCGCCAATCCCGCAAAGAGTGCCCTTTAAGATAATTTCTTTCATCTTATCTTTAGCGTGTATAAGATTTCAATTTGGCGTGTTAAGTATATCTTGTAAATCTCCACGTTTAGTTTCTTAGAATATAAAAGTTATGTACAGAGTGTCGAAAACTGTAAGAAGTAGAGAATCAAAGGTGCGCATAATTGAAAACAAGTGCTTTCTCGGATTTTTGTTTTTATTACTTTGTAGAGCCATTTAAATAGATCAAAAAACAGTTGACACTTCTTCATTGCCATGTTTTATTGTCTTTAACATCATGTCATCTACACATTCATTTGACGTTTCGTATTCCCACATTCACCATCAACTGAATTTTTTTCAAATCCGGACTAGGATTTTTCACAAATTTTTACAACTCACTTATTTGATTGTGGTTACCATAACCAGAGTTAGGACGATTTAAATAAACTGATTTTTTTAAATTTTAATCGTGATTTAAATCAAATTGAAAATTGCTGTCAGCTGAAGCAAATAACTCATCAGGAAATTCAAAAATATTCAACTACAAAGTAAAAAATTATGCTTTGGAAGATGAACCACTTAATTGCTCAGATTACCTCCCAGAAGTGCAGATTTAAATCCTTTGGATCACTTTCTTTGGGGGTATTCAAGAAATCGCCTATAAACATTTTAAAAAATAATTTAATACGAGATGAGACCTTATAAGATTCACTTAAAGTTGGGTGCCAAAAAATATGAGACCATATAAGATATTTATTCACTTCTCAGGGTTGACTTTATCAACGTGGATTCTTATGTACCTTGAATAAATTGCAGAGAATAGTCCAATCGGATAACATGATTTAGAGCTATTGTAATAATAATACCTTGTAAGTAAAGGCCATGAGCGCCACTATGAAAAGACCTACAAAGACTCTAGGTAGTAGCTATTTTAAAGTTTACTTAGTTAAAAATAAAAGACAATCTCAATAGTTACTAAGTCTAATGACAATCTGTGGGATGAGTAGCTATACAAAAAAAAACCTTGACTGCTTTTAGTTAGTGTTAGTTATGGTTAGTGTTGATTTAATACTAGAAAATATTACATGAGAACAATATAAATGCCGTTGGTGCAAAAAAAAATCACTATCTGCTCTTAAGCTACTTATCTGAAGTGATTGCTTATGGTTGGGGTCCCTCGATGGATGGTGGGTAACCTGTGGTTGATTGTCAGGTCAGATGAGCCTCTAGGTAAGCCTCTTTCTTAGCGATAGATTCAGAGAGACCAGTAAGCAGACAGCCTTCACACTTTCCTCTCCCAGGCTTAGCGCAAAAACGCTCGCGCTCTTGTCACATGTAAAAACTGGAAATGTCTACTATACCACTCTCCCGTTAATGTAAGAAACAATAATTACTGTTTCTGAGAGAGATACGAGCCACTCCACGTAGATATCTTGTCAATAATTTAAAAAATCGGGAAAGATGCTGCATTCAAGAAGTGTATATTTGAGCGTATATTTGCGGTTGTTAATACGTTGTGTTTTTCCTTCAGTGTTAAGTAAGTTTCAATGTTTTTTTTCCATATATCAATGTTTTTATTGCGTTTCCTATACAAAACGAATAGGTATTCAACTTCTTTCCAGTACGACAATGAAGATCGAAGAGTCAACTGATTTTTGATATCTTTTTAAATGGAATAAAAACAAAAGTTCGACTAATCACTTGTTTTCAATTATCTCAAAAGCAAAAGAATATGGGGGTCTATTCTCAAACGATGACATATTTTGTCGCATGCGAGATTTTTACATTTTAGAACAAAAATCGTAATTCGAACGCGACATGAAATATTTGACAGTAACTGATAGGATTATTTTAGGTTAGCGCGAGTTAGCCGTAACAGAAGCAAGTTTAAAAGGTTAGATTGTAGTGTATTGTTTGTTAGAGATTCGTTATTTTAGAATGGCAGCTTTATTAAAGCAATTGGAAATTTGGAAAATCAAGAAAATCATCAACGGCCTCGAGATAGAAGTAGAAGAATATTTGAAGATGCTTTCAGATTATTATCCGACAAGAAATGCATAAAAAGCGTCAAACAAATAACAATCCAATCCATAGATAAAGGATGCGTTAGGTTAGGTTGATTTAATAGATCCAATCTACCATGCAAATGCAAATATAACCTTCAAAAAACCAAAACCCACAACACATGTCACATTGGCATAGAACATATTTGAGAATCGTTAAATCGGTGTTGCCAGCTCATGCTATTCGACAAAATATGTCTCATGCTAATTGGAAGACGAAACCAATTGAGAATACCACAATTTCAAGTTGTGCGACAATTTTCATCGACAAATGTCGAATTCGACACATTTTGTTCGACATTCGAGAATAATAATTGTTCCCTTAAATGCGTAACTTTGCCACAATTCAACCGTTTCTCTATCACCGTTTACGAGATCCCAATGATACGCTTCGAATTTGGGACAAACTGTATCTTCTTGGATAATTCGATAAATGTTCAGATAATATTTCCAATTTGTTTTCATTTTAATTTGTGTATTTTCATATTATAACGTTAATTTTTTTACGAGGAGTTTTTAATTTTCCACCAATTGGTTTTCTTAGTTTCGTCTCGTTTTAAAGCTGGAGATGACTAATTTAATAATAATTGTACATCCCATGCCAGTAATAGTAGTCAAACAGTTTCGGCTCGTGGTAAAAGTTTTAAGGTGTTCTGTAATGTTTGAAAAAAAGTTTACCTTTCTCCTTTCTCCGCCTTCCGTGTTGAAATATTGGATTTCTGGAACGATTGTCAATTGCCACACAAGAAAAATAAGAGTCATACACTAAGCACTACTTCGCTAATAAAAAATTATTTCTTATAAGTTAAGTCTATTCGACATTATTTTCGGTTCGCAAAAAATAAGAGTCTCTAGGCACTTCTTTTCTAAAAAATTATTTCTTATAAATTAAGTCTATTCTACTACGTTCTTTTCGGTTCGCAAATGTTGTAATCACTTTGTCATTAAAATTGTCTATTTCGGAGATACATTTTTTTTCAATAGATAGCATGGAGAGAGCTGTTAAAAGATCTTCGGTCACTAAATTTCTAAGAAATCTTTTAATTCGTACCGTACCGTATGCCTCGTTGCGCTGGACTAAATGCAGCGATTTTAAGAGAGAAAATCACGCATGATCACGGCTTACTTTTAGATAGTCAAGGGGGAGAAGTGTGCAGCGCTGGTGTTTTAAAATGGTATGGCCCAGCTATATAAAATATCAACGATCGCACGAAATAGGTTCGTTATTCCACTGGTGGTTTTTATTTACGCTTGTTTGTTATTTTAGATGTGGCTTCAGTGTTCAGTGGCTTGTTTTTCTTATCATTATGACAATGCGAGTGCCTTACAAAATATATTATAAATTTTATATTTGATGAAAGGAAATATTTTAGTTAATTAGAAGATTTTTTTGAGAGCTCTGCCACTCTAGCCGAATTCCATTTCCTAAGATGGAGATCTCTAGTATTACATCTTTACAATCCAAAATAAAAAATATATAAATTCATGTTACGCTTTGCACGAAACTATAAAGATTGAATATAAAAATTGGAAGGAGAGATTCAATTATAAAATCCGGAAAGCAGGGATGTAGATACATTTTGTAATATTATAACGAGAATTTGATGCCTACAATTTATGTTAAAATCCATGTTACATTATCAAACTCGATAGCAGCTGCAAAAAGAATTTTCTTCACATTAAGGAGATACGTTCAACTTCGTATTACATAATCTATAAGAGTTCTAAAGATATTTTCATAATAAATTGATATCAAGAAATTTTAAAGCATTTCTTAAAATTTCATTTCAAATTTGAAGACAAAATGAAAGAAAACAGTGAAATCGAGGGTCTGCTTATCGAAGTTATACTTCTTAGATATTTTACTGTGGATACATACAGGGTGGCCGGACGAAAACGAAACAGAGCCATTATCAGGAACTGCGTTAACGTTTTAAAAAATCTCAGTGACCCGTCGATTTTTGATGAAAGAGGGACACTTTTTTCCGGTCTTTTTTACTTCGTTACTTTCACCCCCTATAGGGAGTAAGCGTCACCTTAAAATATTCAAATGGCATTAGGGATCGAGTAAGGTATCATTTTAAAGCCCTTTCAATTCTCTTTACAACAGTCTTCAAATTTAAAAATTCGGCTCAATACTTTTTAATAAATAACATTTTGAATTTTAAATTATTTTGTTGGAAACGTTCTCTTTGTAGATTATACTTTTGAGGTATAATAAAATCAAGGGGCCGTGGAGGCCATTCAATGCTACCACTTCTCCCAATCCAGTGCCGTGGAAAATGTTGTCTAAATACTGACGAACAATCAAAGCATAATGCTGTTGAAACATTAAATGATCTTCACTATACTATTGGTCATTTTCAATCATATCGGTCAAGGTAGGGTACGCATCTGAACTTTAATTCTTGCAGTAAATTTACCACTCTATATTTGTTTCTCCCACGTAACCATTTATTTGCCCATATTCTTTTTTGTCTTTTTTTCTTCTTCGAAATGTCTGATAATGCAACTGCCACTGCTACTCCATTTTTGTTTTTAATGTGAATTGAACTGAACCGGTGACTAAGCTGATGTTTCCTGAGTTCATCTCAACGTGAAGGGAACAGTTGAAACATGGATACAAATCTCAGATACATGTATCCCCGCCTGTCGCACTACACGTATCGATACCGATCTCAACGTGAATGGGGCCCTTTATTGTTCAGAAAATAAAGCGAAATGATATCTACCCTATTCGCAATTGAATAAACCATTGTTAAATATCCGGTTTCTGTAAACTTAGCCAGAATGTTTACAATGACAGTACCGCGCAGTCGGGAGCTTGACATCGCCCTTCTCCAACAAGAGATCGACATTAAGAAACGCTTGTAAGTTATCTTATAAAATAAATACCAAAACCTACAATCAAACACTTATTATTATTATCAAACACAAACATATAACATGGCGCAGTCAGTAAATTATGAAAAATAATATACCTGCATATATATATATATATATATATATATATATATATATATATTGATATGGAAAGTGGAATCATACAACACATAAACCAAACAAGGGTTATTTCAGTATAAAATATAAACAAATCACCTGACAAATATTTACAACCCAAACTTTAAACGGGAATCTTTATAACTTTTCTCTAATTTATTGAAATCCTATCACATAGTTTCAGAATTTTCAAAAGCTTTGCAAAAGTTTCTTGGCTCATCATAAATCTAAAAAGAAACAACCTGAAAATTAAAAATTATTAATTAGGTTATAAAATCTGACACTGGTAAAAATAGAAAACGTACATTTATGAAGATATCTAACAAAGTGTGAATCTAGATTTGTCAACTCGAACGGAAGAAAGGACATGACAACTGAAATTAAAACAGATGTCAAATAATTTTAAAACTTTTTAACTAAAAGATAAAAACAAGAATAAATTATTTGGAGACATTAAAAATAAACTTTCATATCAGAAAAAGATCAAATTATAAAACAATCAAGTCAAATAACAGAAATCAAAAATTATTAAATGAATTTGATTGGTCAGCAAATATAGAAAAACTTAAAAATAAAGAGACATATGGATGTTGAAAAGATATAAAAAAAATGGATACGTTGCTATTGATTAGAAACGGTTAGTTACGAAAAAATATAGAGAATTGAGAAGTATAAGCTTTTTCATGTTAAAAAATTGATTAAAAATTAGATTACGTTGTGTTAAGAGTGAAACTATAAAGTGAATTTGTGTTACTAACCTTCCTTGACAAGTTCCTGTTAAAAACAGAGGTTGAATAATCTCTGTAAATATTAAATTCCTCAAATAAACCATGAGTGAAAATTCCGAGAGGTAAACAAAACTGAAAATCTTCCCAAGCCGACCCCGAAGCCATATCGAAGCCACTTCTACGAGAGACTCCAAGGCCCAGAAAGATCTAAAACATAGAAAAGAAGTAATTATCCAATCTTCAAAAAGTAATACAAGATAAAAGGTATTTCATAAACTATAAGTTAAATCATCACACTTACGTGCGTGTGATTAAATCCAGAACTTAATATTTATTCATCTTCTTTACGATTACAATATCGTCCATTTTGTATATAAAATCTGTTAAAAACAGATGTTCTATTTTGTCTTTGGCTTTTATTGTCACATGTAATTTCAAATATTTATTGGATATAAGAACTTCATTTAGTGTGAACGTTGAGCGAAAGATCATTTAGATAAGTGTTTTGAATTGTTTCTTATGTATTTACTTATCAATTCTATATAAATACGCCGTTCATAAAAAAATAAATTAAATAATATTTCATAAATTTCTAATATAAAGAGTTTTCTTCCTATCAAGTTGGCAAAACTGCTTCACAGTTGGATAGTTCCTATTATTCAAGGTCAAGGACACAGGACCGGCCTGAGGGTATATTAAATAATTAAATAAAAAAAGAAACTAAATGAGCATTAGACCCATGAACCCAACCTGAGGTGAAGAGTCATCATAAAAGTGAGTGAGTGATGTATGATATCACTAAAATTTAAATAAAAATTCACATTAATTGGCGCCCAAATAAATATATTACAATAAAAAAATTAAAATACATATACCAACACTTTAAATTATAAATTCATATCAATATATATATATATATATATATATAAAAGTTATTCTATGAACTATATAGAATCGAAGTGAGGTTAGGAGCCACGTGTTGGGGATGGAATTTTTAAAGCAGCCCTCGCCAATGCTACTGAGAGGGACCTCAGTGCTAACTGGAAAAAATGTAAGAATAATTTTCAATTATTCAGGGTGGCGACAGGATGCAGTTCAAGAGATGCCGAAGTTCAAGCAGCAACTGTCTTAGTATGTGTAGGAGAAGCAATATTAGAACAGCACGAGACCAATCTCCAGTTAACAGAGGATGATAAGAAGGACAACAAATTTGATACACTATTCAATGCCAAAAGCCATCTGAGTGTAGAAACACATAAATTCAAGGACCTGGAGAAGGTACATCATAATTATTCGGTGTATTACGTAGTTCCATTAGAGTCATGTACATATATTTTTCATATTTTAGAGCCTTTTTTAGAGCATTTTTAAATGTTTGCACATGCCAGAAAAATTAATGGAATATTATTATTATTACAAATTAACAAAAACAATGCTAAAGAAAAGTTGTACAAATAGACAAATACAGATCAATATCCTATTTGGTCAGAAAACGTGATAGTGACAATGTTTCAGTTAGGAATAGGAAGTTTCTGAGAAAATTTGATATAGACAACGTCTATGTTCAATGAACTCTTAGATAGTTATTTAACCTATATCAATCGGCAGAATCTTCACAGGAACCTCCTACCATAGATAATAGTAGGTCGATTAACGAAAATTCTATAACCGAATCAACTCGAGTTTCGAGCAACACAAACGTGGAAAGTGGAATTGGCGAAAACCCGTCTAACGTACGAATTCCCGACAAATAAAAACACCGACCTACTTGAGAGACTATATTAGGTATTAGGATTATTTTAAATTCGTTTGACCATTATTAAAATGTATTTTATAATTTATTTAAAGAAAGGAGATGTTATATATCCGGTTTCTGTAAACTTAGCCAGAATGTTTAAAAAGACAGTACCGCGCTGTCAGGAGCTTGACATCGCCCTTCTCCAACAGGAGTTCGATACTAAGAAAAGCTTGTAAGTTATCTTATAAAATAAATACCAAAACCTACAATCAAACACTTATTATTATTATCAAACACAAACATATAACAACCATGGTATTTAATTTTGAAAAACACAATCAAACTAAACTTCGCTTCGATTACAAAAACATTGCAAAGCAATAAAATCAACATTTAAAGCATTTACGTACTCAACGACTCATGTGTTATTTTGACAAAAATAAAAAAAATCCAATTTTAAAAACCCTTATTAAAAACTAAACAAGAAAATAATTTAAAAATATTAGGCCGAATTTTAAAATTTAAAGACTGTTGCAAAGAAAATTAAAAGGGCTTTAAAATGATACCTTACTCGACCATTAATGCCATTTAAATATTTTGAGGTGGTGCTCAAAGGTGATGTGAAAGTAGCGAAGTCAAATATACCGGAAAAAAGTGTGCCCCTTCGATCAAAAATCGACTGGTCTCTGCGTTTTTTTTAAACGTTCACGCAGTTCCTGATAATGGCCCTGTTTCGTTTTCGTCCTGCCACCCTGTATGTATAAAAAATATGGTATTAAATAAACTTTGTTATGATTTATGAATGAAAAGAGTTTACATGGAAATCAATAATTCATTGTGTCAGGAAAGTCGAAGGAGATTGTCAAAAATAATTGGCACAACAAACTGTCCTCTGTACTAACGAGGAGTTTGACCACCATTTTTTATTTAGTTTGTTAACAGTGTTCCATTGTGTAAGTTCATTTCAAGTTTGTTTTGCGATTTTTAAAATGGATAATGAATGTTTCACATTTTGCATTGCAAAAGCGCTGAAAATGTTACAGAAGACCTACTTATTTTATCAAAATGAGTGGTAAAATGCTTTAAATAGTGGTCGAGATGTGGTGGAAGATTTACATTTGACAATACTTGTAAAAGGGAAGCACTCTAACGTTATAATGCATCAAGCTCTTAAAACGATGGAGAAATGGTATTGAAAGCAAAGCCAAAAACTGCGCTCATTCCTTTCACCAGGAAAATGAAGCTGTGTCGAACCAGGAGGTTAAGTATACGAGTAAAATTCTGGATGCTAAGCTAACCTTGGAATTTACACTTGCTGAATTAAACGAACAAAGGAAAAATGGCCCTAATGGCCTGCCAAACACATGGGGACTAATTTCACAGTTCGTATACTGGCAGTAAACAACTGTAGTTACACTTATGGTTACATATGGAGCCAGTCTCTTTACATAAACGGTACAACCAAGAGCACATAAAGCATAAAGGCTGAGGTGCCGAGAAAGTCTCTGACTGGACGTACCGTATCATAATGTCACGTCGGCGATAAAGTAGTCTTCGAGGCCACGAAAGGGGAGAGAAAATTTCAAGAACTACTCGAGTTTTAGTTCCTAGTTAATACCTAAAGTGTTCACTTAAATAAATCTGTTTGCATCTAGTGTGAATTGTGGTGCATTGTTTAATAAAATATCAGGAGTTAAATAGGTGAGTCTATCTCACAGAGTAATCCAGTTCTGCCTATTATTTTATATTGGATTTTAAAAGTTATTGTATCACATAGAGTATATATATTTACTAATCATTTTTAATAATTACTTTGTTTAAAGTTCTTTGATATTCAATAATATTAAGAACATTAATTTGTTGTTGCATTTTCTATTCATCCAATCCTACTGTACTAAGGAGAGTTTGTGCCACTTACAGTTTAACTCACAAACCTATACTGTATTGTGGAGAGTTTGCGCCACTTGCGGTTTGTCCATTTCTGATATAGGGTGACTTCTCCCGTCACTCATATCTCCTTCCACCCCCTGTATTGTGGAGAGTTTGAGCCACTTGCAGTGTATTATCATTTTGCTGTACTGTAGAGAGTTTGTGCCACTTGCAGTGTATTATCATTTTGCTGAATTGTGAAGAGTTTGTGCCACTTGCAGTGTATTATTATTTTGCTGTACTGTGCGCCACTTACAGTTGTTATAATATTGTTTGTGGAGAGTTTGTGCCACACATTCCTTACATGCACTGGGGAGAGTTTGCGCCCCTTGCACCTTTCCTAATAACCCTAAATATTTACAATTAGGCATTTATTTTTGATCAACCAAAATTAAAGTACTGATATGCATAATCACAATTCAAACACACTAGAGGCACCTTGTATATTATTAATAATTTCATTAATTTTGGGGATTTCAACTATACTGATCGTTAGTTGAATAATTAATCATTATTTATGGCAAATTGAATACTCAGACTGTTTTTCTATCTAATTCCAGGTACGTCATCTCGGTTGTTCAACCTACTCGAACCATTTAGAATTGACTTATTATCTATATTCTAAACAATATAATGTAAGTACACAGTAAGTAATTAAAAGTTGAATTCTAATTAAATATACCAATCTTTACAAATCACTCATTCTCCTCAAGTCAAGTTTTTCCCTCCTTACATGTATTGATGTAAATAATATAAGTATGTATATTTACGGTCATAGTTCATGTACTACTCACTTTGCTCCTTTTCGTTTTATTTCAATTTCATATGTTATTATTTGAGAAATCTTACTTTGATATCTTCCACTATTTTGCAGATACCCTGTATAGTTCAAAATATTTTTAAAATGTGGCCATTATTAAACTACATATTTTTTATTTGATAAAATCTGTGATTTTTTTCACAAAATAAATTTATGTTTTAGTATTTAAATTTTACCGACTACGAATCTGTTACTGTTTACTGTACAATGAGGGATTTATAAACTTATCTCAGATGTCGCGTCAACGAAATATTGTGAAATATTCTTCACCTAACCATGATTAGGGATAAACAAGGACTATCTATCCTTTAAAATTATGAATAAAATAAGTGCTTTAAAAAAATATACTTGTCCCCGCTGACCTCCATAAAATGAAACAATCTTTCTTAGATTTGAAAATACCTCCGGTGTCACAATTGTCTGTTGCAACTCTGCGAGATCTGCAGGCGAAGTGGCGATATTTTTCATTTTAGCTGTTCTCACAAAAACAGATTTGGCGATCTGGCCTTTGGAAAATGTTTGTTCAATAACTTTCTTACACGTCTATCATAATGTGGGGGGATCTGAAATGTTGAAAAGTTAGTTGACCTTTCAAAAGATTATTATCATGTTGCAATGTGTCAGTAATCTTCTTCTAACAAATTCAAATAGGTTATTCGATTGAGATTTCCGTCAATAATGTGATTCCCTAAAATGCCTACCTATACATTCAATTTCGGAGGTGTTTGTGTATGTGTCTTTATGTATAAATGAGAATTACTCTCACTCCAATAACGACAGTTATGTCTATTAACTCCACCATTTAACATAAAGGTATTCTCGTCAGACAAAAACATGTGAGTTGTTTTTCAATGTCACTAAAGTTTTCACATAATTGATGCCGGCGAGCAAGATTACTTTTGTTCAATATTATTTTATATGTGTGAAATTTATGGGATTATACAATTCGATTAACACCAGATGCTCGAAATAGTTGTCTGATAGACTGTCGATTGTTCATTTGTGAATAACCCAATAGCGCCACTTCACCTACTTCATTCCACACTGGACGTTCTACTTCGTGCTTTCAGTTTTTAACGTCACCTGTGGCTTCAAATTTGTCTATTAATTCCTTAATTTATTGGTGACTTACGTTTATTTCCGGGTGGTTGGAATTAAATCTTCTTGCCGGAGCCTTAGCAGATTAAATATTTCCATAGTATAGCTTAATGATTTCTGTTCTTTCGTCAGTAGAATATATCATTTTCGTAAGCGTTGACAATAATTATTCTGTCTGATTAACCAATCGTTGACAATTCTTAAATCATCAAAAGCAAACTTGATATTGGCATATCTTCTGTATGCTTCTTGTGGTGTATTAATTATTCTTTTTGTTAATTACTTTGGTCTTGCCTATCACCGATTTTATCAAATATTTACATGGAACATTTTGAAGCCCAAATAGTAAATAATCAAAAATTTAAACCAATTGTCTGGTGGAGATATGTAGACGACATTTTCGAAATATGGCATTATAACTTAGTATCCCTGAATGATTTTTTAACAAATATAAATGAAAAAGAAGAATATATAAAATTTGAAATTTAAATTGAAAATGCCAATTTTTTGCCATTTTTAGATGTTCTTATCAATAAAAAATCTACAGGGTATGAAACAAGTGTTTACCGTAAACCAACACACACTAATAGGTATTTGAATTTTGAATCCAATCATTCTATGAGAGTAAAAAGAGGGATAGTAAAATTTTTATACGATAGGACCAAAATTATTTTTTCTAATGATAATGAATTCATAAAGGAGAAAACTTCACTAAAGTCAGTTTTAAATAACAATAATCACTCGGCAGAATTTATAAACAAAGAAATTAGGAATAGAGAGAATGGCTCATTGTTAATACCCAATAATAATAATTCAACTAACATATTTTTTGAAAACTTAACAATACCGTATGTTAAAGGTTTATCAGAAATAATTAAGAAAATTGGTTGTCAATTCAATATTCGAACTAGCTTTAAAGCTAACAATACGTTGAGATCTATACTAACGAAAACTAAACCAAAAAATGAAAAACAGTTTTCAAAAAACTGCATTATATCAGTTATCCTGTGAATGCGACAAATTTTATTTAGGTGAAACATCTAGACCAGGGGTTTCAAACCGGTGGTACGCGGGAACGTTTCAGGTGGTACGCGTGAGTGACGTGAGCCGACATTTTTGATAAACTCAACACACTGAATTTCAGGGACCAAACTCAACAGACTTCACTGCCAGTGGCAAAATAAACTCCTCCAAGAGAAAGTTGGTCCTGTTTTGTTCAGAAATACAGGAGGAGAATCTGCATTCCCCTCTCATCATTTTTTTAAGAAAATGAAGTATCTCCAGATATCATTGTTCACTTGGAAGGCCTTCAAAAAAAGCTTTAAGAAGTATTTCTCTGAAGATTATTCAAAAGTGGACTGGATCAGAAATCCTTCTTCGGGAACCTCACCAAATGAATTGGAACTAAAAGAAACTTTTATCGATCTTTTATAGAAGATAATTCCATGAAAGATTATTCTGGATCGAATGTAAAACCGAGTACCCTTTGATCTTCCGGCAAGCTCTGCTATTTTTGATGCCATTTGTTACGAGTTACTCGTTGAAACGTTATCTTTGCCGATAACAAAAATACAATTTCAAATAGACGTCAAAAAATAATAGTTCAATAATATTAAACGCTTTACAAAATTAGATATCGCACTCTTAACATTTTCTTTACTAAGGCTAATGTATTGGTGTGGTATCAACGTAATCTCTAGTCCAGGATTATGCTCTCAGAGCTTCTGGACGAATAGCATCTACCTTGTGCTAATGAGGCGCAAAAACGCCGAAACCGGTCCACAAGTGATGTTATTCCTTCTAATCGCAAATCAGAATGGTTGGTTCTACCTTGCAGATATACCAACCCCGTTTACTTGAAAAGTGTAATTGAATGTCTGACGGAGCATATAGCCCGAGAAGTAGTTGTTGCTTCTTAGTGGACGGTCTGCTCTTTGAAAATTAATTTTTCTAATTTTGTAAAGCGTTTAATAGTATTGAACTATTATTTTTTGACGTCTATAGATCACGCTTTACTTATATGACAATTATTTACAGGTAACTGTAATTAAGTAAATACAATTTCAAATATAATATTTTGGTGGAATAGACAAGTCTATTCTGATGCGAAATTATTTGAAAATTATTCAAATATTTTCTTTTGATGGAATATACAAGTCTATTCGGGCCAAAAATCTATAATTATAGTTCCGGAAATTAACTTCAGCGCGAAATTTTTAAAAAAGTCAAACGTATATAAATAGGAATGGAGATGTATCCGATTGTCTTTCTAACAAATACCTCGAAAGAGAGTAGATGAAAATTTGTGACTGTCAAGTATCTCCTAATATTCAACTTTCTTTAAAAATATGGGTGTACAAAGTACCTAAGCTACACTAGGAGTACTGGTATGTTTTAAAATATCATTTTAATTGAGTAGCGTTTTAGATGTTTGGTTCCTGGGAGACCAATTTTTCTTTACCGTTCCTGCGCACATAGGTACATTCCTGAGTTCTGCAATCAATGTGACTGATTCAAATAGATAAGCAAGTTTTAACAGTAGCTTGTTCCTGCACGTAAAGTAACTTGAAAGTTACTAGTACCTAGAGAAACGTTCCGGAAGACACATCTCACAGAAAGGAGGTTTCCATCTTCAGTTCCTGTAAAATTCACTTATAAGGAAAGTGAATTGTAATTTTTTTTTGAGTTAAATTATTAATTTTAAGTACTAGCACCTCTTTGCACCCTGTAAATTGTAAAAGTAATTTTTTCATTATTTATATTTTTTGATCTAGTAAGTTTTATTTAAGTCACAGATCTTATAAAAAAATTTTAGTGTAACTTCAAAAGCAGATGAAGATAGTTAAAGGTTAGCTGATTTTTTGATTATTTGAGTTTTTTCTAATTTTTTTTAAATAAATTTAGTGGCGCCCTTTTGTTAGCTAAAAATATCTTTATTTAACTTAATTCCGCAAGTAACAAAGCCCTCTGAACTGGCTTTGTTATCTTCAAATATAAAAGTCGGTTTGGTAAGAGCCTACAATATTTAAACATTCATTTTTTTTCCACGCCCAACGCCGGGAGATTACTTTTTGTTTCATTATGAGAGAGTGAACTTTTGTACATAAAAAATAAACATAGAAGCTGAATAAGTGTTGAAGAGGACTTAAGAGTGAAGATAAATTCCATTACTCCTAATATTTTAATCACAAGCAAACAACAACAAGTTTCGCACCAAATACTATAAAACTATATTTTGTATGATGATTAATTCTATAAATAAACAAATATGTAACCATTAAATATGAAGTTTTCTCAGGAATTTAATTCAAAAAGCCTTTGAACACTTTTAGAAGGGTAAATATTATACCAACGTACACTAACTAACGACAAGTAAATTCACTTGCGTCGGAACGTTTGAAATTTTTGGTACATCGTTTCTCTGGCGCTGCTCTCCCCGTACACTTTCTCGATTTAAACTCACCAGAACTGAGCAGACGATAGGCGGGGTAAGAAAATTTTCGGTAACCGCTGAATCACGAAGTGAATTTACTTGTCGTTAGTTAGTGTACGGTGATTATACGTTTATTAAAATATTTAGGTCTGGTGGTACGCCAAAATTTCTCAAAAAGTGGTACGCAGGTACAAGAAGGTTGGGAACCCCTGATCCAGATCTAGATTAAATATCCGAATAAATGAACACAAAAAGTATATTAAAGATAGGGCGTTCTTCAAGTCAGGTATATGCAAACATGCTTGGGAATAGCAGCAACATATTCAATGGGATTCGGCGCACATGATATTGAAAGATTCCAATAGTAAAAGATGAAAAATCAAAGAAAGTGCTTTCATACAACCGATTGCGGATAAATGTGTAGCTGGTATTCCATCCGAATGTTGTCAAATTTGGTTACCAATGTTAGGAAGAGAAATTTCCAATAATTAATTACCCTCGTTATCAGGATAGTATCATAAGTTTTTATTCAGGTTTTCTTATGATTTATCATTGGAATTGTTGTTAACCAATACACAAAATCACCAAACTGATCTAGACATATTTTAAAACAAAAATAATTATATCACAAAAAAAGTAACACCAAACAACATTTCCGAAATAAGCAAAAAAGCGCTATCCTTAATAAAACCGTTCCTGGAGCGTGCACTTCACTGGATCCCATTCCTAGTAGACTATAATATTGTTGGAATGTCATACAAAAAATATTTTTTTCACTACTAGCCTCTAAACCTAACTTTATTGACTTTTGTTGAGGTAGTAAAGTTGTTCATTATTAACCATGGTAGCAAAATACAGCGCCTACTTGATTATAACTAAATTTCAATCCATTTAATAGAATGTGAGGTTAACTTGTGCACAGCTGTCATGTCATGTGAAACTAATATTTAAAAAATAAAATGCCAGTAATGAAGTAGTGAAAAAAATGCTATATGAGCCACGGTAGAAAAGTGTATTAATGTCTCGGATCCATTAAAGACCTCGAAGCTTCGCTTCTCGGTCTTTAATGGACCTCGACAATAATACCTCACTTTTCTATCTTGGCGCATAATTACTATTATTCCACATTTTATCAAGGATATGATCTACTGTGGATGGACCAAAAATTTGACAACAAATTTTTTGCAGTCTTAAATATTTTTGATTGTCTATAGTCTATTTCAGAAAGGTATAGAGTAATAAAATGGGGAATTCCGTCCAGTTCGGCTCAATTTCGGTGTCGACCATAGGCGTAGGTCTTGAAATAGATGACAGTTCCTCAGATGACGAAGAATATTATGATTTTTTATAATTTAATTTCTGTATAATGTACTTTTTGTATAATGATCAATAGAAAATAAGGGTACCTAATACTATGTACATAATGCCTAATTTTTATTCTGTTAAAACGCCTTTGGCACACTATTTTCAGTGTTTGTGAATCGATAACAATGGGCTAAACCCATATATTGACCCCAACCCGGGTGGTACTACCTGCACTTGATAAAAATAAAGAATTTTACAATGAAATCAATGCCAAACTATGAAAGTGGCTTAAATAATCGTTGGGTCACTCTGTGCTCCCTTTGCATACCTAATGAGGTTTTATTACTCTATACCTTTCTGAAATAAACTATAGATGTCGAATTTTTTTGTTAGTATCAGATAGGGACCAGAATTTTAAAAACTTAATTGTTCTTGATAACGGTATCTGGAACGCTACCGAAACGTTGAATTGAAAAATATAAAAAGATTTTTGTTTAATTTTCCAAAATAATTAAGAAGAAGAATACCTATTGATATTGGCACTTAGAAGCTAAAAGTGATATTATTACAAAAACGATGTACATATTTTCAATTCATTGGCGTGGTAGATTGTAGACTCCGTTTCACGCAAGAAGAACCCACTTGAAATTCCAGTCGTATGCGCGAACTTGTCAAAACCAGCGTCATATTGTAAAATTGACATTCGACTTCATATCAGTAGCATAACGATTTCACATTTTGTATGTTAACACAAAATTAGAATAATGTGGATAATTTTTCCTTTGACACCAACAAGTTTTTTAGGAGGCATGGTTTTAGATCAAATGAAATACACAACACTCACAGATAAACTAGCTAAACGTCTTAAAATATTCAAAAATCAAAAATATTCGACAGTAAATGATTGTTTCAAACACAAACTCAAATGTTAATAATAAAATGGCTGTCGGCATGAAAATCGTTTATAACGCCAATGGCATGAAACGGTCATTACGAGGCGAAATAGACAAGACCGATTTTGGTTTCTGCGCAAGTCAGTTGGCAAACTTCACTTATGTGAAACAAAGTCTATCATTGTATGGAGGTCACCGGAGGTCATTTCCAACATTAAAATTGTTAATTTGATGAAATTTTATATTTTTTGTGTTATTACTAAAATTCCACAAATAAATTAGTTAAATCCAAAATATCTTCAAAGTTATTTCATACATTAAAAAAACTTACAATGTTGTGTGAAGAAATAAATTACCTTACAAATTATGTGTCACTCGACCACGCTTGTTATTTTAAAAAAACTGGGGGTTGATTTTAGATATGAATTTTGGATGAAAATTCGACCCCATCCCTATAAAATCTGACATATTTTTCTTACATTTTGAAGAATCTCTTGGTTTCCTAATTTATGAAGGAGGGTCAAGTTTTCGTTGGAATAACCTTTATAATTTTTATGGTTCACCTGGCACCGACATCAAAATTATAAAACAATAGATAATTACATAATAAACAATAATTTCCTTATTATATCAAACGAAACAACAAATAAGTATTAGATTGTTGTATAAAATATTTATTTTTTCCTTTTAAGTTATAATATGTGTTTTGTGAAGTCGAATTTTATTTGTTATTTATTCTCCTGACGGTTTTATGGATTTTTAGTAAAAAAATCAAACTAAATTACTCAAAAATATTCAATAAGCTTTATTATAAACCTCAAAGAGTTGTTTGATATGTTATCTATTATTAGTATTTTTTTTTAATTATTATTTGAATATTGAATTAACTATATTTGTTATGGGTCCAACAATTTTATTAGTTTTAATAAATTGGTTTTTTTATTTTTTTTTATATTAAATGTTATCAGAAAAGAATTTTTATCAAGCTAATAGAAAGCATACCTTATTATCTTTAACCTGACCACGTGTTTTAAAATTTTAATATCTATGATCTGTGTTGTGAGTTGCATACAGTTTAGTTTGAAGTGATTTAATGGTCTGTCTGAACGAAATGAAAGTTTCACTATTTAGATAAAATAAAATGCAATGGATCTCAATTAAACAATTAAATAATAATACTAGGAGTGCATTTATATGAAAAATTACATGAATATTGATTTCACTTCAACTAATAACGAAACTTAACCTAAAATAAAATGGTTCTTTCGATTTCGAGGTAAGTTATAATTTAGAATTCTATTAATGTTAAAGATTTTAATTTTTTTTATAGATGTACATCTGATTAAATTCTGATTCTGTTACTTTTATTGGTACCAATAAATATCACTAACCTTCCACTACATTCGGAGTACTGACTCGATGAAGGTTTTTCAATTTACAGGATTTCAATGTAGACTGGAATATTGAGAATTCAAATTCTCCTGAAACACAGCACCAACTCCACGTCTTCTTACAGGTATGTGCCTTTAACACTTTTTTAAATTTTGACTTTCACTTTCTTTCTTGACTTTTTAATGCACTAGACTCAGTTTTTTTTTACTTTTTAACTCTTTTACTTTAATTTTTGTACTTTTTTTCAATTCTCAAAAACTTCTCCTGCCCCTTTTTAACTCCCCAACTAACTTTTTTAATCTCAATAATCCCCGTTGCTAAGTGAATTTTTTTCTTATCACTTGATTTTTTTATTTTTAAATTTCTTATTTAATGTCTCTTATATTCCTTAATATCTGTCTTTTCACTAATATATTTCTTCTTACCCTAGACTATTAATTGTCCTAAATAAACTCAGTATAATTTTTATTATTATGAACCTTTTTTTAAAACTCTATAATAATCTTCCAATCACAACACAGCATTATTTATTTTCAAACAACAACTTCTGATATTAAAATTCTTTGATTCTGGCTTTTCAAAGCATGACAAATATTCATTGATGTTGATGTCATCTTGACAGTGACAAATCAGCTATAATTTAGGTTATAATTCTGTCAAATTATATTTTCAAATGTTCATGATAAAATATTGTTTTCTAATAATTTGATTTCAGGTGTAGGTTATACATTTCTGGGATCAAACAATATTTTTCCTATTCAAGATAACTTAAATGAAGAATTATGAAATCAATTTGTTTGTTATTTCATTAATTGTATAAAGAATTATTAGATTTTTATCAAAATTATTTATGAATTCCTATAAATAATGATATTTTATAAAGATTTAATTTTTGCATTCGGTTTTATTGTAAGCTTTTTAAGAATAAACACAGTTGATTCAAGTCTCATTATCATTGACTGGTATTTCCCCACTATATTCTTTCTCAATTTTCCTATTTTTGTTATTATTCTTAATTTAATGATTTGATACCATTTCACTATATACCCATCGGAATGCTGCTTGTGCATATTAACAAACTTTAAATTAGAGCTAATAAGTTATATAAATAACCAATGCATCAAGGTTCGCTAATAATAATGAATTACTTGTTTTATTTTCACGTATTTTATTTTGTAACATTGTGTCGAATATGTCGAAAATAAATTGTATATTTGAATAAAGAGACAATACGGGTGTTATTTAATACAGTCGAAAACGAAACCAGAACAAAACTACCTACTAATTACCAAAAAGTAGAACTACGACTTGTTAAGGCATCCATTACAGCGTAGTTGGTCTACTGTTTAACCGGTTAGTTTTTGTCGATAGTGATCATTAAAGTACTGACACAACAAAATAAGTGAAATTCACTATTGACTCATTCTATTAACGCTGCTATGTTAAATGGTACCGGTACTAAATGTTTTCGTTAGACGATACGTCATAAAAAGAAATAGGGACTGAATGTCCCCAAGTAAAACTATACTGAGACTACCTGTCGGGAGTCGCGGTAAAAGATTTCACAAATCTCGGTATTGGAAGCTGAAAAATACACCCCCTTTTGCAAAGGCTTTTACTGAAACTATGAATTCCACTATACTTTCTTTTTTTTTGTTATTTAACGTTGGTCTATTTTTGCGACAGAGGCTAATCACCGACGTAGGGAGCACACTACCCCTAACCGGAAATTTTGCCAAATCCACTAGTGTTCCAAACATTGTTGGGGATATTCATCGAGCTCAACATTGATGGACTCGGGACCTTGGTTTTACGTCTCATCCGAAAGACGGCATATCTACATTATACCTTGTGTTCATTGGTATAATACTTGCGAGCTGTGATATGCACTCACCCTAGTACTCTAAAGTGCACCCTAGTAGTCTAAAGTGTTTCTTCTACGGGCTCTACGACGGTGTTTCCCCAGTGGTTACTTATCCAAGTACTAACTGCGTTCGACACTGATTCACCGTAATTATCGCATCAGAGGCGTTCCACTACAGTGCTAGGTCGGAGAGTATTGGGCTAATTAATGTGAACATCGGAAATTTTTTTTATTATTTCAACTTGGTAATACTGCTGTGACAATTCTGACAAGTGTTTGTTGAAATAATCCATTATCTATATCATTCCGCATTAGAACCCGTTTTTTTTAAACAAATTTTTTTGTGTTTACTTTATTTGGTAGGTATTAAGAAATAGAAGTTTTCAAGAAAAAAAATTAATTTCTTTTCATTTCATAAGAAACAACGCGTTGCAAAAACGCAACGCCAATCCTTAGGAGTATCAAATTATTGTTAACTAAGCAAAATGTTGAAAATCTACTAGGAAAGTCAACATTACATTTTTTGCACATTCCAACGTTACATTTTATACATTATGTTCGTGTAATAGATGTACACATTGCACTGGACGTAATAGTGGCATATCTGAAAATTTTAATGTTTTGGATTAAACTACAAAAATTACTTTCTTTTAAACCTCTACTTCACCGAATTCAACTTGGCCTTTTTTATTCCTAAATTTCAAAAATATGTTTCCTATGAATGCTAATACGGAAGAAAAGAAAGAAATGGAAGATGATTACTTGTCCCATCATCAAGAAAAAAGTTTAAGTAGGCAATAAAAACAAGTCGATAAGGATAAAATTATCGATTTTGTTTTGACTTAGAAGCTACGTTACCGCTTCCAAAAGGAGACGTTTCGACGTTTTATTACAAGTCAAAACTCAATGTACAATTTTATTGTCTGCGACCTTGCTAGTAAGGGATATGGCCATGTTTACTGTTTCATGTGACACGAAGGACAGGGTAAAAGGAGCCACAATGAAATAGGGTCATGCCTTTTAGAATATCTAAAACAAAAATGTGACGAATACGAAGGGAATTACTTGGAAATTATTTTTTATTCTGATAATTGTTCTGGGAGACAAAAGAACAAATTCGTATTGTCAGCTTAGTTTTACGCTACTGCCTATTACAGTAAAATAAAGTCAATAACCCATAAGTATCTGGTGACTGGACACACTCAGAACGAAGGGGACAATGTCCACTCCACTCCACGTTACGATGGTGCAAACCGCAAAGAAACAAGGAGAACCTTACAAAGTGATGGAATTAAGTTATGATGACTTTTATGACATTAAGAATTTGTCTTTGTAGACCTCTTTCAACTTTTTTAAGGACTCATCGGGTGACCCTGTAAGATTTAGTGAGGGATGTATATTTAAAGTTGAAAGAGACATCCAGGACCAGTTCCAGTAAAGAACGTCTTTTACCGATACTGAGTATAAGTCTATAAACATCAGACCAAGACAGAATACGCGAACAAACAATATAAGAACATTTGAAAATTTAAGCTTAGAATGTGCATACAAAGAACCCTTAGAAATACCTAAACGGAAGTACGAAGATTTAATGTATTTGCTCCGTACCAATGCAATGAAAAAGTGCCATGCACATTTTTATGAAAGTCTTAAAGCAACAAAATATTGTCTTATGGGGTAAAGCAATATATAACTAATCCTACCCGTATTACTGATACTAGTAAAACTTTGGTAGATTATGTGCTTTGTAATCACAATAATATAAGAGCTTGTGTGCACGATTGTTTAAAAATAACCAATCATTCTGTGATATCAGTATCTTTTTCCAATAATAATAAAAATCATTTTCTATAGTCAGCCACGTGGCTGTCCTAAGGAATTCAACCAATTTTAGAATCCAATTCCCAGCCACCATTAATAGTTATTGAAAAAAACCTAGTTTAACAGAAATATTGTAACGTTTATTCTAATTTATATTTACAATTAATTTATATTTACAGATTTATATGTAATTCAGTCCTTATTTAATAATTTATGTAATACACTAAACACACTAATTATAATTTATATGAGAGTCACTTAATGAACACTTTATCGAGGCGCGATTACTTTTCTTCGGTATCAACACTGACTGATTGACTAATTGCCTGCAGCGATGCTCGTGGCCTATTTATACTCGCGCGCCGTAATTCTAGAAACCTTTCGACGTTCTGGCGGGTGCACTGGATATTCTCGATGTTTCGTATTCTGGATGCTTCTCGAAAATTGGGCGGAGGAGCCATAGTCGTCTCATACGGGGATTTCACTGGGGGCACTAAGTGAGCATATTAATGCAGTAGCTCGCGTAACAATATCAAAGTTTAGAAATCTAAGTAGTCAAAAACTAGATGAGATCAGAAGAAGTCTTATTATGTGTCATTTTAATTTAGATTATGTTGATATTGATGCCATTTATCAGAAAATTTAGATCAATTGTGAAAATATAATAAATAACATAACATCAATTGTAACATGCCATTTTAAATCAAAATTACCTTGGTTTGATTTTGAGGTATACGATCAAATTAAACAACGTGATAGGGCTTATAAAGATTTTAAAAAATGTATTGATGGTAATGAAAAACAACATAAATGGCAAGTTTATAAGCGACATAGAAATGTGGTAGTAGATATGTTAAAGTTAAAAAAGGAGCAGTATTATTTTATTAAAATAGAAAAACTATTAGAAATCGCTGTCTATGGACAATTATTGGACCACATTACGAAAAATAATATTTTAATTAATAATCAGTCAGGTTTTCGAAAAAAATTCTCTTGTGAATCAGCGTTACAAGTTACACTTTGCCATATAAAAAGTAATTTGGATAAAAATAAATTCATAATAGCTGTATTTCTCGACTTACAAAGAGCCTTTGAGACAATAGACAGAGAAATATTAATTTCTAAACTTAAACAATATGGTATGGGGAGTACAGTGATTGAGTGGCTCGAAAATTATTTAGAACATCGTAAACAGAGAGTGCGTTTTAAAGATCAGGTATCATCTGAAATGGATGGTAATACAGGGATTCCGCAAGGTAGTGTATTGGGCCCACTTCTATTTATTTTGTATATTAACGATATTGACCTATTTGTAATGTGTGAATTCATTAACCGATGATACTTAAATCTGCTGTAGAGATGGAAATTTGGATGTAGCTATTCAGAAAATGAATGTTATTCTAGTTAAGGTTAATAAATAATTGAAAATAAACAAATTAAAATTGAATGTTAAAAAAACAAATGCAATGATCTTCACTACAAAATATAAATATAGCGTACTTGATATTAAAAGCATAGATTTAAATATTAATAATGAGAAAATTCAAATTGTTACATCGCTTAAGTATTTGGGGTTTCACCTCGACAATATTTTAAGTTTTGATAGTCATTTTGAATACATCCATAAAAAATATCTAAAAAGCTGTACTTCTTTAGCAGAATATCTCAAAACTTGTCAATGCAGACCAAAATCACGGTGTACAACACTATTATTCAACCTCATTTTGACTACTGTTCATCAATTTTATTTTTATTCAATTTTAACAAACTGAACGCTTTGCAAAAATTGCAAAATCGCGGAATGAGAATAATTCTTAAAACTAATCGCCTCACTCCAATTAGAATAATGTTAAATTCCCTAAATTGGTTTTCTGTTGAAAATAGTGTAAGAGATAAAAAAATTTATATATATAATAAATAAAATAAATAAATGTAAATAAATAAATGTTGTAACCAAGGGCGATGCTATTATTATTATTATTACGTTTAATTAATGTCAGGAAGTATTTAAAAGTTGTTGCAATAAAACATTTACTAATTTTAATTTACTCGGTATAATTGAGACCAAAAAAATAGTACAATATAAATGTAAATCAAATATTAATAATATAAAATTAAATTAAATACTTAAATGATAGGCCAAAGGCAGATATGAGATGTCGTACCTGAAATTAAAAAGAGATACGGATGAGCAATCAAGTTTACCAACAGTATTTCTATATTAAAGAAAGTAATCAAAATTTTACATTGGTAACTAAATGAAATTATTATCTTTCCTAGTCATCTTTAACTAGCAAACAACATTAATAAAGTTGATTCATGTCAAGAACTTAATGGTTTCATTTCCATTGTAAAGAACTGACCAAATATTAATTCTCCAATCCGTCGACACTGACCGCAGTGTCCACTATCGATCGATAAAAACAGGGCAATCACACTGACTACAGCAACAGGAATAATAAACAATCATTCTTGTGCTATAGCAGTGACAAAACTAGCTCACTGACCGCAATGTCACTAGTCCGTACAAACCACAGTACGACCCCTGGAAAACTAACCACAGTAATCCAAACATAAACGCATACACTGACCGCAATGTACTACGCCGGAACAAACAATATAATATTACTAATCACTTTATTTTTCATTACACCTCGTAGGCAAAACAAAATATACAATAAGTACATTCTCAAATACATTTTAATCAAGCAATACAACCCTGTAAATTTTAGAAATAAGATTGTCTAAATCATAGTTAATCGAATTGACTATAAAATATTGATTGATAATAATAATTTATTTATTTAAAGAAATAACTTCATTGTGAAATAAAACAAATGCTAATGGATAAAACTTAATTACTCAGTGAGAAAACTCACCCTAATCAGCAAACAGCCACAACACACAGAAATTGCACTTAGTCAATAAGTTTAAATTATAAGAATAACAACTAATTTCAACTTCACACAGCAAAGATTTTTAGTAAAATGTTCTTTTTCTTATGCCTGTCTTTGAGATTCTACCAAAGCTGGCTTAGGTAATTCGATATCTTCGTATTTTTAATGTTGTTAACATAAATACAAACTGCGACCATTTAGGAATGTGCACATGTCAAGAGTGCTGAGTGCTAAAGGGGCTGAATGTTTCGAATTTTAAAATTTTATAGATTTTATATAGGGAGGTAAAAAAAATATTCTTAAAATAGAGTGTTCTATTTCACTATGATTTTGGTTTTTAAAGTTGTAAATGGTTTATCACCTGAATATTTTCAGGAATTCGTTTCTTTCAACAAAAATATTCATTCATATACCACCAGAGGTTTAAATGACATATATCTAGCTAGAACTATTTATAAAAGCACAATGAACTCTGTGTTTTTTAAAGGCTTCTTCAAGTTTAACCAATTACCTGTATCTATAAAAAAATGTACCACTCTTAATAGCTTTAAAGTGTTACTTAAACAACACATCAATAATTTATAGTTTATGTTGTTGCCTAAATTTATTAATAGAACAAAACATTGCTGCATTATAATACTCTTTGATTGCAGAAATATTTATTTTAATACAATAACTCGTTTTAATGGTCAGTCTATCTTTTACTCCGTTAAACTCCATATTTTTTCATACCTACTCTTCTTATTTTCAATTTAATCAAAATATCAATACTGGCACATTTGAATCATATTTTCTCTGATTACTTTTCAACAAAAACATATCCGAGTAAAAATAATAAGAAACATTCAAAAAAAGATTGAACCAGAAGAATTGCTTAATCATGACTAAAACGTCAAAGTTCTATTTTCAACTATTTTCAACCTCAATTATCTTGGAATCTTTAAATTGGCAATGTGTCATTGTTGCATCCAGTGAGCGACATGTCTCCAGCACACCGCCATCGTTTGTTATTTGCAATAGAGTCTAAAATGTGACTTGCATTGTCATCACGAATATCGTCACTAACTTTTGATGAGAAACGACTTGACGCACTCGATGATGGACGAATACCTTGACGCGGAAGAGTTTGATAGTTGGTAAGGTAACTTTTGACAATTTCTCTTCTGAACTGCAATAAAGTTAATTTGTTACCTGCGTCTAGCAGCCAAGTCAATAAATTCCACCACCATTTTTTTCCTCTAATGCTGATCCGATGCCTTGAGGTATTTTCATTCATTAGATCTGTACCTCCCATTGATGAGTTATATTTGGCAATAGCTAACGGTACTTGTATTTGGATATTTCTTTTCTCAACTTGAGAAAACCTTTTTACATGATTCAACGGATTTGCACCATACTCTGTTGATGACTATTATCATTCCATCTGATTAGTATTGTTCCGTAAATCCTATCCACAGTTGTTGCATATTCTCCTCTGGGTTGTTTTTGTAGTGTTTGCTTTTGTGGAAGAGGAAAGCCACGCGGTATAAGATTTTCTCGAATAGTGCCTGTTGCCAAGACTTTTCTTATAATGCAATAAATGCAAACTTATAAATAAATTATCAATGAAAAAGTTATATCTCAGATCTTCTTTATTGCAGATTCTTAATTCGTCTATCATTTTCACCAATGGCGCGGCACATTTACCAAAGACATTTTTGTAATCATCTGGAATATTATTGTCAGTACCTTGATAAGGAATAAAGTTTATTAAATATCCACTTTTAGTTGTCAAACTCCAAATCCTAAACCCAAATCTTATGGGCTTACTTTTTATAAATTGCTTGCATGAGTGTCTTCTAGTGATGGGCAAAACCAGTACAATTGGTTGTACCAGCACACTCCGTACAGTATACCAAATTGTGTTAAGATGAGACCGAGTGCGACTTACGTCAACATTAGCGACTTAAAGCAGTTCTTCAAATAGGTCACTTATCCTTATCCGTATACGTAACGTAACAGAGATACGTGATTAATCAAAAAGAAGTATAAAGCAAATGCGTTCGTAACGTAACCATACATGTGTTTTAATTTTTAACCTAAAAAATAGTGAGACACTATTACCTTGATATCTACTAAAAAATAGTGACCTTTCGCGTTTCTTGCTTTTCTTATTATTTATCAATCATGGATGCAATTTTGGATCCAATGTGAATTGATGAAGCAGAAGATGACGACGATGTGGATGATCTTGTGTTAATGCATATTTTGCATGATGATGAATTATTGGGTAACAGAGCCGTACTCTTTGGAGCATTTGATTTGCAACTATACAACAACACTCTTTGCCTATCTATGTTCAGATTTTCATTACAAGACATACCAAGACTAGCTGCGGCCTTAATGCTTCCAGACCCCATTGTGGTGAATAGGGTCACTGTAACAGGTAAGTAGACAATTTTTTCGACCAAATTATTTTGGCAGTATATCAAATCTAATAAAGTTTGAGAAGCATAAGTTAACGGCTTAAATCTATCTCTGGTTTTCTTTTAGCAACTACTGGACTCTGTATATGCCTTAGAAGGCTGGCATATCCAAACAGACTGGTGGATTTGGAACCGATATTTCGATATTCCTCTACAGTTATTAGTGCAAGTTTGTTTGCAGTCAAATTGAACAATAATGGGGATATAAACTGGACAACCTAGGCAACAACCAGTTTTTAACACAAGACAAGTTAAGACAATATGCACAAGTAAGTAAGCTAGACTTTTCTATGTAAAGTAACCATAAAATATGATAAACTTGTCAAAAACGAGCAATACACCTAATGATAGTGTAATGCTTGGTCAACAGTTGTACAGTGAATATGGATGAGAAAATATCTTATGTTAAACGGGGCTAAAAATAACAATTTTGTTCCTTTTAGGCAGTTTTTGAAAAAGGGTGTCCTCTTCCTAACTGTTGGGGGTTCATAGATGGTACTCCTACAACCATTTGCAGACCGACTTTAAACCAAGAAGAATTTTATTCGGGACATAAAAAAATGAATTGCCTGAAATACCAAGGCGTTCAGTGCCCAGATGGCATAGTTATAAGTTTGAAAAGGGCATATGCTGGAATTCGACATGATGCTGGGATTTTAAGAGAATCAAGTTTTCTCGAAGAGCTCCAGAATCACGTTACATTTCCCGGAGTAGATTTTGTTTTATATGGAGACGAAGGATATGGTCTACATGCTTTACTACTTCGTCCTTATACACAAAATCAAATTTTGCAAGAACCTAATAGGCAAATATTCAACAATGCTATGAGAGCAATGAGGGTCACAGTTGAATGGGGATTCGGCAAAATCATACAAATATTTGCCTTTGTAGATTTCAGAAAAAACAAAAACTTTTGTGGCAGGAATTAAGTCAAATGTATAGAGTGGCAACAATACTAACCAACTGCCACACTTGTCTATATGGTGGAAATCCCAATCAATATTTTCACAATAACCCCCCACACTTGGAAGAATATCTACAAATATAACTAAAATTTATTTTGTATTTAAATGTAGATGTATGTAAATTTATTATATTGTATAGGTTATTATTTTTTTGTATATAATGGAATAAAAGAAAATTAGTTACATTTAATCATTTAATAAAGAGTTAATAGGTATTTTAGTACATTTATTTCAATTCCCACAGGTATTCAGTTATAAACTCGTTAAAATAAAATAGTTTTACACTCAAAAAAACTATTAATAAAAGAGTATTGCAAAAAAAAACATTTTATAAAAATAAAAACCAATCTTTTAATTTAAAAGGAAAAACAAACATAATCTCAGAACTAATGACTATTCAAAAATATTGTTACGCTATTTACTGCATTAATATGCTCACTTAGTGCCCCCAGTGAAATCTCCGTATGAGACGACTATGGCTCCTCCGCCCAATTTTCGAGAAGCATCCAAAATACGAAACATCGAGAATATCCAGTGAACCCGCCAGAACGTCGAGAGATTTCTAGAATTACGGCGCGCGAGTATAAATAGGCCACGAGCATCGCTGCAGGCAATTAGTCAATCAGTCAGTGTTGATACCGAAGGAAAGTAATCGCGCCTCGATAAAGTGTTTATTAAGTGACTCTCATATAAATTATAATTAGTGTGTTTAGTGTATTAGATAAATTATTAAATAAGGACTGAATTACATATAAATCTGTAAATATAAATTAATTGTAAATATAAATTAGAATAAACGTTACAATATAAATCAGTCTTATTAAAATAAGAAAATATCTATTAACAAAAAGTACTATTGCACAAAAAACATCTTATAAAAATAAAAAACAAAGTTTCTATTCAAAAGGAAAGTGTAAAACAAACATAATTTAATAACTAATGACTATTAAAAAATATAAATCAGTCTTATTAAAATGAGAAAATATCTATTAACAAAAAATAGTATTGCACAAAAAACATCTGATAGAAATAAAAAACAAACTTAATTCAAAAGGAAAGTGTTAACCAAACATGAACTAATGACTATTAAGAAATATAAAACAGCCTTCTTAAAATAAGAAAATCTCTATTAACAAAAAAGACTATTGCACAAAAACCATCTTATAAAAATAAGAAAAACTAAATTCAAAAGAAGCAACAACCTATTTAATTACTAAAAAAATATAAATCAGTCATTTTTGAATTACTTAACAAGCAAAATGTCTTTTGTTGGTTTTCTATTAATGTGAGATGGTTTGTTATAATTTTCAAATCGGTGTTGTGCCTTTTTCCCATAAATTCAATTCTTTTCTCCGTTTCCTTTTTCTGTAACATAAATTTTTGCTCCTCCAAATCCAGCTCCCTTTTCCTTATCTCGTACCATCTATCGTTTTTCTTTTCCAGAAATCTTATTGATGAATATTTTAGGTTGTTATATCCAAGTTTTGTGGCAACTACTTACCGCCAGCTCGGCTACTTCTGCCCCGCCCTCTTCCCCTAGCAATTATTTCTCCCCCTGTCTTAGAAATAAACAAAGGCTCAATATTTTCAACATCTTGTGATTGATCCTGGTCATTATCTAGTATCGTGTGTTCAGATTGTTCCTGGTCATTATCTAACCAAAAAAAGACGAAACTTTAGCCTAGCCCAGAAGATTCCACTTATATTTGCCCTGTATAATAGTAATATATTCCTCAGGGAATCCCGCGTCATTTATTTCAGAACTACTATCATTTAGGATTTCTTCGTGACTTCCTAAAAAATATTTACAAATTAAAATTTTAGCAGCATATTTACAAGGATGTGAAAAAGGAAGTAACCAAAAATCCGTAAAAATGCAACAGTTTAATTAATTCATGTTTATTTAGTTCCTTCCCATGAAATTTATTTCTAAAAAAATTAACTTTCTTTTCGAATATAATTTCCATTTTTCAGCATAAAAAAAACTCACCAATAATATTAGCAGCAATCTGCTGAACAGCATTTTCTCTTTTTTCACTGCCAATTTGATATGGTGTTAACTTTCTTTTGCTATGAAATTCTTTCATCATATTTAAAATGCTGTGAAGTAAATCATCCAGCTCGGTCACCTCCTCTTCTACTCCAGACCTAAAATTCATTTGTTTAATTGTAATTAAGCAATACTGTTGTACCTACTTTTCATTACAATACAATTTAAACACGTCGAATGAGTGAAGTAACTATGTAAAGTAAGTTTAGAAAAATCATATAATGTTAAAGTACTTACTTAAATATATCTTCTCTATGTTTCTCTTCAAATTTTTGGAGAAGGTTCTTGGCTCTATCCTGCATACTCCTTTTCGAAAAATCTTTGCAGGTGGTTTCCCTTACATTTATTTCTATAAAAGACCACCTGCTTGGATCTTCGTAGGGATTATGCCCCGATATCTCCCTCAGCAAAATTATATCGTCATTGCTACTGTAAAAAAGTCTTTTTCTTTTTAAATCCATTATTGTACTTTGTTATGATCATAGAAAATAAGGTTATGATTTTTGAGCACACAACATCACTTTTGTCGTTTGGTCGTTGAAAAACGCGAACACGGAACACAATAAAGCAATACGTACGTTAGGTACGTGTGACGGATTGATACGTTTCACGTAACGTAACGAAGCCCACGTATCGCTTCTGCACATGCGCATTGCGATACGTATACGGATAAGTGGTGATTTTTAGAACTGCTTTAAGTCCCTATTAGCGGCCGCAGCGGAGTAAATAGTAGTGGAACGAGAAATAATGACCCGTAGTACATACAAGTACAATACATACAGAACATAGTTACTCTTAATGGTTATTTATAGGTGTAATAGTAGAATCCATAAAATAATAATACCTTTAAATATTGTTTCACTGTAATTATTATAATAATTTTACGAGCACCCAACCGGTGAACCAGCAACTAGAGCCAATGAACTAATGGTGGATTGTACTATTAGTGCAATAAAATTGTACGGCACGTACACCGTACATTAAAGTGTGCCGTAGATTTTGTACGACACGCACACTTACTTCCCATCTCTAGTGTCTACCATAATATTGTACCATAGTTACGTCAAAATTTAAATATTGTTCTGGGACGAAGTGATGCATAAATTTATTTTTCAAAAAGTTCATAAGTGGTCGAACTTTACAATATTTATCGGACAAATTAAGATTGCCATTATTTAATCAATGCACATAACGACAAGTCGATCACGTCGCATATCATTCCATGAGGAGCGCCTGCCTGCAGCTCTCTAATCCGACGTTGCCATTTCTTATTTTCGTAATATCTAACCTCACTTTTTGTTGACGAATAACGATACGATTTGTGTTGTGGGTTGTGGCACGGACTTTTTTGTTTTTATTATTAATCTTCCTTGGCTCTTAGTTCAACTATTCTACAATTATTGGTTTTTCCTGAAATGAAATATATAGGGGAAGTTAATTTTCATGGAAAGGAAAAAGTGAAATGGACATGACCACAAATAACTCACGACATGATCATAAACTAGCAATAAAACGAAAATGTTAACCAAAATATTTTTAATCAAAATAATTACAAAAATGTTCGATTCTTAAACAAATAAACCTCATTCAGTTGCCTCAGTCACAGTCTGTTTAATTTAATGATATAGAAGTATATGCGTGATCATGTTCGCTATTGTTTGAGGTAAATAAGGACTCTGATAAAACTTCTTTAATAATACTTTTCTCTTTAGAATTTGGAGAAGAAATTGTATTATTAGCATATTTTCTTTTCCTTTTAGTTGAAAAGAACTTTTGTATTTCGATTTTCTGGAAAAATAGAATTGCTTTCGAATAAAGCATCTTTTGATTGGGATGTTCGAATATCTATTGTATCACACAAATTATTTAAGACTTTCAAGTTTTTTAAAATAAAGTCGCAATCTTCTGACAAAAAACTTTAAGAATCGATACCTATTAAAAATCATCACTAGAGCAGCATTTTTCACGAATTCTTTTTTTCTTTCTAGTTCTGATTTTGAATCCAAAATAAATTGGGACATTCAAGTTGGATAGGAATCTTAAATTGAGATGCTTTAACTGAGGTTTGTGTCCATAATTCTCTTTAAAAAAGTCTACTTTAAACTCTCCGTTTTTCTTTGTTAATATTATTTGACTAGTACGTCCCAGTTTAGCTAATCCCTGAACCTTTAGACTACGCTTTCGAACATCCTCACTTAGAATTTTTCGTTTCCCTGAAAATGATGTTCATTGTGTTTGAACAAGACATTTTTTATTGCATGAATTCTATAAGGCAGTTACATAGGTACTTAAATCTCCCCTACCTGATCGGCTACAATTAAACTAAATTATTTATTTATCGTCCAGTTTTATTTTGATGCCTCTATGCTTGGAATATTTTAAATTATTCTTAATTTCAATTTGTTCCAACCAATCTTCGAACAACAATAACAATTGCATATTTTTTACTTCATATAAAATAAACATTTTGAAAAAGCTTTCAAACGAAAGCGAAACGTCAAAGATCTTTTAGTTTTTCAATGTATTCACAGTATTAACCATTCCCAAGAAATTAAAAGCAAACGAATAATATAATAAATGGTTAAAGAAAATAAAATATAAATATATATATATATATATATATATATATATATACTCTTACAAAAGAAAAAGGTCGCCATATCGTCTCGGGCCTAGGGCGTCCTCAAACCTAAATCCGCTACTGTGCATAAGACAAAACTAGCTGTATCTATTATCTAATTGTTAAATGACTTGACCCACTCGTTGGTCCCTCAACAGACTTGTTAATTCCAAGTTTTTATAGTGTTTTCGAAGGTTCTTTCCTATCTCGTCTCTGTGCCTTTGTCTATACCCCCTCGTCCTCTAATATGATTTTTTCCGCGAATTCGTTGAACCACGTAAGTTGCGTAGCGTTTTTCATATCCACAACTGTTGGTGGGAATATTTCTCTTGCTAGCTATGTCTGTTGTCTTTTGTCTGACTTTTTTTAGGTATTCAATCCAGAGTATTCCACTGTCAATTATAGCTCCCAGGTATTCTAAATTATCCTTGTATTGGATCGTTCGTCCGTCCATCTGTATTCTGGGTGGTCTCGTCTTTTTATGTGGTATAAACATTGCCTAGGTTTCACTGTCGTTATACTTCAACTTATGTTTGTTCTCCCATTCCTTGCAACCTTCCCACACTCGTGCCCATTTTTGTTCAATTTCCCTGTCAGCAATATGGCCTGATCATCCGCGAACGCGTGTATTGACTCGTATTCGTTGTTCGCCTTCATATGTCTACTCACCATTTCAAACCAGACTTCTTTAATAACAAGCCAGAGTGTTGGTCCTAGGCTGTGGGCTGTGGGCATCCTCGTCGTGTTACGTCTTTTACGTCCTCTGTTTTTATCGATTTGCCTTCCAGGAAATTTGCGCATAATCTTATTATTTCTCCTGTCTCTTAATAGTTTTATGATAGCCGGAGGCCACGCTGAGTTGAAGGCATTTGTCAGATCTAATGTTATCAGTAACGAATACCTCTTTCGCTTAGGTTTTTGACGGCGTCTATCGTTCCCATTCCTTCCCTGAATCCAAATTGGTTTTTGTTTAGTCCCGTTTCGGTTTCCAAGTGATATAACAGCCTTCTGGCCGTCATCTTATCCAGTATTTTCCCCGAAGATGGTAGTAAACATATTGGACGCTTCCCCCATCTTTTTTTGGTAGCCAGACCATATTTGCTTCTTTCCACGATTCAAGAAAAATACCTTTATCTAAACAATTTAGTTAATACCTGTGGAGCTTCCAAATGTAAGATTTTCAATATCTCCTTGGGTATATTGTCCTCCGCGGGAGCTTTTTTGGGTTTCATTGCTTTTAGCGTGAGCGAGATTTTATCTTCCGTGAACCATTTTGGTCTCAAGTTTATTATATCTTCTTGAAGCTGTAACCTTGTAATCCTTTGGGCTGGATTATCTTCATTTGGATAATCTTTTATAAAATATTTACTATGGAGATACCTTATCGTATCCGGTCTATCCGTAGTGTACGTTCCAACCTCCTTTTTCATAGTAAGTATTACCCTGCCATCCTTCGTTCTTGTTCTTAATAATTTATAGGCTGCATCCCACGGATTGTTCTCGTCGTTGTGTGTGAAAATTTTTTTTATTGATTGTTTCTTTTATTTTTTTCTATAGATTCTCCTTTGTGCTACGTATTCTTGCCGTCTATCTTCCCTGTCTACTATGTCTGTTGTCTCTTGAAACTTTCTTCTTGTTCTGTTCGTCTTTTGCCTCTCTCTGTTTAGTTCTTCTGTCCACCAGATATTCGTCCTCTTTCGTCTTTTTGTTTTCTTCGATAAGCACATATCCATTGTTTGTTCAATTATGTTGTATACTGTGTGTTCATCTAATGTCTTGTCTTTGTTTTCCCAGTTCGTAAGTCTAAAGATATTTGCCATTTTTTCTGTGTTTTCTGTTGTCAGTGTGGCGTATATGTGTTTTTTTTGTGGTCGGGATACTGAAGGTTAAATATTGGTGATCACTCAACGTTTCCTCATCCGATACCGTCCAATTGTTTATATTAATATCTTTGGTGAACGTCAGGTCCACCCAACTCTTACCTCTGTTGCTGCTGAATATCGGTGAGTGTTGCTTATCATGAATCCATATTTCGTTGCCCACTGCACAATGTCGTATACAAGATGTTGCCTATTCAACATTTCATCAATGTTTTTTTATAGTACCCATTTAAAAAAATAAGGATAAAAAAATATAACTTAGATGGCCACGACTTTAAATCTAGATGTATTTTTGCTCAACAACTTTTCTAAATAACATTCTGACGGCTCCTCGTGTATTACGTGTGTTTTACTATTTTTTGTTGGTGCATGTTTAGTTTTAGGGAATGAAGAATATTTTACCAGGAATAACTTTTTGTCGAAAAACCCCCAATAAATAAGTTTCCCATATTTTGCTATATATATACTTTAGGATGACACTGTATAAACTCTAATTACTGAAATCTTTAAGAAACTATTGCACTTGTATATATTGGCTGTAATAAAAATGTCCTGCGAGGACGATTTTTTGTAATTATTAGTTTATATTATATTCTCCGTACAATTTTTATATTTAGGTTCGAACATTTACATTGAATTTTCTATGTCTCAAGTCGGTACATCTCCCATTATATTGCAATAAACTGAAAGCAAAAAACTCTCTTCCTGAACATACATTTCCCAAGCATGTACCTACCGCCTATCTGTCTTCCTCCTAATACTTATTCTTTATTTCTTGTACGCAGCCCATCACATTTCCACGTCTCTTCTTACTTGACAAGCTATGATATTGCATATGAAAAATTTCATGTTTCCAATGGACCAAAGAAAATAATGTAATGTAAAAGTAAACGGAAAATGTTATGATGACTTACTTCACGCATTTATAAAAAAAATGCAAAATTTAATACTATGGGCACAATATTCAATGGTTAACACTGAATTAAATATCAAATAGGTACATGATTTTTTTGTAGAAAATATTAAGAATGTTTTCCAAAAGTAACAAAAATTATAGTGTGTGCTTGAGACCGCACGGCAGAAGTGAAAGCTGTATGTCGATGATCTGTTGAAATGAAAAGTGGGAGCAACCGATGCATGTGCTTGAACTTGTAGTGGCGGTGAATTGTCATCAATGTTAATTTCTTCTTCACGCTTTTTTGTTAAAATAATTATTATTACGTACCAATAATAACTAATAAATTAACAAAGACAATTGTTAGGTATGAATTAAATATACTAAATAGCGACACAACAGTGAAGGGCAGCTGACTCGCTCGGGTATACTCGGCGGTCCCGAAGAACAAATTTAAAAAGTGAGATATGGAAGAGAGAGGGAAATGGGAGAGAAAGATGGGAGAGAGAGAAAGAAAGTGTATTGCGTGTGATTACAATCATTATTTTAAATTGTCAGAATCTAAGACGGATACGCCAAGGTTCGCAACACTCGGAATATCGTAAGACTTTTTTCTCTTATTAGACCTTATTAGACCAGAATTTTTGACAATTATTGACCATTTTTTCAAAATTTTTACAAATATTGACCATTTTTCCAAATTTTTGACAATTTTTGAAAATATTTGGCAATTATTAACCATTTTTTCAAAATTTTGACAGTTTTCGACAATTATTGACCATTTTCCCTAATTTTTGACCATATTTCAAAATTTTTGACAATTTTTCAAAAATTTTAGCACATTCGGCAATTATTCACCATTTTTTCAAAATTTTGACAGTTTTTGACAATCATTGACCATTTTTCCAAATTGTTGATAATTTTTGACCATATTTCAAAAATTTCAACACATTTGGCAATTATTAACCATTTTTTCAAAATGTTGACAATTTTTGACCATTTTTGATAGTTTTTGACAATCATTATAACTTGTGTCTCAAACATTTATTTTTGAATATGGGAAAGTAAAAGTTAACATAGAGTAAAAGATAGGTTAATTTTTAATTATATTACATATACATATATTTATATGTATGCATGTATATATATATATATATAAATATACAGATACATTCAAATACAAACGGAACATAGGGATTTAGTGTATTCGCCGATCTAAATAGTCCACCAACAAAACATTTCTATAAATTCACTTCAATAAATATCAAGTATTGATCTGGGCAGCTGAATTCAGAATCACTGTAAAAAATCCCGCCCCTTCTCCTTCCAAAATTTGTTAGTTATGTGCGAGGTGTGTCCGAAGTGCGAACTACGATTTAGTATTGAATAATTATTTGATGGGGGTAGTGAACGTAGCTACATATGGAAACAATATGCTTACGTTTTATGTATTTAAAATCGAAAATTAAATGTTAAATTCTCTTTAACAATTAATGTTTCGTGTTAAGATAATATTTTTTTGATTTATTTTGGCCATAACGGCTTTCAAAATAAAAATGAATTCGTGAATAAAACAAAATAAGATTCTTTAAATTGAAACAAAATTATGGGCTTGAACACTCACCGATCGACTGACTAACTGACTGTCTGACGCTAATTAAGGACCGCCCACAATTGAGAATACGGAGTGGTGGGAATTGTACGATATGTTATAGGTGTCCAAATAAACGATTGTAATAATAGTGTTTTTAATCTGTTGAAGCTGGATGTTGGTCGACTAGTTCAAAAGCAGTTCTGATACAATGCTTAAAATCCCTATGTTCAGTTTTTGTTTGAATCTGTATATGTATATATAAACATGAAGTTACTTACCTATACGATCGAATCACTCTTTATAATAACAATAACTGTGTTTTTTATAATCTTTAATGTTTATAATGTTTTTTCAATATATAATATTTGCACGATAAACCGCTTACTAACCTCACAATGTAAACCATATAATTGTTAAAATAATTATTATTACGTACCAATAATACCTATTAAATTAACAAAGACAATTATTAGGTATGAATTGAATATACTAAACAGCGGCACAACATTGAAGAGCAGCTGACTGTATCTTTCTCGCTCGGGCACACTTGGCGGTCCCGAGCTCACCCGATCGAGCCTTTCACATCAGAGCGTGAAGGATCAGCCTAACTTACTACCTTCGGAAAAATCTGTGTGCGGTGCGCCAAAAGAAATTTCCACTTCAATAACAAAATAATTTTAAAATTGATTGATACCAAATTAACGGCATTTTTGAGGCGACAAGGGTTTATTCATTCATTCGTTTGGATTGTGCTCAGCAGCCCAAGCACTTGAACTGAATCTTTGTACCATTTCCCAAGTTATCTACTTCGTGTCTTCTATAAAGGCCACTAGTTTGACTGTATTTGTGATGGTTGTATTAATTCCTCTCCAAAGTGCTTCCGTCTAAGAACCTACTTGTAAGTTCTCGCAGAAGCAGAGTATGTGAGTAGGTGTTTTATCATCATGTTCACATTTTCTGCATATAGGTTCACTAACTTTGCCCATCTACCTTGTTCAGTAAACTCTTTGTATGGAGGCGCATTTGTGTCGATTGCGTTTGTTCCCGATTTCCCCTCTTATGCAATCTTTTGTAATTCCACAAAACGGTTCCGGACCTATGAAGTCTCCTTTAGAGACTTCTTTAGCTAACTGGTCTGCCATTTCATTACCTGCAATCCCCTCATATACCGGCATCCATATTAGAGACACTTTGTTGTCTCTTCCCAGCCTGTTAAGGGATTCTTTGCAGTTTTTTACCAATCTAGACCATAGACAAACAAGAGACGTGTAACACAATGTATAATTTTTGATCGGTGACTGGGCGATTGTTATGAAAGGGAGTAAAGGTGGCGCTTGGGGTCAGCTGGCTAAATGCTGTAATTGCGGAGGCGAAAATATCCAAGAAAGAAGAAGAGATGAGTTATGATGGCGGTGAAATTTAAAATTTAATTGTAGCGCCAAATTTATTCATTAACAAATATTAGCTGGATAAATTTACAGGAGCAATAAAAACTGTTTAAAAAAAATGAAACAATTAAACTTTTTTGCAATGATTTTATTTTTTATTGTACAAGGGTATACAAAAAATTGAAAATTGGTTTATGTATCAAAATTTGACAGAAAGGTGGAAAATTTTATTGAAAAAAATATAATATTAATCCAAATTTTGGAAAAGATTCAATATATTATGGAGAAAATTGTACTTATAATACAAAATTGAAAAAACCAAATAAATGAAAGGAAATTAAAATGAGGTCAGGACTAGATTTTCGGGGGTAATATCCCTAGTGCATTTGATTTTTCCGGAAAAATTCGGAAAAACGAGTTTCTAAGTAATTTGTTTCAACAAATAGCATGAGCGAGAGTGGTTTTAAAAATCCGAGTCGAAGACGAGGATTTTTCCACTTTCGCGAATGCTGTTTGTTAAAACAGATTACTTAGAAACGAGTGTTCCAATTTTTCCACAGGAAAAATTAGATGCACGAGGGATATTTGGTAAGATTATTTCCTGAGTTAAATAAACATTTTATTTTAATAAAACATTTTTTTTAATTAAAATAGTAAGAACAATAATTAATAAGAACAATATAACTTTCAAGCTAGGAAAGGTAATTACTTCAAACTCATTTTAAATTACAATTATTGTAGGCTATTTAAAAAAATGGTCAATGATTGTCAAAATATTTAAAAAATGGTCAATATTTATAAAAAACTGTCAAAAATGGTCAATAATTGTTAAAAATTGTCAAAATTTTTGAAAAATTGGCAAAAATGGTCAATAATTGTCAAAAACTATCAAAAATGGTCAAAAATTGTCAAAATTTTGAAAAAAAATGTGATTAATTGCCAAATATGTCAAAATATTTGGAAAATTGTCAAAAATTTTGAAATATGATCAAAAATTGTCAAAAATTTGGAAAAATGGTCAATAATTGTCAAACATTTGGAGAAATTGTCAAAAATGGTCAATATTTGTGAAAATTTTGAAAAATGGTCAGAAATTGATAGATATTTAAAAAAATGGTCAATGATTGTTAAAATTTTTGAAAAATTGTCAATAATTGTTGAAAATTGTCAAAATTTTTTAAAAATTGTCAAAAATGGTCAATAATTGTCAGAACCTGTCAAAAATGCTCAAATATTGTCAAAAATGCTCAGAAATTGTTAAATATTTTTTTAAAATGATCAAAAATAGTCAATAATTGTCAAAGAGTGTCAAAAATGGTCAAATATTGCTAAATATTCAAAAAAATTTACAATAATTGTCAAATTTTTTGAAAAATTGTCATAAATGGTCAATAATTGTCAGAAATGGTCAAAAATTGTTAAAATTTGAAAAAATGGTCAAAAATTGTTAAAAATTTTGAAAAAATGGTCAAAAATAGTCAATAATTGTCAGAACTTGTCAAAAATGGTCAAAAATTGTTAAATATTAAAAAAAATGGTCAAAAATAGTCAATAATTGTTAACATTTTGAAAAAATGGTGAATAATTATAAAAAAACTGTCAAAAATGGTCAATAATTGTTGAAAATTGTCAAAATTTTTGAAAAATGGTAAAATTTTTTGAAAAATTGTCCAAAATGGTCTAATGAGAGAAAAAAGTCTTACAATATTCCGAGGGTCGCGAACCTCACCAAATCCGTCTTAAATTCCAACAATTTAAAATAATAGACGTCAAAAAATAATAGTTCAATACTATTATAACGCTTTACAAAATTAGAAAAATAAATTTCCAAAGATCAGACCGTCTACCAAGAAGCAATAACTACTTCTCGGGCTATATGCTCCGACAGACATTGAATTACACTTCTAAAGTAAACGGGGTTGGTATATCTGTTAAGATAGAACCAACCATTCTGATTTGTGATTAGAAGGAATACCATCACTTGTAGACCGCTTTCGGCGTATTTGCGCCTCATCAGTACAAGGTAGATGCTATTCGTCCAGAAGTTCTAAGAGCTTAATCCTGGACTGGAGATTGCAGTTCCTACTGAAATTACAGGCTGTTCAGCAGGATACATTGATTTTTCTTCTGAATGATCCCACTCTTTAAAATAAATTATGAGGTGCATCAGAGTCTGAGAATAAAATATGGGAACAAGCCTCACAATCAACCACCTTTAAAATTCTTTTTATGATGAAGCCTACAACATAAGCAACTGACATAGTTTCCACTGTACCAGTATTAACTGTATTAGCAATGTCAGTTGCCAACTCTTCAGCACTTATCGTTTTAGTTAAAACCGAAATTTCAGTAGAACAGCAAGCTTCATTAGAAGATTTTCATATTTCAAAAATGAACTCAAATTTGAAAGCAAGAGTCCCATCATCCTCCTCACAGTTTCTCCCTGACCCTAAATTGATGAGGCCATTCAAAATTTGGGTTTTTAGACTACCCGCAAATTGTATGGTGGTTGGGTTATCAATATTGCCCAAACACGACCTGATGCCCCCAAATAGATTCATAGTTGTGTAAAGCCAGTGAACCACCTCAGGTCGTATTCCCTAGGTTTTGCCAGAAAAGCCTAGTAGGCGATATGGGTTAAATTATAGTTCGAAAAAATCAAATGTATTAAAAAAGGACCAATTTGATAAATTCCTTCAAGTTGAATATTAATAATTATGACCCTGCCCAAAAAGGCTTCTGATTTTAAATATTATGAATTAACAAAAAAAGACTTTATTGACGCGACTAATAAAAATATCTAAACATTTAAAAAATAATTAACGACAATAAATTAAGTACATGTGTATAATTTATGAGACTCAAATTACATTGTTAACTTTTATATATTATGCGATAAAAATCTTTTTCTGTTTCTGTGATATTACAAATAAAATCTACTGGATATTTGAAATAATCAAAGTAGTTAGTAACGGTTAGTATTAGATAAAGTAGTTTATTTTCAGCCAGATCCATACACACAAGTTTATTTAATATAAAATTTCAAAGAAATCCATTAAAAAAATAAAAATATTTTTCAACTGATTTTGAATCTTATTTGTCTGTTTAATACCATTAGTCCAGGCAACGAAGGAAAAATAGAGGAAATAATTCATGTAGAAGCCAATTTTGGCACACTTGTAGGGGAAGGTGTTCTCAACAACATACTAAAAGTACTGAGGGGTGGGGGTGAAGCTAAGTGTGGGGGGGTCCCTAAAGCCTCCTTTTTTTCAGTTTTTTGTTAATAACTCGAAAAATACTACCTCTAGTGAAAAAATGTTTATTCACTAAATTAATCTACATAAAATTCTCTATAAAAAAAGTTCCATACACTTTTTTGCTTGGATTAATGCTTAAGGAGATATGGAGGGGGAAATAAAAAATGTTTAAAAAGTTTTTATTTTTAAAAAGGAAATGTTGCCGAGCCTCTGTTGTATTTGTAAGAAAGTAATGAGACCAACGTAAGAATTCATCACAAATTAATATTTGTAGTAGGTATTTAAAGTTACATGTAAATGGATTTACTCTGAGCGAGTGTTGCTTTGAAGCTTCTCTGGTTGGAGGAAGAGTGGCCATGTCTGATTTGGTCTTCGTTGACGCTTTCAAAAATGTATACAGCAAAAAAAAAGCTTTTCGCCAGCCTGTTCAATATCCTCAGGTGATGCTGAGGGATCCTTGAATATTGCTGAAATCTCTTGAGTAAGGCCAGGATTTACTGTGAAGAGTTTAACAATTCCCACTTTACTCTTTCCATGTATCGCCGAGGTGGTGTCGCATCCGGAGAAGCTATGGAGAAGAAGAATCGTTTTGGCGATTGGAAGTTGTTGAAGTTTCCGCACTGAAAACAATTTGGTCTCCACATTCCCACGGTCTGGATTCATGAAGTACATATTGATTGATTGTGGTGCCAATCTAATGAGGAGAACTCCTCTCCATATCCTCCCCAACTATTACTACAGTTGGATGTACAGCAGCTTAATCCAACCCGCACCTCACAATAGTGCCCCTGTAGCAACAGTTGTTTCAATCACGGCTGCTGTCATTTTCTCGCTGAGCAAGTGAATCAGCCTTGTTTTGTTATTTTCCTTAGTAAGAAAATGCTCTTGTTGAACTGTTATAGCCGTGCTTTAATGAAAGTTGATGTCAACAGAGGTTTTTGTGATCCCTCTTCGCTTCTGCTCCGCTCGTTTTGTGCTGTCGACATCACTTTAACGATCAAAAACCACCATAAAATTTTCACCGTCATGTTTCTGTACATAGGCAATGTACTGATGGCAAATTGATGAAATGAGAACTGTTTCCACTTCATGCGGTGGAGAAGGAAACCGCCACCTACGACAATGTTGGTGAGATCGGTAGTCTAGTGGTTGTCATCTGTTGGCAAAACATCGTAGAGGGTTGATTTTTTTCATCCTCGCATTGAACAGAGCCAATTGGTGTGAATTAATTCATATGCCAAAAGCTCTGCTACATCGCTGTCGACAATTCGTTGGAAAATTGTCAGAGGCTTAATAGTAACTTTCTCACCATTAATTTTAATGGTACTGCTCATACTGGCTATTGACAAAACCACATTCTTTTTAGATTGCTTCATGTCACCAAATTTACTGCCAATGAAACTTTGCGTAGTTTTGGTTCCAATATCGAGGGCTTGGTGGCAGTTTATTTTGGAATTTCCCAGGATTCCCGATGACAGTGACATTAGCGAATCCAACTTTGGAAAAGGGGGATGAACCATTGAACCATAAACATAACATTTTTAACAATAAACATTTCATTTTTAACAATGAAAACTCTTTTTTTTATTTTCCATTTTCACCTTCTATATCTCCTTAAGAATTGATCCTAGCAAAAAAGTGTATGGAACCTTTTTTATAGAAAATTTTATGTAGATTAATTTATTATATGAACATTTTTTCGAGTTATTAACAAAAAAATTAGATTAGAGACCCCCACAACCATAAGCTTCACTCCCATCCTTCAGCACTTTTAGTATGTTGTTAAGGACTCTTTCCTTTCCCCTACAAGTGTGCCAAAATTTGCTTCTACATGAATTATTTCCGCTATTTGGTATTTTTTGGTCTTCGTTGCCTGGACTACATTAGGTCGGACTATTTTCAATATTTATATCGTTGTATAAATGCTTTTCATTCACTTTTTCATGTGAAAAAGTTAGGCAAAAAGGATTAAAATAAATTTAATAAGAAACGTTATACAGGGTAATTCCATACTAACCTGAAATATTGTTGTGGGCGATTCGACATTCAATTTTAATACGAAAAGTGATAATTTTTGTCGATAATCAGATAAAGGATGTTAACTTTTTTTGTAATAAACGAGCTTTGACTGTAATAATAATTTTTCCTTTGTGACGCTACTGGTTTCCAAAAATAATTTTAAAAAACATGTATGTTCATTCTCAGTGGATTTTGAAATTTTGACAATCACTGTGTCAAACCCAAAATCAAAAACAAACAGAAATTTTTGATCATTCTAATTTTTTATATCACCAGTTTTGCTTACGTTTGTAAGCAAACCTGTGTCTACTAATGCTGAAATTATTAATAAGCATTTTTTATATGGATTAGCTAATGGTAATGCCTTAGAGGTCAAACTTAAGTATGCCCTGCGTTATCCACATAAACGCTTACCATGTTCTGAAACGATTACTAAATTATCTTCTGTATGTTCCTTCTGTATATTCTTTTTGTTAATTATTTTGGAATAATAGGCGACAAAATAATTGGTCCCTTTTTCAGTGAGGGAAACTTAAATGGTCCGGAGTATTTAGATTTATTGGAAAATAGTATTATAGAATACCTGAGTTGGCTCGGTTATTTTCAAATCTTAGGGAGTATTTGGAAACTGTAAGTGGAAACTGTATGTGGAAAACCTAAAACGAAAAAGCTGGATAACAGCTGGTCTTAAAAATTCAATAAATGAAAAAAATAAATTATTCTATCTTCTCAAACATAATCCATATAGTCCAATATTGAAAGAAAAGTACAAAAAGTTGTTAAATAAATTGATCAAACAAACAAAGATTGATTTTTACCGAAATAATATTCAAAAAAATAACAATAACACTAAAACCCTTTGGAAAAATATAAATGATATTTTAACAGTCCTTGAGAAAACAGCAACAAAACAAATAAAAAATGATAATAATGAAATAATTACTGAATTTTTTGAAGTAGCCAACATATTCAACGATTACTTTGTGTCTGTTGGTAAAAACCTAGCTAGCAAAATAGAAAAAAACCAAAACTATAATGAAAAAAAGAAAATCTGTAATCATTGAATATTTTTACACCCTACTGACGAAAATTAAATAAAAGAAATCATAATGCAACTAAAAAATAATAAGGCGCCAGGTGCCGATGGACTCAAATCTGAAATGTTAAAAAAAGTGAAAGACTACATTTCTATACCAATGGTGTATCTGATCAACAAATCTGAAGGACATTTTCCATCTGCTTTTAAGATTTCAATAATATCTCACAGGATGATAAAACAGATAAATCCAATTACAGGCCAATCTCTATAATTAGCAGTTTGGTTTTTTTTTTAGAAAAAGTTATCCAAAACCGACTGAATCATTTTTTAGAGTCAAATAAAATACTTTATTCATCACAGTACGGATTCAGAAAAAACTGTTCTACCCAAGATGCCATTAAAATACTAACTAATAACATACATAATAGACTTGATAAATCCATGCCTGCTGTTGGTGTCTTTGTCGATCTAGCTAAGGCGTTTGATAAAGTTGATCATGGTATACTTATAAGCACTTACGTGGTATACCCCTCCAACTCTTACGAAGCTACCTATCAAATAGGCAACAAAAAGTAAAAATAGAAAATTTCACATACAAGTAACTTGTTTTACTTCGTAGTTTGCTAGGGTTTATTTGTATATTTGTAAAAAAAATTATTTATACAAAATTCTTGTATTATATCTTGTACAAATAAACATTATTATTATTATTATTATTTTCAATGACATTCTAATGTATAAATTTCATTATTCGAAACTTTCAGACAATATCCCAAACGAGAATATTCGGCTGCAACAAGATGGTGCTCCACCTCACTATGCACGTGTGGTGAGGCAATACCTAAATAATGTGTTTCCCAGAAGATATATTGGACAGCTTGGTTTTATCGAATGGCCCCCGCGATCACTCGATATGAATCCTTTAGACTATTTCTTGTGGGGTCACTTAAAAACCATCGTTTATAAAACAAAACCTGCAGTCAGGGATGCTGCAAAATTTATTGCAAAGTTTTATAAATCGCATGGCTTGTTGTATTAAAGTAAACAGACAACATGTTGAGCATCTGCTGTAATCGCTTTCATTGTGTTTTCTAAAATTCCTAATTTTTCTACTACTCAAATGTAGACATACCTCTAACATGAAACGAACATTTGAAGATACGTCTTCAGCTGCTGTAGGTTTTCTGCGTCATGATTTGGATAAATCTTTAACTGCACCAGTTTCGTTAAACTTTTTACTAATTTACTGATAGTAAACCTTGTTATGATATTTTTATTAGGATATAGATTATTCAAATTAAACGAGTTTATCACTTATAGCCATCTAAATGTATTATTTTAACTTCGGCGAAGATAAAGAAAATGTAGCTATAACTCCGAAATTATGGCATTTAGGTATCATTTAGGAGTCATTGATCAAAACATGCAATTTCCAGATATGTGGATCTCTAGCTTTTATTTCTTAGTCGACCTTCAATTTTTGGTGGGGGTCAGGTGGCAACACTGCTTAGAGCCTTATCCCGCCATTTCCCGAACTAGATTCAGTTGTGTTCTTACACAGTACGTGATTAAGTTCAATAACGTTTTGTAGAAAATAGTGTTGTTATTACAGACACAAAAATGTAAGTACTAAATCTTCATTTGTTAATTTATTGTATATATACAATAACTATTCTGTTAATTCATGTTTAAGAAGCAGATGTTTGTGAAGAAAACGTTCTTTTGTCAAATTACATTTGTGTAGGTGAGAATTTTCCGCTTCGGGGTGTCATTGATCACTTCTTGTTCAATTATCAATGACACCCCTCTTTCAAAATTTTGTTGTTTCTTCTAAATTTGATCGTAGTCCAGTTTGTTTACAGATGCCTCGAACTCACGGCCAGGCATTATCGCAACTACAATGATGATAAAGTTGAACAGGCGTTAGGGGAGCTTCACAGCCTATGGTACCCTGAGCAATTAATTTCATGGAAGACATGTCCTAAAACCTGGAGGAAAACCCGTTTTCAGTACAGAAGAAGAGAAAGCATTTGTCAAAGGCATTCAAAAGTGCTCTGATTGGGACTTCCCTCTAGGTAATCGGGATGTTAAGATCCTTGTTGAAAACTATTTGAATAGCAGAGGGATTCAGGAGCCATGTTCCGTCAACAATACACCTGGTGATGATTGGATGAAATTATTTTTAAAACGACACAATAACGAACTGGGTCAAAGATGGGCTGCTAACATGAAAAAGGCAAGAGCTGGGGTTACCAGGGAAACTATTCAGGACTATTTTAACAATCTACAAGAAACGCTGCTAAATGTGGAGCCTCAAAACATGTTCAACTATGACGAAACAAATGTTTCTGATGACCCCGGAAAAGTAAAAGCTTTGTTTAGAAGAGGGGTCAAATATCCAGAACGGGTTCAAAATCGTCAACCACGGTGATGATGTGTGGCTCGGCAAGTGGTGTGCTTTTGCCACCCTTCGTAATATATAAAGGAGAACATCTCTGGAATATATGGAAGGTGCTATTTTAACCGTTTGGAAGTTGAGTAATCCGCGAAATAATGTAGTTCAGAAGGAACAATTTCCCTCTTTATTAAAAGCAACTTTAGAAAAAATGGACTCCGTCCCATCCAAGAAAATGATAATGCTATTAAAAGAATTTTAGTCAATTGATTTGATGCAACTGGTTTATATCCTCTGCATGCTGAAAGAGTTTTGCGAAAATTGCCCAACGGAAATCCTGAAGAAGCTGAACAGTTTGTCAACGACATACTAACTGACCTTCTACGATCACAACGAGAAGCTGGACCATCAAACTCGAGACCGAGACAGAAAAGAAGAACCAGGAAAGAGCATCACTGTCCAAAGTTCATCTGAAGATAAAACTCCTAGTGAAATGGCAGAATCCGAAGAGAGTGATGCAGAGCAAGACATTACCAGCCCACAAGAGGATGCGGATGCTCAGCAAGAAATACAGTCGAACCGTTATGATGAAGAAAATGAAACCGGGACGGAATTATTGGACAGCATGGATTGCTAGAAGAAGGAAGTTATGTCCTAGTAAAATTTACTGGTGAGAAGTCAGCCGGATCTACATACATTTATGTGTGTATAACCAAAATTATATCAGAAGACGAAATTGAAGTTCAGGGATTCAGATCTTTTGTAAAATTGAATATACAAAAATTCAGGACTGTTGAGAATGATGTCTCTTTGGTTTCAAAATCGGATATAATTTTCAATTTACCAAAACCAAAGAAAGAAGGCAGCATCCACCGTCCTGAATTTATTTTTGAAGCTTGCTTCTTATTGCATGACATAGGACTTTTGAGAAGGCTAGTGAACTCGTGAAACGTGTAGCGTTACGAAAAATCCGTCACGCAACAGTATTGCCATATTTCTGAAAAGGTTAGTGAACTCGTGAAACGTGTAATGTTACGAAAAAGCGAATAAGGGTTCGTCACGCAACAGTGTTGCCAGATTTCTGAATAATCCACTAATCCAATGAAATTTAAATTGAAGCTTGCTTCTTATTGCAGAACATAGGACTTTTGGGAAGGCTAGTGAACTCGTGAAACGTGTGATGTTACGAAAAAGCGTTCGTCGCGCGATAACTCGTTCAAGCGACTGTGCGCAATCTCTTTTGCCGCACTGAGCTCGCACACCTATAGGTATGAAAAATTGTCAAAATTTTGAAAAAATGGTTAATAATTGCCAAATATGTTAAAATTTTCGAAAAATTGTCAAAATTTTTTAAATAATGTCAAAAATTGTAAAAAAATTTTAAATATGGTCAAAAATTTGGAAAAATGATCAAAAATTGTTAATAATTGCCAAATATGTTAAAATTTTCGAAAAATTGTCAAAAATTTTTAAATATGGTCAAAAATTGTAAAATTTTTTTAAATATGGTAAAAAATTTGGAAAAATTAACAAAAACTGTAAAATTTTTGAAAAAATGGTTGATAATTGTCAAAAATTGTCAAAAACTGTCAAAAATGGTCAATAATTGACAAAAATTTTAGAAAATGTTCAAAATTTTTGAAAAATTGTTAAAAATGGTCAATAATTGTCAAAACCAATCAAAATTCGTCAAAAATTGTCAAAAATGGTCCAAAAGGATCAATAATTGTCAAAATTTTGAAAAAATGGTTAATAATTGCCAAATATGTTAAAATTTTTGAAAAATTGTCAAAAATTTTTAAATATGGTCAAAAATTGTAAAATTTTTTTAAATATGGTCAAAAATTTGGAAAAATTAACAAAAACTGTAAAAATTTTGAAAAAATGATTAATAATTGTCAAAAATTGTCAAAAACTGTTAAAAATATTCAATAATTGTAAAAAAAATTGAAAAATGTTTAAAATTTTTGAAAAATTGTCAAAAATGGTCAATAATTGTCAAAACCAATCAAAATTCGTCAAAAATGGTCAAAAATGGTCCAAAAGGATCAATAATTGTCAAAATTTTGAAAAATGGTCAAAAATTGTCAAAATTTTTGAAAAATGGTGAAAAATTCACGAAAAATGGTCATTCTGTTGTGCATAAGAAGCAAGCTTCTGTCGGCGGTCCGACGACCGCTCACCTTTTTTTTCCAAACTTCATTAAAGTTAATGAATACTGATTAATTCTTGACGAAAATTTGTAATTTATTTTTTCTATTTTTGTTCTAAATAAAGCTCTTTGAAAAAACCATTTTTTTGAGTTTAAATATATTAAATAGAATCTTTTATAGTCGTATTTGCACCAGATTATTAATGGTCAAAGTCGATAAACGTTGTTTAAAAACATGTTCACCGAAGTGACTTCAATCACATGTATTGAGGTCTAATATGCAATTTCTAGCCCATGATCAAAGACACCCCAGTCAACCAGGTGGCATTGACCAGCACTTTTTATTAAATATGGTTCAATATTAAACGCTCTAAGCTATATTTTAATATGCAAATCGATTAAGAAAGCCTTAACATATAAACTGGAAAAACACAATTTTTTTAAATGTTATAGTTTTGAAAATATCTACTAAACTATTTTTGATTTGATCAAAGCCACCCCTGTTTACGGTACTTAAAACTCACTCTGTATAATAGGTTTGTGTTTAGAGCGATCACAAACGGTTGGAAACTGGACGCTCTACGAACAAGCCTAATATGAATATTAAATAAAATATTCCTCTTTACAGAGATACATTGTGCTTCATTATAAATATCATAAAATGGTTTTAGCCGGATGTTTTGACCCCTCCCTGTGGTAAAATATAGTTTTCCGCTATGACCGGAGGCGTGCGGTAGGGATATAATAAAAATCATACTTTTGAATTTTCATGAACTTGAAAGTGAGAATCCAATAGACATCAATGTAAGCAATAAAAAAAACTTGACTTGAGGAGAATGAGTAATTTGTAAAGATTGATATATTTAATTAGAATTTAACTTTTAATTACTTACTGTGTACTTACATTCAATTGTTTATAATATAGATAATAAAACAAATCTAAATGTTGAAAATAACTATTTACAAGACACTGGACGTGATGCCTGGATTTAATTGAACAATCCATGTGGACATGGTCCAAGTAGGTTGAACAACCGAGATGACGTACCTGGAATTAGATATAAAAACACTCAGAGTATTCAATTTGCCATAAATAATGATTAATTATTTAACTAACGATTAGTATAGTTGAAATCCCCAAAATTAATGAAAGTATTAATAATATACAAGGTGCATCTTATGTGTTTGAACTGTGATTATGTATATCAGTACTAAAGTAAAGTTAAAACTTCACTTGATCAAAAATAAATGCCTAATAGTAAGTATTTAGGGTTATTAGGAAAGGTGCAAGGGGCGCAAACTCTCCCCAGTGCATGTAAGGAATATGTGGCACAAACTCTCCACAAACAATATTATAACTACTGCAAGTGGCACAAACTCTCCACAGTACAGCAAAATAATAATACACTGCAAGTGGCACAAACTCTCCACAGTACAGCAAAATAATAAAACACTGCAAGTGGCACAAACTCTCCACAGTACAGCAAAATAATAATACACTGCAAGTGGCACAAACTCTCCACAGTACAGCTAAATAAGGTTACACTGCAAGTGGCTCAAGCTCTCCACAATACAGGGTGGTGGAAGGAGATATGGGTGACGTGAGAAGTCACCCTGTATCAGGAATGGACAAACCGCAAGTGGCGCAAACTCTCCACAGTACAGTATAGGTATATGAGTTAGACTGCAAGTGGCACAAACTCTCCACAGTACAGCTAAATAAGGTTACACTGCAAGTGGCTCAAGCTCTCCACAATACAGGGGGGTGGAAGGAGATAAAGGTGACGTGAGAAGTCACCCTGTATCAGGAATGGACAAACCGCAAGTGGCGCAAACTCTCCACAATACAGTATAGGTATGTGAGTTAAACTGCAAGTGGCACAAACTCTCCACAGTACAGCAAAATAATAAAACACTGCAAGTGGCACAAACTCTCCACAGTACAGCAAAATAATAATACACTGCAAGTGGCACAAACTCTCCACAGTACAGCTAAATAAGGTTACACTGCAAGTGGCTCAAGCTCTCCACAATACAGGGGGGTGGAAGGAGATATGGGTGACGTGAGAAGTCACCCTGTATCAGGAATGGACAAACCGCAAGTGGCGCAAACTCTCCACAGTACAGTATAGGTATATGAGTTAGACTGCAAGTGGCACAAACTCTCCACAGTACAGCTAAATAAGGTTACACTGCAAGTGGCTCAAGCTCTCCACAATACAGGGGGGTGGAAGGAGATATGGGTGACGTGAGAAGTCACCCTGTATCAGGAATGGACAAACCGCAAGTGGCGCAAACTCTCCACAATACAGTATAGGTATGTGAGTTAAACTGCAAGTAGCACAAACTCTCCACAGTACAGTAGGATTGGATGAATAGGAAATGCAACAATAAATTAATGTTCTTGATAACGTTGAATATTAAAGAACTTTAAACAAAGTTATTATTAAAAATAATTAGCAAATATACATACCCTATGTGATAAAATATCTTTTCAATTCAAATATCAAATAACAGGCAAAAATGAATTACTCTGTGAGGTAGACTCACCTATTTAATTTCTGACATGCACCACAATACACACTATATTTTATATATTTAAATTTATCCGACTCAAGTGAACACTTTAGTTATCTTCTAGCAACTAAAACCCAAATCGTTCTTAAAACCTTTCTTTCCCCTTTCGTGACCTCGAAGACTACGTGACATTTTGATATTTTGCTTTTCTGTTTCAGACAATTGGTTGTTTTGTCGAGAAATGGATTTCTGAAATATTAGGGTATACCCATGATTTAATTCGTTTTACTTGGAACGAAAACTATTTTAAGAATAACAGGGTGAGAAAAAAAATTGTCTTACATCAATATGAAAAAAACCATTTCCAATAAAATTAACTGGAACTAATAAAGTTTATAACCAAATTAGTGAAATAGTGTTTACTCGTGTGTAATATGCAATAAAATAAAGTATTTTAAACATTCCATTTAAACGAAAATAACGTATACCACTTACTTTATCGCCTAGAGCATCGTTTCTCAAGCGAGGGGTCGCGACCCTTGGGGGGGGGGGTCGAGTTTGTTTTTAAAGGGGGTCGCAGTCTGTTTAAAACCACATATAGGTACAAAAGATTCGTTCATTCAAGGAATTAATTTTAGTGTAGTGTTTTAAAACTAAATATGAACATGTAATAATTAACATGAAAAAATAAGCTTATTTACTTTATCTCAATAAAATGATTAGTCATGAAAATTAATTAATTAATGCGATATTTGGCATTGTTTCTCGGAAGTAATTACACAAGTGCATCAAAATTACCGATAATTTTTCATGAAAGCATGTTGTCTAAAAACTGCATGAGTTTATTTTCAAGTTTTGGCGAATGAGCCCAACTCCGAAGGAGGAGGGCTCTTTTAACAAAATATGAAAATAACCGAATGCAGTTTCTACTGACAACATGCTTGAATGAAAAATTATCAAAGGTAATACCACGAGTGCTTCAAATTTTATCGATAATTTTTTCTTTTCCACGAAAACTTGTTTATTTGGCAAAAATATGAAAACAAACCGATTGATAAAATCACGAGTCCGTTAGGACGAGTGATTTTATCTAAATTCGGTTTGTTTGAATGTTTTTGCCTCAAATAAACAAGTTTGAGTGATGAAAATAAAAAATTATGTGATAAAATTTGAAGAACGAGTTGTATTTGGGAAGATTATTTTTTTCAAAATTTTGACGTTTCAAAGTAAACAAGGTATTATCGATGAGGAAGCAGTTTTATCTATTGGTTAAAACCACCAAAATGTCAGATTTTGACAAGTGAAAAAAATAATCAGGTTTATTTTGATGCACGAGTGTAATTCGGTAGAATATTTCTCGAGTAGAAGAAATAAAAGTACGTTAGTTTGAAATTTTTATTTAAACAACACAATTAGGTATATTCGATCACTTTTTCTTGAATAGAACTTAAATAATCTTGTCCAAATCGCGACATTCCAACGGATTTTAAAATTTGGCATATGTCAAAATGACAAATGCGCAATTTTAACACTCGTTACTGTAGTTACGGACCTGCAGGGAAATTTTCGATAGCTAGCGGGAAATTTTCGGATTCTACCGGGCAATTTTCTCCCTAGAGCACGAATTATTTCCGGAAATCTTCTCGAAGTGCGAATTTTCTTAAAAAATTCGCAACTGAGGAAAATTTCCGGAACATTAATTCATGCTCGCGGGAGATTCGGTAAGAAAATTTCATACCAAAACTTTTTTAAAATAGAAATTAAATTGGTGTCATACATAGGTGACACATTATTATTATTTATGACAGCTGTCAAGCCAGAGGGAAATTTCCACTTATTAATTTCCCTCTACGCAGGGAAATTTCCGAAGAAATTAGGTTATTGTCATAGCACCATGTCAAAATGCAGGTATCTGATTAGCTAAAATTAACTGGTATGAAATTTTCACTTAAAAGTTTTTCTATACGAGGATCATCTTTGCAAACACTCATAAGTAAATTATTTTCGAATGAAAATTTCTAGCTCTAGTAGATATCCAATAAAATCAGTTAATTTGAGGTCATTTGATTGAACACAACCAATCAGAACAACATTATACTGAAAACAGACCGTGGGCTGTTTTCACTCTATTAGGTACGTTGCCATGGATACATTTTGATTTATTTCGATTTTGACGTTTCAGATATTTAATATTTCAAAATGTCACGATTTTGTCATAATACTGACGAGAACATTAATGAAATTATAGAAGCAAATATACTATGTATTTTTTTCTATAATTAGCAAAAAAATTTCTATTCGAATAACCCTCGAACATTGATAAATGCTCAAAAATTTTATAACAACTTTCTCAAGCTTGTTGCTTATAGGCCTGCGGCGTCGGTCTGTTTCCAAGCAACAAGCTTTCGAAATTTGTTATAAAATTTTTTCGAACAATTATCAATGTCCTTGTGTTAGTACAGACGATTACTGTATTTAGTTTTCAAAGCCGCTATAGAAGAGAAACCTTATTCGCATAAGTAAGAAGTAGCAAAGGGTATCAATGTTTTCAAAGCTTCCGTTACTTCCCAACTCACGGCGTCGTGCAAGCCAAAATTGATCTAAATTTTGAGATAAAAATTCCAGTTGTAAAGTTTTATCAGTAGTCCATTGAAATGTTACAATTTAAGGACCTAATATTGCATCTTTTAGAGGGCGCAATTTGATTTTTGAGACATGTGTGGAGGTCAATAGAAGCTTAACCCCAAGTTTGTGGGGTTGCCGTCCTTGTCCCCCGGCCGCCATCATGGAAAAAGGGGTATTTACCTTTTTCGCGATATCTCGGAAACTATACGTCCTACAAAAAATTCTTGAAGACATAATTTGTAGAAAATCCCTTTGTCTACAAATATGTTTATATAACTTTTTGCCCTAAATTTAAAATTAAAGAAGTTATAAGCAACAAGGTGAGAAAATTTTTATAAAAATTTTTTTTGCCCTATAACTTTTTTTTACAAAAAAATTACCTCAGACCAATCTTGTAGATGGTCTTTTGAAGAAAATTTTTCTCTATATTTTTTTAAATTTCATTCATATAAAATGCTGTTACAGCGCTCCAAAGTTGACCGGGTTCGTCAATGCTCATGAGAATCCGGTCAAAACGAAATGTTTAACTTAGTTTTATGATCTTTTTTTTTATTGTAAATACATTCTTAAAAAATTTTTGTTAAATCCGTACAACTTTACTTATTCATTCCTAACTGTTTTTCTGACTATAGAACTTACCTAATTACTGCATCCCAATCTCATGATTCTGTGATTATTGTGGCAGAGGACATTGACATTCTTGTATTGCTCACGGCATTAGGTAGAATACAGCCCGATATTTACTTTTCATAACCTTGAAAAGGGCGCACATCTGGTCAGTTATATAGCCCTTAAAGTTTTATGTATGGAGATCTTATAGCACAGAATTTGCTGTTTCTTCATGCTTTCTCAGGAGGTGATACAACATCAGCAGCCTATAATGTGAGGAAACTAAAATTTATAAAAATTGTGAAGATACATCCTGAATTAGCTGGTGGTACCGCGCTATTCCTGAGTGAGAAAGTCGATCCATCTTTGCTCATTCTTGTTGGGTAGGGATTTAACAAAAATTTTTTAAGAATGTATTTACAATAAAAAAAAAAGATCATAAAACTAAGTTAAACATTTCGTTTTGACCTGATTCTCATGAACATTGAGGAAACCAGGTCAACTTTGGAGAGCTGTAACAGCGTTATAGAGAAAAATTTTCCTCAAAAGATTATCTACAAGATTGGTCTGAGGTAATTTTTTTGTAAAATGTATTAAAAAAAGTTAGAGCAAAAAAGAAAATTTGTATAAAAATTTTCTCACTTTGTTGCTTATAACTTCTTTAATTTTGAATTTAGGGCAAAAAGTTATATGAACATATTTGTAGGCAAAGGGATTTTCTACAAATTATGTCTCCAAGAATTTTTTGTAGGACGTATAGTTTCCGAGATATCGCGAAAAGGGTATTTCCCCCCTTTTTCCATGATGGCGGCCGGGGGACAAGGGTGGCAACCCCACAAACTTGGGGTTAAGCTTCTATTGACCCCCACACATGTTCCAAAAATAAAATTGCGTCCTCTAAAAGATGCAATATTAGGTCCTTAAATTGTAACATTTCAATGGACTACAGCCGATAGTTGTCAGTTCGATTTTCATTTCCAACAAAAAAGTGACGGGGTCGCAAGACTTTTTAATTAACTTTTTGGCTTTTTCGTGGGTCGCGACATAAGAATGGTTGAGAAACGATGGCCTAGAGACTTTACGTAGAAAGTAAGAGAGAATAAAAAAAAACATGTTGAAATTATTGAAATTATTACGACAGTGGTCTAGATTGTAGGAGAGAAAATAAAGTATTCATCCCTACCGCACATCTCTGGTATAGAGGAGAAATTTATTTTACCAATATTCGAATATATGTGAATTGTTTTCCAAGTTTAAAACAAATATATTGGAAGGTGTCAAAACAACATGTTGAAATCATTTTATAATATTAATAACATCTCGACAAGGAGGAATATTTTACTTGGGTGTTTTAGGTTAAATGTTCATATTTTGTTCTGAGGTTGGACAATCATTAATGAAACAACCTGTATAGATCATTTCCATGCACCTTAAACTTACTTATTTAGAATCAATGAAGAGCATTCCGAATTAGAGGAGATTCAAATAGGAATATCTCTAGGACCTCTACTTTACCTTTTAGATATTTGTGACATAGCAGAATAAGAAAAAAAATCTCAACATTCGTCTGGCAACCATAATTTTTTAATTTCGGAACAATTTTAATAAAATGAAAGTGAAAAATGGTATTACCATGAAAACAAATATTCTATCTACCGACTCTATTTGATGTTTCGGGTCAAATGATTTACAACGGTAGGTACTCATAAATTCAAAAATTACCCACTGACGGAGGCAACCGCATTTTATTGTAGCATCTGTACTTGTTGCCTGACTTGACAGCTACCCTCGAAATCTGAAATTTCAAGGTCATTTGTGGAACGAATAGCCGTAAACTTACTTATTTAGAATCAATGAAGAGCATTACGAATTACAGGAGATTCAAATAGGAATACCTCTAGTTTACCTCTTAGATATTTGTGTAAGAACAAAAAAATTCCAACTGATCCTATTTTAAAATGAATAATGAAATCATCACTCAACAATGTTGAATAATGAACGCATTAATCATCATAACGTTATAAAATGGTCGTGTATAAAGCCAGATTAAAGCATTGGACATGATGTATATTATTCCCACGTTTAGGTACATTACAAAACGGTCGTAGCCTACAAATATTTTTATCCGGCTCAGAGGTAGGTAAATTGCAGGGAACAAAATAATGGTATATAATTTATTAGACTGCTGCATTAATCCTATGTGAAGACGTAACTCCTATTTTTTTTTAAGCAAGTATTACTTGCAGTGTGAATAGATAGCAAGATTTTCCGTACGATATTAATTCAAAAATTATATCTACAGGATGAGACATGAGGAACTGTACCGGGTGGGCGAATAAGAACGCAAATACGATCGCACTGTAGTACAGCTTTGGAAAAAAATTTATAACAAAAGCAGATTTGAAAAAAAACCTGTATATTATTTACATACTTGTATATCGACCGCTGAAGGGGGTAACTGAGAAGAAAAATTTATTTATGTTTTTTAAATTAACGTGCTCAGCTACTATGGCCACTTGCACAAAACGATTACATTTCTTTATAAAAATACAATAAGGTCATGAATATAATGGGTGGTTGAATTTTACCATAAAGCTGCACATTTTTAAGGAATTTCAGTGAGCTGTTAATTCGCTTTTGATTTTTTAGCATATATCGTAGGCATGATGAGAGATGATACTGTTGTCTCCTGGCTGAGAATTGCTGATATTCAGTTCATATGTATTTTATTGTCAAATGCGATTGACAGCTTTGACAATAGGTCCGATGCGTAGTTTCCTTATTATGGCTAGATCTCGCCTAGGAGCAAGAAAAGGGCTACTGATTGACGGCTGTATTTCGTGTATAAATGAACGGTTTGTATCCCAGTGCTGATGCCATATAATTTTCGTTCGTTTTTTGATGTGAGCCTTCAAGTCGTTACATATTTGGATATTGTCAGTAATATCAGTGGATATTGAGGCAATCTTAGGGTAAAGATCTGCGAGTTCATTGCCTTCTATATCAATGTGTGATGGTAGCCAAATTATGGTAACTGATATATTTTGGGAAGTGATCAGCTGGTGGTGAGTATTTTGGATATTTCGGGCTATTGGATGTTCGGTAAATATATTTTGGATAGTCTGGATTGAGGCAAGTGCATATAGCTACGTGCTTAAGACAAAATTTAGAAAGCGAAATTTTGCAGAATCTTCCTGATCAAGGGGCATGACAAAAAGGATCATAGTATCATTCGAAAAATTCTGCGTATCTTTGATATTGGAAGTTTTAGTCTATCTACTCAAATATGAGGTGGGGGAGAGTGGGAACTTTGTAATGAAAACGCCCTTAACTCCGATTCTACTTAACCGAACTTTGCAAAGTTGGTTGGAGTTAAAAATGCTCTTTTCCACCAATGTAAGTGTTTATTTCTCTTTGGAAAATATGAATATACAGGATGGTCCAAAGTGAAATGGAAGATTCTTGGCCCCAAAAATTTGAAGATGGGGGGTTACAAGGCATGAGAAATCATAATATGATATCCGTTTCGAAGTATTTTCTAGAGGGCGCCACATGAGCTATGTTATTGGTGTAACTGTGAGCTTAACTTTTTTATCGATAACGCTATCTCTCTTTTTATTGGAAAATGTTAAAACTACATCATTTTTGCGACAAAAAGGTGTATCTAACATTAGTCTCAAAAGCTACTAGTTTTCGAGATATTCACATTTTAAAAACCCCCTACAAAATTTTTTTTATTGGCACAAATAATAACGTTATAGTTGTTTCGCCATCAGGAGAGAGTATTAAAATTTTCGGAAACCAGTAAACCATGGGCGTACATTTATAGAATTATATTTATAATGATAGTCTACAAATATTTACTTTAGACCCCATGTCACCGCCGGCCCATGTGGGCCACCGCTGGTGTAGTTTGCATACATAATTAGGTTTTATTACTCTCTTCTGATGGCGATAGAACTATAGTGGGCGCTGATGTCAGCAAATTTATTATTACAAATATTAACGTAGTAGATGCCGATGTCAACAATACTCCTGTCAGTTAATCATTCGTATTTTGACAGTTGATGATTCTAATTTCCGTATTACAAATTTGTGACTACTAGTTAATTTAAGAAAATTAGAAAATGCGCATAATAATTTTTCAAACCTAGAAAAAGGGTAGATTTTAGCTATTCATTGCCAACAAAATTTCAACGGGGTGCTGCGCAAAGGGAATACCTACGAAGGTTTTCCAACAGATTGCAACCTGGTAATCGATTATATTACGATCTGCATAGGAATTAAGGGAAAAATGGATATTATTACGCCTGATGAAGAAGGGGCTCCTTCATATTACACTCTTGAAGTACAAAACTATTTAAACACCCTGTCTCCTGAACTCTGGATTGATCGTGGTAGTCCCTTTCATTGGCCACCACGCAGTCCAGAACATAACCCCTTGGATGTCAGTATATCGGGAACAATGAAGGAAATAGTTTACAAAAACCCTATAAATAGTCGAGTTCAACTTGGCAAAAAATCAGAGCAGTAAAAATTTTTTTCACACCAATGACATTATTTAATATTAGGCGATCTTTCATGAAGCGCATTGATAAATGTATCGAAATGAATTGCGGACATATTGAACAATTACTAATATTTAAATTTTGTTGTATTTTTGAATGAATTGATCTTTTTTATATCTTAAATAAAAGTTATTGAGTTCATAATGGTTGCTTTAATAGTCAGAGTCAAAAATAGCTTTATTAATTCAAATTTATACAACTTATAATTAAAGCATCATAACCTAAGTACAATTAGACCAACAAAATAATTTTAAAAGATCAATCTATAACAACAAAATTTGAAATATTAATACGTTATACAAGATACAAAAAACAACAATATATGTCAATAACTAAATCCTAAACAAACACAACACTAAGCAAAAGAATCGTCATAGTACTCCGAAACTTCATAGTAGGCCCTTGATGTCAACAATTTTTTTACCTCGCTCCTAAAATGCTTTTTTTTAGGTATTTTTCTAACATTTAATGGCAAATAATTAAATAATTTTTTACTATCATATATAATAGATTTTTTTATTAAAGAGGAGGAGGGTATAGGTAAGGAGAATATATGAGAAGCACGACTATTATAAGCACGAGCTGAGCCGACCTCCAATCCAAATTCCCGATGCATGAGGCACATTGATTCCAAGATATAAATGCAGGCCAAAGACTCCCTATCACAGTTCGCACACGCATCGCACATGACTAACAAATTTTGGAAGGAGAAGGGCGGGGTTTCTTACAGTGGTTTTGAATCCAGCTATCCAGCTAAATACTTGATATTCATTGAAGTGAATTTATAGAAATGTTTTGTTGGTGGACTATTTAGATCGGAGAATACATTAAAGAGCTATGTTCCGTTTCTCATTGCATGTATCTGTATATAGCAACAACAGTAAAGGCCCCCGTACAGAGCCTTGGGGAACACCAGATGTAATTAATTTTTGGGTGGTTGTTCCACTGTTAAAAAAAGCTGACTGTTGACGATTTGAAAGATAAGACGATATCCAATTCAGTGACGTGCCCCTGAACCCATACACCTCAAGTCTGCTCAGCAGTATTCTATGATCAACACAATCAAAAGCTTTGGTTAGATCACAATTCACACTTCCCAGGAGCTATCATGTATCTAGGTCGGCAGTAGGTAGCCAGAAATCTCCAAGAGGTAGATAGACCCAGTCGGGAAGACTGGCAAATTGCCACTGCTATTACAAGACCAGATAAAATAAGATGGGCGATAGATGAATTCCAACCCTTTAAATCACCGGGAGAGGATGGAATCTATCCAGCCCTACTGCAGAAGGGTAAAGAGGCATTAGTGCCGCAACTAAGTAAGATCTTCAAGGCTAGCCTAGCTTGGAAATATACTCCGGTAATATGGAGGAAGGTGAAGGTCATCTACCTTCCGAAAGTAGGTAGAATATCAGACCAAACGCCCCAATCATATAGACCAATTAGCCTAACGTCCTTCCTGCTTAAGACTTTGGAAAAGCTAGTAGATAGGTACATAAAGGACAACGCTCTGACAACTCGCCCTCTAAGCGAGCGTCAGTATGCCTACCAACAAGGCAAGTAAACAGACTTGGATGACTTAAACAGGCTACTTTCCAAGTCGATCGATGACAAGGAAATAGCAGTAGCTACTTTTCTGGATATAGAGGGAGCATTCAATAATGCGTCACCAATATCTATAACCAGGTGTATGGAAAGAAGAGGGATCGAACCCATCATCTGCAGGTGGCTTGCAGTCAATCTAGGGAATAGGATAATCACATCCACCCTGGGAGAGGCAACCATCACGGCGGGGGTGGGGAGAGGTTGCCCTCAGGGAGGCGTGTTATCGCCCCTTTTTTGGGCGATTCTTGTAGATACTCTTCTAGTACGGCTGTCCGATGAAGGTATTCAGTGCCTAGGGTATGCGGACGATCTTGCTGTCGTCATAAGAGGACGGTTTCCAAACACGATATCAGAGCGCACCCAAATGGCGCTTAATATAGTAAGGTGTAGTAAGTAGGCTGGTGTAGGGAGGAGGAACTGGCAGTGAACCCTCACAAAACTACACTGGTACCGTTTACAAAAAAGAGAAATTTGCAAGGTCTACAAAAGCCACAAATTAACGGAGTGGAAATTCCATTTGCTAAAGAAGTTAAGTACCTAGGGGTAATCCTTGACCAGAAGCTTACATGGGATTCTTACATCGAAAAAACCACGCACAAGGCCAGAATCGCTCTCGGAAGGTGTAGGCAGATGTGTGGGAAGAATTGGGGATTGAATCCTAACATGACCAAATGGTTATATACACAGGTCGTGAGGCCAATGATAACCTATGGATCAGTGGTCTGGTGGCCCAGGACACTGCAGATTGGGGCGCAAAGGCAGTTAAGTGGTATCCAAAGGCAAGCTTGCCTAAGTATCACAGGGGCCATGAGAACGACGCCGACTGCAGCCCTGGAGGTAATACTGAACCTGCCACCACTGCATATCTTCGTTCAGGGAAATGCAAGATCTGTAAGTCACAGATTATTACAGGGGCCTCCTCCGATAAGTCAAGGACAAGGTAAGGTCTACAAAAAGCTATATGAAGAAATAAAGGCAGATCCAATACTGGGAATGCCAATGGATCAGATTGCCCCACAATATAGTTTTAAAAGTGAATACACAGTAATCATTCCTGAGAGAAAGGACTGGGATACAGGGCCTACTATAATAGCGAATCTCAACTGGTACACTGATGGCTCTAAAACAGACTCTGGAGTAGGAGCCGGAATATATGGGGTACAAGAGAAGATCACGATCTCTCTAAGCCTTGGGAAACATGCCACTGTCTTTCAGGCAAATGTAATGGCGGTGCAATGCTGTGCAGAAGAGTTGATGAGACGGGAGGTAGATAGCCAAAGAATCGTCATCTACTCCGATAGCCAAGCAACACTAAAAGCGATAAGCTCATATCGGACGACGTCAAATCTGGTGTGGGAGTGTCGCAAGGCCCTCAACAGACTAGGTAGTCATAATAGAGTGACCCTAGCCTGGGTGCCAGGCCATCAAGGAATAAAAGGCAATGAAAAGGCCGATGAATTAGCCAAGCAGGGAGCGACGGAGGTCATGATAGGGCCAGAACCTTCCTGCGGAATTGCTAAATGCCTCACCAAGGAGAGCATCCACCAATGGATAAACAACCAGGCGTTGCGCTGGTGGCATGAAACTCCGGGACAAAGGCACGCTAAGCTATTCCTTAAAAGCACATCGGTCAGACTGTCACGCGACCTACTATGTCAAAGTCGATAAACGACGAGAATGATGGTGGGAATGCTGACAGGGCATTGTAGGCTAAGGAAGCATATTCACACAATTGGCCTAGCAGATGACAGCCTATGTAGGTTATGCCAGGAAGAAGACGAAACCGCGGAGCACTTACTCTGCGAGTGCGAAGGCCTAGCAAGGGTGCGGTTTCACCTATTCGGAGAAGAAAAACCGAGAGCAGAGAGCTACGCAAAGGAGGCGGTATCCAGGCTAATAGGTCCAATAAAAAGAATAAAGCTAGATATCGAGCTCTAAATATGGGGGAGGACCACAATAGATCTGCAAAGGTCGCAGTGGGATAGGACAAAGAGCCACTCCAATTCTAATCTAATCTAATCTAATCTAGATCACAAAACACTGCCGTAGCGACCTCACCATCATTCAACCCCATATACAGGTCCTCAAGAAGGGTAAACATGGCATGATTTGTGTTTTTAGAGGCCTGAAAGCCAAATTGTCTCTCACTTAAAAGCTTCTGCCTGTTGATGAAGCTGACCATACGTGTCTTAACAAGCTTCTCAACAACCTTCCCCAGAGTCGAGAGCAATGAAATAGGCCTGAAGTTTGACGCAGTTTCACAATCTCCTCCCTTATAAAGAAACAGGAAACATTCCAGTCTGAAAAGAATTATTTATTGCATCCTCAAGAACCTCTAACACTTGATCAGAAAGTCTTACAAGAATATTTAAGGAAATACCGTCCCACCCGAAAGTATTTTTATTTTTTATTTGACTAAAAATAGTTTTAATTTCGTCAGCATCTGTGGTAAAAAAAGTAAAAGGTATTGTTGCGCGGTCACCAACTCAAAGCCGGCCCTGTCTCTCGAATATAAATTTTGGTGAATGCGCTTTCTAGAGCTTTCTGGTCATTGCAGTATTTACGCATATGAGGAGCGTCATAAAATACTAGAACTTTCCAGAACCGATAAGGACTATATATACGCGGGTTTTTGAGTGAATAAACAGTTAGTTCGAGAGTATTAGTGAAACTGACAATAAAGAGTTAGTTACAGAAGTTCTCAGTAATCGAACAGTGAATGAAATGGAGAAAGATAAATAGTGTAATATTCAAGTGGTGAAAATAAATTAGAACTAATATACCGAGTGTAAATAAATTAGTAGACATTAAGTAGAGCAAGTATATAAATTAAATTTAATACAGTGTGTGTGTTTCTTTAAATAAATGGATAGTAATTAGCCATAGTGTGTATAATTTTATCCCACCGGTAAAAACTATTTAAATTAATAACAAAAAAATTACAGTATAATCAATCTTTACATCATTTAGGAAGCTTAAAGCATGGGATTAATACTACCAGACAGTGTGGAAGCTTCTGAACAATAAAATGTATTCAGTTCCCCAGCGGTCATGCTTGAACTAAGAGGTGAAACATTTTTACCACCTAACTCGTTAACAATTTTTTCTACAACTGCTATGAAAAGTAACGTATTTCTCATACCTTACTTAATTTCAAAACCAAATATTGCTCATACTGTGAGAAATAGTATTTCTCACGGCACTCTGTCCTCGCTACATACATTTATATGGAGAATCGAATAATATCGACTAGGCTACTGTCATCTTTAAATACCTACTTAGTTGTCACAAAACTGTCAGATTATATTAGAAGTTTTAAAATTCTAAAATGACGTTCCGGGTTTGACCATACAAAACTGTACAAATTTCACCATCAACTATAATTTTAAATTAAATTATCTAACAGTATAGAGATGGGATATTTTGGTGTTATTTTTGTTTTACTAACCATAAGAATAAATATTAAGTTACTTTACTTGTATTCTTTAAATTTGTGCAGTAGTAGAAAAAGTATAGTGTGCAACATGTGGGGAAAGTACTTTTCTCACTCGTGTGTTTGCGAGCCACAAACTTCCACACTTGTGAGAAAAGTTGAACTTTCCCCACTCGTTGCACAATATACTAATCAAGCTTTTCTTCTGTCTATTATTAGACTGATTTATTCGGTCTGAATAGTAAATTTCCAGTCAGAACTAGTGCACAGTTGAGAAAATTGTTCATAGTTTTTACGCGTAAAGAGCCTGCCCAATTTTTTAGTATTCTAGTAAAACTACACAAAATCGCCTCATGATCTGATAGGCCTGCACTTATGACAGAGCAATCTACAAATTGCTCAATCCGATTTGAGCAGACAAAGTCAATAAGCTTTGCTGATGTCTTGGTAATACGAGTAATACTTCAAAGTGCTAATAAATAAAATGAAAATTATGTAGAGGGTTTTTAAAATGCGAATATCTCGAAAATTAGCAACCTTTGAGACTAATGATAAGTGAACACTTTTTCACCGAAGTGATGTTATTATAATATTTTTCAATAAAAAGCGAGATAGCGTTAACGATAAAAAAAGTTGAGCGCACAATAACATAGCTCATGTGGCGCCCTCTAGAACCCCTCATCTTCAAATTTTTACGTTTTTATATCCAAAATCTTTTCAATTTACTGAGAAAAAACAATTTTGACATTTCAACTTTGCCACCCTGTATCTTTTTTATTATCAATATTTCATCAAAGCAAGTCGCGTCAGATTGTAATATTTTTAGGTCAACTTTGGAACATTACTTACGGACCACTCTGTATATGGAATATTAAAGTAGACCAAAATAGCAGCTAGTTGGCGGAAGCCGCATGTCAATATATTTTAAAAAACGTATAAATGGTGGGAATTTTTTGTCCAAATTCAATTAGGCTGTTTAGCCTCAACGGAAGTAAACAAATTTATTCTTATTAGGAAGAACTTGCATTGGCCTATCTGCAGTAATTGAAATTATTTAGGCAGAATTACACTAAATTTATTATTTTTAATTGTAGGAACGCCAAACGAAAAATAATTAATAAGGATTACCTTTTAGATAACGCCCTCTAGCGGAGACGGTAATATTAGTATGGCGACGTTTTTAATAGCTGCAGTTGGGAAATGTAAGGCATTTTAGATAAGACTAAATTTTTTTATGTCTGTTCAGGCTTATGTTATAAAAAATTTTTTCCCGAATCCATTCCTAAAATATGGCCGACGGCCGTTCTTAGTTGACTACCCGATAACTATAGATAAATTCTAGTTAATTGCCTATGACTTTCTAGTATGAAGTGTTACTTACTGAAGACTCCAACATTTATCCACCATTATGTGTCCCTTGATAACATCGATCTTCCATAGTTTTAATGTATAGCGATGGAATCTTTCTTTCTGTTTATCACTCCAGTCTCTTGAGTAGATTCAAAAGCGTATGACTAGCGAGTAATTTGACGAATTAAAAAATGTAAACTCTTTAGTTAGTTAGTTAGTTAGTTAGTAGGAGAGAGGGGGATAAAATGATCCATTTGGGTTTCAATGATCCCTCGATTTGTAAGTTCGCCTTACATGCAAAATTAGGATTGGGATGCTGAGCATATGAAGAATGCCATAGAAGAAGTTATTCGAGGAATGCCTGTGAGAAGGTACCAAGAATGTCACTCAAGCGGCGTGTAACTGATAAAAATAAGGTTACACAGCTCAATAAAAAGTCACTTGGAAGCTACTCGTGATTTGCGACAATTAGCGTATCAACTTGCTGAAAAAAACAAACTCCCCACAAATTTTCCCATGTTGAAAAAGCTGCTGGTAAAGATTGGCTGATCCATAGATTTCCCTGAAGCAACCTCAGCTGCTAGAGCAAGAGCTTTCAACAAACCGGTTGTGACAAAATTCTTTAAATTGTTGAAAGAGTTTTACACAAAAAATAATTATGCCCCTCGCCGAATTTTCTATGTAGACGAGACTTCGATTTCTACTGTTCCTGAGCAAAATTCAGGAATATTGGCAAAAAAAGGTTCCAAACGAGTGGCGAGGGTAGCATCAGCGGTGCGTGGAATTTCTTCAACAGGAGTAGTTTGTGTATCAGCCTCAAGAAGTTTTAATGACTTATTTTCAGTAGAAAGCGAATGAAGGCAGAACTGACAGACGGAGCTCCCCCGGGCAACATTTTTGCGTGTAATGAAAGTGGTTGGTAAGCAGTGGTTCGCTCATTTCGTATCTTTTGTGGAGCCAAGTATTGATGAGCCTATGTTACTTATATTAAATGAAATGAAATCTCGAAGATATTTTAAGTGCCAGAGAAAACTTCGTAACCATCTTGTGTTTACCTCCCCATTGCATACACAAGCTGCAGCCTTTGGACCTTGTTGTTATGGGTCCACTTAGTGTTTATTTATACCAAGCATTAGAAAAATGGTTGAACCATGATCTTGCTAGAACTGGTAGAACTGTGATGGAATAAGCGGGTTTCGGAAAACTGGCATATTTCCATTTGATCCAGAGGTATTCTCAGATGTTGACTTTTACGTAGCGACCTTGATGAAGCTGAAGATATGGTTCCAGGATCCAGTTCATGTAACGTATCGAATTTATCGACATACGTAACCAATAAAGCAGAAAATGATTCTAGCGAAACGAACGATCTGTACAAGAATCCTGAGCCTGGGCCCAGCTTAAAACATGATGAACAAATGAATTCATATTTTTCCGTTACACCACAAGAATGTTAAACGTTTCCTAAAATTCAAGGCAAGAGAAACACAACAAAAAGGAAGTCTTGTGGAAGTGCAGTTCTAACCAGTGGGCCATACAAAAGTGCTCTTGAAGAGGATATCAACAGAAAACAAGCTAAAGGAAAAACGATTAAAAATAAAAATGGAACTGATAAGAGACTAAAACAGAAGAAAACAAAAAAAAACTGAAAGATATAAAAGAAAGTCTTTCCAACTCATCGGATTCGGAAGACAACGAGAAAAATGCAACCTGTCTCTAATGCTGTGAGGAATACGGTGCATCAATTGACAGATGGATTCAATGCAAAAAGTGTTTTGAATGAGCTCACGAATTGTGCGCGGGAGTTGATGAAGACGAAGATGAATTCATTCCGATGTTCCCTTAGCAGTTGTCAGAGTCCAGAGAAAGATTAAGTTTCAAGTAGGACACATTATTTTGATGTTATAATATCAGAGTATCAGTTTTAAGTTATTAATTTAAGTTGCTTAGTTGTTTTTCCAGATAAGTGGTGTTTTATTAAAATAAAATGAAAAAAAAATGTTTTCCAATTTTCAATTTCTAATGGGGATTATTTTACCCCCCACGTGCGGGTAAAATGATTCCTTTGCTTTTTTATTATTATTTTCATTTTTAATAAGTTATTGAAGATTTTTTTCTAAAAAGTGGTGTTTTGTTAAGAGAAATGCCCCTTTTAGGGATTTATCCTATTAAAATAATATTTTAAAGAGTTTTTTCCCATTTTTTGAAGTTGTTTTTTCTTAGGGGGATCATTTTACCCCATTCTCCCCTACTGTAAAATTTGGTCTTCGCCACACTTTTCTCAAAATATCTTGGGACAGGAAAAATATATAAGACAATAGACATGCGGTTTTCGTTATTCCGTGGCTAATTAGGTCTACTTTTAGAATTCTCCATTAAAACTGCATGCACCAATTCAATATTTTAGGATAACTAGATTAAAAAAAATCTGGAAATCGGTTGACCCTAAAGGCCATCCCTGCAACTTCCCGCTAAATTCAATTTTCAAACGCGATTTTGTCGCTAGTTGCGATATTTTTGAAATCTTCGAGCTCAAAAATTTGATTTCTGTGTTATTTTGAGCTCTCCGAGCTCAAATATGAAGCTATTCGATACTTTTGAGCTCTTCGAGCTCAAAAGTCTTATCAAAAGTTCGATGAAACACGATTTTTTTAATTTTCAAACTGCTATAACTTTTGAATGAATTAACCGATTTTCACGCGGTTGGCGGCGATCGATGTAGTTTTTTGAGCTCTATAAAGAATTTAGGACAAAAAAATTGATCTGATGAAACATTTCGGAGTTATTACAAAAAAAACACTTTTTTTCGATTTTTTTCGACAACGATATCTCACGAACGCATCAACCGATTCTGACGCACTTTGTGGCGATCGATGCGAATTTTCAAGGTTAAGAGCTGTTTAATTTTTGAGGTCAATCGGTCTAGCCAATTCGGAGATATTTTGAAAAAATGAAAAAAAACAACTTTTTTTTCACTTTTTTTGCAATTTCTCAAAATCTACCGGTCCGAATTGGTTCCAACTTACAGGAAATCTAAGTTTGGTGAAACCCTTTCGAATGACATCAACTGCGATCAAATCGGTAGAGCCGTTCAGAAGTTATAAGAGGTTTACATACACACATACAGACGTACGGACATCATCGTAAATATAGTCAGGAAAGCTTCTTAGGGCTTCAAAACGTCGAGATTTGTTGAAACCTCGATTTTTTTTAAACGGGGTAAAAACAATAACTTCCCGATTTTTCGAAAATCATTAGGAAGAATAATTGATTTTCTTAGCGGGAAGTTAAAAATTAAATAGCTCCCTCTAGCGTGCATGCTACTTATTAGGTCATGTCAAAATTATTACTCTTATGTTGGTGGAAAAAGTCTCTTTCCAAGAAAACTAAGTTTGCAAAAATCGGTAAGCGTTTTTTCACCCTCCACTTATTGGAGTAGATAGACTTAAAGTTGTAATATCAAATATCCGCAGAATTTTTTGAAGAATGCCATGATTGTTTTTATTATGCCCTTCAATTATATTATTTTGTAAATAAAATTTTTTCTTTCAATTTTGCCCTCTAGCGGTAGACATACAAACTTAAAAATAACTTCCACTTATTTCTCAAGGCCATTTTCGTCACTAATTATTTTTCCGGCAGTCATAGTATAAACAGTTTCTGATATATGACCGAAAGCCATTCTTATTGTGACACCCGGTACATTTTCTCATAACTCACCCTGTATAAAATCTCAACGATAGTGCATCGAAGAGCATAATTCGTCATTTAAGGATGAAGCATGGACGAATTTCGTAAAGATCGACCAAAATTGTTTGTCTTTGAACATCAATGAACCCCAAAATACTTATTTTTTGTGTGATTCGTCAAGGTCGAGCCTAATCCCATTAAAATTGTTCACACAGGAAGCGTCCCGAAGGAAAATAAGTAGAGAAAAAAAGGTCACCAACATTATGACAATGACATCGATAAGATGGTTAAGCCACCATACAGCCCTGATTTGATCCACTACGACTTCTTCATTTCCTTACAATAAGAATAAAATGCGCGATTCAGAATGAAACAAGTGCAACTAAAATTGTTTCCAGGATTAGGCAGTCTATGGAGAATGTTTTGAAAATATCTCAATAATAAAATTACTAACACTCTGTATATTTGCGTTAACTCTTAACAAATTCTAATTAGAGCTGTAAGCACGCCTGTGATTTGTATTACTTTTTTATCAGATTAAATCTCCAGTACGATACATTTTCATTACATATTCAGCTTAAGATTTCGGAGGGCAGCCTTAGATATTTAACAAAGTGAAAGGTGTGGCTGTTTCCTGAAGAAGGATTTTTTTTAAATCCGAAACATTTATACCGTCGCTTCATGATCGTGACATGGAGAATTAGTTTTGAAAATTTCATATTATTTTAGTGTTGATAATACATTTTGTGGTTAAATCCTGGAAAGTGGAAGGTAAAACTAGTATTAAAAATCATTTGTGTGCATTTAAAAAAAAAATATATATATATATATAAGTACTAAACTTACCAAAAAAATACTGGAAATTAATTTACTGGATTTAAGTAGTGCACACCTTACATTTTCACTATTCGCCTAGAAAGTACAATTTCCAAAACTGTCACAATGAAATATGTCAAAAGTGATCCAGAACAACAATGAACCAACCAATACGAGCATGAAATATTATGGATTCATTTGCTTGCGATTAATGTGGGCATGAGCGTAATAATTCTCGAAGCGTTACCATAACATAGCCGACGGCGTGAACTGATCGTTGTCTCACGACGGTAACCACTGCCGTTGTCGGAGGCGGTGGATACAAACGAAGCTTGCTTTGTGCTACAGGTGGTGACGGCTTCGAATCGCGCCGGCATGCGCTAGCGCTGATATGCCATCAATGAAGAAGAATGCTGGAGCTGGATGGACCGCAAATTTAACATTTTAGTAGATATTGGACAGAACGCTAAAGGGCTTAGAAAAAAAATAAATAAACAGCTAATTGGAAAGTAAATCTCGAAAATATACAGTGTGTCTAATTGGAACATATTGTAATATTTTTCTTATTTATTTAAATATATAAAATTATACACACTATAGCTTATTACTATCTATTGATTTAAAGAAACACACACACTGTATTAAACTTAATTTATATACACGCTCTACTTAATGTCTACTAATTTATTTACACTCGGTATATTAGTTCTAATTTATTTTCACCACTTGAGTATTACACTATTTATCTGCACCATTTAATTCACTAATTCTTCCGAACTGTACTGTACTGTTTCACTAATTGTTTCGAACTAGCTAACTAACTGCTATGCACTCGAAAACCCGCGTATATATAGTCCTTATCGGTTCTGGAACACTCTAGTGCCTTCGGCGCTCGGGCTACGCGCGAACGAAACCGTTCCAGAATGTTCGAGTACATTTTAACGCAAGAGGAGCGCAGCCACCAAAATTTACCATCGATTGACAGGGCCGGCTTTGAGTTGGTGACCTCGCAACAATATGGAAAACTTTTTTACACAGGAAAAAAATTATTCTCCATAAAAAGTTTTGCATTAGGGGAGGTGAGGGCACGTTTGAACGTATTTTTAAAATCAAATTATTGACCACTTTGAACGCGGGTATGAATAATGCCGAAAAGGTGGTTTCGGTCTAAAATATGTGTACTTTACATTCCCTCTACCAGATTACACCTACTTATAATATTTTGGGTTTCTCACACCATTTAACGTTTGGTTTCATATCGTTCAAAGGTACCCCAAGGTTGGGGTACCTGTGAACAAGGGATGGAGCAGAATTGAACATAGTTTTATTAAAACACTTTTGAAGCTTGCTTGTTATTGCACGACATAGGACTTTTGAGAAGGCTAGTGAAGTCGTTAAACGTGTGATGTTACGAAAAAGCGTTCGTCACGCGATAAATCGTTCAAGCGACTGTGCGCAATCTCTTTTGTCGCACTGAGTTCGCACTCCTATAGGTGTGAAAAATTGTCAAAAATGGTAAAAATTTTCAAAATTTTGAGAAAATGGTCAATAATTGCCAAATATTTTCAAAAATTGTCAAAAATTGTCAAAAATGGTCAATAATTGTCAAAATTTTGAAAAAATGGTTAATAATTGCCAAATATGTTAAAATTTTTGAAAAATGGTCAAAAATGTTTAAATATGGTCGAAAACTGTCAAAATTTTGAAAATATGGTTGATAATTGCCAAATATTTTCAAAAATTGTCAAAAACTCTCAAAAACTATCAAAAATGGTCAATAATTGTCAAAAATTTTGAAAAATTTTTGAAAAGTTGTCAAAAATGGTCAATAATTGTCAAAGACGGTCAATAATTGTCAAAACCAATCAAAATTTGTCAAAAATTGTCAAAAATGGTCCAAAAGGATCAATAATTGTTAAAATTTTGAAAAATGGTCAGAAATTGTCAAAATTTTGAAAAAATGGTCAATAATTGCCAAATATGTTAAAATGTTTGAAAAATTATCAATAATTGTCAAAGACGGTCAAAATTCGTCAAAAATCGTCAAAAATTGTCAAAATTTGGAAAAAATGGTTAATAATTGCCAAATATTTCCAAAAATTGTCGAAAATTTGGAAAAATGGTCAATAATTGACAAAAATTTTGAAAAATGGTCAAAAATTGTCAAAATTTTGAAAAAATGGTCAATAATTATAAAAAACTGTCAAAAATGGTCAATAATTATTAAAAGTTGTCAATAATTATTGAAAATTGGCAAAATTTTTGAAAAATGTCAAAATTTTTGAAAAATGTCAAAATTTTTGAAAAGTTGTCAAAAATGGTCAATAATTGTCAAAAATTGTAAAAATTTTGAAAAAATGGTCAATAATAATAAAAAACTGTCAAAATTTTTGAAAAATGGTAAAATTTTTTGAAAAGTTGTCAAAAATGGTCAATAATTGTCAGAACCTGTCCAAAATGCTAAAAAATTGTAAAAATAAAAATAATTGTTAAAATTTGGAAAAATGGTCTAAAATGGTCAAAATTTTTGAATAATTGTCAAAAATGGTCAATAATTGTCAGAACCTATCAAAAATGCTTAAAATTTGTAAAAAATGGTCAATAATTGTTAAAATTTGGAAAAATGGTCTAAAATGGTCAAAATTTTTGAAAAATTGTCAAAACTGTCAAAATTGGTTAATAATTGTCAAAAATGGTGAATAATTATTAAAATTTTAAAAAATTGTGTCAATTTTGAAAAAATAGTCAATAATTGCCAATTATGTTAAAATTAATGAAAAATTGTCGAAAATGGTCAATAATTGCCAAAATTCGTCAAAAACTGTCAAAAATGGTCAAAAACAGTCAAAATTTTTGAAACATGGTGAAAAATTCACGAAAAATGCTCATACTATTGTGCATAAGAAGCAAGCTTCTGTCGGCAGTCCGACGACCGCTCACCTTTTTTTATTATTTTTACAAAAAAAACTATCTCAAGTCCTATTTATTGAAATTTATCGTAAACTTCATTAATGCATTAACGTTCTTTCGGTGCCTTTTTTTATAGGAAGTGACAATTTCGGAACTATGTCTGCAGATGCTAGTGTGCCAATATCGTCTATTATTAGGAAATAAAATTTTTGACCTTTCTTTCTCATAAATTTGACGGTGTAGTCATCTTCATGTTGACCAGTAATAATTGTCAAAATTTTTGAAAAATGTTTAAAATTTTTGATAAGTTGTCAAAAATGGTCAATAATTGTCAAAGACGGTCAATAATTGTCAAAACCAATCAAAATTCGTCAAAAATTCGTCAAATATGGTCCAAAAGGATCAATAATTGTTAAAATTTTGAAAAATGGTCAATAATTGCCAAATATGTTGAAATTTTTGAAAAATTATCAAAAATGGTCAATAATTGTCAAAGACGGTCAATAATTGTCAAAATTCGTCAAAAATCGTCAAAAATTGTCCAAATGTTGAAAAAATGATTAATAATTGCCAAATATTTCCAAAAATTGTCAAAAATTTTGAAAAATGGTCAATAATTGTAAAAAATTTTGAAAAATGGTAAAAAATTGTCAAAATTTTGAAAAAATGGTCAATAATTATAGAAAACTGTCAAAAATGGTCAATAATTATTAAAAGTTGTCAATAATTATTAAAAATTGTCAAAATATTTGAAAAATTGTCAAAAATGGTGAATAATTGTCAAAAATTGTAAAAATTTTGAAAAAATGATCAATAATTATAAAAAACTGTCAAAAATGGTCAATAATTATTAAAAATTGCCAATAATTATTAAAAATTGTCAAAATTTTTGAAAAGTTCTCAAAAATGGTCAATAATTGTCAGAACCTGTCAAAAATGCTCAAAAATTGTAAAAAATGATCAATAATTGTTAAAATTTGGAAAAATGGTCTAAAATGGTAAAATTTTTTGAAAAATTGTCAAAAATGATCAATAATTGTCAAAAATGGTCAATAATTATTAAAATTTGAAAAAATGGTCAAAGTTTTGAAAAAAATTGGTAAATAATTGCCAATTATGTTAAAATTTTTGATAAATTGTCAAAAATGATCAATAATTGTCAAAACTGTCAAAATTGGTCAATAATTGTCAAAAATAGTCAATAATTATCAAAATTGGAAAAAATTGTCAAAATTTTGATAAAATGGTCAATAATTGCCAAATATGTTGAAATTTTTGAAAAATTGTCAAAAATGGTTAATAATTGTCAAAGACGGTCAATAATTGTCAAAATTCGTCAAAAATGGTCAAAAATGGGCAAAAATGGTCAAAAACTGCCAAAATTTTTGAAAACTGGTGAAAAATTCACGAAAAATCGTCATTCTATCGTGCAAAAGAAACAAGCTTCTGTCGGCAGTCCGACGACCGCTCACCTTTTTTAATTATTTTCACAAAAAAAACTATCTCAAGTCATGTTTATTGAAATTTATCGTAAACTTCATTAATACGCACGTTCTTTCGGTGTCTTTTTTTATAGGAACTGACAATTTCGGAACTATGTCTGCAGACGCTACTGTGCCAATATCGTCATTAATTGGGAAATAAAATTGTTGACCTTTCTTTCTCATAAATGATCAAAAATTGTCAAAAACTGTCAAAATTTTGAAAAAATGGTCAATAATTGTCAAATATTTTAAAAAATTGTCAAAAATTGTCAAAAACTGTCAAAAACTGTCAAAAACTGTCAAAAACTGTCAAAAACTGTCAAAAACTATCTAAAATTGTGAAAAACTATCAAAAATGGTCAATAATTGTCAAATGTTTCGAAATATGTTTAAAATTTTTGAAAAATGGTCAAAAATTTCGAAAAAATGTCAAAAATGGTCAATAATTGCCAAATATGTTAAAATGTTTGAAAAATTGTCAAAAATGGTCAATAATTCTCAAAGACGGTCAATAATTGTCAAAATTCGTCAAAAACTGTCAAAAATGGTCAAAAACTGCAAAATTTTTTGAAAACTGGTGAAAAATTCACGAAAAATCGTCATTCTATCGTGCATAAGAAACAAGCTTCTGTCGGCAGTCCGACGACCGTTCACCTTTTTTTATTATTCTCACACAAAAAACTATCTCAAGTCATATTTATTGAAATTTATCGTAAACTTCATTAATGCGCACGTTCTTTCGGTGCCTTTTTTTATAGGAACTGACAATTTCCAAACTATGTCTGCAGACGCTACTGTGCCAATATCGTCTATTATTAGGAAATAAAATTGTTGACCTTTCTTTCTCATAAATGATCAAAAATTGTCAAAACCTTTCAAAATTTTGAAAAAATGGTCAATAATTGCCAAATATTTTAAAAAATTGTCAAAAATTGTCAAAAATTGTCAAAAATTGTCAAAAATTGTCAAAAATTGTCAAAAACTGTCAAAAACTATCAAAAATGGTCAATAATTGTCAAAAATTTCGAAATATGTTTAAAATTTTTGAAAAATGGTCAAAAATTGTCAAAAATGGTCAATAATTGTCAAAACCTATCAAAAATGCTCAAAAATTGTAAAAAATGGTCAATAATTGTTAAAATTTGGAAAAATGGACTAAAATGGTCAAACTTTTTGAAAAATTGTCAAAAATGATCAATAATTGTCAAAACTGTCAAAATTGGTCAGTAATTGTCAAAAATGGTCAATAATTATTAAAATTTGAAAAAATTGTCAAAATTTTGAAAAAATGGTCAATAATTGCCAATTATGTTAAAATTTTTGAAAATTTCATTAATGCGCACGTTCTTTCGGTGCCTTTTTTTACAGGAACTGACAATTTCGGAACTATGTCTGCAGACGCTACTGTGCCAATATCGTCTATTATTAGGAAATAAAATTGTTGACCTTTCTTTCTCATAAATTTGTCGGTGTAGTCATCTTCATTTTTACCAGTAATGACTCCTACATAATGGACTCTTGTTTTCTTTGTAAAAAACTGCACTATAACAAAATCGTCAATTTCAGCTTCCCACGACAAATCTTGACTTTTGTTCAACGCATCAGTGTGGTCGTCATCAACATCATCATCATCTGATTCATCGTGAATCGATATAGCATCGTCACATCGCTAATGGCAAATATTGCTTTCTTCACTTTCGGTTTTTAGCTCTTTTCTTGCCCTCACGCGCTGCCACTTCAGCCTCAATTCCATCTTTTACGGGTTTATCAGGTAGAAAGAGGGATTTTTTAGATTTGGATCCTTGACGTTTCTTCCTATTTGCCAAGCAAATGTTTGGAAGGGGCCTGATAACTTCAGGAGAGAGTAATTCAAGGTCTCTAACTGATGCCGTAGAAGTTGTTGCAATAGGTTCGTTTGTTTCTGTTAGGTCATTGCAGTTCAAAGATTCGTCTGTTTCAACAGTGTCGAGAAGAGGTTTTCCTGCAGCAACAAAGTCACTTTCAGAAAAAATATTTCTGTTAAATGTTTCTGTCTTCTGAAAACCGGAAATAATATTTTTAGGAGCAAAAGTCGATTTAGCCACATTTGGGAGTCCAGATAAATCGTGATTTAATTTAGCCTTGAACGGAGCCATTAATGAGACGTCCAAAGGCTGCAATTTGTGGGTGCAATGTGGCGGTATAGTGACAAGTTCTTTTGTGAATATTATTGCTTCTAATGAGCAGTGAGACTCATGATTATCCATCACAATCAAAATTTTTTCGTCTCTGCTGCATTTTGTAAATTTTTTAATATGTTCTAAAACTTGTAGAAAGAGAATTTTTTTCATCCAACCACTAGCAGGATGATTAATTAATCCAATACTTCGTAAGAACACTCTCATGATATCTAGCTCGCGGAAAAACAAATACTGGTGGTAAGCTTTTGCCATCAGCTCTCACGATGGCACACATAGTCACAAGTGTGCCCCTTTCTGCAGACGTAGCCTGCCCAACTTGTTTAACACCCTTCTCCGCAATTACATTTGGTGCATGAACTACAGTTGTTATGCCCGTTTCATCTAGGTTCAGTATCGCATTAGCAGTGAACTTGTGTTTTTGTAAGGCACGCTGTAGATATTCCTGAAACCCTTTCATTAAAGGCACTAACTCGGGCTAAGCTCGTATCTTCCGGTTTCCGCAAGCTTACATTTTTGTGCCGTCTCATGAACCCTTACACCCAGTCCAACCCTGCCATTTTGTTAATATCCCAACTTGGTGGATACTTTCTAAGAAGACTCTTTCCATACTCGAAGGCTAACACCCTTAAGTCACTATATGACAGACTATACTGAAGTCTGGAGCACTTCAAAGCATAATTTACCAGCATACCTTCTTGATCCATGGTGAACACTGTATTTTGAGCAGAATATTTCTTGTCTAGGCTGTTTCTTCAATCGATAAAACAACGCGGTGTGTTTCACCCCAAAAACTTCTACAGCTTTTCTTAAAGACATTTCTTTATCTTTTACTGTTGCTATTGCCTTTGCCATGTCTTCTTCTATGAAATTTGCTTCTTCTTTTCTTTTCTTATACGTCCTCACCATATTGATTATTGAATCTATAAAAAATATAGGTATATCCATCACAAACTTTAAAATTAAAACAAGAAATCACCATTATTTGAATAGCTGGGGCACCTTTGAACACTGTTTAATAGTACCCCATTGAAATGTCCAAAAGTGCCCCATATGTATATAATTGAATGTTATCATAATTATAGGCAACACCATAATCTCCCAAAATATTAAACAAATCTCACCTAATTAATGGCCATACATTACATCTATATACTTGTTATAGTTTAAGATATTTCCTGATTTATTTATGAGCGGAAAGTTATACACTGTTAAAAATGGTTGTAAAATTACAAATCAACGTGTGTTAATAAAAAATATAATATTATTAGAGTAAAATTCCAAGACATGTAACTGAATCTACTATACTTAGTTGTAATTTTACAATCTGTACGTAAAATCCCTACACATTATAATTTTTCCAAACGGTTAGTAAATTTTCTCTAAAAAGATTGTAAATTTACCAAAACTTTTTGTAATTTGATAAACAATACTTTTTTTTCAAATTTATAAAAAAATATTGAAACTTAAAATACCATGATATTATTGAAAGTTTACAGAACTGTTTATTATTTTTCCAACGCAGACTTAAAAATTATCTCTTGAATTGTAACTCCACAAAAAATTTGTAATTTTCTTACACGCATTGCAATTTTTTCGAACCGTTGACCGATTCTTAACAGAATGGTTTCAAAATTTACCAAAACCATTTGTAATTTGATTTACAATATTTTTTGGTAATTTTATGAAGAAATCGTAGTAATAAAATTATCATTACATTATTGAAAGGTTACAGACTGTTTCATCATTTTTCTAACGCCAATACGTTGGTGTTGTGCGTAAGAACTTCCAACGTTTTTTTTGTAAAATTAATACAGAAATTTTTAACAGTGTAGTGAAACACACCGGATATAAGTTTTGTTTATACTAACCCTACAAGTATCGACGAAAGCGTCTGTATCCCTTGTACAGCTTTGTACGATTAACGTCTTTGCTCACACAAAGTTTCAAATTAAAATTCTCGCAACAGCGGGAAATTTGAACGCTGTTCAATCGTATCCCATGTTCAAAAGTGCACCCTCCTCCCCTACCTAAAATCTAAAATACAATCATCAGATACCGGGTGGCCAAGTGTATTTCAGCCCATTTTAAATGCCAATATGTTAAAAAATATTTCAGATATTACCAAAGATTACAAAAAAAATATAAGATATTTCACTCGGAGGCGGTCTAATTGTTATTGTTGTTGTTACAAACGTATGCCGTGCTCATAAATAATATAAACGGCTCACTTTTGTTGTCGGCAACGCCACTGGTAGGTACCGGAGCATTTAGAAAAGTATATTTTACTTTAAGCTATACAAGGGTAACTTGAGAAATATATTTAAAATAATAGGATGATTTATTAAAGGTTAATTGTTTCGAAAGATGTTCAGGTGTATAAATTTGAAAAGGAAAGATTAGGGTAGAGTGGGTAACAATGAGACGCAGCCCGTATTATAGTTAATTTTCATATTTAACAGTTGGCACTACGTGTACATGTTGGTAATCATTATAACAGTTCTCCTTGTCAGAATTTCACTTTCAAATGCAGTCTCTTTGCAAGTAGCTATAGTGAATTTTTGTCATATTGATGAGCTCATTATTAATTCAAAAACGTGTCTGAAACACTTCAGGGTGATTCAAAGAATTAAACAGAATTATAAATGTAAATAAGTGTTCAGTTAGCAACTTTCGCTAGATTCTTCCTGTGTATTGAACCGCAGGAAGCGAGGACAATAAAACCCTAATACCATTACCATTCAAATATATTTAGAACTTGCAGATGATGTACCTAATCAAAATTCCATTTTATCAGAATCTGACGAATCTTCAACTCCAACATTAGTTATTAAAGATTCAACGGTTCCATCCATGATTTTGTCCAGTTGCCACATCTTCTGTTCTTCTTCCTCCTTGTATATGATGTTGTGGTTATCCAACCAAACGATTATCTCAGCTTTCTTCCAAGCAGTTGTTGGCAATTTTTCTACAAGTTTTGAATGATAGCTAGCATTATCTAGAACAATTACAGAATGTTCTGGAATTAAATCCAACATCTGCATAAAGTACTCTTCAAAAAGGTCGGCGGTCATTTCTTCATGGCAATCTTTAGTTGATTTGGACACAAAAACTTAATAATCCACCATGGATAAAACAGTTTTCATTTCCGATATGGGTTATAATAAGTCTACGTCCTTTTCCGATGGGAATATTATTTAACCCGGTTGATATACCTTCGATGAACGCTTGGCGAGAGCTCTTCACAGTCGTATCTACCCATACTTTTTATACGGTATGTCCTTCGTTTAGCCAAGTCTCGTCCAAATAATGTTCTTTTTAATGGCTCTAAGATAATCCCTTCTCCAACATAGAATGTCTTCTCTATCAATTAACAGTGACTACTTATTGTCCATATTTATTCGCTTAAGGAGAATAGAGATACAAATGATATATTTTATCCTGCCTAAATTCCAATGTCCGCCTATGGTTTATTGCGGTTTTAGGGTCTCTACTTGAAATCGTGCTGATAAAAATATATTATAATGAGTTGGTGACATTTCGCACCGAAAGTAAATATTTACAGTTTACTAAGTGACGTTTTATGAACATTCGAGTTGAGGTTGAATAATTTTCGTGACATTAGAGTGTAGCAGAGAGTTTCGAGTAGTGTTTGGTGACATTTGAAGACTCTGAATAAATTTGAGGTTGGTTTTTTACTAAACTTTTTTCTCTTAACGTCAAATGAGTAACAATGAGACACTTCCTTATGGGTAACAATGAGACGGGTCTCAATATTTACTTTTAATGATTCATTTTGTTTTAAAGAAGGCCCAAAAATGCCTAGAAACCCTCCAAGAAAAACCAATCGAGGAACCTTTTCAGGGGATGTAATGAAGAGAGCGGTAGAGGCTGTATTAAATGGTCGCAGTGTAAGATCCGTGGCAAAAGAAGAGTTTTCAATTATTAATATTTTCATGTTAAAATTGTTATAACAGAATTTCTTTTTTTATTTCAGATACGTAAAGAAAACCAAAGAAAATGGAAATTAATTAATTAGATATACGCCTAATTATGCCGTCAATAAAATTTTTAGTTAAGAGCAAGAAACGACTTTGGCAAACTATTTGTTAAATGTTCTCGAATGTTTTATGGTCTGCCTCTTACTGAGTGCCGAAAACTTGCATACGAGATGGCAACCATAAATAAATTGAAAATTCCGGCGCCTTGGGAGGTAAATCAGATTGCGGACAAAAATGGATGATGAGTTTTATGCGACGGTATCCAAATATTTCATTAAGAACTGCAGAAGGGTGTAGTTTGGCACGGGCTACATCCTTCAAACAATACAATGTCAATAAATTTTTTGATAATTTACATAAAGTAATAAGTCGGCTGAAAAGTTTGCCGATGGAACTAGAATATATAATTTGAATGAGACTGCGACAGTGACGGTTCAGAAATCAGCAAAAGTTTTGGCACAAAAAGGAACAAAACAAGTTAGTAAGGTCACCAGTGGTGAAAAAGGGGTGTTGGTAACAACTTGTGTTATTATAAGTGCTTCAGGGAATTATCTACCGCCTGCTATGGTATTTCCACGAGTACACTATAAAGAACACATGATCTTTGGAGCACCAACTGGAACTCTAGGTCTCTGGATGAATGAATTCAACTTTATTCGTTAAAGTAATGGAGCATTTTATCCATCATACTTGCAGCTCCAAGGACAATCCTACCTTACTTCTCTATGAGAATCATGAGTCACTTATCAATGGATGTGTTAAATCTCGCAAAAGAAAACGACGTCACAATAGTAACAACAAATTACAACCTTTCGACGTCGTTGTCTTTAAGCCATTCAGTTTAGCTTACAATGCTGCAGTAGATAATTGGTAAATGCATCACCCAGGAAAAGCACTTTTAATATATGAACTGCCTGCTTGTGTCGGAGATGCTTTTAAAAAGTCTATGTTACCAAGGACTATTACATCGGCGTTCAGAAAATGTGTTACGGGACAAAGAATTATTTGTGCCTCTCTTTCAAACATCCAAAAATAAACTCTGTACCTACCAACTGCTAGTTTATTAAAAACAGATCCTGATTGTTTTAAGTAGGCTTAATACAATTAATGTCTCAGGAATCCTTTCAATTTTCTCAAGCGTCTCCATGAAGGGCTCGCTCCTAAAAATAATAAATAAGTATTCACCACTTATTATTTACAACAAGTAGGAATAATAATAATCAAATATTTATATTCTAAATTTAACGGAATCTTATTTAAACATAGGCTGATCACCAGATCATAAAAGTTACTGATTTAAAAAGGTTATTTTGTTTACATGGCGTACAAAGTAGATGACAATCTTGTCATATCTGTCAATCTTAAAAATAAATCTTCTCAAAGTGATTTCAATCTTTCATCATAATGTCTTTTTTCTATCCATAGATCTACTGATTAAAGATCATTGACCTTCCTTATCAATTAATAGTTTATTCTTTTAATTTCTGTTATCAGAGCTTATCTCTGGTGTTGAGTACTTTGGTAATAAAGTAAATGAAAAGAACATAATTTTTTTTCTAAGACCATCCATACCTAGATTGGAGATGGGATTTCTTCCATGTGAGGTACGTGATAGACCACATGGTTTAGCAATTTTGCTGATTTTTTTGAAATATATTTAAGTGAGCTTAAATTTTATTAGAGTGATCCTGTTGGAGCTCTACCATTTGTATAAGTGGATATTTATTTGGCTCAGCTTAAATTCCTGTCTCCACATACGGAGGCGAAACCACTTTGAGGCCACACAACTTCTACGGTGAGTTTAATTTGTCAGTTTACTATACTCAACCCTCATAACATTTAATTATTATTACCAAATACTTACACAAGCTCCTTTTTAGGTCTCTTTCTTCTTTCTTCTCTTCTTTCTGCTTCGTATTTCTTTCTTTGACTGTATTTTATTCATCGTTATATCCATTTCATTCCTGCATCGACATCATCTGCACCCCGTCATCACATCGGATACACCTGTACACACCTCTACCTCTAGGATATAGTCTGCCACCACCAGTTCTTTTGGAGGGACACACCACAGCACCCGATTGTAAACAGGTAACCTTCATACCTTACTTTTAACAAGGAATCCAGGGGTTTGAGTAGAAAACACATTTGACTGAAGTAACAAATATATTTATGGAAAAGTATTGTAAGTAGAGTATTTTGTCATACCTACTGAGGAACTTAGTTTCCTGGTGTCCTTACCCTCTGTTGAGGACAACTTGTAGAGGTATTTAATAACAAATAGCACAATCACTAGAGTTTGTAAGCCAACGTATGCATACAAAGGTAGTTCATTAATATAATTCTGTATCCAATCACCCCTAAGGTAAGATTGGATAGTGTAAAACTTTTCATTATAGTTATAATTTTGTGCATGCCTTTTTGATAACCTAAAATAATTGTGGAAAGCTAACTTCACATAAATAGTGTCGTACAGCGGAAATCCTTCAGGGAGTTTTTGGCGTTACAATTAGTAGGCTAGGCCTTGTTTGTTTTCTGTACATTCCCAACTTTATTTTATTATATTAAACCAACATTACATCTGAATCGGTTTTTATTTCGAATCCCACCCTGAGATTAACAGGACCTTTTATTCAAGGTAACAAATGTGGAATTTTTCTCTTTGATAGGTTAATATTTACGGAAGTAGATTTTCTACCAAGTTCCGTAACTGATAGACCTACTTCTGATGTGGAAGTGATTAACTCAAGTCCACCACGTGAACAAGTAAACTTAGAAAATGCGACTGAATCTGGTCAATTTATCTCACCAGAAGATTTCCGTGGATTTCCTAAAGCTGGAGCAAGAAAAGAAAACCGAAAAGGAAGAAAAAAAGGAAGGAGCATGATACCAACGGACACACCAGATAAAGCCGAGTTGGAAGAAAAACATAGTGATAAAAAACCGCAGCAACAAAAAAAGAACACAGTAAAACGAAAAATTAATGACAGCGATGATGAAAACGAGGAGTGGCAATCGGATGGTTCTTCAGACTATAATATTGAGATGGAAGCAGACCCAATGAATTTTAAGGAGTCAGAACGGAACCCAGAGGTGGGATTATGTTCTCGTAAAATTTAAAACAGAACAACAAAAATCTAAAATTATTTACTATGTTGGAAATTTGTTGTCCTTTGCCGCGGATAAAGATGAATTATTTATTTCCTTTTTAAGTGAATAAGTTCAAAATTAATTTTATTTTCCACCAGTTCCTGATTTTACCTCCACCTAGAAACTATGATCAGACGAAGAGGCAAAATTCGTTAATTCATTCGTTAATTTTACTTTTAGTACTTAAATATGATATTAAAAATTTGTTTTGTAGAACTTTTTGTACTTAATAAATGAAGTTTCCGAGTTCTAAATGTTATTAATATTTCTTCTTAAAGAAAAACATTAAATTAGCCTACTGTCTTATTGTTACCCACCTACCGTCTTATTGTTACCCATCCCTGGGTAACAATGAGACAAATGCTTTCCTAACGTGCAGAGTAATTATCTACTAACTAAGAAGTACTGCCATTGAAATAGCCGTCACCACCGATGCTTAACACCTCTAACAACCCATTTTTGCCATAAAACTCTTAGTTTTCCATATAAAAATTTAACTAACATTAAAACAAAACAAAAATCGTCTCATTATTACCCACTCTCCCCTAGTTATGAGTAAAAAATACAATTAAATTTTCATAATAAATAAACTGATAGTTTTGATCTTACATTTTAGTAATTTTGTGGTACTTATAAATTGTTTAGTAGTTATTTATGCAGAGTATCCCTGGTATAGGTAATTACAAAATATACAGGAGTTTCACGTACAAAATCAAAAAAACTACAGACAGAGCCGACCCAAACCCTGTCCTGTACGAATTCGTACGCTGGGGAGAACAGCGTGCTGCAGTAATGGCGGAGATAGGGGACATACCAAAGGTCAAAGAGATCATACCAAAAATGCTGAGAAGCAAAGAATACTGGGAGGAGTAAGCTCAAGGTAATCCATGTCGAAAGGTTAGCCCCTTACTGCAGGCCCGTTCCACCCTGTTGGCTTCAACAAGACCCCAGCAGTCGGATTATTCGGGGCGAATAACTAGAAAAGACGAAGCAATGTTACGTCTGACCTGTACTGAGGATATGTAGAGGCCCATGAAGAAAAAGAAGAAGACATACATCTATAATCATCTAGAACTTTCATCGAAAAGTCTAGAAATGTCATCGAAAAGTCGAGATCTGTCTGGAACAGGTGAAAAGTATGAAAAGCGAAACAACTGACATTACTTGGTTTAATTTTGAAGTATTCGAAATTTGAGTTCTGTGATATAAAAGTAAGACGTGTTTAGTATTGTGTTGTAAAAGTTAAAGTTGAAGAAATAAAGAAAGTAGAAGGAGTAACATTATGTTTATCATGAGTATTAGTCATGTGTTTGTTAATTCTGACACATTGTAGGATAGCTTAAATCTCCGCCTGAAATACAAAGGTATGTTTTCCTAGTGAAAAGGAACATCTTGTGTTTTTCATTTCACTATACTCCCCTGCTCCTGTCCCTTCCTCAGACTTTGACTCGTCTGTATACTAGGTCTCTCCTCTCCGGAAAACTTCAGTCTGCTTGGGTCTGGCCAGTCCTTTCTGTGAGGTATCTCTATTTAGGACCGGGGAGAAGTTTAGTAGCCATATAGTCTCTGTTCATATCTAAAATGGCTTCACTTACAATGTCCTTAATGAATATGTGTCCTGATCTAATTGTTTTGCTGCTCAGGCTAAATAACCCCATCCTTGCTTCTCCCATTATCACAAGGTGTAATGGAGGAAGGCCAAATAAGGCTTCTAGTGCTGCCCTTGGCATGCTTCTCATGCGCCCTGCAACACTGAGACAAGTAAGTCTTTGCACCTTGCCTAGTCTCATCATTGCATTCTTTAGTGTCGTCTTTGTCCACCAGACCAAAGACACATAATGTGTTATTATGGGCTCAACCCCCATGTGTTTTTCCACAAGTTCGCCTTGCCATCATTAATGTGGTCTCCGATCTTGTTGCTACTTTTTCCAGTTGTTTGTTCCATGTTAATCTCGAATGAATAATCACACCGAGATATCTAACATCCATCACCATTGGTATCTCCGTACCTTGAAGGGATAGTGGTCCCAATCTTACCAGGTCCCTCATTTTGGTATAAGGCACTATGTTTGATTTGGTGGGACTTATATTTAAGCCCACGTCTTCCGTCCACTTTGTTACTATGTTCAGAGCCTGTTGCATGCGTTCTTTAACTTTAGTATTGAGTTTCCCTTGTGATATGATGACCAGATCATCCGCGTATCCTAGTAATGTAAGTATGGTGTTCCTCTTTGAGTCTCCTTATCAATCCGCCCATTACAAGGATCCATACTGGAGGAGATAGGACTCCTCCTTGAGGACATCTCCTTGAAATCCGGGCTGATAATGCTTCACCCATCAAGATTGAAAATACTATTCGGTCTTCCAGCATGCATTCTATCTGCAGCTTCGAAGAATTGCCCTCGTGATCACTTCTATATCAAGGAAGGATGCTAATAATACTTTCTTATTTTCGGGAGCATACTCTATTCCTTGTACTAAGTGATGGAGTGCGGTCTCTGTGGATACTCCCGGTCTATATGCATTTTAATCCAGGTCGATCGGTTTTTCTACCAACGACCCTCCTCTAATGTGCATGTCTACCAGTTTTTCCAATGTATAAATGACATCAGGCTCATGGGTCTTAGGAACCTCGCTTTATTCTCACCTGTTTTCCCAGGTTTAGGAATAAAGACCACCCTCACTTTCCTCCAGACCTTTGGTATGTACACCCTTCCAATGCTTGCTCTAAGGATCGTACACAGTCTGCTGAGTATAATGCTGTTTGCCTTTTGCAACATAATTGGATAATTCCCGTCTGGTCCTGGTGATTTATATGGTTCTAATGTGTCTTTTGCCCATTTTATTTTACTTTGATTCACCACTGCTCTAGATACTTTCCAACTTTCCTCGTTGCTTCGGTTTTGAGTTCTGGAGGCCATATGTTGTTCTGTAACTAGTGGTCCATCACTTATTATGCACTCTGTATGTACTTCGAGAAGCTCTACCAGTTTCCTTCCCGTTTTGTGTATATCTCCCATCCCTCGTCTCCAATCAGTTAATTGTTCTTTGAGGATCTCTGGAAAGTATCTCATGGAGTCTAGCACATTCGAAGGTCTATTCTACCTCTTCACAGTGCTTCCTCCATGAGTCTCTCTTAGCGATTCTCAGAGTCTTGTATGACGTCAGAGTTTTCCTATATTCGGTTCACTCTCCGACTTTGATTGCTCTGTTTAAGAGCTTTCTTACTTTCGTCCCCGAATCTGCAAGGTTATTATTCCACCAAGGATCATTCCTGTTAGTTCTCCCTGTAGTTTCGGGACAGTTACGATTGAATGTAGACACAATAGCTTCTTGGAATTGCTCCGCAGCTTGGTCTAGATCCACGATATTTTCTACCGTCTCTATCACCCTTTGGATTTCGAAGCCTAGGTCCGCTTGGTAACCCTCCCAGTTAACTTCTCTTGGGTTCCGGTAAGTTTCAATTTCAGAGCTAAAGCCTGTTAATGTATAACTTATGTGCCTGTGGTCTGAACAACTCACCTCATCAGTATGTGATAGGAGTAGATTAGATTAGATTACAAGGGGGTCGATTGGCCCGGTTGACCTTTCCACACTGCGACCTATAAGATATTTCTGTCTACCATACATCTATATTTTAGTCCAAGAGATCTAAGCTTCTGGAGCTAGATCTGTAACCTTATCAGGCTCTAAGTAGATCTGTTCAAGGTATTTAATGCGTTGGCAGACAATTACCCTGCAATTACAGATTATGTGTTCCGTCGTATCATCTGCACCATCGCAGGATCTGCATGTTCCACTGTCCACTTTGTCTATCTTGCAGAGATGGTATCTACTTGAGCAGTGTCCAGAGAAAATTCCTATTTTTACTCTGAGATCAGATTTCTGAAGCTCCAAGAGTAATTTAGCGTAGTGAGCAGACGGTCGTAATAACCTTTTTGCCTGTCTTTGGCCTGGAGTAAACTTCCAGTAGGCTGCACTAAGTTCCTTTTACCCATTTTCGGACTTCTTCCACAACGCGGCTTTTTGGGATACCACAAAATGGTTCGGGTCCGATAAAAGGAGTGTGGTAGCGAAGACAAAAACTCAACGAACGTTAAATTTATAGTAATCATTATTTTAGCTCAATAAAGGCGCTTATCAGTATTTTGCACGAGGGCGCAGAAGATGCTTGGTGCGTCCATGGAAACGAGGACGAAACCACTGTGTTGTACCCCTGCACCTCCCTCAAGAATATCACTCACTGCACCCGCAGGAGTGGTCTAACCCTCGTATTCACCCCCGCTCTTTCACCCCAAACCTTCGCACCGTCCAGCATACTCTGCTCTACCGTCCTTCCAATTACCTTCATTTCCACTTTCCTGACCCTTTCACATTACACATCAATTTCTCCAGCTATGCTGCCCCTACTTTCCCCTTCTATCCCTCACTTTCATCTTCTGAGCCGCCTTTAACATGTGGGTTCTGAAGGAAAATTGGCTATCCAACGACACCCCTAGGTATTTCACAGTCTCCTCCATACGAATTCTCCTTCCCTTCACCATCACCCCCACTTCCCTCGTCTTGCTCCTTCCCTTCACTAGCAATCCCACCGTCTTATCTTCCACCACTTCCTGTCCGCACAGTTCTATCCTCTACACAATCTTTCTACATATTCTCTCCGCCTTCTCCCTTTGCCGTACAGAGACACACATCGTCCACATACACCGTAATCTCACATCCCTCTTCACATACTATCCCACAATCTTCAGACACACTTCCAGAGCGTCGATCCCAGAACCGAGCCCTGATGCACTCCAGCCTTCGTCTCATACCTCCTCCCTCTACAGTCTACTATCACACGCCCCGTCAAGTAGTCCTCTACTAGGTTAACCAAACTCTTCCTTACTCCAAGCCTCAGCAACGCGCTCTACACCGCCCGTTTGCTGACACTGTTGAATGCGTTCCCGACGTCGAAGAATACTAGTAGGGCCAATTTCTTGTTCCTCCAGTTGCCCTCCCTAGCCCTTTCCTCCAAGCCCAGCGCCGATATACATGATTTCCCCTTCGCAAACCCGTGCTGGCTTACCCTAAAACTACCTAACCTACCAACTTCCTCCTCAATCCTATCCTCCTATCCACACAGCAGGCTAATGGGCCTGTAGATCAGAGGAGATCAAACGTTAATTATCACACCAGGAATATTTAAAAATTGCTTAGTAGATAAGTCATTAATGCCACAGTTTTCAATGTTTTTTGCTTCCAAGGCCGTCAAAGACAAACTAAATGGCGCAGTCTGCTCGAAATTTGACAGTAGTCTATTAATAGATATCAGATGAAGGGAGCAGCGCGTGAAAAATAGCCTTGTATTCGATCTTGTGTATATATTTAAAATTGAAAATGTATTAAATTCAACCTACCTCGTTTAACGTAGTAAAACAAATAATTTATAAATGTTATTAACAGTAAAAAGTTTTGTGTCAGACACAAAGGAAGTTTGGAAATGTTTTGTCTTCTGTCATGTCTTCAGTTAAAGTTTAATTGAATGCCTTGTGTAGCATGTAGCCCGAGGAATTATTGTTGTTCGAGAAACATCGCAAGTAGACATATTTTAGAATTGTATTTACATATTTTTTTCTACAATCATTAATAAAAGTGACGTTTTTTTAATCGATCTTCGTACATAAAATATGTATTTGTTAAACAGTTTGAAAAAGTGAAATTAGGGTGAGATAAAGTGACATGACTCATCTGACATTTTACTTAGCGTTTTGTCATCATGACAAACATAAACATTCGAATCGACACTGTTTTTAGTCCATTTAGAGCAACCTAAATAACACATTTTTTGGTTTTTGCATGCACGTAGAAAAAATAGTGTATGCAACATATGCATAAAGTGTCTTTTTTTCACTCATGGAATTGAGTCCATTTCCATTCGTGAAAAAAAGCACCACTTTATGCATAAATAACTATTTTAACCAAAAGTCTAGGATATTAAAAGGATTTTTCCGCCTACCTCTATCCAAAGTATACATTTCCTGGCCTCATTGTAGGGAGCAAAGTCGTACTTTTTCTCCCTAGGGAGGAAAAGTAAAAGTGAGGTTAAGGTACGTCATCAATGAAATAACTTATACGGCATTGACGGCCTAAACTATATTCTATTATATAAGTATATATAAGTATAAATTTTACCGTTTAATTAAAGAACACCCTGTATTTTGCAAAATGGTAGAAATCAGTAAATTGTTATTTTAATTTAACGATTTTTACATTAATAATTTGACTTCAGCAATACGTTATGTTCATGATTCCGCAAAACTTTCCTACGAGTCTCGGTAGCGCAACGTGTTGGAGCACTGCTCACTGTTCGTGATAGACCTGTAGGTGTTGGATCGAATTCCGGCGAGGAGAATTTTTTTTCTTTTTTTTCAATTCTTTCATAAATAAATTATTTAAAAATGACTTGTTATTTGAGGGAGGCGGATACATCATATGTATAACATGGGAGTAAAGTGCCTTTTCCTCCCTTGAATGATTACTCCGCTACGCGTCGGGCAGCAAACTTCATCCTCGGGAGGAAAAGTAGCACTTTCCTCCCTTGTTATACAAATAGCTATTCTCAATCCATCCTAAGGAATAATGTATATAAGAATGTATATAAGAAACGCAGTAATAGTATATTGTGTACTTGGTAGGAAACGTCTAAAATTCCCGGACTGGGAGTCCGGAAATTTGGTGGAAGGTTTATTTTCGGTCTTTCAGGATGTTAATTTGGTAATCGAAACGCTCGCCAGATATTCTGAAGTTTCTAGTATCAGTGTGTGGACGCTACACTAGCTGATACTAGAAACTAATGTAACTTGTGTTCGGTATGAACTAAACTAAAATCAATTTAAAGTTAAAATTAAATTTAAACTTAAACGGCCTCATTAATAATAAAACTAGATTATTCTAACATGACTTTAAAACCAAATTAGTAAAAAGCCGATTAATAAAAACAGTTAACATCATTTTAACACTAAAAGTTTCACACCGTGCTTGAGTTAACCTAACTTTTTTGGTCAAATGTTAGTAGAATGAATTGTCCCTGCGTGATTATAATAGAAAACATTTTATCATTATATACAAAAAAATTCAGGTTAGACTCTTTTAACATTCCTTATATATTTAAACAAATTAGAAAATTATTTGTAGATGAAGATTTGATATAGAATCCAAGACAGAATGAGGAAAGAAATCTCTTAGGGGTAACTTTTCGACAGCAGTTTATACAGAGATATTTTAGAAACCACCAAAGATTTTTTTTCCATAAAGTTGTACTAAAGTTGAATAAAAAAATTCAATAATAATTTTTTATTATTTTCATGAAAATTAACAATATTAAGAAAGTCTAGAGCTGTGACATATTTACAATACATTTTCATGTTCAATGGATCAATAAAAAAAGGTGAGCGACAGAAGCTTGCTTCTTATGCACAATAGAATTACCATTTTTCGTGAATTTTTCACCATTTTTCAAAAATTTTGACAATTTTTGACAGTTTTTGACGAATTTTGTCAATTATTGACCGTCTTTGACAATTATTGACTATTTTTGCTAATTTTTCAAAAATTTTAACATATTTGGCAATTATTGAGAGTTTTGACAATTATTGATCATTTTTGACAATTTTTCAAAAATTTTGACCCTTTCAGACCATTTTTCCAAATTTGACCAATTATTGACCATTTTTGACAATTTTTGAGCATTTTTGACAGGTTCTGACAATGATTGACCATTTTTCAAAAATTTTGACAATTTTTAATAATTATTGACCATTTTTGACAGTTTTTTATAATTATTGACCATTTTTGACAATTTTTCGAAAAATTTGACCATTTTTCAAAAATTTTTACAATTTTTGACGATTTTTCCAAATTCTTGACAATTTTTGACCATATTTAAAAATTTTTGACAATTTTTCAAAAATTTTAACAATTATTGACCATTTTTAACAGTTTTTGACGAATTTTGACAATTATTAACCATCTTTAACAATTATTGACAATTTTTCAAAAATTTCAACATATTTGGCAATTATTGACCATTTCTTCAAAATTTTGACAATTTTTGACCTTTTTTCAAAATCTTAACAACTATTGATCTTTTAACCATTTTTTACAGTTTTTGACAATTTTTCATAATATTTGAAAATATTTGGCAATTATTAACCATTTTTTCAAAATTTTGACAGTTTTTGATCGTTTTTCCAAATTTTTTACAAATTTTGACCATATATAAAAAATTTTGACAAGTTTTCAAAAAATTTAACATATTTGACAATTATATACCATTATTTCAAAATTTGGACAATTTTTTACCATTTTTGACAATTTTTCATACCTATAGATGTGCGGCAAGAGAGATTGCGCACAGTCGCTCAAATGAGTTATCGCGTGACGAACGCTTTTTCGTAACATCACACGTTTCACGAGTTCACTAGCCTTCCCAAAAGTCCTATGTCGTGCAATAAGAAGCAAGCTTCAATTTAAATTTCATTGGATTAGTGGATTATTCAGAAATCTGGCAACACTGTTGCGAGACGAACGCTTTTTGTAACATTGCACGTTTCACGAGCTTTTTCAGACATCTGGTAACACTGTTGCGTGACGAACCTTTTTCGTAACGGTTACACGTTTTACGAGTTCACTAGCCTTCTCAAAAGTCCTATGTCGTACAATAAGAAGCAAACTTCAAAAATTGAATTATTTTTCCATTTTTCTAAATTTATTTTTTTTGTTGTTTGTAGACAAATTTTTTTGAACTAAATTTGTATTGCTCATTGACAAAAATGTAAGTTTTGACCCACTGAATATGAAAATGTTTAGCCTTTTTGCAGCACTATGTACGTCCTGTAGTTATTCAGGGGTATATTCAAGAGAACAAAAATCTCCTCCGTCAATAAAATAAATGAAAATAAAATAAAATGATAAATTATTACCCTATTATTATCGGCTCGTGTATGGAAATTTCAAATTGATGTTTGGAAAAAAAATAATGTGTGCGCCTATGTCGATATAAAAGGCAACGTTGCTTCAAAAGTTAAGACATCTGTTTGATTTTTCTATTAACATTTATAGTGAATTTACCGAAATGGGTTCGGAAATAAATCTTAACCAAACATCACACGGCAAAAAATGATAAACGATTCCGCTATTTTTCTCGTATAAAAATCGGAAAAACCGAAGAGTAGAACGACAAAAATTAATTAATCTGGAAAACGATCGTCAGTCAAATAAATTGCGATAAGGATAACAAATATATTATTTCAAGAATGAAAAGTATGAATAGATTTGCTGTTTAAATAAAGGGTTTTTTTCTTCCTACTTATTATTTTGTGTAAGTACATCTCCCATTTCTTGTTTCCAATAAAAATCCTTTGAGGATCTTTTGACAGTTTACTACAGAGTCTTCTACATTCGTGGGTCTGTTCTACCCTACCTCTTCGCAGATTGATGGATAGATTTATTGTGCATAAGATGAATCTTTTGACAAGGGTTCGGTACAAAATTTTAACAGAGGAATTAACATAAACAGAAATAAATTAGTGACAACTAATTATGGTCACAGCTATTTTGGTTAATTAATGGAAAAGTTAAGATTGAAACCAAATACAATATAATATGTGAGTAACAGATAATTTTGGTTTGTGACTTAGAGGTGAGATGTCGCTATTTTCGCAACTAAAACATTTCCGTAACTGGAAGATATGTATCGTTGTTGATTATAGTCACATTTCAGTCCGGGACTAAGACTCGGACGATAACATATACCCTGTACTGATGAGGCGCAATACGCCGAAACCGGTCTACAAGTTATGTTATCCCTTCTAGCTGCAAATCAGAATGGTTGGTTTAAATCTTGTAGATTTACCAACCCCGTTTGACTTAGAAGTGTAATTCAATATCTGTAGCCCGGGAAGTAGTTGTTTCTTCTTCGTTGAACGGTCACTGTTTTTGAAAAATATTTTTCAAAACTAGTTGTAAAGCGTAGAATAATATATTTTTATTCTTTGATATCTGTTGGTAAAACGCTTTACTAAATACGACAATTTTACAGGAAACTGTAATAATTCTAAATATGTGAGTACTTCATGCTAAAGCAGGTCATTCACCATGTGCAAATGCTCGTAGCTTTAATATACTAATAATACTATGAGCTGATCTAGTAACTTTAGAGAATTTATTTTGTGTATTATTAATATTACGGTATTACCAGATAATCAAGGGTAATATAATAAGACCTTGATGAATAGTCGACTATTTTGTTGCATCTAAATTTCGACTTTATTTTATAATAATTTAACGAGACATTATTTCGGCTTTCATCTCTGATTATTAATGCCAAAATAATGTCGAGTTAAATTAATAAATACAAGAGAAATTTAGCAGCAATAAAAATAGTCGACAATTTATCAAAGTCGTGTTATATTGATGAAGATCATTTCTTCAATCCAATTCTTTATAACAGTCATATTCACAAAATGAAACAATTTGGAATAATTTATTCAAAATATTAACAACAATCAACAAAATCCAAACAAAAACAGCACCAGCCTTAAAATTTATCAATTGAAATTGAAAACATAATTTTTGTATGTGACATTTTCATCATGTGTAATTTGTGACATTTGTTCAGTTTTTGAAGAACCGGCAGTATTAACCGTAGAAGGTCCACATTCATTCTGATTTCTCAATCTGTTTAAAATACCCTGATGATGTTGTTCATCCATCTGCAAGTAAGATTGAATTGAAGAAGTGCTAGCGTGGCCAGTAATTTGAATGAGTTGCTGCTCTGGTACTCCGGATTTTGCCAGTTGATCTGCAAGAATGGTTTGTAATTTTCAATTGGTTGGTATCTAAACCTATAGCCTTTGCTCCTAATTTAGTCCATTTTGAAAAATCGTTTTTCCCAACAGGCGAATTCTTGTATCACAATGAGTTTCCTTTTTGCCAGAATGGATTTGGAGTTAGGAACAAACGTGAACATGTGTAATATATGTGTAGCCGATGGATACTTGGTTAGATTATAGGTGTGGAAGGGCCTCTGAATAGGTGGTGTTGCAGGTCACATGGAGGATCATCTCAAGAGAATGAAACAACTACTTCTTGCTCTGGGATATGTTTGTTTTATTTGCTAGATACATTAAACTACTTACTAAACTAATGCTATGCATAAGTACCTAGTCGTATAGCATACTTATGCGTAATGGTTACTGATTACTACTAGCTGACTATTCAACTATATAGAATAGTTTTCTTCAAGTATCCTGCATCGACTCTTATTTGATCAGTACTGAATGTATATTTATATAACCGGTCAAAATAAACATATAATTGTTTTGTTTTGCTTCACGCTTGAACTTGACAATAACCTTCTTTATTTATATTTATATAATAATGAAATATTCAAACGTTTTGTTGAAATAAGATCAAGGGAATTTAATTCTTATTTCAAATATTTATTCTTATATTATTATATTGGGCCAAAAGGCATCACATGTGAATCCTGGTCCTCTTTTTCCAATCAATTCTCTGAACAATCTAGCTGGACAGAGTTGTGGGCTTCGTTCATTTTTAGTAAGCCACTTGCTGTCTGCGCATTTATGGTTTCCTCCTTGACAGCTTTTTGTAAAAATTGGGTTGTATTCTATCCTACCTGATTCATTACCATCATTCTGAATTTCAAATTTGATATGTTCAATCAAAGCTAAACAACCTTCACCCCCTTCATCACATTTGTTAATAATAGCAAACATATTTTCTATACTTAAGGCCGTTGAACTCCTTTTCCGCTTTTCCTGATGTTTCTGCAATTTCCGACTCTTGGCATTGCGTGCCTCTCGAGAACATGTGAATTTGCACGCTTGAAATGGATATATTTTTATGATATACTTCTTAAAATACATTTCTTGTAGAATTCCACATACAATTCACAATATATTCTTTATAATCTTGCCTATTTTCTTTTTTCATATTCCTGGCCTAATCTTTCAAAATATCATTCAATTTTGTGAATGGTATCGACTCATTCAATTCATATTGACGATGCTCAAAAAATTTGGTAAACTGTTTCCATACGCTATTTTTACTCCTTAATGTATTATCAGGAATTGTAGTCTCGATTACCCTATCTATTTATTAGTTTTTGGTTTCTCCAAACCGATTCATTTTCAAACACTTTTGATTCAATTTGAAGTTTAAGGTGTCTTTATTTCGAGTATCTACTGTCAGATCCTTGGTAAAAGTATCATGCTGAATAGTGGGGGGTAATACCACAAGAGCTCAGATTTAGCCGGATATTTTTTGTGGTTGTTTTCGAATACTCAATTTCATTGGCAATTAAACGAGAGCTGTTCTAACAGTAGATATGAGAAAACAACAATTTAACTGAGAGAGCAATTCATAGTTACCCTACTAGAAGAAAAAATTTCGATATTTATTTAACAATGCCCACCTCGCTGATCTGGTAAAAAGTGAAAAATTCCATCATCTTCAATGCCAAAAACTTATTCGATCAGCTGCCTTTAGAATTAAAAAGTGGCAAATACATTTAATATGTTCCGAAGATTGACAAAGGCATTTCTGCTTGAAAGACCTTAATTTCCAGTGGTAGAATTTTACAATCTACCCTAGACTTTCAAGTTACATTGGCTTAATAATTCAATATTTAATATTGTCAGGATGTTGGGTACAGTGTGTAGCGTTTATGAACGCACCCCTCATTTTAGACAGGGTTGACAGTGTTGAAGTGGCTCCGGTACAAAAGAGCGATGTACGATATAGCGACTATAAAATCGCGATATTAAAAAACAGCGATAGACAAAATAGCGACATTACAAAATAGCGACATTACAAAAAAGCGATAGTACAAAATAGCGATATAAAAAAGAGCGATATGAAGTAAAAACAGTGATTGCCATCGTCAATGTCAAATTGAAAATATGGAAAGTCTGCCTCAAAAAAAATAAGCCTGTTCTATTCCACGAGGGTTATCGTTACCGAAAAGATAAATCGTTTATTGAAACTACTAATTGGAGATGCTCCAAAACGGGTTGCAAAGGAAGGTTGATATGTGAAAATATAACTGGAAAAACAAGAAAAACGACACCCCATAATCATGCTCCGAATCCGGCGCAACACAAAATTGATCAATATAAAAGCAAAATAAGAAAAAAAGCTAAAGAAGCATTAGAGATCCGGCCGAGAAGCATCATCAACTCTAGTTTGAGCAACTTAAGCGCAGAAGAAATGTTGCTATTACCTTCTTATAATGCATCCAAAAAGATTATTAATAGACAAAGGGCATACGGTGAAGGAACATCAATAAATTTTATATCTGCATCTGAGGTTACTATTTTGGGGAAACACAAAATAACGAGCAATGGAGACCTATTTCTTTTGTATGACTCTGGAGAAGATTTAAATTCCAGAATTTTGTTGTTTGGTACACACTCCAACCTAAAATTATTAGCAGAATTTAAAAATTGGGCGGTTGACGGTACCTTTGAAGTTGCGCCACAATCCTTTTTGCAATTATACACCATTCACACGCTCATAGATAATAAAGCGCTTCCAATGTTGTATGCATTACTAGAAGACAAGAAGTTTGACAGTTACAGCCAAGTTTTTTGTAAAATCAAAGAGTTGGGATCAGCAGTCAGTCCTGACAGTATTGTGACAGATTTTGAGTTGGCATCAATTAATTCTTTAAAAGCTGTTTTCCCAAATGTCGACCTTGTGGGATGTCATTTTCATCTTTCTCAAAGTCTCTGGAGGAACATCCAAAAAAAAAGGTATGACTGCTCTCTACAAAGAAAGAGAAGATGTAAGAATTTTTTGCAAAATGCTCTTAGCACTAAGTTTCGTACCCCCGAAAGATGTGCAATTTGCTATGGAAATATTCCAAGAAGATTTTCCCCGTGAGCTGGACCCCATTGTAGCATACTGGGAAGAAAATTATGTCGGAAGGAGGCTTCATCAGGTCAAACCAAAATTTCAAATTACAATATGTATACGAGAGGGTGCCAGGGAATCTTCCAAAAACAAACAATTATATTGAGGCTTGGCATAATGCATTCCAAAATGCCCCAGATTGTCAGCACCCAACGGTGCATAATTCACATGCACATTCAAAGCGAGCAAAAGAAAACAGAAGTATTTGTCACGAGATATCGATCAGGCATTAGAGAAGCTGAGGCAAGAAAAAAATATACTATACAAAAAGACCGTTTGAAGAATATTGTTGAAGAATACACATTTAGAAATGTTAAAGAATATCTTCAGGCAATTGCTTTAATTTTAGTTCTTTAGATTTGTTTAATGGTATTGTTTTTTTGTGTTCTTTCAATTAATATATGAGTTTATTTATATTTTTTTTAAATATGCTTTCCGTTTGGTCATAAACAGTATGTTACATGACAAGTGTTACAAGTGATATTTCCAGCAAAAGTTCGAAAATTGTAGTACAAGGGGCAGCCGAATATTACAATGACATTCATATTCAACCCGACTTTTGTATACTCTTTCCTGTGTATGTATTTTATCTAATTTTCGTATATGGTCGTAGGAAAAATAGTTTTCTAAATATTACTTTATTAATGTATACGGCTCAGTTAATGTATGCCGAAATAAAAGTGTTTGTTAAATAAATAAATCCTTGTTTTATTAATAACAAACTGACATGGCGCTGCGGCCATAGATTTAAGACAACGTAATAACGGGTCCAAGCTAAAAATCGATAAAAAAAAAGGTGAGCGGTCATCGGACCGCCGACAGAAGCTTGCTTCTTATGCACAATAGAATGACCATTTTGACAGTTTTTAACGATTTTTGACAATTATTGACCGTCTTTGACAATTATTGACCATTTTTGACAATTTTTCAAAAAATTTTACATATTTGGCAATTATTGACCATTTTTTCGAATTTTAACAATTATTGACCATTTTCGACAATTATTGACCAATTTTGACAATTATTGATCATTTTTAACAATATTTCAAAAATTTTGACCATTATTATAGATCATTTTTCCAAATTTTAACAATTATTCGCCATTTTTGATCATTTTTGACAGGTTCTGACAATTATTAACCATTTTTGACAATTTTTCAAAAATTTTGAGAATTTTCAATAATTATTGACCGTTTTTGACAGTTTTTTATAATTATTGACCATTTTTTCAAAATTTTGACAATTTTTGACCATTATTATAGATCATTTTTCCAAATTTTAACAATTATTCGCCATTTTTGATCATTTTTGACAGGTTCTGACAATTATTAACCATTTTTGACAATTTTTCAAAAGTTTTGAGAATTCTCAATAATTATTGACCGTTTTTGACAGTTTTTTATAATTATTGACCATTTTTTCAAAATTTTGACAATTTTTGACCATTTTTGACAATTTTTCGAAAAATTTGACCATTTTTCAAAAATGTTGACAGTTTTTGACGATTTTTACAAATTCTTGACAATTTTTACCATATTCAAAAATTTTTGACAATTTTTCAACAATTTTTTACCATTTTTCAAAATTTTAACAATTATTGATCATTTTTGACAATCTTTGACGAATTTTGGTTGGTTTTGACAATTATTGACCATTTTTGACAATTTTTCAAAAATTTTAACCATTTTTCAAAAATTTTGACAATTATTGACCATTTTTAACAATTTTTGACAATTTTTGAAAATATTTGGCAATTATTAACCATTTTTTCAAAATTTTTGACAGTTTTTGACAATTTTTGATAATTTTACCAAATTTTGAACATATTTAAAAATTTTTGACAATCTTTAAATAATTTTAACATATTTGGCAATTATTAACCAATTTTTCAAAATTTTGACAATTTCTGACCATTTTTTGAAAATTTTAACAATTATTGATCTTTTTGGACCATTTTTGACGAATTTTGACAATTATTGACCTTCTTTGACAATTATTGACCATTTTTGACAATTTTTCAAAAATTTTAACATATTTGGCAATTATTGACCATTTTTTCAAATTTTAACAATTATTGACCATTTTTGACAATTATTGACCCATTTTGATAATTATTGATAATTTTTAACAATTTTTCAAAAATTTTGACCATTATAGATCATTTTTCCAAATTTTAACAATTATTGACCATTTTTGAGCATTTTTGACAATTTTTCGAAAAATTTGACCGTTTTTCAAAAATTTTGACAGTTTTTGACAATTTTTGACGATTTTTCCAAATTCTTGACTATATTTAAAGAAAATTGGACAATTTTTCAAAAATTTTAACATATTTGGCAATTATTGACCATTTTTTCAAAATTTTGACAATTTTTGACCATTTTTCAAAATTTTAACAATTTTGACCATTTTCCAAAATTTTAACAATTATTGATCATTTTTGACCATTTTTGACGAATTTTGATTGGTTTTGACAATTATTGACAATTTTTGATCAGTTTACCTAATTTTTGACAATTTCTGACCATATTTAAAAAATTTTGACAATCTTTAAAAAAATTTAACATATTTGGCAATTATTAACCATTTTTTCAAAATTTTGACAATTTTTGACAATTTTTCTCACCTATAGGCGTGCGAGCTCAGTGCGGCAAGAGAGATTGCGCACAGTCGCTTGAATGAGTTATCGCGTGACGAACGCTTTTTCGTAACATCACACGTTTCACGAGTTCACTAGCCTTCCCAAAAGTCCTATGTCGTGCAATAAGAAGCAAGCTTCAGAAATAATCGTAGTTTTTCAAGTTTTGGCGAAAGTTCAAGCAAAGAATACACGTGCAAGTGTCTTTAAAAAGGCGGTAAAAGAAAAAGTACAATAATTTGCCTAGTTGAGCCACGTGTAAAAAGCTATTAATATGGAGTTAAAACCACCTGCTCCCTTATCTGTTGATGGAGATGTGGCTGTCAGTTTCAAGAAGTGGAAAAGCCAGTTTGAAATCTACATGCTAGCGTCAGGTTATAAGGAGAATACAGAGGCGTCACGTGAGAGGAAAGTAGCTATATTACTGCATGCTATAGGCCCAGAGGCACAGGAGACCTATGGTACGTTAGAGATCACAACTGCAGCGAGAAATGACTGTGAAAAAGTCCTTAAAAAGTTTGAAGAACATTTTAAATCCCAAGAGAATGAAACTATTAATAGACACATGTTTAATACTCGAAAGCAGCAGGAGGGTGAGATCATAGAGTCCTTTGTGACAAATTTAAAAAAGATGGCAGAAAACTGCAACTTTGATAGTCTCAAAAATAGTTTGATACGAGATAGGATAGTTTGCGGTATCATAGATGATAAGGTAAGAAATACTTTACTACAAAAAGCCACTTTAAGCTTGATAACATGCATAAATATTTGCAAAGCTGCAGAGTTAGCAGGACAGCTGTCTGAAAAATTAGAAGTAGAAAGCAGTAGTGTCAAGACAGTACAAAGTAACGGTTTTAAAAGTCAAGGGCAAGGAAAGCATAGGAATTTTAAGAATAAGAGACAAGAGACTCAACAAGAGAGTAAAGAAGAAAATAATAACAATGCTAAAAGATGCATGTCTTGTGGACTTTTCCATGGTAAAAGGTGTCCTGCTTATCGAAAATTGTGCAGAGGCTGCGGGAAATATAATCATTTTTATAAGATGTGTCCTAAAATTGGCAAAAAAGTGCATGCAGTAGATTCACAACCACATTTGGATTCTGAGGAAGACGAAGAAACAGATTTCTTCATTGGCATGGTGAAAAGCGAAAGTGTCAAGTAAGTGGCTACAAAAAATTAACATCAATGGAAGCGAGATTGAGTGCAAGGTGGACACAGGAGCAGACTTGAATATTTTAACTAAGAAATATGTAGACAAGTTATATTTGACAGTTCGTCCAATAACAGCCTAGTTAAGAAGTTATAATGGAACTGAAATCAATGTTTTGGGTAAAACGCTGGCAAAATGTCAAATTAAAGAAAAAATGTATGAAGCAGAATTCCAAGTGGTTAATTATAATGCACCGTGCATTATTGGCCTTCCATTGATCAAAAAGTTTGATTTGTTAAGAAAAACAGATATGGTAAAATCCGAGGCTCGATTAAATAGCCTGTCGCTAAACAAATTAATTGAGAAATATAAAAGTTTGTTTGTAGGAATTGGAGAGCTGCGGGGAGAGTACAAAATTAAGTTAAAGAATAATGCAGAGCCTGTTTGCCATGCACCTCGAAAAATACCATATAACTTGCAAGACAAAGTGAAAGAGGAGTTGGATAAAATGGAAAAAATGGGAATCATCAAAAAAGTAGAAGAACCAATTGAATGGTGTTCTTCACTGGTCACAGTAAAAAAGCCTAATGGATCGCTGAGACTGTGTTTAGTCCCAAAAAATCTAAATGATGCAGTGGTAAGAGAAAGATATTCTCTACCAACGTTTGAGGAATTAGCATCAAAAATGTCTAGTTCTACTGTTTTTTCTATATTAGATGGAAATAAGAGGTTCTATAAAATTAAGCTAGCAGAGAATAGTCAGCTGTTAACAACTTTCCATGCTGGAAATTTTGGAAGGTACGCATACAGAAGAGTACCATATGGTATTTGCTCAGCTCCAGTGGTGTCACTGCCATATAAACAAGTATGAATATTTGTGAATAAAACTGCAATCTTATACATACTTTCAATATCTTGCAATAATAGTTTAAAATTTTTTTATAATCTATAAAAGCAAATAGTGAAGCTACTTTTTGGAAGTCCCATGGACGCATTGAACTGATGTTCATGTGGTCTCCGAATATTACAAACCTCATTTCCAAATATAGCTGCTGCTTGTAATTGATCGTATATTCTGTTTTCTCGGAATATTTATGCATCATGGCGTCGACCAGGATATGGTCCTAATAGACTCACTATTACACCATCTGGACATATAATGGATTGGTATTTTACACAGTGTACTCTTTTATGTCCAGAATAATAATCTTGTTGATCCACTGATGGGTGACATAATAGTACCATCTATGAATCCCCAACAGTTTGGTAAAGCTCCTCCATTAAATCTTACTGCCTAAAATACAATATTAGAATAGTAAACAAATGGTAATATTCAAACATTACATTTTTGCCAAAACAGATTAAGGCACCTATGACCAAGTTGTCCAAAATTATAGTTAATATATAATTACTATAGCAAGAACTTTACCTGGGAATAATACTCCAGTTTTTCAATATTGAATCAAGCATGATTTTTCATGTCGTTTAACAGATCCCATGTCCCATGTGTTAATAATAAACGTTGACATATAGTTGATATATATTATTATATGGGATAAAGATTGTGGTGATAAACCAAACAACAGTTAATCCTGAAAATAATCAACTTTAAATTATTTTATACCACTCAAGCATACTTCGAGACAGGCGGCGGTCCCTCGCACACTCTCCGCTCACACCGTCATCTTCTCCCTCCTATCACTCCTGCCTCTCATGCCATATCGAGTCCTTCTCTCCCCCTTACCATGCTCTCTACTACTCCACTCACCTCCATCCATTCCTCCTCCCCCCTCAACATTATCTCCACCATGTTTTCCCAGTACACCGCCTCCCCTAGTTTCCTCTCCAACTTCTTCAGCACTTCCTCGTTCCTCCAGCTTCTAAACACATGCCCCACATCATCCTCCACTTCACACCTCTCGCACACACCAGTCTCTCGTTTCCCAATCTTGTGGAGGTACCCTACTCTCGACCCATGTCCAGTGAGCACTTGTGTCAAGAAGTAGTTCACCTCCCCGAATTTCCGGTCCATCCAATCTCTCCTATTCCCAATCGCTCCTTTTAGCGCGCCCTCATACTCCTCCCACCTTCTCTCCATTTCCTCCTCCATCCATTCCCGTACCTCTTCTTTGGTCGCACCCCTCCAGCGTTTGCTCCTAGCTCTAGCCAACACGTCCAATGGGTAGGACCTTGCCAGCACCGCTGCTGCCAGTCCACCCACTGTCCTGTACCCCTACACCACCCTCAGCAGTATCCCTCTCTGCAACCGCAGAAGTGGCCTAACCCTCGCATTCACCCCCGCTCTTTCACCCCACACCTCCGCACCGTACAGCATACTCTGCTGTACCGTCCTACCAATTACCCTCCTCTCCCACTCTCCCGGCCCTTTCACATTACACATCAATCTCCCCAGCCATGCTGCCCTCACTTTACCCTTCTCTGCCGCCTTTACTATATGGGTTTTGAAGGATAATTGGCCATCCAACCACACCCCTAGGTATTTCACAGACTCCTCCATGCGAATTCTCCTTCCCTTAACCATCACCCCCACTTCCCTTGCCCTGCTCCGTCCCTTCACTAGCAACCCCACCGTCTTATCTTCCGCCACTTCCAGTCCGCACCGCTCTATCTTCTCCACAATCTTCCTGCACATTCTCTCCGCCTTTCTTTCTATCTCCGCCTCTCCCTTTGCCGTACATACCAGACACACATCATCCGCATACACCGTAATCTCACATCCCTCTTCACATACTATCCCACAAACCTCATCAAACACACACTTCCAGAGCGTCGGTCCAAGAACCGAGCCCTGAGGCACTCCAGCCTCCATCTCATATCTCCTCCCTCTGGAGTCTACAATCACACGCCCCGTCAGGTAGTCCTCCACCAGGTTAACCAACCCCTGCTCCACTCCAAGCCTCAGCAACGCGCTCAACACTGCCCGTTTGCTGACACTGTTGAACGCGTTCCCGACGTCGAAGAACACGAGTAGGGCCAATTTCTTGTTCCTCCAGCTGCCCTCCCTAGCTCTTTCCACCAAACCCATCACCTTGCTCAGTGCCGAGATGCAATATTTCCCCTTCGTAAACCCGTGCTGGTTTACCCTAAAACCCCCATGCCTACCAACTTCCTCCTCAATCCTATCCCTTATTATCCCCTCCATCAATTTACCCATACCAACAGCAGGATGATAGGCCTATAGTCCCCCGCCCGCTTCCCCTCTCTACCCGCCTTCTTCATTAGTATTACCCTGGCTACTTTCCATCCTTCCGGGAACTCCTCCTCCCTCAGCACCCTGTTGAATAGTTCCCAGAAGTACTCCCTATTGTCATCCAATAGCCTCTTCACCATATCACCCCTCAGGCCATCTATCCCTGGGGCTTTTCTCACTTTAATGTTTCTCCCCCAATCCTCTACCTCCCACTTCTCTACCGGCCTTATCACCCTCATTTTCACTACCCCCCTTGTATCTTGGATTTCCTGAATTCTGCCACCCACTCCTCCTTCTCCCCCTTTGAACAATTTCTCTATAATCTCCTCCCAATCCTCCTCTAGAACCTCGTTCCTATTTCCACCCATCCTCTTCACCGCTATCTCATACGCCTTTCCCCATGGATTGTTTTCCAATTCCCCCAGTAACTCTTCCCACTTCCCTCTTTTTTCCCTCTCCACTCTACGCTCCAGTTCCTTCTTCTTCTCTTTATATCTCCCTCTTCCCTCTATCCTTCCTCTTCCTCTCAGCATCCGTCTTTGTTCTTTCTTACACTCCCTCCACAGCTCCTCTATTTCCTCATTCCACCAGTAATTGGCCCTCCACTCACGCCTATTGCCCCTCTTTCCCTCTCTTTTGCAGCCCTGTATCACATTGTACAATTCATCTGCATCATGTCCAAGTCCCCTTCCTATCTCTTCTCTTACTTTCTTCCTCATACTCTCTGCCTCGGCTTTCGTCCACTTCCATTCCCACTCTTCCACTAAATCCTTTCTCTCTTTCCTTATATCCGTCTCCACATACCTATGTAAGCTCAAGCTTTCCTCATCCTCCAGCACCCCCCAACTAAACACTCTTTCCCACAGCCATTCATCACATGCTGTTATATCAATGAACGATGAACCCCCGTCACCCCTCACGAAGGTGGGCAGTAGTCCATCATTCAGCACCACCAACCCGTTGGATGTTAACACTTCCTCAAGGATCTCCCCTCTCCTGTCCGTTTCCTTTCCCCCCCATATAGTATTCTTCGCATTGAAGTCCCCTGCCACCATTCTCCTTATGATCCTCCTTTTTCCTTTTGACACCCTCAGATCGTCCTCTAATCCTGTCATGCTCCTCTCATATTCTTCCAGGCTGACATTTGGGCTTATATACACACTGTACACCACCATGTCTCCCATTCGCACTACCACCCATCCATTTCCCTTCCTCACTTCATCCGCCGTCAATCCATCCCCCACCACTCTTATTCCTGCTTCTCCTGTATTGTCCATAATCCATCCCTGCTTCCCCACATATCTAGCATTCACCTCGGATCCACACACTACATCCACTTCCCTCCTAAAAATCACTTCATCCAATATATCATGCGCTATCCTGCATTTCCCGAAATTTATCTGCAGCACCCTCCATCCATCCCCTACATTCCTTTTTCCCGCGCAATGCTGTCCCCTTCCTCCTATTTGACCAGACTCGTCCCCTCTGAGGGGTCCAGCGGGTCCCTCCCATTTTTTCCTTCACCTTTTTCCATCGTCTCCTTCTACTTCTTCCCTTCCCCTACTACATTCTATCTCCCCTGGCTTGTGTCCCCTTTCCCCACATACCCTACAAAGGAAGGCCTGCCGACAGTCTCTCGCCATGTGATCCCCGCTCTTACAAAGCCAACACTTACTCCTCTCCTTGACTACCTTCACCTTACACCCTGCTACTTTATGGCCCTTTATCCCACATCCAAAGCATCTGTCATCCTCTCTACCCTCTATAATATTTACCCTGTTCCACCCCAATCTAATCTCCTTTTTTTTCAACAAGGCTACCGCTTTTTCCCATTCCGCCCTCACCAACGCCATTTTCATCCCGTTCCTCTCCCTTACCACTTTAATCACCGTTGTCCCTTTCCCAATCAAAATCTCTATTTTCCCCCTCACCTTTTCATCTTCCATCCACGGTTCTATCCCTACCATTTTAATGGTTTTTGTTTCCCTCCCCGCTTCGACCACCCTAGCTCCTGTTACCCTTCCTACCTCCCCCAGAATTCCCCTCACCTCAACCCCCTTCTTTGCCTCTATTACCACCTCCCTATTTCTTGAGACTCTGAGTCTATCCACCCACTCCCCTGTCATCTCCCTCAACCCCTTCTTAATCCTCTCGATCCCCTCCTGATCGACTTCCCCGATATCCTTCAGGATTATCGCCCCATTTCTACCCTCCTTTCCCTTCTCCCCATCTGTATATATTGTTACCTCCGCCACCTCTCACCCACGCCACCATCTTCTTCAGCTCCTCCACCTCTACCTGCTCAAGCCTGTGGAGTCCAATGCTGTCCCCGCTCCCCACTACCCCAAACAGTCGACTCATCAGCTCAAACACCTTTTTCTCATCCCTACAATCTCCCTCCATCCGACAGATCAACTCCTCCGTCTTCACCCTTACCCCATGCCGTTCCGTAGTGCGTACCTCCTTGACCCACTCCATTTCCTCTCCTTTTCCCCCTATCATCGGGTACCTATCCCTAAACATCCTCTGTATTCCCTTCTCCATTCCACTGTCTTCCTTGGTCACCCATACCACCTTTACCTTTTCATCCCCTAATATTGGATTTCCCACCTTCACCTCTATTCCCTCCCCCTTTTTACCATCCCAGTCCCTATCTCTAACCTCCAGCCATCCTTCCCAGTCTCTTTGCCCCACCTCCCATCGTGTTTGCATTATCCCGTTTCTATCGTCCTCCCCCCTCAACCTCTCCAATTCCTTGACCCGTCCCTCTGCCGCTGCCTTCTCTTCCTCCAGCCTTTCCACCTTCTCCTCCAGTCGCCTTACCATATCCTTCAATCACTCTACACTCTCCCTCTCTTCTTCCTTCCAATTATCCATTTCCTTGTTTCCTTTCTCCTTCAGTTTCCTCTTCTGTTCCTTGTCCTCCAGAGGCGATACCTCCTTTCTCTTTACTCCAGTATCACTCTACCCTCTCGTCTCCCTTATCAGGCGTTCGTTTTACCTTCGTCGATTTACCAAAAATTCCATTTCCTTGCCTTTCTTCATCCATAACCTCCTGTTCTATTTTTCTTTCTTCTTTTTCCATATTCCATCCCACGAGTAGCTAGGGAATTAAATGTCCACCACCACAGAGCCCCGCTTGTGGTGGTAAGGCTGGTTACACCAGGAGGTCACCAGGTATCCCGGAGGCACCGTTTCTGACTGACTTTCGCGCAGCCATTCATCCATTGCCACAGTCAGTATAACTTATAGATAAATAACAACTCAAAACTTGATATTAAATGTGCAGCATCTTCAAGAAAATTCATGTGGAATCATAAAGCCATTCTTTTGTTATTAGACATGTATGAAGAATATGAGTGTAAATTTGAAACTGGGCAATTCAAACAGGGATGGAAATTGATTTCCACAACTCTCACTGAGGATGGCATCAAAGTGTCGCCTCAGCAATGTTCCTCCAAGATGGACACATTGAAACGACGTTTCAAAATTATTAAAGATAGTCAATCTAAAACAGGAGTTTCTCCTATCACTTGGGAATACTATTCTGTAAGTATCTGAAATAATTATTGCTTACCTATTATTTAGAGTAATTATAGATAGATACCTAAATTCTATTTTTTCTAGATAATGTCCGAACTTTTTGATGAAAAATCTTGGGCTGAGCCCTTAAAAGGGGCTGTATCATCCACGCTCGCTTCTACATCTTTTAATGAACTGGCTCAAGGTGAACCAATACCAGGCAAGTTGAAATATCAGGGGAACAAAAACCATTAAAATGGTAGGGATAGAACCGTGGATGGAAGATGAAAAGGGTGAGGGGGAAAATAGAGAATTTGATTGGGAAAGGGACAAAGGTGATTAAAGTGGTAAGGGAGAGGAACGGGATGAAAATGGCGGTGGTGAGGGCGGAATGGGAAAAAGCGGTAGCCTTATTAAAAAAAAAAGGAGATTAGATTGGGGTGGAACAGGTTAAATATTATAGAGGGTAGAGAGATAGAAAGATGCTTTGGATGTGGGATAAAGGGCCATAAAGTAGCAGGGTGTAAGGTGAAGGTAGTCAAGGTGAGGAGTAAGTGTTGGCTTTGTAAGAGCGAGGATCACATGGCGAGAGACTGTCGGCAGACCTTCTTTTGTAGGGTATGTGGGGAAAGGGGACACAAGCCAGGGGAGATCGAATGTAGTAGGGGAAGGAAGGGAGTAGATGAAGACGATGGAAAACAGGAAGGAAAAAATGGGAGGGACCCTCTGGACCCCTCAGAGGGGACGAGTCTGGACCAATTGAAGGAAGGGGAGTGCAGTGCGCGGGAAAAAGGAATGTAGGGGATGGATGGAGGGTGCTGCAGATAAATTTAGGGAAATGCAGGATAGCGCATGATATATTGGATCAAGTGATTTTTAGGAGGGAAGTGGATGTGGTGTGTGGATCTGAGGTAAATGCTAGATATGTGGGAAAGCAGGGATGGATTATGGATGATACAGGAGAGGCAGGAATAAGAGTGGTGGGAGATGGACTGAGGGCGGATGAAGTGAGGAAAGGAAACGGATGGGTGGTAGTGCGAATAGGAGATATGGTGGTATACAGTGTGTATATAAGCCCAAATGTCAGCCTGGAAGAATATGAGAGGAGCATCGGATTGGAGGACGATCTGAGGGTGTCAAAAGGGAAAAGGAGGATAATTAGGAGAATGGTGACAGGAGACTTCAATGCTAAGAATAATGCATGGGGGGGGAAGAAAACGGATAGGAGAGGGGAGATCCTGGAGGAAGTGTTGACATTCAACGGGCTGGCGGTGCTGAATGATGGACTACTGCCCACCTTCGTGAGGGGTGACGGGGGTTCGTCATTCATTGATATAACAGCATGTGATGAATGGCTGGGGGGAAAAGTGAGTAGTTGGAAGGTGCTGGAGGATGAGGAAAGCTTGAGCTTACATAGGTATGTGGAGACGGATATAAGGAAGGGGAGAAAGGAGTTATCGGGAGAGTGGGGATGGAGGTGGACGAAGGCCGATGCAGAGAGTATGAGGAAGAAAGTAAGAGAAGAGATAGAAAGGGGTCTTGGACATGATGAGGATGAATTGTACAATGTGATACAGGGCTGTAAAGGAGAGGGAAAGAGGGGCAATAGGCGTGATCGGAGGGCTAATTACTGGTGGAATAAGGAAATAGAGGAGCTGTGGAGGGAGTGTAAGAAAGAGAGAAGACGGATGCTGAGGGCAAGAGGAAGGATAGAGGGAAAAAGGGGATACAAAGAGAAGAAGAAGGAACTGGAGCGAAGGGTGGAGAGGGAAAAAATAGGGAAGTGGGAAGAGTTACTGAAGGACCTGGAAAACAATCCATGGGGAAAGGCATATGAAATAGCGGTGAAGAGGATGGGTGGAAATAGGAACGAAGTGCTAGAGGAAGATTGGGAGAAGGAGGTTATAGGCAATTTGTTCACAGGGGGAGAAGGAGGAGTTGGAGGCAGGATTCCAGAAGTCCAGGATACTAGGAGGGTAGGGAAAATGAGGGGGGTAAGGCCGGTAGAGAAGTGGGAAGTACAGGAGGGGGGAAGGAACATTAAAGTGAGGAAAGCCCCAGGGATAGATGGCCTGAGGGGTGATATGATGATGGCTGTTGGATGACAATGAGGAGTACTTCTGCGAGCTTTTCAATGGGGTGCTAAGGGAGGAAGAGTTTCAAAAATTCTCAAATTTCAATTCCTATCTTAGGTTGTTTTTATTGGGAATCAAAACTGCAATGTCTTTTAAAACTTATTTTCAACGTTTCAGTAGCATTCCAGCTGCTGTTATCAAAAATTACTTTACTTTTGATCTTTTCCCTAGTAGATACTTCTGAAAAATTCAACTGCCCCACAATCAATGGAAATATTATGAATTTTTCTTAAAGGTCTATATGTCTAATAAAAAACATTGTGAATAAAGGAAGTATTTTATTTAATGATTCCTAACTATTATACATATACAGTCTTGAATGAGAATTAATTTGGAAATCAAAACTGTATCATCGGTATTGAAAATTATGATATATTTCATAGTTCTCCTGGCCAAATATCTCTAGTAATCCTTTCCCTGTTCTGTTGACCACCCACTGTCCAAAAATCATTAATATGTCTATGTCTATTCGGGAAATCAACTCTAACATTGTCTGCATTTATAAACTCCACATCAAATAAGTCATTTCTCATCAAACAAATATTGTGTAAAACACAACAGGCCAATACATAATTTGGGATGAACTGAATATCTGTTAAGGGACAGCAATTTAAAATTCTTCGAAATCTATTCTTCAGGAGACCAAACGCCCTTTCTATATTGACACGTACTGATGAAAGACTGGTGTTGAAATACATTTGTTGTTCAGTTAAATGCCCATTATTTCGAAAAGGTACCAATAAATGTCTATGAATGATATATGCACTATCACCAACCAAATGACTATCTTCTGGGAAGTAAGTGACTGGATTATTTAAGTAGTCAGATACCTCAGATAATCGCAAGACTTTCTGGTCATGAACAGACCCACAGTTTCCAATATAAACATGGGTGAACATGCATTTATGATCACAAACAGCATAAAATTAAATATATAAAAAAATAGATGAAAAATTAATTATTATTCTCATGTTCACCTGTAATTGAATTGAGAACCTATGGTACCTGTTAATGAAATAATTTCCATCTTCAGGTGGTTTCGTAATGTTAATATGGCAACCATCTATTGCTCCTTTTGCTCTGAACCCATTCCAAATGATTGCTGCATCATCCCTGTCGGTAGGCCATTTAATCAAATTGGGAGCCAGTTCACATATGCTTTTCACTACCCTTCTGATTATACGGAATCCATTTGCTTTTCCAACATTGAATTTTTCGCATATAGATCTAAAGAAAAATTGATTAATGAATGTATAATGGTGACAATGAGTGTGTATTTACTTACCTGTAGGAATCTGGTGTAGCAAAAAACCACAGAGCAAATAGCACTTGGTGTTCTTAGGGAGTCTGAGACCTCCCAGGACCATCTGGATGTCTTATTCTCTCTCTTAAACACTGTACCAAATACTGATATGTATCAGGAAACACCCTGCAAGTATTATCTTCAAGATTATTGTATTGTGCGAGCTGTCCTAACTTACCTGAAATGTTGTTTGAAATCATGAAATCTTCCAAAGATCCACTAGAGCTCGAGGAGCTAGAACTATCTGATTTTTCTGAATCAGTATCGCTATCGCTTAATATTTCATCCAATAAAATTTGATTCATTTCGGCCATCATTTCACTTCACCATGAAAATATAAATAAATAAATGAAATGGGTTATGTTGCCAACACTGTTACTGACCAATACGTTCCGAAAATCTTCTGCAGTTTAAGATTACTGCTACTGTAAAGCGTTACGAAATTGCTTACTGTAACCAGTAATACCAGCAATATCGGAACATGACCTTTATAGGTTACATATTTAACGACAAACGTCAGTTGTCAGAATAAGGTGTAGTCGATTTTACTTTGCGATAACTCTCTTGGTGTTTGTGTTAAAATATTCCGTTATCCGCTATTAACGTCGTTATACGGTAATGCCGTTGATTGATAAGTAACCCAAACTTATCAATCAACGGTAATACCGTTGGCGCTTGCGATATCTTTCTATTCATAATTAACCCTCAACTTGAGTAATGACTTACTTGGGTAAGGGTCTCTCAGCACTCAATCTTTTACTTGTTCCATATTGTTTGACAATACTAAAGTATGACTAAAGAAAACATAGTAAATATTGAATAATAAAAACTAGAAAGATTAAAAATTGAAAATGGGCAAGTTGTGTTTAATTAAAAATTTAAATATAAGTTGTGTGTGTGTGTGTGTGATTTGGTTTCCCTTGGCTGCCGATACTAAGTCCATTCGCCAGCTTAATGAAATATTGGATGGTAGTGCAGCTTCATTTAAAACTGAGACGAGAGTCGTGAGTTGACTTTAAGAAAACGAGGAATTTTTCAGTTCCTACCAAAGGTAATTTAAAATATTCTACGATAAAGTAGGAATAAAATTTTCATATAGGTTTGAAATTACATTACTTGTGAGAAGCACAAGTACAGGTTTAAGAAAACTGGCCCGTCTGGGGGCGGAACCCCTCAGAAGAATACCCCCAGGGGATAGCCCACCTGTCGTAGAAGGCGACTAATAGGTTAGATTCCCAGGAATCTAGAGGAGTAAACCTCGATAAAAAAACCAGCAACATAGGGAAGGCAGCTATGTTGTGGTGTAGTGTAGGCAACGGAAGCCACTGCGTCCGGAGGCAACCTTGAGAAAATGCCTAGAGGAGTAAACCTCGATAAAACAATCCGTAATATACGTTGTTAGCTACCGTGGCAATGGATGAATGGCTGCACGAAAGTCAGTCAGAAACGGTGCCTCCGGGATACCTGGTGACCTCCCGGAGTAACCAGCCTTACCACCACAAGCGGGGCTCTGTGGTGGTGGACATTCAATTCCCTAGCTACTCGAGGGATGGAATATGGAAAAAGAAGAAAGAAAAATAGAACAGGAGGTTATGGATGAAGAAAGGCAAGGAAATGGAATTTTTGGTAAATCGACGAAGGTAAAACGATCGCCTGATAAGGCGGGGGAGACGAGAGGGTGGAGTGATACTGGAGTAAAGAGAAAGGAGGTATCGCCTCTGGAGGACAAGGAACAGAAGAGGAAACTGAAGGAGAAAGGAAAGGAGGAAATGGAGAATTGGAAGGAAAGAGGGAGAGTGTAGAGAGATTGAAGGATATGGTAAGGCGACTGGTGGTGAGGTGGAAAGGCTGGAGGAAGAGACGGCAGCGGCAGAGGGGCGAGTCAAGGAATTGGACAGGTTGAGGGTGGAGGACGATAGAAAGGAGATAATGCAAACACGATGGGAGGTGGGGCAAAGAGACTGGGAAGGATGGCTGGAGGTTAGAGATAGGGACTGGGATGGTAAAAAGGGGGAGGGAATAGAGGTGAAGGTGGGAAATCCAATATTAGGTGATGAAAAGGTAAAGGTGTTATGGGTGACCAAGGAAGACAGTGGAATGGAGAAGGGAATACAGAGGATGTTTAGGGATAGGTACCCGATGCTAGGGGGAAAAGGAGAGGAAATGGAGTGGGTCAAGGAGGTACGCAGTACGGAAAGGAATGGGGTAAGGGTGAAGACGGAGGAGTTGATCTGTCGGATGGTGGGAGATTGTAGGGATGAGAAAAAGGTGTTTGGGGTATTGGGGAGCGGGGACAGCATTGGACTCCACAGGCTTGAGCAGGTAGAGGTGGAGGTGCTGAAGAAGATGGTGGCGTGGGTGAGAGGTGGCGGAGGTAACAATCTATACAGATGGGGAGAAGGAAAAGGAGGGTAGAAATGGGGCGATAATCCTGAAGGATATCGGGGAAGTCGATCAGGAGGGGATCGAGAGGATTGAGAAGGGGTTGAGGGAGATGACAGGGGAGTGGGTGGATAGACTCAGAGTCTCAAGAAATAGGGAGCTGGTAATAGAGTCAAAGAAGGGGGTTGAGGTGAGGGGAATTCCGGGGGAGGTAGGAAGGGTGACAAGAGCTAGGGTGGTCGAAGCGGGGAGGGGAACAAAAACCATTAAAATGGTAGGGATAGAACCGTGGATGGAAGATGAAAAGGTGAGGGGGAAAATAGAGAATTTGATTGGGAAAGGGACAACGGTGATTGAAGTGGTAAGGGAGAGAAACGGGATGAAAATGGCGGTGGTGAGGGCGGAATGGGAAAAAGCGGTAGCCTTATTGAAACAAAAAGGAGATTAGATTGGGGTGGAACAGGGTAAATATTATAGAGGGTAGAGAGGATGACAGATGCTTTGGATGTGGGATAAAGGGCCATAAAGTAGCAGGGTGTAAGGTGAGGGTAGTCAAGGAGAGGAGTAAGTGTTGGCTTTGTAAGAGCGAGGATCACATGGCGAGACACTGTTGGCAGGCCTTCCCTGGTAGGGTATGTGGGGAAAGGGGACACAAGCCAGGGGAGATAGAATGTAGTAGGGGAAGGAAAGAAGTGGAAGGAGACGATGGAAAAGGGGAAGGAAAAAATGGGAGGGACCCTCTGGACCCCTCAGAGGGGACGAGTCTGGTCAAATAGGAGGAAGGGGACAGGATTGCGCGGGAAGGAGGAATGTAGGGGATATATATGGAGAGTGTTACAGATAAATTTAGGGAAATGCAGGATAGCGCATGATATATTGGATGAAGTGATTTTTAGGAGGGAAGTGGATGTAGTGTGTGGATCCGAGGTGAATGCTAGATATGTGGGGAAGCAGGGATGGATTATGGACGATACAGGAGAAGCAGGAATAAGAGTGGTGGGGGATGGATTGAGGGCGGATGAAGTGAGGAAGGGAAATGGATGGGTGGTAGTGCGAATGGGAGACATGGTGGTGTACAGTGTGTATATAAGCCCAAATGTCAGCCTGGAAGAATATGAGAGGAGCATGACAGGATTAGAGGACGATCTGCGGGTGTCAAAAGGAAAAAGGAGGATCATAAGGAGAATGGTGGCAGGGGACTTCAATGCGAAGAATACTATATGGGGGGGGGAAGAAAACGGACAGGAGAGGGGAGATCCTTGAGGAAGTGTTAACATCCAACGGCTTGGTGGTGCTGAATGATGGACTACTGCCCACCTTCGTGAGGGGTGACGGGGGTTCATCGTTCATTGATATAACAGCATGTGATGAATGGCTGTGGGAAAGAGTGTTTAGTTGGGGGGTGCTGGAGGATGAGGAAAGCTTGAGCTTACATAGGTATGTGGAGACGGATATAAGGAAAGAGAGAAAGGATTTAGTGGAAGAGTGGGAATGGAAGTGGACGAAAGCCGAGGCAGAGAGTATGAGGAAGAAAGTAAGAGAAGAGATAGGAAGGGGACTTGGACATGATGCAGATGAATTGTACAATGTGATACAGGGCTGCAAAAGAGAGGGAAAGAGGGGCAATAGGCGTGAGCGGAGGGCCAATTACTGGTGGAATGAGGAAATAGAGGAGCTGTGGAGGGAGTGTAAGAAAGAACGAAGACGGATGTATGTAGATGTAGAGGATTGGGGGAGAAGTGAGAAAAGCCCCAGGGATAGATGGCCTGAGGGGTGATATGGTGAAGAGGCTGTTGGATGAGTTCTGGGAACTATTCAACAGGGTGCTGAGGGAGGAGGAGTTCCCGGAAGGATGGAAGGTAGCCAGGGTGATACTAATGAAGAAGGCGGGTAGAGAGGGGAAGCGGGCGGGGGACTATAGGCCTATCAGCCTGCTGTGTGGTATGGGTAAATTGATGGAGGGGATAATAAGGAATAGGATTGAGGAGGAAGTTGGTAGGAATGGGGGTTTTAGGGTAAACCAGCACGGCTTCACGAAGGGTAAATCTTGCATCTCGGCACTGAGCAAGGTGATGGGTTTGGTGGAAAGAGCTAGGGAGGGCAGCTGGAGGAAGAAGAAATTGGCCCTACTCGTGTTCTTCGACGTCGGGAACGCGTTCAACAGTGTCAGCAAACGGGCAGTGTTGAGCGCGTTGCCGAGGCTTGGAGTGGAGCAGGGGTTGGTTAACCTGGTGGAGGACTACCTGACGGGGCGTGTGATTGTAGACTCCAGAGGGAGGAGATATGAGATGGAGGCTGGAGTGCCTCAGGGCTCGGTTCTTGGACCGACGCTCTGGAAGTGTGTGTTTGATGAGGTTTGTGGGATAGTATGTGAAGAGGGATGTGAGATTACGGTGTATGCGGATGATGTGTGTCTGGTATGTACGGCAAAGGGAGAGGCGGAGATAGAAAGAAAGGCGGAGAGAATGTGCAGGAAGATTGTGGAGAAGATAGAGCAGTGCGGACTGGAAGTGGCGGATGATAACACGGTGGGGTTGCTAGTGAAAAGACGGGGCAGGGCAAGGGAAGTGGGGGTGATGGTTAAGGGAAGGAGAATTCGCATGGAGGAGTCTGTGAAATACCTAGGGGTGTGGTTGGATAGCCAATTATCCTTCAAAACCCATATGGTAAAGGCGGCAGAGAAGGGTAAAGTGAGGGCAGCATGGCTGGGGAGATTGATGTGTAATGTGAAAGGGCCGGGAGAGTGGAAGAGGAGGGTAATTGGTAGGACGGTAGAGCAGAGTATGCTGTTCGGTGCAGAGGTGTGGGGTGAAAGAGCGGGGGTGAATGCGAGGGTTAGGCCACTTCTGCGGGTGAAGAGAGGGATTCTGCTGAGGGTGGTGCAGGGGTACAGGACAGTGGGTGGACTGGCAGCAGCGGTGCTGGCAAGGTCCTACCCAATGGACGTGTTGGCTAGAGCTAGGAGCAAACGCTGGAGGGGTGCGACCAAAGAAGGGGTACGGGAATGGATGGAGGAGGAAATGGAGAGAAGGTGGGAGGAGTATGAGGGCGCGCTAAAAGGAGCGATTGGGAATAGGAGAGATTGGATGGACCGGAAATTCGGGGAGGTGAACTACCTCTTGACACAAGTGCTCACTGGACATGGGTCGAGAGTAGGGTACCTCCACAAGATTGGGAAACGAGAGACTGGTGTGTGCGAGAGGTGTGAAGTGGAGGATGATGTGGGGCATGTGCTTAGATGCTGGAGGAACGAGGAAGTGCTGAAGAAGTTGGAGAGGAAACTAGGGGCGGCGGTGTACTGGGAAAACATGGTGGAGATAATGTTGAGGGGGGAGGAGGAATGGATGGAGGTGAGTGCAGTAGTAGAGAGCATGGTAAGGGGGAGAGAAGGACTCGATATGGCATGAGAGGCAGGAGTGATAGGAGGGAGAAGATGACGGTGTGAGCGGAGAGTGTGCGAGGGACCGCCGCCTGTCTCGAAGTATGCTAGGGTAGTGATTCCGAGGCGGGGGTAACGGCGAGTTTGAGGTGGGTTTGGTTGGTAGGCATCTCCTTGGGGATGAGTCCAACACTATTTGGGTCCTGGACCCATTCGAACATGAGTTTCCCATCTCGGCCCGAAAAAAAAAAAAAAAAAAAAAAAAAAAAAAGGTTTAAGAAAACTGAGAATTCGGAGAGAACTAATATCATAATAATAATGATTAGATTTGTCTATAATTTATTACAGATTTATGTGCTCGATACTACTCATCTATTTGCTGTTATCTCTCAAGTAACAGTTTGATTCAGAACTTAACAAAAAAGGCAAATAAAAACAACAATTATATTAGTTATGGTAAAAGTGGAGTTAAATATTTAACAATAATACACAAAATATCATATACAACAACTGAAGCAATACAAAACTTATGAAATTAAATACTTATATATAAGCAATCGTTACCCATCATGGCTGGAAGTTATTCCCTTTATCGGTAGAAAATATCAAAATAATATAAAAAAATAGTAAAAGAATGCAAAAATGGATTGTAAATAAACAATATATGTAAATTCTGTATATTAAGAAACAATGGAAGCATACAAATGTAAATTGTCATTTAATATTCCTTATAGGAGCCCTAATACGAGGTATAAGTATATGTACAATTTATCGGAACTAACCTCCCATATAAGAACAATTTTCAATAGGTAGGAATATATTTCGCCCCCCTTTTAAGTATTTTAAATATTTTGGTATAAGAAAATAGTAAAAGGAATCAAAAATAGATTAAAAATAAACAATATTATGTACTAATTCTAATTTCCAAATTAATTTTTCAAGATTAAGCAAATTTAAAACCTACTAATCATTTATAAACAAAATTTTTCGTCTATACAATGACCAAAAAGTACCTATTTATCAAAAAAAGTTCTAAGCAAATTCAGAATCTAATAAACAATTGTAAAATACTTGGTTTGTATATTAAAAATCAATTTATTGTAATAAAATTGTTCGTATGTGAATAAAATGAAAACTTACCGTAAATGTATCAGATTGTAATCCATAGAGGCACTATTCATTACACTACACGATACACGTTACCGAAAATAAATTTCGAACGCACGCCTATTCGAAAGTCAACTCGCTACTGAATATAAATCGACAAAAATTTAGCGTTAGTCACCCGCCGTTAAATAAGTGAAGTTGTTTATCATATATACCGGCCGTCCTAGAAGTGAATATAAATATATGTATATTATTTTAGAAAAATTAAAATGTAATCATATTATTTTTCAGGACGTTCGAAGAATTTTCAAGAAAATTTTCAATGTTAATTCATTTTTCAGGATACTTTTTGCGAGCAGTATACAGTGACGACTTTTAGGTTGAATTCAATTCGAAATACCCTAAATGAAAATCCATCTATGTGATTAACCGAAAATTAATGACCAGAAAGAAGAGAACTTCAAAATTATCTACGTTATTAGCAGGATAATGAACCATTTTCACATATAAGCAAATCAGCCAACATTCTCAAATGTAACTGCCCGCGCAGGTCCAAATAATTTTCCATCAAGCAGTGTTCGCTATAACTATTCAGTAAGGAAAAAAATGTTAAAACCTATTTAGAAGAAACATCTAATTTTTTTATTTCATTTACAGTTCTGATAAAATGTATTCCAAGATAAAATGGATTATTTAAAACTTTTGCTGAAATGAGTTTGAAATAATTTTGTTAGTAAAAATATTTATTTAGAGTATTTAGAATTAAATTGTTTTTTTTTCGGTCTTTATAACTATATGGATCAAGACTTCAGTGTGTCGATGGGTGTCACCACCCCTTTGTGAGTGTAGAATCGTAAAAAATGGATAATTTTATAAACTTTTCATTTTATTTTCGTTCCGAGGAGAAATGGTAGAAAAAAATGGAAGATGAACTTCGGTTGCTATGTATTAATAAATATGAAGACAAATACATTAAACATAATGTAATAATAATTTTATTTATTTTTATAGAATATTTTTGATTTGTTACTTTTCAATGAAAACATACCTACACCAATTTTTGCTGTTATTTTTTTGAATAATTAATAAGGGTCATTTAAAAAGCAGACATGTCTGTTTATTGCTATAATGAACATTTTTATAGTTTACCTAATTAATTAGCATTTATTTCTGTATTATAATTAATATAAAAACTACATACTTACTCTGTACTTCAAATTTGTAATACTACAATTAAACAAACAGATTGCCTAAATAAATTAATTATGACAACTTATTTGTATAGTTGTCACAATTTATACCTGAAAACTGTTACAACCATACAATCTTAGTGCAACCAGTAATTGTAATATTGGTGGTATTGTTAAGTTTGATCGGATGCTGTAGTACAAGTGGCAGCAAAACATTAGTTTTCACTAAATCTAAATCTTCTTTGGAATTCTCGTACCTCAAACATTTCCAAAGGATTCTGCGTGTCCCTTATATATTTTTTAGGCAAACTGGAGGATTGTTTTCCATTCACTTCTCTCCTCCATTTGGGAAATGAGCTGAGTGGACTGTATATTTTTCCTGAAGCTGGTTTGGTTTTTTACTTACTTTCTATACCAGCGGCCTATGGATTACAGGCTTAGTAGCGGAGGAAGAGGATTGTGTTTTTTATTGTGGATGGTACTACGATGAGTTTTAATGAAACATTAATCCATTTTATATTAAAAAATAGTCGGGAACTCAAAAAACATAATTTATTTTGTCAAACTTGACAGACAACTAACTTTTTGTTTCTATATCGACGGTTACGTTATAGTGAGTTTTGAAATAATTATAACTGCTCACTTACTGGAACACTGGTAGATTTTTTAGTTATTTTAAAACTGATTACAAACTTATTTCGGATATGAGAGAAGGGGGTAGGGTGAAGGCATGCAAGTTCGAATACAAATGGTTTGTTTTCGAACACAAACGATTCACTTCTTCAAATTCCTGATCACTCTCAAAAAGTTCGTCAAATTCTTCCACTTTCAAAGCAAAATTAATAAAAGAATTTTATGCAAACTATAAATATAATAACAACTACCTAAACATAAATACCTATTTACTACCATAAAAAATGTTATCAAAAAATTATGTAGCTATAAACAGGAGTGGGACTCTGCAAACTAAATAATTCTACTATCGACTCTATTCTACACGTGCTGTCGACGAAAGTAATCGTTATCGCTTTCTATATGTAAAGACGTGTCGTTTTCTACGATTACTGTTATCTCTCAAGTAACAGTATAATTCAGTACAGAACTGTAAAAAAGGCAAATAGAAACAGCTATGTGTAACGTTAATTTCGTTCACTTTACTTTTCTCTATTTAATTAATAATAAATTATTAATAATAAATTATCGTATGGGCGGCGAATAGCCAGTCCTTTCTCATACCCAACACCGAGAAATGTTTCGAGGCTGAATATATATCTACTGTCGACAAGAGTCGAAATCAACGTTTTCATACGAGCCGAACGAGTTCCGTCTGTCGTGAAAATATCCACTGCTATTTGTTATTCCCACTTCGACCTCGTTCTTATCTCTTCTTCTACCAATTATCAATTAAATGTGAATTAAGAATTCACTATTGAAATGTAAATTCCTTTCCTGGTCAAAGCGTCTGAGCTTGACATGAACACGAGACGTAAGTCTGTTCTCTTTCATATGATTTTATGTATTTAAACAGTGGCGAAGAGGTTTCATTCTTCTTTCCTGTGAACATGTGCTATTGAAGCAAAATTTTACTGTATCTTATCTGATCTTTAAAAAGTGCATTCATGTGAATGAATTTTACCTGGGACAGGAATTTTCCCTGGGACACTTTACCTGGGAATTTTACCTGGGACATGAACGTTACCTGGGACAAGAACTTTACTTGAAACCAAAACTTTACCTGGAACTTCAACAAGGACTCCATCTGTCAAGGACCTTATCTGGAACCAGGACTCTATCACTCCAGGAAAGTAACATCTAAATATTTCATCGCTTCTTCAACTCTTCAAAATAGAACAACCCAATAAAAACCTAGTCATTTTTTTTCTGTTTATTTTTTTTTATAAAAAAAACCAATATACAACTTGTAAATTTAATAACGTTGTTCATAAAGTTTATTTTCCCTTCCAATCTTACAGGATTTGTCGCTATAATGCTGATGTGAGTAACAAATAAACTAGTATTATACAGGGTGGCGCCCCCTTACCTTTCTTAGCTTTCATAATTTTTCTTTTATTAATTTCAGTAACTTGATTAATTATTAACTTCCTTCAGTACCTTAATTAAAATAAATTTCAAGTAGGATTACCCGAGAACCGGTAAGACTACTCTCTGAATTTTTACTACATAGTTTGGTCTCAGAATCTACACCTGAGGTGCTCTCTAAACTGAGTAGCCGTTGCATATGGTAAAAGGAGAGTTAAATATTTAACAATAATACACAAAATATCATAATATACAACAACCAAAGCGCAAAATAAAACTTAAATACATATCTATAAACAAATCTAAGCAAACGTTGCCCATCACGGCTGGAAGTTGTCCCTCTCGACTAGACGTTATTCCCTTTATCAGTAGAAAATATCATCAACCGGTTAAAATATTCACAACCGATGGAAAATATTCCCCGCCGGCATAGGAATACACAGACAAAACTAGAAAATGCCCCCCCCCCTGAAAGCTGGATGTCTTCTACTGGCTGCGCTAAGCCAGAGTTTATCTTTACTCTAGCAAGTGCATATATATGCATTTACAAACGGGATAAAATAAATGCAAACTTAGCAATTATAAAAAAGATATGTTTAATATCTTAATATCAATAAAATATTAACATTTTATTATGTATTTGTTATCATTTAGGTTGATTAGGTATACCAAACTACATTATAGTTAGACACTGTATATTAGACAAATAGGCATTACTTGTATTTGTTCACAAAATCAATAAGTTCAATTATTAATAATCATTTGTAGTTGATTAGTATAAATAATATGAATCCATTTATTTTGTTAATTAGATAAGTTAGTGGAAAATATTAAAAATGTAAACGATGGTGTTGTGTTTTTATAAAAACGAGAATGACTAACTCGATAACAAAAAGAAATAAGGTATTAGATATTTTTAAGCCGACATTCTACTGTATTACGGCGAGAATAAGAGTTGGTAGCGATAATTAAATCTAATAAATAGTGGTTTTTGGAAAATAGTGAAATTATTTTAGCACCCTTGAAAAGTAACAACTTATTAACGAAAGGCATAGTGTATTTAGAAAATTTTCGGATTGACATATAGCTTACCTATGTCTTTTGAAAAGTCTCCCTCCAGTTTGTTAAGAAACTATACATTTAAAGAAAACTGAATTAGCACATCTAAGCACCCTCATGGAATAAAAAACAGTTTGTGTAATTATTTCGATTGGTTCCCTAGATATTGGGAGTTATATGTAGAAAAAAAATTCACAAACTTTACAGATTTTCAAATTTAAATAAAATCAGTACTGTTAAAAATAGTCGTTAATAGCACAGGATACATTCAACATTCTCATTCAGTACCGCGCATATCGTCTTGTAGTACGGATCAATCGGGAGTGTCGGTTTCGAAATTTTGTATAGTGAAGTGTCGGGAGTGGCGTTTTCGAAATTTTGCGAAGCATCGTGACTGACCTTTTCGGTATTACGTGTAATGTAGTGTCAGGAGTGGTGTTTTCGAAATTTTCTGAAGTGCCTGTAGTGCCGTTTTCGAAATTTTGTGTAGTGTAGTGAAAGTGAGTGCCATGGATTGGAATCATATATTGAAATGGAATGAATATGGTAAGCTTTTCTTTTATTTAACGGTTTTTACTAGTAATTATAAAAGTTTCCATACTATTTTTGATTCCAAAAATATTTATTTTTTATAATTTTTGCAAAGAATAATGTTACTAATTGTTTAATCGATTTTGAAATCGCTTAGAACGTTATCGAATATATTTTATCTGAAAACAGAAATTTTCTGGCCTTTAAAAAATAAAATTTTCAATAATTATTTATTTCGAACTTCTTCCTGGTAATCAATAATGAAATTTTAATATTGTTTATAATCAACTTTTGAGTTTTTTTAACTAAAAATTTCCATGTTCTACCAAAAAAGACCAGCCCGCATGACTAATTGGGATTATATAACGCATTGACTCATTACTTATGATTGAATTTTGTAGGAATTGGAACTCAAATTCACAAAATTGGAATGGATCTGGAGTTCTAGTTTATCATATCAGGTTTAGGGTGAGTTTGTTTCATTATAATATTTTTTATTACGTACAAATATTTTTTTTTACTTTTGATTGAATTTTGGACACATGAATTAGGAATATTTGATTTGAAAATCGGTTAATGTGAATTATTTTTTCGTTATTTTTGGACTTTTATTGATTTTAATTTAAAATAACAATAATTTTAACAAAGTTCCATTTCTTGTGATAAACCTAGGAATATTTCAATAAAAATTTATACGATTTTCAATATATTTTCTAAAATTCTATTTACAGGGTGATTACTAGAAAACTTTTGCTTATATATTTAACATAGAACAGCTTTTATATTCTATTCATTTTTATATACCTATACTATTTCCCATTAAATCTACTCAATATTTTCCCATGTCTATTTGTGTCAGTTTTTGAAGTTAATTTATTTTTTTTCTGAAAATATTTCCACGTTTATTTAGAATAGATATGGAGAAATATTAGATAAAATACCGGGTGTCCTAGAAGTTTTCGACCTATTTTAACTGCAAATATCTCCAAACTCACAAATAATAGATATAATGAATAGAAAATGGATTAGAAACTTTTGGGACATCTGAAATTGGTGCAGGTTAGATGATCAATGGATCGATATTTATTTAATTTTTTTTGTTTAAGGTAACGGAGCGAGGAACTACCCTGAACGCGTATGAGCCTATATTAATTATTCCATTCAACCAAATGTTATAAAAATGTAATTTCATATGTCTTCAAGGTCAATTATGTGCAAATTTATAACTTTTCGGGCTATATATAAATAAAATTCTGCGCAAATTTATAACTTTTCAGGCTATCTATAAAATTCCGCGCATTCCGTGTAAGTCACAGAAAATCTTATAGAATTGTGAATATTTTCGATCGGGTTTTCGGAAATCGGTGCGCCTTACAGTTTGTTTTTGTGTTGTGTATTTATTGGTGAAGCTACATTCTTCAGTGAAAAAAAAATGAAAAAATGGTATTTCCAATGATAGAAGAGCGTGACAGGTAAGATATATTTTAGAAATCATTTGATATTTCAACGGAGAGTTTTAAGGGATGAGATGGATCCTCATGCAATACCGGATTTCCAGCTTAAGCAATTGTTCGGATTGGATAGACAAACAACAATGAATTCAATTACCAATTTTTCATCGCACATTCGAAGAAGGAATAACTCGACCATAACTTTGACAAAAAAAGGTAGGATGGCGCATAATTTATAATAATCTTGTATTTTTTGCTCTTTTTTTTTTAAACAACGGTACACCTGTAAATTCCAGGTTCAATTTTGTTTGATTTTCTGTTCCAGAAATTTTTTTACATTTTTCCAACCGCGAGTGTATGATCCAACCTAAAGGGACATCTTCTAGCCGAAAGGAATTTCATCTAGCCGAGAGAGTCGTCAACTGTACACCTGTAAATTCCAGGTGTTTCTCCTGTTTTCGCCATTTAGTTTGTAATTTGCATATATTATTTTACAAGGTTTATAGGTTCCAACAATATTTTTGTTGAATTTTTTCAATTTGATTTGATTTTCTGTTCCAGGAATTTTCTTAGATTCTTCCAACTGTGGGATGTAACATCCAACCTAGAGGGACATCTTCTAACCGAGAGGGATTTAATCCAGCCGAAGAAGACATCTTCCAACCAAGATCAGTTTCCCCCACCTAAAGGTTTATCATCCAGCCTAGAGAGTCATCTTTCAGCCAGGAGTATCGTCGACTGTACACCTGTAAATTCCAGGTCTCTCTTGTTGTCGCCATTTGGTTTGTAATTTGCATTTATTTTTGTACAGGGTTCATAGGTTCCAACGATGTTTTGAATTTATCAATTTAATTTGATTTTCTGTTCCAGGAATTTTTTTAGATTCTTCCAACTGGGGGATGTATCATCCAACCTAGAGGGACATCTTCTAACCGAGAGGGTTTTCATCCAGCCGAAGGAGACGACTTCCAACCTAAAAGGATTATCAACCAGCCGAGAGGATCATCTTCCAGCCAGGAGGATCGTCAACTGTACACCTGTAAATTCCAGGTGCCTCTCCTGTTTTCGCCATTTGGTTTGTGATTTGCATATATTATTTTACAGGGTTCATAGGTTCCAACGATGTTTTTATTGAATTTATCAATTTAATTTGATTTTCTGTTCCAGGAATTTTTTTAGATTCTTCCAACTGGGGGATGTATCATCCAACCTAGAGGGACATCTTCTAACCGAGAGGGATTTCATCCAGCCGAAGGAGACGTCTTCCATCCTAAAGGGTTATCATTCAGCCGAGATGGTCATCTTCCAGCCAGGAGGATCGTCAACTGTACATCTGTAAATTCCAGGTGTCTCCCCTGTTTTCGTCATTTGGTTTGTAATTTGCATATATTTATTCACAGGGTTCATAGGTTCCAACGATGTTTTTCTTGAATGTTTTCAATTTTGTTTGATTTTCTATTCCAGAAATTTTTTTAGGTTCTTCCAGCCGGGGGGGGGGGTGTTTCAACCAACCTAGAAGGACATTTTCTAACAGAGAGGAACTCCATCCAGCCGAGAGAGTCATCTTCCGGCCAGGAGGATCGTCAATTGTACACATGTAAATTTCAGGTGTCTTTCCCGTTTTCGCCACTTGGTTTGTAATTTACATTATTTTTTATAGGGTTCATAGATACAAACTATATTTTTGTTAAATTTTTCAGTTTCATCGGATTTTTTGTTCCAGAAACCTTTCAAATATTCCACATCATCATGGGCCTTGCGGAGGATTATTATCTTTGCTAGTAAAGGTGGTGGTGGTAATTTTTTGTATTTTTGTTTCCTAGTAGGGGATTATTATATTTGCCGAAGGTAGTAGTGGTAGAGGTATTTTTGCCTTGTAGAAATAATTTTCCAACCAGAAGGGTATCATTCTGCTTAGAGGGCATCTTCCAACCGAGAGGGATATCACCCAACCAAGAGGAACCTCACCGAGTCTAGAGGGCATCTTCCAACCGAAAGGGATATCATCCAGCAGAGGGATGCGAGGTATCGTCCAATCGAGAGGTACATCTTCCAGCCGAGAGAGACATCATCCATCCGAGAGTGTCATCATCCATCCGAGAGGGTCATCTTCCAGCCAGGAGGATCGTCTTCCACCGGTGGGGAAAATACTTTGTCATTGGATATATTTCTTATACGTTAGAACATTTTCTACTGTTTCGGTATATCTTCCAACCGCGAGGAACATATTTCAACCGCAAATGTTTTCCTCCAATTGCAATTGTTTTTATTTTTCCATATGTATTGAATTTATCGAGTTGTTTTTATTGTTTATTTTTGTTTGTAATTAATTTTACTTTTATCCACAGCAAGTCTAACTATGTTCCATTAACAGCTTCCAGCAGCGAGGGACACCTTCCAACCAAGAGGAGGATCCACCAGCCGAGAAGACGGTCCTCCGCCGCAGGGGGACATCTCTTACCGGTTGGATATATATGTTTTATCGGTAGTGACATCCTTCACCGGTTGGGGACATCTTTCAACAGCAACGACAGCCCCAATCATTCCTTCCTCATAAAATGTTCGATGCGCTCGAACAGGTGCAAGAGTGCACTTTCGATACTAATCTTTAGTCTATGGTGTGGCTTGGACGGATGACATTTTATGTTGACACTTGACTTTGACCTTAGACACACGTTTTCAGGAGTGGGACTCTGCACACTGTAGAATTCTACTATCGACTCTCTTCTACACGTCTTGTCGACAAAAGTAAAGCTGGATTTATAGTTTGACGGACTGTAAGCGTAGACGCACTGTGAAAAGATCAACTATAATTTACGTACCTTGTTTATAAATGAACGTAAGCGCATGACGTAACGTAAGTGAAACGGACTGGAACGGAAGAGTTGGCCAACTTTTATCTTTTTACAGTGCGTTCTTGCGTCCGGCCAATCAAAGAAAAGAATTCTAGGGTTATCCACACTTGTATGATAAGTATGATGTATGATAAATATTTTGATTATAATACAAAATTTAAAGCTCAAAACAACACAGGACGCCTGCTGTATCTGATTTGTATAATTTCTAGGTTATGTTGAATGTCGCGAGTACGTGACCTCTGCCCATGCGCAAAATTTCCGTTCCGTTTATTTATAAATTCAACAATTTTTACAGACCGATTGTTACGGGTCCAGTGCGTCTACGAGTTGTATACGTTTACAGTCCGTCAAACTATAAATCCAGCTTAATCATTATCGCTTTCTATATGTGGAGGCGTGACGTTTTCTACGATTACTGAGACATCTGCAATGTTATATTTTCAAATTTGTGACATTTGACACAGTAGACATAAAGTAAAGTAGAGCAAAAAATGATAAAGGACAAGTTCCTGATTAGAAAACAAAACAATAACAACACAAATCACCGAATATTGAAACATCAATGGCAAATACACTCAATTAATCAATGCAAAAATACCTTTAAAAGTTAATTATAAAACGGTTACCACGTCAAAAATTGAATTACCACGAAAAATGCAGTAAAGCCACAATGAGAACTATGACATATTTAGTTATCTTCTGTAGAAAGCGACCGGTAGAATTCTATAGTGTGCAGAGTCCCAGTACAGAGCTATAGCACGGAATACAAAACATTGTTTTATGTTCCGTGGCTATAACCTAAGAGATGTCAAAACTGTCAAATATAAAACATAGAATAATAACACTAAAAAATAAAACACTCAAAGTGCCCTCAAGGATAGTCACGCCTTCACTTGAGTTAAGGGCACAGTTAGTTCTGTGGTTAAGAGTGACTTGAGCGACCCTTAGATCTTGAGGCAGAGACTCTGCTTGAGGGTTGTTTATGAAACACTTGAGTGCCCTCAACCTACCCTTACCCTCACACTCATACGAATACACAAGTGTTCTGTGGTCTAGAAATCTTCCATCACCATCACAGAATATATTTATTTCTGTGTCCTTCAATCACTCCAATTATTGACATTTCATTTCATTATTTCGTAACATTGGCAATATTGTAGGGTTGGCGATTCTTTCCAAAAAAGATCGATTTTTAAATCGATTCGAATCGTAGCCTGATGAATCGATTCATAAAAAAATCGAGGTCTAAAAGATCGATTTCTAAAAAATCGATTTTTTTCAAGTTTGTATTTTCAATGTAAATATAAATCCATTTTATGAAAAACAAGAAAGATACCATAATAAACAATCTCTGGAATCTCTTATCAGTAAAATCAGGGATTTTTTAGTTCAGGGAATTCGATAATAACAATTATTTTTATTACCATATCAAAGAATCAGATTAGATATAAAAGAAGACATCTATTTTCTAAATGTATTTTTTACATTAAAAAGTTGATAAAATAGATAATATAGCTTATAGTTCCCAAAACATACCCAAAACCAAACCAGAAAAAATCGAATGTCGATTTTAAAGGGTGAAATATCGATCCACTGAATCGATTCAGTACAACATATCGATTTAAAAAATCGATATATTTGGCCCGAAGAATCGATTCTTCGATTAATCGATTTCCTATCGCCATCCCTACAATATTGGCATTGGCAATACTTTTAAATGTCAGTTGACTATAAAGTTTTGTTGTTGTAACGTCTTTTTTTATTGTTATTATTTGATATCTGTTGTATGATATTAAACGTTATTTTTGTGCTTAAGTAAGAATGCAGTTAATGTAAAAACAAACCTAAAAATGAGTGAAGATAATTCCAATCCAGACACACATTTAGAACGTCTGCACAATATTATCAAAGAAATTCCTTCGGGGGTCAGGTAAGAAAATGTCATTGCCCTGTTATTCTTTGTTAAAAATTTCTTATAACGGTTCTTTGTATTTACTTCGACACCCACGTTTATTTTAATTTTGTGGTTATAAATCGCAAGAAATTAATTATGAGGATGCTAAACTAGATCGGAATTAGTGCAATTATGTTTTATATGATTATATTGCACCAGTCCCGGCCTGATTTCGTACTTTCAAATTCTGCACTTTTAAATCCCAAGTGGTAAGTACATTTTTATTTCAAAAAGTAGATGTTAATAAAGTATGTATTGGTAATAGGTAAATTTATAATGTCATATACAACATAAGTATAGAAGAAAAATTAAGGTTGTGTAAATCTATGTAAAACTAAATAGCACACCACTTGCAACCAAAACTTGTACTTAATATAAAAACTGCAGCTTTTAACAAATACTCTAACCAGGCTTATAGATGTTTGCAAGACATTAATTCTATCAGACTTATTCATATTTCTTTAGCTAGATTTGTGCTTGAGTACTGCTTGTTTGTTTGGTCATCCATATTGCCAATTTTGAAGGAATTCAAACTGAGCAGTACTCAAGCTCAGATCATCATCAAAGCATAAAGCGTAAAAAAGATCCTGTAAAACTGGGTGAATGTTGTATACTGCAAGAAGTAAAGAAACTGCAAGAAAATGTTGAACAACAAATATCTAAAAGATTCTCAGAAGAATTTAGAAAATTAGAAGATTTGATTAAACTTGGGTCTGTTACAAGTCAACAAGAAATTGTTGAAACATGTATCAAACAGTTTATGTGAAAAAAAATCGTTTGCATCAGCAGTAGATAATGAAGTATTATTTATAAAACCAAGAGAAAAAATTGACCCAAAAAAAATGGCAATAGGTGTGGAGAATATCAGAGAAGTGAAGGATGGTGGTATACTTATAAACTGCAGTGATCGAAATACAAAAGAAAAAATTAAAGAAAAAGTAAATAACGATATGAATGATCAATACAGTGTAGAAGAAGGCAGGCAAAAGGATCCTAAAGTACTAATAAGAGGAGTTGAAGAAGAATTTGTGGATGGAGAAGATGATCATGTAATTGAGTGTTTAAGAGAGCAAAACAATTTGGGTGAAACTCCTCTTAAGATTTTAAAAAAGTACAAACAACCTGATAAAACCAACAAAGGTAACATTATAATGAGTGTAGGTAGTGTGGTACTAAAAAACCAAATATGCAATGATGGGAAACTGAATATAGGTTGGAGGCGCTGCATGGTTCATGAATATTTCTCTGTGGTAAGATGTTTTAAGTGTGCAAGATATGGTCATCACTACAACATGCTTTAATTGCACTGGTTCACACAAAACTAGTGTTTGTACCTCATCCAGTTTCAAATGTATAAACTGCTGCGAGGCCAAGATCAAATACAACAAATCTCTAAAGGTAGAACACAAAGTTACTGATCCAGACTGTGAATGTTACAAAAGAATAATTAATACAGAAGTAAAAAAGACCAAATCTCGGTAGCAATTACAAAATAAAGTAGGAAAATCAAATTTGTTGTTTAATGTATTCCATCAAAATGTTGAATGTATTTCTACATCAATTGATAAGTTGAACATTATTATGTCAGAATTAAAATACCCTCATTTTGTTGCAATTTCAGAGCATTGGCAAACAGCACAATGTTTAGTCGCCTATAATCTAAATTACTATAAAATTTGTGGGTCATTTTGGCATAAACAAAATGATGCCCATGGTGGTGTGGTGCTATATAATAATACTCTTTATTTAGCCAATTGCTATCACAGTACAATAATGAATATGAAAAATACTACATCTATACCTATTACTATGGTTTTCAACAATATATTTTCTTAATCTTTCTCTAAAACTAACAAAATTTAGATTTTTTATATATTCTGAAAGATTATTAAAGTCTACCAAACCTCTATGAAACAGACTGTTTTGTGCGAAACTCGAATGCACACAAGCTACATAAAAATTCTGTCTACCTCTTGTACTATAGTTGTGAATATCAGATATTAATTGTAGTTTTTCTAAAATATGTTCCGGATACATACCATTTTTTATCTTATATACAACACTCATTGTATTTAACAAAATATTTTGCTTCACACTCAATAACTTTGTAGCTTCTAACATATCCCTTATTCTTGTATGCCTATTGCATCCTAATATGTTTCTTAATGCACAATTTTGTTTTCTCTGTAAGACTTCTATATCACTTTTTTGAAACATATACATAATGGTAGAACAGTAATTGAAATGGGGCAGTACAATTGTTTTAAAGAGTAAAAGTTTAGACCAAGAACTTAAATTATTACCTATTCTACATAAATAATTAATTTTTTTGTAACTTTTTTTATTATATAATTTGCATGATTCGAGAAAGTTAGGTTTTCATCTATGAATACTCCCAAATATTTAAATTCTTTAACTTGAGCAATTATCTATCAAAATATCACTGTGATTGTGTGTATCTGTCATATTATATCTATTTTTAAGAATCATAACTTTTGTTTTATTTATATTTACGCTTAAACTATTACTACATAGCCATTTATACAGTCTAACTAAATCTTCATTAATTTTTTGAACCATATTCTCTATATTCTCTGCTCTGCTCTATTCGCTTCTCTATGCTCTGGAATCACTAATGCCTGTGATGAGAGAGGATATTAATAATCTATCTGAAGAGTATTTGTTCAAGTGTTGTGCTGTAGAAATTAAATTTAAAGATGTAGACTATGTGATTGCTGTAGTTTATAAACCTCCTACAACAAATATTCATTTCTTTATAAATTCTATGGATCGGTGATTTTAATTTAGATATGCTAGATATTACTAGATTTGGGAATTATAAACAATTAGTTATTAACTTACTGGAAGCCTATAATATGATTATAAGTGTGTCAGAAGCTACTAGAATTACACCTACATCAAGAACTTGTTTAGATAATATATATGTTCCTCAATCATTATCTTATGATATTAAAGTGATAAATTCAAATGTCTCAGACCATAAAGGCCAATGTTTAATAGTTCTTGTGGACAAAGTTGATCTTAATGACAGGTGGGAGTTTAAGCGTGTCTTTGGCGCAGCAAATTATGAAAAAATGAGTAACAAACTAAATTTGGAAAATTGGCTACCAGTTTATGAAAGTAATAGAGTAGAAGATATGTACAATTCTTTCATAGACATTTTTTTATCACATTTTAATGAAGCTTTTCCGTTCAAAAAAGTTAAAGTCCATAAAAGAAACAAACCGAAATGGATTACTGACAATATTTCGAATGCAAAGGAAACGCTTAATCTCCTATTAGAAATGTATCAAACCCAACAAATATCAAAAGATGATTTTAAAGCATTACTACTCACAACTATTAATTTCAGAGAAAAGAACATTTTATAAAAACAAATTAAGGGATTCTGATAATATGTCTAAAACAGAATAGTGAAGTAGGAATGCGGAAGCTGAATGTAACACAAACATTTAATGGGATCAAAATTAATGATATTCTTATACACTCTCCTAATGAGGCCAGTACACATTTCAATGAGTTTTTCATCTCGGTAGCTTCTAAACTTCTTGGAAATGATAAACCTACTATTAATGTAGATACTATAAGAGATTTTCCTAATTCTTTTTTCATATCTGATACTGACTCCTTAGAACTACTGGTAATAATAAATAATTTAAAAAACAAGCAATCATCCGGGGAAGATCAAATTAGTAATAGGTTGTTGAAAAGAATAGGAAATTATATAGCAGAACCTTTATCATATATTATCAACTGTTCCTTTAATACAGGGTGTGTACCTTCTAGGTTAAAAGTTGCAGTGGTGCGACCTCTCTTGAAAAAAGGAGATCCATTTTTAATTGAAAACTATCGACCGATAAGCCTATTATCATGCTTTTCAAAGTTATTTGAAATTGCTATGTGCAAAAGACTAGTTTCCTTTATACAATCAAATAAAATTATTACAAGTTCGCAACATGGTTTTCAAAGAGGGAAGTCGACTGCCACTGCAATTTTTGCTTTCGTTGAAAGAATTTTACACTTTTTAGATAATGGGTTTGTAGCTCACCGTCTTTTTTTGGATCTGTCGAAGGCTTTTGACTGTGTTAACCATGAATTACTATTAAATAAACTTTACAAGATGGGACTTAGAGGTTGTAGTCATGATTGGTTTAAGTCTTACCTTACAGGAAGATGTCAAAAAGTATGTTTAAAGGTCAATGGAAATGATTATTGCTCAGATTTGAAAATGGTTACTGTTGGAGTTCCCCAGGGAAGTGTGTTGGGTCCTATTCTGTTTATTTTATTTATTAATGATTTGTCAAGTGTACAAAATGGTTTGTCTTCTACACTGATAAGCTATGCAGATGATACGAACATTATTATAGCAAGAAAGGACTTTAACATACTTCAAACATATACCAGTAATGTCTTTACTGTTGTGTCAAATTGGTACCAACAAAATTCATTAATTCTAAATATGCCAAAGACCAACTGCATTCTTTTTAGACACAGCAGAAATAAAGATTATGCCGACCACATTTATTTAAATGATCAACAAATACAGTATGTTAGTTCGGTAAAGTTTTTAGGGGTAGTTATGGACGAAAATCTAAGATGGAATGAACAAGTCAAATCAGTTTGTAATAAACTTTGCTTTGAAACAATTAAAAAAATATGTAGACACTGAAACCCTGTGGACTGTGTATTTTGGGTATTTTTATTCAATGATGTGTTATGGAATAATTTTTTGGGGAGGATCACACAGTCCAGAGGTTTTTACGGTTCAGAAGAGAGCCATTAGGATTCTTGCTAATTTAAAAATAGGAACATCATGTAGATGTTATTTTAAAAGCTTAAATCTGTTAACAGTTGTTGGATTATATACATATGAGTGTTTAGTTTACGTTTATAAAAATAAAAATGCTTTTAGTAAAAATATTATAGAACATCCGCATGATACACATAACAGAGGTATTTTTTCTTACCCAATACACAGTACTACCCTGTTTGAAAAAGGAGGTTTTTATATGTGTATGAAGTGCTACAACTTGCTCCCAATAGAACTCAAAAATATATCTTCATTATCAAAATTTAAAAAATATGTAAAGAAAATGCTGATTAAAATTGAGCCCTATGCCATTGAGGATATTACGGCTTCCAGTTTTTTGGGCTATTTAGAGTAATCTCTCTTTGTAAGTTATTATTATTATTACTCTTATTTTTGGTATTTATTTTCAGTAGTTTCAGAATCTTTGTATAAGTATATTCGTCAAAAAAGGTAATTTAATTTTAGAATTGGTACTGTGGGTTTTGCTAGGTTTTCCTACAGTTTTAGCAAATGCACCTTTCTTAATCTTAAGACACCCTAGCGTGCACGTTTGTGAGCAATGACTTGTATCAAACATTGCAAAAATTCCAGTAGCATACATAGAACAGCGAACATAGATACAATGTGTTGTGATATTTCCTTTCCATATGCAAATTGTAATGTCCCTGATATAAATAAAGATTTTGAATTTGCAATGGTTTGTTAGCAATTCAAATAAAGTACTAAATTCATATTTAAGAATACAATTAAAATATTATGGCTCCTGTATGATAAAAGTGCTAATAGGATTAGGTATAAGGAAAATAATTTGCTACTAATAAAGAGTGAAAGTGACAATAAATTGAGTGTATGAAGGTCCTTATCTATTAATTAATCGATGCACATAATCAAAAAAGGGAAGGAATATGTAGTACATTGAAATCGAACTAAATCCTTATATCTTGACCTCTCTTTGCTTGTAAACAACTATCAGCATTAAAAAATTTAACAAGTGTTTGTAATGTAACTCTCAACTATCATTTGTCCAAAATATCATAATATGTCTTGAATGCACATTCTTGTTATTGCTATAGGAAAACCAAATTTTAATAGATAGAATAGTTGATAAAGATTTTTATTCATAAATAAAATAAATAAAAATATTTTCCCCACCTCAGTGTCTAAAGTACAGGAAATAGGTAATTGCCAAGTTAACAAATGAATTGATTTGTTTCATGTGCATTGACAACGTTTAAAGTGACTGAACTTGTAGTTAGTAAGAAGGTAGCATAAAGAATGTATCTACGTATGTATAGGATTTTAGTCAATTAAAGATTGTGCTTAAAATAATGGTTTAATTATGTGTGTACTTAAACAACCAATTAAAACAGAAGAGTAGGTAATACACAGGTCAAGAACCTTTAAATATGCAAGACATTGCAAGATGTTATATTAACTGTTTTTTCATATTCTAAGACTAAACCACCATCATTTGATTTATAATTATTTTGAAAAAAGTTTGCAAAACTGTTAACTATATCCGCACCATCGTCACAGCAGTCCCAAGAAACATAGTGTTTGATAAACACTTATTCTTGCATTTATTTTTCACAAAATTCCCAAAGTACTTTACATTTGAACTAATTCTGGATTCAGCTTGTCTAATATAAGTATCATGGCAAGTTTTGCTCATATCTTTGCCTTGGGTTCTCAAGGAAGAAAATATCAAATAATCATCCCAAGTATTAATTTATGTATATTTAACATTGACAACAGAAGAAGCAGAAGGAAAAATAATAATATGAGATTTTAACTAAAGGGTAGGAAATAAAGATGAAGAATATGCTCACTAATTGGGACACATGAAGGAAGCTGTAGAAACAGTAACGGAGTAGAATGTTAGATTTCTGTGAGATGCATCAATTGATTGTGACGAATACATTTTTTGAACACAAAAACATCCATAAATTTACAAGGGAAGTCAAAAGCAGAAATGAGAAATCCATAATCGATTATGTGTTAATATGAGAAAACAGAAAAAGTGTAGTAGATACAAAAGTGAGAAGAGATAGTGACCATTACTTAGTTGTCTCAAAAATGAAAAATGATGAAAACAACAAAGCTGAAAGTAGTCAAAATGAACTAAAAAAGTAGAATGTTAGGGACTCAGAAATTGCTGAAAGATACCAACTAGCACTGAATAAGAAATTTGAAAATATTTCTGAAAAACTCAAAAATATCAATTTGGATACTATATGGGACAATTTTAAAAATATACTTCTAGAGACAGCTAGACAGATCTGTGGAAGTAAGAAGTAGGAAAATGAATGACAAAAAACAAACCGCCTGGTGGTCTGACGAAATAAAGAATCAAATAAAAAACAAAAGTGGAAACTGTACTTAAATAATAGAACATCAGAAAATTATGAGCGATATGAATTAGAGAGAAAAAGAGTGAAAGAATTAATATCGACTGCAAAGTGACACAAGTGGCTTGAATTTGGCTAGAAAATGGAGACAAACAGTAAAGCTAACCAAAAATTATTCTACAGAACGTTAAAGACATTAAGGAAAGGGAAAACAGAGGATAAAAAGCAAAAGTGGAGAAATTTTAATGGGAGATAATCAAATAATGGAAAGGTGGAAAGAATATTCTCAATAATTACTAGGAGTAGACGAAGACCATAAAGAGGAGGAAGTAATAAACGAACAAGCACAAATCCAAGTGGAAGAAATTAGAAATGAACAGTATATAAGAGGAGACGATGAAAAGAAAGTTATAAAATGGCTTAAGAATGAGAAAGCAACAGGAAGTGACAAATAACAAATGAGATGATTAGATATATGGGGGAAAAAAGTACAGAAATACTTGTTAAAATATACAATAAAGTTTGGTATGAATAACAAGTACCGCAAGAATGGAAAACAGCTCCAAAATATCGAATCCCTCGTCTTATACCTATACTACGCTTATGTTAATATAACCTTACTTGAGAAATGTCTGATTATCTTTCCTATTCCATGAATTTTTACAAATTTTTTCACCAGCATAAATGTCTTCTAAGCACTTATATTTAAAATCATATTGACAGATCTCAAAAAGTAGTTTGAGGTTGCCAAGCTAAAAATTTATAAACTATTTGATATTGATAGAAAATGTAGGCTGTGTAGACTGTAGGTTGGTCATACCTATTTTAAATGCTTTTAACTTTTTTTTCTTACCTTTTAAATGTAAAATATAATATAATTTATAATTACACTTTAAAAACTTCAGTCTGACGACGGGTCTTCGAAGTGAACAAAAAGTAATCAATAATTTAATTTTACTTTAAAGAAAGTATATTTTTTTAGAGAAGAAGATTTTGAATCTATTTTCAAAATACAACAGTCACAAGAACTACTGAAAACGACTAACGATAACATTATTTGTTCTGCGAAGCAATGGTTGGACAATGTTTGGAAAACTTGCAACGTTACCAAAAAGTTGGAAGAGTTGACGATGGTTACAGAATATTCGGATATTCCTTGGTAAATATGTTTTTAAACTATATATTTCAACTTTGACATAAACCAACCATAATTAGATAAACAATAACACATTTCGAATTAAAATTTTAGATACTGTCGCTGAAACAGTTGTTGCTTGAATTGCAGTAGACTCGATAATCAAAATAAATTGCGAAGCTATTGGTTGGTTTATTTAATAATTGTAAGATTATATTTTGTTAAGAAAGTTACAACCTGTTATTCATCATAATAATTATCTCAAAATAATATTTTTTATTGTACACTTAACAGCAATCAGAAATACAGAGTTTCTATGGCTATTAGACCAATAGGTTGGTCTTAAGAATGTCCTGATGAGACTTCTCCATTGAGAAGATCTCTTACGCTTTATTTGAGGTCAATTTGCCAGCTACGTTTCCGTCTTCTGTTGCTTGGTTCTTGGGTTAGAGGCTGTAGTAGTAGATTAGGATGGGTGTCTAGCTTTAGGTAGTGGTTACGGCTTTTTTTCTTGTACTGTCTCTTTAACTGTTGGGATACTGAGGTCTTGATGCATCAATCTGTTTGTGACACCATGGGGCATCAACTAGTGTTCGAAGGATTTTAGATTGTCCTCGTTGTATGAGAGTGATACTAGACATGCTGGCGCTTTCCCATAATTGTATTCCGTAGGTCTAGATGAGTATGATGACTGCCTTATATATTAAGACTTTATTTTGTAGTAAGAATGGCGGTCTTCTTCCAAGTAGCCAGTGTAGTTCTTGGAACTTTAGGTTGATCTGCTTTCGTTTCTTATAGTTCCCTCCAATTGGAGTTTTGAGTCTAAGTGTATTCCCAGGTATTTGACACAAGAAGTTACAGGTATCACTATGTTGTTAATAGTAACTGGAGGACATCGGCTTTTTCTTAGTGTAAATGTTATGTGCTGGGATTTTTATTCTCCATCAGTCGAGCCATTCTTCGATCTGGAATAAGTGGTCTTGGAGATTGGCAGAAGCTATTATTGGATCTTCATGTATAGCCATTATCACAGTGTCATCAGCAAATATGCCTAACATAGTATAGTCTGAGGTTGGGATGTCAGACTTATATATCAGGTACAGGTCTGGCACTAGTCTTGCCTTGTGGAACTCCAGCTTTAATGGGTTGGAATTCAGAAGTCTCATCACTAACTTTTGTTCTGTTTGTTAAATATGTCTTGAGTAGAGTGAAATATGTATTTGGTAGACAGTGTTTGATTTTATTTAATAGATCTACATTCCAGACTATCGAAAGCTTGGCTCACGTCTAGGAAGGCTGCAGAGCAGTATTTTTTTTTTTTTTCGTCTATACTTGTGTTGATGGCATGCACTACTCGATGACACTGTTGATCTCAAAAGTATTAGAGTTATTGTTAGGTTGGAAAAAGCAAAAATAAAAACTTTCGAGGGTTATGTATCATTTGTATGGTACATTCTAATTTGTCGTTGAATGTCATTCATATTCATCTATTTACCGAAAGTTGTTTTCGACCCCAGAAACTGTGGCTAAATTTACTATAAACCTTTTTTTTTTCTCCCTGTAATATCATCATAGAATGGGGTATGGTGTTGATAGTGTGATGGCAATACAAAAATTCTATAAGTAAGCCTAAAATTCACAATTTTCTCAGCTAAACCTCTATACCACTCGGCTACGAAGACATAATAATTTATCAACCAAGCTGTTGTATATTGATGTATGTCAAAACTAAAAAGATGACGCTTTATCACATAATTCAGGCCCGGTCTTTTCGCCTACGAATAAATAAGCCTTATCCGACAGATAGTTATCCATCGAAGTCCAACGCGTCTTTTCATGTCATATTATCTGGTAGATTACTATTTGACAGATAACAGTTTTTTAAACCAAGAACGGACCTAGAATTTTAAATTTCTAACGTCACTGAGTTGAATTTGAACGATCATATGGTAGATTGGTTAAGTTTGTATAGTTTTGTCTGTGACTTCCGAGAGTGCATGGCATCGAGGGCTGCTAATTTCAGCCAAACTGAAATTAGACTGTTATTACAAATAGCTGTAAGATTTGAAACTATTATTGAAAATACAAAAAAAAACTTTGGAAGGATAAAGAAGAGTGGTATTGAGATATTCAGGCCTTGTCCTTATGTGATATTCTCGATTATGGTCGCCATTATTAATTCCTTCAATCAAATCGAAATCTTCAAAAATGTTTTCAATTTTTAAATTTTACAACTATTTTGTTATCCAAAAACACGACACCGTTGAAATATAATTTTTAGGTTGGGTTTATACAGGGTGTTCCTTAAGTAATTGTACATAGAAGTACAGTACAATCTCCACTTTAAAATATTGCGATTTAAACCAAATAGCTTCAATAAAATGTTAATATTAAGAAAGACACATAGTTAAACATGAAATTTTATTTTTTGTTTTTTTTTTACAATAACTTTAACGCTTTTTAATGTGTATGCACAAAAATTTGACGATGGGGGTTTTTGGGTATGAGAAATCATAATTTTGTACCTATTTCGATGTATTTTATAGGGGGCGCCAAGTATGCGGCATAAATGTACGCTAAAATTTTTTGCTATTTAAATTAGCGATACTTTTGAAAATATTTATTTGTGTATATTTAGAGCGTAAACTAACAGATTGCTGCTTGAAAAAGAATGTTGCGATCTTTTGAAAGCGGCAATTTTACTTTACGTACGAAAAAGACACATAATTTCTTTTACAGTCGCACATTTAATAATTAAAACAGTTTTTTATATTATCTTAGGTTGTAATAGGAGTGGATTATGATTTAAAATAGTACTCTGACATTTTAGTTGCCATATTATTTATTAATGTTAAATATGAAAGTACAATTGTTACAATTATTTATTACAATTTTTGATTCAGAAGAAATTTCTTCCATTACTGAAGATTGAAAATTCGGTTGAACAACTGTTGTAGATGAACACGATGAAGCCAACATAGAAATTTGATGAAATAAGCGAGCGAAAAAGATTCCTTTTTTTGCTCTAGAGTGTAAAGTAACAATCCTCGGCATTTGTCGACTTTACGATTTTATTTGAATATAGTAATTAGTCATTTTACGCGCGACTGTAGGAAATAATATTCATTTTAACAAACAAAAGGTTTATTTGTTAGTATCCCCAAATATTGACGGTTTTAGAGATAATCACATATTAGTGATTAGCTGCATGATCCTAATTTAATTAATAATTTCGAAAAATGTTTACATAATAGGTGGACGTCACAAATGATTTTGACAGAACATTATTGTTTCGATAATCTCTGAGTTTTATAATACTTAGCTTGGTTCTGATAGACTTCGCGACCCTCGGAATTTTATGTTAATTTTGAATTTGTTTAATAGTTCACCTTGAATAAATCAGATTAGAACAAAAATTTCGTTGGATCATTCGGAAATTACTTTAAAAATCACGAATTTAGTTCAAAAAATGATACTTTTTCAACACTATTTAATGCTATTTTACGATGAATATTTTCACTTTAAACTGTAAAGGTTATTATCTTAAACTAAATGTAAGTCTGTTCCACAAAAAAAATTGAAAAAAATACTTGAATTTTGCCAATTTTCAGAAATATTTTTATTTTCAATCGACACTTATAGGTTATAAAATTACACACTAAAATCTTATGTCTAGATAGCGGCGTTGTCAAATGGTGTTTATTTTCTTTTAGTTGAATTAATTTTGTAATGAATATATAAAAATATAAAATTATGTGCATTTATAATCATGAATATTGAAATAATAAACATCCTTAGAATATGTAATATTTATCTTAAATTTGTTTTATACCTTATATTAAATAAAAGATTTAAACAAACTTACTGCTGGACCAGACTTTTTCTTATATCACGAATTTTAGTTCAAAATAATATAAGTTATTTTTTCAATACTAACAAATGCAATTCTATTATACATATTTTCTCCCATTATACTTTAAAAGTTATTACTTTGAAATAAACGAAATGATTTTTGAAATGAAAAACTGAAATAAAATACTTGAAATGTTTGCTAATATAATGTTTAGTTTCAAAAAAGCTTTGCAAACCTTACTTGCTATTTCTTTGTAGAAAGCGTTTTGACTGATCACTCTTCTTGATTCTAACAATTAGGTATAATTCTCATTTATAATGGAGTCAACTATAAAGATTACAGATTACAAATCTCTTATGGCGATTTTTATACATTATCGATTTGTTTTGAAAGGTTCATAGGCAAGATCCTCGATCATATTTTCTTGTGGCGTTGCAGCTACAGTAATCTGTGCCTGCGCTTAAGTAACGTCGACATGCCGCGAAATATAAATATTCAATAAATTATTCCTTTTCCTTTAACAATACTCGAAACGACACTGATATTATTTCTAAATGCACTTTCCTTCGTTTATGGTTCATGATAAAAGTGTTATTATATTGTTGAATTTATTATTGGTTCGGGGATAGGATTGGTTGAATTAGCAGTCGCAAATAAAAAACAAACGATAGTATTTTGACAGTAATCAAAATGGAAGTCGAAAACTTATTTCAACAATTCAATCATCAATTTAGATGATGAGGAATTGTTAAATAGGCACCAAAATGTAAATTTGCTACCGCGGAATATAAGATGTCCTACTGCACGCTGTCGAAGACAATGTGTTCCCAAAAAACTGAGGATAGGTATTCTAGTTGTTCTAGATGTAAGCTTAGAATTAGTTTATTGAAGGGAACTTTTTTTGAAAACTAAAGTACCAATTCGTACAATTTTATATTTGTTATGGCAGTGGGTATGTGAAATTCGGTCGGGGTCCAGTGCTATGTCAGTTGGTTGTAGCAAGACGGTCGTAGTGCAGTTACTGCCGTTATTTTAGATACATCTGTTTCTGGAAGTTGATTGAGAGAAATGATTACTGTAGCTATTAGTCGCCACTAACGAAAAATATTTCATTTAGATAGTTATTTTAGATTAGTTTTCATTCATTTCAGTAAATTTGGATTTGTTTTGAACAACACCACTTTTCAGATTTCTATTAGTTAAATTGGATTAGTTTCGATTCCTTGTAAGGTTACTTTAATTGTTCAAATTTTTTAGGTGGAGACGGTATATTGTTCAAGTAGATGAATCCGTGTTGACCAAACGGAAGTACAACAGGGGGCGCATGATTCCGGAGCAGTGGGTGCTCGGCATCTATGATTTCACTGTTAAACGTGGCTATGTGGTATTTGTACCAAACCGAACAGCCACTGCTTTGGAATCAATGATTTCCAATCACGTATTGCCGGGCACTGACTGCTGGAGAGGATATAGTGGTCTCAAAAATCTGGGAGGTGCATCCCCTTACATACATAAGGAGGTTAACCACTCCAGAAACTTTGTGGATCCAGTAACGGGAGTGTGCACGAACCATATCGAAGGCCACTTGTCGTGTCTTAAAAAGTATTTGAGGCGTCTTGGGGTGATGTCCTCAAGATTTTTAACTGAATATGTGGACCAGTTTATGTGGTGGGAAGTGTTTGGTCCCACTCCTAGTGCTAGATTTAGTAATATTATCGAACAAATATCGGCGCGTTATCCTGTGTAGCTTATAGTTGACATTTAGTTAGATTAGATTAGTTTAAATATTCGTTCACAGCTTATCAAACACTATACTGTATCCATCGAACAAACAGAGCGACCCAAACAACGATAGATGCGTGATCACCATGCGCCTTTGCATCTATTGGCTAAAATAAATATGCCTCCATGCGCTGGCCAATCGGATTTAACTGCAATCGGCCGGCGGAATTATTTGTCCATACAAAGTTGGAGAGATCACGTGTACTATGCATGATACTGTTTTGGAACACTCCGTTGCTTGGATGGACAGAGTATATATTATTATTAAGGTATATTAGATTGGTTTAGGTTAGGTATACCGAAGATATGGACAATGCCTTTTTCCCGGGAGTAGGCCGATAGCATAAGAGGTGGGGGTTTAGCAACGATTATATACTAGGAAGGATAGATAGTCTACTTTGACAAATTTGTTTGTGTGCGATGTTGCAGCAATGACGTCACCACAGGACCTCGCGTATATTTAAATACATTGCTTTATACTTACTGAAAATGTGTTTCTATTGATTTTAATTAAAAATAAAGGTTGTTCGGCTTTAAAACTAATTACCTTTACCATATTAGAACACTATATTTGCTTTAAAAAAGAAAACACTTTTTTTTTAGTTTTATTTTATTAATAATTATTGTATATCCTTACAAAAGAATAGGAATATCGAAACAGTTTATATCTACAAAAGGAATTCATATAGTAATGTAGCTAGAAAATATTTACAGAATATAATAAAAAAGACACTTTTTATACAGGGTGTTTAATAAAGTTCTTATTTGGGATTATGTAATTATGAGAACAGCTAATTTTCAGATATTTGGCTAGAAGTAGTACCTACCTATAGTAATTAACACAGTATTTAACTTTTAAAAGTTACCTATTGTCAATTTTACGAATGTTCCAGAACTTAATCAAAGAACATTTTAAAATGTGTTTTTTATTTTTCAGTTAAGATAAGCTTAAAAATATACATTTTGGTCTTTATAAATAAAATAAATAGTTTTTGATTGATATAAAATGTACAAAATTATTACAGATAAAGATTTTCATTATTGTACAGATTTTTTTTTATTAGATAGGTTCTAATAATTTTTACTTCACATCAATAAATTGTAGTTGCACATCAATATTTTGTTTTAAAAATAAATATTGCTACTACATGGTGCAGTTTCCAGTATAGCAACACCTTTTCTCAAAAAATGTTAAACTTTAATGTAATAAAATTTTTAATAGAAAAAATAAAATTACTAATCAGTTTATAATTTTTTTTAATTTCTTGCTGTTGGCTCTACGATTGTCCTCATTAGCTTTTCTCTTTAAAGTTTTATCAGATTCCATTTTATAATTATTATATTTAATTCTTATTATTGTTCTTAATTTACAAAAATCAAAAATTAATTTATATGGGATGTCCTCTTTATTTTTATTTATTTTATTTGCCAATTTTTTAACAATTTGAGTACCTGGACGAAAAGAATTTCCATGATGAACTTCAAAAAACTTATTCCATTTTTTTACCTTTTCTAACCATTGCTGACTGGGTTTAATAAGGCCTCCAAATGACAATTGTTGTACCCAAGAGGGAATATGATAATCACGTTTATTTATGAATTTATAGGTGAAATCTCCTAAATGGGGCACTTCTTTCTTATATTTCTTTGCAAGCCATCCTGCTATATATTCTAGTGCATCTTCAGTCGTTTCTAGCGAGATTTCTTCAAACAAATATGTACTACCAGATTGATCAGGAGTGCTTACTGAAGAAAATGAACTACTAGAATTTGACCCAAATGTATCTTCAAAGGGTTTTGGGTCCGTCAATTGAAGTTTTGCTTTTTCTGAAACTTGAGGAGTTATAAATTCTTCATTAACTTCTTCTTTTGTGTTAGTTCTTGCATCTAATATCCCAGCATTTTTTCCCAATAATAGCATCCTAATTCGATAAATGTCTGCCAGTGGAGAAGGGTGCTCATTTGGTCCTCTGCATCGAATTTGTGAAAAAAAAATTCTCAAGTGCATCCTGGTTTAACTTATGGGTGCATATATAATGTATGTCAAATCTTGTTTTCATATCTTGAAATAATAATTTTAAAGATTTTATAGATATTATCATTCCCTTTTGGAAAATCTGTAGAGTTTCCTTTCCAATTGGTCTCATTTCAGATATTTGACAAAGCATTTTATCTAAATGTTCGTTTTGCAAATTGAGATATTTACCCTCATAAGCACTTTTGATCCATGTTCGACATAGCTGTTAAGAATATCGAACCATTTGTTAATATCACCAACAAATTCTCCTAAATCAACAGCAAGTTTTTTATCATTTCCTGGTTTATATCTCAAAAGAGCTGTAGATACTGAATGAGAGCAGCTAACTTAACTTTCTGTCTCTGATTTTTTTCACAATCAAGGTGCTTTTGAGAGATTTTCCAACAGGGATTAATTTCCTTATTATTTAAATTGATTATACTCTGAAGAGGCTCTTTAGTAATTTTTTTATTTCCATATAATATAAATCCTTTATCTAGCAACCAATTCCGAACAAGTTTTAACAAATGTGGTGCATCAGCAAATACATAAATATTGTTACCTGTATTTGGGTGACTAAAAAATGGTTTTTCTATATCAACCTGCATTTGAGACCATAAACCAATATTTCCTCCTCCACAGTCACTCACACAAGCTACCACATTATATGATATATTATGCAGTTCATTTATAATATTCGATAATATGTCCTTTGTAATCTTTTGATCGAAAGCAATATATACAGGCTGTTTCCATTTTTTGAATAGACCTCGAGCTTTTACTACTTGCATTTGTCCATAGGGCCCCAGCACTTGGTCCTTGGCAGCATCGTATTCTTGCACAGATTTCACTTTAACTTCATCAAACTGTAAGATAACAGTTCTTTCACAATCAGTGAAATTCTCTCCAGCCAGTTTCATCAACAATAACACATCTTTTAGTATTCCTGTACTAACATCCAATTGAAATGCCCACCGCCTTAAACTTGATAAAGAAGGTAAAGGGTAATTTAACTGGTTTCTTAAATATAAATAGCAACTTTTGCTATAGTATCTTAATGTAAAGGCCACAGATATCTCTTCTCGAGTCCAGTGAACAATTTTTTTCCGGCCAGACAGCAGATCTATTTGATTTTGTGTTAGGACCATTTTTAATATTTTTTGGGCAGTCTGGATTCTTTTACTTACTGTTACTGAGCGTCCATAACATTTATTTTTGTAATATTTTAGCAATGTGTTAACACTTTTGACCTTTTTGCCTGCTTTTTCCTTCAGATTTTTGTATTTTAGTAACAGCTCTTCATATTTTATTTTATAATCTATTGGTTCAGTTTTAGGTATTGGAATCTTGATTGGAGTAGTTTTTTGAATATTCATGTCATTTACATTTTCTATATTGGAGCTAGTAGAACCAATTATTTCTTCTCAACAATGTTTCTATTAGTTTTTTTTTAGCTCTTTTTGCCCGAAGTGTCTCTTCACTCTCTTCAGAAGATTCAAGGGCTCTTTTTACTTTAACAGTGGGGACAGCTGTCTTCTTCAAAATCTTGCGTAAAGGTAACTCTGAAAATAATGTAGGAATGAGTCTTAAGAAAAATTATTTATTTTTATATATATATATATATAATCCATATACCCTTCTACCTAGGATAGGTGTAGGGCGTGAGGTTTCCATTATTCTTCCTCGTGGACGAACTTCCTCCATTTCTTTTTGTCTTTCGCCAATTTGATTGCTTCTCTTCTATCGATCCCCCTTCGTTCTAAAATTTTATTGATGGTGTCATCCCATGTTATAACTGGTCTGCCCCTTTTCCTTTTTGTGGGTCGTTTTGCCTCCCATATCTGTTTTACCGGTCTCTCGCTGTTCATCCTTATTAGGTGTCCGAACCATCTTAACTGATTGGTTTCGATTGTCTTTGAAATTGGCTTTACACCTAGTTTTTCTCTGATATGGTCGTTCCTTATTCTGTCTTTCCTCGTCACTCCCAAAATTCTTCGCAGGTACTTCATTTCCATGGTTTGTATTCTTGATTTTAGCTTTTTTGTCAGTACCCAGCTCTCTGACCCATAAGTTAGTATTGGTACAAATACTGAGTTGTATACGTTTATTTTGGTCTTCCATGATATTTCTTTTCTCCCGATGAAACTATTTTTAATGGAGTGGTACAATTTTAAGGCGTTTCCAATTCGTTTGTTGATTTCTATTTCCTGTGTTCCGTTATCATTTATGTACACTCCTAGATATTTAAAATTCTCCACTCTTTCTATCTTATTATTATCTATTTTTATATCTACTGTTTTTTCTTCTTTGCTACTGATCATTATTTTTGTTTTCTCTTTATTGATTTTTAAGTTTCTAGATTTTAGTTTTTCTTCCCATATCTGCAAATTGTTTTCCATTTCTGTTTCATTCTTTGCACATATAACTAGATCATCGGCGAATAGGCACTCTTCTAGATATATTGGTTTTAATTCTCTATGTCCAATGTAGAGCTTGTTCATTTTATTTCTCGTTTCCTTTGTAACATCGTCCATCACCAGGTTAAATAATGTCGGGCTTAGTACCCCTCCTTGTTTCAGTCCAGCATCTACTGTAAACTCTTCTGATTCCATGTTATCAGTCCTTACATACATCCTATTCTTCTTATGTAGGCTCATTATAGCTCTTGTTAGGGATTCTGTTACACCTCTTTTTTCCAGAATTTCTAGTACTGTTTTCCTTGACACACTATCAAAAGCTTTCTCGAGGTCTATGAAGATCTGATATAATTCAGAATTTGCTTCCTTGATTTTTCCGATGGCTTGTTTTATTGTAAAAATGTGATCGTTAATGCTTCGTCCTTTCCTGAACCCACTTTGCGTTTCTTCTAGTTGCTCTTCTATTTCTTTTGTTAGTCGTTGTTGTAGGATTTTTTCATATACCTTTGAGGGCACGCTACGTAGAGTTATTCCTCGATAGTTTTTGCAATCTCGCTTGTCTCCTTTTTTAAATATAGGTAGAATAATTCCCACCTCCCAATCCTTGGGTATTGTCCCATCTTGCCAGGCCCTGTTGCATATGAGTGTTAAAAGTTCCATGCCAGTTTTTCCCATATTCTTTAACATCTCCGCTGTGACCTTATCGTGCCCTGCTGCCTTGCCATTTTTTAGCGTTGCAGTTGCTTCTCTGATTCCGCTCTCAGTTATCTCATCTCCATTTCTTTCTATTTCAGCTTGGCCAATCTCCTCGCTTTCTGCTGTTGTTTCGTTTGTGGTCAACAGATTTGCGAAGTACATTCTCCATCTATCCATTATATCTTTTGCGTCTGTTAGCACTTCTCCTCGGTTATTTGTAATCTGCTTAACCTCTTGGAATACCTTTCCGCTTCTTAGATTTTTCAGCGTTTTGTAAAATAGTTTTTGATTTGACTTGTAGTCCTTTTCCATTTTTGTTCCGAATTCTTCCCAAGTTTTCCTCTTTTCTTCTTGTATAAGATCTTTTACTTTCTTTCTCTGTATTTTGTATTCTTCGTATTTATTTGCCTTTTTAGAACTTAGGTAAGCTTGCCACTTTTGTTTTTTGATCTTGACCTCATTTTTTATTTTGTTCCACCAGTGTGTCTGTTTCTGTTTCTTATTGATCTTTATCACTCCACATACTTCCTTGGCAGCGTTTAGGATCATGGTTTTGAATATTTGCCATATTTCTTCTATGTCCATGTTTGGTCCAATTGATAGGTTTTCTGCGTCTTTTTGTATTTTTTGTCTAAATTTATCAGCTATTTTCCGATCTTTCAGTTTGTAAGATCTAATAGACTCAATAGTTTTCGTTTTAGTGGTCTTGTCTTTGCGGGTGTTGTCTTTATTTGTATGTGTTATTTTTGTTTTCGCCGTTACTAGGAAGTGGTCACTGAAGATTTCAGGTCCTCTTTTCACTCTGACATCTAATATTTTTTGTTTGTATTCTCTGTTGATCAGTACATAGTCTATAATTGACTTTTCGTTTCTACTTTTAACAACTCTGGTGTACTTATGGATGTTCTTGTGCTTGAAGAAAGTATTCATCACTAGCAGGTTGTTGTGTATACAAAACTCAATAATTCTAGCTCCGTTACTGTTCCTGGTTTGTTCTCCCTGCACTCCGATTACATCCCGAGATCTGTCATCTTTAAGTCCCACTCTTCCATTCAGGTCACCTATAACGATTACTATATCTTTACATTCATCTACTACTTCTGTTGCTTCTTCCCAAAAATTGTCTTTTATAGTAGCTTTGTCATCTTCGTTGGGTCCATATAGCACTATAATGTTTATCATTTCCTCTTTTTCTACTTCTATCTGTATTTTTAATATTCTTTCTGTCACAAACTCCCACTTTTTGACATATTTACATATATCATTTTTGATATAGCATCCTACTCCACATCTGGCTCTTTCTGTTTTTGCGACTCCACTCAGTATAAGCATGTGTCCATTTTCTGTCTCTATCACCTCTTTTCCTTTCTTTTTTGTTTCAGTTATCGCAAGTATGTCTATTTTAGCTTTTTCAAATTCATCTAAGAGTTCTTTTTCTTTTCCACTTAGTCCCCTTACATTCCACGTTGCAATTTCCCAGCCTTTGTTCTTTTTTGTTTCTTTAAATTTATCTTCTGCTTTATTCATTTCCGGTAAATCATAATCCTGTCCATAGCTATTTCCGTCATCGTTGCCCTTGGGTTTATCTTTATTTATTAGTTTTTTCGGTTTATACGGGTTATTTTTCTTAATTGTTCCTCAAATCCGCAGCCCTCTGGAGACCTGTCATTTACGGTTCTCTTTTGTGTGCCACTGCTTCCGCCCTCCTCGTTTACATCCTTCTCTTTTTCTTCTGTCTTTTGCCATGTATGTTTCGTTGTTTATTATCAGTTTGTTGTATCTGATATGTGCTTTGTATCCTTTGTTTCTTGCCTCTTTCATCTGCGGTATCAGTAGTCTCCGCTGCTCTTGGATATCTTTAGGAAAGTCCTCATCCATCCATATGGTAGTGCCTTTTAGTTTTTTTGCGTTATCAAAGATTTTTGATCTCAAGCTTTCTTTGCTTAGCTTGACAAATACTGGTCTTTTCTTTCCAGCGTTGTACTTCCCGATTCTTCTTTTTTCATCTAGGTTCTCTTGTGTGTTCATGTTGACTCCTATTTTTTGTAGTATTTCGCAAATTTTTCTCTTTGTTTCTGTTTCATTCTCCATTTCATTATCTTCTATTCCTTTTACTATAATGTTTTTCTTTCTTATCTCCCTCTCCAAGAGTTGTATTCGGTCTTCCTGTCTCTCTATCTTTTCTTTTATTTTCGTGTTTTCATCTTTGATCTGCTTCATCTCTTTTGTTAGAGCATCCAATTTATCATTCATCTGGATCATGTTCCCCTGTATTTGTTGGAACATTATTTCTATTTTTCCCATGTCGGACATCTTTTGGTTCGCTATTGATCGCGTTAAAAGGCAGACCCCGGTCGACCCGTCGGAGGTCCAGCTTTTATCAATCTTTAGCTTATATAGCGACTTTTAGGAACTTCTGGCAACACCGCTTTAAATTTCGACAAAGTTTTGCTTTGAATGTTGTCTGTTATCAGCTCGTTTGTTAGCCTCGCTTGCACTTTTGTTTTTAACACTAAAGTTTTTAGGCGTTTTTATACTAGTTTTACTGTTTATTTTCACTTTGCGCCAAGATTACCACTCTGGTTTCACTGTGAAGTGTTTAAATGTAATTGATTTCCTCTGTACCTCTCGGTTTCCGAGTTTGATTCAGGAGGAGATACAAATACGTATTTATCACTTGACACAACGTTGCCGTTCCTATTTATTTTTAATTAAATTATAATTAAAGAAAGCTGCAGATTTATAATTGTTTTGAAATAAACCATAGAATACACTAAAAAATTGTATAGTACTTACTTAACAACTCATTCTGTAAGTCTCTTCCATAATCATTTGGTGTAAAGTGTTCAGAACAAATTGTAGAAGTATCTACATTAAAATTATCTGCCCTTCTACAACGCCTAACCGATTCTTTGCGAATAGTGGAAGACACTAAATCGTTCCCTTTTGGGAAATAATGAAATATAATAGGAATGCCTTTCTTTTTACAAATAATTTGGTTGTTTTTGCACGTAGCAATAGCACATATTCTACCAGGCATGCCTAGACTAAAATAGAAAAAACAACCTTAAAATAATATTTCTACCAAGTCATATATCAATTTTACCTTGAATATAATAGTACAAAAACCAAGTTTTCAAAATAAAATAAAACGAATTATGATTAAAAATCACTAAAACTTTACCAGAAACAGAAAAATTCTGACAATATAATAAATGTAAACGTAAACCACTATGTAGACAAACTGACTGTCTGCTATTTAGGTCCTACTGTGACGTAATAACGCATGCGCAATTGCGATCTTGTTTTCAAAATGCTTGAGAATAGGAACTAGTCCATCCTTAGTTAGTATATAATCGTTGGGGGTTTAGTGCGTGCGAGCCCCACACAACACCCGGCAGCATTGCACATCCCAGCTGCTAGGACAGGCTGGTAGAGCTTCCTTATTCCTCGGGGGAAAAAAGGTGATTTTTATTAGACATTTCAGGTACAGAGTGTGGACCGATTGGTGATGGGTTTTAGCAGATAGGCGATCGACCATAGCTCCTTAGAGTAACCTGTCCTTGGCCAATTAAGGGTTGAGGATGAAGACATGGTTGGTGGAATCCAGCAACTTGGAACTCCTTCGCAAGTTCTTTAGAAGATTTCTCCCATCACAAAAAAATAGGTTAGGTTAGGTGTCAATCAAACTTCGGCGCGTTATCCTCTCTAGGTCACTACATTGTTGAGTTTTATTTGGTTTATATAAGTTAGGTTAGTAATTTTTTTCAATTTCCTTGTTTCATATTTAATGATATTCTAGTTACACTTTGATCTGTGTCAGTTGGTCGGGTAGCGATGTTGAATTGAATTATAAAAATTATTGTTATGATTATTATTTGTAAAAGATATTTTATTCCTAATTATGCTAATTCGGCACAAAAACTTTTTGGAATACAAATGATTTCATACATATGTCTATCTATATACATACATATTTATTCCCTTCCCCTTAGCGTACATTTATGCCGCATACGTGGCCTATGTGGTACCCTCTACAAAATACATCGAAATAGGTACAAAATTATGATGTCTCATATCCAAAAACCCCCAACGTCAAATTTTTGTGCATACACGTCAAAAAGCATTAAAGTTCTTCTAAAATATATATCTTAATATCAATATTTTATTAAAGCTGGTTGGTTTAAATTGCAATGTTTTAAAGTGAAGATTGTACTGTACTTCTATGTACAATTACTTAAGGTCCACCCTGTACAAACATATAACTAATCCATCAAATAAAGTTTTATGTAGAACTTATGCTGGCAAATAACTATTCGGCAGTTTATCTGATAGATCACTATACACAATACAGATCACTACACAATAAAGTGTCAGATAAATAACTATTCGATGGTGAAAGACTGCGCCTAAAGGAATTATTTATTATTATTATTTATTTAACCCTTCACTGGTCCGGAGCCATATAAGTTACATTGAAGGTCTGGCTAGCGTAGTCTCGGAGACTACTTTTTCTATAGGCCAAGGAAAAAAACATAGATGTAAATAAACTAAATATTTTATTCGGTATGGGTATAATATACATTGAAAAGTAAGATGTGTAAAAATGAACGCATTTAAAACAAAGCATAAAAAATGTCCATAGAGGAGAATTTGAAAAAAACACTTACTTGTAAACTGACAGTTATAAAATATAGTAGAGATAAAAAAATCTAGGTTCACAGTATTAATTACGTTCTTGAAGTAGTCAGTGAACAAAAAATTTTGCTCCAGCATGAGCGAAAGTTGACTAGTTTTCATAGGTTTCGTTAATTGTAAACAAATGGTCTTTTGGCACTTAAGTCATAAGTATTTTGTCATTCTACGCTTTTTAGAAGGACATAAGTGACAAATCTACTTTAGAAGAGTTTATTGATAATGGGTCTTCCAAACGTACCCGTTTACTCGGACCGGCCATATTTCTCAAACACTGATGCACACAAATGGTCCGACGTCGTCTGCGCGATGACTATTGAACTACCTCTTATTATATCTGACAAAAGAATGTCACAACTACACCCACCTTCAGTGCTGGGTAATTACATGTACTTTAAAAATAATTACAATTACAAAGTACTTTTCCAAAAAAGGAATTAATTACAATTACAAAGTACTTTTCCAAAAAAGGAATTATCAATTACTTTTATAATTACTTTGCGAATAAATCAACAAATTATGACAGAATGGGGGAGAAAGCCGATACGAATTCCTTAAGTTCAAGATATGTCAAGGGTGGTTTGTATAAAGCTTACTTGAAGTTAAACTCGGTTTGAGATGACACATGACAAATTTTGTATGGCGTAGATAAAGTCTAAACACCATTTAGCAATTAGGGATTGTTGTCCGAAACATTATACTGCACCTATTATTATAGATCGGAAATTGGCATGTATCACCTAAAACTGAGATTGACTTTAAGTAAGCTTTATACAACTTAAGGTCTCCTCAATATATGGGAAAAGACAAAATCCTTAATAAGTAACAAGTAATATAAAAACGAAACATGGAAGTTAAAATAAAATGTTTACTTAAAAAGTTTATTGATTCGAACGAAACAAAAATACAAAAGTTCGTGTACCTGCCTGGGTCTAGATACATAGATATATTATATATTCGGTATAATCATATTATACAAATCGGGCAACATTAGTGTAGGGTTCGGTTCGAACAGGAAATTTCTTGTTTTTGTACCACGTGCATCTCGTAAACACGCATTTAAAAGTAATTGTAATTGGAAAAGTAATTGTACTTATGAAAAGTAATTGTATTTAGATAATTCAAATAATATAATGTAACGTTTATTCTAATTTATATTTACAATTAATTTATATTTACAGATTTATATGTAATTCAGTCCTTATTTAATAATTTATGTAATACACTAAACACACTAATTATAATTTATATGAGAGTCACTTAATAAACACTTTATCGATGCGCGATTACTTTCCTTCGGTATCAACACTGACTGATTGACTAATTGACTGCAGCGATGCTTGTGGCCTATTTATACTCGTGCGCCGTAATTCTAGAAGTATCTCGGCGTTCTCGCGGGCGCATTGGATATTCTCGATATTCTCGCGGATGCACCCGGGTGTTCTGGATGTTTTTCGAAGTTTGGGCGGAGGAGCCATAGTCGTCTCATACGGGGATTTCACTGGGGGCACTAAGTGAGAATATTATTGCAGTAGCTCGCGTAACATTGCCCCCTCCTTAAGAGACAGTTCCTCCTGGAACTAGCTAGGAAACTGGAACGAGATGACTGTATCGGCAACTGGTCCCCTTGTTGCATTTTCCAGTTGTATGGAAGTAACATGCGACCGTCTTCTCTGTTGGCTGTGTCTCCCGAGCATGGCCGCAAACCAGTACCTGCACTTCGGTGTCTCGGAAGATTACTTCTACCATGTTACGGATTATTCGCCAATCTAAATGCCTACATTCAATCTTGGGCATGGCTAGCCTATGCACGTTCAGTTCAAGCACATGCTCCCTCAGGCTTCGTAATGCTTCCCAGACATCCTCGTACGTTGGTCTTTCGTCGAAGGTGTTCCTCGTCACTAGGTGGAAATTGTAGCGGGAGCCATTTTGCAGCTTCAAAGCTTTACCTGGTACTGGTAACTGGTTTACCAAAGGTCGTGCGCCACTCTTCTTAATAAACAGAGATGCCAGTCCGCGCGCATCGGTTACGCTGGCAGGGATGTTTATTGCCAATGAGTATTCCTCCGGAACGGTAAGCAGGTCTTGTCGTCTCTCAGTGGTGACGCCGAATCTTGCTTTTCCGGTACCACCATAAGCACCCATGAACTCTACAAAAGCAGGATCGGCTACTTCCTGAAGCTGGTTTACTTCCTCATCGTGGTCACCCTCGAATGGCGCTAATCGGTTACGGTGTACCACCTTTGGCTTTCCATTTGGGATCTTGCTGATACGATAGATGACATCGTTGATTCTTTTCTTTACGAGGTACGGGCCGTCCCAAGCTTTCTGCAACTTTGGAGAAAAACCCTTTTGTCTTCTTGGGTTATGCAGCCAGACTTTGTCTCCTTCGTGGAAACCTCCTTCCGTAGCTTGCGTATCGTACCTTTTCTTCATCCTATCGCTAGCGATCTGAAGATTCGATCGAACCAGCTCGTGTACGTCGTCCATTCTTTTTCTCAGCTGGGTCACGTAATCTTCACCAGCTATGTCTTCTCCGGGTCGGCATCCAAATTCGAGGTCGCAGGGTAATCTCATTTCGCGTCCGAACAGAACTCTTGCTGGTGTTTGGCCGGTAGACTCATTGATGGCGGATCTGTAGGCCATCGCGAATAGCGAGAGATATTGGTCCCAATCTCGCTGATGGTTAGATACTACTTTAGACAGGTATTTGCCAAGAGTTCTGTTCATTCGCTCTACCATCCCGTCCGACTGTGGGTGCAAAGCCGTAGTTCTCGTTTTCTTCATGCCGAGCTTTTCACAAACTTCCTGGAACAGCTGGCTTTCGAAGTTTCTGCCCTGGTCGCTGTGTATTTCCAGGGGCACTCCATATCGGCAAATGAACTCATTCACAAGCACATCGGCAACCGTTGCGGCTTCTTGGTTTGGAATGGCAAACGCTTCTACCCATTTTGTGAAGTAGTCCATCACCACCAAAATGTACCTGCTGCCATTTGCTGTAGGTGGAAACGGTCCGGCAATGTCCAGGGCAATGCGTTCAAAAGGGCTTCCGACATTGTACTGCTTCATAGGGGCCTTTCTTCTCCCGTGCGGTCCATTGGTCGTAGCACAGGTAGAGCACTTCTTACACCAGCCCTTCACATCTTCGGAACTGTGCATCCAATAAAACCGTTCTCGCACTTTCTGGAGGGTCTTCTTCACACCTAGATGTCCTCCTGACGGACTGTCGTGTAATTTCCGCAGTACTGCTGCTATCCTTGTTCTTGGAATCACCAACTGTCTTCTACTTTCGGAACCCTCATCGTTCTCGATTACTCGCTGTAGCAAACCGTTTTCCAAAACCAGCGAGTCCCACTGGGCCCAATATGATTTCATCGTTGGCGAGTACCTTGAAATCTCCTGCCAAGTAGGTCGACAGTTCTCCTTTTTCCAATGTCGGATTTTCTTCAAGTCGGGATCGTTCTCTTGTTCCTCTTCCAACTTTTCTGGTGTCCATTCGTCGGTGGTCACCGTGGTTCTTCGAATCGCAGCTTCCTTAGCTTCTGTTTTGCTACAGTGAGAGCACTCTGCAGGGCATGGTCTTCTAGAGAGGGAGTCTGCATTTCTGTGGCTTATTCCGGCTCTATGCTCAATAGTGAAATTATATTCTTGGAGCCGCTCGATCCATCTAGCAATTTGACCTTCAGGGTTCTTGAATTGCATAAGCCACTTAAGTGCTGCATGATCGGTTCTGATCACAAATTTCTTCCCATACAGGTACTGATAGAAGTGCTCCACGGACTTCACTACTGCTAGGAGCTCTCTTCTTGTGACGCAGTAGTTTTGTTCTGGTTTGGAAAGGACTTTACTAAAATATCCCAGAACTTTCTCTTGTCCTCCTTGAACCTGTGATAGCACTCCTCCAATTCCAACATACATCAGTATCTAGTATGAATTCTCCCTCTGGTAGTGGATAACCGAGTATAGGTGCAGTAGTCAAGTGCTTCTTCAAGGTTTCGAACGAAGTTTGGCAATCTTCGTCCCAGCGAAACTCCCTTGCTTCCTCTGTAAGTCGTGTCAAGGGCTTAGCGATATCTGCAAACTTCTTTATAAATCGCCTGTAGTATGTACAGAGTCCAAGGAAGCTTCTAACTTGGTGCTTGTCGGTGGGTCTTGGCCCCTTTCGTACGGCAGCAGCTTTTTCTTCGTCTACAGCTACACCATCCTTGCTGACTACATGGCCTAGGTAATTGACTTTGTTTTGAAATAGTTGACATTTCTTGGGGTTGAGCATCAGTTGGGCAGCTTGCAACCTTTTGAAGACACCTTCCAAATTCTTTTGATGTTCGTCGAATGTCCTTCCCAAGACTATGATGTCATCAAGGTACACTAAGCATGTTTTCCAGGACAACCCTCGCAATACGTTTTCCATCAGTCTTTCGAACGTTGCGGGGGCATTGCACAGCCCAAATGGCATAACGGTGAAATGCCATAGTCCAGATCCGGTGGTAAACGCTGTCTTTTCTTTATCGGCTGGATCCATTTCTACCTGCCAATATCCAGACTTCAGGTCCAAGGTAGAAAACAATTTGCTACCGGCCAGCGTATCCAGAGTGTCGTCGATTCTCGGCAGAGGATAGCTATCTTTCTTTGTAACATTGTTCAACTGCCGGTAGTCCACGCAAAACCTCGTGGTTCCATCCTTCTTCTTTACCAGAACTACCGGAGAGACCCAAGGGCTGGTAGAAGGTTCTATTACCTTGTCCTTTTCCATCTCGCGAACAATTCCCTCCGCTTCCTCTCTTTTGGCCTGTGGTAGCCGTCGAGCCGATTGTCTTATCGGTTTAGCGTCGCCGGTGTCAATTTTGTGTTTGACATCAGATGTTCTTCCTGACTTTGCTCCTTTTGGTACAAAAAGAGATCGGTATTGTAGCAAGAGTTCTCTGATCTTTTTCTTCTCTTGCAGGCTAAGGGATTGTCCAGCCACTGCTATCATTTGTTCAAATTTATTGTTGGCATCATTGGAGGTTGTTGTTTGATGAATTATCGACGCCACTGGTACGCAAGTTCCAATTTTGGTATCCTTCTTCATAGTTATTGGATGGTCATTTACATTTATAATGCGTACAGGTATTTCTTCGGCAGCCATGACTAACCCTTTTCCAACCAAGATTCCTCGACCAACCTCTTCATCGTGATTCCATGGTTCCATCATGACCGGTGTTCCTTCTTCGACGGTTCCTTGTAGCCTTGCCACAGTGAAAAATTCACTCCTTGCGGGTACAACTGTATCCTCCTGTACGGCTACCTGAACAGTCTTATCCTCGTGTGGGTGAAGGAATACCTCCTCAGAACCTACTCTAATCACTCGGTTCTTGAAATCTAGCTGGAAGCCATGTAGGTTCATAACGTCCATTCCGAGTATTATGTCCTCTTCGATATCAGCGACAACGACAGTGTGGGTGAACTTCTCTGCGCCAATTCCCAATTGCACCGGTAGTTCTCCATGGACATTGGCGCTTTCACCTGTGGCAGTCCTGAGTCGCAGTCTCGTCGGTAAAAGTCTTTTCCGGGTGTTGACAGTCTCGGGGCGAATAATAGTCCTCGTTGCTCCAGTGTCCACCAATAGTGTATACTTCCTTCCATTAACTTCACCATCCACGTATACAGTATCATCGCGACATTTCAGAGAGGCTATTAGGATGAGAGGGTCTTTGGAAGGTCTTCGGGTCGAAGCTGCCCTCTGAAGGTCGACCCTTCCTAGTTGTTCCTGCTGGGCATCTTTGTTTGTAGCAGTTCTCAGTCGCTTGCACGAACTGCGTACATGTCCCATTTCTCCACTATTCCAGCATCTCACAGCTTTCAGTTTTCCATTTGAGATGCTTTTCATCATGTTGAAAATCTGGTCGAGCTTGCTCTCAACTTCTTCGTCTGCTACAGCCCTCACCTTGCCGTATACTCCGGAAGCCTGTGTAGCTGCTTCGTACTCCAAGGCTGCAGAGAGTACGTCGACCAGTATCTTATGCCGAGCCAAGCGTAGAGTTCTCTGCATTTCATGGTCACGAACTCCGTCGATGAATGTCTGTACCCCTAAACATTCCATGACATTCTCCGGTGCCGATGGATAGGCAAACCGCACCAACCTCGCAATGTCTGCTTCGAATTCTTGCAGAGTTTCGTCGCGTTTTTGTTTGCGGTTTTTCAGCTGCGACTGGTACAGATGCTCCAGGTGTTCCAGGCCATATCTCATATTCAATCGCTTTTTGAGTTGTTCAAAATCTTCGGCCTCTTCCACTGGAATGGTCTGGAGGATATCCATAGCGTCTCCTCTAAGGGCAAGAGTTAAATTTAACGCTTTTTCCTTCTCACTCCAGTTGTTTGCCTTTGATGCCGCCTCGAATCGCTTAAGATAGTTCGGCCATGACGTTTTACCATCGAATGTTGGCAGTTTCACTCGGCTGTTGATATCGTTTTCCATTTTCGGTTTCAACTCTACTTTCTCTGCCAGTTCGTCGTTATTCGGGTCTTTCTTTGATTTTTTGTTTCATTTCTTGCTCCATACTTTTAATCTTTTCTTCCACGGCAGAAATATCAGTCTTCATGGATGTCATTTCATTTTTCATATCCGTCGAAATTTTATTTTCCATGTCCGACATTTTGTTTTCCATGTCCGCCGAAAGTTTACTTTCCATGGATGAAATTTCGTTTTTTATATCCGTCGAAATTTTATTTTCCATGTCCGACATTTTGTTTTCCATGTCCGCCGAAAGTTTACTTTCCATGGATGAAATTTCGTTTTTTATATCCGTCGAAATTTTATTTTCCATGTCCGACATTTTGTTTTCCATGGATGAAATTTCGTTTTTTATATCCGTCGAAATTTTATTTTCCATGTCCGACATTTTGTTTACCATGTCCGACATTTTGTTTTCCATCGAAGACAATTCGTTTTTTATGGAAGAGGTTATAGAGGCGGACGCTTCGTCGGTGAATTCAAACGTTTCCGGGTCCAGTCCATTGTTGATCATAGCTTTTTTTAGTCGTTCCACTAACACTGACTTGACCCCACTTGTGTCCAGTTCGTAATCCTCCAACTCTCTTCGAAGCTCTGAAACTTTTAATTCACAAAGTTTCTTCGCCATCTTCCTGTATATTTATTTATTTATTTTTTTTAACCCCACACCTGACACCAATGTAACGTTTATTCTAATTTATATTTACAATTAATTTATATTTACAGATTTATATGTAGTACGGTCCTTATTTAATAATTTATCTAATACACTTGGCACACTAATTATAATTTATATGAGAGTCACTTAATAAACACTTTATCGATGCGCGATTACTTTCCTTCGGTATCAACACTGACTGATTGACTAATTGACTGCAGCGATGCTTGTGGCCTATTTATACTCGTGCGCCGTAATTCTAGAAGTATCTCGGCGTTCTCGCGGGCGCATTGGATATTCTCGATATTCTCGCGGATGCACCCGGGTGTTCTGGATGTTTTTCGAAGTTTGGGCGGAGGAGCCATAGTCGTCTCATACGGGGATTTCACTGGGGGCACTAAGTGAGAATATTATTGCAGTAGCTCGCGTAACAATAATTACAAAGTACAATTCCTCCACAGATTTTACTGCAATTACAATTCCAAATTACTTTAAGAAAAATAAGTACTTAAGTACAATTACAAATTACATGAAAAAAAAGTAATTTTAATTATTAATTACTTTTTAACTAGGAATTACCCAGCACTGCCCATTATGCTCGGACAGCAGAGCGATTAGATAAAGTATGATGTTTCTGAATGATCCCAGTGACCAATAAGAAACAGATATTTAAATCGCGTAGTCTGCTAGACGACGTCGGACCAGTTAAAGGTTAATGTATATGCGGCTCTATACTAGTAAGCTGAGTATACTTTTTATATACACTTACATAATCTCGAAGTGAAAGGTGCGCAAAGGTACGTAACGCCCCACTTTTGGTCAACACTCGATTTTACTCCTCATAAAATCTTCATACCGCGGGCTAAATATGAAAATCGTTTCTTAAGAAGGTTATCTCCAAAATTAGAAAAATTTTATTCCTTAAACAGCTGCAGCAGTAACTCCTGAAGTAACGCGTTGCTGTAACGATTTCAGGTACTTTGTGAAAATACCTTTACTTTTCGTTAGGTACTTCTCGCTGATTTTATAAAGTAACGAAATTACTAGTAACGCGTTACTGAAAATCTCTGAACGACATACAGAACGAAGATCGTATCAAATATGACTTGATTGATTTAAGAACAAAAATAGTATTGCGTGCAACGCTAAACATATCTGCAACTTTTGGTCAAGTTAAGCCCTTTCCTGGTAAAACGAGCTATCTTATTGTTAGTACCATTTGCTACTATATACCTTTAAGAGTCGAGATTCTCAAAACTAGTGGCCATAAAAACTAGATATCGAAACAGGGTAGACGGGAAACCTGTGTAACGAGTTAATTTTTTGGGCACCGATCAGAGGTTTATTTTTATGTTTTTTTTTGTCCTTTCCGTAACGTATTTCATTTTACCACTAGGTTTTATTTAACTCGTTAGTTACTTTCCGACTCCATTTCTGTTACCGCTTTTATTTTTTTAGAGTGTATTTTATTATTAGTCTGGAGGTACGCAAATTCGAATTCTGCCATATAAGATTTAGTAGTTTCCGATGTTCAAAACTCTCCAAACGAAGGGACATTCGTTATATATTGATATGGAAAGTGAAATCATACAACACATACACCAAACAAGGGTTATTTCAGTATAAAATCTAAATAAAATATAAACAAATCACCTGACAAATATTTACAACCCAAACTTTAAGCGGGAATCTGTATAACTTTTCTCTAATTTATTAAAATCCTATCACATAGTTTCAGAATTTTCAAAAGTTTCTTGGCTCATCATAAATCTAAAAAGAAAGAATCTGAAAATTAAAAATTATTAGTTAGGTTATAAAATCTGACACTAGTAAAAATAGAAGAAGTACACTTATGAACATATCTAACAAAGTGTGAATCTAGATTTGTCAACTCGAACGGAAGAAAGGACATGACAACTGAAATTAAAACAGATGTCAAATAATTTTAAAATATTTTAACTAAAAGATAAAAACAATAATAGATTATTTGGAGACATTAAAAATAAACTTTCATATCAGAAAAAGACCAAATTATAAAACAATCATGTCAAATAACAGAAATCAAAAATTATTAAATGCATTTGATTGGTCAACAAATATAGAAAAACTTAAAAATAAAGAGACATATGGATTTTGAAAAGATAGAAAAATTTGATATTCGTTGCTATTGATTAGAAAACAGTTAGTTATAAAAAAATATACAGAATTGAAGAAGTATAAGCTTTTTCATGTTAAAAATTTATTTAAAATTAGACTACGTTGTATTAAAAGTGAAACTATAAAGTGATTTGTGTTTCTAACCTTTCCTTATCAAGTTCCTGTTAAAAACAGAGGTTGAATAATCTCTGTAAATATAAAATTCTTTAAACAAACCATGAGTGAAGGTTCTGAGAGGTAAACAAAACTGGAAATCATCCCAAGCCGACCCCGAAGCCATATTGAAGCCACTTCTACGAGGGACTCCAAGGCCCAGAAAGGTCTAAAACATAGAAAATCTTAGAAAATAATACAAGATAAAAAGGTATTTCATAAACTATAAGTTACATTATTAAACTTACGTGCGTGTGATCAAATTCAGAACTTAATATTTATTGATCTTCGTTACGATTACAATATCGTCAAATTTGTATATAAAATCTGTTAAAAACAGATGTGCTATTTTGTCTTTGGTTATTAGTGTTGTATAATTTTCATATATTTATTAGATATAAGAACTTCATTTAGTGTGAACGTTGAGTGAAAGATCATTTACTTATCAATTCCGCCGTTCATTAAAAAATAAATTAAATAATATTTCATAAATTTCGAATATAAAGAGTTTTCTTCCTATCAAGTTGGCAAAACTGCTTCACAGTTGGATAGTTCCTATTATTCAAGGGCAAGGACACAGGACCGGCCTGAGGATATATTAAATAATAAAATAAAAAAAGAAACTAAGTGAGCATTTTACCCATGAACCCAACCTGAGGTGAAGAGTCATCATAAAAGGTGAGTGATGTATGATATAACTAATATTTAAATTAAAATTCATATTAATTGGCGCCCAAATAAATATATTACAATAAATAAATTAAAATACATATTAACGCCATAAATTAAAAATTCATATCAATATAAAGCTTAATTAATTCCGAAAGACAAGCAGTATATGACCAACTTTTTGTTGAACATAAATAAATTTTAACATCGATAAGGAAAGTATAAATAGGAGAATTTTGACTTCTTCGGGACCGAGCGACCGATCGTCTTGATATTTATTCTGATAACGTGATAGAATTTTGTTTGCCATAACCGGAAAAATTAGTGTGCACCCCCCTTTCTTCGGAAAAAAAATTAATGAACGAAAGTGCAACTTTCGATCATTATATTTTTTTTAAAACATCATCTTGATATCCTCACAAACTAAAAAAAAATGCAATATAGTTAACGGAGATCCAGGGTGTAGCGGCCTCATTACCTGGAACGTCGGCGTCGGATTGAGTGGTCTGGAAGGTGAGATCCTCTTCCGCAGGGAGACTGACGTCGATATGACCTGGAGCAGCGTCCGGCTACTTCCAGAGCGGGGCGGGGTCGTTCGGTATCGAGGTTGCACTGGACGGCAGCGTCCTGCATTCGTCGGGGTAGGTCGATATTGGCGACCAGGTGCACTTGTACTGCCACCGATCGGGTACGGGGGCCGTGTCGATCACACGGGCATTCTCGGGACATCCGTCCCACTTGTCCACAACGGGAGCAAAATAAAACAGAGGGCCGGCTGCAGCTCTCTCGGCGGTGTCCTGAGGTTCCACACCTCCAACAGAGATCATTCGTCAGGGTGATGAACTTTCCGGATTATATACTTTTGCGCTGCAGGTCGGTCTCTGGCGGCTTTTGCTGTGACGGTTTGTACTGTTGACATCGCAGACATCTCTTTACGTACTTGGGTGATGGTTTTAGCAATTCCCAGATGACCAGCACTCGGCTCATCATGGTTTTCTTGCAGGATTCGGGTTCGGTCGGGTTTCGCTATGCAAAATTTCCAGGGATCTGACATTTCTGGCTTCCTGCAATCATTGATATGCCAGAAATGGCAATATAGACGGTCTACTTTAATGCAGTAGTCCGGAAACTTCTCTGGGTCCTTCTTGATCCGGTACCATTCGGCGGTTACATCGGTCAAACAGAGAGCAGACGGTGGATCGGTCACGGCGGTCATTGGTAGCTAGATTTCTGGACAAAGCGTCGGCCACACGATTTAGCACCTTTACGGTACTGTACCTCGAAATCATACTTCTGCAGTAAAATACTCTACCTAGCTAAACGTCCGGACGGACTAGATATGGAATGCAGCCATCTAAGAGATTGATGATCGGTAATAACCATGAAATGGTAGCCCTCTAAATAAGGACGCATCTTTTCAATCTCCCAAACAATGGCAAGACATTCTTTCTCGGTGTCGGAGTAATTTTTCTCGGTAGGACTCAGGGTGCGACTTGCATACGCTACCACGTGTTCATGACCATCCTTCTGCTGGGTAAGGGCTATTCCTAACCCATATTCGGAGGCATCGGTCTGTAAGGTGAACGGTACAGTAAAATCGGGACAACTTAGGACGGGTGCTTATGATAGACATGTTTTAATCTTAGCGAAAGCCGCTTCTTGAGACTTGCGGAGTAACTTCGTTATCGAAGCCACCTTTTGTGAGAATGATGGCACAAATCTCCTATACCAGGATGCAACTCCCAAAAACCATCGCAACAAAAGCTCCCAGGGAAGATGCAGCCATCATCGAACCGGCAACCATGGCAAACCGGTAGCTCCGACATAATTGGTCCGTTACCCAGAAGTAAGAAGGGGAACTGCTACATAATTATGTTCCAAGACCGATTCACGAAATGGGTGCAATGTAAACCGTTAAGGAAGGCTACCGCCGGTAGCATAAATACTGCCTTTCATGAAGAAATATTGACGATATTTGGATGCCCCGGTACCGTACTGACCGACAATGGAACGCAGTATAACAGTAAGATTTTCAAAGATATGCTGAGTGGATTAGGAATCCGAGACCGTTTTACTCCGCCGTATACACCACAAGCTAATCCAGTAGAACGAGCCAATCGCACCCTAAAAACCATGATTGCGCAATATTGCGAAGAGGATCAGCGAGATTGGGATATAAGATTGTCGGACTTGAAATTTGCGATAAATAACTCAAGACACTGGATTCTCATCCTGCCTTCCTAAATTTTGGAAGAGACCCCGAAATACCGAAATCCGTCCGGAGAGAAGCGGAAGATGCTTCCGGGGGAAATCCGAAAGAAGTCAGAAGCTGCATCCATTGCGAATGGAGAAACTTCAAGAGTGCTTCGAATTAGTCCGTCTGAACTTGTCCAGAGCATTTACCAGTCAAAGTCGTAATTATAATCTGCGCTGTAGACTGGAAATGTACTATAGGAGATAAGGTTATGAAAAAGGAACATACGCTCTCCTCTGCCGTTGATCACGTCGCTGCGAAATATTCCGGGCCGTACGAAGTGGTACGTGTCATTTCGCCGGTTATATATGACTTGCGAGACGAAAAAGGGAAACGGTATAACCGCATACATGTGAAAGACTTAAAGCCCGCCTATGAGTAATTTTTGTTGTTGTTGTCTATCAGTAGAACGGACGACCATGAAATACCGCCGCCGTTAATTCCGCTAGGCACTGATGGCGCGGATATAATCGACCTGACGGACGATATTACCCCTCCTGGCTCCCCGCTGCCAACCGAGGACCTCTTTGAAGGGGAAGACTGGTGGCAGTGGCACGAGGATGTCACGTCCCAAGAATTTGAGAAGACCTTCGACGAGGATTTTAGCATAACGCGCTATAGTCCCGGCAACACCCCACCGAGATCGCCCACCCCGCCTGCTCCAGTGGTGTATAGTGAGAAATTTCTCATATGCACCCTCTATGAGCGTACGACAAGAGTGCCGATGGAAGACGAGAAGACTAACGACCAGATAGAGGTCAGGGAGGTGATGTGTCGAGAAGGCCCAAAATTTCCGAAAAAAAGGGGTCAGACCCCAAAAAGTGGTGCCGGACTAGGATCTGCAATCGACACGGAAAAAGGGTCTTTGTCATGATTCCGCCAATACCGTAAACTCCGCCGTCCGAAGATTTTCTATTAGTACAAATGTAAGACGGGTTGTTTAAATTCCCGTCGATGATCCAGCAGAAGGGATGTTGTATCCCCGACCGCAACCACCAGAAACCGACTTGCCGCGCAAGAGGTTGGAATCAAAAGTCTTCATCACCCTGACGGGTGACCTCTGTTGGAGGTGTGGAACCTCAGGTCACCACCGTGAGACCTGCAGCCGTCCTTATATTTTGTTTTGCTCCCGCTGTGGACAAGTTGGCCGGATGTCTCGAGAATGTCGGTGTGAACGACGCGGCCCCCGTATTCGATCAGTAGAAACCCAAGTTCACCTGGCCGCCAATATCAACCAGCCCAGATGGATGCAGGATGCTGCCGTCCAGTGCAACCTCGACATCGAACGACCCCGCCCCGCTCTGGAAGTAGCCGGATGCTGCTCCAGGTCATACCGATGTCAGTCGCCCCATGGAAGAGGATCTCACTGTCCAGACCACTAAATCGGACGCCGACGTTCCAGGTAATGAGTTCGCTACATCCTGGATCTCCGTTAAATATATTGCATTTATTTTTTTTTGTTTTATAAGGATATTAAGATAGTGTTTAAAAAAATATAATGACCGAACTTTCATCAATAAAATGAAATACGTTACGGAAAGGAAAAAAACATAAAAATAAACCTCTAATCGGTGCCCAAAAAATTAACTCGTTACACCTGTAGGCAGACTCTGATGATTAGAATTCTCATTGTAGAAAAGCTTTGTAAGCGATGCGAACAATATTTGTAGAATCGCTTTTCGGTACTCGAATACCGCGTTTTCGTATAGAATTGGACCATCGTTAATCTTCGGGAAACTAGTTGAAAACTAGTAACTTTCTTTAATTTTGTGTTGTATGAAAGTAAATTTGAATACATAAAATATATCCCTTAAAACCAATTTTTATTCGTGTGATAACATTGCAGTACAATATTAGGGATGTAGCTGATAATGAAAACCGCAGAGCCATTTACCAAAAGTTTCATCAACGACGATGGCTTATGAGGGTTGCTGCAGATCCTTTTTCTCTAACTGATGAACACTTCATTTAGTTGTTCAGATTGAATAAGGAGCTAGTTTTCATTTAGTTGGTTAGGCTGTTGGGGATTAAAATAAAGAAAAATTGGAAATGAAACTTTATTATTACTGTTCTATTATCCTAGTTCTGACAATAAAATTATTGTTCACCGACAGAAATGGTCCACAAGCAATTCTGAGAATGTATTTATTAATATTCTCAAGTGACCTCAAAATATCTTCATGCATACAGTTCAGATCAACTTTACTATTGTCTGAACTATTTTTTGTTTTGTCAATATTCCCTTCAGGGTGGCCATTTATTGTAGACTCCATTTCTGACTGCACATTGTTATCTATTAAAGGGCCATCACTGTACTCGACAATAACTTCTTCAACTATATTCTGATCTGCTTCTGGATCCATTTCATGATTCAAGCGACATTAAATAACCGTCCTTTGTACAAATCTTCAGTACTTATCTGAAATTAAAATGAAAGCAATGGAGTCACTGAATCCTTTAATTAATTAATTATTATAAGAAAACATACTTTGTTCACATTCATTTTGGGAACCAGTTGAGAGCCTACACTTTGTTTTTCTTTCTCTGTAAATTCACTTCTATTTAGTTTTTTTTTTCAAATAAAGTATTTTATGTACCTTTCTCAGTAACACTCTTATCTGAGCTGCTACAGATCCCATCAAGTTTGAAAGCTTTTTCTCTATGATGGAGAGGGTTATATTAATAGCAGGAACTCCATCGGTACCATGATTATATTTATATATTTTAGCCGATTTGGCTTTAGTTTTAGACTTCCAGTTTGCAAGTTTGTTTTCCATTCCAAACTATTCAATTTCGTGGTCAACTCTTTCCACAACTCCACATTTTTTTGTTTTCTGTTGAAATGGGTGGCAATTCTATTTGTTATTATTTCATTATGCACTTCGGAAAACTCTAATAATGTTGTTCGATACACGCATTTTCCTCGGATCTCCTGAACACATTGTCACACTCGTTTTTGGCAAAAAATGATAAGAACTGGTAAGCAGAAAAAATCCTTTCTATTTACTTTTCAATTTTAGTTATTGAAGTATTAGGTTAGGTACTGCAATGAATGGCCGAACGGCGAGTTACTCTTAAACTTCAAACATCTGAGCTAACACTATCTTTGTTTAACACACATGATTGAATGACTTTCTAAAGGTATCATTTTTCGTTTCAAGTCGATTCTATAAGGGGTTGCGGGACGTGGAAAAAGTGCCAAAAGCGTGCCACATAGACCACATTTGTGGCATAAATATGCACCAAGCTTTTTTGCTCTTTAATTTAGCGCTAATTGGAATATCAAAGTCATTTTAACATAATAATAATAATAATTCTTTATTTTCTTTCCGACAAACAACAAAATTTGTATAGAATTAGTCACAATGAAAAGTTAATCCTAACCCTAATCTAAAATTGACATGCAAATTATAACTAAACAATATCTGTTAAAATTTCAAATCATAATACGAACAAACAAATAAATAATTAATCATAACACATTCACGAGTTTAAAAATTCTTCTGTGGAGTAAAAACAACCTTCAATTGAAAATGATTTTAAAACTTTTTTGAATTTTATTAGTGTAGTACAGTTTCTGATGGTTAAAGGTAATTTATTATAAAACCGTTGCCCTTGTATAGCCGGAGATTTAAAATAAATATTTGCCTTAGGAAAAGGTACATGTAGATCATTACAATGTCTCGTACTAAATCTATGGACCTGTTCATTGGTCTTAAGATATTTTATTTTAGTATAAATATATACACACAACTTAAAAATATACAAACACGACAATGTTGAAATTTCTGACTTTTTAAAATAAACATGGCAGCTAGTGCGCCGAGATATACCAGCAATACAACGAATGATCTTCTTTCAAGCTATGAAGACATCATTAAAGCTAGTACTTATTCCCCAAAAACATAAACCATACCGTAGGCGAGATTCCGCCTGAGCATAGTACAACATTACGAGCTGTGTAATTGTTAGAACGTTTCTAAACTGATAATTAATCGAATTAAATTTTGAGATCACTGTAACGCAATGTTTTTTCCAATTTAGGAATTCATCAATAAATAAACCTAAGAATTTCACTGAAGAAGCGTATTCTATTTGTTCATTATTAAGTTTTTTGTATTTGCTTTTGCCTATGGTGAAAATGAACCATTTGAGCTTTTTTTGCATTGAGGTGAAGTGAAATTTTACAAAACCAACAGTATAAGCTGGAAAAAAGATCAGTACATTTACTTTCTAATAGGACATTGGATTTATCCGAAATAAGGTCCGACGTATCATCTGCATACAATGTAAAGTGAGTGGTCGAACTTATATTTACAATATCATTTATTTAAAGCAAAAACAAGATTGGTCCCAAAACATATCCCTGTGGAACACCAATACTATTGCACACATAACCTGACTCACTCTTACCAATACAATTATCCGTTAAATTAGGTAGACTAACATATTGTATGCGGTTATATAAATAAGACTCAATCCACTACAAAGATATCCCTCTGATACCAATATTTTTTAGCTTTTTCAATAAATTGTTATGATCAACACATATGAATGCTCTACTGAGATCACAGAATATACCAACAGGACATTCTCCTGCGTCCAATAGATTAGTTAAGCATTCATAAAAGAATGAATAGCGCTACTAGTTGACTTATGTTCTTGAAAACCATGCTGGCTGCTTACAATACTATTATGACACTGTGAGTAGGTATTAAGTCTCTTCGGGTAGCTATACTCAAATATTTTTGAAAATATTGAAGGGACAGTAATTGGTCGATAGTTTGAAGTACTGCTCTTTTCACCTTTTTTATATATTGGAGTAATCTTTCCAGTTTTAATGTAATCCGGAAAATCGCCTTTTGAAAAGGAAAGATTGACTAAATATGTCAACTATTTTTAACAAAAATGCTGGTATATCATCAAAACCATAAGATCTTTTATTTTTTAACTTGACGATTAGAAGTTCATATAATTCATCTTTATTGTATGGACACAAAAGAAAAGTCTCTTGTTTGAGGTTTAACTTATCAGTATACTCTAAATCTACGCCTTCAGGTTCACATGATATATTTGAAACTATGTCATATGGAGCATTTTAAAAGAATACATTTAACATATTTGCAATCTCTGAAGGATTTTCAATAAAGTTATTTTGATCATCCAGTAGTGCGATACCACTACCAATATTTTTAGTAAAAACTGCAACAAGTTTCCATGCGCTTTTTGTGGGATTTTCTGAAGCTGATATTAAATTTTTGTTAATATTTTTGTATGGCGGATTGCAAGAGTTTTATATGTTCTTTTTTTGTTGTTTATAAAATTCTCTCAGTTGAGGATGGGCCTTTGATAAGGCATGTATATTTTTCAAATTATCACTGGATTTCTGAACATCCGTATTTATTCACCTTTTTTCACCCCGCTTAACCTGTTTTCTCCGTAAAGGAAAGTGAACATTGATATGATAAAGGAAAATATTCTTAATAGTATTAAATGCACAATTTGTGTTCAAATTGCCATATATTTGAGACCAGTCCTCAGTAACAAGACTATTAATAAAGTGATTAATGGTACTATCTGTAAATATTCTTTTCTTGCAAAAAAGCGGTTCAGCGGTAGGTTCATTAGTAATCTCCATAAATACAGTTCTATGATCCGATACAGTGTTTTTTTTGGCTTTAAGGCATAGCCCATGCAGCCAGACACTAAGTTGGTGAAATGTTTGAACGTTCTAAACCTGTTACAGACAATATTAAAATTAATAACAAACGTGTCAATGTTTTTACGCCTATTTTACCTATCTAACAAGAATGTACCAAAAAGTAGTTGTCCTAACACAAAGGATTAAGTTACAAAGGTGACTCTTCTCGCCCAGGGGTCTGTCAGGGCATTTTTTGCAACAACACATACAAGGTAGACCACGGTAAGTAAGGTAAATAGTACAGTAGGATAGTGTTAGTGTTGTCAGAAACACAAGTTAAGGATGAGCTCTGAAAATTAACAAATATATTGTCATTTGTTGTAATGCTGTTGCCACTAACCCTAGTCGGCCATTTTACAAGATTATAACTAATATTAAAAATTGACAGTGTATTTATCAATTTCGTATGACCGTATTCACGGTTCTCGAATCAATATTGAAATCGCCACATACTATAAAATGTATATTAGGTTTATATATAGAGTTTAAGAGGTTATCAAGATTAGATAATAGTTATTTTTCTACAATCATTAATAAAAGTGACGTTTTTTTAATCGATTTTCTTACATTAAATATGTATTTGTTAAACAGTTTAAAAAAGTGACATTAGAATGAGATAAAGTGACATTAGGGAGAGATAAAGTAGTTTTTTGACGCTAATTTTAAATATTTATGCTAATGGCTCTGCAGATTGCACTCATCTGACATTTTACTTAGCGTTTTGTCATCATGACAAACATAAACATTCAAATCGACGCCATTTTTAGTCAATGCGTCAATTCCATGAGTGAAAAAAGCACCACTTTATGCATATGTTGCATACACTATTTTTTCTGCAATCAAACGAAAACCCAAAAATGTGTCATTTATTTGTTGCTCTAAATAGACTAAAAATGGCGTCGATTTGAATGTTTATGTTTGTCATGATGACAAAACGCTGAGTAAAATGACAGATGAATGTAATCTGCAGAGCGATTAGCAGAAATATTTAAAATTAGCGTCAAATAACTACTTTATTGTTTTTGTCATAAATCAAATAAATTTTTTTGGTTAAACATTGTGTACAGTCTGATTGAAAAATAATAGACAATATTAAGTTCTTAATTGTACAAAGTACACGCAGCTATCCTTGATACCTGCGCCATATACGTTTATTACCGCTTGACCCCCCCCCCCCCTTTTTTTGCTTGGGGTAGTTACGAAAATTTTTTAGAATAAACTCTGCGAGGTACGACATACCGGTCACAGTTTTTTCACGAAAGAAAAACGGTCCATTCACTTTTATGCTGGATACGGCACAAAAAACATTCAATTTTTGAGAATCCCTTTCATGTTGCATGAGGATTTTTCGTGCCCCATATCCGAATATTATGACGGTTCACCTTGCCACTTGAATGAAAAGTCACTAAGTTGCTGAACACCAGACAGTTATCACATCCGTCGTCCTCCATTGCTTCCTACATGGCATTACAAAACTGGATTCGACTTGACACAGTCATCTCGTCGTAACTTTTGCACCATCCGTATACGGTACGGTTTGAATCGCAATCGCTTCTGCAAAACTTTCCACACAGTTTGCTGCGGAATACCAAGTGCACGGTCTGCTTGACTGTTATGGCGAATGCACAAAATATTGTCTATCCGCATCCACTGTTGCGTCTGACAATCGTGGTCTTCCGGTGCTTTTACGTTCATCAAGTACACCTGTGGTCTTGAATTGTCGATACCATCGTAGAATTCTCTGATGACCTGGAGGATCAATTTCGTATTCACGTCGGAATGTACGTTGCACTGTAACAACCGATAAACATCGCGCGTATTCTAACACAGAAAATCTTTTATGTCGCATAGTCGCCATTTTGATTACTGCGGACGTGACGTAGTCGTGGGCGTGCGCATGACAAGCTGCCTCCGCAGGCGCGAGTTTTAAACGTAGAGGTTGTCGCTGCCTATAGACATGTCATTTATTGTACTATCTGTCATATTTTCCGAATTACAGCTTTCTCAAACCAGATGATTCTTTTGTAGTAATCCTGTAACCCATTTTAGTTTGGACCGTTACTTACGGACCACCCTGTATAATAACATATTTTTTGCAGTATTTAAAATTTTCATAAATTTACAGGAGACCTACGACAGGAGAAGTTGATGTGAAACCACTAATGATGAATGTGCTAAGAGAAAGAAAAAAAGAGCTGGAACAAGACCTTAAATCATTACAGGACCAATCTCAGGATCTGAGGAGCTATTTAATTAACTGTTCGGAAACGTTTAATAAACAAATCAATAAGATGAATATTTCTGATATAAGTCTTATTAAAGAGAACAACAAAGAAATGTAGGAAAGCAGAAATTAAAATAATTATACATGGTGCACCACACTCAACGGGACGTAATTTAGTGGGGAAACGAACATTTATATTGAAAATTCCTTCAGGAAAATTAATTACGTCATTGACGGTTACAATATCAATTTTGCTGAACACATGCAAATCAACACATCAGTATGGTTATTTATATTCATTTAATTTTGAAATGTATTGGAACAAACATGTCAATTTATATGAGCTTTCCTATGGCTCTCCATCAATTTTTATTTTTTTTAATTAATCATAATTATTGATGGTTAAACCTCCATATTGCGATGGATCGTCCTGAGATGCGATCTAGCGTTGAAAGTAAGTATGATGTAGTAAAGTAGGTAACCGGAAAGTGTAATTAATGTGCCTCCATCTTCATTTCATTCACTTAATAATGTTAATGTTGCCATGTTTCATTTATAAGCTAGATACCTACTCCATTGTTCCTGTGAAAAACCAAGACAGACCTTAAATATATTTGTGATATTAATAAAAGTGAATAAATTGTGTATTTTGTTTGCTTTAAGTTGAAACCATTATCTATTACGAACAAAGATAAGTAAGTGTCATAATTGTTACCAACAATACCATGGTAAAATAAAATAATCGTTTCAGTTTTCCTAAAGGGCCATGGACCAAAAATTTGTCGAAATATCCACGCAATTTTAGAGAAGAACCTATTTTAAAATGTCACAAATATATCTGTCTTGGTTTTTCACATGAACAATGAAATATCTAGTTTATAATTATTGAAACATGGCAACATCGACATTAGATTATATTTGATGAGGTGGCTAATCGGCCTACTTTACTGCGACCTTTTCAGATCTATTGCGGTCCTCTAGTTTTTTTTTGTGGGTGGAAACCTGCTGACGGGCACCGGGTTACTTGTTCTAACTTTCCCGGGAGTGTGGGATTCTCTCCAGTCGAGTGCCAATCCTACTCGGGAACCCCATAAAATGAAGCTATCGAACCGCATTGGAGCCGACCGCACTAAAACCACCCCTGTCCCCTCGTTTCCACTTTTCGTTTTCGGAACCACCCCTAGAGGTATACCATCAAAAACGGAAGTATTGTCTCTTCATCTTCTCAATCTGTCCTTTCTTGTTGTTCTCTCACTCCTTTTTCCTTCTTCCCCATCACTTCCCTTGGATATTGTGCCAGTTTTCCACCATTGTCCTGATAAAATTCTCTTTTTACAACTTCCATCCTACTTTCCTCTCGGCCTCTTTGTTTGTAAATCCCATCGTGCACATCTAAAAAGGATGTGCTCTGCATCATCCCTCTCCCCACAATATATGCACTCATCGTCTTCCGTCTTCCCTATTTTTTTCGTATACGATCGGAAAGACCCATGCCCTGACAGAGCTTATGTTAAAAAGCAGTCCATTTTTCTATGCTTGCACTCTATCCAACCTTTCAGGTCTTTTAGCAGTACCCTTGTCCACTTCCCTTTAACTTTCTTCTCTTCCCATCTTTCTTTCCATTTTTGCAGCGTCTCCTATTTTTTCCCCTTCTGCGTTCGTTCACCCTTGCCTTAATCAGCAAATCTATGGGTGGTACTCCTGCAATCGCTTGCAGTGCTACATCCGAGATAGTTCGGTAAACTGACACCACACGCAGCAACATCCCTCTTTGTTCCTGACTAGTTCCTTTCTATATTTGTCCACCCCAGCCTTCTCCTCCCAAATCGGTGCCCCATTCAGTAGAATTGACTTCACCACTTCCCATAGTAGTCTCCTTTTACTCTCCCGTCGCCTTCCTACTTTTGGCAGTACTCTTCCGAGTGCTGTGGCCCTCTCTCTGTCTTCTTAGTGGCCTCGCTCAGGTGCCTTCTGAAATTCAACCCTGCCCCTAGCCCCCCTCTTGGTACTACCATCGTTCCCCCAAATGAAACCTAAGTTCTCTCCTCCTATGTCCTACCACAGTTTTTTCTGGTGCTAGTTCCATGCCCCTGCTTATAAGCCATCGGTTAACTTCCCACTTTGCCTCGTTCATACTAATCTCCAGGTTATATGCTTTAGCTGCACTAACCACTATAGCCACTCCCAATATACTTTCTGTCGCTTTGATGCGTTTAAGGCACCTATGCAATTCCATACTAGCTTAGAATTGACCTCTATGGAATCAAGTGCCTTCTGTGCAGCTTGGCTGTCGGTGTCCTTTCCTGCCTTTTGACTTCTTCAACGCAGAGGTGAATCGCCGTCACTTCCGCTTGACGTCCTTAGATAGGCTTATTGGAATAGCTTTCCTTTGTTTTAGCCATACAACTCCTATTTCTGTCTTGGAGCAGTCCATTTACCAGGTTGCCCCATCCTGTATGGATGGATACATTCCAGTCTTCTCTTCCTGGTATAGTTATTTGGAACTTATTATTAAATATCGACATTATTAAGTGAGTTAAATTTAGATGGCGGCACACTAATTACACTTTCTGGTTACCCATTTTTCTATTTCTACTTTCGATTCGCACCGCTAGATCGCATTACAATACGATCCACCGCAACATGGAAGTATGTAAAACCATCAATTGGTTGGGCAAAATAATTTTCTTTTATCATTTAAGGAAATGTAACACATTATATATAAGACGTTGATACTTTTGTATTTTGAAGATAATGCTAGGAAAAATAAGAACTGTACAATATCAATTGGTTGTAAAAAATTAGTTAAAATATTTTTATCACGCCTTTGGCTTTGATTTAAAGTGGTTATTTCCCATCGTCATTATCCATAAATCCGTATAATATGGTAGTGTCTATTCATCGGGGCGCCCGACATAAATATACAGTGTGTAAAACAACGTTTGATGGGAGAGAGTTCCAAATATCAAACACTCGATTTGATAGAAAACCTTCGCGGCATTTAGTTCGTAATTGTTTTTTCTTTTTTTAATTTGAAACGATATCCACGAAGCCTGGTATTCATAGGAAAAATATATGACAAGTCACAACCAAACTTATTATTTAAAGCTTTGTAGAGTATTGTTAAATCGCCGCGAAGCCTTCTATCCCCGAATGCCGAACAGTTTATCAGTCTTAGACGTTCTTCGTAAGTCCTTAAGGAATTCTTGTTTCCCATCTCTGCACTGATTCAATACGGTTGAAATATTTTACCCAGTCGGTTTTCCACACAGGACCAGCAAACTCTACGGTTGGTCTCACATATATTAAAAATCTACAAAATTTTGAGATGAAATTTTACAAAATGTCTTAGTCAGAAGGTAAAGTGAACTTTTAGCTTTACCACAGATGCACTGAATATGTTGAGACTACGATAAAGTTTCTGTAACGAGTAGGCCTAGGTGTCTTTGCTGAGAAACAGTTTCTAAATTTTTTACTAGAAAGTACATACCCATCCCTTTGATTATTTTTACCAAGATGAAGCACTGAACACTTCGATGCATATATTTCTATCACTTTATCAATCATATTGCATATATCCATTCGATATTTCAATTATTATAATATAAAATAAAATTACACGAACAAAAATTTTATTCAAAGAAAATCCTACAGATACAATAAAAATGCGGATGTTAATAATACATTTTTTATAATTAGCTTTGTTTCAACAATTAGCCATATTGGGAACTAACAGGTAGTTGGGAACTGACCTAAAAAACATGTCGAAAAATATCTTTCACTATTCAAATGATCCATATTTGATAGTAGTGGAAATAACAAAATGCAATTAAACATTATTGGAAAACATACGAAGCAGAACGAATTTTATATGGTGGACAATTAATAAAGTGTGGATTAAATCGCGAATAAGAGTACCTATATAATAAAGATGACACAGCAATATCCGCACTTTGTATCCAAACATCTCATATGAAAAAAAACGCATTAAATAAATGATATGATATATAAATAGAAACGCTAATTTCAGTAAGTGTTGATGTAAGACGGGCTTTATGAAAAGTGTAAATTTGCTGCAGCAACAACAGTTTCCATCGAAAAGTTACGAAAAAACACGGTACAAGTTTTTAATTTCTCTGCTCTGGCTGTCTAACTTACCAGCAGATACAATTTTTTTTATTTTTCACATACGAAGTTTCTTATAGTGCGTTATATTTGTGATTAGAATTATTGGTTTTGTGCTTTTTTGGTGAATATTCATTGAAAAAGAGGTGTTTTGCCTTTAGACAATTGAAATACTTGTAAAAATTGAATAGATGAGGCTTTTACTTGATGAAGATCCATACTACTGATGAAATAAAACAAATTAATTTGTTTAAATCTTCATTATTTATTTTGAACTGACGTTCAAATTAAAATTAGTGACGCGTTTCGCTACACAGTAGCTTTTTCAAACTAGTTTGAAAAAGCTACTGTGTAGCGAAACGCGTCACTAATTTTAATTTGAACGTCAGTTCAAAATAAATAATGAAGATTTAAACAAATTAATTTGTTTTATTTCATCTGAAATACTTGTATTTGGACCTATAAATAATTTTATTTCGAATCGGAAAACTCGTGAAATTTGGTAAGCTAGCTTGCTTAACCCTATAAATTGTATACTATTCATCAAGTTTTGATTTTTTTCTAGATAATAACCTTGAAAATGCCGGGCTGTGCTGCAGTAGATTGCAGAAATTCTGCTAAAAAAGGGTTTCTCATAAAACGTTTTCCTAGAGATCCATCTAGAAGAAAAGAATGGCTTATTAAAATTAGAAGAAATAAGTGGACTCCAACAGACTATTCGTGTTTATGTGAGGTAGGTATAGTAAAATTAATACCTATTTAGAGGTACCAGCCGTTTTAGTAACTTAACGTATGCGGCTTCTTGAACCATCTGAACCCGCATGAAAAAAATTAGGTTATGACCTTTGTCATGTCAAATGCTTGACATATTTCTTATTGCATTGGCGTAGTGACTTGAAATTTCATATTATCAGTGGCGGTTTGTAATAATACAAATGAATTTTATGAAATTCATAAAATTCTAAAGATGTTGACATAATAAAAGAATATAAAAGAAGCGCACTAATTTTAAAAACATTGTTTTATTAACTAGATACATAGTTTTCTTAAAAAAATATGGCAATTCAGAGTTCGATTAAGTACAAATTCTAGATTTTAAAAAAATGACAACGTGATCTTCAAGGCAAAGTTTAATTAGTTTCTAAATCAGAATAACTTTCGGAAAGTGATAGTTCATCATCGGATTCATTGGATACAGAGATCACCATAGGTTCGATGTTTAGTAGGTCCAGTTTGTTTTCTACTTCCCATGCTTCAGAAATAATTTTCTCTGTATGATTTATGTAATTTTGCCTGCCAGTGTTGCTCCGGTACATTTTTTACAACGTCATTCCATACTTTTAAGACTTCAGTAGGTGACCTTGCAGTTTTCGTAATAGCTTGGTCATAATGCCTTTCAGTTTCTGACCATACCATTTCGATGGCATTAAAATGGCAATGATAGGGTGGTAGCCTGAGAACACAATGACCATGCTCGGCAGCGTATTTGTCTAAATGATAATTTTTTTCTGGCAAAACTTGCTTTTCAATTATATTCCAAACAGCATCCTTTAAAATGTGATCTGGAAAAGGAATATTCTTTTTTTTGAGCCATTCTAACATGCGTGTTTTACTCCAACTTTTTCTTGGGATTTCTTCATCCAGGCGACTGTGATACGTTGCGTTATCCATTATAATTAACGATGGTTCTTCCAAGTTTACAATTAGTTGCTGTTTAAACCAATTTTCAAAATTTTCGGTGTTCATCTCAATCGCCTGTTTTTTTATTGCATTTAAAAATAAGCGATGCATTTGCCACAAAACCTTTTTTATTACCGGCATGAACAATTACATATCGTGTCCCACTTCCAGTTATTTTTAAATCACTGTGTTTAGTACCATCTTGCCACATTCTTCTGTCCCCGCTTTTACTAAAAACCCATGTCTCATCCAGAAAAACAGGTGTAAAGAGCTTTTCGCTTTTAGCAGCATGGTATTTGTTCAAAAATAATATTCTTTTTAATCTGACTGCAGGCATTTCCAATAAATCCTGTTTTTTGAAATGAAAACCCATTTTTTTAATTCCCAAATATAAGGAACCTTTGGAAATCTTAGTTTCTGGAGACTCTTCGATAAATTGCCGTAAAATAGTTTCTACTGTGATTTTATCCTTTCGCGCATACATTTTATAAATTACTTCCCTCAAACAATGCAGGGTATTTTTTGTAATTCGGGTTTTGCTCCGGGAAACGCTTGCAGACATATTTCTTCTAAATTCGAAATCTGTAGCTCTGTTTGGTTTTTCAAGATTATATAATGTGCTTTCTGGAACTTTTAGTGCTTCGGACGCTTTTTGAATTGCCTTAAATCGAGATCCTAAATCGTTTTGAAAATAGTTTACTACATTAAGCATAAGTTTTTTGGATTCATCAGAAGAATATCGCATTTTTATATCTTATTTTGCGTTATGACATTAACATGAAATCAAAATTTGACGTAACTTCAAAAACGTGACATCTAATAAATTAGTTACGACGTTCATTTTTGTTGGTAATTTTTTGTTTCAACCGATTTATTAATAATAAATAAGGATGGTCTTATTCTAAATGGGTATAAAATTTACTATAGAAGCCTTTGCTTTTCGACTGCTAATTGTTATGTCTGATTTAAAATTATTGTTAGTCATTATTGAAATGAAATGTAATGCAAGATTTTGTTTAAGATTCATTTTGCTCCTGAAATGTGGAAGAAACCTCGTGTAGATGGCAAGAAAATTTTAAAGTTAAATGCTGTTCCTACAATATTTTCCTCAGTGAAACCAAAATCTTAAAGGAAATCCCCAGTTCCAAGGAAATTTTATTCTCCAAAAAACCTAAAAGTTTGTCGGGTAAGTAGGTAATTACAACATATCCCCACATAATAATGAAAAAACCCTTAGTTTTTGCCCTATTAAATATGTTTTGTTGCCATTATAGTTTAATAATATGTTCTAGGTGAAAGTTTAGCTCTAGATGAGACTGTGCCAGAGGAATTACCAGAACCATCTACTTCAAATTTAGCTTTGGATGTAGAGTCAGGTCAACAATTGTCAATATCTAAAAGCAGTTTGAGTGAAGACAGTTTATGTATAGTAAATTTTATACCCATTTAGAATAAGACCATCCTTATTTATTATTAATAAATCGGTTGAAACAAAAAATTACCAACAAAAATGAACGTCGTAACTAATTTATTAGATGTCACGTTTTTGAAGTTACGTCAAATTTTGATTTCATGTTAATGTCATAACGCAAAATAAGATATAAAAATGCGATATTCTGATGAATCCAAAAAACGTATGCTTAATGTAGTAAACTATTTTCAAAACGATTTAGGATCTCGATTGAAGGCAATTCAAAAAGCGTCCGAAGCACTAAAAGTTCCAGAAATCACATTATATAATCTTGAAAAACCAAACAGAGCTACAGATTTCGAATTTAGAAGAAATATGTCTGCAAGCGTTTCCCGGAGCAAAACCCGAATTACAAAAAATACCCTGCATTGTTTGAGGGAAGTAATTTATAAAATGTATGCGCGAAAGGATAAAATCACAGTAGAAACTATTTTACGGCAATTTATCGAAGAGTCTCCAGAAACTAAGATTTCCAAAGGTTCGTTATATTTGGGAATTAAAAAAATGGGTTTTCATTTCAAAAAACAGGATGGAAGAAAACATTTATTGGAAATGCCTGCAGTGAGATTAAAAAGAATATTATTTTTGAACAAATACCATGCTGCTAAAAGCGAAAAGCTCTTTACACCTGTTTTTCTGGGATGAGACATGGGTTTTTAGTAAAAGCGGGGACAGAAGAATGTGGCAAGATGGTACTAAACACAGTGATTTAAAAATAACTGGAAGTGGGACACGATATGTAATTGTTCATGCCGGTAATAAAAAAGGTTTTGTGGCAAATGCATCGCTTATTTTTAAATGCAATAAAAAAACAGGCGATTACCATGATAACATGAACACCGAAAATTTTGAAAATTGATTTAAACAGCAACTAATTGTAAACTTGGAAGAACCATCGTTAATTATAATGGATAACGCAACGAATCACAGTCGCCTGGATGAAGAAATCCCAAGAAAAAGTTGGAGTAAAACACGCATGTTAGAATGGCTCAAAAAAAAGAATATTCCTTTTCCAGATCACATTTTAAAGGATGCTGTTTGGAATATAATTGAAAAGCAAGTTTTGCCAGAAAAAAATTATTATTTAGACAAATACGCTGCCGAGCATGGTCATTGTGTTCTCAGGCTACCACCCTATCATTGCCATTTTAATGCCATCGAAATGGTATGGTCAGAAACTAAAAGGCATTATGACCAAGCTATTACGAAAACTGCAAGGTCACCTACTGAAGTCTTAAAAGTATGGAATGACGTTGTAAAAAATGTACCGGAGCAACACTGGCAGAATTACATAAATCATACAGAGAAAATTATTTCTGAAGCATGGGAAGTAGAAAACAAACTGGACCTACTAAACATCGAACCTATGGTGATCTCTGTATCCAATGAATCCGATGATGAACTATCACTTTCCGAAAGTTATTCTGATTTAGAAACTAATTAAACTTTGCCTTGAAGATCACGTTGTCATTTTTTTAAAATCTAGAATTTGTACTTAATCGAACTCTGAATTGCCATATTTTTTTAATTAAACTATGTATCTAGTTAAAACAATGTTTTTAAAATTAGTGCGCTTCTTTTATATTCTTTTATTATGTCAACATCTTTAGAATTTTATGAATTTCATAAAATTAATTTGTATTATTACAAACCGCCACTGATAATATGAAATTTCAAGTGACTACGCCAATGCAATAAGAAATATGTCAAGCATTTGACATGACAAAGGTCATAACCTAATTTTTTTCATGCGGGTTCAGATGGTTCAAGAAGCCGCATACGTTAAGTTACTAAAACGGCTGGTACCTCTAAATAGGTATTAATTTTACTATACAGCTCCCTCACCGTTAATATCAGAAATTGATCCAATGAGTGAAATAGCTCAGTTACAGCTTAAATTAAACAGGTACAAGAAGTTGTTTGGAAGAGAAAAACGTAGAGTTTATCGTTACAAAAAAACTGTAAGAGCCACACGAAAAAAGCTAATAAAAAAAAGAGAAAAAACTCCCAATTCTTCGGACTGTGAACTACTAAAGCAAATATTCAACGAAGATCAAATAGAAGCTTTAAAAAAGAAAAAAAAGTAAAAACAACAAAACTAATTAAGTGGACCAACTACACTGTTACAAGTTCTTTAAAATTAAAATTTAGTTGTGGTAGTAGTGGATATAGTGAACTAATAAAACAAGGATACCCTCTCCCATCAACCAGAACTTTGCAGAGAAAACTGCAGAACTTGAAGTTTGATTCAGGTATTCTAAATGAGGTGTTTTCATTTTTGGAATTAAAAGTGGAGCAATTTTCAACTCATGAAAATGGCAATCACTCCAGGAAAAACATATGATACCTCCTTGAATAAATATTTTGGTGATATTACACTCCCTGAACATTCAGGCTTTGCGACACACATCTTAGTGTTTATGCTGGGAGGTATTACAGGACGTTGGAAACAGGTTGTGGCCTATTACTTCACCAGTGACTCTGTCAACGGAGCTGTCATGAAGAATATATTAATAAATATATTTAAAAAAGCTGAACAGCTTAATTTGAATATTTTAAGTATTACATCAGACATGGGTCCTTGTAATCAAGCTTTGTGGAAAGCTTGGGATATTAAAGCTGGAAAGTACAGTCCTATAAAATGCAAGATTCTGCACCCATTAAATAATGATAAAAATGTATATGTCTTTGCAGATGTTCCTCACCTATTTAAAAATATTAAATCTATGTTAGTGACAAATAAAATCAACCAGTTAGTTACGAAGTAGTTACGAAGAAGATGAACGGGAGTTTCTTGTGGGATTTTTGGATTCTCTTAAGGCCTTAAATACAGTGTATGATGAAGTAAAGCTTCCAAGTGAATTAAAGACATACAATTTAAATTTCAGCGAACTAAATTCGTTATACAATATTTCCGGATATATTTTAAAAAGTATTGTGAAAACTTCAAAAACTTGTGTTGCTTGTGTAGGTGCAGCAGGTTCAAAAAAACCAATATATAAGAAGTTTTCAAAACTCTCCTTAATCAAAAGGTTTAAAGAACAATTGCTTTTTTTGTTACTGAAGAGGTTTTTTATAATTTTTTATGTGTTTTCTTAAAATATTTAGATATTGTTTCACCCCAGAATATAGACATAAAAGAATTTTTTATAAAGGAAATGTCGAAAATACATTTCAATTTACCAAATTGTCACCAACTTTAAAACAAAATAATTAAAAGATTCACTGTTTTCAGGTTGAAAATTAGTTGTAAAAAATTTAAATCCGCCTCAAAAAAATATAGTAGTAAGTCATTAACAGGTAACTTGTTATGAAATAAAAAAAGCTTTCCATAATTATCAAATAAAATCAATAAAAAACAAATTATATTTATATCAATTTTTATAGTTTATATCCTGACGATGCAAATGTAATTTGGGAACCGATCGAGTAATATATGTTATATTTCTGTTGTTGAATTTGTTATTTATAGATTTTATTTGATAATTAACTGAATCTATGGTTATCTATATTTGAAGATAATAACAGTTGTACCTATGGCAATATAACGCACACAATACGAAAAAAACAGCATTTATATATCAAAGAAAAGTGCAGATCAATCTTTGTTAATCAATAAAACATTTAAAAGTTCATCAATTATTTCTATATATTTTTGTATATTCTTATTTCGTTCTTGGATTTCTTGAGAAGTTTCACTGGCGTCGCAGTTAGGGATTTCACCTAAAAAAATTGTTTAAATATATTTTGTTATTATTGAAAATTAACAATAAGTATATTAAATATACCACAAAGGAACATATAAAAGATAAAATATACTTTTAATTTATTTCTGACATATGCCCTTAAGAGACAAATGGAGATCTGCAGCAAGTACACCTGAATCAAGAAGGTAAAATTACTTTTACAGGTGTTCTTTCAGAACACTGCCGCCTGAATGGCCACCTTAAAAATCTCAAACTAGTGAAGAAGGAATAAAGCAGATTCTGTGGAATGAAAGAAAAAACCTCCATTCACATATTTGTGGAATGCATAGCAATACAGAATCCTAGGGCAAAACACTACTGGGAGACTACTGTATAGAACTCAACTCAAATTTTTTCAGGAAATAGTACTTAAGGAACTACTAGCCTCTGAGATTTTCTTCAGGAGCTCAGTAGAAGAAGGGGGTACGATAGATTTTTTTCACCTCCCTATATTGTAAACAAAGTAACTAGACATGAACCAGAAATAGAAAAGCTTTCGCGAGAAACTCAATGGCAAGGATCGCACTGAGAACGTTTCAAATTTTAAACAAAATGTGGCCTTATATAAAAACATATATTTCGTTTAACAGTAAAGTCAGTGCTATGTTTCCTTTTTGATTAAAATTTGTAGAAATAATGTTGATCATTTTTTTTTATTTTATTAGTTACCTTCCTTATTACTTTTAACAATTTTATACTTTATTTATTCGTATAAAAATTATACAGTTTTTTATAGAGGCACTTTGTTCAAAATTGCACATGGGCACCTCTTTGTTTTATAGGATGCCACCCCTGGATTAGAATGAGGCGAAAATTAAAGTATAGTTTGTAAATCGTCCTTACGTCTTTCATTTGAAAATTCCTGTGGTTTTAATACATTTTCATAAGAACCAGTTAACCTTCTGGAACACTCTGTAGCTAATTCAAATTGTGAATAGATTTTCTTTCCTGAATTCAATCGCTTGCTAATATCCTATAAAAACAAATGAAAAATTATAAAAATTGTAGTTTTGAAATTCGTTCATATAGAAAAACATTAATGAATAGAAAAATTTTGTCGTTAATTAAAAATGCTAGGTACTTATGTGATTGTCTTTTCTGAGTATTCCAACCATCAACCATATTGTAATTAAAGTAAAAAATAATACTTAACAATAACTGGTATGAAACATGTATTTGCCTAAGTATAAAGTATAGAACTATGTACAGTCTGTTTGAAAAAGACAGAGAGTAATAAAACCTAATTTAACATGCAAAATCTTTACCGGGTGGGTAACTAAAACTCCAAAATTTTACAACTATTTACATTATAATTCAAATCTTTATACTTTTATTGGCCTACCCAACCCTGTACAACGCCGTACAATAGAAATCCGATTTTCGGGTCGCTTGTAATTGCATGCATAGCCGTACCTTTAGGTAGGGCTGTCAGTAGGTATGGTATTAAATGAAAAGCATGATTGCAACATAGAAAAGCCATATAATATAATATCAATAATAATAAGTTCATTTCAGAGTCCATTATAATAATTAATGATTTTTATATTATGATATACCAGAACTATAGAACTTATTTACAAGACAGGGCTAAACCCTCTATTGCATTTTGTGCCCAAAGGGGAACACAAACTTTGAAAAGTATTAATAATTCTGAAATGCTATACCGCTTCTTTACATTCATGCTGGCCCCTTCTGGGAACACATCAAAATGAACTGGCAACGGCGCGCTTCGCCTTGGAAGGAATTTTGCGCACAAAGCTAGGGATGTGAGATGAATGGAACAGAATCGATTAAATAAATAAAAAAAATTTTTATTCAAAATTAATCGATTTGTCAAAAATCGACTTTAATAAAAAATAAATCGATTTCTGCGAAAAATTCGATTTTATTTGTATTATTTTAAAAACTACATGCTTTTCATATTCCGATAATAAACCTAAGAGATTCATTCATAAACAATTTATCAGATACAAAATAAAATAGAAATATATGAAAATTGTCAAAAATTTTGAAAAATAGTTGATAATTGTCAAAAATTGTTAGTTTTTGAAAAATTGTCAAAATTTTTGAAATATGGTCAATAATTGTCAAAAATGGTCAAAAATTTGGAAAAATGGTCCATAACTGTCGATAATTATCAAAAATGGTCAATAATTTTGAAAAATGGTCTAAAATTCTGAAAAATTGTCAAAAATGGTCAAAAACTATCAAAAATGGTTAAAAACTGTCAATTATTGTTAAAAATGGTTAAAAATTGTCATCATTTTGAGAAATAGTTTATAATTGTCAAAAATTGTTAGTTTTCGAAAAATTGTCAAAATTTTTGGAACATGGTCAATAATTGTCAAAAATTTGGAAAAATGGTCGATGATTGTCAACAATTATCAAAAATGGTCTAAAATTTTGAAAAATTGTCAAAAATTGCCAATGATTGTCAAAATTTTGAAAAATAGTTGATAATTGTCAAAAATTGTTAGTTTTTGAAAAATTGTCAAAATTTTTGAAATATGGTCAATAATTGTCAAAAATGGTCAAAAATTTGGAAAAATGGTCCATAACTGTCGATAATTATCAAAAATGGTCAATAATTTTGAAAAATGGTCTAAAATTCTGAAAAATTGTCAAAAATGGTCAAAAACTATCAAAAATGGTTAAAAACTGTCAATTATTGTTAAAAATGGTTAAAAATTGTCATCATTTTGAGAAATAGTTTATAATTGTCAAAAATTGTTAGTTTTCGAAAAATTGTCAAAATTTTTGGAACATGGTCAATAATTGTCAAAAATTTGGAAAAATGGTCGATGATTGTCAACAATTATCAAAAATGGTCAATAATTTTGGAAAATGGTCTAAAATTTTGAAAAATTGTCAAAAATTGCCAATGATTGTCAAAATTTTGAAAAATAGTTGATAATTGTCAAAAATTGTTAGTTTTTGAAAAATTGTCAAAATATATGGTCAATAATTGTCAAAAATGGTCAAAAAATTGGAAAAATGGTCCATAACTGTCGATAATTATCAAAAATGGTCAATAATTTTGAAAAATGGTCTAAAATTCTGAAAAATGGTCAAAAACTATCAAAAATGGTTAAAAACTGTCAATTATTGTTAAAAATTGTCATCATTTTGAGAAAATGGTCAAAAATGGTCAATAATTGTTAAGATTTTAAAAAATGGTCAATAATTGTTAAGATTTTAAAAAATGGTCAATAATTGTTAAAATTTTGAAAAATGGTCGTTAATTGTCAGAATTTTGAGAAATGGTCAATAATCGTCAAAAGTTGTCAAAATTTTGAGAAATAGTCAATAAATAATACGAGCCGTTTCCGAAAATCGATTTATATACAAATCGATTATTTTTTAACATCCCTACACAAAGCACAAAGTGTTATTCATTTGTTAACTTGTTGATGTGAGGTTAGAGTTGTGCATGCTCTGATATTTTTAACTTCCCGCTAAGGAAATCAATGATTCTTCCTAATGATTTTCGAAAAATCGGGAAGTTATTTTGTTTTTACCCCGTTTTACAAAAATCGAGGTTTCAACAAATCTCGACGTTTTGAAGCCCTAAGAAGCTTTCCTGACTATTTTTACGATGATGTCCGTACGTCTGTATGTATGTATGTGTGTGTGTTTGTAAACCTCTTATAACTTCTGAACGGCTTTACCGATTTGATCGCAAACTTAGATTTCCCGTAAGTTGGAACGAATTCGGACCGACAGATTTCGAGAAATTGCAAAAAAAGTTGGTTTTTTTTCCATTTTTTCAAAATATATCCGAATTGGCTGAACCGATCGACCTCAAAAACTAATCAGCTCTTAACCTTGAAAACCCGCATCGATCGCCGCCAAGTGCGTCAGAATCGGTTGATGCGTTCGTGAGATATCGTTGTCGAAAAAAGTGTTTTTTTCGTAATAACTCCGAAATGTTTCATCAGATCAATTTTTTTGTTGGAAATTTTTTATAGAGCTCAAAAAACTAGATTTCGATCGCCGCCAACCGCGTGAAAATCGGTTGATTCATTCAAAAGTTGTAGCAGTTTGAAAATTAAAAAAATCGTGTTTCATCGAACTTTGATAAGACTTTTGAGTTCAAAGAGCTCAAAAGCATCGAATAGCTTTATCTTTGAGCTCGGAGAGCTCAAAATAACACAAAAATTACATTTTTGACCTCGAAGAGCTCAAAAACATCGCATGCGTTTGAAAATTGAATTTAGCGGGAAGTTGCAGGGATGGCCTTTAGGGTCAACCGATTTCCAAATTTTTATTTGTTATTTGAACAGTTAAAGGTAAGATATCAATTAAATAAAATGTAGATTAGGTTCATATATCTTTGAAATTTATTACACATTAAAAGAGCTACTATTGCATGGAATCATGCGAAAAATATTCCCATAAATGTATGTGCCCGCTCGGGAACATTATGCATTGTAATAAAAAATGGAGGAATGTATTGTTGGTGAATAAAGTGGTTTTCTTTCAGAATATGGATACGAAATTAATTTATGGACATAAAATCACAACGGACAACTTTCGAGTTCGAGAAATTCCTTTTGATAGTGAAGATGGAGAGACGTACGCCGAGGAATTATTGATACAAGGTTCCTCCAATAATGCATGTCGTGAAAATGATGAAGATGATGAGTCTTCAGAAGATGATAAACCAAGTACCTGAAAGTAGCAAAGCACGTCCTAAAAACAAGTGACAGCTAAAAGACTCAAGCTAAATTGGAAAAAGTCAATCTTAGAAAGAGTTGAGGTCAATTATAAATTCAAAAGAAGTGATTTACTATCTGAAGAAATTTTGAGACTGAATACTCCATTCAAGATATATTCTTACTTTCTATCAAATGAATTTTTTAGTGAAATTGTTCGCCAAACTTGTATCTACAGTGCTCAGATACGACCCAATAGACCAATATGTATCAGTGAGGAGGAAATACAAAGATTAGTAGGAGTAATTCTTTGGATGTCAATAATTAGACAACCTACTACTAGACGCTTTTGGTCCCCTCAAACTAGAATTTTACAAATTTCCGATGTTATGCCAGTGAATCGTTTCGAACTGATCAAAAGTTTCTTACACTTCAGCGACAATACAGAAAATAAGAGCAGCTTGGATAAAATTATGCCAGTAATAGAAACTATTAGAAAATCTTGCTTGGCTCTACCTTTTCGGAGAACACCTGTCATGTGATGAGCAGATAATTCCATTCAAGGGTAGAATAAACATAAAAACGTATAACCCTAAGAAGCCTCATAAATAGGGTTACAAAGATGTGGGTTCTTAGTGGAATTTTTGGCATGTCTTATAATTTGGAATTGTTTTCAGGAAAACAAGGTTATACAATTCACAAAAATGTGCCTGATTTTGGTGCTTCTAGTAACGTGGTCCTTTGTCTGAGTAGACCTATTCCATCTGACATGCACCATAAACTTTTTTATGATAATTACTTTTCTTCCTTGGCACTTATGTCACACATGGCAAAGCGCAAAATCTATTCTGTTGCTACCGTTCGTGTAAATAGATTGCCTAATTATCAGGGTCTTTTAGAAAAAGTAATGAAGCATAAAGGAAGAGGTACAATAAATGAAGTATCCACTGAATTTGATGGTGTTCATATCCATAGTGTGCAATGGTATGACAATAAAATTGTTACACTCATTCCTGACTACTGTGGAACTAATGCCATCACAAAAGTAAAGAGATTTTTCAAGTCTGAAAACACCAGGAAGGAGATAGGATGCCCTGACATAGTGAAACAATATAATCGCCATATGGGTGGCGTTGACTTACAGGACTCCCTAATAGGGTATCTTAGGATATTTCATCATATGATAGATGTGGTCGTTATTAATTCCTGGCTCTTATATAGAAGAATAAACCGACAACTTGGAATGACGGATAAAGTATTACCTCTCCTATCATTCTTAGCTGAAGAGCTATGCAATAAAGGGTTCACAACATCTCAGAAGCTGGGTTGCCCAAGCTCATCAACTCCTGAACCACCAGTGAAGAGGAGATGCATAGAACCCAGACCAAACCCTTATGTACAGACTGATAGTATAGCTCATTGGCTAGCATGGACAGTCGAAAGGGAAAGGTGTAAAGTACTTGGATGCAAAGGAAAATCTCGAGTGAAATGCCAAAAGTGCCAGGTTCATTTATGTTTTCATCCAAAAAAAATTGTTTCATGCAGTTTCATCGATGAATGATTTTTTTTGTTAAACACAGCTATTTCATAACACTTAAACCAATTTGTTTTTTGTATTCGAATGCATAGTGTACCCAAATGGGAACAGAAAAAAAATGGAGGAATTGGGCAGTTCCCAAAACAAATAAGTGCCAATTATGTTATTTTCTTACTTTCTAAATTGAAAAGACTAAATTTTGATTTTTTGAAGTAGTTTCGAAAACTAGAATTAATTCATGCAATAGAGGGTATTATTCGAACACGAAATATTAGTTATCGGAAAATGAAATCTGGTTCGAACTTTATAAATTTTGGCTTTATAGCTTGTTCCATTAAATTGTCTAATTTCCACGTTTGCTGCTCTTCTTTGATTACATGTTCTATGCATTTTCGCCATCTCTCTACATTAACTTGTTCCAGAGCTTCTTCAAAATGTGCACGGATATCTTTCATTTTATATGTGGTATTTTTCCTTGCCACTAATCTTTTTACCTGATCCCATATTAACTCTATATGGTTTAGCTCGCAATGGTAAGGAGGAAGTCGATGTATTATAATATTCCTGTTTTTGCTATTTCGTCAATAGTATTGCCTGCAGTTCTTTTTTTAACATATTATCCTTATTTCTTTATCTAAAAGCCACTGAATGATTTCCGCTTTTTTCCAAGCGATGGTAGGCAATTTTTCACATCTCATTGAATTATAAGGAGCGTTATCCAAAACGAGTTGGGAGGAATTAGAGTTATCATTTGTGTGAATTGACCCATATCTAACAAACCATTTTTCACAAACCCATCTGTTCTTCCAATATGCGTAATTATCAGTCGTTTTCCCTTTTCATTGCGAAAATCCCTTATTGATCGCAAATAATTCCGTCACCAACCTACAATTTCATCTTTTTCAATTGAAAGAGACTTTCTGTTTACTTTTTCCCATCTAACATTCATCTTTCGCAGAATTTTCCACAATTTTTCAGAAATAATGGCGAAACCCAAATAAGCTATTATTGAGCCAGAACCATTTTTCGTGAAAAAAATTCACTTGATTTTAGGATATTCCTTAAATATAAAAGAAGGTACGCCGTTGGAATGGTCATTTTACAAGGGTTTATTGCTCTCTGCCTTTTTCAAATAGAGTTATAGATAAAATTTTCCGAGAAGAATGAAGTCATCTTTTTTTTGAACAAACCTCGTATTTTAATTTAATACATTATGAGCACATTTATATAAAACTGAAAATAAGCTGTGCACATTTATGAACTTTTGATGTTCTTAAATGACATAAATTTGACATTACATGTAAAATAAGTAGGGTAGTTGGGGGCAAAAACACGCACGGAGCAAAAGAACGCATCTCATTTAAATTTGCCGCCAATGTCCAGTTTGAAACGATTTTAGTTACAAACGTTTGGCAACAGTGTGCCATATGTGGTGTTCCAAGATTGAAGTTGATCCACGGCGTTGTTTAGAAACTATGAGGTAAATATTAGGTTTGGCATTTATGAACCGTACTGGAATCGTTTCGAATACTGTATAGTGCGCAAACTCGAATTTGGGATGGACACATCAACTTTATCACTCCTTTCGGAAGGTACAGTTTGTATACCATCCCTCGTTCTTAATGAAATGTCTAGAAAAAATTTTAGACAAGCATATTAGGGAAGGGAGGTTACGAAAGTATCCGCTAAATCCCTCCCAGTATGTTTATCAAAAGGGCAAATCTACAGATCTAGTGGGGAAAATCAGCCCTTCCCCTGGCAACAAGGAAATAGCGCTGGCGGCCTTCCTAGATATAGAAAGAGCGTGTAATAACGCCCTTCAAGACTCCATATGGAGAACGGTGGAGCGCAGAGGTGGGGTGCTTTCCCCCTTTTGTGGTCACTACTGATTGACGGTCTCCTGGGTGAATTATCCAGTCGGGGGATAGATGTGCAGGGGTATGCTGATGATATAGTAATAATTATTAGAGGCCAATTTGAAGAGATAATTTATAACATTCTTCCAACGGCCCTAAACTTAGTGCATAGATGGAGCGAGAAGGAACAGATGTCTGTGAACCCCCTCAAAACCGTAATTGTTTCCTTCACAAAGAGGACAAAATTACAGTGACCCCGCCAGCCAATTTTAGGCGGCGTGAGCATTCCATTTGCGACGGAGGTGAAATGTCTAGGGGTAATTTTAGATAAACAACTCACCTGGAATGCCCACTTGGAAAGAGTGATAAACAAAGCCAAACTATCCCTCTGGAATCTCAGAAGGGTATGTGGAAAATCTTGGGGTGTGAACCCCAAACAGATTGTCTGGATTTACCAAACAATGGTTAAGCCAATGGTCACGTATGACTCAGTTGTCTGGTGGACCAAAAGACAGCTAGAGCTAGGCTTGAAGCGAACATCATGCCTGGTCATTACCGGAGCAATGTCATCCACACCAACGGCAGCTATGGAAGCCCTCCTGCAACTAACTCCTCTCCTCATTCTTTTGGAGAAGGAAGCCAGGAGAGCAGCTCATAGAATGCTATCAGTGGAGAGGCAAATAAATGGAGAGAATCGGGAATGCCGAAGGAAATACAAAATCACCACATTCTTGGGATGCCCTCGGATCTCTCTGTCACAAAACTTCACGTGGACAAGCCCTTTAAGGTCCTCATTCCCACGAAAGACCCATGGGATATAGCGAAGAAATCGCCTTCCTAGAAACGGACTACTGATGGTCCAAAACCGGAAACAGGGCTGGAGCGCCGCTCTTCAGCAGGAAACCCAGAGTTGAAATCACAGCCAACCTGGGTAGGTACGCTACCGTCTTTCAGACTGAAGTATACGCCATGGAACTGGCTGCAAAAGAGCTGATGAATCAACCTGTTGTTAAAAAGAACATACACATCCTGTCAGATAGCCAGGCTGCTCTTAAAGCACTGAGCTCGAACAGGATAAAATCTAAGCTAGTATATAACTGTCTACAATCCCTTGATATACTAGACACGGAAAACAGAGTCATTTTGACCTGGTTGCCGGGGTATCGAGGAGTGGAGGGCAACGAGAAGGCCGACACTATGGCAAAGAAGGGATCAGAGTCTCTAGCACTGCTAGATCAGCCATAGCTACCTGGGCGGAGGGGAAAACCTTCACGTACTGGGCAGAAATACCGGGGCTCTCTCACTCGAAGGTGTTCATATACAACCCTCCGAGTACAAAAAATAAGCAGATCCTGGAATGGAGAAGAACAAACCTACGCATTCTGTCGGGACTGCTTACAGGACATTGTCGACTAAATTACCACCTAAAGAAGATAAGTCTGGTTCAGACCTCGGATTGTCGGTTCTGTAATTTGGAGGTCGAAACTGCTGAGCACATACTATGCTCATGCCCAGCTCTGGGCAGGGTAAGGTATAACATATTCGGTTCTAGTACCTTAGAACCGAGCGACTTCAAAAAAGTATCACCAAATACAACCATGGACTTCGTCAGAAGCACAGGCTTGTGGGGTGAATTATAATCCCTAGAGGTGAGCCACAATAGACCCAACGGGGGTCGCAGTGGAGGTGGCGAGAAGGCGCGAACGATACCAAAAACGGTTCTAACGCCAGTTGGAACGAAGCTATTATTTTCTACTATTACACTAAAATATTGGCATATCAAAATTAATTTGTGATAAAATCAAATTGGCATTTTTCGTTGAATTAGTTTATACATGTGTTTTCTTGGCTTGATTGTGGGTTATTATGATAAAATGTTTTCGATTGAGGTTAGGTCCTTAAAATCTCAACAAATGGCTTTGACAGTGTTCCCGAATGGGGCAAAAATACGCGAGAATTATGGGGCAAAACGACGAATGCGTATTTTTGCCCCATTTTCCTAAATTAATTTTGTTTGTACTAATTTCGGAATTAAATATTCAATTGATCTAAATCTTGGTTTCTGTTTTCCAGAAACTACAAAAGAAAATCGGAGCGCAAGCACTTGACAGAAAGTATTTTTGTGCGAGGCTCGTGAACTTATCAATAATGGCGTTTCTATACGTCAGGCAGCAAAAGCTGTGGGATTTCATAAAACGATTCTACGGCAACGATTGAGAAAAGGAAATGGTGTCCAGTCTTTGGGCAGATTTAAAGCAGTTCTAACCAAGATCCAAGAAAACGAAATAGTTCAACTCGACAAACGATTTTATGAAATGACGCTCAAGTCATTGCGTTTTTTAATTTACTCTTATTGTAGAAGAAACCGTATTGAGCATCCATTTTCACCTGTGAATCAGTTGGCTGGTCGGGACTTCACTATATAGATCTTTCATGAAAAGGAACCGACTATCTTTACGAGTTCCACGAAAAACAAGTATTGCTAGAACCATGGGCTTCAATAGAGAGCAGCTAGCTCAGTATTTCAAAATTTTGGAGAACACTATAAAAAAATATAAGTTACCTCCAAACCGTATGCATTCAGACAGTCCCAAAGCATCCGCCCAAACATGTTGCCCCAGTTGGAAAGAGAGATGCAGCAAGGACAAACAATTACGGTTGTTTGCTGTATGAGTGCAACTGGTCACCATGTCCCTCCATTTTTCTTATTTGTTCGAAAACGGATGAATCTTCTCCTAATCAAAGACGGACCTACTGCCTGCGACATGACTGTTACTGATAGTGGTTACATGAACACTCCCACCTTCATCAAGTTCCTGGAGCATTTTGTAAAAACATACAAGTCCAACAGAGGAGAACCCCGTTCTCCTGATTCTAGATAATCATGTATCACACACAAGTCTTCAAGCAGTAACATTATAGATAATTTCATCCATTTATTAAGTCTGCCACCACATAGCAGCCATAAGACCCAGCCACTCGATCGGGCATTTTTCAAACCATTAAAACTTTATTATGAGAGCGTCGCTGACTGCTGGACCAGTTCCCATCCAGGACAGGTTCTCTCCATTTACCATGTGACTGGTCTTTTTTCCCCAGCATTTGCAAAAATTGCTACTGTAGATATAGCAAGAGAGGGCTTTCGGTCTACAGGAATCTACCCACTTTAGAAAAATATTTTTTCGGACGTCGTAGATTTTATGCCAGCGGAAGTAACAGAGCAAGATTTAGACGATGAAGGTCATGTTTTCATCCAGTTTCATCAAGAAAAAGAACCTGTTACTGATGCGATAGACAGCCGTTATCAAAATCGGAACAGTCAGTAATTTCTCTTTCAGACTTTATTCCCTTTCCAAAAATGAAGATAAAAAGGAAACGAACCAGGAAAAGTTTAAAGTCTATCCTACTAACATCTGCACCTAATAAGGAGCGACTTTTACAAGAAGAAGAAGAAAAGAAGGAAGGAGAAAAAGAGAAGGAGAGAAAAGCATTACTGAAGAAACAAAAGATCAAATCTCAAAGTGCTAAAGTTCGTGCTGCCAAAAGGAAAGTTTTCGATGAATCATTATCTGATGAATCAGTAGCACTCTCCTATCAAGAAAGTATTGATTCTTGTGACATTTATATTCCCGATAACGATGAAGAGCAAGACATTGATGTTGTACCAAATATTTTACCTGATGACTTTGTAGTAGTGAAGGTTTTTAGAAAAAAAATCATATAGATTATTTGTCGCCAAAGTCTGCGAAGTAAATCATGGTAGAGCAGCGTAACCTGTACGGTGCGGAGGTGTGGGGTGAAAGAGCGGGAGTGAATGCGAGGGCTAGGCCACTCCTGCGGGTGCATAGAGGAATATTGCTGAGGATGGTGCAGGAGTACAGGACAGTGGGTGGACTGGCAGCAGCGGAGCTGGAAAGGACCTACCCATTGGACGTGATGGATAGAGCCAGAAATAAACGCTGGAGGGGTGCGACCAGAGAGGAAGTACAGGAATGGATGGAGAGAAAGTGGGAGGAGTATGAGGGCGCGCTAAAAGGAGCGATTGGGAATAGGAGAGATTGGATGGACCGGAAATTCGGGGAGGTGAACTACTTCTTGACACAGGTGTTCACTGGACATGGGTCGAGAGTAGGGTACCTCCACAAGATTGGGAAAAAAGAGACTGGAGTGTGCGAGAGGTGTGAAGTGGAGGATGATGTGGGGCATGTGTTTAGATGCTGGAGGAACGAGGAAGTGCTGAAGAAGTTGGAGGGGAAACTAGGGGAGGCGGTGTATTGGGAGAGCATGGTGGAGATAATGTTGAGGGGGGAGGAGGAGGAATGGATGGAGGTAAGTGGCGTAGTAGAGAGCATGGTTAGGGGGAGGGAAGGACTCGATATGGCATGAGAGGTAGGAGTGAAAGTTAGGGAGAAGACGACGGTGTGAGAGGAGAGTGTGCGAAGGACCACCGCCCGTCTCGTAGGATGCTAGGGTAGCGATTCCGAGGCGGGGGTAACGTCGAGTTTGAGGTGGGTTTGGTTGGGTCCTGCACCCATTCGAACATGAGTTTCCCATCTCGGCAAAAAAAAGTAAATGATGTCGGTTATGAAGGCGTTTTTTTTAAGCGACTGCCTACAACATTTCGTTTTCGTGAGACAATGGAAGATGCCTTTTTTCGAAAGGACAATATTGTTTCAAAGCCAATAAAAACCAGCTCTTTCAGATTTTCAAATTCAGTAGGATTCTCTGACCACCTCGCCAAATACAGTTCTCTTTTAGATCAACGATTTGTATTTTACGTTTGATTTTTTTCAATGAGGATTAGTTTTTTTTAAACGTCTTCCGTCTCTTCTATTTGGGCTTTTATACATTTTAATTTTGGGGCAAAAATACGCACTTGTGTACTAATGCCCCATTTGTAGGGGCAAGAGTAGGTATGCAAATTCAGATTTTTTAAAAACATGTTTTTCATTTATTAGTGAACTTATAGAACTTCTGTCGATCCTTAAAAAGAGAAAAACAATATGTAAGCACTCCCATAATAACATTGGAAAAGTTCTAAACTATCATAATTTCTGAAGACGACAGGAGATAACGAAACTGCGTGTTTTTGCCCCCAACTACCCTACCTAATAATTATAATTTTTTTTAAATCTTATGACATGAAAATTCCACCTGATGCTTTGTTGTATAAATAATATAAGAATCGATTTAAAAACAATGAAATTTTCTCATCTGTATCTATGTATTAAAACTTACTGCAGCCTGAGATGTATAAAATTCCATATTTCGTTTCAGTTCATCAATCTTAACTTCAAATTCAATTTTTCTTCTTTCTTCTTTTTTTAAATCATTGGTTAACTTGCTTAATTTTGAATCTTCTGAAAAGGGTGTTTTATTGATTAAATATATTTTGTCCACGACTATTCGATAATGTTTACATTTTACGTGTGCCTCTTCAAGTATAATGGCTTACATTATAGTAAATAATAGGTGTGGATAATGAACAGGTCACATGACACGGATAAATAGGACCTATATTGAAGGTTATTTATATACAAACATAATAAATAAAAATTGTCACCTCGACCAGGATTCGAATTCTATGCCTATATTTTTTCATTTCACGAGTCATACCTCTAAACCATTTCGCTACGGAGATATATATATATATATATATATATATATATATATATATTGTTATGGTATACAATAATTCAATGTATGGTGATTTTAATTTTATTGAATAGTATTATATTCCACAAGTATCAGTATCAACCAGAACTTCAAATCAAACAAATTTTATATTTTAAGATGTATTTATTGATCTGAAATGTATGAGAACTTAACATTGTATCACATGCACGTGTATCTCAGGGTATAATATGGGTAAAGTGAGTTGTCTAAATTTAAGGAGTAAAATTTGAAATATAACAACCTTCAACGTCAAAATTAAATTAATGATAATTAAATAACTATCTCCAGATTGCAATCCGTGGATGGTCTCCTATCCTATTACAACCTATATTAGAATAAAATTAACACAATTCCGCACAAAAAAAAATAAATCTTTCAATATCTTGTCGAAACACCGCCGGTAGCTGTATTGTCTAAATAGAAAACGACTTGTTCTCTGAAGCGAAGAAACTTTGCGTTGCGCAAAGGAAAGATTACTGGTAAACGTCTCGAATCTGGGTACTGGTTTACAATCAGCTGTTAGGTACAAGTTTTAGTATAAAATTATTTACATTACCATCGTTTAATACTGGATGATCTCTCTTGATCTTGAATTTGAACAACCTTTACTGCATTCAAATAGAAGGTAAGTTATGTAAGATATTTCTAACTCACTATTTCTTTTTTATCCGTTTTATTTAAAGTTTTCGTACATTTAAACTTGTAACGTCCATTACTTTTTTGTCTCCCCCTTAGTTACCTCTCACCTAACAAAACTTCCTTCCCGTTGCTAACGAATATTCTTTTGTTTCTTCTTTATTTATTATAGAAATTACTAATTTATGTTGAAATCCAGTTACTGACAGTTCATATTATTTAATCAAATAAAAATTTCCATAACAACCAATGTTTTTGTACCGACATTTCCAATATCAACTTTATCAGCTGATTTATACAGGGTACATAAAAATATCTTAACAGAAAGTATCTAATTTAATCATTTTAACGTTATTCTTAAAAATGATGGACATAACATAAGATTCCCATGTACATATGATACAATAATTTCCAAAAGTAACCATTTCATTTCATTTATGATGATCTCAATTTCAGTACAATATATATATATATATATATATATATATATATATATATATATATATATATATATATATATAATCACTTATCAAGCTGTTTCATATGGAGCGTATGATTATGTCAAAATAAGCTGACGTTTTAAATAATTTATAAATGATTGCAAAAATTTTCAATTATTATAACGAATTTAAATTGAAATTACTAGAAAATATAATATTGAAAGCGAATCAGACACTGAAATGAATGTTACCCCGCCAAAAATAAGAGAATCAGAATAAATAGTACCCTCAAATTTATTGCCAGAAAAGTCGAAAAAATTATAGGTATATGAAAGCCTTAATCCCTTCCTAATTATCCACTAGTGGAATAAGTAATAATACAATCTTAAATCAATTACTTAAGTAGCAACCATTCAACACCTCCCAAAATTTTTTGAATTAATTTCAATAATTTTTGACTTACTGCTGCTGTCAGAGCGAAATGTCAAATCACTTTTTGATGGAATCTGATTCTAAATGACTGTGACTGTATTGCATTCGTGTTTTAGTTGCGTTTTATCCACTTAAGAAAATTAAACCCTCGAGCTTCGTGTTCAGACGGGCTCAACAGTTCCGTTCAGATGGGATGCTGCCTCTCAACTGTTGAGCGGCAATTATTTGCGCTTTGTTTACTCATGGCTGTCAAGAATGGCCAAAAATTTATCTTTTCATCTTTAGCTCTGTCAAAGATGAAAAGTTATAGTTTGGCAAACTTATCTAGAATATAATTTTCTCACAATATCACACAACGCAACACGAGACTACAACCGGTATAATACGTACTCGGCGGAATCTGTGGACAACTGGTATACACACGAAACCCCGACGCTGGTTAGCTCTGGGCCCGACCAGCTCCGAATTCGAGGACGGGGCAAGAGGGGAACGTTTGGGGCCGTGTCTTAGAGTTGGAATACTAGTCTTATGTTAATGTACGGTGACCGCGTACCTACTCCGAACGATCTCAATTGGTGGAGATAAGCCCGCTGCTATGCAACCACCTGACCTGCTATTGGCAAGCTTGTGTGTGTGTTCTTCCTTCTCACTTCGACTATTGACTGATATTGATTACTGGCCTTGTTTCCTCACCCCTTACCGACACCGCGTAGCTTCAGATAGGTTTGCCAAACTATACGTTGTGTTTTTTGGTAATAAACAATAATAATGGAAATGAAGATTACAGAGTAGTAATAAATGAAATGATTCTATCCAATAAAACTGGAAGAATATTATTAGAAAGTTTAGATTATGTTCCACTGCAAACTTGCGTTCAGACGGAACTCAGCCGCTGACTGTCAGCATACTCTACATGTTTGGTGCTTAGATCCAACGGCTGATCGCGAACATTAATACAACAGCATTCAACGCATGGCACACCTGATACAAAATAAGTCAAAACCAAATTAGAAAATGGGTTTTGTTCAGCAGCGGGATTCTATTTCACGACACGATTTTATCGAGTCGTTCGAAGTCGAATACGATCTTCAATTCGATCGTATCGGATCATCCATCGTATCGAATTGAAATCGGGTGTTCTCGGATTTGTACAGCAATTTTGATACTAGTCTTTCAAAGTGAGGTAAGTCGAAAATGTTTTTTGACATTGTCAACTGATTGATTGATTAGTTCGGCACCACCAGTCACAGGCTTAGAGACCTCGGCAACTCAGCCTTTAGGCTTTTTGTTCTCTTGGTTGTAGCGTTTATGTGAAGAGACCAGTAGCCCTTATCAGGCTCAACATACTTTTCACTGGGTCCTTCTTGGAGAAATCCTCCCTTGGATACTCTAGACCTAGGAGTCTATATCTCCAATGAGACAGTGCTTCACATTCGAAGATAATGTGAGAGGCTGTTTCCTCCTCTTCCATGCACAACCAACAGATAGGTTGCTTCCTTAGGGTACAGTAACTGGTGAGTAATCCCGTCACTTTCCTTATCTGACCCCTGCTGAGGTTTAATATTTCGTTAGTCAGCGACTCCGAGGGTTTTTTGACCAGGAGTTTGCTGTGTTCCTGTTTTGCACGTATCTCCAGTACGTCTGATACTTTTGCTCCAGGACCAGATGGTACTGACGACGTTGCAGCTGAGGCAGTTTGACCAGATCTGGATTTGCGATTAGACCTTGGTTTCCTAAGCCTAATCTCTGCTGCACTTGTTTTTGCTACCTCAATCGCACGTTTGCGTCGTTGCGCTCCCGAAAGTCGGGGATTATTTAGGGTAACACTCCCTAAACTGGTGGTAAGGAATCCTTCTGATTGGCTTTTATTCTCACCAGAAGTTTCTCCCTGCTCCCTTTGTAACTTGGGGTTCGACTACCATAGTGCTGTTTTTTGTGGTGTCCATATGAGTCCCATGAGTAGCTAGGGAAGAATGGTCGACTAGAAGAGAGCCCCGCGTGTTGTAGGAAGGCTACATGCAAGAGGGCTTCACCTAGTTCCCTCAGGCTAGTCGCTAGGGATCTGGAAATGCTGGGTCCGGCTTCACAGTCCCACAGGTCAAAATCTCGACGGCTTAGGACATCTCGAAGTTCAACCGAGGGCCGGAGAAGACTTCCTCCCATTGTACGCCCCGACCTTTCATCACTTAGGGGCGCACTATACCGTAGGATTAGGTAATTTTTATGGTGGTTATCACCACGTGGTCCAGACAGTTAGGCCGAGACCCCCGTGCTCCTTAGTACTTCATACCCTCCATCGCTGGAGGGGTCGTTGCAATACTAAGCAGTTTACGGTTTGTGCTACAAGCTGGTCGGCGGCTGACTATTTCACAAGATTGTCGGAAGTTTTACGTTCCGTACCCCGTTTTATTCATCTACTAACCATTTCATCTGCTCTGAAGAAGGTTTTCAGTCTCAGTCAACCGATCCCCTTCCACAAAGTCGAGAGTCCATGGCCGTTCCCCTATCCGTCACCTGAGGACGCCTCACAGTGGTAGCTTAACCGAGTGGCAGATGGCAGTATGGCAGTGGCAGATTAAAAAAACACTTTTAGCATTTTTGAACTTTTGATTTTTATATTTACTAAAAATCTATATTAATGTTATTCAAGATTCGAGTTTGCCACCGGGAAATTATTCTCCAATTTATGGAGAAAAATAGAGATTTTGCAAATGACAGGTCCATTGGGGCATCAGGAAGGGATAAACAGGAAAAATTATGGGCTGAATTAGCCCTCAAACTAAATTCATTGGGATTTGAAGAAATAATAATACTTTTATTGATCTGCATACTATTAGAATTAGAATGTGCAGGTTAGAATATGTCAGGAAATGCCAAATATCATATGAAGTTTCAAAATAAGTAAATGAATACGACTCATCTATACCTATCGAGGGAATCGATTCGTATTTCTACGACTAATCGTAAAATAGAATCCCTGTGCTGTTTTCAAAAATGACACTTAAAAATAACGATGTGTCAATAATAGTGACAAACGTTTACTATAATAATTAAAAAGATTGAAATTTGTATAAGTATTGTTTAATAATATTATTAAACAATGATATAAGTATGTACCACACCACATTTACCCCCTCTATATATTTTTATTTCCTTAGACTTGAAAATCTTTTAGATAAGTCCTATACCCCATAAAATGTCAAAAAAGATGTTTATATGGATTTTTATAAGAAATTTTAAATCTTATATATAGTTGTGATGTCATCTGACCGGTATTTTGAATAGCTTTTTTTCACTACTAGCCTCTAAACCTAACTTTATTGACTTTTGTTGAGGTAGAAAAGCTGTTCATTATTAACCAAGGTTGGTTCTTTCTTATAGATATATCAACCCCGTTTCTATTTTGGAATATTTCAAAATTTTTAATTTTGTAATTTATAGATGTTTTCTTTTAGGACCTATGGCAGTGGCGGCTCCTCGAAGGAGGCTAAGGAGGCTCGGCCTCTTCACCAATTTATCCAGCAAATAGCAAGTACTGATCAATTTTGACAATTATTGACCATTTTTGACAATTATTGATCAATTTTGAGAATTTTTGACAATTTTCCCAAAATTATTGACAATATTTGACCATTTTTCAAAATAATGACAATTTTTAACCATTTTTGACAATTATAGACCATTTTTCCAAATTTTTGACTATTTTTGACCATTTTTTCAAAATTTTTCAAAAAACCTAACAATTTTTGACAATTATCAACTATTTTTCAGAATTTTGAGAATTTATGAACATTTTTGACAATTTTTCAAATATTTTGACAGTTTTTAACGATTTTTTACAATTATTGACGATTTTTCGAAATTTTTGACAATTTTTCTAAAAGTTTTGACAATTATTGACCATTTTTTGACAATGATTAATCAATTTTGAGAATTTTTGAACATTTTTGACAATTTTTCAAAAATTTAGATAATTTTTGAAAATATTTGGCAATTATTAACCATTTTTTCAAATATTTTGACAGTTTTTAACGATTTTTGACAATTATTGACCATTTTTTGACAATTCTTGACCATTTTTTGACAATGATTAATCAATTTTGAGAATTTTTGAACATTTTTGACAATTTTTCAAATATTTACATAATTTTTGAAAATATTTGGAAATTATTAACCATTTTTTCAAATATTTTGACAGTTTTTAACGATTTTTGACAATTATTGACCATTTTTCGAAGTTTTTGACAATTATCGACCATTTTTCAACAATTATTGAACATTTTTGACAGTTTTTTTATAATTATTGACCATTTTCTCAAAATTTTGACAATTTTTGACCATTTTTTAAAAAATTTCAACAATTTTTATGTTATGCTCTTAAAAAGTTCACGAGCCGCCACTGACCTATGGAGGACAGGAACTATTGTGATGCCAAGAAAAATCGACAGCCGCTCTAGCAGCCAAGCTAGCAGCAAACCACTAAGAGGATGGGAACGACGGGCCAGCATAGAGAGGAAAAAAAGCCGAAAACAGGACATATCATCAGACAGCGAAGACGACGGTATGAAAACCAAGGAACTGAAGAACAGGGTATGAGAAAGTATCCTTATGCAAGAACTCAGAGATGAAGCCAAGGAAGCAAAAAAGGATGCCAATGAAGCAAAAAAGAAATCAGAAGAGCTTAAAGGAACCATTAAGCGAATGGAAGAGGAAATGACGGATATTATGCAAGAGGAAAAGAAAAGAAGACGAAGCCGATCAGAAACAGTCCGTAAAAAGACATGGAGAATAGAATTCACCCAAGAAGAAGAGGAACAGATCGAGGATATGGATTTCACGAAAGTGATATCCTTAAAGAATATCCAGAAAGAGCAGAATAAAGAAGCCGCTCTCTACTACCCATCTACATGGTAGAACTAGAAGTAGAAGAGAAGGAAAAAAATACGAAAAATATAACACGTACGTACAAAACGTAAGGATCAGATGGGAAGAACAAAAAAGAGGAAATGGACCGACGCAGACGGCATGCAGCATAAGCACTAAATGCGTGAAGTGCGGAGGACCACACAGATCAAACGAATGAACACCCGGCGAACTACAGAGGATGCCCTCAGGCCCCAAATAACCAAACAATTAAAATCAATATACCAATAATTATACAAAGAATTGAATATTATTTATCAAGTTAGGATCATATATTTCCGGACGGATTTTACTTTATTAATTGTACAAGTTGTGTTAATTTGTAACAGAAAGCGTATCCTCAGAACTTGCACGGCACTGTTTACACTTATCGGATGGGCGGCGTCAATAGCTCCCTAGAAAGCATTTAGGACATCAAGTTAGCTGGCGAATACTGTATTTATTTTTAAAAAGCTTTAGCTGTTAGTATGTTGGTAGCAGTGTGTAACATCAACCTAATAGAGGAGTTCACTCTAAGGTTAGTGTGACCAACAAAAAGTGGTTTTTATGACAAGAATGACAGTTAATGTCTACCATTCAAAACATAAGATTTTTGCAGGTTTTTTATCATTACGAACATCTATATTGCTTTATTAAAACAATGAATACACCCCCGAAGCGTAAACCTTAAAGTTTAAAATGACGTTTTAGCTGAATTCTCAATGCATCGGTGGCCAGTAATTCTAGGAACTTTCGGCAAATCACCAATTCTCTTCTGTCATTATGTCACTAGTTATGTCAGATGTCAGTGGAAAAAGCAATTAGAAGAGTACAATGATACAACTAACTAGAACTACTACAAAAGTATGGAAAATAAACATAAACAAGTAAACGAATATCAACAAAAACAAATAATCTGACATAACTAGTGACATAAGGATAGAAATGAAATGGTGACTTGTCAAAAGTTCCTAGAATTATTGGCCCCCGATGCATTGAGAATTCAGCTAAAACGTCATTTTAAATTTTAAGATTTACGCTTCGTGGGTGTATTTATTGCTTTAATAAAGCAATATATGTAGATGTTCGTAATGATTATGGAGGGTAGAAGGAAGGAGCACCATCTGAATGTATTAAAAATTGTCCATCGAAAGGAAGCAAATTAAGATGGCGCCATAGTAGCAAGTGGAAGGATTTTAAAAACAGCGCCATGAATTATTAGAGTAAAATACAAACTTAAAAAAGGAAATACTACGTAAATAATTGAGTTTTTAAATACTGCATATTTCTCAACTACACAAGTCACGAAAAATAATAAATTTTTCAACCCAGCACATAACCCTAAATTCACATAATTTCCATTAGCTACACGAGCGCCATTTCGGTGAATCTTCGAATTATATTTTGCTGTTTACAGGAGGACACTTTTTCAACTTGTCACCCATACAAGATGGTGCTCCTTCCTTCTACCCTCCATAGTAATGATAAAAAACCTGCAAAAATCCTATGTTTTGAATGGTAGACATTAACTGTCATTCTTGTCATAAAAACCACTTTTTGTTGGTCACATACTGACCTTAAACTGAACTCCTCTATTGTAAAAAGTAATCAGTATAGACATTACAGTAGGTAGTTTAATAAAAAAAATATATAAAAACTTCAACAAAAGTACCTAAGTCATTATAAAAAAACAAAAAGTTAAGGCGTTAATTTCTATTTCTTTAATCAGAATATTTAAAACTCTCCTGCAAAAGGCTAAATGCACACGATATAAACAAAATTGTAAAATTAGCAAGTAGATACAAAAATGAGGTTGCTGAGATAAATAACAAGATATATTTAAAATTGACAGGTCTATATTGCTCAACATGATGATCAGAATACCATTTTTTGGAATGTGGCTATAATGGCTATATATTTTCTATAACAATATTACTATTTGCTAACAGAATCGCGCTGATTAAAACTAGATAGTTCATTTCCAAAAATCTATCCCCCTTTTCAATTAGTATTATTTTTTAATCGGTAGAACATATCACGAAAACATAAATAAGATATAGATAAGTAAGAATGAGCAATTAAATTTTACCATTGTTATTTTGTGATTCCAAAGTTTCCACATCTTTCAAAAGATCCTCAACATTTACTGCATTTTTGTCCATTCTTTCAAATTTACCTGCTCAAGTTGATTTCTATAACAATACTATACAATACCTCGTTTAAAAACCAGGAGGAGTAATTTGAATTTAAGTTGGCAATTCTGTAGACCTCTGATTGGTCAGAATGCACCCAGTATCACACAGCACTTTTTAGCATTGACATTTTCTGATATTGGAATTATTTGACAGTTCTGACATATAATATATTTATTTTCATCATCGTCCTCGTTCCCTTGTTATTTTATCATTTCACTTAGTTTTCCACGCTATTTCGTTGTATTCGTTCTTCTCATTCTACTAGTAGGTACCTACTTCGCCAAAAACTGTAGTTTTATGTTCTAAGATTCTAACTAATCTAGTAACTTTTAGTGCTGTGAGTAAGGCTATTGAAATTACTCCTCCTGGTTTTTAAATGGACAATTTCTTTAAACATAATTTATTAGTTATTCTAATGTCAAGTAGGCTGCGCTGCAGTCTTTGAAAGCATTCATTCCTGGTTCCAGCTATAACTGTACTAGATTCATTCATTTCTCGAATATTACAGTCAGTCAACGAAGTTTGCTATAAAAATTGGAATAATATTAACGAGTATTTACCTGTTCCGCTGTTTGGAATACCGCAAGCATATTATAACGTTGATGTCCATGCGCAGTGCTTATTCCGAGGAGGGTAGTTAAAAATTTTCAGCAGCTTCGTTGAGGTTGACGCCATTGTGAATTTTTACAATTGTACAAAATTTGTGTGTGTATTTGCATTGTTTGAGTGCTGTTGGTACATTTGCAGGTATGTAATGATTAAAAGTTTTATTTTATATACAAGACGATAAATAATACATAACAATTCATGTAAGAGAACGTGGTAATTACCTACCGGTATTTATGGCGCGTTGTATACAGATATTCCTTAATACTCAAGCTTTGTACTGGCCACGTTTTAAACAAAAATGTTTCTCTTGAATTAGAACTATTTAATGTGACAAATTGTTTCTTAATAGCGGATAATTGGATTTCAAGAAAAATGCCACAGTAGGTATATACAATAACCTCAACTTGATTTTAAATCAAATCATAGCTGAAGACTTCAGGTCGGATTAAATTACAATTGTATTAATATGTGATGGTATTCGTGTTTTTAATAAACGTTTCCTAGCAACTTGTGTTTGCTACAAATATTACTCTCTTGGAAAGCAACATCAAATATTACAAACACTTCAATTTGTTCATTACTTGGTGGTTATTTTAATCAATATTTAGGTAGACTTCATTCTGAACATGCGAAGTTTATACTTTGGAACCAACGAATAATTTTATTTGAGAAAAAGATGGAATTTTGAAGTGGATTCATATTCAATTTGATAATTCACGTTTTTTATATGAAACTATTCGGTACATGTACTACCTACTATGACTCGATACTTGAAGATCTTATTTGAAACCAAAGCTTCGAATAATATATACTTTCATAATTTCGATATTTTCTCATCCCTTTGATTGAAAATATTTAAAATGCCGCTAATTTCCTGTGCATTTCTGTACCCCAGAACCAGACTATGTTAAGTACAAAAACTTTGTTTTTCAGTAGAGCTGTTCAATTAATTTTATTAGACTTTTTCATATTATGAAACACTGATTTTACCAAATCTTGTAACTATTTCATAATTAAATAAGTTTTAGGCATAACAACAAGTGGCATAATGGGAAATTTTAGTTTCGTGTTTTGTTTTTGATTTAAGTGACTCAACTTTTTTGCATAAAAATTTGGAATTAACATGTATGTTAAGTCCAAAGGTATGGACTTGACATTTAGATAAGTCAGAAGGGCGAAAAAACTACCTACTTATTTATAATTTAATTTATATTTATAATTTAAGGCTTCAGCGTTTATAAAACAATATAATAAATACAATTTGGTCTCTTAATAAAAAAAATGTTATTTATTATCCGTCATCTTCATTGTTTCCATATTCCAATTTTTTGTAGTAGTCATGGAATCTTGTTGGTGCCCATTTTAGGAGTTTATGTAGATGGCTATACTTTTTAGCTGAAATTTGTTTAGGACCCTCCCTAATCGGTGGAATCACTAAAGAAGTGAAAGTCGACTTCTGAAAAATCCTTACTATAATTGGTTTTGTAGTAGAGGATTCCAGGGTTACTTCTAACCTATTTCTTATTCATAAACTTGGAAACATCGGCTTACATGGTACTTTTTTGAAGTGGGTTGAAAGTTATTTAACAGGTAGGTATCAGTATGTCAAAATAAAGAATTATATTTCAAGGGAAATATTGGTGACATCTGGGGTGCCACAGGGCAGTCACTTGGGACTTCTATTATTTAATGTTTTCATGAATGACCTTAGGTATAAAATTGTGCATTTGGAAATTTTGCTTTTTGCTGATGGCCTTAAGTTATTTAAATCGATACAATCATTAATGGATTGTGAGAAGTTGCAAGAAGATGTCAATGCTTTCAATGACTGATGCAACCTAAATTTAATTGAAATTAATATTAGTAAATGTAGTACCATTTGCTTTTCTAGGAAAATTGAGAATGTATCATTCACATATTCAATTGATTTTCACCTTCATTATGATCACATCATTAACAAGTCTATGAAAATGTTGGGATTTGTATTGCGAACTGCTAAGGACTTTAAGAGCGATTTTGCACTCAAGTCAATGTATTTTGCATTGGTCAGGTCATTGATGGAATACTGGTCACCATCTTACCAGATTCATGTGAACAACTTGGAAAAAGTTCAGAATAAATTCATTAAGTACATGTCGTTTAAAATCGGAATGCCTGTATCAACCAATGCACATCAAGAGATAAGAGACTGTCTCAGTCTAGACAAACTTTCATTTCGTAGATCTCAAGCTGATATAAAATTTCTCCATAACTTACTCTGTTATAATATAGACTGCCCGCAATTACTATCACGCATTTGTTTCCATGTCCCTTATAGGTCAACAAGGAATAATCATTCTTTTGCAGCTCCATTGCATAGATGTAATTATGGGAGGTTTGTAGCAATAAGCAGAATTTTATCCTGTGCAAACAGGTTGGATCTGGATTTTTTCAACATATCTGGGTACTCTCTTAGGCAATTCTTACGAGAGATGAAATCTTAGTATAGGATTGGGATTGCATTATTTTAAAATGGTATTTTAATGTTGTATTGTGATTAGTAATTTTTGTTGTACTGTTCACTGAGTTCCTTGTCATAATTGTTGTTAATAATAATAATAATAATAGCCTTTATTGCCCAACAGATATAAATCCCTTTACGGAGTATACGAAGAAAAAAGAAAAAATACAATTAAAATTTGCAATTAAACAAATAAAAGTATGTATAAAATATTTAAAGAAGCTAAAAATACAAATATTTATATTAAGCTTACACTTTTAAGCTATTTTGTTGTTTTTATAAAATACTGGGTGTTACGTGTTAATAAATAAATTAAATTAACTTGTAAGTGAACTGCAAGAGATATCAGAAAATGATTGCCTGTGCTGCCTTTCTTCTTTCAGTTAAATCCTCGAATAGACGTTTAAATTCTTTAAAATCAGAGTATTCCATGTTTACTACAGTAAATTGTTTTTTTGTTCCACACAATCTGACCATCTTCTGCCAATCCCAAGAGTTTATGATTTGATATTGTTGAAGTTTCTTTCTTTTACACTCTATAGTGGAGTGAATGGCATGAGCCTCCAAGTGTGTATATCCTCTTGCTAAAAGCTTGTGATTAACAGAAGTTATGTTTGGCTTAATCCGCAGGATAAAAAATAACACATGATCATTAAGATGTTTCGATTTTGACCAAATTGTTATTTCCTTGACTTCGTCTGAAACATTCTGTTCAATCCATCTCATTAGACATGATGCTACTTCATTTCCTCCCCGTCCGGCTACGCTTTCATCCCACATCATGCAGAAACTTTTCTCAGAAGTTGCATATTGGAAGAGAGTTATGTAAATCTGGTGTCTGTAGACATTTTTGGTGGTCAATCATTTTGACTTTTTCTTGTAGTAAATTCTCTCCCGACTTTCTTTTATCTTCCGATTTCATTTTGTATCTGTTAGTCAGATCTGCAAGATGATGAACATATTCACTTTGTTGCTTTTTTCGTGAATCATGCGAATCCGGCTCACGAATCTGAAGCTGAAGTTGGTCACATAAGTCACAGGTATGGTTGTCTGGGCTCTTGAATGAATAGTTATATTCATAGTTGAGTACAGCCACTCCTTTGCAATGTTTTCGGATCCCAAACCACTTTCTTTACATTCTTCTAAGTAAAGTCTGTACATTCTACTTATATTTAAATTGTTTCCCAGGTACTTCTTTTTGGTTCTTTCCCGAGAATAATGGGATTCGTACATTGGAAATTTTGAAATGTGGTTTCAAACCTTCTGTCGAACTTCTTCTGAAATCTTGTTTACAGACTGGTGCCTTCCTCATTTATCAGGTGTTACAATACCTCCTTCCTTTTTCTTTTTAACTGCGGTGTCCACTGTTTGCTGGGAGATACTTGGGGTATTTAAAAAGAACTTCTTACAAACTGTTTCTTTTCTTCCTTCTGTTTCGAAGGTATAACAATTGGTGAAAATTATTTTTCCTCTTCTTTCGCCAGTCTTCTCTGCATCTTTTTATTGGTACCTGTGTAACTATGGATACTAATGATTGCATAATAATTGCAAACTGACTTAATGAAGTCTAATTTAGAAATGTTTTGATTAACGTAATATTCAATTATCCTATTTTCAATAAAATCAACTTTTCTTTTTGCCGTTTTATCAAGTTTTTTTTCTAATCTATGTGCAGTTTTAATTTTCCCCTCACTTATACTTCTGCTTGAAAATTTAACAAAATGTCAGGATGTTATTTATAAAAACATTTGTTAAATTTTGGGTGAAATGATTCACATGCGTTTGTAGTAAATACAAGAGATGATGAATTTGAAGCCCAGATGTAAGGTGGAAATGTTCTGTTGAATAATTATCAACTAGGTAATCACAAAATTGCAAAACTTTGTCATCTTCTGGCATAATATTAAAAAGTTCATCAGAAAAAAGTCACCAACTTCATTTGGATCTAAATGAGGAATGCTGAAAAACAATCTTAAATATTTTCCAATAACAGTTTGATTTTTATATTCCGAGAACAAACCTAAATTTAGAATGTTTCTAAACCAATTTTGTGTTGAATGAAATTTGCAACAAAAAATAATAATGTCCGGCCACACTAACTTGGCTGCATTTTGAATTGCTATTTCCAAATCGGAAATTATTTGCTTCAGTCTGAAATTCAAATTCAAATCTGTACATATTGTTATTAATGTATCAAATCAAAAGTAATTTTGTAGGATTGCTGTGATTTATCTGTTAACAAACAAAACACTAGAGGAACATAAAACATTTTTGTAGTCATGTATAGTAAACATCTGAAAAAAATATTTAGAACAATATTGAAAAGTTCCACCCATCTTACACAAAAAGTGAAGATTTGGGAAACTACTAAAAATTTCGGAATTATTTTTTGTAGGTAATAAAAAGTTTTCACCTCTATTTGTTTTTAAATTTAAGTTCACTATCACTTGCAGAACTTCTTCCTCTGACTTGGGCAATGGTGGTGTGGATTTTCTTCTTGTAGCATAGATATTTCTTTAATATTCACCATTTAAAAGTTGAACACTAACAGCACGTTACAAATACTAACAGACAAAACTATACCGTAATAATTGCAATAACTGAAAATATTCATCTTTTTTTAAATTTATCCCTACCTTTTCAAATATAATCAAATATTGAAATATATTTGTTTTTGAATAATTTGAATAATTTTTAACATTCAACATTCCTTCAATAAAAGTTGATCCCAAAATGTGAATACTTACCAACAATTCTGGTCCAAATATCAACCTTTTTCCGGAACTTTATATTATCTAATGACTATTGATATCGGAACAAACCTAGAATTCAAATAAAATGTTACTTTATCTGAAAATACTGCATGGTTTATGAATTGAAAGTCAATATTGCATTGCTCCATTATAATTTTGCAAAATTATATCCTTCAATAAAAATTGTTCTTTTTGGGATCATAGGCTAGTTTAAGGTTTTTTCTTGTTTTTTTATCATAAACTTCAATCAGGTCTACTACTTTTATGGTAATTTTGTAACACATCTTGTTCGTTGTATTTAAAATAATTATCCCTTCCTTGACCATGTTCTTTAAAACTTATCTGGGCAAGCAGGCTTCATTGGTACTAAAGCATGTTTTCTTTAAATTTAAATAAGCAATAATTTTTATCTGAAAATGCTATCAACTATTACCTATCTATTAATAATAAATCAATCTGTGGTTACTATTAGATCAACTTTGACCGATTGGTGCTGTCTTAAGGTTAGTCTTTACATGACTTTTGTGTCATGAAATTATAAATTATGTCACTTAACCTTAAGACTTAACCAATTGGTCACAGATTGAACAAGTGGCTTTAATGTTTAAAAAAATATGAATACATAATTTTCTTGAAATTCTCACTATAGATTAATAGAAACTTACATACATACAGGGTAATCAACTTATTCTCTATATTGTTATATTAATATGGTGGTGGAAAGTGTTGCAGAAAGAACAAGATACAAACTTAGTATAGAAATATTTAAGTTTTAAGGTAAACTATAGGGTGTTTCGTTTAAAAATATTAATTATTCTTTTTGTTATTTATGGAGGAATGAAACCACAATCTTTTTTATGTTTTTATTTCCAAGTTTCGGTAGCGTTCTATTAACAAGAATAATTGAGTTTTTATAAAATTCTGGTCGCTATCTGACACTAACCAAAAAAATTGGACAACTGGACAATCAATAATATTTTGAAGTTCCAATCACAGTATATCACATCTTTGATAAAATGTGAGACAAAATATTTTTTGTATGATATTGTAACAATTTTTTCTACAGTCGCCCTTTTAATAATTAAAACAGTTTTTTTTTATATTATCTTAGGTTATGATAGGAGTGCTAGAATAATCGTCATTTTCGCTATTCATCATGATTAACCTTAAAAAGATCTACTGACTAGGGATGTTAAAAAATAATCGATTTTATAAATTACGTGTTTAAATCGATTTTCTGAAACGGCTCGTATTATTTATTGACTATTTTTCAAAATTTTGACAACTTTTGACGATTATTGACCATTTCTCAAAATTTTAACAATAGACCGTTTTAACGAAAGAGATCTTGTGGAAGCGGCGATCGTTTTCCACCTATAGATTTATATAGTAATTAATAGAAGCTAACTGTAATTCTAAAAGGAGACTGTAACTTAGATCTTGGACAGATGTATCTAAGATTACGGGAAAGATATATTTCTTCACTTTGTTGAGGTAATCGTCGAGAGAACGAGGACACATATTATAGGTCTCGTATAGTGAACGGATAAACAGTGACACTTTTGACGTAATCTTGTTAATCTACCAGTTCTGTGGGTACAGTTTCCTTTTAAAATTAAAGTTAGCCTCTATTAATTACTATATAAATGTATAGGTGGACAACGGTCGCCGCTACCACAAAATGTCTTTTGTTAAAACGGTCTATTATTGACCATTTTTGACAATTAATGACCATTTTTCCAAATTTTTGACCATTTTTCAAAATAATGACAATTTTTAACCATTTTCGACAGTTTTTGGCAATAACTGTCCATTTTTAACAGTTTTTAACAATAATTGACAATTTTTAACCATTTTTGATAGTTTTTGACAATCTTTCAAAATTTTAGAACATTTTTCCAAATTTTTGACCATTTTTGACAATTATTGACCATATTTCAAAATTTTTGACAATTTTTTAGCAACTTTACTAATTTTTGACAATTATCAACTATTTTTCAAAATTTTAACAATTATTTACCAATTTTGACAGTTTTTTAAAATAATTGACATTTTTAATCATTTTTGATAGTTTTTGAACATTTTTGACAACTTTCCAAAATCTTTTAAAGTTTTTCAAAATTATTGACTATTTTTGATAGTTTTTGACAATTATCGACCAGTCTTCAAAATTTTAACAATTTTTTACAATTATTGACCAATTTTGACAATAATTGTCCATTTTTGACAGTTTTTAAAAATAATTGGCAATTTTTAACCAATTTTGATAGTTTTCGACCATTTTTGATCATTATGGACCATTTTCCAAATTTTTGACCACTTTTGACAATTATTGACCATATTTCAAAAACTTTAACAATTTTTGACAATTATCAACTATTTTTCAAAATTTTGACAATTTTTGATAGTTTTTGACAATTATTGACCAATTTCGACAATAATTGTCCATTTTTGACAATATTTCAAAAAAAAATTGAAATTTTGACAATTGACCATTTTTCAAAAAATTTTGATAATTATCGACTATTTTTGACAATTATTGATCATTTTTGATAATAATTGACCATTTTTAACAAAAATTGTCCATATTTAACAGTTTTTGACAAAAATTGTCCATATTTAACAGTTTTTGACAAAAATTGTCCATATTTAACAGTTTTTGACAAAAATTGTCCAATTTTTACATTTTTTGGCAATATTTCAAAATTTTAGACAATTTTCATATAATTTTATTTAATTTTTAATCTGATAAATTGTTAATTATTGACCAATTTAGTTAATTCGGAGGGTTTGGTTTGATTAAATAAGCGAGCGAAAAAGATAACTTTTTCGCGCTAGAGCGTAAAGTAACAATCCTCGGCATTTGTCGACTGTACGATTTCATTTGAATGTAGTAATTAGTCATTTTACGCGCGACTGTAGAAAAAATCGATTGCGAATAACTCAAAAGATATTGATTTGATGAGAAAACTTCACGAATTATTTCACTTCAAATGCGTCCTTTTATCGATTTCCGGGGTTATTTTGAGTAAAAATATATCCACCCCCCGAGAAGAGGTGGCATCCACTTCCAGGGTAAAGGTATACATCGGCTGCCCGTTTTGTTCCTTGACCTATTCTAAAACTACTCATCAAATTCCAAGTCAATCGGTCGACTGTCATAGAATTCCGAGCGGAAAACCTTCAATGATTGCACTAATAAATAAAAATTAAAAACAGCTGAAAATATTTTATAATCTACACACTATAGTGTATTTTTATCATATTGACAGCTGAAGAGCTCATTATAAATTCAAAAACGCGTCTAAAACACTTCAGGGTGATTCAAAGAATTAAACAGAATTTTAAGCGCTTTTTCATGTAAATAAGTGTTCAATTAGCAGCTTTCGCTAGATTATTCCTGTATAGTGAATCGCAGGTAGCGAGGACAATAGAACCCTAATACCATTACCATTCAAATTCGCTAGATTATTCCTGTATAGTGAACCGCAGGTAGCGAGGACAATAGAACCCTAATACCATTACCATTCAAATTCGCTAGATTATTCCTGTATAGTGAATCGCAGGTAGCGAGGACAATAGAACCCTAATACCATTACCATTCAAATTCGCTAGATTATTCCTATATAGTGAACCGCAGGTAGCGAGGACAATAGAACCCTAATACCATTACCATTCAAATATATTTAGAAGTAATAAATTTGCCGTGACAGTGCAGTGTAGTTGGGTAAGAATAAGATCCTGTTAGGTATTACCTGAAATCGTGTTATCAATATGTTAAAAATACATTATAAGTAATTAGTATGGCTGGTTTCATAAAATATCGAGAGAAAAAAATTTAGGAGGAGATTGCCCGTATAAGATAATCTTTCCTATGACAAAATTATCTCAGCCTACCTTCTTAGATATCACCCCTAAAAGGTTGTAATGATTGTGTCTCCAATGGAAACGTTGATAGTTTAAAGGTGTGGAAAGGCCTCTGAATCGTTGGTGTTGGAGGATCATCTTAAGGGAATGAAACAACTACTTCTTGCACTGGGATATGTTTGATTTATTACACTACTTTAATACACATTACACTACTTACTATTACTAACTATATGTATAAGTACCTAGCCGTATAGCATTAATGATTAATTATTACCGATGATTAAATCATCTTACTGATATCTTCCTACTCAACTATATAGAATGTTCTTCTTGAATTATATGGAATCTATTCATTTTATAGTAAATATTGAATGTATATTTATACAGTCAGTCAAGTTCAAATAAAGTAAATACACATATTACTGTTTTGTGTTTACTTCACGCTCTGAACTTGACTTCGTACTTGTCGACCTTCCTACTCTTTATTTATATAATATTAAAACGTTTGAATGTTTTGTTGAAATAAGATCAAGGGAATTTAATTCTTATTTTAAATATTTATTGTTATATGAGTAAAATAGAGTGCAGCATAGGATTACCAAGTTTGTACAATATCAATTGCAAAAGCTTGAACACGTGCTCGTCACCATTGCCGACTTTTTCCTTTTATCAGCATATGCAGATTTTAAGAAAAAGTGGACAGGGACGACGAAACCTGTTTTACTTTCAGCAATTGATTTTGGACAAACTTGGCAATCCTATGCTGCACAAAAAATTTAAATCGCATATATATCGAAAAGTATATCCTCTTGATAAATATCACTTGCATGATACTGATTCTTGCCCGAGGTAAGTCAGAGCCCTCTGGTTCCAAATCGGCTCCACCAAATATGACTTGCCATATTTGAAAAGGGAATTTGCATAAAATAAATATTGACCATTTATATAGCTTAAACTTGAACGAAGATTATTTGGATCCTAAACTGGAGAAGTCATTCATCATAATTACCACCACAACCAACTACTGAACAAAATCTAGGCATTTACTAAAATTATATCCATTTTTAATAGAAATTATAATTGAAACAATACAAAACAATTATTAAATAAAATCAATAAATAACAAATTCCACAACAGAAATATAACATAATTATATTACTCGACCGGTTTCACAAATAACATTTGCATCGTCAGGAGGAAATTATAGAAATTGATATAATAAACAAGTAACTAAGATACCGATTTCGATCATAGAACAGCAAATGGCAATATTACCTGTCTCTACCTTTTGGGCTCCTGAACAAAGATGTCTTTATGAAGTTCCATTGTATCAGACAAAGAACACTTTATGCTCTTTTCGAACTAATTTTCATATGCATTTGTGCGTCTCAGGGTTGTCTCTGATCTTAGTGATAACTAACTCTGGTCCATTTAGTGACGCATTTTATCTATCAAAAGTGGTATCAAATATTGAAGTTGTTAGTCTATCAGCATAAAAGGATTTCAGCATTATTTCCCATTCCGTCGAAGCGAACCTTATTATTCCGTATCATCAACTCTGTTATCGTGAAACACTGCAGAGCGCTCTCAGTAGACGCTCCCTTAATAATTTACTTTAAAATTTGACAAGAACTTTTTCTAAGTTCACACACTACTTTCAAATATAAAAATTAACCCAAAAGAAACCGCTATCCGCGAACCCCAATGCTTTGTGCATTTCCCAAAGTCAGCTTTTTTACTCTGGTTCACATGTTACTCTCTGATTGGTCTACTTTCCCTTTGGCAGACTTGCTATATCAGCGCGTGGGTTTCTTCCGACTCAGCGGAATTGTTATTTTGCAACTCGTTTCCCGTGTAATAATTTTTTGAATATGTTGATCTGTTTTTTTGTCCCCTATTTTTTTGCATATCTGCATGTCTGGTTTATTCTAAATTAAATTAAATTTGTTATACAGGGTGATGTTCCCTATGTTTCTTTATTTGGTATTTATTTTATTAGGACCAGTTTCATACTATATTAGTAAAGTCGACTTTATAAAAAGGAGGCTTTTAAGGAAAAGTGTCCATTCCAAATGCTGGAATGATAATTTTCTTAAACAAAAATGCTTGGCTTTGACAATAACAAAGTATTTATACTTTCTAAAATATTGGTAAAATTAAAGTTTTTCTTGTTTATTGAATGCAGGTATTAGTTTCTTTACTATCGAAAAATATCGATAATAATCGATAGTCAGGAAGCCGACTATCGATAGTTTTCCACCTCTAGTTCCACCCTACAATGTCGTATCACCTTTTTATTAATGCGTGAGTAACTTTTGATATACACATCAATTTTTCAAGCCAAGTAATGTCCTATTTGCATTAAAATATGTTCAACTGTCGGCAAAATTTTTCGAAAATAGACATATCGTCATACCCTTCAAAATATCGGTGACGTGCTCTATATATTTTATGCAGCCTGCTTATTTCATTATCATTAGATTGTGACAAGTCAATTTGTTTTGTTGTTGTTTGAGGTTAGGTATCGTTATAAAGTAGACTTTACCGCCATAAAGGCCAGAATTCGGTACTTAACGGTTTAAGTCTACTTTACATTGTTTTGACTATTCTGAAACCCAATTATCTCTTTAAGGATACTTTTCGGTTTAAAGTCTCTTTTAAAAATGACTATGAAACCGCCCCTTAATCTGGATATTATATCTGTAACGCCCTCACCTAGAACCAGGCCACCACCGGGAATTGTTGGCTGGTATTTCTCACCAACGAGACCACCTACCTCGAAGAGTGAATGGTGACAGATGACAGGGCGCGGTTAGAACCATAATATACGCTAAGCAATACATTTACTTTGTTAAATAATTCAATACATATTTAGTTTGGGTAAAGTACCACCCTTTATTATTTTACCCCTTCAGAACCCGCAATATCTTGTTTTTTGATATAATCATGTAGCTCTCCAGTCAGCGGTAATAAACATTCTATGTAATTTGCTTGTAGTTGCTACTCTAAATTCGATATTTGACACTGTCATTTTTTTATTCGGTTACTCTACTGTAATGTTTCATTGCATTATTTTTTAAAATCAAACAATTTAATCGAATTCCGTCCTTTTCAGGGACATTTCGGATGACAGTGACGGTGCCGATTTTAAAGTAGCCTACATAGTTGATTTTCAAATATGGCTGACGAAGTACCAGATAATAGTGAAGTTATTCCTGATGTTTCTCTTAATACGCCACAAGTCCCTATAATACATATGGAAACGTCAGAGAGTTCTCTCGAAATACCACAAGCACCTGTAGATACTGAAACATCGGAAAAAAGTCCAGAACTTGCACCTTCAGAACAACCACAGGAGCCTCCACCGCAACAACAAATATCTGACGCAGTTTCAAAGAATGAACAAGAAGCCACTGATGTTGCTGCTACTGCTGTCGTAGCTGCCGCAGCAGCTGCGGCCGTAGCGGCAGCTGTGGAAGAACAAGTAGCTCCAGTTGAACAAGATACGCCAAAAGAGATTGATCCTCCAAAGCCCCCACCTAAAATGATAAACATTAATATAAAAACTCCTCAAGAAAAAGAAACTTTTAATGTGGTGGAAGACGCTGGTGTTAAAGATCTGAAAGCTCTGATAGCCCCTAAATTCAATGCAGAGCCAGATCAATTGTGTTTAATTTTTGCCGGAAAAATTATGCAAGACGAAGATCATTTACTTCAACATAATATTAAAGATGGGTTAACTATTCATCTTGTTATAAGAGCCGCTCCGAGACTCTCTGAAGCTGCCGCAAATAGGCGACCAGCAGATATAGGAGCTACACCTTTCCAACTTGGTAGTTTGGGTGGTTTAGTTGGTATTGGCCAATTAGGTTTGGGAGCAAATACGTTTATGGAATTGCAAAATCAAATGCAGAGTGAATTATTGTCTAATCCCAACATGCTTAGGAATCTATTGGATAATCCGTTGGTTAACCAATTGATGAGTAATCCGGATGTAATGAGAACATTACTAATGAGAAATCCCCAAATGCAAGATTTAATTCAGAGGTATGTTAACATACGAGTAATAATGTCTCTGTTTGCCAATTTGTAAGCTGAAGTACAATTTTATGTTTATTTATAGTTATATTTACGTTAAAATCCATATAAATTACTGAGATTTTTAAAAGAGGTTTTCCAATTCTCCGAGTGATATGTTGAAAAATTCAATTTTTCATTAATACGACGATCTGATTAAGAAAGGTAACCCGCTGTATCTCGGAAACTATTTATCGTATATCTTAGAGAAAAAAATCTGTATTACAAACTGGCATACGAGAAACTGCTGGAATTTATTTTCGTTTCCCACACCACCGCTAGAGGGCTCCAGTGCGTCTGTTTTGTTTGAATCCATCGAGATGTACAACCACGTGCTGCAGTTTTTTATATCCGAAATGTTGGTTAAGGACCAGTGAATGCAGTCTCCCTTTTCATTGCCTACAATACCTTTGTGTCCCGGGATCCACTTGAGTGTCCCCCTTTGTGGTTTACCAGGGTTAAAAGTTTTTGAAGGCAGTTCCAAACCAGTCTAGATCTGATCTAGATCTATAAGGATCTTCTAGCCTCTATACCCTCTTTCGATGTTCATTTGAAAACACTTGTCGATAGCGTAGATTTTCTCATAAACTGATGTTATGTAACAGATTGAGTATGGCTTCCATTGCCGAGGTCGAGCTGCTACCCATCACACTCGTTATGTATAGACAGACGAACCTAGTGAAGTTTTTATACCTTTAGTTCAGCTAATTAATACTTTATTTGGTTTAGTTTTTGTCGTTAAATATGTAGTCGATTTTTCAAATATTGGACCAGCTTCTGCTCCTAATATACTTAATATATCCCTTATTCATGAATTAGCTATGTTATATTTCGCAGCAGCTGTTGATGATATGATCTTTTTAAATGATCACCGTACCTTATAGAGTAGATTATAATTACCCTTAAAATTTTCGTAAATGTTTGGCAAACAGAGATATTTTCTGTTGAAATTTAAAGTGTTTTATTAATAATCTCCAAATTTTTTGAAGGTATCCAGAAATCAATCAAACACTTGATAATCCAGAACTTCTAAGCCAGACGGCAGAATTGGCTCGAAACCCTTCAATGCTTCAAGAGTTGATGAGAAGTCATGAGCGCGCTATGGGATTAGAACCGAGCTCTCCACCTCCTCTGACTAACCCTATTCCAAATTTATTTTCGAATGTACAGGAGTCGATGCTACCATCTCTTGCTGCTCAGTTTCAAGCAAGTGCACAAACGAATCCTGGGAGTGGAGTTCTAAATCCACCACCTTTAGCTAGTTTACTTCAACAAATGTCTGAAAATCCAAGTATCATGCAGACAATGCTTCAAGCCCCGTACACCCAATCGGTATTAGAAGCACTTAATGCAGATCCAAACGTTGCAAATACTTTACTGGCCCAGAATCCTTTGATTACGGAGAATCCAGCACTCCAAGAACAAATGAGGAATATGATGCCGCAACTGGTACAACAAATGCAAAATCCGGAGATACAAAACCTTATGACAAACTCTCAAGCACTGGACGCTATTTTACAAATCCAACAAGGAATGGAAAATTTAAGACAAGTTGCTCCTAACTTAATCCACACATTTCCTCCCCCTGCACCCCAACCTTTAAATCCAAGAAATCCTAGCGGTCCAACCGAAACATCCCAAAATCCTCCAACTGGAAGTCCGAGAGATGCTTTTTCAGAGTTCATGGGTAGAATGGTGTCTAGTATGGCTGCTAACACTGATAACAATATGCCTCCCGAACAGAGATATCAAGCTCAATTGGAGCAGTTAGCTGCTATGGGGTTTCTTAATAGAGAAATAAACCTGCAAGCATTGGTTGCCACATTTGGAGATATTAATGCAGCTGTCGAAAAGCTATTGTCACAAGGACAGTTATCTTCGATGAGTTAAATTTATATTATATACGTATAGGATTAAATATTAACAACACTACTTTGACGTGAAAAATTATTTTTTATTTTATGGAATTAAAATTATGCTTCTTTAGTTTGATTTTTATCAATAAACCATGAAGCTGTCGTAGAACTATTTCTTTCAAGGGCATGTCCAAAACTTGAAATAAAATACACTATTCAACAACAAGTTAGATTTGTTTTGTAAATGTATTCATATTAATAATATGATTTAATGAATTTATAACTACAGATCACTAGATTTAACGTTAGTTATTTGAAAAACTAGACCTTTTCATTTGTGCACTAATACAGTGTGTCCACGGAGGTAGTGCCCAAGAGGAAAAACATTTTTATTTGACGTTGTGCAGGGAGGGATGGGTGTGATCACCTCGAGCAAGGCGTGAACTTAATTAAGATTGAACTTTACTTAGGTTAGTTCGTTTAATTTATTAATTATATTCACACCTTGCTCTCATGATCACACTGTAGATATTTAGAGCATTTGAGATCATCATGTATTTTATTTATTTTAATAGGGTAAATGAAAGAAGGAAAACAAAATCAATTCATTTATTAAGAACAAAACTTATATACTGACACGACAGCACACAAACACAACTCGATTAACCTAAGAATAGTCGTAACAACTCAAAAAAAATGAATGAATACCTGATTTAATGAGTTAACTTTCTTAATATAAATAGGAACCATAACAAGCAGACTAACTACTAATATTAATGTTCTAAAATAGAGAAAGCAAATTCATTGACATTAACTACTGGCCTATTATAAAATCTGGCAAAGGTGGCAGATCTCTAACAAAATTAAAGCCCTCTTTATATGAAAAAGTGACCTTTACTGACAAAATATGTTCCATAAACTAATTTTGAAACGAACGTTCACTTTGAAGCCTCTTTTATCATAAAGGCGGAATAACGGCACTTTGCGTGCGAAAAGTATCCTTTTAAGGTAAACATAACCTATAATTCGCCTGTCATATTTCATTTCTATTTTTATATTGGAGTTGAAAGTGATTAGAGGTAGACATTATTATTAAGCATATTATGAATTCATCAAGTTCCAGCTCTTCATCGGACGTTGAAGAAATAATAGTAAGAATGCCTAAAATATATAGAAGACGAGAACAACATTTTGTTACTATGGACGATTTGGATTTTTTTAATCGATTTCAGCTAACAAAACCCACAGTATTATCTCTGCTGCAACAAATTGCACACTTATTACATCTTCCAACTAACGGGTAATAAAAGTGTTTAAAGTTTTGTGAGTAGTCGATTTGATGTATGAAAAATTTCTAGTGACGGCTGTATTGAACCAATGAACCAGTTATTATTAACCTTGCGATTTTATGCAACTGGGAATTATTGACAACAGGTGATTTCATTGGAATATCAAAGACTTCTGCTAGTAGAATTGTTCGAATAGTTTCATTCACAATTGCATCTCTTCGACCACAGTACATAAAGATGAGTGACGGTAATGATGAAATGAGAAGAACAGCTGAACGTTTTTATACAATTGCTAGTTTTCCACGACTCATTGGTGCTATAGATTGCACATTGATTGAAATAAATTCTCCTGGTGGTAACGATGCAGAAATTGATCGTTCACGAAAACATTTTTTGCCTTAAATGTGCAATGTGATAAGATTTCAGAATAAGAAACATCGTAGCGAGATGGCCGGGGTCAACACACGGCCAAACTATTTTTAATAATAGTGCTTTGAAAAGACAATTTGAAAGAGGAGAGTTTGGACAGTACTGTTTACTCGGTGATAGTGGTTATAGGTTACAACCATATCTTATGACAAAATTAGAAGAAGCACACACTGCAGCTGAAAATTTATTCAATGAGTCGATCATAAGAATCAGGAATGTGGTAGAGAGACAGTATGCAGTTTGGTTAAATTAACAACAGTTATGGCAATCATTGTTGCCACAGCTGTATTGCACAATATGGCATTGGATATGAACGAAGCATTTCCAAATGGATGGTTAGATGAGGTGCAGGAGGAAGATGATTTACCACTTTTACCAGCAGAAATGCATCAAAATAACATTAATGCGGGTCGACATGTAAGGCAGACTATTATAAACGAACACTTCTCTAATTTGTAATCAATTTAAAGAAATGAAGATATTTATTCTAAATTTCTGTTTGTTTATTGATTTATAATGTGACTTGTCAGTGAATCGTTGATGCATAAATAAGGTGATAACAAACTGATAATTTTGATGTTGAATCATTTAATTACCAATAATGTCAGATATAGAATTCCATCTGAGATTAAAAGATGCAGTGTTCCACAATGCCAACCAAAATTCAAAGACCCAACAGCATTAACCAAAACGTATTTTTAAAGGTTAGACATACAAACAAATCTAATATTTGCTGTTTTTTAATGTGAGCCTCTTCTTGTCTCCTATTTTCTTTTTCAATTGCCCACGTCAGCTTCTCAAGATGAGCAATCTTTTTCCGATAATATTCTTCTTTGGCTAATATCGCAGGGTTTGTAATTGTTGGCCTCAACTGTCTTGTAACAGGCTCCTTCAATTTATATGGTGAATTATTCGACCACTTACGTTTCGATTTCTACAACAAAAGTAAATGAATGAAGTTTAATTAGATGAGAAAAATATACCTACTTTAAGAAATGCTGGTACTGTTGCTTCATTGACAAGTTCAATGTCCAAGTTGGTAGTGAACTTCTGCAGAGAATCTTCCTAAAAATTAAAATATATTCATATCATGAGACTCTTTCTACCATTTCAGTTTTACCTGCTTATCCCGAACGGCAACTGAAATAATACCATCAGCAGTGTGGCTTCCACTAGGCTTGTTTTCTTCATTTCCATCATGAATAATCAAAATCTGAAGTATAAACGCTATTGACATCATAAATAACATATTAATAACTATTAGGTACATACCGGTAGATCAGGAATTTGATTTCCCACAGAGTTTAAAAGGCCAGGTTTAGAAAAATCATCCACTTCATTTCCTGTATTGTCTTCGTCCTACAAAATCACGAATAAGAATAAAATGATACTTATGGAAAGCAACTTTCTTACATTATCACAATCAAAAATGTTGTCATTGCCCAGCACCGTCTTCATATTGATTATTTTCAATACACTCTCTATAATTGGATCAAATTTATCATTTACAGGAGCTCCACCACCAGTCCAGGCTTGGTCCTGAAAATAATTACTTAGAAACCAGTTGACAATTAAAATTTATATTTTTCACAGACCTTTTCATCATTTGATAGTTTGTTTGTCGTCTTATTCTCTATAATATGTTTCTCGCTCGCAATTAAATCTAAGAGGCGTAATTGTTCTTCCACGCTGAAAGAAAAAGAAAAATTTAGCGTAAACATAATAATAAATAACAAAAAATTTGGTTATGTCGGTAGACACAAAACACAAATCGGTAATTTATACAATCACAGAACAACACAAAACACCAGAATGGATTTGTTCCTTTGACAAATTCGACGCTTGATCTTAAATATTTACATGATTACCACTACGGAATTCATAAAAATACAACTTGTCATGATAGCCAACAGTATAAAACATTTCAAATACCACTTTAAAGGAGGCTTTATCTAACAGGAGGTGTTGGTATGTTTATGGAACCAAAGTCACTTTGAGGTTTACAGTTAACAGAACCAAACAAGAGCCCTGGGTGGGCGTGTCCATGTCGCTGTAGTTGTATTCTTGTCATAACAATCGATATTTTTAATCAATGACCAAATATCGATACTATAAGTGTCAACTGTCAAAAGATATGTAAACAAAATCAAACTTGCTAAAAATTTAACCTTAAATATTGATAAAAAAATATGTATTGGACCAAAAATAAAACTACCATCTTTTCTAAGTATATTTTAAAATTTCATGACTGTAGTATTGTCCTAATAAAAGGGTCAGGTTTGTATTGGAAGCAACAAAATATGAACTGGTTATGTAGCCTATTCCTACATCTATCTGCTTACACATCAGGATCTTTTGGAGTAGAACCGTCGAATTCAGCCATTTGTTAACTTTGTGTTTAATTCAAATTAATAGTTTGACCAATTTCGTATATTTAGATTTGTCATTTTTTCCACTGTTCATTTCTCTTAACAACATCCGAAAGTTGAAGTGCATAACAGTGTTAATATTGGAATATACACTTCACCACTACCAATTAGCTAAGTCTTATATATTTGGTTGTTATAAATAAGACTGTATGGCAATAATTTTGTGTGATTTGTCAAATATATAAATATATTAAATGCTGTTCTACTTCCATTCATTTGCTTTATCCAAACACAACAGTTAGATATTAGAAACTATTATTTAATCAACAACATTGTTAAGTTTCACATTACAAAAGAACCAATTACTAAAATAAAAAGGTAGATATTTCATTAGCATAGTAACAAATTACATTCCAAGTTAAGTCCAAAAAAATGAAATTAATCACAAAATTGATGTGTAAAACCTAGTTATATTTTTTGTAAATGATATTACTTATTCAGTTGGGTTCACAAATAAAACAATTTATCATTTTTTTTTAATTTAATACAAACTTATAATCAAATATTAATACAGGGGTTCCAATTGAAAAAAATTGTAGATGACTTCATTAATTGAAAGTATTATACATTATATTTGAAAAGACATTAGATTGCAAGCAAAATTCAACTTGTATTACATTAAAATTATTTATTTAGCTAATAATGAACCATGAATGTCTTATATGGTATGTTCATGTAATGAATTTATGTGTTATGCACAAGATATTAAAGATGAACAAAATAAAACACTGTAATTTATAAAAATGTTATTCACTTTATTATTCATCAGTCATCACTCCCACTTTCATCTAATGAACCAGTGTTGACAGTGAAACACATATTTTCCACCACATCATCTAATAGTCCATCATTCCTCCACATTTCCTCAGCTATATGTTACACATGGTCACAGTGTTTGTTCCATTCCGAAGAACCAACTGCATCAAAGGCTGCTCGAACTAATTGTTCTATTTGAGCAGCACTTTGAGAAACATTTTTCATTGCCTTTTTATGTTTTACGCTACTCCATATTAGCTCAATCGGATTGAGGTCGCAGTGATATGGCGGCAACCGTACAACAGTATGTCCATGTTTTTTCAACAACTCATCCACATAGTATGTTTTAGAATGGTTGAAACGTTTGACGAGATCCAGAAGTTCTGCTTTAAGCATATCATTTGTTGTTGAGATGCCATTTGCTTCAAGCCATTCTCTAATAATATGCTTCCGAGTTGATTGGGTTGGTGGCTTATTAATTTGAACACTGTGGTAAGGGGCATTGTCCATAATCACAATACCATTAGGAGGTAGGTTTGGTATTAGTTGTGTTTCTAACCAGTTCATAAAATTTGTATGGTTCATGTCATCGTGATAATCCCCTGATTTGCTTTTTGACTTGAAAATTAGTAGTCCATTCTTCACAAACCCATAACGTCCACCAGCGTGTACTATTATGTACCGTTGACAAGCTCTGTTGGATGTATACACTCCAGGTTCACCTTCCGATTGCCAGCATTTACTAACGCCATATGATGGATGGATATAAGTTTCATCCAAATAAGTTATCGGCTTCTTGTTGTGACCCAGAGTATCATTATCCCTCAACCTTCTTAAATAACGAGCCCGCCAAGCTACAATATCATTACGTTCCATCAACAATTTTCTTTTATTGTGGCATTTTTTATACTGAAATCCAATATTTTTTAAATGCTTTCTTAAGGTGTCTGGACCACTACTTTATTTTTCATTTTATTTACCAGAATATTTATTGTTGGAACTTGTTTATCAACCGTATAGCATTCATGTACGGTTCTTTTCAAAATACCCAAGTCACAATCATCCAATTCTATTTTGTTGGTACCACCACTTTTTGGTTTTTTGAAAGAGACCCCAGTAAAACACCTTCTTGCAACAGTGATTTCTCCTTTCTGATACGTTTTATGGAGGTAACTGATTTTCCTGTTGCTGTTGCAGCTAATTCTGTGGCTTTTTCCAAAGGGAATGACCACACACCAGCAGCTTTCTGTCTATCAAAAAATTCCACAACGTTTTTAATAATATTGCGAGCTTCACTGTGGACTGTTTTTCTTGATTTTGGGTACATTTTGTTGGGGAAAATTGAACTGAAAGAAAAACAAACATTAATAGGCCTGATGAATATTAAATGATGATTAAATGACTGGTTTTTGTGTGCTGTTCTAGGTTATGTTTATTAATTATAATTATAGTACTCACCTTACTATGTTAAGTTAATTATCAAATTAGTCTTAATAAAGACTGATTGTCCTGTAATTTATGAAGCAAATAATAACGTATAAAAATATAGAAGCAGATTATAAAATAACAGCCCTAAGAAAATGTCAGTATTTATGCCGCTTTGTTTTAATGTTTTCTTAACCCAACGGCTAATAGACTGAGATGTAGCTGATTTGTACGGTTTTTTAAATGTTAAAATTAATCTAGTATAACTTTGACGGAAGGTAGCAGTTCTCTCTAAATGTCCTTGCAGCACATACTCTAATATCTAAGGGATCTGTAAAACAGGTTGTAATTGATTTTTCCCGATGTTTTTATGCGATCATTTATAAAGATCGAAAACCTTGTTTCTCTCTTGTGAATATTTTCTAAATTGATTAAGGAAAGTGTATGCACAGGATGTGCAGTTATTAAGGCCAACAAGGTCACAAGCTTACAAGTCAATTCTTCTAAACTAAGTGCGTCATTAGGATACAAATTCTGTAGATAATCTAAAACTGTGGTAGGATCCCAAGTAAAATTATACCTTGGTTTGTTGGGCCTGAGACCCTGTACTCCTTTAAAAAATCTTTGAATTTCAAGATCTGCACCCAGTTCTGATGATGTTACTAAGGATAATGCTGATCGAGTACAGTTTAAGGTACCATAACTATCACCACTATCTAGTGACTGTGCTAGAAACCATCTTATGGACATATTAAACTTATTAATTTCATTTATGTCGCAAAACTAATAGATGATAACATTATTTGTAAGGACTCCTCTGGTAGACCTCTTGTCCTGAAGGCCTGCTTGATATATGGCCCACCACCAGGGAAAGGCTGCGCCACAAGGGGTGTGGTTCCTTGTTAATAATAAACCTCTTTTAGCACCAATCACAATAGGTTTTCTTTGAAGAACTTTGTTAAAAAGAGGAAACCATGTCTGAGTTGGCCAGTTAAGTACAACCAGTAATACCTCTGCATTATCGGAAATTATTTTTTTTTGCAGCACCTTTAAACTTGAGGCAAATGGGGGAAAAGCGTAACAAAAACAACCATTCCAAGGTCTTTATGCCATGAGATAAAATCTTTACATTTTTTATTATATATATATATATATATATAATCATATACCCTTAGCTGTCGGATTTGCATTTAATTCTCGTGTATAAATTTTTTCCATTCTTTCCTGTTTTTTGTCAATGTTCTCGCCTCTTCCCATGATTTACCTCTCTCTCTTAGTATATTTCCCACTATTGTATTCCATGTTTGTCTTGGTCTTCCTTTTTTTCTTTTTATTTGTATTTTTGCCTCATACGTCCTTTTAACTTGTCTATTGTTATTCATTCTCTGAATATGTCCCCACCAACTGAGTTGTCTTTGTTCTATAAATTTTAGTACGGGTTGGACTCCTAATTCATCTCTTATTTTTGTGTTTCTGATTTTGTCCTTTCTTGTTGCTCCAAATGTTCTTCTCAAATATTTCATTTCTGCTGCCTGTATTTTGCTTTTTTGTTTACTTGTAAGAGTCCAAGATTCGCATCCATAAGTTAAAACTGGTCGATATATTGTATTATACACTTTTACTTTTGTCTCTTTGGTGATTTCTTTTTTGTTTATAAATTTTTGGTTCATGGCATAGTATAGCTTAATTGTTTTCTCTATTCTTCCATTTATCTCTGCATCTTGTTTTCCTGTTTCGTCAAAAGTTATTCCTAAGTATTTGAATTCTTTTACTTGTTCTATTTGTACATTATCTATTTTAATTTCTGTGTTGATCTTCTGTTTTCCTATTACAAGTATTTTGGTTTTATTTTTGTTGATTTTCATGCCTTCTTCTTCCATAACATCTTTCCATATGTTCAGGTTTTCTTGTAATCGGTTTTCACTTCCTGCCATTAGCACCACATCATCTGCAAATACTCCTTCGGCTATCTCTACTCTTTCTAAATTTTTATACCCAACGAACATTTTCTTCACCTTCTGTTCGCTTTTTTTAATAATACTGTCCATATGTATATTAAATAGTGTTGGGCTCAGTCCCCCTCCTTGTCTTAATCCTATGTTGGTTCTAAATCCTGCTGATTTCATGTTGTTTTTTATGATAAAATTTATGTTTGTTTCATATATATCTTGAATAATTCCGATTATTTTTTTGTGTATTCCCTTTTCTTTCAGTCCCTTCCATACTTTTTCCCTAGGTACAGTATCAAAGGCTTCTTCGAGATGTATGAACGCTAGATATGTGTTTCTATTTTCTATATGTCTCTTCTCTTCTAATTGTTTTATTGTGAAGATGTGATCCTGCGTACTTCTTCCTGGTCTTAATCCACTTTGTGCTTCTGAAAGTTGATTTTCTAGAGTTGGTTTAATTCTGTTGTTTATAAGCTGTTCATATATCTTTATAATGGTATTTAGCAAGGCTATTCTTCTATAGTTTTGACATTGTTTCTGGTCTCCTTTCTTGTGTATAGGTGTGATTAAGGCTACTCCCCATTCTTCTGGGATTTTTCCATCACACCAAGCTTTATTGATAATTTCTAATAACACTTCCAGTCCTATATTTCCTAGATTCTTAATCATTTCCGTTCGATTTCTTCGTTTTGGTTTTCCTTTTCTTGTTCGTTATTTGGGTTTCTTTGAGTTTGTTGGTCTAACATCTCTTGAAAATACTCTCTCCATCTTTCTATAATGTCTGCTTCATTTGTTAGTATCTCTTGATTTTTATCTTTTATGTACTGTTCTTTTCCCTGCTTTTCTGTTCTTAGCGACTTTAGAACTTTATAAAATAGTTTTTGTTTGATTCCCCGTACTATCTTTTTCCATTTTGTTCCCAAAATCTATCCAGGCATTTTGTTTTGCTTTTATTACTAGAACTTGGACTTTCTCTCTTTGGTTTTTGTATCTTTCATATTGTTCTTGTGTGTTGTTTTTTAAATATTTTTTCCATTCTTCCTTCTTCTTTTTAACCTTTTCTTTAATTTCATTATTCCATCATGCTGTTTGTTTTTTCCTATTATCTGTTTTGCAAGTCCCGCATAGTTCAGTGGCAGTGTTAATGATTACGTTTTTAAATATGTTCCAGCCCTGTTCTGTGTTTGTTTTTTTATGTCAGTGGATTTTTCTTTTAGTTTTTCTTCTGTTTTTAGTTGATATTTTATTGCAACCGTTTTGTTCCTTAGTTTGTATGTTTTTATTGATATGTGGCTTTCTTTACTGTTATTTGTTCAGTTTGTGTACTGTCACCTTTAATTTTTGCTTCCAGTAAATAGTGGTCACTGTTAAGTTCCGCTCCTCTTTTAACTTTAACGTTAAGTATATTTTTTCTTTCTTCTTTTTGCGTTAAAACATAATCGATCATTGATTTTTCTCCTCTGCTATGTTGTACCCTCGTGTATCTTTGTGTTGGTATGAGGTGTTACATATTATCAAATTTTGTAATAGACAGAAGTCTAACAGTCTTTTTCCGTTGTTATTTCTTGTTTTTTCTCCATATTTTCCTAGTACATTCTTGTATTTGTTGTCCTGTTCACCTACTTTACTGTTAAAATCTCCTGCAATATATATATATATATATATATATATATATATATATATATATATATATAATTCCCTTTGATTCTTCTACCGTACTAGTTAAATCTTCCCAGAATTTTTCTTTTTCTTCTGCTTTACCATTCTCATCCGGTCCATATACTGTTATGATCGTTCTAACTTTTTGTTTTCCGTTTTATAGCTCTACAAGTAGTATTCTTTCAGATATTCTTTCTTTTTTGTTTCGCTTATTGTTAGTATCTGTAAATTTGTTTTTTCAAATTCATCTATTAATTCCACTTCCTTCCCTAGTCTCCATGTTGTTGATTCATTTCCAGCTTGTTTTCCTTTCATTTTTCCCTTTCTCCTGTCCGTTTTCATTGCATTTTTGTTTTGTTCTTTTCGTTCCTTATCTGTCTTGTTTAGTTTTTCTTTGGTATCTATCGTCGATGTTTTCCGGTGATCTTTCCCCTACAGTTCTTTTATCTCTGTCAGTAGTAGATTGTTGTTCCTCCTTGTGTTCTTCTTTATTTGGTTTATTTTTCTCAATTATTTCATTGTTTATTACTAATTTGTTATATTTTATTATCTCTTTGTGTCCTTTAAACCTTGCTTCCTTTAGTTGGGGTATTAGTTCTCTTCTTTCTTCTTGGATATTCTTTGGATAATCTTCATCAATCCATATTTCGGTACCTCTAAGATATTTGGCATTTTTCAAAATTTGAATTTTCGTACTTTCTTTCAATAATTTTATCATTATCGGTCTCGTTCTGTTTTCTGCAAATTTTCCTAGTCTTCGAATTTCGTCGACCTCTGATACCATATCAATATTTAATCCAATTTTCTGCATCACTACTTCTATTTTTCCTTTTGTTTCGGTTTCTTCTTCCTTCTCTACGTCAGTAACTCCTTTTACCGTGCGTTCTAATTTTTTTATTGTGTCTTCCTGGTTTTTTATTTTTTCTTTTAGATTATTGTTTTCTTGTTTTACTTCTTGCAATTCTAGCACGATGTTATCCAATTTCTGGGTCATTTCTTTCATATTTGTCTCGATTTGTATGAACATTTGTTCTATTCTAGCCATATCTCCCATTTTTACTTCTTATAGCGGAAAAAGTAGACCCCGGTCAACCCGTCGGAAGTCTAACTTTTATCGATCTGAAGTTTATTTCAAATAATATTTCTTTGCCTCACTGATAGTTTTGAAGGTCTGGCAACATCGCTTTTTATCGATTCAGGTTCTATTGTAGATAATGTTCCAAGTTAATTATTTATTTCAATATCTTTTCACATTCACTATATTGTTTTTTGGGTAAATACATAAAATACGTGTTTTTACGTCGGGTTTTTTTTGGTCAGCTGAGCCCAACACTTCAACTACACTTAACTTTTCTTGTGATTGATTTCCTCAGCGCCACGTTGCCACTCACCATTAGCACTATGCTTGTTACAAAATGCCCCCCACCCTCAAATTTCCCAGATAAAGTAATTGGATTGAAGGAAGAAAAATATTAGTTTTCCACCATAGTAAATCATCAAGGATAAATTGTGGAATTTGCATAAACTTGAAATATAACCCCTTGGATAATTTTAACGCTAAGTATTTGGCTCTTTCAAAATTTTACTATGCACTCGACCTTATTTATGTGCTCGGCATGCTGCATTTACCTTACCTATAAATCTAGAGAAATATTGAATCGTGCAATAAGACATATTTTCTATTTTGTTTACCCATTCAAGGATATGATAGCGTTTTTCCCGAGGAAGTTCTGTAATCATATCCCTGGTATTAAATACCAACCCAAAAAAGGTACAACATTTGTTTGGGGCAAGACAAGATTTTTTTATATTTATGATGACACCAAGTTTTTGCAAAATGAAAATGTCAACTGTCGCCTTAATATTTAATAAACAGTCTTCATATGTATGTCCTAGAAGAAGAAAATCATCGAGGTATACAACTGAAAAATGACTTCTTGATCTTAAATAATACAGGACAGGCTTTAAGAGATTCGTAAAAATTCTCGGAGAAGTGCACAAGCGTATTGATAAATATTATTTTCGAACTGAAACCTTAAATATTTCCTATAATTTTCATCAACTTTGATAAGAAAGTATGCATCCTTTAAATCTAGTGATGCCATATAACAATTTGGTTGGAGGGCTTTAATAACTATCTTTTTATCCTCCCATCTTAAAGTGTGATGATTTATTTAAAGATTTTAAGTTTAAAATCATTCTCTTTTCCCATTTTGTTTTGGTACTAAAAAAAACCTGGTGCTGGCCATTTGACCGGTGCATCTACTCCACGGCCTATCCATTTTCCCGTAAAGTTTTCATTTAGCAATTCCCTAGCTCGCAGTGTAAAATGTGGCGAGGCCCCATCGTGCATAAATCACATTGACAGTCTACGTTGATAAGGTATATCATCAAGATCTATATAATTATTCCTTAGAAAATTTACATATCAATTTAAATAGCCCGATAAACTGGTCCCCAATTATTCCAGTCCAAACGTTAATTTGTAACTTTAACGGCGTGCGGGTTTTTGTCGCACCAAATTTATTGTTTAAAAAAAATGACAACATAAGAAAGTGTCTTACTGCAATAAAAAGTTGAAAATCTTGAAAATGGAGTGTTGTATCGAGTTCAACAAATAGTACCTTTTATGTAGGAAATTCAATAAAGAATTGCAGACAAAAGTCTTGAGCTCTATATACAGGGTGTTTCAAATATATGGGACAATAAAATTATAAGAACCTCTCGTACCACGCCACTGGCTCATTAGAATTTGACAGAATTAATACTGTTGATGTGTTTTGAAGAGACAATAACTTACAAAAAAATTCAAATGTGTATTTCTTCTGCATCCTTCAACAGCCTGTATATCACAAACTAAGAAGGTTAGAGAAAAGTTTTATTAGGGTATTTTAATTATCATGCTTCTAATTTACGGTACACCCTGTATAAAATGGAAGTATGCTTCAAATTCGTGTTTAGATTGAACAATAAGACTTAATTAAGGTATTTAATAGTGTTTAAGAAGTTTGTAAATACTGAATGACCATTTTTTTTCAATGTTAAAAAAAAGAAGCGGAGGTACATTTTGAAGAACAATCATCGTATCTCCTTTTGTTAAAACACCTAAACTACATGCAATATTTAAATACGAGCAGTAAAATAAGAAATATTTTTACAAATTGGGCAATATAATATTTATTATCCAAGATTTAATATTATATTGCTTGAATAAAAATCATAGTAGCCATCATCTAACGTGTTTTTAACGTATTATACTGGTTAAATGTGAATGGTTATAAAAATAAAACAATTGTTTGATTGCGTATGATTATTATTACTAAATAGGTAGTTGGTAACAATCTAGGTAACTAGTAAACTAATATAATTAGCAACCAAACTGACCAGTTTAAAACTAAAAACGCAAGAGATACTATTTGTAATGCAAGTTGTATTGAAATTAGAACATACTACAAAAAATCTTCATTCACTATCATTATCAGATCCTGCAGGCAAGAATCGTTTTTTCTTGTTCTTACCGTTTGTCTCTTTATTTGTACAGGGTAGACTTTCAAAAAAACCTGAATACGTGTTGGGTACTACCCCCTCTTTTAGGAGTAACAGTAAAGTTTTATTTTTATTTTTTTCTCTATAGTTCGGCTTAACAGAAATGTCTTTCCAGTCGAAATAGTTTTCGATTTGTTTTCTATGTATCTGAAACTTGGCCACGTTAATTTCTAAGAAATTTTCATCACTCAAATTGTACTTATATTGTATAGTAAAGGGCTTATTTTTTTCGAAACGAAGCCATTTCACCTTTAACCACTTGCTATGTGACCAACTTTATTTCCATCTACTGGTGAAAAATCAGTGTTTTGCGTTATAATTTTTATAATTTTTGAGTCGAGATCTTCCAAATCAAATACATCAGAAAATGTTCGTGTGAACACTTTGTAAGACCTAGTTGCTCTTCTTGCCATTTCAATAAGTAGAGCCCATTCTTCAGCTTCAATAACATTTTTTCTAGACATTTGCTGAACAACTGCAAAGTTGTTTGGATATTCATCATCTAAAACAGAAAATAAATATCTAATCATTCTCCAGTCGCCCCCAAACTGTACCTGTAAAATATCACTTACCACATTCAACAATAACAATTTTATTATAATCGCTATTTGGGGCCAACTCCACTAACACCTTACTGACTATCGGTTCATCAAGAACTCTTTTTTCTGGTTCTTCTTCTTCATAATCTACAAATTATAATGAAAAATAAATTTTCACATCTTACTCGTAATACGTGAAATATTTAACATTGAACTTACCAACAGTAACGGCTGTATTTTCCTTATCACATATTGTGGTGGCTATAGTCTATTTCAGAAAGGTATAGAGTAATAAAATGGGGAATTCCGTCCAGTTCGGCTCAATTTCGGTGTCGGTCTTGAAATAGTATTGTTTGTAATATTAAAATTTCAAGGAATTGCGTAAGAGAATTAGGAAAAGTATGTTTTCTGGCCTGAAGTGTCAATATCGAAATATTGTGTAGGGATTACTTAGGTAGTAGATTATCCAGTTACGTTTTGCGTTTAACCGGTACCGTTTATCCTTCTATTAGTGCCTCTGCATAATTCCAACCCCGTTTCAGATTCGGCTCAACCATGCGCCGCAAGGTGCCTTACCCGAAATTTTTAGACCTTTATAAGTATATTTGTTAAGTTTAACGCATCAGTATTTGCTGTTAAGCCGTAAATAGTGTTCACAGTATTATAAGATTAGTAATAAAATGACTAAGAATATTATGATTTTTTATAATTTAATTTCTGTATAATGTATTTTTTGTGTAATGTTCAATAAAAAATAAGTGTACCTAATACTATGTACATAATGCCTAATTTTTATTCTGTTAAAATAAAGTTGTTTCCTTTTTACGAATATCCTACCGGCACGCCTTTGGCACACTATTTTCAGTGTTTGTGAATGGATAACAATAGGCCAATCCCATATATTGACCCCAACCGGGGTGGTACTGCCTGCACTTGATAAAAAGAAAGAATTTTACAATGAAATCAATGCCAAACTATGAAAGTGGCTTAAATATTCGTTGGGTCACTCTGTCTGTGCTCCCTTTGCATACCTAATGAGGTTTTATTACTCTATACCTTTCTGAAATAAACTATAACTGCAATAATCTTTTACCACGACTACACGAAATTCTTTTATTCGCTAATAACACAGAAATTTACAATAATTAGTAATAAAACACGGAAGAACGTCTGTATACTTTTTGACAATACACAAAACAATTAAACATAACCTCACAAATTCGAAAAAACTGAAGGTACAATGATTGTGAATTTTGGTAGGTAACTTATGAAGGGCACAAATATTATATGGTGCTTACAACAAATGTGCACTAATAATTGTAACTAAATACATAATTCTCAATTTTAAATTTGAATTTATAATATTTTGGTGTGAGTTGGAGCTTCTATATTTGAGCCCAATAAAGAAGACCAAAATGCAAAATATTAGAAACGTTAAATTTGGAGTTACAATAAGTGTGCTTTAGACCGACGAAATATTGATTTTTACAAGGCTTACACTTCCTAATTGCTCCTATTTTAACTAAGTTTTTTATTTCATTACGAATACCTTTAGCGTCCGACCTGGACCACCTTTTTTTTGAATTAAATTTTTGTTTAGGTTTTATATGAAACGGGATTTTATAACCCTTTAACTTTAACCAAGAAATTGTAAGAGGGTATGTAGTGATTTTATAATATTAAAAATGTAAAAGTAATACCCAACTAAACCGAAGTTGTAAATACTAATACATTAATTAACTAAAAAGAATAATAAAAATGTTACTACGCTACTGCAAATTTGTCAAAGTGCGTTGTCTGAAAAACTCCCACCGACTAAGCTCCGTCAGCGTAACAAAAAGTTTGCTGACTCGCATACAATACTCAACACTCTAGCTGTTCTGGTCGACCTTTCCTTTTTGTAGTTTGCTTTGTGTTGCCTCGCAATGGAAAATAATTATTTTTTTACAAAGCTATTATCATGTGGATGCTGCAACCAATTTTTCCATTTTGATGTTGGCAGCGGTTCCTAAAGCCTGGAAAGTCTTTGCAATAACGGCATTTGCAGGCAACAGCACGTATCATTTTTAAAAAGTAGTCCTCGAAACACATCTCCTCGTGATATTTTTTTTTTTGTCGATTTTGAGAAGAATTGCAGCAAACCATCATCGACCAAACCATGCTCATTTCCAATATGTTGATAAGTAACCTACGCCCTTTTCCGATCGGTGCAGGAAATCCAGTGGAATATCCTTCCATAACTTGCTTGGCGGAAAGTTTCGTTCAAATAATAAATTGCCCTTCCTTCAGATCGACACTTCCCTTAAATAATTTCTTCTCCCAACACTCAATTTCCTCCTTATCTATAAGGAACCACTTTCTCTTAGTAAATCCGTGTTTACACTATAATAGTCATTGAATTTCCGTTTTACATTTGGCAGTGGCGGCTGCTCCATTAGAACATTGGGTCAATGACCCCCCATTAAAAATTAATTGAATAAGCATTTCTCTTGAATAAAATTCACCTAAAACGTTTCAAGACCCCCTTGTAAACGTTATTCCGCATCAAGTACTCGGCGAAAACCAAAATTGGAAAGCTGGCTGGAGTCCACCGTTGACCTCAAGGTGTTATATGGGAACGGAATTTGACGAGCGCAGGCGATCTTCGCGGCGTGAGAAAAACACGTCCGAAGTTTACATGTGATGGGTCAAAAGCCCGGTTTAATATCGACGATGAATCGACTACGTCGACTGATTATTGCACGCTTAGAAAAGAGATGAGTAGAGGGGTTGGCAGGTTGATTTAAAGGAGAGCATTTGAAGCGAAATGATGAGAATAATGAGCTGTGTTTTGAAGTAATAAATTGTTGCAAATACAAAAGATCGAAGGCTTCACTCAAATTTTAAAAATATTTAGACTAATTATCATTTAATTCAAGTTTGATCTTATTTAATATGTATAGAAATGAATAAAATAGGGTTGTTTTTTAAGAGAGCATTATTTTTATATAAAACAAGCGTGGTCCAAAAAAATTTTTTGCCTCTGGGGCTTTGGAAAGGAACTCCACAAATTTTAATTTTTTATCGATTTTAACGACTTCTAGGCAGAAAGTGGAAGTGGTTTTTCGAAAAATCTGAATATCTTGTAGCAAATGAAGCACGTTATTATAATAACTCTACAACATTCACCATGTATTAAAAGTAAATTTAGATAATCTTCATTGTTTAATTCCAAATCGTTTTTAAACAATTTCCTTTGATACTTAATTGGAAGATTAAATTAATTTATCAAATATTATACCTATTCGCATATTAAATAAAGAAGTACTTAATCGGTATTTTTAATTTATTTATCGAGAAAAGCCTTTTTGCTCAAATAAGGTAAGTGTGGTATTGCGTGCTACCAATAACTTTTTACCTATATCGAAAAACGTCAGTAGAGCTGGAAAACTACCCAACGGTCTTTTAACAAACTGTCGGCCTAGAGTTGTCAATATGCTGGTCGACTTTCAACCAATAATCATTTTGCTGGTAAATAAATGATGAGCTGGAGACATTAAAAATGAAAGGGCTCGACCGGGAAAAAAGGCGTTCCTGGTTACCGGCGTTGTGATAGTTCCGTTGCTATGATACTGTTATTTCCGCACGCGATGCCATCGTCAACCTGGCGAACTACCGACAAAACAATTACAATACATTTAACGAAACTGCTAAACAATTAGAGATTCAATGAACGTATTTGTTGATTGTTATTTTATTTTCGTAGGATGACGTGGCTATAATAACCAAATATCTAACATATATCCAAAAATTGTATTAAGAAAATTAGTAGATGTCTTTAAGGTCCATATTTTGAAATTATCTCGAACTACACAAAGTGTTGAAAAATTCCGTTACAAACCAAACATGATTTTTTAAATGGGAACCCCTATATAGTATAGTCAATTCAGATTGCTCCAATTTTTTTGAAGCTTTTTATATAGGGTTTTGTTACGTTATACAAAGTCCTTTAAAAGATATGGATATGGATCATCGCTCTGTAGCTTACTCTGCAAAACCTTATATTAAAAGTTTGCGAGCAATCCAAATTCGGTATAATATACATGGGTTCTTATTTAAAAAATCATATGTTTGGTTTGTAACGGAGTTATGCAACACTCTGTATAGTTCGAGATAATTTCAAAATATGGACCTTAAAGACATCTACTATTTTCCTTTTTAATATTTTTGATATCTCTCAAAATAACCCATAAATAACATTAAATTATATAATCGATATAATATTACAATATCAATCTTTGCGATTCGACTTATCAAACCTTTTTTGAAGGAAATCAAATTTCCTACAAGTTTATTATTCAAAAATTTTCTATCAATCCAGTCACTTTTGAAATAACATGTTACGGGTTCAAAGAATAAGGTATATCAAAAACAACTAATATTTATAAAAGCATTTAATAATTAAAATTTCAGTAAAAAATTCGAAAAATAAAATAACAATAATATTAAAATAACTAAAATCAGCCCATTAGTCTATAGAGACAAGACCAAAGTGAAGAAGTGTGTCAGCTTGGTATCGATTAAGGCTTCACACGAGAGCGAGATTTTTCTCGTGTCGTCTCGAAAAAGCGAGATGAGACATTTTTGAAAATATGGGCGATACCGAGACCACATTCAGCGCAACCCGAGAGTCTCGTTAAATTTTTTATGGAGTTTTTATTAGAAAAATTAGAAAAGGTCCACGTAGAGAACAATACATTTTACAATATATAAAATCTGGTGACCATCTGTGAAATATTTTATTGGAAATTTAAAAAAAAATGCAGTTAAAACTCTAATTTTTTTTTTGGAATAAAATGATGAAACAGGTCGGTTTTACTAAAATTAAATCGACACGTCCTGTATCGCCTCAAATACAATAGGATCTTATAAATCAGCACAATGGTTAAGGATTCAGTAATATGATAATCTTTTAGAAGCTCTTGGGATAAATTTAAAAAAAATATTCAGGTAATCTTCTTAACAACCAAATAGATATCAACCATTCCCCCTTATTAAACTTAATTATCTAGAAGATAGGTCAGTAGGTATTGTTGTGAATGAATTTCTAGGTAAACTTGTTAATTAATTTTGTTAATTCCGTATTTAGGCACTTTTCGTACTTTATTTCCGTGTAAACATTCTTCTTCTGTATAAATTTAAAATTTTTCATTATACCTATTATACTTAAAAGCGAGACGAGACCGAGATTTGAACGAGACTCAATTTTTTCGGAATTGACGAAAATTTTGATACTCTCGCCTATTCTCGTCTCGTGTGAAGCCCTAGTATCAATCCAAATAAATTGTGGTGACCTTGACCTTCTCTTAATTTGATTAATAACTAATATGAAAAAGGCCACTTTCCTCAAGGAGGACAACTGTCAGAGAAATCTTGTTTTTTTTTATTTTTTTAATGGGTCCATGAAAGTTTTGAAAAAACAATCGAAAATCTTCGGATTTCGGGGCTATCCATATCCCATTTTTAATGAGGATCCTTCAATTTTTATGTCTCTGTGACATTTCATGAGGATAAGTGAGGGTTCTTAAATAAAACCAAAGGTTTGTACCTATATTTTAAAAGTTACATTAAATCTAATGCGATCACTAACATTATTTTAGGCCTTCTTCTTTTTGTTCAGTGTGCATATCACTTTTATGAGATCTTGCATGATACCAAGCTTCACCTAGCTTCCCCTATTGCAGAGCTCTGGATGCTGTTGGATACCACCATCGAAGTATACAAGCAAGATCTTTCCAATAATATAATCAGAAATTCCACATTTTGGAACTCTTTCTCACTCCCTGGATCCTAGAAAAATGCAATACAATAAATCGTCGAAACACTTAACTCAACTTTATCCAATATTCTTTATTCAACATTAAACTTAGTGTAACTTACCTATAAACTATCTTCAGAATAAAGTGGAGCGAATAGTACGTACTATCCTAGATTTCCTATTGCATAGGAGCACAAGAAAGGGTCGATAGCCATAAAGCGACAATAAACCATTGGCGTTACATTTTTCGGTAAAGACCTGAATATGTATTTTCATTTGTCGGGTTTATTTAATAGTGCAAAAGTTAGGCAAGTATCATATTATTAGTAAGTAGTTATTAAATATACACTGTGTTCATTTGAAAAGGACCCACCCTTAATATTTCAAAAATGGGACATATAAGAGAGAAATGCCGTAACACGTCAACTTTTAACTTAAGGGGGACACTTTTTGGCGCTAATGTCATAATCGTCAGATTCACCCCCTCCCTTCTGGAGATACCCTTTGAATTTTTTCAAATGGCATTAGGTATCAAGTCATACCTCATTTAAAAGGTCTGGTGAATCTCTACCCAATCATTTTGTTTTGCCTTTGATACCAGCCTTCCGTTGTTATTTAATCGTTGTTTGAAAATGGCTCTCTTTCAACTTTTATTGCCTGAATGTTAACGGTGGTCACTTTGCCTACATGATTAAATAACAGTTATTTCTTGTTAACAGTTGTCTTTTCACTATTTGTAAATTTTTTATTCCTTAAAGAGTCTTTCTATCAAGGGGGATAGGAAAAGTTGAAAGAGAGCAAATTTTAAACAACGATTAAATAACAATGGAAGGCTGGAATCAAAGGCAAAACAAAATGATTGAATAGAGATTTACCAGACCTTTTAAATGAGGTATGGCTTGATACCTAACGCCGTTTGAAAAAATTTAAGGGGTATCTCCAGTAGGAAGGGGGCGAATCTAACGTTTATGACATTAGCGCTAAAAAGTGTCCCCCTCAAGTTAAAAGTTGACGTATTTCGGCATTTCCTTCTAATATGTCCCATTTCTGAAATATTAAGGGTGGGTCCTTTTCAAATGAACACAGTGTATAATTTTTACCTTATTAAAATTATTTAAGATAATATAAAAAACTGTAAGATCCATCCCTACTCGGCAAAATCCTTAAACCGACTGCACGACACTGGCCTCCGGCTTATCATATTAATGAATCCTTAACCTTTGTGCCGAATTTTACAACTCTATTGAATTTGAGGCGATACAGGACGTGTCGATTTAATTTCGGTAAAACCGACCTGTTTCACCATTTTATTCCACATAGAAAAAAAGAAAGACACCCTATATTTATAGTACTTTTAAATAAATAATGACGCTCTTTGCTCCTACGGAATAAGGAATATAGTATAGTCGTTTCAAGGGTCTTTGTTACCCCCTTAATGTCTTGTACACAATAAATAAACTGGACACCGGGTACAGGTTGCAGACTTCAAAAATTTACAAATTTTCAGCAAAATCGCGATTATATCAATTACATACTGCATACTTTCAATAAGGTTGTAACCGTACCCGTCGGTTGTTGGTGACTTGGGCGTGGCCACTCGTGTCAGATGCCGGCATGAGACTCTTCTCAAGGGTAGTTCCACTCCATGTTAGTGCTGCACTAGGTATGTCGGAGGTTGTCAGACTATAAGAAGGTTTAGGGCGCCACTACCTTTTAGACGTCGACGAAAGAACAAAAATGAATTTAAACAAAAAGAAAACTAAGGTGAAAAAGGTAGAAACACCTTGTAGAAATTAAAATATTAATTTAAAAAAATTAGAAACTTACTTTAACCCGGACACGATCCCCTACAGCTCTTATAGCCGGGTGAATAAGAAATTAAAAAAAGAAGTTAAAACATTAATTTTATTCTTGCCAGGAGTTGGACAAAATAATCGGTATGTAGCCTGTACTTTTTCTGGTACTTATCTTGAGTAAATATCTTCTCCGGGAAAAGTGTGTAGAGAAGTGGACCTGGAGATATCTTGAAGGTGTCTTTGAGGGTGTCTTGATAATCTAGCAGTTAATGGTACCCTAGCAGCTAATGGTATTCTAGTTCTCTACAGTATCTTAGCAGCTAATGGTATTCTAGTTCTGTACAGTGTCTTAGTTATCAGCCGTATACTAGCTGCTAACCGTTTACTAGCTCTCAGCCGTATACTAGCTGCTAACCGTATACTTGCTCTCAGCCGTATACTAGCTGCTGTGCTTACTACAGCAATTTAGATAGGAAAGATATAAAAGCGATAAAAAATGGAGGTCTTTCGTCGAAGAAAGTCCATAGCGAAAAAAGGTTTCGTTAGTGGCGTTGTACAAACGGAAGCGACCCTTGGCAGATGTCAACTGTCTTATGGTCAGGGTTGAAGATTGGGGTGGCTAATGAGACGACGAGCGGGAATTAGAGAAAGATTGGCGATATAAATTTTAAAGTCGAAACAGGTCAATAGACATGTTACAAGGTCGTTGTAGTAGCCTTGATCGATTTGTCTTCAAAGTTGGGGTAAAATTTGACGGGGTGGTTCATGGGAATTGAAGGCACTTTGTAGCTGGTCCCAAGCATACTCGATGCGATTGAGGTTGGGTGATCGAGGAGGCAGTGCCAAATGCGGGATACAAATCCACAGCGTCTTTGATTACTCTTGCACTATGCGGTCGAGCATTATCGTCTAAAAAGGGGAAAGTTGGTCCAATAGGTTGGTCAGGATACAAACGTATAACATTGTTAATAACTTCCCAAACAGCACCAAGATATCGTAAAGATGTCGTATTTCGACATACAGGACGTCTTAGGAATGTCTGTTTTCGCCAGAAAGGCATCTTAAAGACATCGGATGTTACAAAAGGTAACCTCTTTAAGACATCTTTGGAAAGACGTCTTACCGATGTCGCTGACTGACCATTTTAAGACATTTGCCCCCTCCCCCGCCCTTCAGTGTAATGTATTTATTGGTTGTTAAAATTAAAGCCATATCTAAAGAACTCGACATATATTCTTTGTGAAAAAATATGAAAAAAAACATTAAAAGTTTTAAAAATACAGGGTGACGCGAAAAGATACCGATGTCCCTTATCACCCCTTAAAGTATGTCGGTATCTTTTCGGGAAACCCGATAGAAATTTAGAATTTTTTCTGGATGCGTTTTCCTGCTGCTACTCTTCTATCTGATGCCCTTCTTAACCAAGTCTGCACCGCACATTCAGATACTTTTTGTGCTTCAGATAGTCCTGAAGTTTCTGCAGATCCTAAAATACCAATCTGTTAGCAAAGATTTTCCATAGCTTAAACATTATATATACTTACTAAGTAGGAGTTTGGCAAGATTAGTCTCTCTAAATTTTCTTTTTCCCTTCATGCCGAGCCAGCTATACTTTATCGCTTGCTCGTTTGATAAAATTAGGTGCATAATCCTTTTAATCATATCATGTGTGTTGCTTCCTCCTACGTTTGAAAGTTCTCGAGACTAAAAATTAGAAAAATCACGAGCATATTTTTACATAATTTTAAAATATTCTATTTACCGCATTATTGAATTCTTCTTCTTTTTGGAGGAAGCTTTCGAACTCTTTAAATTCCTCATCAGTTCTTATAGGGAAATTTAGTTCCATGTTTTGGAAGAGACTGGTTTTTTTTTCTGAATTTCTTCTGTCCCTTTTAATATTATTTTTTAAATGTTCTGGACTTCTTTGAGGGTTTCAGTAATAAGCCCCCTCAGAATATGTCCTTGCTCTTTCATTACCTTCAAATTAGTTTTTGACAATTTTTGACCATCTTTGATAGTTTTTGAGAATTTTTCAAAATTTTTGACAATTTTTCAAAAAATTTAACAATTTTTCAAAATTTTTGGCCATTTTTACAAAATTATTGACCATTTTTGATAGTTTTTGACAATTATCGACCATTTTCCAAAATTTTAACAATTTTTGACCAATTTTGACAGTAATTGTCCATTTTTGATAGTTTTTGACAATTTTTGACCATTTTTTTATTTTGTTTTTTAATTTTTGAAAATTTTTAACCATTTTCCAAAAAAATTTTTATAGTTTTTGACAGATATCGTCCATTTTTGACAATTATTGACCGTTTTTCAAAATTTTAACAATTATTGACAATTTTGGATAATTAATGACCATTTCTGACAAAAATTGTCCATTTTTAACAGTTTTTGACAATTATTGACCATTTTTGTCCATATTTCAAAATTTTTGATAATTTTCATATAATTATATTTGATTTTTAATCTAATAAATTGTTAATGAATGAATCTCTTAGGTTTATTATCGGAGTATGGAAAGCATGTACTTTTTAAAATAATATTTAAAAAATCGATGTTTTCGCAGAAATCGATTAATTTTGAATAAAAAAAAATTGATTTTTACTTAATCGTTTTTTTTCCATTAATCTCACATCCCTACTAGAGACTAAATTGAAAAAATGGTTATAATTTAGATCTATGCTTACCTCAAGTAGCCTTTGTCCAATATGTGACTATAACACTGTATATTATGTGCTCACAAGCCGTACGACTTTACACTAATACAATTAATTATATTTATTCTTATAGTAATTACATTAAAAACCCTGTGTATATTATCTCTGTTAAAAACGACGCCACATAAAAAGAAAATGTTTCTTTTGAAATGACAAGTCAATCCTGTCAATCCAATCTTTTCGGAAACCGATCACAGATCACCTACCGATTATCCACCGACTATGTTTCTCTTTTTATTTAACAAAGTTAAAAAGAGATAAAAGATACGTGCTGACATTAAAAGCTGATACCATAACCATACCATATACAGAAATGAAAAACGTGTTGCATAACTTTAGTTTTCTATATTTATTTATAAAAATGAGTGTTGTAAAAAGCAACAAAATATATAAAGTTTTTAATAATACCTAAAAAGAAACGAAAAATATTAAATTAATAGTATTTACTTCACAAGAATCAAGAAAATTACCAGACGACTTAATGGCAAAGTCCATTAAAGACCGAGAAGCGAAGCTTCGAGGTCTTTAATGGATCCGAGACGTTAATACACTTTTCTACCGTGGCTCATATAGTATTTTTTTCACTACTCCACTATTGGCATTTTATTTTTTTAAATATTAGTTTGTCGACTCCCGTTTGACAAGACATGACAGTTATGCACAAGTTGACCTCGCATTCTATTAAATGGATTGAGATTTAGTTATAATCATGTAGGCTCTGTATTTTTCTACCTTGGTTAATAATGAACAACTTTACTACCTCAACAAAAGTCAATAAATTTAGGTTTAGAGGCTAGTAGTGAAAAAAGTTCTTAACATTTCAGCTTTTATTGTTATTGGTTTGAGAAAAGCAAATCATTAAAATCACCAAGGATTTTAGACATCTTAATTTCTCATTATCTATTTTTTTATAATTTTTTGTTTGAAACATCCTGCCATGGCATTTTAAAGACATTCCGAAGACGTCACGAAATGGACATCTTATAGACATCTTGAAAAGACATCTTTAAGACGACGTGTGCTGTCTGGGTTGTATGTAAATCTGCGCAGTCATATTCCCATCAAGCACTATGTACGCTCATTAAAACAGATGCCTCGCCAAACAGCAACTGCACCACCTTTGAACAGATGAACTTCCTGTACTGATGTACGATTTCTGGTCATTAGAGGAAGAACATGCTGACTATCAGAAAACCGTCCATACCTCGACTCAGCATTCCTATTCACAAGTTCATTTGCCCATGTCAATCGTGCATGCATATTAATTTGTGTCAATTGAACTCTTCTCAAAAGTCGTCGTGAACGTAAGTTAATCTCGTGTATTCTTGACGTACTGTTTTAATTAACAAGTCGGAATACCCTCTACAGAAATGATTTAAGTCGCGGTGTTGTGAATTGAATCAAAGATTACAAAATATATATAAGATAGTTCACTTGAAGGCGGTCTGATTCTTCTTAGTGTTTTAAGCGGTCGCCGCACTCATAAATCATATTTACGGCTCCCCTTTGTTGTAAATAACGACACCGCTAGGTACCGGGGAATTGGAAGAGTATATTTTATTCCAAGCTATACAGGGGTAACTTGAGAAATATATATTCAAATAGGATAATTTATTAAAGGTTTTTTTTATATAATGTTTTTAAATGTTAATTATTTCGAAAAAAGTTCAGGATATGAATTTGAAAAGGAAAGTTTAGGTATAAGTAAAAAATACATTAAAATTTTTAAAATGAATCAATTGACAGATTTTATTCAACATTTTAGTAATTTTGTGATGCTTATTGATGATCTAGCGGTTATTTATACAGAATATCACAAATTAAATTATACATACTTATTGGCCACCAGAATAATAGTACCACTAAAACAATTTTGATCTTTAAATTAGACACTCCGTATTTTTTAGATTCACAAGGTTAAAACAGTAAAAACATATTATGCAGCTGCAGGATATATTTATTAATAAATTAGATATGTGAATTTTCAAATTTCTATGAATACCCAGTACCTATAAGTACTACATAACTAACTAATTTTTTATTATCAAATATCTTTGTTACAATAGTTTTGAAAAAGTTGAATTCCGTATTTGATAATAACTAATTTAATACCCACCTCTCAACGTCTTTGGGACAACGATAAAAGGATATTTCTGGTTTTCCCACCTTGCTGGAACAACCGATCACAGCACAACACACAGGCATTTTAAAACCACAATTATAATATTATTAAGGTTACTTTTGGAAGACAGGAGTTAAAATAACGCGAACAAGAAATTTTACTTCCGGAACGTTTCCCGAAAAACTAAATGAAATACTTCTACAAAGTTTCTAGAGATTGTAGGCACATTTCTGGCCCTTAATTGCTTCTCTATATTTTTATCATTGTTTACATTATAAGTACTTAAAATCAAGACTGCATTCAGAATTCGTGGGAAAGTGATAAACTACTATTTATTATGTATACAACTAAGACTATTAACAAATATCACAAAATATTCATTTTATAAGTTTTGCTATTGAAGAGGAAAATATGAATATTATTTTTTCCCTATTGCAATAATTAATTAATAAATTTAAAATATCTATTGAACATAAACATAAAACACGAACAACGAATTCTAAAATACCAGCGCTCGATAGGCGACGACCCGTATAATATGCAAAATTAAATGCAAGTAAGGATTTAGCGACATACTGTAGCATGGCGCCAACCGCTAAGTCACCAGACAGTAACCAGCGGTATGAATCCTTTGATCGATAGAATTCGTACGAGTGAACAATCTTATATATATTTTGTAATCTTTGATTGAATGATAAACTGCTTTTTGACCGTTTCATTGATTAATTTAATTACATTACACTTATCATAATTCAAATAAACTGTTTTATTTTCGATGAAAATTACCATTTTCTCTTGCTGTCAACGTTCCAGAATTCACCGAAAGCTTTTTTGAAATTATTGTTTCGCAATTCAACTAACAAAGTGCTTGTCAATATAGATAATATCAAGCTTGTTTACTTTTTTAATGTGCCCCACTTACTTAAATCTACTAGGAATAATTTTTTTTCTTACTGGTTTGAGTTACCAGAAAGATCTACCAATAAAATGTACAATTATGATTAAAAAAAAATAATTTAGACTCTGTCCAAAACTAACTGACAAGCATATGTTTCCAAATAATTTTCAGAAAATGAAAGTAAAATATGCTTCTCAGATTTTAGTCATTCTGTTGCATTAATGTTATAAACGAAATTAACTGTTTCTTTCCACTATTTAATGAAAAAATTATGAAAGGATATTGATAATTATTTCGATATTGACATATCATCGTCAGAATGACAGAAGTTACATTTTATGTGATACCTACTTGATGTTTAATATTTTGGCTAGACCAAATATTAAGTGACCTTTCTTGTGATTGACCTAATATATATGAATAGAAAAAAGAAGAAGATATGATTTTACAAATATTAAAGCTTAGGTATTATTAGCCCTATGGGGATATCCTGGATATCTTTTTCCCATTTAAGATCAGTATAACTGTGCAATGATATAGGAAACCAAGGAAAACTATATCTGCTGATATTTACAATTGTTACTTAAGAAGACAATTTAATAGTGGAGAGCACCCTAGATTTATCTGTTCATTGACAACTGCATATTGTGGGTCTCTTAAGTGTCTTCCTATTTCTAGTTCTTCAAGGAAATCTAGTTCTTGTTTCTTATCACAAATATGCAGTACTTCTAGTTCTGTGTTAGGTGTTAATGAATGTTTTGTATCAAGAAGATGTTTTGCGTAATGTGATTTATCTGGCTGTTTTAATCTGTATGCTCGTGAGTGTTCATTGTATCTAATTTCAAAATTTCGAATTGTTTGACCAATATAGACAGCATTACATTCTGGACATTTAAGTTTATATATTCCAGACTTTTTTAATGGGGGTATTTTTGTTTTTACATTTAACAATTTTTTACTCACATTGTTTTGTGTTTCAAAAGAAATTGCTGTATTTGTTGAACAAGATATTATCTTTGAAATATTATTAGAAATATTACCAGCATATGTGATGGTTTTGTAATTTTGTATTTCCCTAGTTTTTTCAGGAAATAATATTTGTAATGCCACTTTTTTATTAATTAATTTATTTATTATATGTTGGATGTGGCTATTTGTTTAATTATATTAATTTCTCTATCAAAATTATATTTGTTCATAGGAACTAAAAATGCTCTATGTATCATTGAATTATATGCTGCTAATTTATGTGACATGGGATGATTAGAATTATATGGTATAGTCACATCAGTATGTGTTGGTTTTCTGTAAATTGAAAAATTAAGTATATTATTGAATCTTTGAATTTTAATATCAAGAAAATTGATGTGAGTTATTTTCTTCAACTTCTAATGTAAATTTAATTCTTGGATGTAAATTATTAATATGATTGAACAATATATCTAATTGTCGTTCACTACCTACAAAACAAGCTAATATGTCATCTACATACCTATACCAAAATAATATATTTTTTGAAATGTTACATTCAAAGATTTTTCTTTCTAAACTGTCCATAAAAATGTTTGCTAAAATTGGTGATATAGGGCTTCCCATTGGTAAACCTTCATTTTGAATATATACCTTATTATCAAAAGTAAAATAATTCTGATTAATACATTCATCAAACAAATTAAGTATATCTAATATTATTCCTGGACTGATATTTTTATCCTCTAGTAATTTTTTAACAAGTGTTATGCACTCTTTTGGAGGAATTTTTGAGAACATGTTGGTAACATCAAATGAAATTAGTTTAGAGTTATCTTGTAATTTGTATGTTTTTAATTTTTTGATTAGTTCTATTGAATTTTCAATTGAGTATTTAGATATTCCTCCATAGCTATTAAGTATATTGTTTAGTTTTTTAGCTAACTTATTATTAGGAGTATTAACGTAAGAAACTACAGGTCTAATTGGTTTCGATACTTTATGTAATTTAACAGTTCCATATAATTGTGGAAACAGAGGATTTTTATTAATCATGTATTTTTTCTCATAATCATTGAAAACATAATTTGAACTATTGACAATCTCTCTAACATTATTAGAAAACTTTTTTGTTGGGTCAGCCCTTAGAATGTTTACATCACAAGATTCTATAAAATTATTAACTTTAGATTTATATTCTTCGAATTTTAAAAAAGTAACATGAGTAGATTCCACAAAGTAAGGGTCCAAACAGTAAATTCATTCTGTTGCAATTGCACTTGATACATACGTTGCTTTTAAGTTGCTTTGCCTGTAGATGCCAAGGTAACTGCTATATTCATTAAAATCTTAAATGGTGTTTTTGATTTATTAAATTCGTGTCATTTGAATAATTTTAATGCATTCATGGGTACCCAGCTATTGGAAGAATTTGAAAGTTACTGAAAAATTTCCGTGTGATTAACACCGAACGAAAAAAATTAACTAATAAAATAAAATTTATATTTGGTTGGCAACTTGAAATAAAATGAAATATACAGAATGGTGCAAATGAAAGGAATAAATTTGTTATACCGTAAACCGGCGACTTTAAGGAAAAATCCTGAAATCCGTCGATTTTTATTTTTAAATAGGCCTTTTATTTTTGACGTCATCTATGTGAGCGTGATGACGTCATCGCTAAAATTTTTTAATGGAATTCTGGGTGTTGTAATACATTATTTGAAAGGTATTTTAAATACATATTCAGCCATATCATTATGTCTGAGTAATTGATGTTTGTATTTGTTTTAAAAATTAATAACGAAACCTAAATTAAGTGCTCAAATTGTTTATCTTCAGCTAAAATACTGGGAAAGTCGTTCCGCGAACTCTTCTCTACAACTTCCGGAGTTATTTGTCCATCCTCAATACTTATCTTTTCTTTGAGTTCATTGATATTTTGTGATCTATTTTGGTACACTTTACTTTTCAAGTCAAAGGAGTCAAATCAGGTGACCTAGGCAGCCATTCTATTATTCCTCTTCGACCTATCCACCGATTCGGAAAAACATTGTTCAAGTATTTCTGCGTACCTGTTTTATCTCCACAACCAATCATTATTAGAATTTTAATTCTTTGCGTTTCAGTCAGCTTCATGTTGATAGATATAAAGATTTTTTGAATACGTCTACTATGTATGTATGTAAATTGGGGTGATATTCACTGAGACCTAAAACCCCCTTACTTCTACTTAGTTCCTAAGGAAAGTCTCGGAGACTAGTAGCTCCTTTAGTCCTTTTTCCCGGTTGAATTTTAGGATATCTGCAGGCTTTAACTTAAATAAATGTCCCTCTTCTATCCAGTAATCTCCAAGGTGTTGTGCCACAGGATTCTCAAGTATGTGGATGGAGGTTTCTTCTTCCATACCACAGAATCTACATTCTTCTTCCTCCACTATTTTGAGCCTTTTCAGGTGCCCATTCAGGCGACAATGTCCCGTAAGGATGCCTGTTAAAACTCTTAGTGCAGTTTTACTTTGACTAATGCATTCGTTTGACCTCAACAGGTTGTAGTCACCCAGAAGAATCTTCGATTATCTAAGTCCTATTAGATCTTTCTAATGGTCAGATCTTCTCTTTTTTTGTCTTTGCCTATTTCTTCCAATATTACATTGGAGTTGATACCCCAAAAGGGTGTTTCAGTCCCCCTCTTTGCTAATTCATCTGCTATTTCATTTCCTTCTATTCCAGTGTGTCTTGCAATCTACAGTACACACATACAGATTTTGCCTAGGCATTCCCTCACCATTTTTGAACTGATAACACAAGAGCTCAGTGCTTTAATGTCTGCTTGACTATCCGACATTATGATGATCCTTTGCCTGGGCATACTTTCTTATTGATTAAATAATTTTTGTTATATCGAGTGTCCCAAATTGAAGCAAAACCAGAAGATTGAAGCAAAGTGTGATACATTTTTGAATTCTGCTTTTCAAACCCTTTCCAACGAAGTATCACACGACCCCCTTTGCTATTTAAAAATCTGAGAGGGTAGGGGGTAAAAGGGGTGACAATTTTTTGTATGTTCGATTAAAATAAAAATTGACGGGTTCGAAGATTTTTCATCTTTGTTTTAAAATAACAGAGTTTCCTAGCGGGGGTAAGACTTAATATCCGCACCGTATATTATTCGATATCTATTGGTAACACACTTTACTAAATACGACAATTTTACAGGAAACTGTAATAATACTTCATTAAATTTCAATTTCGGAATATGAATAAAATATAGTAGGATAAACTTTTTGTTAAGCAAACATAAATCCGCAGTAATGTTGAACACGTTTTCTCATTTACTGTCACGGAAATGATACATTTTTGAATATTAAATATAGCACTTATCGATTATCAATTACATTGTAATACAAATGGTTTTTATATTCTCACATTAATGGCGGTTGGTTGTAATTAGTATTAGAAATAGCAGTCTAAATGACAGTTTAAAATATGATATAATTAGATATTATTAAACAAATTATCGTGTAAATGAATTATTTATTCCGTAGTAAATAATTCAGCTTTTAAACATTATTTAATATAATAACAAAATTTTACCTTGCATTTTTTTTATCTCTTAAATACATGAAAGGTTCAGTCTCGAGGCTATTGAAAAAGAAGCCGATTAGACACCTCATCAGATATAATCTATTCAAAATATTTAATTTATTAATGTTTGTATCAACATTTTATATCTACTAGTTACATGATCAATATTTTTTGACATAATTTTCTATACAGTGTTGTTGAAAATTCTCGCACCAAGGGATTATCTTTGAAACGGATAAGGGGGAAGTTATGCAATTCTAGGACGATGAATGAGACGTTATTCCGCATATTTTAGAGCAAATGTCGAATGCTTTTAACGTCAGCAATTAGCGTACGACAGCCTTCTTGAATGTCAACGTAGGTCGAGTAACGTATCACAAAGAAGCTTATTTTTTTCTTGCACCTCTTCGACCAATCCATCTCTCAGGGAAAATTGTATTTAAATATTGTCTAACGTCTCTTTGATAATATGTAGGTGCGCCATCTTGTTGAATGTATACGTTCACGTTAGGAAATGATCGATTTATTACAGGTAAAATTTTATCGTAAACCGATCGTAAATGGAATTTTTTACAAATAAATTAACCCTCTTTAAAAAGAAAGGTGAGCGGTCGTTGGACCGCAATTATTGACCATTTTTTCAAAATTTTGGAGAATTTTTGACCATTTTTTCAAATTTTAACAATTATTGACCAATTTTGACAGATATTGATCATTTTTGACCATTTTTCCAAATTTTAACAATTATTGAGCATTTTTGACAGATTCTAACAATTATTGACTATTTTTCAAAAATTTTGACCATTTTTCAAAAATTTAGACAATTTTCAACAATTATTGACCATCGTTGACAGTTTTTTATAATTATTGACCATTTTTTCAAAATTTTGACAATTTTTGACCATTTTTCCAAATTTTAACAATTATTGACCATTTTTGACAATTTCTGACAATTATCGACCATTTTTCAAAAATTTTGACAATATTTAACAATTATGGACCATTTTTGACAGTTTTTTATAATTATTGACCATTTTTCAAAAAATTTGACAATTTTCAACAATTACTGACCATTTTTGACAGTTTTCTATAATTATTGACCATTTTTTAAAATTTTGACAATTTTTAATCATTTTTTCAAAATTTTGACAATTTTCAACAATTTTGACAATTTTCAACAATTATTGACAGTTTTTTATAATTATTGACCATTTTTCAAAATTTTGACAATTTTTAACCATTTTTTCAAAATTTTGACAATTTTGACCATTTTTCTAAAATTTTGACATTTTTCAACAATTTTGACGATTTTCAACAATTATTGAGTATTTTTGACAGTTTTTTATAATTATTAACCATTTTTTCAAAATTTTGACAATTTTTGACCAGTTTTCCAAATTTTAACAATTATTGACCATTTTTGACAATTATTGACTATTTTTCAAAAAATTTGACATTTTTCAAAAATTTTGAAGATTTTCAACACTTATTGACCATTTTTGACAGTTTCTGACAATTATTGACAATTTTTGAAAAATTTTGACCATTTTTCAAAAATTTAGACAATTTTCAACAATTATTCACCATTTTTGACAGTTTTTTATAATTATTGACCATTTTTGACAGTTTCTTACAATTATTGACCATCATTGACAATTTTTCAGAAATTTTGACCATTTTTCAGAAATTTTTACCATTTTTCAAAAATTTTGACAATTTCTGACCATTTTTTCAAAATTTTGACCTGTTTTGACAATTTTTCAAAAATTTTGACAATTTTCAACAATTATTGACAGTGTTTAATAATTATTGACCATTTTTGACAGTTTCTTACAATTATTGACCATCATTGACAATTTTTCAGAAATTTTGACCATTTTTCAAAAATATTGAAAATTTTCAACAATTATAAATTATTGACCATTTTTTTAAATTTTGTCAATTTTTGACAATTTTTCAGAAATTTTGACAATTTTCAACAATTATTGACCATTTTTGACAGTTTTATAATTATTGACCATTTTTGACAGTTTCTTACAATTATTGACCATCATTGACAATTTTTCAGAAATTTTGACAATTTTTCAAAAATATTGAAATTTTTCAACAATTATAAATTATTGACCATTTTTTTAAATGTTGTCAATTTTTGACCATTTTTGGCAATTTTTCAGAAATTTTGACAATTTTCAACAATTATTGACCATTTTTGACAGTTTCCTACAATTATTGACCATCATTGACAATTTTTCAGAAATTTTGACCATTTTTCAAAAATTTTGACAAATATTGACCATTTTTGACAGTTTTTATAATTATTGACCATTTTTGACAGTTTCTTACAATTATTGACCATCATTGACAATTTTTCAGAAATTTTGACAATTTTCAACAATTATAAATTATTGACCATCTTTTGAAATTTTGTCAATTTTTGACCATTTTTGACAATTTTTGACAATTTTTGACAATTTTTGACAATTTTTCAAAAATTTTGACAATTTTCAACAATTATTAACCATTTTTGACAGTTTTTTATAATTATTGACCATCATTGACAATTTTTCAGAAATTTTGACCATTTTTCAAAATTTTTGAAAATTTTCAACAATTATAAATTATTGACCATCGTTTAAAATTTTGTCAATGTTTGACCGTTTTTTCAAAATTTTGACCATTTTTGACAATTTTTCAAAAATTTTTACCATTTTTCAGAAATTTTGACAATTTAGAACGCTTAACTGATTTTGTTGTTGAACGATAGAAAAAACATACAGTTCAACAAGTTTACTTTGATTAAAATGTGTTCTTGTTAGGGGAGCTAGATTATTAACATCCCTTTGCAAACTGTAACCTGGCAGTTCTTCGTCGGAGAGCTAACATGAATTCTGGGGGGAATACTGTTGTTTAATTGAACTAAAGACTAAAAGGGCGCCACCCTGATTTTGATTAAGATTCTAAAAATAGGGAAAATTTAAGTCGAAAGAACCAGCATCTTCCAACGGTTTTATAAATATTTATGTAATCTAGAAGTTTTAAATACAAGCTATGGTCATAGAAAAATTTACTTTGATATCAAATATAAATCGCTACCTTCCCTTTAACACGAGGAAAAAATAAAAATAATTATTTGTAGAATTTTTTATTGTCAATGGTCGAGTTCTTTTTTTTTTAAGTTTACACTTAAATATAATTTTATCGTCAGACATCATTGAAAATATGGGGCTGGATGCAAACGCAGACAACAGCGCATTAAAATAGGTACAAAGTAAAAAGATTAATCCAATGTTTCACTTATGTAAACACTACTTTCGTACCAAATGGTATGGTTTAATACATGAAAAATTGATCATAACCAGTATTAACAATTTACTCACAGCAAAGAACTTCTTAGTACAATCTCTAGGCAAACATTGCCTAAAAACTCACAAAAAAACTTGAAAAATGGTCTTTAATAAAGATTAAACCCAAACTTTATGAAAATAATGCCAGTCGATAGTTATTATTAGTTATCATATAACCCGAAAAATTTGACGTGTTTTTAATATTTAAAGATAAAAATTGTGAAATGTAGCCCAAAAATATTGAAATATATTTACACTAACCTCATGTTCATTATTTTTATTTTATTTCACCCTGTAGTAGAGACACTATCGATCGAAATCCCAAACTGAGAGTGGTTTTCTTTATGATGAAAGTTGGCCCAGGTACGGCATCCCGACACAAAAGGAGTTGAGGAGTTAAGAAAAAAATCTGGATGACAAGCACAAAGCGATGACACCATCCAACAAGGGTTGGTTCTGCACCTCCTAACATCCTAACAATCTTCTTGTAGGAAAATCAAAGGCCTGGTTCAGCCCAGACACATGCAAAACATCACACTGGTTTCGTCCAGGAACCCCAACAATTATGAGAAATTAGAATGTGATTAAATCCTCAACAGAATCATAGTAGCTATAAAGTGGCTTCGCCCAGTGGCTAACAAGAAAATTCTAACTCGGACATTTATGTATCCAAACCAAAATTGGAGGAAAATACTTTCAACCATTCGTCTAGCAGGCTCTTACAAATCCCTCTTCCAAAAAGGAAACCAAAACCACCTACACGAGTCAAAGTTCTCTCACCAAAAAAACAGTCTTGACGCTATCTTCTACCTTGCTACCGTCAAAAACCTGAATTTAATAAGTTGACTTTATCGACTGAAATATTCAGTTACTTTAGTAATTTTGACAATTTTCAACAATTATAAATTATTGACCATCTTTAAAATTTTGTCAATTTTTGACCGTTTTTTCAAAATTTTGACCATTTTTCAGAAATTTTGACAATTTTCAACAATTATTAACCATTTTTGACAGTTTTTTATAATTATTGACCATTTTCAAAATTTTTACAATTTTTGACTATTTTTCAATTTTTATCATTTTTGACAATTTTTGACAATTTTTCAAAAATTTTGACCATTTTTCAGAAATTTTGACAATTATTTACCATTTTTGACAGTTTTTTATAATTATTGACCATTTTTCAAAATTATGACAATTTTTGACCATTTTTCAAAATTTTAACGCAGCGTCGGTTATATAGTATCGCGCGTTATTTCAATGCGTATCTCTCTATCTCTATGTCTGTACTGAACGTACACTATAGCCAGCGTCTCTCTCTCTCTTTCTAATGAGTCATCGCGTGACGAACGCTTTTTCGTAACATCACACGTTTCACGAGTTCTCTATCCTTCTTAAAAGTCGTATGTCGTGCAGTAAGAAGCAAACTTCAAAAAAAATTTTGTACGCCTATGGTAGAAGGAAATTTCTACAATTAAATTATTAACCCCTTATAAAAAAGTACACATATATACATATAGCTTATGGAAAGCGTGACGATGATTTATGCAACACTATATACGCTTCATTGTTAATTGTCTGGCATAAAAGTGTGACGATAACGAAAATTCCATGTATTTTCTTAACCCAATAAAAAAGTCCAAGACCAAGACCGAGACCTTTACCAAGACTGTCTTGGTATTGATTTTCGTTCTTGCTTTGCTTATCACTAGGCTCGGATGCAGGAACTGTACTCGTATCCATTACGACATTCACTAATTTTGATCAACCGGAATCTGGAAACAGAATTTGCAAAACGTTTATGCTAACTTGTATTTAGCTGTTCGCATAGCTTTATATGTTCACCAGCAACAGCTGTTGAGAAAAGCTTTCTTAGCTGCTGGAAAAGAGTGAGCAGAAATTGTCTAAGATCTACCTTAAGCCAAGAAAACCAAAACGCCTTAGCTTTGTTGTACAAAATGGTATTGTAACGTTTATTTTAATTTATATTTACAGATTTATATTTAATACAGTCCTTATTTAATAATTTATGTAATACACTAAACACACTAAATTATGAGAGTCACTAAACACTTTATCGAGGCGCGATTACTTTCCTTCGGTATCAACACTGACTGCCTGCAGCTATGCTAGTGGTCTATTAATACTCTCGCGCCGTGTAGTTCTAGAAATCTCTCGTCGTTCTGGTGGATGCGCTGGGTATTTTGGATGGTTCTCGAAAATTGGGCGGAGGAGCCATAGTCGTCTCATACGGGGATTTCACTGGGGGCACTAAGTGAGCATATTAATGCAGTAGCTCGCGTAACAGTATTGTGAAACTTATACCTGCTGTGATGGAATTTGATCGACATTATCAGCCGGATTCTTACAATAGTCTATTTCAGAAAGTTATAGAGTAATAAAATGGAGAATTCCGTCCAGTTCGGCTCAATTTCGGTGTCGGCCATAGGCGTAGGTCTTGAAATAGTATTGTTTTGATTTTTGATTGATTTTTTATAATTTAATTTCTGTATAATGTATTTTTTGTATAATGTTCAATAAAAAATAAGTGCACCTAATACTATGTACATAATGCCTAATTTTTATTCTGTTAAAATAAAATTCTTTCCTTTTCACGAGTATCCTACCGGCACGCCTTTGGCACACTATTTTCAGTGTTTGTGAATGGATAACAATAGGCTAATCCCATATATTGACCCCAACCCGGGTGGTACTACCTGCACTTGATAAAAAGAAAGAATTTTACAATGAAATGAATGCCAAACTATGAAAGTGGCTTAAATATTCGTTGGGTCACTCTGTGCTCCCTTTGCATACCTAATGAGGTTTTATTACTCTATACCTTTCTGAAATAAACTATAGATAATCTTTTAAACTTTTAAGTAAGCATTGTAGAGGTCGGTAGAGGCGGCAAATGTGTAAACCCGTCACTGCACCAAATAATAGCTTCAAAGGTTTTTTTTAAGTATGATACATTCCTGAAATCTGCGTTGTAAAAATGTTGACGTTCTATATCTATATAAACGCTCATAACTAAGATAATAATGATGTCATGTTATACGGTTGCATGCATTTCATTAATTATTTCGTAATATTTGTTATTTTCCCGTGGATGTCGTGTCTCAATGGCAAAGGGGTTTTTTACTATCATATCTCGTCTATTGGTTATTTAATATATAATGAAATAATTTATAGGAAGAACATGGAGGAGGCTACAATAAGAAGTATCCATAATTTAGAAATATAATTATTCACAGAACGATATTCCCACATTTATTATTGATTTAGTTGGTTTTTGTACGTTACTTTACAATTGTTAATACCTACAGCCATCATTGATTTAAATAATACTGGGTGTCCCAGAAGTTTCTGACCCATTTTAACTGCAAAAATCTCCAAACTCACAAACGATTTTCGAAGAACAATTTCTTTTTATATAAAGTTTTTCCGGTATAAATGTTTAATTAGTGAAGTGTTTTGAAAAAATGGTATTTTTTGAATGCAAATATCGTCTATTCTTTGGGGGGATCACCCAAAAACTTAGAAAGCAAAAGTTTCTTCAAAATATAAAAAAAAAACGTTAATTTTTATTGGGAGTTTCTCTTCACGACATTGTATTTTTTTTTATTTACTAAATAACTTGGATATAAATTTAAAAAAATACAATGTTGTGAGGAGAAATAAATTATCTTTCAAATGATGTGCCACTCAACCACACTTTCTATTTAAATAAAATTGGGGGTTGATCGGGATTGCTTTTTGACGTGTTTTTTTTACATTTTGAAGAAACTCTTGGTTTCTGAGTTTCTGGGGGGATTAAGTTTTCGTTGGAACACCCTATGTTTATAGATCGAAAAGCTTCGTTCCACATCTACAGATGAAATAGGAGCATACTTCAAATGGGATAAAATATTTGAATTGATTCCTGTGTTTGATTCAAAAAGTCTCCTGATCGTCATCTAAAATGGGAGCTGCATATTAAAAATGTAGTTTAAAAATTACGGGGTCTTCTGTCTAAATTTAGATACTTGGAAGAATTTTTAGATATTCCTAACTTGAAAATTATGTATTACTCACTAGTGCATTCCCAAATTAACCATTTATGTCCACATCACGTACAGCTCCTTACAACTTCAGTGATTTTGTTTGTTTGTTTACATTTTTTTTATCTACACACTGTACTTTTTTTATATTTCGTAATAGTTATTTGAGATACAAGTGCGTGAAGTGATACTTTTGCGCACGAGTTGGGAAAATGAAAGGCACGAGCGTAGCTAGTGCCTTTTTTCGCAACGACTGCGCAAAAGTAATTCACGCATGAGTATCATACAATGTTTTATCTTCGACCACATTAAAAATACTTTCCCTTAATTATATATTACATAACCTCTCTTTTTAATAATTGTGTTTGAATTATTGCCTACCTTCATCATAAGAAATTCATTATCTGGTGCTCCATTTATAAAATCCAAAATCTGTTCCCTTGTGAAAATTTTTGATTTTTTTGGTTTATGGCTCTCTGATTGTCGTTTTATGAAGGTAATAAGTTTATGAAATTTACTTATATCAATGTTTAAATTTAAATTTATGGTAATTTTCAACATTGAATCATGGGACCATAACGTTGATGATTTCCATTGACTTTTCCGAGAAATATGCAATAAGAACATTTTCCGTCTAATTTTTAATTTTTTTAGTATTACACCAATCCAAAAAAAATGTAAGCGGTCGTCGGACCGCCGACAGAAGCTTGCTTCTTATGCACAATAAAATGACAATTATTTTGCCAATTTTCGAAAATTTTACCATTTTTCAAAAATTTTCACAATTTTTGACAATTATTGACCATTTTTTCAAATATTTTGACTATTATTGACCATTTTTGGCAGTTTTGACAATTATTGATCATTTTTGACAATTTTTCAAAAAATTTGACCATTTTAGACCATTTTTCCAAATTTTAACAATTATTGACCATTTTTGACAATTTTTCAAAAATGTTGAGATTTTTTAACAATTTTTGACCATTTTTGACAGTTTTTTATAATTATTGACCATTTTTTAAAATTTTGACAATTTTGACCATTTTTTGAAATTTTGACAATTTTCAACAATTTTGACAATTTTTGAAAAATTTTGACCATTTTTCAAAAATTTAGACAATTTTCAACAATTATTGACAGTTTTTTATAATTATTGACCATTTTTTCAAAATTTTGACAATTTTTAATCATCTTTTCAAAATTTTGACAATTTTCAACAATTATTGACCATTTTTGACAGTTTTTTATAATTATTGACCATTTTTCAAAATTTTGACAATTTTTAATCATTTTTTCAAAATTTTGACCATTTTGACCATTTTTCTAAAATTTTGACATTTTTCAACAATTTTGACAATTTTCAACAATTATTGACTATTTTTGACAGTTTTTTATAATTACTGACCATTCTTTCAAAATTTTGACACTTTTTTACCAGTTTTCCAAATTTTAACAATTATTGACCATTTTTGACAATTTCTGACAATTATTGACAATTTTTCAAAAATTTTGACAATTTTCAACAATTATTAACCATTTTGACAGTTTTTTTATAATTATTGACCATTTTTTTTTGAAAATTTCAACAATTATTGACCATTTTTGACAATTTCTGACAATTATTGACTATTTTTCAAAAATTTTGACAATTTTCAACAATTATTGACCATTTTTGACAATTTCTGACAATGCTTGACAATTTTTCAAAAATTTTGACAATTTTCAACAATTATTGACCATTTTGACAGTTTTTTTATAATTATTGACCATTTTTTTTGAAAATTTCAACAATTATTGACCATTTTTGACAATTTCTGACAATTATTGACTATTTTTCAAAAATTTTGACAATTTTCAACAATTATTGACCATTTTTGACAATTTTTCAAAAATGTTGAGATTTTTTAACAATTTTTGACCATTTTTGACAGTTTTTTATAATTATTGACCATTTTTTAAAATTTTGACAATTTTGACCATTTTTTGAAATTTTGACAATTTTCAACAATTTTGACAATTTTCAACAATTATTGACAGTTTTTTATAATTATTGACCATTTTTTCAAAATTTTGACAATTTTTAATCATCTTTTCAAAATTTTGACAATTTTCAACAATTATTGACCATTTTTGACAGTTTTTTATAATTATTGACCATTTTTCAAAATTTTGACAATTTTTAATCATTTTTTCAAAATTTTGACCATTTTGACCATTTTTCTGAAATTTTGACATTTTTCAACAATTTTGACAATTTTCAACAATTATTGACTATTTTTGACAGTTTTTTATAATTACTGACCATTCTTTCAAAATTTTGACACTTTTTTACCAGTTTTCCAAATTTTAACAATTATTGACCATTTTTGACAATTTCTGACAATTATTGACAATTTTTCAAAAATTTTGACAATTTTCAACAATTATTAACCATTTTGACAGTTTTTTTATAATTATTGACCATTTTTTTTTGAAAATTTCAACAATTATTGACCATTTTTGACAATTTCTGACAATTATTGACTATTTTTCAAAAATTTTGACAATTTTCAACAATTATTGACCATTTTTGACAATTTCTGACAATGCTTGACAATTTTTCAAAAATTTTGACAATTTTCAACAATTATTGACCATTTTGACAGTTTTTTTATAATTATTGACCATTTTTTTTGAAAATTTCAACAATTATTGACCATTTTTGACAATTTCTGACAATTATTGACTATTTTTCAAAAATTTTGACAATTTTCAACAATTATTGACCATTTTTGGCAGTTTCTGACAATTATTGACCATTTTTGACAATTTTTGAAAAATTTTGACCATTTTTCAAAAATTATGACAATTTTCAACAATTATTGACCATTTTTGACAGTTTTTTATAATTATTGACAATTTTTTATCATTTTTTCAAAATTTTGTTTTGACAATTTTGAACATTTTTCTGAAATTTTGACAATTTTCAACAATTATTGACCATTTTTGACAGTTTTTTATAATTATTGACCCTTTTTCAAAATTTTGACAATTTTTAATCATTTTTTCAAAATTTTGACAATTTCGACCATTTTTCTAAAATTTTGACAATTTTGACCATTTTTCTAAAATTTTGACATTTTTCAACAATTTTGACAATTTTTGACAGTTTTTTATAATTATTGACCATTTTTTCAAAATTTTGACAATTTTTGACTAGTTTTCCAAATTTTAACAATTATTGACAATCTCTGACAATTTTTCAAAAATTTTGACAATTTTCAACAATTATTGACCATTTTGACAGTTTTTAAAATTATTGACCTTTTTTTTTTCAAAATTTTAACAATTATTGACCATTTTTGACAGTTTCTGATAATTATTGACCATTGTTGACAACTTTCAAAAAATTTGACAATTTTTGACAGATTCTGACAATTATTGACCATTCACGTTTCACACTTCTTAATGACAGTACAAAATTATTACAATTACTGAACATTTGACAGAAAACAAAACACAAAATTATCTAAGGTAAAACTTAATAAATATACAAATAAAAAAGAGTGTTATAATGATTATCCCATTTAAAAAGCATTGTACCTTTTCGCACTCTTTTGGGTGTTTTGGGTGTTCCATTTAAAAAGCATTGTTCATTTTCGCATGCTTTAGACGTATGTATAAAATGTAATTTCACGTATTTATATGAGTTTTGTAAATGCTTAATTTTAATGGTGGTCGTAGATAAATAAACATTATTATTATTCTTATTAGTCTCTGTACTTTTTTCAAATTTGAAACCCCCTCATTTTTTTTCTAGCACAACGTTATATTTATTTATAATAATTGTTCCAATTTTTCATTGAATTTTTTAAGTCTCTCTCCACATAATGTATTAATTCAACAGATTCAACTAAATATATAGCTATAAACCGCCCACCCACTGACTTTACGACTGATACTTTACTTGGAAGTGAACCTTTGAGATTAAAAGTAGAAAACAAAACTGCAAAATATGCAAGTTCTTCCTTATTAGTTATTGTAGAGAAAATGTTAACATGTTGAATTAAAAATTTCGAGAAACAACCTTCAGGTTTAATTAATTCAAAGACGTAACTACATAATAAAGTTCCTCATTATGCAATATTTTTAAGTTTGTTAACCTGAGTAATATAAAAAAAGGTACTTTGTATTCTGAAAGGTTAATTACCTGTAAGTGTGCCGTATTTATTTAGTTAGTATTAATAACAACTTCCTCAGTAGAAACTTTGCAAATCAGAATTGCCCTGTTAGGGTTATGGCTGGCAACCATTACAATTGGGCCGTCCCACCCATACAGTTCAACAATGAAAAATAAAAACCTTTTGGGATGTAAAAATAAATAATTAATATTTTAAATATGTATATTTAAGACTCATATATATATATACACAATATATTTTATTTAATTTTCCTCATATTCAGAATCCGAGCTATCACCAGTATTTATATCTATTGTAATTGGTTGAATGCTAATATCAACTATATTCTGCTCTCGGGCATACCACTTTTGTATAATTTCATGGGTATGCCTAACACATTTTCCCCAAATTTGTTGATTACATTGTCCCAGTGCCTCTTTCCACATATTTATAACAGAACTATCTGAACACCCATATTTACCAATATATTTATTATAATATGACTTCCGATTTGCCCAAATTAATTCAATAGCGTTGAATTCACAATGATATGGTGGTAGTCTCAGCACTTCATGACCATGTTCTCGTAGTAACTCATCAATTATATACACGTTTTCTTTTCTATTCATTTTTGCAATTTGTAGCAATTCAGGTTTCGTAAGTTTTGTTTCAAACTTAATGTTGTTTGTTATCAACCATGTAACAATCTCATTTTTTGTCGAATTAGTAGAAGGTTGCTTTTCTAAAAGAACACTATGATATGGAGCATTATCCATAACAATAAGAGATGGCTCTTCTAAGTTGGGAATTAATTGAGTACTTATCCATTTCATAAATATTTCATTGTTCATTTCTCCATGGTAATCAGCTACTTTAGATTTGGAACAGAATAATAAACTTGCTTCAGAGACAAATCCTTTGGTAGAACCAGACAATTATAAAACGTTTACCATCATAACCATCTGGTTTACGTACACTTTTAGTGCTGTTGTCTTGCCAAGAATTTGTTTTATTTCCCTTCGAATAGATCCATGTTTCATCCAAAAATAAAGTTCTCTTGGGTGAGTATTTGAAAGGTCTTCCATATATTTACGCAGAAAATTGGCTCTCAAGGCTGCAATACTGGTCCGCTCCATTAAAGCTCTCCGATTGTTGTCGTTGTTATATTTGAATCCCAATGTTTTTAACAAATGAAGATGTTTTGCCAATAGATAAAATTTCTCTTTCCCTCAATTTACAATTTAAGGTACTCAAAGTAACATGCTTCTCTAAAACAAAAACAAAAATTATAGTACAGATTCAATTTGAACAAATCCGATATTTTTAATGATATTATGTTTGTTCATTTCATTAATGTTTTAACCATGACTGTTCAAAAATAAGGTAAATTTAATAGTTGAATTAAATTGTAATGTAGTCACGAAACTACTAAAATCTATATAAATACCTTCCTAAATTATTCTTGAATATACCATGATTTGAATACTCATTACAAAATACCTACACCTACATTTTACCAAAAAATTCTAATTGAATAGATTGATATTTACTCTGTTGGTACATATCATATAATGTGTTCCGTACTGCCATCTTAGCTCCCTCAGGTAGATCAGTTGTTTTAGTTTTTGCCTGGGCTTGAAAGAATTGGATATCCTCTATTTTTTTTTAGCTTATACTGTCGGCCGGGATATTTTCAAAGCTGCAGCTACCCTCTAAAATAAAAAAAAATTGATTAATAATAAGTATATTGCTAAACAAGCATGCACTTCAATATTTATGTTACCTCTTGAACACATAAAAGTGGTTCCAAAGGTACTCCATTTCTTTTTCTAACTCATAATACTCCAACACATTTAGGACCAGCTTCTGTGCTTGCGAATCCAACGTTTTTCCAGGCATATTCTAAAAATAAAAACTATTCATAAATAGTTCTGGTCTTTCAGAAAATTAGGTCAATATTTTCTACATTGGTGGAAGCAAAATATGTTTCATATAATTCAGTTTGATGGAGTTCTATCCAGAATCATAATGAAATGTCAATTTAAGGTTAGTTTTCATTGCGAAGTAAATAAATAAGAAGTAGATAAATAATATTTACTTACCACAATAATTCGAACAATCAGGTATAAGTTAGTCGTTATAACAACTGTTTTTGAAATTTTATATGCAAGTGGCAAAAAAATGGATAAAAATGTAAAATAAAAATGTAAACAAAGCCTTTGGTCTGTCAAGATACAAATTCGCGGTTAAACCACAGAACTTCTGTTGTGTGGGTTACACCTAATCACCCACATTCATCATATAGCTATCTCTGTCTGTTATATTATGTTGTAATGGAACAAACGGTTTTATTTCGGGGGTTTAGATTCTGTGAGTAGAAAAGAGACGTACTACAAAAAGTAGTATGTGAATAATTTCATACATGGGAAAAGATTTACCGGACCAACTGTATATACATACCTTATTAAATATGTAGGAGGGAAAAACTTGAAGAGAAATAGTGAATTGAAAAGATTGATATATTTATTTAGAATTTAACTTTTAATTACTGGTATTGTGTACTTACATTATATTGTTTATAATATTGATAATATAACAAATCTAAATGTTGAAAATAACTATTTACAAGCCACTGGACGTGATGCCTGGATTTAATTGAACAATCAAGATGGACCAAGTAGGTTGAACAACCGAGACGACGTACCTGGAATTAGATAGAAAAACAGTCTAAGTATTCAATTTGCCATATATAATTATTATTATTCAAATAAAGATCAGTATAGTTAAAATCCCCAAAATGAATGAAAGTATTAATAATATACAAGATGTGTCTTTTGTGTGTGAATTGTGATTAGGCGTATCTGTATTTTTATTTAGGTTGATCAAAAATAAATGCCTCATTGTAAATATTTAGTGTTATTAGGAAAGGTACAAGGGGCGCAAACTCTCCCCATTGCATGTAAGGAATATGTGGCACAAACTCACCACAAACAATATTATAACTACTGTAAGTGGCGCAAATTATCCACAGTACAGCAAAAATAAGATTACACTGCAAGTGGCTCAAACTCTCCACAATACAGGGGAGGGGAAGGAGATTTGGGTGACGTGAGAAGTCACCCTGTATCAGGAATGGACAAACCGTAAGCGGCGCAAACTCTCCACAGTACAGTAGGATTGGATTAATAGGAAATGCAACAACAAATTAAACGTATTTATTTGACACAAATGAACACTTTAGGTATTTACTAGGAACTAAAACTCGAATCGTTCTTAAAATTTCCTCTACCCTATCGTAGCCTCGCAAACTACATACAGGGTGCGCCAATTATTTCCACTCGATCTCTAGCACCGAAACTAAAAGAGGTATCAACAAGATTTCTTGTAGGTTTATACGGTGTCACTCGGACTACAATTGTAAAATATTTTGATGTATACAGGGTGGCTAATTTTTGTGGAATGAAAATTAATTTGGTTTTTTTAAATTGAACACCCTGTATACGATTATGTCTTCTGATTCTACTTAATATTAGCTTTACGGTAGTTTTTTGAATTTGTAAATCCGACGCGGCGTTGACAAGTTATTCCTATTATAAGCAGATTTAATGAAAAAACAGCACTTCAGAAATATTAGCACAATAAACACATTTTTTCAAAAATTCCTCCAAAAGGCTACTATGATGTAAATGAAACATACACCTACCACAATAATTACCCAACATCTTCACCTGTTGCACAGGGTGTTTGCCGATGGCGTGCAAATAGTCTAGTTTTCAAATTGCAATAACTTAATTTTTTCAAATGGGACACCTTGTATATTTTTCTTCAGTTAGAAGCTCTCCTTAATACACATTAAAAAAATATAGGGTTTTGGACATCTAACTTTACTATTTACTTTAATAATTGACGTTAAATGAGAAATAACATATTTTACACAATTTTTAATAAGTACAAAATTTTACAAAGTTTAATGGTAAGAAAACTACAATATTGAAAGTTAAAATTTATAATAGGTGTTCAAAATGTCTTCCATTTTCATTTATACATTTTCTTGCCCTTTCTTTCATTGATTTACGCACATCTCTTAGCATTGCAGGGGTCACCTGTCTAAATGCTGCAGTAATTCTGTCTTTCATATTTTGTTTTGTGGTAACCTCTTCTTTGTAAACAATATTTTTAATAAAACCCCACAAGAAAAAATCGCAAGGTGTAAGGCCCGGCGATCTAGCAGGCCAATTTGTAGGTCCTGCCCTTCCTATCCAACGATCCTGAAATTCCCTATTTAACCAATTGCGAACATTTAATTGGTAGTGTGGTGTGGCACCATCTAATTGAAACCACATTCCGTTGCGATAATTTTGAGGCACATTTTGCAAAAGGTTTCTAAAATCAAGTTCTAAAAAATTTAAAAAAGCAGCTCCATTTACAGTCCCATCAAAGAAATAGGGACCAATTACATAATCACCTATTATTCCCGCCCACACATTCAAAGACCATCGATACTGTGATGTGGTTCTAAATAAATGTTCATTGTGGTCCGAATAATAATGGAAGTTGTGTCTATTTACACAACCGTTCTTATGAAATGTGGCTTCGTCGGAGAATAAAACTTTGTTTAAAAAGTTACGCTCTGTATTTATCTTGTTTATTAACCATCTACAGTATTCTTCTCTACGCGCGAAATCACGCGGTAACAATTCTTGGTGAAGCTGGATATGGTAAGGGTGATATTTATTCTTCTTTATTATGCGTCTAATTGTGGTATTGGAAATATCTAACTGATTGCTTAATTGCCTTGTGCTTACATTGGGATCTTCAACTATACTGATCATTACTTTATATTCGTTGTCAACAGTAACAGCTGTAGCATCACGTTAATGTTTTTCATACTTGACGGTTCCCGTTCTATCAAATCTATTCTTTAAATTCTCAAAAGTATCCTTTTGTGGATGACGTCTTTCTGGGTATCTTTGACGATAGACCCTACTAGCAAGAAACGCATTTTTTTGACATTCACCCAGTATCCATATCATATCAATATTTTCTTGAACACTATAATTCTTATTATAATCCATTTTTTATACCTAATACCGATTAAATATAGTGGACGTGATATAATACAAAATTTTATGTTGACAATTAATGCTACAACAAAATATACCTACTGTCATTTTCATAGATAACTTGTTTTCTTATTAAAAATTGTGTAAAATATGTTATTTCTCATTTAACGTCAATTATTAAAGTAAATAGTAAAGTTAGATGTCCAAAACCCTATATTTTTTCAATGTGTATTAAGGAGAGCTTCTAACTGAAGAAAAATATACAAGGTGTCCCATTTGAAAAAATTAAGTTATTGCAATTTGAAAACTAGACTATTTGCACGCCATCGGCAAACACCCTGTGCAACAGGTGAAGATGTTGGGTAATTATTGTGGTAGGTGTATGTTTCATTTACATCATAGTAGCCTTTTGGAGGAATTTTTGAAAAAATGTGTTTATTGTGCTAATATTTCTGAAGTGCTGTTTTTTCATTAAATCTGCTTATAATATGAATAACTTGTCAACGCCGCGTCGGATTTACAAATTCAAAAAACTACCGTAAAGCTAATATTAAGTAGAATCAGAAGACATAATCGTATACAGGGTGTTCAATTTAAAAAAACCAAATTAATTTTCATTCCACAAAAATTAGCCACCCTGTATACATCAAAATATTTTACAATTGTAGTCCGAGTGACACCGTATAAACCTACAGGAAATCTTGTTGATACCTCTTTTAGTTTCGGTGCTAGAGATCGAGTGGAAATAATTGGCGCACCCTGTATATCGCCGACGTGAAATATGATACTTTATTTATCTGTTTCAGGTAATTGGTTGTTTTGTCCAGAAATGCATTTCTGAGATATTAGGATATGCCCATAATTTAATTTATTATACTTGAAACGAAAACTATTGGGTGGAAAAAAATTGTCTTATAAATATTATATTTGAGACCATATTAGATAGAAAATGAAGGAATTTTTTCTTTAAGAAAAAAAAAACAGTTTCCTGTATAATGTGATACATTTAAACTGTATTTTATTGAAAATATCGGACGAAATAGTTGTCTAAATTTTTTATTTACCGCAAATTTTTCGACGGATAATCTTCAAAATAGGTGAGTAGCTACTATCGATATTTTGCAAAAACAATCAAAAACTCGTGGTTCCATATAGTTCACCGGACCCTAAATTTTTAACATTATAATTCGATAAAAGTAATGTCAAAACCACTCCATTGAACCAAAAGTAGTGTAGCTCACATACCTGTAAACGCACAATTGCTGTGTTGCCAAGCTCAATCAGACTGAATTCTAGATGACTGTTGAAATAAATAATTTTAACGGGTCTTTAAAATGATTATTGCTAGTAGAATAAAGGTTTCCTCTAAATTTTTAAGAAGACAGTTAAATCAAAGATTACAAAAAATATATAAGATTGTTCACTCGTACGAATTCTATCGATCAAAGGATTCATACCGCTGGTTACTGTCTGGTGACTTAGCGGTTGGCGCCATGCTACAGTATGTCGCTAAATCCTTACTTGAATTTAATTTTGCATATTATACGGGTCGTCGCCTATCGAGCGCTGGTATTTTAGAATTCGTTGTTCGTGTTTTATGTTTTATAGATATTTTAAATTTATTAATTAATTATTGCAATAAGTAAAAAATAATATTCATATTTTCCTCTTCAATAGCAAAACTTATAAAATAAATATTTTGTGATATTTGTTAATAGTCTTAGTTGTATACATAATAAATAGTAGTTTATCACTTTCCCACGAATTCTGAATGCAGTCTTGATTTTAAGTACTTATAATGTAAACAAAGATAAAAATATAGAGAAGCAATTAAGGGCCAGAAATGTGCCTACAATATCTAGAAACTTTGTAGAAGTATTTCATTTAGTTTTTCGGGAAACGTTCCGGAAGTAAAATTTCTTGTTCGCATTATTTTAACTCCTGTCTTCAAAAAGTAACATTAATAATATTATAATTGTGGTTTTAAAATGCACAACTGTGATGGGTTGTTCTAGCAAGGTGGGAAAACCAGAAATATCCTTTTATCGTTGTCCCAAAGACGTTGAGAGGTGCGTATTAAATTAGTTATTATCAAATACCAAATTTAACTTTTTTAAACTATTGTAACAAAGATATTTGATAATCATAAATTATAGGTACTGGGTATTCATAGAAATTTGAAAATTCACATATCTAATTTATTAATAAATATATCCTGCAGCTGCATAATATGTTTTTACTGTTTTAACCTTGTGAATCTAAAGATCAAAATTGTTTTAGTGGTCCTATTATTCTGGTGGCCAATAAGTATGTATAATTTAATTTGTGATATTCTGTATAAATAACCGCTAGATCATCAATAAGCATCACAAAATTACTGAAATGTTGAATAAAATCTGTCAATTGATTCATTTTAAAAATTTTAATGTATTTTTTACTTATACCTAAACTTTCCTTTTCAAATTCATATCCTGAACATTTTTCGAAATAATTAACATTTAAAAACATTATATAAAAAAAACCTTTAATAAATCATTCTATTTGAATATATATTTCTCAAGTTATCCCTGTATAGCTTGGAATAAAATATACTTTCCTAATGCCCTGGTACCTAGCGGTGTCGTTATTTACAACAAAAGGGAGCCGTAAATATGATTTATGAGTGCGGCGATCGTTTAAAACGCTAAGAAGAATCAGACCGCCTTCAAGTGAACTATCTTATATATTTTTTGTAATCTTTGGTTAAATACATACATTTTCAAGGCTGTTAAATTATAAGAATTTACCCTTATAACAATGAAATTTTCATTATAAAGTGACGCGCTAGCGGACTGAGCATTCAGATTTTTTGGAACATACTTTTTTTTAATTGCGATTTTTTATTGTGCAATGACATATTGATTATTATAAATGTTTCGACCTGTTATGTAATGTTAGCATGGGACATCGTATTTCCCACTTATTGAGAAACAAAACCCTTAATGATAAAAGCATTATATAATTGTACAATAGGTTACAATTGTCGAAAGTTTTGAGTGTACAAATATTTCAAAAATAATTGATACCTAACTGGATGAAAAACGTTTGAATGTTTGTATTCGTTTAGTTACCATGACAATCCATTTACAATCAGTTGTTACCACGTAATGCTACCCTCTCCCCTTGTCCAAATGGTCATGCCACAATAATGTGATTTGACTGATAAGCTGATAGTCTAGTGACCGCTGGGCAGTTCTTTTATGTATTTGTAAGTGTCAACTTCCTTCGCCTAGCTCAGGTAGGTGTATTTTATACTTGAAGTTAATTTTATTTTTAATTCTATTTGTTGAATATCACTTCAAAATCGTACTTTATTAAATTTTTGTGAATTTTTAAACTTCCCTTACTTTTTTGTAATCATTTTGGTTCCTCTGAGCTTGCCCTACATGGTAGTACTGGATTCGGTTGCAAATTTCTGCAGGTATGTTTTTTTTATGAAACCCACTACAAGCGAATAATTATTAATTGAAATTTAATCCATTAAACTCGAATTGTCTTTGAACCTTTATTTTCAACATAAAGTTCTGCAAGTGCCAAATTTTCATTAAAAAATTAATATCTCGAAAAAGATACATTTTAGATAGGTATAGCCTTTCTACACAAAGTGACATTTAAATTTAACTTAGAATTCAAAAAGTTGAATTAACAAAGTTGTTGTTAAAGTATATTTCACAATATTTCGTTGACTCGATATCTGGTCTTAAGGATTTAATAATAAACGTTTATATAAATCCCTCATTGTACAGTAACAGATCCGTAGTCGGTAAAATTTAGATACTAAAACTAAAAATTATTTTAGCAGCCAAATATTTCAGTTGTAAAATAATCATACTATTAGGCATTATCTTTTCGAAGAAACGATACTGTGCTATTGTTATCGGATTAACGACTAACTGCTGTGAGTTTTTCTCTTGAATCAATCATGTTATTGTTGAGTTAACCCCCTACTGCATGAATTTTTTGTTTTTTATTAAAAAAAAATGCACTAGGTGGAAAAAAATATCAAGATTACCGTAAAAATATTTTAAAAATTCTTTATTAACTATTTTTTTTGTATTTTTTTTATATGTCAGATATGCAGTAATGTTACAAAACATCAAAATAATGTAGGTATAAACAAATAAATCAACGAAAAATTATTCAGTATGGAACTTGTAAAAGCAGTTTCTGCCTTTGTTTAAGCAAAGAAAAACACCACATTTTTCCATTCCACGACAGGAATATTTGCACCTTTTCCGATTATCACATAATATTGGAAGATGGCCATATTGATCTCTTCGAACCTCTTGGATGGGAGAATTTTATGTTGGGCCCCTTTCTTTCTTGTTTTGCAAGTTATCCATGATTCCACTGAGACTGCCTCTCTTCTTTGTTGAGCTGGTCTTATTGAATTTAAACAAACATTCTGCAACGACCATTATGAAATCTGCCAGAGGTAAATCTTTGAACTCGTTTTCTCTTCTCCAAAGTATCCATGCATTGACAACCATCAAATCAATAATATGAAAAAATATCCTCAGTTTGATCCTATAGTATCCCAGCATAGAGTCCAAGAGATCTACTCCTCCCATATATTTGTTGTAAATTGTTACAGCCTTTGGACACTATGTTTGTTAGATTTACTATACAAATAATGTTCTCCTTACCGTTAGTTCGTTATGTTCATAGAAAGCTAGTTTAGAAATATTTAAAAAATATAGATAATATAAATTTATGAGTAAGCAATAAAATAAGTCGCTTAAAATTGCAGGAACAAGAATAATTAATTGAAAACAACTTATGTATGTTACTATATTTGAGAAAATTTTGAATCTGGCAACGTAGCAACCTTGCGATGAAAAGCTAATACATCCAGTCCAGTATTTGGCACAATATAACGAAGTAACCGGACAGTTTTAACTCGGCCAACTGGGACATGAAAAACATTCGAACATCTGGCCTGTCCTGGGTTAGAACATCCAGGGGTGTGCGTGAATTGTGTTGTAAAGAAATATTCAAATATTCAAAATTTATATGCACGCCATTGGGCGGCACTTGTCTTCAAAGGGATTGAAAATATGGGTCACTATATTAAGCCTTGAAGAACTATAACATACCATTTTGTGCTAAGTAAATTTGTAGTGGGACGCTGTTGAAGCAGTTATCAAAAAATAGTTTGTGATTTATGTGTATCTTGGAACAGTTTGAGTTAGCCGAAGAACTACGTTTGAACTCATTCCCCGATGAGGAAAACCATTGGGAAGAATATTGGTTTGAGTTCCTATGAAAATTTCATAATCGTACGAAAATCCGCTGACACCACTAAGAACAAACGCATCATATCCCCATTTGTGAAGTTTTTTGGGATTATATTGTTTTATGGACGAACGCTGAATAGTAGGAATAATCTTCTATAATGATATAAAATACTGGGGATCCATTTAAAATTACTGAGAAAATAATTTGTTTTGACTCTCCATGTATTTGTTTATAAATTTTGAAAATCATTTAAAAGCTTCGGCTTCTCGATTTTGACAGACATTTTTGTGACAATCCATAGAAATTGCTCTTATAATTAATGTGTATTAAGTTAAATTTGGCGGAAAGGCTAATTTTACGGGATGGGGAGTGAATAGGGATGCTGGGTGGGGTAAAAAAAATGAAAAAAATTAGTCTTATAAAGCCCAAAATCATAGATTTCCAAATAAAAATTGCAGCCAAAAATGTAATATTACATTGTTGCCAGATTTCTGAATAATCCACTAAGTCCATGAAATTTAAAAAAAATGATGCAAAAGCTATTCTACGAAAAATGTTGAGGCTGCTGCACAATTGCCCGGGAACGAGAACGAAATATTATATTAGATGGACAACAACGAGATCGGAAATAGTAGGGATGTTTGACATTATCGGGAGATATTTATTTTATAAAACACTGTCAACTTGTGAGTCAATAACAAACTTCCGAATATCATATCAATCATTTTTGATATAATGGATGTTATTATTGGCCTCTTCCTCTTAATAAAATTGGCCAGCACAATAATTGCTTCTTTCTGGGGCCACTTTTACATTAGTCTGAGAGATTCTCATGCAACGAGGTTATGTATGGTTATGTTTGCATCAAACAGTCTGCTGTTTTCCTATTGGCTCAACTATTAGCATTATATATCCTGTGCTGTGATTGGCTCCGGGAATGCAACGGTAACGGGAATTTCAAAACGTGGCCAACTTTCCAGTTCTCGTTACCGGAAATTGGTTATGCGTGGGTACAATAAAATATGTGTATCTTAATTTTTTTCCGTTCTCGTTCCAGTTCCCGGGTAATTCTGCAGCGGGCTTAAGTTATATGTTTACAAATTCAATACATATCGCTTCCCGACCAACTGACACAGATCAAAGTATATGTCTAACAATATCAGAAAAACTGGAATAACAAACGTAACCAAACCCAACTAAATCTTACCTAACCAAACCTAACCTAATCCAACAAAACCAAACTATATCATACCAATTCTAATTGTATACTATAAAAATAGCAAGGAATTAAATTCTCGAAGAAATGTTGATAATAAGTTTTAGAATTCTCGACTATACTCCAATCAAATATATTGCAAAATATATTATCTCTTTACATTTTTGGTAAAACAGCTTTTGCATCCTTATTTATTTTATTTTATTGGCTTGGTGGATTATTCAGAAATCTGGCAACACTGTACATATAACATTTTCGGCTGGAATTTTTTATATGAAAATCTATGATTTTGGGCTTTTCAAGACTTGATTATTTTTTTTTTCACCCCACCCAGCACCCCCTATTCACTCCCAATCCCGTAGAATACGCCTTTCCGACAAATTTTACTTTATACGCATTAATTATAAAAGCAATTCCTATAGATTGTCACAAATTTTTTTTGTCAAAATCGTGAAGCACGTGTTCTGCACAATGGCTTAAATATGTTATTTTTCTTTTTATCATATTTAATTGAGAGGGGTGTTGATCCTGTTATGATTTTGACAGAAAATTACAGTATTCTTACAAAACTGTCATCATTAAATGACACATGTAATATAAGAGTTAGGGTGCGTCCATAAATTACGTGAGACATTTTTTGGGTATTTTCGACTCCCCCGCCCCCCCCTGGTGAGATTTCGTAAGATTTTCCTTTACTGCCTCCCCCCTCCCCAAATCTCACGTGAGATATTTTGAAATGTGTTTTGGCTGTAAACCCGTTGGATTTAAAAAAAATACAAAAAACACAATTTGTTCTATGACTTTAAGACTAGCAAAGACTAGTATACAATTGTGCTGCTCTGCGGGGTTCGGGCGAATACGACAAACACTATTATGTCGAATTTCGCCATATTTTTACACTAGAAAATTTTATTACTTTAATTTAACTTTACTTTCATGGTTTTCTATTGGAAAAAAAATACGTGATATTTGTTAAACCCCCCCCCCCTCTCCCACAAGTGAGATTTGGAAATATTTTACTTGACCCCTCCCTCCCTTGAACACCTCACGTAATTAATGGACGCCCCCTTAATTTATCGCTGATATTTGATTATGATATCGCTGAATTTTAAAATTTAAGGCATTTCATTGTGTTGAGCCTTTTTTATAAGTATACTTTTTAAACAAGCCGGCAACAGCTCCTGATTGATTAGCAACCGAGTTGTCAAAAAAGACAGAACTGCAGGCAGACTTTTTCCGATTTTAACGTTAACTTTCCTTGATATTTTATTTAGTTGCTTGTCTTTAAAATTCACTATTAATTGAAGTTTTTTAATGCAATAAGTGCTCGATATATTCATTATCCAACACATTGGTTTATAGGCCAAGCAATAAAGCATCAAAATAGTGAGTTTTTGACAAAAATCCTAGTAGAAAACGGACCGTGCCATCATGTAAAAGACATTGCGTAGTATGAACCTGATATTTTTTTGACTCGCAAATGTTGCACTCGAAATTGTTATAAACATTTAAAACGTTTTTTTTAAATGAAACACCCTGTATATTTGCATATTTTTTAAATCCTCTTAATGAACCAATTCCAACAAACTGAATAATGTATGGTCAATTATGAATTATACAGGATGAAATTTTTATTTTTACAGTTATTAAACACATACATAAAATACCTGATGTATTTGATTTTAATACATTAAAATGAATGCTCAAAATGTTCTCCACCTAGTTGTTGGCAATAGCACAGTCTCCTATAGAACTCCTCCTTAACTTTGTTTAAAGTTTGAGATGAAATATTCCGTATTTCTGTAGTTATCCTGTCTTTGAGGTCTACAATGCTAGTTGGTTGTGTTGCATATACTTTGTTCTTGAGATAACCCCACAGAAAAAAATCTAACGGCGTAAGGTCTGGCGATCTAGCTGGCCACTCAATAGTACCTCTTCTGCCAATCCATTTATTGGGGAAGATTTCATCTAAATAAGTTCTTACCATTAAAGCATAATGGGGTGTTGCCCCGTCTTGCTGGAACCAAACTTTTTCATTCGGTAAGCTGGGATCTATTGCGTTAGGATATAAGTTTGCCAACGCAGGAATAACTTCATTTTTAAGCATATTTAAATATTTTTCAGCTGTCAAATTTCCATCTATAAATATAGGATCAATAATATGGTCGCCTGTGATACCGGCCCAAAAGTTCACCTTTTGAGGGTATACTGAGTATGAGTCTCACGCATCCAATTAGGATTCTCTGCTGACCAATATCTACAGTTCTGTCGGTTTACCTCTCCATTCAATGTGAATGTTGATTCGTCAGAAAAAAGAATGGTACCAAGAGCTATCTCATTTCTGTTCAGCTTATTCATCAATCTTTCGCAGAAATCCATTCTACGATCTGGATCGTCTTCTGTTAACTCCTGCACAAAAGTTAATTTGTAGGTCCCTGAACACTGTTTACACTACCACTACACCAACACTAACACTTAGTTAATTTGTAGGGATGAAGTTTTTCTTTATGAAGACATCTTAGAACAGTTGTATGACTAACATTATTTTCACGGGCAATTTGACGTGTACTTGAAGTTGGATTCTCTTCGACACTTGACAAAATATCCACTTTCACATCATCTTCAACGAAGTGTGATGTTCTTTACAATGGTTTGACATGTCCAAGTTCTCTGAATTGTGCATGAATTTTAGACACAGTACTTTGTGAAATATTAGGCAATTCGGGATACCTGTGATTAAATAATAAGTTTGCCACTTCAACTTGACTTCTGCAGTTATCCCCGTACCCGATCATCATTAAAATCTCAATTCGATAAGTCTCAGATAAATATTTCATTGTTATGTCGACAAGGAAAGAGTGTTTGACAAAGATTTTACTTTTTCAGTATAAACACATCAACAACTGACAGAATGGAAAACAATCCACATTATTTACCGATTTTGTCTAATTATTGGCGTTTTTAAGCAATTTTTAGGTATTTATGATAAAATTAATGGGCGTAGCAGGTTTTGTTTAATATACAAATACGTCTAATAATTAGTTAGTTTAGATTTTTGATAAATCCATATTTAGCTAATTTAAAAAAGTACCAATATTTCAGGTGTAATAAATTATTATTTTTAAAATTTCACCCTGTATAATTCATAATTGACCATACATTATTCAGTTTGTTGGAATCGGTTCATTAAGAGGATTTCAAAAATATGCAAATGTACAGGTTGTTTCATTAAAAAAAAACAACACCGACTAAGGCATACTTGCGTGAATTTAAATTAAATTAATTAAATTTAAATTTATGTTTACATAACGCAAAACTCAATTCAAAAGTTGACGTGTCTCGGCATTTTTTATAATTTTCTAAAATAAGGACATGAAGAATTTTATTCCATAAGTGGTTTCCACACTGTATAAAGCAATGGAAATATACCTAATTTGATGAATAGTCGTATATTTTTGTTGTATCTAAATTGCAAGAATATTTGAGATATCAATTTGATGAGATATAGTTTTGGCATTCATGAATTGATTGAATTATTATTAAATATTCGAGAAATTTAGTAACAACAAAAATAGATTATTAATCGGTCGTGTTATATTTAGAAAGATTATTTCTCGTACACATATAATTAATTACGTAATAATTAAAAATAAATTGAAGATAAGTCAATTAGACAAAATTTTATTAACTGAATACAAAACACGAACACCTCCCTATATTGTAAACAACGCATTTTGACATTGTTTTGAAGAACATAAGTAACAATTATCAAAAAAGTATCGATTGTTTGGCACCATTTCTTGAAGTATTGATACGTTGCTTCATACCTCTTGATTTTTTTCAGCAGCAGTGACAGTGTTAGAACTTTATTTACTCTTCAAGTGCTTTTTTCAAAAAGTGGCAACACCACGAAAACAATATATATTTGTGTGTCGAGCCAAAAAATAAGGTGACAGTGGCATATAAAATTTCATGAGATTTATTTTATATTACACCATGTAAAATATATTATTATGTTCATCAAGTAAATACAGTCCACAGTTTCAAGTTTATTATTCAGTAACCATCAAACAAGTAATTCATAAACAGACAGACAAGCGATATTTTCTGATTCAATCAATAATTTCAATTTCTCTCAATTTTTTATAATAAACTGCCATCTTGACGTTAATGATAAAATAACAATGCTTATGATGCAATAGAAGCCGGTCAAAGCTGTCCATAATTTCATGCGCAAAGAATCGAATTAAATTAATAAAAATCCAAGAATAAATTCTGCTGGGATGAGAAAAAATCTTATATATGTACCTACTTTACCGAATTGGGTGAACATTTCTCTAGTGAAATAGACGCCGAAATTTGATTCTGATAGATCTGAAATTCAAAATGTATGACATTTCATTGGTTAATTAATGTAAAGCAAGTGAAATAATCTGATGTTGTACCAGTGGTGTTTTAGTGCAGTTTTGTTAATCAATCACTTTGAAAGGTTGGTATCAACGAATTTGAGACGAATAAACTACTGTTAGGCAAATAATTTAGGTTTGCCGGAGAGAAAATTTAAAAGAAGAATATTTAATGCAGTTCTAACCCTCATGTCCATTTTCTACTGATTATAAATGTTATATTAATAAAGAGATGTTTATAGATTTTTCGATGTATCTACTTAAGTGTCTACAATGCTGGCTTCGACATGAACAACAATGTCAAGGAGGTGTCATGTGTCATCGCTTATTCCATGATAATAAAAAGATTGACAATTTGGAAACTCACTATAAATAACCATTACTTTCAAATACAACTTATTTATTAATAATACTTACCTATTTCTAACAGACTCTATATCAGCCTTTAGGTACCTGTAATATCAACATGTTAACAGTATTTTAGATAGTCTAAATCTATCCGAAAATTCCTTATCATTCCATGCTGTAAAACGTTTTTATGGGCGTTCATTAAAATCTTCATCATCACTAAAATTCAGTAAATCCAAATATTCCGTTAGAATTTTGGAAAAATAAAAATTTACCGAATCCACAGACCGTATTTTTATCTTTTGAACAAAGTTTTGTAAGGGGGGAAAACTTGACTTGAGGAGAATGAGTGATTTGTAAAGATTGATATATTTAATTAGAATTTAACTTTTAATTACTTACTGTGTACTTACATTATATTTTTTTTATAATATAGATAATAAAACAAATCTAAATGCTGAAAATAACTATTTACAAGACACTGGACGTGATGCCTGGATTTAATTGAACAGTCACTATGGACCTGGTCCAAGTAGGTTGAACAACCGAGATGACGTACCTGGAATTAGATAGAAAAACACTCTGAGTATTCAATTTGCCATAAATAATGATTAATTATTTAACTAACGATTAGTATAGTTGAAATCCCCAAAATTAATGAAAGTATTAATAATATACAAGGTGCATCTTATGTGTTTGAACTGTGATTATGCATATCAGTACTAAAGTAAAGTTAAAACTTTACTTGATCAAAAATAAATGCCTAATAGTAAATATTTAGGGTTATTAGGAAATGTACAAGGGGCGCAAACTCTCCCCATTGCATGTAAGGAATATGTGGCACAAACTCGCCACAAACAATATTATAACTACTGCAAGTGGCACAAACTCTCCACAGTACAGCAAAATAATAATAATACACTGCAAGTGGCACAAACTCTCCACAGTACAGCAAAATAATAATACACTGCAAGTGGCACAAACTCTCCACAGTACAGCAAAATAATAATACACTGCAAGTGGCACAAACTCTCCACAGTGCAGCAAAATAATAATACACTGCAAGTGGCACAAACTCCACAGTACAGCAAAATAATAATACACTGCAAGTGGCACAAACTCTCCACAGTGCAGCAAAATAATAATACACTGCAAGTGGCACAAACTCTCCACAGTGCAGCAAAATAATAATACACTGCAAGTGGCACAAACTCTCCACAGTGCAGCAAAATAATAATACACTGCAAGTGGCGCAAACTCTCCACAGTACAGCTAAATAAGGTTACACTGCAAGTGGCTCAAACTCTCCACAATACAGTATAGGTATGTGAGTTAAACTGCAAGTGGCACAAACTCTCCACAGTACAGCTAAATAAGGTTACACTGCAAGTGGCTCAAGCTCTCCACAATACGGGGGGGGGGGGTGGAAGGAGATATGGGTGACGTGAGAAGTCACCCAGTATCAGGAATGTACAAACCGCAAGTGGCGCAAACTCTCCACAATACAGTATAGGTATGTGAGTTAAACTGCAAGTGGCACAAACTCTCCACAAACAATATTATAACTACTGCAAGTGGCACAAACTCTCCACAAACAATATTATAACTACTGCAAGTGGCACAAACTCTCCACAATACACACTATATTTTAATAGATTTATTTGGCTCAAGTGAACACTTTAGTTATTTTCTAGAAACTAAAACTCAAATCGTTCTTAAACTTTTCTTTCCCCTTTCGTGGCCTCGAAGACTACGTGACATTATTGTACTTTACTTATCTGTTCCAGACAATTGGTTGTTTTGTCAAAGATTACAGAATAATATATATTCTGTAATCTTTGGTTTTGTCGAGAAATGGATTTCTGAAATATTAGGGTATACACATGATTTAATTCATTTTACTTGAAACGAAAACTATTTTAAGAATAACGGGGTGAGAAAAAAAAATTGTCTTACAGTTTTTAGGTTAGAAAAGTAGGATAATTGTTTTAACCGCTCAATTTTGAGCGGTTAACAAACCTGTTAGTAAAACTCTGGTTACCCACTGATCCAATCTGGTACAACACCCATTTTGTTTAAACCAGTAGTTATATTTTAAACCTAGTTTTAACAATGTTGGTACAGCTCGCCCTTAGTCCGAGAGCTTTAGCTCGAATTTATCACATTCGTGGTGATAACGCCTAATATGCTGCTTGGTGGAATAATCCTCGTCTTCGACTCGGATTTTTAAAACCACTCTCGCTCATACTATTCGTTAAAACAAATTACTTAGAAACTCGTTTTTCCGAATTTTTCCGGAAAAATTAAATGCACTAGGGATATTACCCCCGAAAATTTTACACCTCTACCAATAATATGCCATAATTTTGATTAGTTACCATGGCAACTAAAAAAATTCCAGAAATTCTTTCGAGGCGTCTCGATATTTAAGTGGAAGTTTCTTGGCAGTTGAAAAAGTACAGGTATGATCTACAACCATTAAATAATGTAGATATAGGTACCTGTGAATAATGCAAAATTTCTATAAGAATTTTACAACTTTTCGTTACAACATTCAACAAACTGTTTCCATACATTCGATTTTGATTTTTTATCAAATTTTTTTCCAAATTATGGAGTGAAATTTTCTTACCGAATACCTCTTGTGATATTAGAAGTGAGAATTATTCAATGTACTAAGTTAAAAGTAGCTCATTCTGTTTATATTTTTTAGTCGAGTGACATAAATTTTTTGAAATAAAAATATAAAATCTTGAAAGTACCAAACGAAAATTCGATAAATGAGATTATAATTTTCCAGGCCTTTTCTCAAACTTGTTGCCATTTGGCAAAAGCCACTCGAGCCCTTCGGGCTCTCCTATCTATTGCTTGGCAACAAGTTTTATAAAAGCTGTCAAATTATTTTCTATTTATCCTCACTCTCTTGTGTTATTACTATAGTAACGGATTATAGCAGGTATTTTGACCCGATTGAATGGTTTCCGTAAAATCAGCTCTTAATACTGTAATAATTACTTACTAATAATATGATACTTGCCCAATTTTTGCACTATTAAATAAACCCGACAAATGAAACCATTCAGGTCTTTACCGAAAAATGTAACGCCAAAGCTTTATTGCCGCTTTATGGCTGCCGACCCTTTCCTGTGCTCCTGTGCAATAGGAAATTTAGTATAGAGAGAAAAATAAATAACTTTATTTGCCGTCTATATTCCATCATACATTTGCAAACTTACTCAATATTTATTGTCTGTAAATAATAAGGGTGTATTTGCAGATGGAACACTTTTTAACGAAAAACTTGATTTCACACAGTGCACCGATTTAGTCAATAATAAATTTCAACATAGTGTTTTTAATATTCTCCGAAAGAATAAATGACATGATATGTGTTTAGTTTCAATAGCTTTTGTGGTACAGGATAATTAAGATATATGTTTTATTATTTTGATGTAAATTATTCCGAATAATATTTATGAATTCATTGGTGATTGGATAAAATTTCCATAATAATTTTATGATGTATTTGAAAAAATTCCTCTAATTGGGATATAACCCTTGAGTTGCCATCACTGCTTTCAATAACAGTGGTCTTACCTTACTATTATTTTTTCATTTCAGATTGTTGGAGATCCATTGAGCGATATCCACTCATCTCATTTAGGGTAAGTTAAATGTATATTCATTTCATAATCCGAAATCATTGGGATAGTTGAAAAATTTAACAAAAATTTTGTATAGTATATTTTTATGTCATCGTTTCTCAACTATTTTTATGTGGCGACCTACGAAAAAGCCAAAAAGTTTGTAAAAAGTCTTGCGACCCCGTCACTATTGTTTATTTTTTTTTGTATAAAATTAAATTTTTTTGACGACATAGATTCATTTCATTATCCTTTCCTTAAATTTGTATAGCATAAAATAAATCTACTGAATTTTTGACAAGGTACTGATGAAATAAAAATCGAACTGGCCACCCCTGGCGAGGCCGAGCTTCATTGTTATTTATATTTTTAGGGAAGTAGTATAGGCCAGGGCTACGTTCATAAACTTACTCAGAGTAAGGATAGTTTACTCCGAAGCGTTCATAAATTTACTCTACCAGTATAGAGTATGCTTTTATAAACGTTCAGAAACCTACCCGGAGTAAACTCTGCATACTCCTCTTTTTATTGGAGTATTATATACTCTGACAGTTATGACAGTTTGGCTTATACAGTAGTTCAGTTCAGATTACTGCCAGGTTATTTTTATTGATAAATTGATATTATTTGATTATTAATATTCAACTCATCCATGGTTAATTAATTTCTATTTTCGAAATGAACAATATAACCCAAATTCATACACAACACAATGACATTTGATTTGCCTCCGGCCGGTGTAGCCTCTGAACGGTTACTCCGAGTAACCATCAAACATACTTTTCTAATCACGTGATCATACTCTTCTCTGCTCACTGGAGTAAGTTTATGAACGTAGCCCTTGGAAGCAAGTACATACCACAACTATCTTATCTCAGTGTTTCACACTAGATTTCATTCCTCTAATAAACGAATCTTTTGTACCTATATGTAGTTTCCAACAGTTTGGGTTCTGTCAACGATTTGGCATTTATAATCTCAATTAATTATATTGTGAATATTTTGTCTTTACTTTGTTTTCTTTGAATTTTGCAAAACTACACCATAAAAATCAAAATGTCAAAACTCCAAATATTTAGGTTATATTTTTCTTTTGTCCGTTTCTTCTTTTTATTTTAAAAATGAAACTTTTATAAAACTGACGTTTCAAAACCCTAAGTTAACTTGACTGTTAAATTCAAAGATAACTTCAAGACATGTTTTAATATCCACCCTTAGTAGTAATAATTAACTATTTAAGGTTTCTCTTTTTGTACAACGCTCTTAATATTTTGGACTATTAAAATTAAGATATTACTTGATAACTGAAGATGGTACGTTTTCACTTCTCATCTTATAACGACTCAAATTATTTTATACACTAATGATATACAGGGTGCGGCAACGAAAACGAAACATATTGGATATCTTGAAGACAAATTTTTATTGGATGAAATGCAAAAACCGGTCGATTTTTATTTCAAGGGGAACATTCACTCATTCGTTTGGGTTCTACTCAACAGCCCAGGCACTTGAACTGAATCTTTGTACCATTTCCCATGTTATCTACTTCCATTACAGACGCTTCGTGTCTTCTATAAAGGCCACTAGTTTGACTGGAGGGATTTTCAGTAGTTATAATGGTTGTATTAATTCCTCTCCAAAGTGCTTCCGTCTAAGTACTTGTAAGTTCTCGCGGAAGCAGAGTGTTTGAGTAAGTGTTTAATCATCAAGTACACATTTTCTGCACTAACTTTGCCCATTTTGTGCAGATTTTTTCTCGAGAGTGCAGTGTCCAGTCACCAGGTCGGCAACTGTCTTTAAATGTCTCTAATCCAGTTTCAATAGCCTGGTTGATAGTTCCTTGTCTACCTTGTTCAGTAAACTTTTTGTATCACAACACGGTTCCAGACCTATGAAGTCTCCTTTAGAGCCTTCTTTAGCTAGCTGGTCCGCAATTTCATTACCTGCATTCCCCTCGTGTGCCGGCTCCCATATCAGACACTTTGTTGTCTCTTGTCTGCCTGTTAGAGGATTCTTTACAGTTTTTTACCAGTCTAGACCTAGTTGTTGGGTTACTGATAGCTTTAAGGAGAGCCTGGCTGTCACTGAACATTTAAATTTTTTGTCCAGTATATCCTCTTCTGATGTTTTCATCAATATAGGCTATAGCGTCAATCGTCTCTGCTTAAAAAACAGTCGTATATCTACCAAGGATAAAGACCATTCTTTTTCCAGGTCTTTTTATACCAGTCCCTGTATCATGGTTTCTTTTGGAACCATCGGTAAACCAGATGATTTCTCCAGAATTACCTGGGTGCATCATCTGTTCCCTATATATTTTTTTTTTCGGGCCGAGATGGGAAACTCATGTTCGAATGGGTCCAGGACCCAAACAGTGTTGGACTGATCCCCAAGAAGATGCCTACCAACCAAACCCACCTCAAACTCGCCGTTACCCCCGCCTCGGAATCACTACCCTAGCATACTTCGAGACAGGCGGCGGTCCCTCGCACACTCTCCGCTCACACTGTCATCTTCTCCCTCCTATCACTCCTGCCTCTCATGCCATATCGAGTCCTTCTCTCCCCCTTACCATGCTCTCTACTACTCCACTCACCTCCATCCATTCCTCCTCCCCCCTCAACATTATCTCCACCATGTTTTCCCAGTACACCGCCTCCCCTAGTTTCCTCTCCGACTTCTTCAGCACTTCCTCGTTCCTCCAGCATCTAAACACATGCCCCACATCATCCTCCACTTCACACTTCTCGCACACACCAGTTTCTCGTTTCCCAATATTGTGGAGGTACCTTACTCTCGACCCATGTCCAGTGAACGCCTGTGTCAAGAAGTAGTTCACCTCCCCGAATTTCCGGTCCATCCAATATCTCCTATTCCCAATCGCTCCTTTTAGCGCGCCCTCATACTCCTCCCATCTTCTCTCCATTTCCTCCACCATCCATTCCCGTACCTCTTCTTTGGTCGCACCCCTCCAGCGTTTGCTCCTAGCTCTAGCCAACACGTCCATTGGGTAGGACCTTGCCAGCACCGCTGCTCTCAGTCCACCCACTATCCTGTACCCCTGCACCACCCTCAGCAGTATCTCTCTGCACCCGCAGAAGTGGCCTAACCCTCGCATTCGCCCCCGCTCTTTCACCCCAGACCTCCGCACCGTACAGCATACTCTGCTCTACCGTCCTACCAATTACCCTCCCCTTCCACTCTCCCGGCCCTTTCACATTACACATCAATCTCCCCAGCCATGCTGCCCTCACTTTACCCTTCTCTGCCGCCTTTACCATATGGGTTTTGAAGGATAATTGGCTATCCAACCACACCCCTAGGTATTTCACAGACTCCTCCATGCGAATTCTCATTCCCTTAACCATCACCCCCACTTCCCTTGCCCTGCTCCGTCCCTTCACTAGCAACCCCACCGTCTTATCTTCCGCCACTTCCAGTCCGCACCGCTCTATCTTCTCCACAATCTTCCTGCACATTCTCTCCGCCTTTCTTTCTATCTCCGCCTCTCCCTTTGCCGTACATACCAGACACATCATCCGCATACACCGTAATCTCACATCCCTCTTCACATACTATCCCACAAACCTCATCAAACACACACTTCCAGAGAGTCGGTCCAAGAACCGAGCCCTGAGGCACTCCAGTCTCCATCTCATATCTCCTCCCTCTGGAGTCTACAATGACACGCCCCGTCAGGTAGTCCTCCACCAGGTTAACCAACCCCTGCTCCACTCCAAGCATCAGCAACGCGCTCAACACTGCCCGTTTGCTGACACTGTTGAACGCGTTCCCGACGTCGAAGAACACGAGTAGGGCCAATTTCTTCTTCCTCCAGCTGCCCTCCCTAGCTCTTTCCACCAAACCCATCACCTTGCTCAGTGCCGAGATGCAAGATTTCCCCTTCGTGAACCCGTGCTGGTTTACCCTAAAACCCCCATTCCTACCAACTTCCTCCTCAATCCTATCCCTTATTATCCCCTCCATCAATATACCCATACCACACAGCAGACTGATAGGCCTATAGTACCCCGCCCGCTTCCCCTCTCTACCCGCCTTCTTCATTAGTATCACCCTGGCTACCTTCCATCCTTCCGGGAACTCCTCCTCCCTCAGCACCCTGTTGAATAGTTCCCAGAAGTACTCCCTATTGTCATCCAACAGCCTCTTCACCATATCACCCCTCAGGCCATCTATCCCTGGGGCTTTTCCCACTTTAATGTTTCTCCCCCAATCCTCTACCTCCCACTTCTCTACCGGCCTTATCCCCCTCATTTTCACTACCCCCCTTGTATCTTGGATTTCCTGAATTCTGCCACCCACTCCTCCTTCTCCCCCTTTAAACAATTTCTATATAATCTCCTCCCAATCCTCCTCTAGAACCTCGTTCCTATTTCCACCCATCCTCTTCACCGCTATCTCATACGCCTTTCCCCATGGATTGTTCTCTATATGGGATGATGTTATTCACTCGCTCAGTGAATATATTCTCTGGTGTCATGCTATCAAAACTCATGTGAAATATGGGTTCGTCTAGTAATGTCCCAGTTGTATCAGTGAGTCCTTCTCGAATATTGTTCTGGGACCATAAGTCTCCCGTTTTCAGTCTAAGAATTGCCATCATTGCCTCCGCCCTTACAAAAAGTTTCAAAGGAGGAAGTCCAATAAGGGATTCCATTGATGCTGACCTCGTTCCCCTACTTCTGTCCTCCTCCATCAAACTATTGTTCCATAGGTGATCGTTTGCCTTATCACAGTTGTGTAACCTCAGGTCGTATTCCCCAGGTTTTGCCCATAACTCTTCTGCATTGCCAGAAAAGCCTAGCCCTGGTAGTAATTTTTTCCAGTTGTGCCTTCCAATTCAGTTAGGAATCAAGGGTCACTCCCAGATAACTTCTTTGGATATTTATAGTTCTTCTTCGAACATCTGTACTCTACCCTGCGGGAAAATTCTTCTATTCATAAAAGCAACTAGTTTGGCTCTTTTGGATTAACTGAAAGGTCCTCTTTAAGGCACCATTCCTCCACAATTCATAGTGCTTCTTGAAGAACATTCACAACTACCTCTGGGAATTTCTCATTGGTGACAGTCACTGTATCGTCCGCAAAGCTCTGCATTCATATGCCTTGATCATTCAACCTGCAGATCAAGTCATCCACAATTAAGTTCTATAAAAGTGTAAAAGTACTTCACCTTGAGGACATCCTTTAGTTGTCCTAACGGTTTATGTTTCATTATGCATATGTGCTGTTATTCTCCTATGCTCGATTATGGATCTCATCCATTTGCATGTGGTGCTGTTAATCCCTCTTTTTTTAAGGGATCTGTTTATTAATGACATCGTTGTGTTGTCAAAAGCACCTTGGATGACTAGAAATGCTTCAAGGGCTATTTCCTTATGATTCAGATTCTCAAGGGGGATATATTTTAATCATATCCTCAAATGTCGATCATCTCTCCCTTCGCCTCTGTCCCCATTTTCTTCCAAACAATATCTTGTATGCGTATGTATTCTTCTTTTCTCCACGTTCTTTTTCCAATAAAGTTTTCATTTTGCGTGCCGAACTTCTTAGCACATGATTCCCGACATCAGCTGGTGCAGCACATTTATGACAAAAAACGCAGGACTGTCTAAAATTAAAATATTTATTGTAAGTTTTGCTTTTATCAAATTAATTATAATTGAAAGGATCGTAGATTGCGATTTTATTCTAAAGTTTCCATTAAGTAGGAAATTGTATTAAAATTATATCAGCATGCTCATTTTCGAAAAATTTTCCAATAAAAAGTTTCTTCAATATTTGAAATTACCTCCCAACTAGCAAAGTTGTTTTATAATTTTTGGCTTTAATAACAATTTTATTTTAATGTTGATTTATTGTTACTTTCAAGAATGCAACTTATTATATAAAGGTTCCATAAGAGCAAATTTAGCTTTTCGTAACAAAATTGTTTTATAAATTTATCACAAAAACAATTTGGCAACAAAATTATATAATATTTATAAAGCAATTTTATACGTGATATAGTAAGAGATTTATAAAACATTTATTGTTTATAAAATTTAGTTTTTTTTTTTTTTTTTTTTATTCGGTTATTTAACGTCGGTCTATTTCTGCAACTTAGGCTAATCACCGACGCCGGGAGCACTCTACCCCTAACCGGAAATTTTGCCGAATCCACTAGTGTTCCAACCAGTGGTAGGGATCTTTATCGAGCCCAACATCCATGGACTCGGGACCTCGGTTTTACGTCTCATCCGAAAGACGGCATATCTCCATTATACCTCGTGCTCATTGGTATAATGCCTGCGAGCTGTGATATGCTACTGACCCTAGTAATCTACGGTGCTTCGCTGCAGGCTGTACGGGCTCTACGACGGTGTTTCCCCAGCGGTCACCCATCCAAGTACTAACCGTGCTCGACCTTGCTTGGTTGTCATTATCGCTTCAGAAGCGTTCCACTACAAAGCTGGGCCGACGCCCTATAAAATTTAGTTGTTTTATAACAATTGAATAGATGAGGCTTTTACTTGATGAAGATCCATACTACTGATGAAATAAAACAAATTAATTTGTTTAAATCTTCATTATTTAATGAAATAATGAAGATTTAAACAAATTAATTTGTTTTATTTCATCAACTGTTTTATAACACTTTTTTAAGAGAGTTTGGCAGCACTTATAAATCAAGTATAAATAGATTATAAAACTACTGTTATAAATACTTTTAGCAGCTTATAAAACAATTTTATTAAAGCAGCAGATGCCGCAATTTAATTGCCATTGAAAATTGTAGTTACAGACACAGCTATAAAATAATTATATAATTATTACATTGGAAGCTGTTATGTAGTTTTTATAAAATAACTAATAAAATATATTAGATTTGTCTTGGCAATTTTAGAAAAATAAACGGCGTAAAATGTCGGAATTAAGGGAGAAAATCAAAAGGAGTTTAGGAGAAAAATTAAGAAAAACTTAGTATTATGATTAGCAAAAAAGAAATTTTTAATAATACGCCTGCATGTTCAGATAGTCATCCACAAGAAGTAGTGATAAATCACTCAATAATAATTACAAATAATGATACTATACCAGAAAAAGAAACCAAAGATGAGAACTTATCATTAGAAGTGCCAAATTTTATTGGTACAAGTGATAATAATGACTTGGTAAGAGAAAATTGGTTAGTACAGTGAGAACCTGACAACGAAAGTGATCTGTTGATGTTAGATTTAAACAGAAATTCTGAATTTAGAAACAACATCAGATCATGGGCAGTTCATTATAATATCTCACATAAATATGGCATTGTGAGTATTATTTCAAAATATCAATAAAAGGTTACCCAGTATATTGCCGCAATACCCTAGAACGTTGTTGAAAACTAGACAATAAATAATATAATCGTGTTGAATTTGTTAATCAATTCCTTTATTCATTATATTTTTAAAATACGGCACGTTTATTAAACACTTATAGGGTAGATGGGCCGGTGGTCGGCCACTTAAGCATCATTTTATTTTCAAATCCGAATAAAAAATACACCCTAATGAATAAATTGTTCATATTTTTGGGTGCGTATGAACGGATAATTAGAATTTCATTGTAGATAGTTTATTTCGAGGTATTCATAATATTTTAATTGATATTAATTTTGTTCTGAAAACACCAAAAAAGGCCCTTAGTCAGCCGCTGAAATTCTAATTTCAGCCACCATGGATCTAGTAGTCAGCCATACTACTGAAAGGCGCAGCTATCTACTCGATACCTGTTACCTGTGCTTTAAATAACATTCTTTCTTCACACTCTTTATTCTTAAAAAAATATGGAACAAAAATATAAATTATAAAAACTCAAAAAATAAAAATGTACATACAATAAACTTAGATACTCCGCAGTAAACTCTTCAACATTATATTTGTAGTAACAAAAAATATAAAACTGACCTAAAAAATTAAAATGTTTTAGCAATATTTACAAATAAAATGACAATTTTGAATGTCGGAATAGTTACATCCTTGAAATACGGTACATTTCAAATGATACCATTTGGGGCATTTATCACAGCCAATATTTTTATCATCATTATTTTCAGTATCACTGTCCAAGTCTAATTTACAATCTGCACAAACTTCTTTCTTCTTCTTCTGACCTGACGCCTCGGCCTTCACTAATGCCGTATGTTTTTTTGGGACCAGTCTGGTTTTTCGGGGTCTGGTCAAACTCTTATCCAGGGTTCCTTTTTTTTTAGTATCTGCAGTTTTTTCTCAGAATTCTTCATCATTCTTGCTTCCTTTCTTTTTTTCTTCTCTTCTTCAAGTTGATTACGTTTATCTATTTTCTCTTGAAGGTAATTCCGAAATTCTTCTGACGATATAGCTGCTGGTAATTTCTCCTTTGGTGTTCTGGTTTTATTCGATTGTGTGCTGCTCGGATAGAATAGGTGAGTTTTTATAGAAAATTGAGAATCTTTTTTTGATGACACGGTCTTGAATATGTTGTTTTCATTAGCAGATATAACTGTGATATCATCCAAATAGGTTTTCATTTTAATTATTTCTGATACCTTCTTATTTTTGTCGTTCTCTAATGGCTCATTTATCACAATAATGTCATTGAAATCCATTTCAGATATTTTCATTCCATTAGCATTCATATCTCTCTCTACTTTGTCTGCGTCTGCCGTTTTGAGTTCATCTTGAATAGTATACATAATCATATCATTCAAATTTTTGGTTTTGTTCTCGGATTCGTCTTTTTTAGCCCAGTTGCTTTCAACGTCAGTCTTATTCCTCATTTCATTTCCATCTAAAAGATCATCATAATCTCCTGAAGCTGATTCTGCAGCAATTTGGGAATGTTTTGAAGGGAGAACAGTGATTTCTTCTCTGCATATTTCTTCATCTTCCGTTATCATAAACGTTTCATTCTGTCCAATCTCGTGTATTTCACTTATATCACTGGATACAGTTTTATTTTAGTCTATTTCGTTGACTTCGAGATTTTCTATATCTTCAACCACTGACACCAGATTGAATTCATCAGCAGTTGAAATTGAGATATTCATCTCTTTGTTATGTTCAGTCTTATTGTTCTTTGAATTAGCTCGTATTGATTTATCAAAATCCGCTGAAGCATGTACTAGTGCTCTTACAATTATTTCTTTCTTATGAGGTAGAATAGTTACGTCGTCAGGATTTATATTTTTTTCTGTTACAACCTCATCACATGTCATACTATCTTCAATAACTTTATTATTCTGGTGATCAGTTCCATGTTGAATTACTATTAATTTTATTTCACTGATGGCTTCACTTCTATTTTCTTGAATTCCATTTATTATAATGTTTGTGTCACTTCCATCGTTATTGGTAACATTTTCGTCTACCAGGTCATTGTGTAAAAACTCATCAAAATAAAAAATCAACACATTGTCTGATGGGGTTTCTAAGGGTAGGAGAATAAAATTATTATGTAAATCATCAATTTCTTTCTTTTGGTAATATTCCTCTTTTATGATTTTGATTTGTTCAACAATGTCCTGAACATTTTCGATGCCTTTTTCTTCAAGTTTATCAGTCAGCGAAGATATAACAGCTTCAGTGGTGTCAAACTGATGTTCTGCAATTACAGAATCAGATTTTCGATTCTTAGAGTTACTTAAATTTTCCAAACGGTTTTGCACACACTTTGTATAGACAACAGCTTCGGGATTGAATGGGAATATTCCACATTTCCTGAACCCATTTTTGATGGTCTGGGGAAGTGATTTGTCATTGAAAACTTCTTTAAGTAGAGGACAAAATGTGGATTTGGTGAGAACACAATTGACATGTTCTGGTTTTGCTTGCCACAGCCGTACTGTTTTTTTCCAGTTTGTTTTCAATGGCTTGAATACGCTCACGTTAGCAGGTTGCATTATATGAGTTGTATTGGGAGGAAGGGCATATAAAATTATTTGATTATCATAACAAAACGGACTAAGTTCTATCGACAAATGTGACTTATGTTCATCAACTAATAGTAGAATAGGTCTTTCGATTTTATTGTCAGTTACCCACTTATTCAGCCCATAAAAAGTGTCACTTTTCATCCACCCGCTTTCTGATCGACCTATAAACCATTCTGGTGAAACACTATCAACAATTGCTTTGCAAATGGAAAAACAACCATCGGAGTCAATGTTCTTCAATCTGCAGAGAAAACTAGTAGAACCGTTATAGTTTCTTTTTCGCTACCCGTTTTCACTTCATACACATTTTTATATCCCTTCGGAGCCAATACTTTGCCTGATTTTGGGCACAGAGCAAAGCTCGTCTTGAAAATAAGCGAAGGATCTGTTAAAATATCGGAGTTTCCAGATTTGTCAAGATAGGATCTTTATTCCCGAAACCATTTTCTTATGGATTCTTCAGTAATGATGGCTCTTGCTTTTGTAAGTCCTTCCGCCTCTCGCAAAGCTAGGCTTTTGTGTCTTTTATGGAAAGACCTGTACCATGTTTCCCCTGGTTTATTGTTTTTAAAGGGAGTTTTCCTGCCTTCTGCTCTAATAACCTTCTCGACAGAATTCAATAAATCTTGTTTTCTCTGTGGAAATCCACATTGTGCTACTTCCATTAACCAGGCTTCTAGTTCATCTTCTTCCTTTTTAGTGAGTACAGTGCTTGGACCCATTTTACGGGGTCCCTCTTTGACTCTACCATGAAGTCTATCTTGTACAGTACCACGTGGTACCCCATATTTTCTGCTAGCTTCCCTTATTCCCAAATTTTCTTCACGAATTGCTTTTAACGCATTTATGAGAGATTCTTCAGGATACTTGTAAACTTCGTGACTCTGATACCGTCCCATTTTCCTTTAAAAACAAAAATTTCACTAATAGCAATATTATATGTTAAGTGGCTGAGAAGTTGAATTTTGTGGCCTAAAGTCAGCCGGTAGTCGACTGATATTGTTTTAGGCGGCTGACTATTGGTTAAATGTGGTATAATCATACGAATTTAATAAATATTCGTCTTTATTTTCGTAATATATAAGGTCTACATTTCGATATTTCATCAACTTTTCTATAGTCAGCCACGTGGCTGTCCTAAGGAATTCAACCAATTTTAGAATCCAATTCCCAGCCACCATTAATAGTTATTGAAAAAAACCTAGTTTAACAGAAATATGTTCAATATACTAACAATAAAGGTAAGGAAGTTTAACTCTTTTTTTCCTTAACAATTTGAAAGCCTACAATAGTCTCTTGTTTTCTTACCTGGGGTGCGTTCATAATCGACTGTACAAAGTAACACTTTACTCTGTAATGGAATTGGTTGACATTTGAAATTAAGCATATTGTAACCCGTGATTTATGAACGCATTATGGTAACATGAAACTGTAAAATTTTAATACGACATGTGACACATCTCGTCGAGTTATAAATATAACCAAAGTTTCGTTGTTGTTTCTATTTCCACAACTTTGCTTATATTTTATGTTATTTAATTGCTTTTATATCGATTATGATGAACCAAAACCAAAGTAAATTTGTAACATTGGCAGCTTCATTAGCTGCAAAATATCATTTATTGGATTATATTGACGACGAGAGCGATAGTGGCGACGAAGAAGACATTTTAATAGCTTCTCTTGGAAAAAAAAAGTTGCCCCACAACGAATAGAAAATTATGTGGAGACTGTATTGGAGCGGTTTACAAATAAACAATTCCAACAAAACTTTAGGATAACTGTTGAAAAATTCAATGTATTACTGCAAGTATTGGGCCCATCATTACAAAGACAGTCAGAGAGTGGAAGAAGAACTGTAAATGCAGAAAAACAGATATTATCTGTTATATGGCTACTGGCCACGCCTGATTCATATAGGAAAGTATGGTTTTTCTTAGATAATGATTTTGCTAAAGAGCACACATTAAAAAAATATTCTATCAAGCCACAATTATTTTTTGTAGCCTTTTACTTCAATTTTTTCTTAAATTATTTTACATATAAATTAGGTATCTAGTTGGATAAGAAAAATGCTTCTTAACTAATGTTGTATCACTGCAAAAATATTTTGAAACTGCATAGTTACATACCTAACTGCTTATACATGTAGGAACACTTATTGTTTAATTAAATTCAAGTATTTACTGGTTAATGCTGTTAACATATTTTTGTAGATCAGTTGGAGAAAGGTTCAATCTAGGAAAATCGTCCCTGTCGAAGTGCTTTATGAGAATTATCAAGCTTTTAAACCACCTTGCACCAACCATCATAAAATGGCCTTCACAACATGACCGAACACAAATTAAAGAAGCTTTCTTGAGAATGGGGAGTTTACCTAATATAATAGGAGTTGTGGATGGTACCTACATTACTATAAAAGCTCCAAAAGTTTATGTAACTAGAAAATGTACCTATGCCATGACACTTCAGGCTATATGTGATCCACAATTAAAGTTTACAGACAGTTTTATGGGGTATCCAGGATCAGTAAGTGATAACAGAATATTTAGAAACTCTCATATTTTTGCAGAAATCCAGAATCATAGGAATACATATGTGACTGGTGATGAATATATCATAGGGGATAAAGCATATCCGCTTTTAGAATGGTGTATTCCTCCATTTATCAATAGGGGGAATATGACTCCATCAAAAATATATTTCAACACCCAACAAGCCAAGACAAGACAGACAATTGAACGAACATTTGCACTACTATTTGGTAGGTTCCGAAGACTAAAATATTTAGACATGAACCGGACTGATCTAATCCCAACAACAGTATTGGCTGCTTGTGTTTTACATAATATATGCCGTGATCCAGAACTAGACAATGGATTTATTGAGGAAGGACTTGCCCACCTTAATGAAAATCGTGCTGAAGATATTTTGGAAATCCAGAACCAGAACGAACTACAAAATATAGAAGATGGTAGAGAAAAAAGGGAAAAGTTATGTCGACAACTCTATCTTCAGAGGGATCAAAGAATTCCATTACAATAAATATTTCTAATTAGAGTAGGTACTAAATTTGTTAAACTTTCTAATATGTTCTAATTACAATAGGAAGTTTCTTTAATTTTTCACTTACTGATAGATATCAACCAAGTAAAGGCAGAAACAGTTGAAATATCTTAAATGTACAAAACAAAAGTTTTAGACTATTTATTGTCATTTATTAACAAAACAATATAGAACACTCTGTAGAACATATTGAACAAATAAAAGTTATAATTTTTCTATTAGTTTATCCATTTTTTCAGAAAATACCTCAATGGATCTGTTTCTTCAATCCATAATTTCTTCGTGTCTCTTCTTTCTTGCCTCTTCTCTTTCTATCGCTTGTTCTTTAAGATATTTTAATAAAGAATTATCTTGAGAATTTTGTTTTTTCTTTTTGGCTGATGGCTCACCGTCCTCTAAGGCATTATTTTCACGTTTCACAGAGTCAACTACAATAGGTAATGAGTATAACATAATCGTATTAATGTGTTAATAGTAATTAATTAATAAACCTTATAAACTCACCACTTGCTCCTTTTATAGATGAAGCAACATGTTTCGGAACAATATTCGGCTTTGTTCCCAATATATCATCCATTTCCGTAAAATATTCGAATTTAAACAATTCGGCCCCACTGGCTTTAATAGACATATTATCTTTTTTTATATATATTTTTTTCGCAAATACTGCCACTTGTCCTTTATTTGACTTTTATTGAAACCAGGCATCTCTGTGGCTATTTTTTCCCACACTTCTTCATTTCGAAGTGTGGTAGAATTAAACATTGCATTTTTCTCCTTCCTTAAATTTATTAACTGTAAAATGTCTTCGTGTCTCCACTTTCCTCCATTATTATTCCTTATAGTTCCTTTCTCATAATTATCAGGAGCGGTTTCATTTTCCTTCAGGTCCAATCTCAAGTTATATCCTGGAAAAGTGGCTTTAACTAATTCAAACATTTCCTGATCCATCTTGACCATTTCCATTGAACCATCTGGAAAACAAATACATAAATTCTACTGAAAAAGCACGTTCAAGAACACTTTAGGTTAATATTAAAGGTGGAAAGAAAAGCCATACTTATTACCTTATTAAGAAAATTATATTTGCCCATGTGTAGTTCATCATTGGAGCAAAAAGTCTAGAAAGTTTATACAAAGGCAAAGTGACACAGCTAGATGCAACAGGTCAACACAATAGGAATAAATCATGTGGAACTTCAAGTAATGGCCCCCTTAGTGATTCTTTCAATATTGTCATGCATACATAAAAATAACACAAATTTACTTACTTTGAGTATTTTGTAAGCACACCTTATCCCCTTCTATAAGTGGTTCTCCATTTAACATAAAAAAAATGTATTGATCCATGATTTCTTTGGTTATTATGAAGTATCTAGAGCACACACAAGAAAAGGATCAATAGGGTTCTTTTATAAATGTTGTAGGGATGCGCGATACTATCCGATATTCCAGTGTATCGATACTTTTACTTCCGATACTCGATATTTTGTATCGATACTATGCTTTTCGATACATACCAAGTATCGATAAATTTGTAGTGTATCGATACCTTGCGATACGGGATTTTTAGTGGTAGCAGCAAGTGGCGTTATGTAAAGTGATGAGCGATATCGTGATTTTTTAATCACGTTGTGAAATGATATCGTGCTTTTTTTAACGAAACTAAAAATAAAAAACGAAAAATGCAGTTTTTTGAGTTTTTCGAGCTAATTTTGAGAATATGTGGAAAAGTCATTGATGTAAAAGTTGTAGATTTTCCCAAGATCTACAACTTTTATGATCAACTTTTTATTATAGGAACTCAACTTTGGCCGAAAATCGCAATAATGTCTTTTTCCACCCCCCCAAAAAGTGTGTTTTACCGAAAAAACGTCATAACTTGAAAAATTTCCAATATTTTAATTTGAAATTTTTTTTCATGGTTTGTGACTATCAAAGCTACGTTCTACTAAATTTTCATCAAAATCGAACATTTTTTAACGAAACCAAAAAATAAAAAACAAAAAATGCAGTTTTTTGCGTTTTACGAGCTAATTTTGAGTCACCAATTAAAAAGTTGTAGATTTTCTCAAGATTTACAACTTTTATAATCAACTTTTTATTATAGGAACTCAACTTTGGCCGAAAATCGCAATAATGTCTTTTTCCACCCCCCCCAAAAAGTGTGTTTTACTGAAAAAACGTCATAACTCGAAAAATTTCCAATATTTTAATTTGAAATTTTTTTTCATGGTTTGTGACTATAAAAGCTACCTTCTTCTAAATTTTCATCAAAATCGAACATTTTTTAAGGAAACTAATAATAAAAAACAAAAAATGCAGTTTTTTGAGTTTTACGAGCTAATTTTGAGTCACCAATTAAAAAGTTGTAGATTTTCTCAAGATTTACAACTTTTATAATCAACTTTTTATTATAGGAACTCAACTTTGGCCGAAAATCGCAATAATGTCTTTTTCCACCCCCCCAAAAAGTGTGTTTTACTGAAAAAACGTCATAACTCGAAAAATTTCCAATATTTTAATTTGAAATTTTTTTTCATGGTTTGTGACTATCAAAGCTACCTTCTTCTAAATTTTCATCAAAATCGAACATTTTTTAAGGAAACTAATAATAAAAAACAAAAAATGCAGTTTTTTGCGTTTTACGAGCTAATTTTGAGTCACCAATTAAAAAGTTGTAGATTTTCTCAAGATTTACAACTTTTATAATCAACTTTTTATTCTAGGAACTCAACTTTGGCCGGAAATCGCAATAATGTCTTTTTCCACCCCCCCCCCCAAAAAAGTGTTTTTTACCGAAAAAACGTCATAACTTGAAAAATTTCCAATATTTTAATTTGAAATTTTTTTTCATGGTTTGTGACTATCAAAGCTACCTTCTACTAAATTTTCATCAAAATCGAACATTTTTTAACGAAACCAAAAAATAAAAAACGAAAAATGCAGTTTTTTGCGTTTTTCGAGCTAATTTTGAAGTTATGTGGAAAAGTCACAAATGAAAAAGTTGAAGATTTTCTCAAGATCTACAACTTTTATAATCAACTTTTTATTCTAGGAACTCAACTTTGGCCGGAAATCGCAATAATGTCTTTTTCCACCCCCCCAAAAAGTGTGTTTTACTGAAAAAACGTCATAACTCGAAAAATTTCCAATATTTTAATTTGAAATTTTTTTCATGGTTTGTGACTATGAAAGCTACCTTCTACTAAATTTTCATCAAAATCGAACATTTTTTAACGAAACTAATAATAAAAAACAAAAAATGAAGTTTTTTGCGTTTTTCGAGCTAATTTTGAGATTATGTGAAAAAGTCGCCAATCAAAAAGTTGTAGATTTTCTCAAGTTCTACAACTTTTATCATCAACTTTTTTTTCTAGAACCTCAACTTTGGCCGGAAATCGCAATAATGTTTTTTTGCACCCCCCAAAAAGGTGTTTTTTACTGAAAAACGTCAAAATTAGGAAAATCTCGGATCGTTAACGTATCGATACTTCGAGTATCGATAAATTAATATTCGATATTTTACTGTATCGATACTTTACGTTCCGATCCGTATCGACACCTAATATCGATACTTTCTAGTGTATCGCGCAACCCTAAAATGTTGTATTTGTAGGTTATACAAACTACGTTTTCTTTCGTATTTTTAAAGTGCGCAGCCTCGAACAAATATTACTACGCTTCAGACCGCGGTAAGAAATGTGTTACATTGGAAATGTCAAAGTGAATTTATGAACGCTAGGAAAGTAGTCGCAGAGTAACAAAAATTGCAATTATGAACGATGCTTGTCAAAAAAGTGTAAGAAATGTGTACTCTATAACGTTTATGAACGCACCCCAGATTGTCAGCCCACACAACACACTACATTTCATATGCACGCCATTACTAAGATTTTGAGGTTATATTTGAATAGATTTCACAGTTACCGCCAGAAACGTGGCTGAGAATAGGAAATATAAAATAAAATATTGAACATGAACCGTTCACTTATTATCTGATTTTGAATGAATGAATGGCTGACAACTGGAAGTGGCTGGACTTACGAACAATCACCCTAAATCTTTTATAAAACAATTTTATTGTATTTTTATTAACATTGTATATCTGTTATATAGTAGTCGCTAGAGTACTTATTAAATATATTATATAAACAAAATGTTTTATAAATTGTGCCCATTTTGTATTTATAGATATTTTATAAACATTTTAAATACGTTTCTGAGACTAACATTGTTTTATAATGTTTATCGCCAAAACATTCTTACGACTATTATAAAATAGCAAATTGTTAGTTGGGCTATAAGTAATAATACTCCAACAAAAACGATTAAAAATAATTCTATGTAATAATATCTAAGAATTATTTTCCGACTTGGCAACGCTGTATAATACGATAAACCTTCAATGTGAACGACTGCTTCTAACCTCGACCGTAGTCGACCGTCCCTCATTATTTGTTCATTGTTTGTGGCATTCTAAGACGTTTGGTGTTTGTTCAATGAGAAACGGTATTGCTTAAATTTTGTAATATTTCGAATTAAAATAGGATTTATTGTAACTTGTAATCCTCAGTTAACAAGTGTAACTCTTGTGTTAAGGTGCAATTACTGTGTTTGTATTCCACGTGCTTAGTTGAATTTTTTGGAGGGAATTTTAGCAGTTGCCAGCCATTACACACACACACACGTAAGTGGAGATTTTCCATAGTAGTTTATTTAATTATCGGACAACATTAATAAATAATGAGTGTTGAATGCGTCAAACTATAAAATAATACGAAGTATGCTCGAGTAAAAAGCACTTTTTGTTTGTAAATGGGAAATTTATATACCTACCTAAACACTTTTGTTTTATCAGTGGAGTGAGTTGATTAATTGCAAATGTTTTTTTTTCTTACTGGTAATCATTTAGATTAACGGTCACAGCTCCGATATCCTTGAATTTTTCATACCTACCTACTGTAGAGTTTATTGTACTGATAGTTTTTTTTAATACAAAATGTAAAGTAGTTAACTTGCCAATATTATGATTTCTGATAGATTTACATAAACATAAAGTTATTAAAAACATATCAATCCAATAAAAATATACAGGGTTCACTATTTTTCAAAAATAACGTAAGAATATATTTTTTATGGACACATATTCTCATTTTTCAATAATCTATTAAATTGAAATGACAACCCATGGAGGCTATACAAGGAGATCAAACTCCATGTATTCCAATTTCTGGTCATTATAGAGGGCACCACATAAGTTGTTGTACCAAAAAATCTGACGGCAGCCAATCATAAAACTCGAGTTCATGATGTTTTATTGGTTGCTAGCTACTTTGACAGTTCAATGTTCATGTGTCAAGTAAGTGAGGTTACGTCACAGAAATGGAAAATATTGTGAATAAGAAATCCGTCTTTTGTCCTCGTTTTCAAAAATATCGAAAATTGTAATCGTTTGGTGGTAGAATAATTAGTTCCACCCTGTATGTATGTATGTATGTATGTATGTAAATTGGGGTGACATTCACTGAGACCTAAAAGATATATTGTACCCCCTTACTTCTACTTAGTTCCTGAGGAAAGTCTCGGAGACTAGTAGCTTCTTTAGTCCTATTTTCCGGAGGAATTTTAGGATATCTGCAGACTTTAACTTAGGTAAATGTCCCTCTTCTATCCAGTAATCTCCAAGGTGTTGTGCCCTAGGATTCTGAATTGCTGTGCAGTTCGCAAGTATGTGGATGGAGGTTTCTTCTTCCATACCACAGAATCTACATTCTTCTTCCTCCACTATTTTGAGCTTTTTCAGGTGCCCATTCAGGCGACAATGTCCCGTAAGGATCCCTGTTAAAACTCTTAGTGTAGTTTTACTTTGACTTATGCATTCATTTGATCTCAACAGGTTGTAGTCACCCAGAAGAATCTTTGATTGCCTAAGTTCTACTAGATCTTTCCAATGGTCAGATCTTCTCTTTTCTTCGGCTTTGCCTATTTCTTCCAATATTACATTGGAGCTGATACCGCAAAAGGGTTCCGGCCCCCAAAAGGGTGTTCCAGTCCCCCTCTTTGCTAGTTCATCTGCTATTTCATTTCCTTCTATTCCGATGTGTCCTGGAATCCTCAGTAAGGTGACTATATTGTTCTCGTCTTGTTCATTGAGTTTGTCTAGGCATTCCCACACTATTTTGTATCTGATTACACAAGAGCTCAATGCTTTTTAATGAATGTTTGACTATCCTACATTATCATAATCCTTTGCCTTCTATATCCTGGGCACACAAGCTTTCAGAGTATTTGGTTCCTGGCCCGCACACTCCTATCCCAGTTCCTTCCATTGTTTTCGGTGTACCTACCATTGAATGGCATTCTTTCCAAGCCTGGTAATGGTATTTGGATCTCATTCCTTCTTGTTGCTTAATTCCGTAACGAATTTATTTGGAAAGTTATACTTTTTCACCATACCATCTTGTGGCATGTCACAGGTTTTTTGATTTCTAAGAAGTAAGGAGGTGGTTTTTTTTTAATGATTCCCTCTCTACTTAGTCTGTATCTTGTTATTTCTGCAACACTCTCCACCACCATATGTAGTGGTGTGAGGTTGAGAATAACTTCCATGGCTGCCGTTGGGCATGTTCTCATTGCTCCTGTAATGCACATACAGGCTAGTCTTTGAATTTTTGAGAGGTTTTCTCTCGTTGTCAATAGGCTAGTTCTGCTACTCCACGCAATGGCTCCATAAGTCATAATTGGTCTCACTATGGCAGTGTACATCCAGCTCAGGATTTTTGGGTTGCACCCCCAATTTCTCCCTGCCAGATTCCTGCACACCATTAGAGCCATTTTCGTGTTTATTCCACAGGAGTTTACTGTCTAGAGCCAAACCTAGATACTTGACTTCTTGTCTCCATTCAACCTCGCTCCCATGGTTTTGAGGTTGAGCTTTCTTTTCTTAGTGAAGGCTATTAAGATGGTTTTGGTGGGGTTGATGTTAAGTCCCACTTGCCTACACCAGCTATTTGTATAGTTCAGATCCTTTTTGTAAGATGTCACAAAGGGTGTTTTCGAATTTTCCCCTGGCTGTTATGACAATATCATCAGCATATCCTTGGCAGGATATTCCAAGGTCAGTCAAACCACACAGGAGTTCGTCAACCGTCAGGCTCCACATTAATGGGGATGCTACTCCTCCCTGTGGACATCCTCTGGTTGTACAGATGGAGACAATGTCTTTGCTCGTCCTCGTCTCTGCTACTCTAGTGGTGAGCAGTTCCGACATCCATTTGGATGTTGTGCTGTCTACACCTCTTCTATTTAATGCTCTGTGCTGCTGAATGTATTTATGTTTTTACGTGGTGAAAAATATGAATATCTACTATCATGTCTTCTCTTCGGTATGGAATTTTAGAACACACTTAAAGGACCGGCACAGTTAGAATGAGTATAAGTCTTTAAAAGATAAATTTGAAGAATACAGAAGATACTCTACGTGCAAGTAAGTATATTATAGAACCAAGTTTACAAGTTGGATTGCCGAATTATAAAAAATAAATTAAAGATTAATAAAGAGATATGTTTACATTATGTATAAATTTTTTCAGAATCTGGCTTCCTAAATAGTAAAATATAAGCTACACTAAAATATGAAATAAAGGAAAAATCACTTGAAATGCTTGGAGGAAATGTGCCACTTCAAATGTACTATATTAAATGGCCTTTGAATAATTAAGAATTGCAACTAGGAGAAATACAGAAATAGCCAGTAGTCATAAGCTCTAATAACACACAAATTTGGCCCTATTAATAAGAAGTAATAAAACAATTACAGAATTGATAATATCTAATATTTTAGGTTATTTTCCATGAGATGAACGAAAAGATGATTGCTTCTGAACTGATCAAGCCTTTACAAGAAGAAATTATGAAAATATTGAATATACAGAGAGTTGCACGAGAAGTAATTTAATACACACTATGTAACTTATTTCACCTAAATATAAAGTGTACAATCCTTTGATCATTAAACATTGTTCAAAGATACAATCCGTATTTTGTCTCTAACTTCATACCTACCTATCCTATGGCCTGTTATACTTATCTAGCTTAGGTACTAGGAGTAATAAGTGAAAAGTAGAAGTTAAAATAAGGTAATTAGAATACTTCATATTTACTACTCAATTTACCAATAGGCTTTATAGGATTACGAATAAATTTTGTCTATTCTGGCAAAAAATTTTGAAAACAAAAAAATTTTAACGTTTTATGAAAAAAAATTATTCTTTATGAAAATCTCTGCTTTCGAAAATAATAATATTCAGGTATTTACATTTGACATTAGATGTACAGGGTGTCCACAAATTGCAAAAGATTAATAGGAATATTTTGACCACTTCAATTTCTACTTAAATTCTGCAAATTTTAGTTGTGAAACACGTCAACTTTTATCTTATTCAACACACCTCAAATGTTGTTGTTGATTTGAAATATTTTAGTAATGAACTTGAATCAGTAATAAATAAATAATATTAATAGCTAGAATACTGTGAATTCTGAACCTTACAGAATTTTTAAATGATAAAATTTATGATTTTATTGATAACCTACCAATAATAGAAAGACAATGCATATGGTACCAACATGTCCATGTCATAGTACCAGAAATATTAGAGAATATCTTCTGCAAACTTTTAATGGACGAGTATTGGAATTTGCTTGGCCTGCAATATCTCAAGACCTGAACCCACTAGACTTCTTTTTGTGGGGATACCTAAAGCAAAAAGCATTTTCTAAAAAAAAACAATTAAATGCTTAGAAAGGAACGGTAATTTTTTAATTACTATGATCTAATTGCACATTAAAACATAGTTTTCTATTTCGAACAACTTTTCATAATTAAAGTTTTTGATAATGTAGAAAATAAAGGTACTTTACTCTTGTATCAAATTCATATTATTTGACAAACCTCGTATACGATATCTGACATTTGCGTTTTACTTTATGGGCCATGCAGAACTTTTTATAAAGAATAACTTTTTTTCGTAACATTACAAATAAAAAAGCTCATAACTTTTTCAGACATACTGTATATATATATATATATATATAGGATAGTCTTTGCCGACTAATTAGGTATAAAACCAGAAATATTGGGGAAACGGCAAGTTTATAAAAGTGAACTCTTCTTACTAATTTAACAAGCTTTCGGAAACTTTTATTTCCATTATCAAGTTACAGTAAATTGGGGATTGATATAAAATGGTAAATATATATTAAATGCTAAAATTGGTATTTGAATTTTTTAAAAAATATTGAAATATTGTCATTATGACAGATAAACAATTTCATTTTTTTTCCTTCTAATAAGTTATAAAAATTATGTCAAAAAATGGAGAGTGTAGGTTATGATAATGTCAAATTATTATAAAAGTTTTTTTAAAAAAATTAATTTTTGATTAAGAATTGAAATTTGAAATCTTATTATTGTGATCCATTGATAGTAAGTAGTGATAAATATCACTGAGATATATATATATATATATATATATATATATATATATATATATATATACATATATATATACATATATCTTGATATCAGATTGGTTTTAGAGAAAATGCTCAACTAAGCGTTCACTATCGAACCTGACATCAAATATACAAATCTCTAGTCTATGAAAAAACATAGTGCTACTATTTTTCTAGGCATTACTGAAGCGTTTGATGGTGTTTGGAATTATGGTATGTTCTACAAACTATATGAAATAATGTGTTCTAAAAACTTGCTATTAATCTTTAAAACTACCTTAGTGATAGAACACCACAAGTAAAAGTTAATTACAGTTTTATGCCAAACAATAATTAAGGACTTCTCCAGTGCTAATCATGGTCCTATTTGCTCTACAATCTATCTCTATCTGTACTGTTACAACTATGATTTAGCAACAGAACATTTGAATTTGCAAACATACATATTGCATTATGTAGATGACATCGCTTTGAGCAGTCATAACAATCTCAAAATAACAGTAAATGAGCTAAAAAAACTTATAACAGAATAATGAAATGGTTTAACAGGTGTAGGATGAAGCCCAAAGCCTTAAACGCAATGCATAATCTTCAACTTGTTCAATAACAATAAAAAATACAATACATTTTCAATCAATAGGTACAACTTACTAATGACATTAGTTCATGCATAGGTTTTCAATATAAAATATATTATTGCAATTTACAAAAATGTATACCCTAATAAAGCAATCACAGTGGAAAGTCACAAATAGTAAACTACACAAAATATATATATCTGTTGATATTTTGAATCATCTGCGTTTTATCTATTAAAGTTATCCCACAAGTGCCCCACACTGGAATTGGGTAGCTGAGGATTGGTAAGAAATAAGTGTCACCGATTAGTTTCAATATCTTATGGTTTTAGTATTCCTTACATTGGTAAAGTGCACCAATAATTGGCAAACATAAATTTTATTCTATTTGATGCAAGTATATATTTGCTTCAATTTATGTTCTCACCTTATTTATATTTTTATTTCCTATTTGTATCTGGATATCAACTGAATTCATATTTTTATGTATAAAGAATGTGCCAGTAATTTTTTCAAATTAGTATTACAGCTTATTCCTTATGAACCATCTCTGGCTTTTCTTCAAATCTTTGTTCACCTTTTTTCTTCCAGTTCTCTTAAATTGTACTTGTATAGAACAGAATAATGTGAACAGCAAAAGTAGGTAAAGTATTTTTTTTTAGACTTCTCACAAGTGAGGTATATAATTTAAGTTTATCGTAATAAATATTATTTCCTACTTTATATATCTTTGAATATTTCTTATTACTTTTGGTAACTGAAAAAACTCTGGTTTACTCAAATTAAATTCAATTCACGTCTTTATTTTAAATAATCTGCACTACCAACCACTATTGCAATAAATTTCAACAACGTACCCACCCCCATTATACATTTTTGACAATTTCAATTTTCTAGTTTTTATTATTCACAAGTAATGTTAACTATTTACCTACTGTCAAATTGGTCAAATATAGAAAGTAAGGTTATTGTCGTGACAGTTTTAAAATGGTACGCTAGCTACAATGCGCGACGCTAACGGTGAAAAAACAAACTGCTTAAATAGACGATTTTGAGCACAGGTTTTGTCAATTTTTCCATATGAATTCGATCTCCTTATCTAGACTCCAGGGACCCGGAACGAAATGAAATAAGGGTTCCGGTACCGCGTTATGTGCAAAATTTCGGTTCCAGGTTCCAGAAAATCATTTTGGTCCGGTTCCAATATTTTCAATATTTTTTTTCGGTCCAAAGGGTTTCGATGAGGGTTCTTCAACAGTTGAGTTTTTAGTGCGTTACCTGTTAATATTGAGATAGATTAGTTAATAATTCTAGATGGATGGTTTGGTTACAACTTTAATTAATCACAAGACAAAATTAATTAGATTTAATTAAGAATGATTTACCTTTATTGGTTCTTTACACAACTTGTATACTGATTTATCATCTCCTGCGTTATACTCTAGTTATATTCTGAACGATCGCCAACATTGAACATATATCTAAAATGTTTATGTGTCGGTTAAGTGTAATCACATGTGTTTAACTTTATCATCCTTCATCCAAGGAACCATGGAACATATAATATCACGGAACATATTATTCAGAATATCTATGATATTATTCACTACCTGCTCCTGTCTCCATTCCTCTTCCAGATAAGGCCATTTTTACAAGGGTAAAAAAACCACAAAAAAGTCAGTGGTCAAATATGTTTACGAATTTATCAAAGGAAATGTAAAAAACCGAAAAGACCGTTTTACTTTTAACGGTTCTGGTTCCGGTTTCAGTTCACCTCATCTCATACATTAGGGTTCCGGTTTCGGTTCTGGTCCACAATGAAAAAACGGTTCCGGTCCGGGTCCCTGCTAGCCTCCATGGCTCTAACCATGGAGGCTATTGCCAATTATTGGTGCACTTTACTAATGTAAGGATTACTAAAATCATAAGACATTGAAAGTAATTGGTGACACTTATTTCTTACCAATGTTCAGCTACCTAATTCTAGTGTGGGGCACTTGTGGGATAACATTCACAGATGAAACACAGAGGATTCAAAATAGTGTAGAGAATGTTTTGTGCACGTTCAGTTACAGAACATCCACAGTTATATATTTTGTGTACGTACTTATGTATTTTACTAATTGTGACTTTCCACTGTGTTTGCTTCATTAGGAAATAAACTTTTGTAAATTGCAATTTTTGTATTTTTAAAGTAATTAAAAAATTATTTTCATGTATGATACGGAATTATTTAAATATATTTTATATTGAAAATCTGTGCATGAACTAATGTCATGCACACATGTCATATTGATTGAAAATATATTGTATTTTTTATTGTTATTGAACAGATTGGAGATTATGCATTGACTTTTAAGGCTTTGGGCTTCATCCTACACAAGTTACACCATTTCATTATTCTGTTATAAGTTTTTGTAGTTGAGATTATTATGACTGAACAAAGCGATGTCATCTACATACCGCAATATGTATGTTTGCAAATTTAAATGTTCTGTTGCTAAATCATAGTTGCAGCAAGATGATACATTGTAGAGCAAATAGGACAGCGAGGAGCACTGGAGAAGTCCATAAAACTGTAATTCATTTTTACTTGTGGTAAGGTAGTTTTCAAGATTAATAGCAAGAATTTAGAACACATCATTTCATATAGTTTGTTGAACATAACTCAGTTCCAAACACCATCAAAGGCTTCAGTAATGCCTAGAAAAATATCAGCATTATGTTTTCATCATAGACTAGAGGTTTGTATATTTGATGTCAGGTTTGATAGTGAATGCATAGTTGAGCAATCTGGTATCAAGATATATACCTACAATATGTATTTTCTGATATCATTCAGTTCATTTTTTTTTGCCAGAATAGACAAAATTTACTCGCAATCCTACAAAGCTTATTGGTAAATTGAGCAGTAAACATGAAGTATCCTAATTACCCTATTTTAACTTTTAACAGTTAACTTATTACTCATAGTACTTGAGCTAGATAAGTAAAACAGGCCATAGGATAGGTAGGTGTGAAGTTAGAGACAAAATACTGATTGTATCTTTGAACAATGTTTAATGATCGAAGGATTGTACACTTTATATTTAGGTGAAAGAAGTTACATAGTGTGCATTAAATTACTTCTCGTGCATTGTATATTCAATATTTTCATAATTTCTTCTTGTAAAGGCTTGACCAGTTCGGAAGCATCATCTTTTCGTTGGAAAATAACCTAAAATATTGGATATTTTCAATTATGTAATTGTTTTATTACTTCTTATTAATATGACCAAATTTGTGTGTTATTAGAGCTTATGACTACTGGTTATTTATCTATACATACCTTCTACGTTTTCAAAAATACTAGCTTCAATTCTCAATTATTCAAAGGCTATTTAATATAGTACATTTCCTCCAAGCATTTCAAGTGTTTATCCTTTTTTTCTCTGTTCTTTCATATTTTTGTGTAACTAATATTTTACTATGTAGGAAGCCAGATTCTGAAAAACTTTATACATAATGTAAACATAATATCTATTTATTAATCTTCAATTTATATTTTATAATTGGGCAATCCAACTTATGAACTTGTTCTAGAATATACTTAATTGCATGTAGAGTGTCTTCTTTATTCTTCAAATTTCTCTTTTAAAGACTTCTTAAAGTACTCATTCTGGACCTTTAAGTATGTTCTAAAATTCCATACTGAAGAGAAGACATGATAGTATATATTCATATTTTTCACCACGTAAAAACATGAATACATTCAGCTAATTACTTTACCACCAAACGATGACAATTTTCGATAATCTTGAAAACGAGGACAAAAAATGGACTTCTTATTCACAATACTTTCCATTTCTGTGACCTAACCTCACTTATATATGGAAACTGATTTATGCTTTGCTTTAAAGGTAAGGTATTTTTCAAAACACGGTACCTATTTGTTAAAAATCGTACATGAATTCAATATGGATACGAAATAATAAGATACCAAGTACAACTGAAAATACGAAGGAAAATATTGACATTATAAATGCCACTGGATAATCAATGTCAATCAATTGTCGAAGTGAGAGGGAAGAACATACGCACGCTCTTGCCAATGGGAAGTCAGGTGGTTACCTAGCAACGGAGGTTCGATAAATATTCACCAATTGAGTGAGTAGGAGGGCGTGGTAATTATGATTTTCGCACGACGTTGCCGGCTTGAAGGAAACCCATAACATCTTTGGAAAAGTGTTATCTTTTAATATTCAGAAATTGAAAGAATAATATTAATAGACAAAATCCAATGAAACAAGCACATTAAAGAACTAACGTTTAATCATTATTGATTGATTGTTGATAATAAAAAGTCCATTTTCTAATTATTATCACTACATACTTAGCACTTTAGGTTTTTCATAGTTAAACGTGGCAATATCGAAATTCAAAATTACTGCAATTTAACCTTTATTGCAAAATAGCTCTTATGGTCAATGTTTTAATATAATATGTTGAAAAAAATCGAACATTTGAATTGAATTGAATGAAATGTCAAAAGATGCACTATATAATGTCTGAACTGGGAAAAATGAAATAATAATCAACCAGTTTATATATATTGATTAATTATAAAATATTATGCGATAATTAAATAGTTTTCTGATTTATTTTAATGACAAACAGAAAAAAGAATAAATATTAGAGGTCACAGCAATACTATTTTAAAAAATGGTAATGAAAACTTTTTTAATTATCATTTTCATCAACAGTGATAAATATATTATCAGGAAAGAATGCTTGTTTAAAGAACAACAAACTAATAAAAGAAATAGTGATCCTTTCAACATTTGTATTGAAATACAGAAAAATGTATACACATTATAGGATGTAAAAATGATTGTAGATGGAATTCTTGTGTCCTGTGTGGACTCCTCTGCCAGGGTGGAAAACAAAAAAATTTCATCTACTCTCCCCTTTGGGATTATAATCTGAAATATAATCACATTCAATAAATACAAAGTTAGTTTTGTAGCTATAAAAATAATGCGATCCGTTTCCGAGATAATTGAGGCGTTCCATACTTAGAACTCACTCTGTATACAGAGTGTCCCGTAAATAAGTACCATAAATTAGAGGCATGAAGGATCGTTAAAAAATATTTAAATTACTCAAATACAACTTTTCTCTAACCTTCCTAGTTTGTGAGATACAGGGTGCAGAAGTCTTACTGCAATAAAAAGTTGAAAATCTTGTATCGAGTTCAACAAAGAGCACCTTTTATGTAGGAAATTTAATAAATTATTAAAATTTTGAGTTTAATAATATACAGTGAGGACGTCCAGGTTAGAATAAATTAGATATTTCCTAAACGAAAATCCTTTTTTTAATTTTAAAACACGTCAATTTTTAATTTTAATCTTCTACACTTTACATCAAAATTTCATTTTATAAGGCGACACACATTAATGTGTGTAATCGGCAACACCCTATACATTCTTTCTTTAATCTAATTTAATTTAATCTTTCTTTAATCTAAGCTTATTTCCGAAATACTACATACATAGTAAATATTGACAGAGTCGCAAGGTGTTGAAAATCAAATGTTTTTGACAAAACTACTGAATATTTGGCAAAACGGCTTATGTGACACCCCATCTTACTTTTTCTTTTCCTGCTAAAGCTTTCGGACCTCAATCAGATTATGAATGCAAAATTATGTCTTTTAAATTGATAGCTAAAATATTCTCATTATTCACTAGTGAATAATGGATTTCGTTATTATTCAGTAAATGGTTTTATAGGCCAGCAAAATGTATGGGTTTGCTTCGGTATTGATAGTAATTCTTTATAAAACGTAATAAAACAAAAAACAAGTTTGAATAAAAACAATATTTCTTAATTATAACAAGTAAAAAATATTTAATCATGAAATCATTATATTTATCCTTAATTTTCGACTTTCAGGTCGTGATGATCTAACAGTGTATTAATGCACATTAAATAGCATCTGTGTTGTTACCTACATTCACTTCATAAAAGCAATAAGAAATAACAAAATGAGAGTTGCCTTGAAATAATTTTTTTCTAATTATGAAATATTTATGTGGGTCTAGTATAATTGATCAAGATAATCAATAACATTTTTAAATTGATAAATATTAGCGTTATTGTATTAGTTATTTTCTACAGACTTTTTATATAAGAGTGATAAAGTAAATATATAGTTAAATATTGAAAAATATGAGAACTTGATAAGACAAAATTGATTGGTCTCCGTAAAATCGGCTCTTAATTCTGTAATAATTACTTACTAATAATATGGTAGGTGCCCAACTTTTGCACTATTAAAAAATTCCGACAAATGAAACCATTCAGGTCTTTACCGAAAAATGTAACGCCAATGGTTTATTGTCGCTTTATGGCTATCGACCCTTTCTTGTGCTCCTATGCAATAGGAAATCTAGTATAGTTTCTTCTAAAAACGAAAAGATTATGCCTAATAATATGATTATTTTACAACTGATCTCTTACAAGTTGTAGCAGCGTTCAATATCGGAAAAATACGTTTGTGATACTATCACTAAAAATATGGGCCACACAGTATTATGGCTTCCTCCATATTAATGCATATTTAACCCTATAGTTATCAGCCTATGCTAAATCAGCTAAAAACAAAAATTATATCTGAAAACCTCTAAACTTGTACTGATGACAAGCATTTTGAGTATTTAAAATAGTTAGCTAGTAGGTGCGTTTTGTAAATTTCTGTTATGAGTAGCTCCCCTTATTTTGTTTCATTATGTATTGTTAATACATATTTTTGTGATACCTTCTCCTTGTTATTTTATTTTCAAAACAATTTTAGCAACCCCCCAACCCACACACCTCTAATCTTCTTTAATAATTACTCGTTACCTGTTTTTAATCATTGCAAAATTCTCGGATGGATTTTCGACTCCCGCCTTAATCGGAAATTCCTTATCAACACACTCGAAGGCATTTGTCTTAAAATACTTGATATCATCAAAGCTCTCTGTCACTATCACCGGGGTTCCGACGAAAATACTTTATTAAAAGTTTACGTTCTAAGTTAGACTACGACAGCTTAATGTCAGTCTCCAAATCCGACATCGATTCACTAAACTCTGTTCACAATCCAGTCCCTCGACTCTCTATCTCTATCTATCTCTATCTCTCTCTCTCTCCCTCTCTCGGTGCTTTCCGTTCTAGTCCTGCTGCTAGTCTATACTGTGAAACAAATGACCTTCCCCTCTTCCTAAGACGTCAATCTCTCCCCCTTTCATACGCTGCCGCAACGTCCTCTAACCCTGTTTACCCATAGTTCATCTCAATGTCTTAACATCATCCTTCCAACACTATTCCCAAATGTAGCATAAAATCTGTTGCTCAACTTCTTTCCCCATTACTTGAAAATACCGACCTTTCAATGACCACTCCGTTTCTCAGCCACTTATCCCTCCTTGGACTAAACAACTTCCTCTATTCAATACCTCTCGCCAAATTCATTAAACTTGAGTCGCCGAAGCATTCTTGGAAATATTGCAAAAAACACCATATATGATGTAGTTCTCTACACAGATGCCTCAAAAACTTCTCTTGGTGTTGGCTGCTCAGTCACAACCAACCATGAACTAAGGTTTCCCTGAACACTGGTGAGCCGTATATCATTTTCCAAGCTTTTAAATATATCTCTTCTCCTGTCAAGCACGTCGCCACTTGTACCGAGTCACTTTCTTCAATCAATTCACTTAATACTATCTATACTGATCATCCACTAGTTCAAAACATCCATGACATATATCAATTTCTCGCAGCTCGTTATGTAACAGTCTGTCTTATCTGGCTCCCATTTCACATTGGAATTACTGGCAATGAAAATGCTTTTCTTCAAAAAGTCTGTCGAAAGAATCATGGAAAAATTTTTGGCACAACAGCAAAACAGCTCTTAACGATATCCAACCTTTCATTGGCTGTCTCTCCCTCGACTTCTTAACCAGGAGGGAAGCTGCTCTCATTAGAAGATTGCGGATCAACCATACCTGATATACTCACGGTTATAGTCCAAGAGCACCAATTTTTGGGTAGGTATTTGAGGCAAGCTAAAAACTTGTCCTATACCTCTTCTATTAAACTCCAACATGGACTTGCAGACCTGGCTGGTGAGTAGCGGGGCTAAATTAATCCCTAAATTTTTAAAAATATTAATTTTTTTTGCCAAAAATATGTTTGAGGCAATTTGAAATTTCTATATGCTGTAGTTTAATGTTTAAAGAGTTAAAAAACAAGGTTTTTAACCTTGCCAGACACGTGCAAAAATATTTTGCGAAAAAAAAATTATTTGAGGCAAAATGAGATTATAAAAAAGACAGATCATTTTGGTGGGACTTTCTGCCTGTCAGGTGATCTAAAAAAATATGTATAGGTTATGTATGTTTTTGTTGATTTGTGTGTGTTAAATTGACATATTTTTTTGTATTATTTTTTTATCACAAAAAATTTGTTGATGTTGATATAGCTGTTCATTCAATTTTTCCATAACTGATTTCAATTAAACGAAAGTTGAGCAAAATACAGCGCCAGCTATCGGAAAAATAGGTGTATGTTCATGATGTTCATCTTGTTTATATCTTCTATGATACGATCATGAAATCGAAAATATTCAGCAACTAATTCAAGTGGCTAAATATCTAATGGCTGAATATGCTATTAGGTACAAGTTTTACGACTAAGAGGAAACAGACCAAAACTTATGTCAGTCATATTACTTGGAAACGTCAAAAGATATAATAATTGTGGAATTAAAACAGAATTCACAAGAAATGAATATCAATATCAGTGTTTTTTAAATGTGTGTGTCAGGAATATCGTAAAAAGCAATTATAGTGTATTTAACATTGTGTAGAAGTTATAATGTATCATTTTAAAGCAGTTACAATATGACAATAAAACCAGTGCAGTGCTGATCTGAACTCATCTTGAAAAATTCATAACTCGTTTTTGGTAAGAGAGCGCCGATTTCTTTTTTCATTTTTGTGTTCAGCAACCTCTAATTAATTTAAAAAAAATATTTCATCAAAATCCGCGTTGGTTCACTAAACTAGACTTTTACCCATCATTTTTTATCCTACACAATAATTGTTGGTAAAATTACATTTTCGCTATATTTTTTTACTTGCTTGGAGGCACACCAGTCCATAAATAGCTCGTATTGGAGGTTGTATTTCGCTTTCGATTTTTCCGGTAATAAGTAAAGCGTGACCTGGTTAGCTTTATCTGTTATTTCAGGCGGAGTGAGATACATTATTTCATCTGATTCATGCTCCATAACTGACAAGTTAACTTCAAACAAACATCAAAATACGACAACTTATGATTGAATTTGCAGACATTGACAACTGCTAACAATTTATTTCTATACAGACGTTTAATGGTGTTGTTTATTTGTCTATTGGGGCGCCAGCTGGCGTGGAAACGTAAATAGTATTTTGTGCAACAAGAAGGAAAAGTACTTTCCCCACATGTTGCACACTATACTTTTTCTACAACTACACAAATTTAAAGAATACAAGTAAAGTAACTTAATATTCATTTTTATGGTTAGTAAAACAAAAAGAAAAGGTGAGCGGTCGTCGGACCGCCGATAGAAGCTTGCTGCTTATGCACAATAGAATGACCATTTTTTGTAAATTTTTGACAATTATTGACCATTTTTTCAAAATTTTTGACAATTTTTTTTAAATTTCAACTATTATTGACCAATTTTTACAAGTATATACCAATTTTGACAGTTTTAACAATTATTGCTCATTTTTGACAATTTTTCAAAAATTTTGACCATTAGACCATTTTTCCAAATTTTAACAATTATTTTTGACAATTTTTGACCATTTTTGACAGGTTCTGACAATTATTGAGCGTTTTTGACAATTATTGACCATTTTTGACAGTTTTTCATAATTATTGACCATTTTTTCAAAATTTTGACCGTTTTTGACAATTTTTAAAAATTTTGACCATTTTGGACCATTTTTCTAAATTTTAACAATTATTGACCATTTTTGAGTATTTTTTACAATTTTTGAGCATTTTTGACAGGTTCTGACAATTATTGACCATTTTTGACAATTTTTAACAATTATTGACCATTTTGACAGTTTTTTATAATTATTGACCATTTTTTCAAAATTTTGACAATTTTTGACCATTTTTGACAATTGGCCATTTTTTCAAATTTTGACAATTATTGATCAATTTTGACAATTTTTCAAAAATTTTGACCATTTTAGACCATTTTTCCAAATTTTAACAATTATTGAACAATTTTGCCAATTTTTGAGCATTTTTGACAGGTTCTGACAATTATTGACCATTTTTGACAACTTTTCAAAAATCTTGACAATTTTCAACAATTATTGACCATTTTTGAAATTTTTTGATAAATATTGACAATTTTTTCAAAATTTTAAAAATTACTTACCATTTTTGACAGTTTCTTACAATTATTGACAACTATCGAAAATTTTGACAGTTTTTGATCATTTTTCAAAATTTTAATAATTATTGACTATTTTTGAGCATTTTTAAAATATTTGACAATTTTTGACAGATTCTGACAATTATTGACCATTTTTGACAATTTTTTCCAAATCTTTGACAATTTTTAACAATTATTGACCATTTTTGACAGTCTTTTATAATTATTGACCATTTCTTCAAAATTTTGACAGTTTTTGACAATTATTAACCATTTTTCCAAATTTTTGACAATTTTTGAAAATATTTGGCAATCATTAACCATTTTTTCAAAACTTTGACAGTTTTTGACAATTTTTGACCATATATTCAAAATTTTTGACAATTTTTTAAAATATATAACATATTCTCTAATATAATTTGACAGTTTTGTGACAACTAAGTAGGTATTTAAAGATGACAGTAGCCTACTAAGTTTTTGTCGATTTTATTTTATTCTCCATATAAATGTATGTGGCGTGGGCAAAGTGCCGTGAGAAATATTATTTCTCACAGTATGAGCAATATTTGGTTTTGAAATTAAGTAAGGTATGAGAAATACGTCACTTTTCATAGCAGTTGTAGAAAAACTTATTTTCTAGGCTAGCCATAGAAAAGGTAACTTTCTCGTCTCCGTAGAACTGGTAAAATTCAACTTTCTCTAGTGTGGGATAAAAATATATATTTTTATGTTGAAAATTACTAAAGGCTTTCGTATTAAAGTAATACTTCAATGATTACAAAAATATAAAATCACAAAATCAGATTTATTCAGATAAAATAATTATAAAATTGAAGAATTATTATGAGTACAAAAATATAAATTTAATTTATTCCACGTCAAAATTGAATAGTTCTTCATCTTCAGCTGCCGATAGACGCTCTCTCTCACACCACAGCTTGTCCATAGTGCTACTCACTCGCACACCTATACATACTTTTTTAGATCACCTGGCAGGCAGAAAGGCCCACCAAATGGATCTGTATTTTCAATTTGTCTCAAATAAATTTTTTATATTTTTTGCAAAATACTTTTGCACGCGTCTGGCAAGGACCCGACTAAATCGTCTGGCTTATTTTTTTCTCAACTCTTTAAACATTAAAGTACAACGTATAAAAAATTTCAAATTGCCTCAAACATATTTTTGCCAAAAAAGTATTGATATTTTTAAAAATTTAGCTACTCACCAGCCAGTTATACAATTCCGTGTTGGGGTTTAATAGGAAAGGTATAGAACAAGTTTTCAGTTTGCCTCAAATACCTACCCAAAAATTGGTGCCAGTTCTCCTACTATTACTTGATGTCTTCTGAAAACCTTCCCGTCTGCCGTTATTGCAATAGTGCTTTAAATATTCTCACCGACTGCCAGTGATATACATCAATACATACCAGCGTCTAGACCTGAAACCGAACCTGAAAGAGCTTTTAAACTGCATCGCTGAAATTCCGAAGATATTGAAATTCCTCAAAGCGGCTAACCTCCACAAAATCTGAAATATCATTGACTGAATTGATATGACTTTATGTTATGTTAATGAAAAAATTTCTCTTACAACTTACTGGATGAGCCAACGATCATCAATACTCATCAAAAAATACCAATATCTTTAATAGGGCTTCACACGGGACGAGAGTGGGCGAGAGTATCAAAATTCTCGTCTCGATCTCGACAATTCCGAACAAATTGAATCTCGTTCATGTATCGGTCTCGTCTCGCTTAATTCTAAATATTGATAATAAACTTGTTGACATTTAAATGTAACTGAAGCCCAAAAATCAAAGCAAACGAGTGAAGGTATAATAAAAAAAATTTAATTTATACAGTGCATAAATACGGAATTCAACGAATATTAACAAAATTATTGAACAAGTTCACCTGGAAATTCATTCACAACAATTACTCCTGACCTATCTAAGATTTAATTTAAAAGCTTATCATATTAATGAAACCTTAACCATTGTTGTGAATTTTACGACCCTATTGTATTTGAGGCGATACAGGACGTGTCGATTTAATTTTGGTAAAACCGACCTGATTTATCATTTTATTCCACAAAAAAAAGAAATACCACTTTAAATTTACAATAAAATATTTCGCAGATGGTCATCGGATTTTATATATTGTAAAATGTATTGTTCTCTATGTAGACCTTTTCTAATTTTTCTAATAAAAACTTCATGAAGATATCTTTTGTATGTTCCTTGTGGTATATTAATTATTCTTTTGCGATATTTTCTTGGAAAATAACGAAAAAAAAATTAGTATTGTAACGTTTATTCTAATTTATATTTACAATTAATTTATATTCACAGATTTATATGTAATTTAGTCCTTAATTAAAAATTTATCTAATACACTAAACACACTAATTATAATTTATATGAGAGTCACTTAATAAACACTTTATCGAGGCGCGATTACTTTCCTTCGGTATCAACACTGACTGATTGACTAATTGCCGGCAGCGATGCTCGTGGCCTATTTATACTCGCGCGTCGTAATTCTAGAAATTTCTCGACGTTCTGGCGGGTGCACTGGATATTCTCGATGTTTCGTATTTTGGATGCTTCTCGAAAATTGGGCGGAGGAGCCATAGTCGTCTCGTACGGGGATTTCACTGGGGGCACTAAGTGAGCATATTAATGCAGTAGCTCGCGTAACAGTATAATCTACTAGAGTATTTCAAATAATAAATATGCTCACTTTAGGTTATCAACTCATTTATTTCTATTACTTTCAGGCAGACTAGCCATGAAGCGAGGAGCTGACGGTGACATGGGTTCCCCGCAAAAAAGATCACGTAGAGGCGATGAAGAAGTTCGTTTACTTATTCCCAGCAAGGTAAGTGTCACATAATGAATAATTTTCCAAAGAAATTCAATTTCATCTCTGAAATATTGAATCAACATATATTTTCATCACGTTTGGCGTTGTTCGGTCACCTGTTTTTGCGTGTGGAAAATTATCACTTTTCGAATATGTTGAGAAAATTACTATTTTGTATCAAAATGAAATGCAAAGTTGTCACAGAAATCAAACGTGACTCAGTATCGTTGTTTATAAAGTGTATCCATCGAACAAACGGAGCGACCCAAACAACGATAGATGCGTGATTGCCACAAAAGAATCGTGGGTTCATCCTAGAAATTGATTCAAGATAGACTATTATAAGTATATTTTGTTTGTTTAATAAAATATTTAAGTTAATTCTGATTTCTAATTCTGAAAGAGGAATCGAAAAAAATATTTTTTCTACGACCTATTAAAATCATTAGCTTTATTCGGGTTTTTCTGGAATTGCACAGAACTAGTTGAGTACTTTATTCAGTCCTAAGAACTATTCTCGGACCGTTTAAAATTGGACAGTTTGAAAAAACCGGAACATCCCTCATATACTATAGAACTGAACTAACCTAACTAATTTGACAATTGACTTTTCTTTGGCTTGGATGGTGTATCAAGGTAAACTCATTACTGTTGTCTATCCTGTTTCCCTTGCACTTACGCCATTTTGTTGAATTTTTTGGGAGGGGCAGCTGCCCCCCCACCCTGGAAGCAAAAAAATTAATCGTTATTAAATTTTCTTTGTCCTTTTAAATTTGAGAATTGTGTGAGGTGATGTGAAGCTAAAGAACCACTTGGATAGATGTCGAAAAAATGTTGTCTACTTCACCAAAAATTCAAAATGAGATTATAAGATTATGTGGTGAAGTTGTTAAAGAAAGAATTATTGAAGATTGTAAACAAGCAAAAGCTTCCGCTGTAATGGCCGATAAAACAGCAGACATCGCTGGAAAAGCTTTCTATCGGATTGCGGTTTTATGACGAGAATCAAGAAAAAATCGGAGAGGAATTTGTAGGCTATGTTGAGCTAAAATCTCAAGATTGAATACTGTAGACGATCGTTGATTATCCCTTATTATCTTGACCCTTTAACTTTATCATTGAATGTTAGATTCTCACACTAAAATACTACTGCTTTTGCCTTATCCCATCTTCATCCTTCATACATGCTAAAAATTACTTCAAAAGATTAGGAAAAAAATGCAAAATATTTCATAAAGTTTTAAGAGTTTGGATGATATATCTGCAGAATTAGATTTGTGGTATAATATGTGGAAAAAGGAAGATTTAGCAGGAGACAAATTAAAGGATATCGAAGTGGCAGCACTTTTGGAGGAGGCTAATATTTTTTTTTCACTGCAACAAGGCAGCATTCTTCAGTGCTTTCCCATCCACTCGTACTACTGTTGAACGATCTTTCAGTACCTTTCCTTTCAGAGGGTAAAGACCTGGCTGAGAAGTACAATGGGAGAGGACAGATTGACTGACAGTTGACAGCTGGTCTGTTATCATAAAAGATACCAAAAACACATTATTTATAAAAATTGTAGATAGCTTTAAGGTCGAAACTCACTTATCAGCACCTCAGGAACAGCGACTGATAATCACCAGCAGATTATATTTTTTATGAGTATTTAAATGAAAGCGCGCATACCTAACAACATCAGCACAGCACCGACAAGGCACGTCAACGCCTCAACCATAACACATTTCTCAGAGAGAATATTTTGCTTGTAATGTGCTGATTCTTTGCCGACTTCGTACACTCACTTATCAGCACATTTCGGTTAGTACAGTACAATACAATATCTCTGACAATATAAAGTGAAGCCTATAGTCGGATATCGCGGCGGTACTGATCCCGTGTCGATGCGTTAAGTGAACCCATTCACAACCGTCAAGTTGACCACTGGACGGTGCTGTGACGATGCTTGTCAGCTGCTGTGCTGTTGAGCGAGTTTCGGCCTTTAAGCTTATATTTTAAAATTAGTTACAATGTTACTGGGTGTTCCATAACTAAGCGTCAGATCAAATTTATAGTTTTTGAAATTGAACACCCTATATTTTACTTTAAAACTGAAATCTGCTTTACTTACTCATTACAAAAAAATGCGGTTGTAATTACAAGGTTTTTTCTGTCAAAATCGTGACAGGTTCAACGCCCTGTATAATTGAATAGGAGTAAAAGAATAATAATATATTGAAGCCACAGCTTATCAATTGTTGTCAAAATTTACAAAATCTTGCTAATATTTATCAAATCAAATACTTGGTGATTCAATTTTTAAATTGATCACACTGTATTTTATATCATTAGCTATGTTCTAACTGGCAATTAGGGATATAGTGCGCAAACTCGAATTAGGGATGGTCCTTGAACTATTGTGAACTGTTTTTGATTACTTTTTTGATATTAGATAGAGATCTGTGATTCGTCGCTGTTAATGAAAAAAATTATCTCCTGAGACATCACCCTTTACAAAGAGAAATATATTGATATTTTATATATTATTCAGAGATGCAGTTTGGAAAATTTGAAGAATCATGGGTAATTTGTAATTATAGGTACTGTTTGTTTTTTAATTAAAATGCTTGTAATTCATTTTTAGAATTTTTAACTTTTCCTTCAATTTCAAAAGAGGTTATGACGAAGGTAGACTTTAAATGGACCAGTAATCAAACAAAAATACTTCTAGACACTTATAAAATTTATAAAAATAGAGTAGGGACATTTTCTGTAAGGCAAATGTGGCTAAAAATTGCGGAGGAGGCTACAAAACAAATATATATGAATGTGACAGACCTAAACTGCCAAAATAGGTGGAAAGTATTGGAGAGAAATTATAAAAAATATACCAATAACCAGAATTCTACAGGCCAGGGCAAAAAATACTTTGAGTATGCAGAAGAAATGGATGCTATATTTGTAAGGAATAAAGTAATTCATCCAGATTTAATTCTGGAGAATGACATAATTCATAATATTACAGGTGAAACTGAAACCAATGACAAAGAAAATAAAGAAATAAAAACAAGGACTACTCGCACTAATACGAGACTGGATATAAAAAAAAGGAAAAGAAACCTCCTGGAAAGTATCAGAGATGAAAAGAATAAACAAAGAACCAATAGAAGAAAGAAGTAAAAAAAAATTTCTTACTGTAATCAACAACTGTAGTTTTATAAAGAAAGATCTTTTATTTTGTTTGATTTAATTATTTATTTTGTTGATTTATTTGTTATATAAAATAAAAATACACCAACATTTTTTATTAAGTTGTACAGACAGGAATTGAATTTGATACTACCAGAGTGGCAAACTATTAGCAATTTTATATTTCTTCTATCTACAGCATCAACATTATCTCCATCTTCCTCTTCAATAATTGCAGGACCCCCTACTGGACCTGGTAAATTTGGATGGACTTCAATTTCAAAATTATCCTCCAGTGCAATACTATGAAGTACACAAGCAGCTCTTATTGATTGAACAATTAAAGAAATCTTTCTTAACTTTAAATGGTATAGTTGCCTGAATTTTTGTTTTGAGTCCCAAAACAATGTTCGATTATGTATCTGTTGCTTGACAGCTTGACATTATAATTCTGTTGTCTTCTTGTTGAATTACCCCTGTCTCTATAAGGTGTGAGTAAATTCATTTTCAAGGGATATCCATTATCACCTAAAATATACAATCTGCCACATCTTTCCAATAGATTTTGTCTCGAAGAAGAATTTCGTAATACTCGACTGTCATGTACAGATCCTGGATAACCCACTCAAATATCTATGATCACATACAGCTTGTAGCTTTGTAGAAAACAGTACATATTATACTTCAATAAAATTACCTGACTTTAATAATACCCTTTACGATTTAAATATGAATCTGGATCAGTTTCAGGTTTGTCTATTTTTATGTGGCTTCTCTTCAGTAATTTGTTTCTCTTGATCATTTGGCCATTTTATAATATTCATGGAGATATTACTGAGAAATAGAATAATTCTGTTTATTATTCTGTTGACTGAGCTTATAGTGATATCAAATCGATCACCAATATCTCGAAAACTTGCATTTTGGTGTCCTATATACCATAAGTAGATATCAAGATCTAAAACATGGACTGTGAAATTACTTACAAAACCAAATTGATGTGATTTTGTATACAAAATTTTTATTAAAGCCACCACGTATGTTATTATAAATAACAACTATAGTTAGGTATTTAACATTATTAAATGGAGAATACATTATTTTGTAATGGGTGTTGGAAAAGTTCTTTCTTAATTTTTCATTACAGGACTAATTTACTGCTTGATAAGTAGAAAACTTATACATGTTCACTAACCTGATGTAATGCAATAATATTCCCATAATGTCTCATTTCAGTATTGTAATATCTGCTAGCTTCAAACATCCCTGTAATGTCATTTACTACATGTCTAGACATTCTAAAATGCTCGAAGAAGGTAGTATCATCATATTCTACCACCGTTTCTTCTAGAATAACAATAAATAAATAAAAATAAATACTAATAGTCTAAACATACATACCTAAGCAATTGGAACTTCTCACTATAGGTTCATTCAACATTAATTCTAAATTATCATCATTAGTGGACTCAGAAGATGAAAGAAAATCACTGTCACCTCATTATGCTTAAAATAATAAAATGTCGATAGTGTGGAAAGCACGTTCTCAAACTTGATTAACTAACAATAACAAATGATGAAATGAAGAAAAAATAAGGTTAAACTAACACCAGCACATCAACAATTTTTTAACGATATGCACATGTCAGTTAGTTAGTTTGGAATCGAAGTTACCGTTCAAGAACTGTTCTATTATCATCCCCTTTTCAGTTGGTACAGTTTTTGTACCGTCCCAAGAACGATACAAAATCAGTTGGAACGTGAAAGAATACTTGGAACGATACTTAGAAAGGTTCTAATCGCCAGTTGGAACAAACCTATTGTCGAAGAGTACTATTACCATACTTCCATTTTTATCTTCAAAAACCTCATATTGTTGTAGTGGGGAAGTGGAGTGGATTACGATTTTAAAGTAAAATATAGGGTGTTTTATTAAAAAATAACATAACTTTGATATGGCACCGAATTATTGAACTTATTTTTCAGATATGAAGCTTAAAGCTGTCTGCAATTTTTATGAATGCTTTTTTTGGTATTTTTTATTGTAACAGACCTACTAACTGACCTTTATCACACTAATCAATCACCCTGTATACACTTCGTAAAATGTGAAGAAAACAGTAGATATACAGGTGGGAGTAAAAAAAATATTATAGCTTAGTTTTCACTATTGTTACAACTCATCAGTAAACAATTTAAAAATGTATTTTTATACAGAACTACGGCAATGAGATGAAAATAGATACATTTTATTACGATTTGAAATCCGACCGACATCGATTATCGTTTTATCAAATGCTGATGTAATATATGAAGTGTAATTAGGGCTTCACACGAGATGAGAGTGGGTGAGAGTATAAAAAATCTCGTCTCGATCTCGTTAATTCCGAAGAAATTAAATCTCGTTCAAGTCTCGTCTCGTTTTAATTTATACAGTGCTTAAATACGGAATTCAGCGAATATTAACAAAATTATTGAACAAGTATACCTGGAAATTCATTCACAACAATCCCTCCTAATCTTCTAGGTAAATAAGTAATCTATTTGTTCCTTAAAAAGATTACCAGATTTTTTTTTATTTATCAAGAGCTTCTAAAAGATTTAATTTCAAGGCTTATCATATTAATGAAATGTGGTCTCGGTATCGCCCATATAATTTTGAAAAATATCTCGTCTCGCTTTTTCGGAACGAGATGAGACGAGAAAAATCTTCGCTCTCGTGTGAAGCCCTAATCTCGTCCCGTCTCGTCTAGTTTTTTCGAGAAGAGAAAAATCTCGTTCTCGTGTGAAGCCCTAAGTGTATTACATTTGACGAGTATGACGAGTTATGTATTTGTTAAATTTCTTCTCTTTTTATATTTAATTGTCATTTTGTTAGGGGATCCCTGTATTTCATATATTTCGTGTCTCCGGGACGTTACCTCTTCTGATTCACGACATATTCTTGCAGTTTTCTGATAAAATTGTTGATTTAACCAAAGAGGATCACGCGACTCGGAATTTTGAACGGGTAACTGGAAAAGGGGTAAAAGTAAAAAAATAATGAAAGTGCACTACAATCTACAATCCATATTATTTGTGGAGTTGCCGACATGACACTTGGGAATACGAAAGAACATGCGATCGAATATTTCTAAAATTGGATTTGGTTTTGAAACGAATCCCTAATTCACATACAGGGTGTCCCGCGGAGTTTCTTATTAGAAGAAGGTTTGGGAAAACCATCAATAGCGTTGGTACGAAAATTTGGAGGTTTGGTAAGAGCATAAGGGCTACAACGTCACACTTCCGGTTGTACCGGAAATCAATAAGATATACTAAAAATGGCAAAATTGTGGAATATAGACGAACCAGAAGGATTACAAAAGATATTATTTCATATAACTTCTTATGAATTAGCTCGGAGGGGAGGAGAAGCTGTAAACTGTAAAATTTACGTTAATGTTATAAATGAAACTAACTGTTTCTAATTAATTCCACTATTTAATGACAAAATTATGAAAGGATATTGATAATTATCTCGATATTGACATATCATCGTCAGAATGACAGAAGTTACATTTTATGTGATACCCACTTGATGTTTAAAATTTTGGCCAGACCAAATACTAAGTGACCTATCTTGTGATTGACTTAATATATATATGAATAGAAAAAAGAAGAAGATATGATTTGCAAATATTCAAGCTTAGGTATTATTAGCCCTATGGGGATATCCTGGATATCTTTTTTCCATTTAAGATCAGTATAACTGTGAAATGATATAGGAAACCAAGGAGAACTATATCTGCTGATCTTTACAATTGTTACTTAAGAAGACAATTTAATAATTGAGAGCTCCCTAGATTTATCTGTTCATTGACAACTTCATATTGTGGGTCTCTTAAGTGTCTTCTTATTTCTAGTTCTTCAAGGAAATCTAGTTCTTGTTTCTTATCACAAATATGCAGTATTTCTAGTTCTGTGTTTGGAGTTAATGAATGTTTTGTATCAAGAAGATGTTTTGCGTAATGTGATTTATCTGGCTGTTTTAATCTGTATGCTCGTGTGTGAGAGGAATATCGTAAAAAGTAATTATAGTGTAATTAACATTGTGTAGACTTTATAATGCATCATTTAAATCAGTTGTTATATGACAATAAAACCAGTGCAGTGCTGATCTGAACTCATCTTCAAAAATTCATAACTCGTTTTTGGTAAGAGAGCGCCGATTTCTTTTTTCATTTTCGTGTTCAGCGACCTCGAATTAATTTAAAAAAAAATATTTCGTCAAAATCCGCGCTGGTTCACTAAACTAGACTTTTACCACAGTTAGTTTCATTTATAACATTAATATGAGTAGATTCCACAAAGTAAAGGTCCAAACAGTAAATTCAATGTAAAATTTACCATTTTTACTTTTAACTACAAGCGCCGTTGTATAAAACGCACCAGCTTTACTTAAATCGATATTATTTTCCTACAAAATTCGATCTATCGTCTAACCCTTCATCGTAGTGCCTGCCATCATATCTCACATGAAATTTGACAAGCGATAACTGGCATACAAGCTACCCGTTGGCAAAAGATCTTTTGAAAGATAAAGTTACCTTGAAGAAAAATAAAAGAGAAGACAAGACGAGAAGGTTCGTCTGTATTTGGTTTCCAAAAGGATGTCACAGTAGTGTCTTATGCCCCTAAAAAGAAGAGAGTCAATATTTTACTTTTCACCATGCACGATGATGGTTCCATAGATGCTGTAACTAATAAGCCTGATATTATTCTAGAGTACAACGCAAATAAAGGTGGCGTAGATACAGTGGATAAAATGTGCGATGAAGAAGATGGCCCTTAGTAATTGTAGTATATGAAGGAAGTATTATGGAACCATTTTTTGCGTTAAAATGATGTTTTAATGAATGGTGCATAAAATACATCACGCGTGTACTTGAGATACATCTTAACATATGGAAAATTTTATTAGGAAATATGGGATATTTTAAGGAGTGAGTGATAATTGGGGTTTTATTGCAGACAAAAGCCAACGGTATATTTTGAACATTGGTTGATTAAGAGTTCTATGTTTACTGTAGTGCAAAAAAGTGGTTCTAAAAAAATGACAAGCTAACTAGAGAATATATTTTACATGTTTCATTATTTTTAGGTTGCCGGTTCAATTATTGGTAAGGGAGGACAAAACATCACAAAATTGAGAAGCCAGGTCAGTATTTTTACTATTTATTGAGATGAAGATCGTTTTTACTATTTAGTCTGATAAAATTTATCCTGTTCCTTTGACATCAGAAATTAAAAAGAAATCAATTATTTTAGTAGCAATTTGAACATAGAATTGGTTCAGAGAATAAAGTTTAATATTAAATCTCCTATCGCTTTGATTGATAGTAGTATTTTTGTTGATAATGTAGGATTGATATTATTTGATAATTGATGTAACTTTTGCCAATGCGGTATGTCGCCGCAAAAAACAATTTGCTTAATTTTTTTTTATTTTTTGGTATTTTCATTTCCTTGCAAAATTTTTTGATTTATGCATCCCTTGGAATGTTAAATAATTAACAAAATAGTAATCTTACATTCCCTATATAGTCCAACCTCTAGAGATTTTTGGCACATTTTTTTTGAGAACTACGGTGTGACGTAATTTGTTCCCTTGGAATTAACGATCTGCTAATCATTAACAAGAATCTATTTTTAGTTGAACACCCTATTCTCATATTATTAAATGTATACTAATCATTCAAACTACTTATGAACCACGCCTCGATAAATTCCAGTATCAAAGTTTACACTTCATTATTTGTTATAGATGAATCATATTTTTTATTCACAACTTCCATATAGGTACACGTTGAACAAACATTACACATAATTATATTTATCCACTGAACCAAATCTGCTTCAATCAATAATTTCTTAGTTAGAACTCAACATTGACAGCACAGCTAATTTCTTGCCTCTTTACTTAATAAATCGAATTTTAATGTTTCAATTAACTATACAAAACTGTTCACAAATCCACCTACTTCTTTCTAAATTATTTACACTATATTCAGCACGCGAACTCTCTAACTTGATAGAAATAGCAAAGAAAACAATTTTCTTTCTATCGGAAAACTTCGGGCGAGCTCGGTTAGAACTACTACTTAACTTGAAAACATTCTCAGAATTTTTATATTTTGTGATGTTTTTGTACAGTATTATCAATTATTGTTATTTCTGAGTTTTGTTTTGATGTCCTTTTATTCTGCCATTCCATACAGGATGTATAATTTTTTATGAATCTGAAAGTTTAGAATATTTATTTGTTTCATAGCTAAGTATTATTGGCATCCCTTAGCGTTGTACTTCTTGGTGCGATGGGAAAGCGCGTGCCTTCTACAGTAATACCATTATAACGCCTTGCAAAGTTTTTGAAAAATATTTTTCAAATAACAGAGACCATTCACTAAGAAGCGGCAACTACTTCTCGGGCTATATTCCGCGACGTTTCTGGTTTGTAATTAGAAGGAACAACATCACTTGTAGACCGGTTTCGGCGTATTTGCCTCATCAGTACAATCAGTAGAGAGCATAATCCTGGACTGGAGGCAAGTGGTTAGATGTGGGGATGACGCTGTTATCGCATTCTTAGCATTTCCTTCACTGAGGTTAATGTATTGATGTGGTTTCAACGTTGTTTCCACTCCAGGATTATGCTCTCATGGCTTCTGGACGGATGACTTCTACCTTGTATTGATAAGGCGCAAGTATGCCGAAACCGGTTATTTAAGGTCGGTCTATTTCTGCAACTCAGGCTAATCACCGACGCCGGGATCACTCTACCCCTAACCGGAAATTTTGCCGAATCCACTAGTGTTCCAACCAGTGGTAGGGATCTTTATCGAACCCAACATCCATGGACTCGGAACCTCGGCATATCTACATTATACCTCGTGCTCATTGTTGTGATACGCTACTCACCCTAGTAATCTAAGGTGTTTCTCTGCAGTCTATATGGGCTCTACGACGGTGTTTTCTCAGTGGTCACTCATTCAAGTACTAACCGTGCTCGACTCTGCTTGACTGTAATCAGTGTGGCCAGATGTTCAACCGTCTTAAGCGCCAACTCGACCAGCAAATGTCGCCAAAAATCGCCAAAATACATGAACATAACATGTAGGTTATACAAAGATAACTTTTTCTACAGTCGCGCGTAAAATGACTAATTACTATATTCAAATGAAATCGTAAAGTCGACAAATGCCAAGGATTGTTACTTTACGCTCTAGCGCAAAAAAGGCATCTTTCGCTCGCTTATTTAATCAAACCACGCCCTCCGAATTAACTAAATTGGTGAGTAATTAACAATTTATCAGATTAAAAATTAGATAAGATTGTCAAACATTTTGAAATATGGTCAAAAATGATCAATAATTGCTAAAAATTGTCAATTATTGTCAAATACTGTTTAAAACGGACAATTTTTGTCAAAAACTGTCAATAATCGTCAAAAATGGTCGATAATTGTCAAAAACTGTTAAAATGGTCAATAATTGTCAAAAATGGCCGATAATTGTCAAAGACTATCAAAAATGGTCAAAAATGGACAATTATTGTCAAAAATTGTTGAAATTTTCGAAAAATTGTCAGAAATGGCCAATAATTGTCAAAAACTATCAGAAATGGACAATTATTGTCAAAATTGGTAAATAATTGTCAAAAATTGTTAAAATTTTGAAAAATGGTCGATAATTGTCAAAAACTATCAAAAATGGTCAATAATTTTGAAAAATGGTCAAAAATTTTGAAAAATTGGTAAAATTTTTGAACAATTGTCAAAAATGGCCAATAATTGTCAAAAACTATCAAAAATCGTCGAAAATTGACAATTATTGTTAAAAATTGTCAAAATTTTGAAAAATAGTTGATAATTGTCAAAAAGTGTTGAATTTTTTGAAATATAGTCAAAAATAGTCAATAATTGTCAAAAATGGTCATTAATTGTCAGAAATTTGGAAAAATGATCCATAATTGTCAATAATTATCAAAAATGGTCAATAATTTTGAAAAATGGTCTAAAATTTTGAAAAATTGTCAAAAGTGGTCAAAAACTATCAAAAATGGTTAAAATTTGTCAATTATTTTTAAAAATGGACAATTATTGTCAAAAATAGTCAATGTCAAAAATTGTTGAAATTTTGGGAAAGGGTCGATAATTGTCAAAAACTATCAAAAATGATCAATAATTTTGAAAAATGGTCAAAACTTTTGAAAAATTGTCAAAAATGGCCAATAATTGTTAAAAACTATCAAAAATTGTCAAAAACTGTCAAAAATGGACAATTATTGTTGAAAATTGTCAAAATTTTGAAAAATAGTTGATAATTGTCAAAAATTGTTGGAGTTTTTGAAAAATTGTCAAAAATTTTGAAATATGGTCAAAATGGTCCATAATTGTCAACAATTGTCAATAATTATCAACAATTGTCAATAATTATCAACAATTGTCAATAATTATCAAAAATGGTCAATAATTTTGAAAAACTGTCAATAATTGTTAAAAACTGTTAAAAATGGACAATAATTGCCAAAAATGGTTGAAAATTGTCATCATTTTGGAAAAATGGTCACTAATTTGAAAAACAGTCAAAATGGTCAATAATTGTCAAAATTTTGAGAAATGCTCAATAATCGTCAAAAGTCCAAATTTTGAAAAATAGTCAATAAATAATACGAGCCGTGTCCGAAAAACGATTTAAACCCGTAATTTATAAAATCGATTTACTAAAAATCGATTATAAGAAAATAATAATCGATTATTGTTTAACATCCCAAGTCGGTAGATCTCTTTAAGGTTTAATCATGATGAATAGCGAAAATGACGATTATTCTAGCACTCCTAAGATAATATAAAAAACTGTTTTAATTATTAAAAGGGCGACTGTAGAAAACATTATGTGTGTTTTTCGAGCGTAAAGTAAAATTGCCGCTTTCGAAAGATCGCCGCGTCCCGCGGCAACATTCTTTCTCAAGCGACAATCTGTTACTTTACGCTCTAAATACACAAATAACTATTTTGAACTACTCAAATATATCACCATAAAGTTCTATGACGTAACTTATCACGAAAATATGACTCCCTGCTTCCATTCTTTTTATGGCACTTATTATATTTGCTCTACTTTCCCATCTTTTTGTTAATTAGGAATGCTACAATATAAACTGTTTATTTTCCGTTAGTATTTCAATAATTTGTCAAAACTGTCACTTCATTTGTCATTGCTCTGTGAACGTAATCTTTAACTGTCCGACAAAATTTTTCATAAATTAAATTGCTTGCCATTTTTCTTGAATGAAATTAGCCAAAAAAGTAGATCAAAAGAATAAAAAATCGCAAAAAATTGTTCAAAGTAGCCCAAATGGCGACAAATCGCCCAATCTGGCCACACTGACTGTTATTATCGCATCGGGGGCGTTCCACTAAAGAGCTGGCCCGAACATTGACGCGAAACTATTCGAAGATCTACGAATAGACATACGAAGCAACCCCTATTATACAAATAAATTTCCTCTCTATTTTGTTACAGAGTTCGCGTGTAGATTCTCACTTTCTACTGTATGGTTTCTATATTATTTTGACTACTGGTTGCAAAGAAATTTGTTCGTAACTTGGAACTATTTACAAAACGAGATCGTAAATTTTGATGTGTGTGTGCCATACTATGATTCGGATATACACATAATACAAAAGTTTTGCATCACCCAATAGCCCCAAAGAATGGATTGGAGACTAATTAACTGATTAGTTTTATGTAAAAAAAAACTTCAAGGATTTTTGTAAAAATTTTATCATCCACTAATAAACTTGTTTTAAACATAAGACTATTTTTGTAAGAAAATTAAATTTTCAGATTGATGACTTTTTTTGGAAAAATAATAAATAAGGACTTAATTAATAATGAGTATTTCCACCTCTAGAATCTATGTAGGCTTGGAGACGCCTACGCATACTGTTCACCAGATATTTGAGTTGCTGTTGCGGGATATTCCGCCATTCCTCCTGAGAGGCATGAACAAGCTCTTGTACACACCTGGGTGGATTTATGCGTGCTGCCACTACCCTGGAAAGCATGTTCTATTGGATTCAGGTCTGGCGATAAAACAGCCCACTCCAATCGTGATGCCTTCGGTTTCTTGATACTCATTTACAACTCTGGTGTTATCGTTTCATAAAAACGAAAGCGTCGCCGCCAGCTACTCGCCATAGTCTCGCGCGAGGATGTAGAATCTCCCTGAGGTGTCTTATCACCAGTAATTGTTCCCTGAACATGGATTAATTATGTGCGGATTTTGAACACAATCCCAGTCCAAAACATAGCACTGCCTCCTCTAAAGGACAGCCTGCAGATATCCTAAAATTCCTCCGGGAAATAGGACTAAAGGAGCTACTAGTCTCTGAGACTTTCCTTAGGTACTAAGTAGAAGTAAGGGGGCACAATAGATCTTTTAGGTCTCAGTGAATGTCACCCCAATGTACATACATACATACAAAGGACAGCACAGAACGGGCATGGGCGAGCTGGGCTGATCTCGTTGGCTCTCTCCACACACGTATTCGATGGCTAACATGAACCAAACAAATTCTTGTCTCATCAGAAAAAAGCACAGAATTTCAAAATTCTTCGGGCAAGGCTGCGTGCTCTTGGTTTCATTGTAGACGTCTGAGCGCAGGTAGTTGTCGGAGTACTCCCATTGGTCGATGAAACCTTAATCCTGTCGAAAGTATTCGTAGAGACCGAAAATGAAATTTCCAAGGCATCTCTCATTTTATTTGGAGTGCTGGTAATGCCATGGTCGGGTTTCTCCGGATCGACAAATGGATATTGCGGTCTTGCCGTTCATTGGTAACACGCCTTCTAACACTCCTAGGTCTGTCACGAAGAGAATTGGTTTAGAGATATCGGTTCCATGTACTATATACATCACATTGCTATCTACCAACTATTAGCCACGAACCTTTGAGAATGACCTTCTTCAATTAGACCTATTATTCTGGCACGGTCAATCTCACTTATGACTTGACGATTCATGTTGGCACTAGCAAAATTATCGTACCAAAAATGTACTCTCCAACAAAAAAATTGTAAACATGTATTTCTTGCCAAAAAAATGGGTGCAAAAATCCTTGATATTTTTTTTTACTTGAAACTAATCAATTAGTATCCAGTCCATTAATGGCGAATGAAAAACTACTTTTGGAGATATTGGGTGATGCAAAACTTTTGAATCTATTCGTATTATCTGTTTCCAGGTTGCTATGATAATTTTTACCATTTTGCTGAAATCTGCTGCATAATTTATTTTGGTAAACACATGTCACCATTTGTGATGTGCAATGTTCACAAATCCTCTTATCATGTCTTTGAGTGCAGTTCTTCTCCAAAACTGATTATCTAACCGAAAAAACAGATGATGAAAAAGATTACGAAGGTGTAAACGGATCAAGTATGACACTAATCTGAACAAATTAGAAATTAATACACTTTAGCATGGGAATGTTCTGATTGAAAAGGATTCACTGCCTGTACATACTTACATTAAAAGCAGTTTGACCAAGTACGAATTATATTGAACACTTACTCGTCCTATTTGAAATAGGTGGGGGGATTATTGAATAAGTTTACCTGGAAATTCATTCACAGCAATTACTCCTGACCTCTCGTTTTTTCGAGACGAGACGACAAAAATCTCGCTCTCGTGTGAAGCCCTAATTATAGTTTTGGAGAAGTTTTTAACTGCATAAAACAAGCGAGTGGTATACAGTGTGTAAAAGCCGAACGGAATTTGAAGGTGAAATACTTTTTAAGATAGGAGCATTTAAAATGGTCTCAAATACACTTGGTATCACAAGTTACATAGGCGATGAATTATTCTTACATTGTGGATTTTTTCACAAATAATGAATTTACTGAAACCAGTAGTACCAGAATGTTTTAATTATATACGGTGGTAGAAATTTATCTGTACTGTTAAGTGTTTGTTTATATTTTCTTATATAAGTTTATTTTGTTATTTAGGTTTACGAATTGCAGAAGCTTCTTGAATTGAAACGTTATAAGAATATTCAATTTTGAAAAGAAATTTTTCACGGTGAATTCATAAAAAATGAATTGAAGTAAATTGTTATTTGACCAATCATAATCATTTTCCATTGGATATTCTTACGTTTTAAAAATGCTCTTTTTATCCGGTTAATCTAGACATAAATATAGTGGTCAAGTAACAAAAACTTCTGGAAAGCTGAAATTTCGTGGAGAGCTTGGGTTCACCATGAGAAAAGGAAGTTTTAAAATCACCTGTGCACTACAAAAGTTATTCGGGGTCAAGGGTAAAAATTTAAAACCACGTTGAAAAAACTCGTCGAGTACACTATAATATATTTTTATCATATAAGTGACCCTAAAACCGCCATAAGAACATAGACGGTCATTGGAATCATGACTTACCATCGACAAACAGAAGTAAACTATGGAAACTATTACAAGATATTGGATTTCGTTCGGACAAGCATAGTCGGAAGTCACTGTTGATTGATGGAGAAGACCTCACTGGTGGCGTGGAAATGTGTGACTCTTACAATCGCGTTATCTCAGAAATGGAGACTTTTAGGAAAAAATCATAACGACCATTTTTGTAGATAATTTTAAGATCTACAACTTTGGTCTGAACTACTTTTTCGATAAAACTTAAGTTTTCTAAAAAAAATCCAAAAACCCTCAATTTTTAACCTTTGACCCCGAATAACTTTTGTAGGGCACATGGGATTAATGGGGACTTTTAAAACTTCTTTTTTTATGGTAAACCCAAGCTCTCCACGAAATTTCAGCTTTCTGGGAGTTTTTGTTATTTCAAATGTCTAAATTGACCGGACTATTGTTCTCCCTGCAAATTTTCATTTTTTAATAGAAAAAATTTCAGTTTTTTGTTTTAGTTACTAATAGTTAAAGAACCTTTGTCTTAACAGGCTCATTAGGTTTTGAGTATATCAGAAGTACTGTTTGTTAGTACTCGCCCCGAATTTATTACAGCTTTGGAGTGCTTCCTAGATCGACCACTTAAATAAACTCGTACTTAAACTATTCACTAAAAATCCTTGCTTACCGAAGATTTTGGCACAGTTTGACCTAGTTCCCTTAAAAAGAAGAAACTGTTAAAAAGGAAGATTGTTTATGTGCGATTGTCACGTTTACATTGTGGTAGATCTAAACTGAAGCACTCTCCATTCAGCCAATAAAAGTTAACTTATGTCTTCTGTCCTTGGCCATGATGTCCACCCTGTGTCCAACTCCGACTGATTCCACCATTTTGTTGCCATTGCCGTGAACTACAACCATCATCTACAGTACAAAGCATCCATTACTGTCCCTGATTGCCCGGGCCCCGAACGGTAAACACTTTAATAAAAATCTCTTTATAGTTGTGCTCACTCCGGCCCTGGTTGCACTGCATATTATGCAGCAGGCATTTTTTTTTACTTTTTATTTTATTATTTTGATATGTTCCTTCATTTGGTATTGTAATATAAATTTGATTGTACTTATAACTCCAAATAATAGCCATTATATGCGAGTGGAGTACTATATTATGTCCACGACTATTAATTACGTGTTTATAAATTAATTGATTTTTGCTCTTTTCTCCAATTTAGGAAAGAATTATAGGCTTCCATATATAACTTTTTCGATTTTTCTTGCAATCAACTTGAGGAGATTGATATGGCCGTTGATGCCACATCAGTTGAAATGACAACACATTTTATGCTGTCGTAAAAAATAGGATGCCTTCGATTTGGTGGACTGGAATTCTATAGGATGATTGATTCTCTCGCATGAATAATAACTGTATTTCGTTAACAATTCAATAAACTTTAACGTCGAAAATACATACAGATGGAACGATGAATATAGACAAGCCTTTCAGTATGAAATAGTAATTAGTAGAACGATCTTACCCTTTCCTTTGTGGTTTTCAAAGTACTATATATATAATATAACTTTGCTTCGGGTTGAAACACTATATAAATTTTAACTTCATAGAAAAATGCACTTATTATGCAGGAAATAAAGGAATTGAATTAATTACTATGAAACTTGACCCATTTGGTCTGAAAATATCGGATTTATACCGGTAAAGGAGTGGTAGGTCTTAGCTGGGAGACCGATCGGCTTGGAAACTCAACATCGATTCGATTAGCTGAGGTAGCCTCGTAAAAACCAGGGAGATAATGCATTTAAGCGCGAAGTGTGCGTTTGGTCACACATGCCGAAAAATAATGGTAAATATTGCAAGGCGCCGATCAGCCGCCAGGGAAAAGAAAACAAAACGCGATTTTGAACTAAGGTAGAAGTATTTTGGAGGCAGTGGCGCGCCGGTAGGAATTTCGAATGAAAATAAAAGAACTATAAAATATAGGTATACAAATTGTTGAACGTGTGATTTCAACAGAGGCTATTTGTGCTGCTTCTCTTGTTTGAAATGAATATTATTTCAGTGTTCGATTCGCTTTCCATATTATATTTTCTAGTAATTTCAATTTAAATTCAGTATAATAATTAAAATTCTTGCAGATATAAATTATTTAAAACGTCACGTCAGTTTTGACATACATCATACGCTCCATATTCAACAGCTTGTTTGATTAATTATTATATCTTCCTAGCAGAGTGGTATAGAGGCCTGGCTGCGAAAATGAAGAATTATAGTCGTAAGGTCCGCAGTGATAATTTTTATTTTTTCTATTGTGACATTTGTATATAAATAAACTTCAATGTAGGTCCTTTTGATGACCTTTTCATTATTCACTAGTGAATAATGAACGTCAATATACTTAAAGAATGTAAACATCAAATAGTCGTGGACAAAATCATTAGTTGTTGAAAATATGTTCTAGCTATTGAAAAATCTTAATTTTACAATACAAAATTTAAAATGTTGCAACTGTTCTGTTATGAAAATTTCTATTCAACATAATTTGTTTTATACAAACAAAGACACCATTATATGATACTCTTAATTGGTAGGAAAATGTTGAAAATCAATATGTCCGTGTTTGTCGCTTTTGGGTCGGCACATGCTGATTGTTTAATGAAAAATTCGACAAGGGCTAAAAACACATATTTTAACTTCTACAATTGATGTTGGACAAACTTTACCATTAATGCTAAAGAATCCTACAGAAAAGCACAATAAGCTTTTTAAGTTTAATAGTAATACTCCTAATTGATTACTTGCTGCTTATTTAATGGTAATGTTACGGTAAGTGTAATAAACTGGTGATTATTTATAATTGCCGATTATTATAATATATAATCCCCAACAATGCAATGAAATGTTGAAAAATATTTAATTTAACCGGTGACTTTGTGCAATTTCCAACTCACAATGGCGACTTTAATGAATATTTCGACTGATTACGAACCAGAAGAGTCAGCGCTACCTTACTATCTATACATGCGTAAAGAAAGCCATTCAATGGTCCACAGACGGCTCAAAAGCAAAAGAAGGATCTGGGATAGGAGTGTACGGGCTAGGAATCAAACACTCTGAAAGCTTGGGAAAAACCCCGAGTATCTTTCAAGCGGAAATTCAGGCCAAAAGAAAGTGTGACCAGTTCAATATTGATGAAGGATATAGAAGGCAAAGGAAGGCAAAGCAGCCATTAAAGCACTGAACTCTTGTGTAATCTGTTCCAAAATAGTGTGGGAATGCCTAGGCAAACCCAATGAACAAGACGAGAACAATATAGTCACCTTACTATGGATTCCAGCACTCACTGGAATAGAAGGAAATGAAATAGCAGATGAACTTGCAAAGATGGGGACTGAAACACCCTTTTGGAGGCCGAAACTCATATGCGGTATCAGCTCCAATGTAATATTGGAAGAAATAGGCAAACCCGAAGAAAAGAGAAGATCTGACCATTGGAAAGATCTAGTAGGACTTAGGCAATCAAATATTCTTCTGGGTGACTACAACCTGTTGAGATCAAATGAATGCATCCTAACGGAACATTGTCGCCCGAAGGGGCACCTGAAAAAGCTCAAAATAGTAAATGTAAATGGACTACTCCATCCACTACTAGAACCCCAAAGTACAAGAAGACTGAAAAGGAGCTGGCCAGCCGACCTAATAAATGGTTGAAGAGGATTTGTCGTTGGAGAAAACCTCATAATGCTATAGTAGAGCATAACTCTGCTCTCAAGTCAGCTCATTAGCTTGAAGAACTATATTTGTTTTGATTGCTAATAAATACATAATAAAAAAAAAGTAAACGGCATCCATCCGAAATAATGGAGCCTTCTCATGGAAGTCATGGTCTACCGATCTCTAAAACCACTTCAGAATAAAGAATCATTTGTCAAGTTAATTTTTTGTAATAGCATTGCTTATAAGTGACATTACTGAGAATGTCGTATATCAATTACTTGAAATATTATCAGAACTTCCAGAACATTAGCAACATATTTAAATTTTTTCAATTTGTACCTCACTGCAAATTTTTTTTGAAAGTATCAGAAAACTTTCACTATCATTTGATGGAACAAAATTTACTCAACACAGCGTGCAACTATTATTTAATGGGGTTACTATTCACTAAAGCATATTTTTTTAGTGCACCAATAAGAATTATACTATTTATTATAGCATCGCCCAAATTTAAATTTATTATGTTTAGGTATTGAGGTGGTAGGATTTTTTATTTTTTATTACATAAACACCCCTAGTTAAAAAGTGGTGCAACCAGTATTAAGCCGGATTGTCTGCTAGGTGGCAATACAGGTTCCCATATTAGTCTAGTCTTAATATCAACCCGGAATTTTCAAAATGTGAATCAATTTGGAAGTAAATGTTATTGTCCACTTATTAGTACAAGTTTATTTTTATGTTATTTTGTTGTTTAAATTGTTCAAATTGAATCGCATAAATGAAAAACTCATACATGGAAACTTTGGCGAATTTTGAAACTCTTGTTTTAATTTTTCCTTGCAGGTTACGAAAATGGTACTGACGATTACATCAATAAATCCCATGCCGTTTAAAATAAATATTACTACATATTTTGAAATTTATTTTCCACAAGTTACATTGTTTTATTATCAATTTATTCGCCTTTGATTAAGGTTCAACTAAACTTTTTACTGTATGATCTAACGAATTTCACTTTAAATAACATGCTGTATAATTGTCGCATATTACTACATTTTTCTATGACTTTCTTAACCATACGCATAAACATATTCCAAATTTATCAATTTTATAGCGTCTTGAAATACATTATTTTTCTTCTTTGAACGTAGGAAAATATTTTGTGAATATCAGTTAATTGTCTTAATGGCTTCTAAATGTTATGAGGATTGTTTTTTTATTTCGAGCCACCTTTTCATATTATCCCTCAAACGAGATTAATTAAATTAAATTCTATTTTCACATCTTCTATAACATTTTTAAATAGAAAAGTGGGTTAGGTTAGGTATTTTAAATATTGATTGATTTTTTTCTTATTTTTATCAAATAATCTTTATTAAAATCAACATAAAGTCAAAATTTTAGATAACAGAGAAAAAAGGACTGGTTAGGAAACAATAAACGACTAATTATGTTAATTGAAGATACAAAAGTTGATAATCTTGTGTACATTGACTTTGAACGTACTCCTTCATATTAGTTATTGCTGGTAAATCAGGCACTTCATTTTCGTTCTGAATTTGAATTTGTATTCAATGCATTTTAGTATTTTTAATTTATTTTAACATGTGACGTCGCAAAGCTTTTGACCCCCCCCCCCCTTTCCCCTTGTCACATTCCGGTGATACTCCCCCCCCTTTAACGTGTGACGTAATTGATGGATGACCCATAATAAAGGTATTGAGAAGTAGATATAATTTAATAATATTTGGAATATGAATTGAGTTTTGCATCGGATTTAAAGTAGGTAAATCTATGTGGAAATACTTCGCGATTTACCCGTGTCTTTTAAATAAACAACGTCACCGTATTTCATGTGTTTGTACTCATTGCAACATTTTAAATATTTAATGTTATCACTGAAACTTCCATCACATATTGTCTATTGATAATCTCAATAAACAATATTTGTATGTCATTTAAACTGATAACAAGTTTATAACCTTAAAAAATTCCGTTGATAAGTAATGATTAACATCAAAAATATTAGTTGAACCTTTCACAAAAAGATTTCCCAAAAATGTATCATCACAGTATTTGTTATTTGTAATACGAAAACTCAAGATTGTAACTAGTGTTAAATCTCACACTTGAAATATACTCACCTCTATTGATGTTGGTCCTGCCACAGATGGTATGGTGAGCATTGGCATCAAATTATATGATTGGCTGCAATCCGTTTTCCACACAGAATGTAACTAAGTCGCTTATAACGTGTGGTGGACCTTTAGCTGCGTCACCCGGGAGGTAAACTGCGCATACAACCAGTCTTTTTTCTCCTTCTTCCGTGGGTATTGTTAGAATACTAGTAACAACATCTTCGGTGTAGAGCATATAAAATATTTTACCTTGTTTAGTGGATAAGACAGCAATCTTCTCACCCATACGCCAGTGCTTCTGTAGGAATGCCACGACATTGCCTTCTTGCTCCAATCTACTAATCAACGTTACAGAGGCGGCTTTTTCATGCTGAAGATTGGTCTGCAGGACCCTTATATTCTTCTTCACTGATGTGCTCTTAATGTGAGAACTTAACTCATCCATGGGTACAGCTATCTTTTGGACAGATGTCCTTTTGAGTATGACCACTCCACTTTCGAACGGTTGTTTCTCTTATTGAGCTTTCGGTATTTGGGCTCTGCCCTTCAGTACTTTGGATGTAGCTGAAGGTTTTTTATCCATAGAGTCTTTCCTCCTTTAGGTGGAGGTTTAATCTCCCTATTCCAAAGAAGGGTGCTCATTTTAATTTTAGGAGCTCCTCATTGGAATCAGAATCCATGGAGAAGGTCCATATTACTCTTTTGTCTGTGAGTATTTTCCTCCAGACTGTCCATAGATGCGTCTTGAGCAAGCGGTTACTTATCCCTAATCTATTATGGATCCTGTTGGAATCAAGGTGCTCCCCATACAAGCGGGTGGTTTGGGTATATCATTCTCTTCTAATTCTTTTAGAGTACATAAGGTATAAGTCTTACTACAATTTCTATTGATCTGATGTGTTTAATGCGTTCACTTCATTCAAATGATCAGAACAGAACGTTGAGATTCCCATCAAGTTTTTTTAAAATCCATGATCCCTTGATCCTCACAATATAATGAAAACATTATATGGTGTCAAATTTTGTTGGATCCGTATATCGACTCTCTTCACCAGAAGGGCTTAACTAACCCTACTAGCAACTTTGGCCAGACAGGAAATAAGTACAAGTTTATATCATAACAAATGCAAATATTTTTGATGGACTGTTGGCGAATAAATTGGTGACAGAACCCTATAACTATTTCATGTTTCTATTATCAATACCTAAAAAAAACTTCCTCAGAATGTAGAGTTCCGTTTTACTGTGTTTTTTTACGTAGCCTTTTATTAAAAAAAAAGTTTTTCTATCAACGTCAAATCTCATATTAAAAAATTTAGATCATCTACTATGTTTTTTTAGTAATCATTTAATAGAATAACATTTTCTAATAAACACAACTAAGCTCCAGTTCAAAAAATTCTAGTTGTTAAAAAATGGTGTAACTTATTTTTAGTCCTCTCCCAAGCGATTCTTCTAAAAGCAAATGGTGTAATATTTATCTAATTACTTGAAATAATTGAACTAATGTCACCAGCATCTCAGTATTCTATTTTTCTTTGAAAATTACTTGACTGTAAGTTTGAAAATGAACAGAAGTATCGATAAGTTTGAAGCCATCTATCGCATTTTTTTTTACTCTTCCCACCTATACAACAATTATCCAACCGATATTAATCTAAATTCTGTTTACAGGCTTTTAACGTTGTCTTCGGACATGGACTCTGTCTGCAATATCGTCAACGACGTAGTTCCCAACTTAGAAGAAGTAAGTAGTTGGATGTTGAATAATAATACTGTTTTTTTTATGTTATTTATAGGATAATTGATAGCTTCTGTACATTCCTTGTAGTATATTAATTATCAACAACTTTTCTAAAAAAAACTCCTATTGAATTATAATACTACAAGAATGTTATTACACAAAATAAACTGCTCCAAAAAAAGTTGAACAAATTACGATTTTTGGTCACCAATTGTTTATATGTTATAAATTGAATGTTTTTTCTTTGATGTAAGTCTTTTTGCAGTTTTAAAACATAAAAACAAAAATTTGAGGTTGTGTGCCTTTTTCTCGAAAATTTGGGTAACAGCTGTCGTAAGTTCGTGGCGTGTCTGTGGGGGTGGTTCATGGGAATTCAAGGTACTTTGTAGCAGGTTCTAAGCATGCTCAATCGCATTGAGATCAGGCGATCGAAGGAGCAATGCCAAATTCGGGATACCATGGTCGTTCAAATCGTCTTAGGGTATGGACACAACGGGGATTATTGATCCTCGCCCATAGCAAAGCACCCTCGACCCTCCCTCTGACCCACGTGCATCAGTGGTCACATCGAGGTTCGGAGCATCGCATTTTTGCACCAGTTTTGCGTGAACGAGCGTCGCATAAACATGGATTTCTCGACATCCTCTTCATCAGATGAAGAAGATATTCCGAGTTATAGTGCTAAAAAGTTGTACCTTGTATAAAAGGTATCAAAACACGAAAATACATCCTCTAAACAAAAAAAGCATGTCGTATGGAGAATTTCACCATCTATATAAATATTTACGAAAAGACCCTGTCCGTTTTTTTGACTACATAAGAATGAAAATAGAATTTTTTTTTATATTTTGGACGAATTTGGAGATAAATTAAACAAAAATTACCAGAATTGCCATCGTCAACCAATTGGATCTAAAGAAAGCCTTGTGGTCGAGGGTCTAATAAATACTTAGCGGAGCTATGGTGCGATGCGATGGTCGGCGCTCCGTTATGTCCGCCCACTAAGACTATTGCACGATGCGGTCGAGCATTATCGTCTAAAAAGAAGATAGTTTGGTCCAATAGCAGCATGAAACAAACGTATAACATTGTTAATAACTTGGGCTTATCTCAAAGTCAATAGAAGACAAAGAGATAGCGATGGCCACTTTCTTAGACATCATCAAGGGAGCATTAAACAATGTTAAAGAGAGACTGACTGTCAATGCTAAGAAAACACAAATGATCAATTTTACGAAAAAGACGGCACTACAAGTCCTAGAGACAGTAGTGCTATGATGAACGGTGTTTCCATTTGCCAAAGAAACAAAGTACCTAGGAACACATTTTCATCGAAGGCTTTCATGGAATACTTAACTTCAGAAGACTACACAAAAAGCTACTATTGTCCTTGGCAGATGCAGAAGAATGTGGAAAAAACTGGGGGCACCCCAAAAATAACCCAATGGCTATACACAAGGGTTGTTAGACCAATGGTAGCCTATGGATCAGTAGTGTGGTGCACAAAGACACTGCAAGTGGAAGCTGTAAGACTATTGAGTAGCACACAAAGGATTGCCTGCCTTTGTATTACGGGAGCCATAAAAACCACTCCCACAAGTGCGATGGAAGTCTTGCTGAATCTGCCTCCACTACACATTTTTATGCAAGGCGAAGCCAGATTTGTAACGTCAAAGTTAACAACTCATAATCCAAACGCATGGTGCTTACTATCGAAATCTTATCGAGGAGCTAAAAGCGGATGTCTTAATGGGGCAACCCATTGACACAACGGTCACGAGATATAGCTTTAATAATAAGTTCCAAATAACTATACCATGTAGGGAAGACTGGAAGAAAGGTGTACCCATACAGGGTGAGGCAACCTGGTATACAGACGGCTCCCAAGAAGACAGAAGTAGATGTAGGAGCCGGAATTGTAGGGATAAAACAAAGGAGAACTATTCCAATAAGCTTATCTAAGGACGTCACAACTTTCAAAGCGGAAGTGATGGCGATTAACCATTGCGTTGAAGAAAGGAGATACCGTTCAATTGTCATCTTCACAGACAGCGAAGCTGCACTGAAGGCACTTGATTCCATAGAGGTCAATTCTAAGCTAGTATGGGATTACATAGGTGCTTCAAAGGCACTTGGAGACTATTGCAAGGCCAAGGTAGCCTGGGTACTAGGGTCATAAGGGCAACGAATTGGCGGATGAAACGGATAGACAAGGATGATCAATGCTATTCATTGGACCGGAACCCTTCTGCGGAGTCGCAAAGTCGACAATAAATATGGCCACAAGGAAGTGGGTTGCACAGAAATCTCTAGAATGGTGGGTAATTTCATCAGGACAGAGACAGGGGAAACAGTTCATTAGAGGACATTCGCCAACCTTTACGGCAGACCTAATAAGCAAAGAGCATTGTAAGCTTAACTGTCACGCAAAACTAAAGGGGTCGACAGACATCTCTGAAAGCATTTATTGTAATAATTTATTTCCTGAACGTTTTTGCATTTAGAAATATCCAATATATTTTGCACTTTTTAAAAAATATATAAAATAGGTAATTCTCAGTTCCAAATAATTGATTATTCTTGAGTATACTAACGATCTTAATATAATATTCGCTTTTCTAGAATGGAGCTAGCATCAACGGAAATGAATTGGATTTGCGAATGATGATTCATCAGAGTCAAGCTGGATGTGTTATTGGAAAAGGCGGACAAAAAATCAAAGAAATCCGAGAGGTAAGACTTCTTGTTTCATTACTAATAACATGGTTTTATACAGGGACGTTCTAGGGTTACCAACTCAACTATAATTACCCAATTCATTGCTCTTTCACATTACACGGTTTTATTCGTGCGGTTAAAAACCGTACCGCTGTTTAAATGGAAAAGGGCATGCGGTCTTCTACATTATACGGCTAAGGTTAAATGCCGGTGCCGTGTCGTGCAACAGCCGTTCCTAGTTAAAAACCGCACGGACGTGTTTGCCGAAATGGCCTACGTTACTCTTTTTGCACATTACACGATTTAGCCCGTGCGGGAAGAAAACGTACGAGTTTTAATCGTGTTCTGTTGGTTTTAAATCGTTTAAAAGCAACATTTTCATCTGTGCTGTTGAAAGTATACCATCCATCGTAGATCTTATCATGAATCTTGAACAAATTATTGCATTGTGGTTAATTTATCGTCGACGGAAAAGAAAAATTCGCAAGCGCATTTAGGGGGTTCATCCAATTAATCAGAGACGTGAGGAAGTTGGGATGTTCTACACTCTATTTAAAGACCAGAGAAATGATGACCGAAAGTTTGTTTAACTATTTTCGTATGTCATTTAACTTTCTAAAGTCTTATCCCACAAGATAGGTTGGTTTTGCTTCAACAAGCGAGATCAAAACTTCCGCGTCAATTGTGTCCATTGTTCTTTGCAACTGGAACACACAAAATAAAACAAAATACAAATAAACTGTGCGCACTGGACACATTTCACACGACTAAAAATAGTCTAATATGAAAGCGTGCATTTGGTTACGTGGGCCACTGAGATGGAGAGACGATACGGTTATGGACGGCTGCAATACGGCCAAAAACCGTGCCCGTATTGTAACCGTACAAGGTGAAAAGTCTGATGCTACTCATTAGTAGACTAAGATAAATTGCCCGTACGGCTTTTTCTCGTACGGGCGAAATTGTGTAATGTGCAAAAAGCGTAACTGCTTTCACATTAGACGGTTTTTTGTCGAACGGCATTAACAGCGTATTTGCAGTTCAATTTGTGTTCATTGTTTTAAGTGGAATTAAGGAAATAGAGGGATAATGAATTTTTAGATAGACTCAGATTCTCAAAGTTTGTTGTTAGGTTCCTCATTGACAAATTGCAAAATGATTTAGCACGTTTTCTCCATTATTTTAGTATATACTAAAACAAAAATTTTTGTCTTGTAGAATAATAACGAATATAACAACAAAAAAGTTAGGTTGTAGGCAATCACTTGATGTTCACGAACGACATTTCTTCTTCTAAAATGACATTGCTAGGAACTTTTGAACTACTCACAAGTTAACTGAATGGTACAACAAGGCTTTTAAAAATGAACCTGGATCAAATTTGAAGGGGTAAGAAGCAAAAGCGCCTAACTAGTATTAGGACAGTTTCGTGAAATAAGCGTTTAAAGTTGAGGGTCTGCTATTAAATCTGTGTTTAATATTCAGTAATGATATTCATAGATATAATGATAAAGAAATATATTATACCAAAGATTTGCTTTAAATTAAACAATAACCAAAAGTTGATATATTTTTTTGCAAAAATTGCACTTAAGCGGTTTTGACTTTGAAGTATTATTAAGAAATTTTGACAAGTTGTGGTTAAAAATAGTAACCAACGACAAAAAATATCTTATTAAAGCGCTGTTTATAACACAAAATAACTTATTCGTAATCAGATTCGAGTAATAAATATTCATCTTCCAATTCACACTGTGTAACTTCTTCTACTGTCTTCTTTTTATTTCCTTTTTTGCCTTTTACCATTTTTTTAGGAGCTTCTGTATGAGGCAAGTTTTTGTAAAACTTGTGCTGCATGGGAGGAATAAAGTCTAGTAGCTGCTTAAATTTTCCCATTTGGAATACTTAATTGATCTGGGTTGCGGATACAAAAGAGGAAGTTGTAAAAAAGAAATTCAACTGATAACGTCTTCTTGAATTGAAATAAATAGGTTTCATCTTTATCGTAACGAAACCACTTGACAGCTCTCCATCCTAATGGTAGACCTTCAGAATCGAGTTTGGGATCTTCAATTAAGTTGTCAAATACGTTGAAGGAAATAAAACCTGATGGTTTCATATTGTAAACGACAAATTGTTTGGAAGACTTCTTTATAGTTTCGGTCTACTGCTCTGGTACAAACACTTGGGTGTTTGCCCGTTTTTTCTTTTCAATCAAGGGAAAGTCCCGATCACATTCCATATAGGGATTACGCATCTGTTTGGTGGCAGAACAACCTAAGCGCACTTCGGTTGTACTACTGCTTAATAAAACTGCAATATTGTTTTGCTTCGTTGTTCACCTTTCTAGTAGATGGCTCTTAAGTTGCATTTTCACTTGGGCTATTTTACTACTAAATAAAAGTGAACTTTATCTTTCATATTCTGTACATAAGTCGAAACTGACCAAAATGTCACTTAGGCGCTTTTGCTTCTTACCCCTTCATTTGATCTGTAGATCACCAAACTTTAGTACAACGAGGCCCTCTAATTTACCCACGAGAAACTGGAAAGCTTGGAAATTTGGAGTACAGACTCCAAGCATTAAATAAGGTGTATCTTGACGTTTACTTTTGCGCTAGTTAAAACCACTACTTATAGACCGGTAACCCAAGACACATCTAGGCTTCATTCTTTCAAATGGAAGCCGTTTTCACCATCGAATCTTATGTGAAAAATAAGTACAATAAGGCTATTCCCCAAGGCCCAAACTTGATAATCGACGCTACAGTGGACATTGAAAATCTTAAAAATTGATAAAAAGGTGGAAAAAAAACAATTAACTAATGTATGCTGAAGAGAGGTTATATTTTGCTATCTTAGAAGATGTTAAAAACATTAGTGGCATACATTTTGCGGCAATACTTCAATTGTTAATATTATTCGAAATATGATGTATAAGTTATAATTTAGAACAATCGCTTATAAACCCTTAGTATCACTCAATTGTTCTACTTTCGTGAAAATTCTAAGATTTTCAATGTCCACTGTAGCGTCGATTATCAAGTTTGTGTCTTGGGAATAGTCTTATTTTACTTGTTTTTCACATGAAACTCGATGGTGAAAACGGCTTCCATTTGAAATAATGAAGCCTACATGTGTCATGGGCTACCGGTCTATTAAGAACTATGACGGCATGAGACTTTTCTCGGAAAAATTCTTTATAAATTTGCTTACATAGGTTAGCATACCTAAGAGACGTTGTACATCTTGCCTAGTTTCTGGTTTCGGCATATTTTTTATTGCTTCAACTTTATCGTTTGAGGGTGCCAGCCCTTCACCTGAAATTATATGGCCTAAGTATTTAATTTGACTCTGCCCAAATCTACATTTTTTTAAATTAAATATTGGCTCTCGCTATTTCAAAAATATTTTTTAATCTCATCATGTTCCTTTTTATTTTCCCCCAGACTATAATATCATCGATATAGATATCAGCTCCTTCAATTTTAAAAATTCTTTGAATTTGGTTTGGAATACCTCCGGGGCCGACCATAACCCATTAGGCTTCCTTAAGAACTTAAATCTCCCGAAAGGTGTTCCAAACATACATAAATCAGAACTTTTTTTATCTAAAGAGTTGTATCTAAGGTGCTGAAAACTTTAGCATTTTTCAATTTATAAGTAATTTCGTCTAAAGTCGGTATTGGAGTATATTCTCTATTTATAACTTTATTTAAGTCTTTTGGATCTAGACATATGCGCAGTTTATTATCTGGTTTTCTTACTATGACAAGAGCATTTACCCAACGTGAACTACCAGTTACCTTTTGTATAATATGTTGATTTTCAAGTTCTTTTAAGGTTCCTTTTAGGTTATTCAACAGTGGTACGGCCACTCTTCTAATAGGGTGTACTACAGATTTTGTATTTTTATTGATATCTATAAGGTAGGTACTATTTATGCACCCAGTTCCCGAAAATATCTCTTTATATTCATTTATAAGTTTGGCGTAGTCTGGGCTTTCAAAATTTTGTATTGACTCTACTCTCTTTATTAAATTTAACTTTATACTAGAATCTAAACCAAGTATAGCTTGTGTATTAGAATTTATAATGAATTGAACATTCTCCAACCACTTTAAAATTTTCCCCTGTATATGATTGTAGTTTTACCTGTGTTTTGTTTACTTTTATTTTTGATATCCCTAATGTTTCAAAAGTGGAAGTACGTTTGCGACCGCTCCTGTATCGATCTTGAAAGTGACAGTGTTATTGCCAATTTGAATATCAGTGGTTCATTGTTTATTTATAGAATTTATTCCAGGTTCACTAATCTGTGATATTGACCTTATAAACAGAAAATTATCATCTTTTGAAAATGTCTGAATTTCACTAACTTCATTTATTTCATTTACATTCCTGTTTTTGAATTTCTTTTTATAACAGACATTTTGAAAGTGATTTTTATTTTTACAGAAATTACAAACCTTTCCGAATGCAGGACAATTATTTAATTTATGTGAGCCACCACATTTAAATCAGTTTTTGATTAAATTAGTTGCATACCCCTGTCTAGTGTTTGCTGATGTCTTTCTTACTTTGAGTATTTCACTTTCTTCATTATTGGGTACTCTACTTCCCATCAATTCACTTCGTAATTTGGATGATTCTATGACTCTACAGAGTTCTATTGCTTTTTCAAGACTTATTTCATCTTCTTACAGCAACCGTTCCCTTATAGCATTGTTAGATATGCCACAAATTATCGAGGGTAATACCACGAGTGCTTAAAAATTACCGATAATTTCCATGAAAGCTTGTTGTTAATAGACAAGCTTGAATGGAAATTATCTGGTTAATTTTTAAGCTCAAGCGGTATTTAGGGAGAATATTTCTCGAATAAAAATACAAATTACTATATTGTATTTTTTTCGTCGCAAAATAACATAAATTGTCTCCATACACTATTCTTATTCTTACACTTTTCCGTGTTTTTGGGTACACTTTTAATGACATTTTTGTCAATTTCCCGTTCTGTTATATCTCCGAATCGATTCGTAACCTCTAAGGAACTCTTCTTTGACGTTTCACGTTTATTATTTTAACGGTGTCTGGCAACGTGGAATTTCCACTGTAATTTTTGAATTTCCAATTGATAATTTGGCATTCGTTGCATTGATACAACATGTATGAGTGAAATATTCATACTAACTATTAAGCTGTCTTGTAAAGAATCGAGATTGCATTTACCTGCTTGTTTTTTTAATTCCGTTATGAACTGATCGTTGTTTTGGTTCGTCTGTCTATGAGGAAAAAACTTGTACCTCCCATAGGTTATATTTTCCTTTCCCTGAAATTGTTCCTCAAACTTCTTAACCAATGGTGCTAATTTATTTTCTTTATTTGCTTCAAACTTGAACGTTGTAAAAATTTTAAATCCTTCATTTCCAATGTAATGTAGGAGTTGTGCACACTGTTTTATTTGTCGAGGCACACTTGTTAATAAGTCATTTATTAAAAGTATTACAACATTACTCACATTACTGATTGTCAGTTATGAAAGATGATGCAATGCTCATCAAATCATTTTTTATTGGTGTCTATTGGTAGGCAACACACTGTTGTTGATAGTGTATGTCTGGTTACCTACCTTATATCATACATCTCCTTCTTCAAGATCTAAGTACAAACTAACATGAAAAACTTGAAAAGAGTGATTGACTTACAAATTTAATTTCTTAGGCTTTTTAATAATTCGTCCATAACGGGAAGTTATTAAACCTTGAGATTTTTGCACTTCATTAGGTTGGGCACCATTTGGCAAATTAGGATTAAACTCCGCACATGGCACATTTTTAAAGGAAGTGTGAGGTTCTTGCTTAACATTATGTTCCTCAATTGTATTAGACCGAATTAGTGCCCCAGTGGCATCACTATCAGAAGATTCAAAATTATAATTTTCAGTGTCATCACTATCAGAAGAGACACAATTATTATCATTATCTGCATCCACTTTGATTTTAAACTCGTTTTTAGATACTTTTAAATCCTGTCTGTTTCTTCTAATAGTGTTACCAGCACTGTTTTGCAGTATATACGATCTAGGAGTGTTGTGAATATCTAAGACTTTTGCAGGATTCCAAGTATTAGTTATATGATCATATACTGTTACATTGCTACCTTTTTCTATTGGTCTTAATTTTTTAGAAGTTTTGTTATAAATATTTGCACTGGACTCTCCTGGCTTGCTTCATTTTATCTTTGACATTCACACACAAACTTGGTTGTAACAAATTTGTTAGAACTGGGACCTTACTCTTTATTCTTCTGCTATTTAAAAGTTGGGATGGGGAGTAGCCCATATTTTTGAGGGGTGAATTTCTGTAATTTAGAAGAGCACTTTGAATGTCTAGATTTTGGTTAGTTTCCATTGATTTTTTAATTAAGCTTTTAGATATTGCTACTGCTTTCTCAGCCAATCCGTTCGAACGAGGATAATTTGGGCTTCTAAAAATGAGAGTAAAATTCCAGTTCCTACTAAAGGCTTTAAATTTTTCACTATTGTAGGGTACATTATCAGATACCAGAAAATCGGGTGACCCAAATCTCGAAAAAACAGTCATTAATTGATTAATTATGGTATCTGCACTTTTATCTTTAATTGGAAGTAACTCAAGCCAATTTGAGTAGGCGTCAAATAAAACAACATAACTTTGGCCTGCATACGTAAATATATCTGTAGCTACCCTTTCCCATGGACGGCTTGGCAACGGGTAAGGTAACAAATTTTGTTTAGGGTTTTTCCTAGCAAATTTTTCACATGTTTTACATGATTGGATGAATGATTCAATGTCCATTGATAACCCTGGCCAGTAAAATATTGTACGCGCTTGTGCTTTAGTCTTGTCCATCCCCAAGTGACCCTCGTGTAACAAGGAAAGCATTTCTTTTCTTAGGGATTGGGGAACTACGAGTTTATGTTCTAAAAATATCAAGTCATCACAAATAAATAATTGTTGTTTTATTTTTTCAAAAACGCGAACTGATTGTGGAATTTTGTCTTTTTGAGTTGGCCATCCGTTAGCAATGAAGTCGAGAACAATTTTTAGTTGTGAGTCGCACTTTGTTTCTTGTCTAAACTGATTTTTTCTTTCGTCTGACATGGGTAACGTATTGACAAGGGAATGGACAGCATATTCTATTTCCAAGTCAGTTTTGTCATTTTTATTTTTTAAATATGCTCTTGAAAGTGTATCTGATATATACATGTGCTTGCCTGGCTTATATGAAACTGTCAAATTGTAATTAAGGAGTTTGAGTCGCATTCTCAAAATTCTTGGCGAAATATTTTGTAGATCTTTTTTAAAAATTGACTCAAGTGGTTTGTGGTCACTGTGAACTTTAACGGGTAGACCATAAATGAAATAATGAAATTTTTTTACACCAAATAAGATGGCTAGAGTTTCTTTTTCTATTTGAGCATAGTGTTGCTCTGTTTTGGTTAAACTTCTTGAAGCGAATGCGACAGGCCTGCCCTCTTGCAGAAGGCAAGCTCCTAGTCCATCTTTGGACGCATCTGTCTCTAATTCAATGTTTTTTGTCATGTCAAAAAACGCCAGAACTGGAGAATGTGTCAATAATTTTTTTAGATTGTCAAATGAAGTTTGACAATCTGCAGTCCATTCCCATTCAACGTCCAATCTCGTTAAATTCCTCAGTGGGGCCGATACTTTCGAAAGATTTGGTATAAACTTTCCAACATATTTAACCATTCCTAAAAATCTCAGGATCTCTGGTTTGGACTTTGGTGTTGGCATGTCAAGAATAGCTTGTATGTACTTATAATTTGTTTTAACTCCGTCTTTCGAAAATATTTGACCCATATATTTTACACTATTTTGTTTAAATTGGATTTTATTCTTGTTGAACTTTAAATTGTATTTTAAGGCCCTATCTAGTACAAGTTTGAGGTTTTTGTCATGCTCAGCCTCTGAAGAACCAGTAACTATTAAGTCATCAAAGTAAATTCCAACTCCTTCAAGATCACCAAATACCTCAAAATTTTTTTTTTTTGGAACACTTCTGGAGCTGAGCATATTCCAAAAGCCATTCTTATGAATTGATACCTTCCAAATGTTGTACCAAAAGTCATTAGATCTGAACTTTCATTGTCCAATTCAATCTGCCAATAACCATCTTTCATGTCTAATACTGTAAAATATTGTTTACTACTAAGTTTTATTGCAATTTCATCAGCAGATGGAATTAGGAAATGTTCCCGTTTAATAACATTATTTAACTCTTTCGGATCTAGGCACAGCCGCAAATCACCATTAGGTTTTTCAACAATGACCAACGGGTGCACCCATTCTGTAGGTTTGTCTACTTTTTTAATGATTCCCTCTTGCTCGAGATCACACAACTTATTTTTTAATTTATCATGCAGAACTTTTGGAACTCGTCTAATTGCACTAATGTGTGGTTTTGCACCTTCCTGTAAGGTTATGTGATGTTGAGTGGGGAATTTTCCTAATCCTTTAAAAACTTTGTGATACTTTGTAACCATCTCTTCGATATTATTAAACTTAACTTGTTCTTTTTCTACAGAATCCACTCGTTTAATTAATTTTAATTTTAAACATTCTTTAAGCCCTAGTAATGGCATTTGATTAACCTCTTCAATTATTACAAATGATAGACTTTTACTAAAGTTTTTAGTAGAACAATAAAGTTTGACTTCTCCTAAGCATTTAATTCTAGTACTAGCGTTACCATATGGTATTAACGAAATGTTGGATTTACAAATTTTAGCGTCTGGTGCTACTTGTTTTAAAATATTTACTGGCAAAATACTGACTTCTGCGCCTGTGTCTATTTTAAAAGTAACTAAGCTATTGTCAATAAATACCTTTTCAGTCCACATAGTTATATTGTTAATGATTTTATCTTCGGCTTTTGTTTCAAGTTTACCTTGCTTGTCTTCTTTACATTTTTTTTTTTACTGAGCTGACAAAATACTCAAATTCTTCACTTTCGGATTCACTGCTATCACTGCACTCTGGTGTTACACATTTAGCTACTTCGTACACTTTTTTCTTGACCACTTTTTCTTTTTCCTTTCTTCTAGCACTTTGTTTACCTTTGTCTTGGACATCTTCTTTAGTTGTTTCCTTTACACATACTGGCAAAATGATTTCTGCCTTGACATTTAGCACATGTCTTTTGCCAAGCAGGGCATCTTCCATTAGCATGACTATAGCCACAGAACTTACATGACACTAGCTGATAATTAGCTGATTGTCTTGATGATCGAACTTCATGAATACTAGGCTCACTTTGTAGCGCTTTAGATTGGGTTTTACTTGCTTCTGTTGCTCTGCAGAATGAAATTGCTTTGGTTAAAGTTAATGTAGACTCTCGCAATAGTCTCTCTTGTGTGGTTTTATCAAATATTCCCATTACTATTCTATCACGAATCATCTGATCTGTGTCTGTATATATACTCTGTTGTTCTTACTGCTTTTCGTAGTTCGGTAAGAAAGTTATCAAAGGTCTGTCCTTCTTGCTGGACCACACTATTAAACTTAAATCTCTCAAAGATAACATTTTTTTTGGAGCACAATAGTCTGAGAAGGCCTTCAAGACATTTTCCGTTGTTTTCTGGTCTTCTGGAATATTGAATGTGTTATACAAATCGAGGGCCTCATCGCCAATCAAGTTGAGAAAAACGGCAACTTTTTTGTTATCTTCCTTATCGTCTAAGTCTGTGGCAGTCAAAAATACTTTGAATTTTTGTTTAAATTTGCGCCAATTTTCGGCTATATTGCCATCTAGCACGAGAGGTTCAGGAGGTCTAAAATAGTTTTCCATTTTCTAGCCTGGCTTACTATTTACTATTTTGGAGCCACTAGTCACTAATCGGTCAGAACCAACCTGACACCATGTTTTATTTGTCGAGGACTAAGTTAAACACGCACACTTGTTAATAAGTCATTTATTAAAAGTATTACAAGCTCAATAGACATTACTCACATTACTGATTGTCAGTTATGAAAGATGATGCAATGCTCATCAAGTCGTTTTTTATTGGTGCCTATTGGTAGGCAACACACAGTTGTTGATAGTGTATGTCTGGTTACCTACCTTATATCATACACACACTGTACCTTTTCATCTTTTTTGCGACTTCCAAAAGCCACCAGGTAGTTTTCAAAACGTGTTCGCCATAGGCGCCAATTCTCCGCCATATTGCCTGCCGTTTGTAAGGATCCAACACCTCTGTTATCACCCATTTTATTTTTCGTAATTATTATCGAATATAACGTAAGTTCTCTTACTGATTTGTGTATTTGTACAGCTAACTACTGACTGACTGCGCCATTAATATTTTGATTGCTTGTTGTAGATTATTATGTAGTTCCAAGATGAATTAAATTAAACAATTTTTTCAGTTCGACATCTTTATTTTTGACTGCCCCTCACTGACAGTGACATATATTTTCATTATCTGCCAGTAGGTACCAACCTACATAGTTACAAAACCCTAACAGAACCCGACTGAACGCGCCCATTATGATGGATGGTAGATTTTGGTCTTAGATTACAATGAAAAGTCTAATATACTATAATTAGAGGTTTGGGATATGAAAATACCGAAATAATGAATCATATAAACGAGAGACAACAGCTAAAATGGATCTACCAAGCCTACAATGTACATCCTTCCGTTATAAAATAATGGCAACAATTTTTCTTGGGACATTTCATTAACTCCTAATGCTTACTCCATCCGCTTTTGGCGAAGGCTGGTGATCTTAATGACTAGTATGATCCTAAGATCTGCTACACAGAAAATCTGACGTCTTCAACATATATGTTTTCCTTTATAACTAATCTCCGTATCCCTTTCTTATGTTCTGTGATTTTCGCACTTGAAGGACAAATCTGATTTTGATTGTTACGTTGGTCCAATCTCTGATATATCCTTTTATTAGAAAAGAAAAATGTTTCCATCTTTAAGTTACAAGGCACATCGACGTGAACAAAAAAGCGAGCGAGCCCTACATTAGTCGCTTATGATCTGTAACATCTGACATCTCTTCTTGGTAACAAGCAACATTAAAATCAAATCTTGAAAAAAATTATTGAGGTATTATTTGAAATGAATTTTGGTAACGAAGAATCATATTTTTAATGAAAATTGTATTTTATTTAATTAAAACTAGATATAATACAATTTTTTATTATATACATTTTTTATTTTTGTTCAATTTGGGGTGAAGAACGGAGGCTATATGTATCGAAAGCGAGAGAATGTAGAAGTAATGAAAAAGTGTATCGAAAGCGAGGGTATGTAGTAATAATGAAAATGTGTATCGACAGTGAGAGTGAGAATGGAATTGTGATAACTAAAATATGAGACGTATACTTGTGATTTCAAAGTATTTAAAAAACGTTGAAAAACTTCGTCAATAACAGTACCGCTGTTAGTTGTTGAAACATTTCGAACTTGAGTTCATCATTTAAAAAAATACGGAATCTTCTCCAATAAACAATAACCTCAAAATTTAATAAAGCTAAATAATGACGGCGAAATTTACTACCGCCCGCGCTCATTGCTCGAATCAAATAGCGCGCGCTCCACTGGCTTCCAGTTACACATTTCCGTCCCATTTCACGAAATCACTGTCACAAATTGTAGGGAACCAAGCGAAAAGATGTTACACATCAAAAATTAAAAACTTACATTACCCGGTCACATCCCCCACAGCTCTTATTCCGGGAAAATAAGAAATTAAAATTAATTGCATCTGCCTAGTTGTAGAAAAAAATGAGCCCTGTACTTTTGAGGTAGGCTTATTTTAGATTTTATTGCCCCCTGGAAGGGTAGACTGAACGAAGACTTGAAATGCTTGACCTGGAGGTATTCCAGTGATGGGTCGTTTAGAGTTCTAGGACCTTAAAAATCATTTCAGGGTGTCCTGGATTGTCTTGGAAGGTATCCTGGGAGCTGTGCTTACGATTGGGGATATATGTGGGAAACTGGAATGTGATGGGGCACATAATGTTGGTTCAGCTTTTGAGGTTAAAAAGGAAGGCAGTTGTTTAAAAATAATGAAAAATTGAATCTACTGAAAACTTTCCAAATAAAGACAATAGAAAATGAATGGAAGAAGTTAACAATCTTCCGTTGCCAAATGATAATTGTCTTGTGGTCAGGGTTGGGGACATATATACTATATAGGGAGATCGGACTTCATGTATTCCAATTTCTGGTCATGGTAGAGGGCGCCAGTTTAAATCCAATACGAAAAGCATGTGACTGCAGTACTATAACAGCCAATCATAAGCCTTGCATACACTTTGAGTTCGTGGGGTTTTATTGGTTGCTAGCTCATGTTGGTAAAACTTATAGTGCAGAGATCTAATCGTATATCCCCTTTAAGTTATATGTTGCGGAGCTAAACTCTGAAAGATAATAATATTATTGTTGTCTACTTACCAAACATAATTCTATATTGTATTTGATGCGTAATTGTTGAAAGGGTGTTCGGTTTAAACTGAGCCCTTTTTGTATCGCATTCGATTTTTTTATTTTATTGCTAATAAATATGTAGGTATACTCAGAAAAACACTACACTCTTTCTTGATGTCAGACTACCAACTAATGAGTCAACACATGTGGCCATCGTAAAATCAACCCCTTTATATATTTCTTCTTAATAAAACGAGATATAAGGTAGTTTTAATGGTCTGGTATTATGTTTAAGATGTTTTTAAATATAAAGTTAAAGTTAAAGTTAATATTGTTTAAAGCAATGTTTGATATTCGGGTTATAAAGGAGAGGAAAAAACAAATAGATTTTAGATTGAAAGAAACCATGAATACATCAAAAGAAAGCACGAGTCATCGTTTAGGTAAAGATTCATTAAAAAATGTTTTTTGTTCTATACGTTAACGCTAAGTCTCTTAAAAAGTAGGATAGCGCTCCATAATTGCGGGTTAAAAATAATCGTTAGACAGTCGATAAATTTATTTGATAATTAAAAATCATTAAATACATTTTAACGATTATTACTATAATATTGAATGAATGTATTGTCAACTAAGCATTTAAAATTATAATATTGACCGAACTATGACGGTATCCTCGTATTAGAGTCAAACAAAAGGCCGACAACTTTAAGCTCGCACAACATGTTTTACGTCAACTATAAGTGAAGTTAGGAAACAAATGAAAAATTTTGTGAGTAAGAAATCCGTTTGTGTCCCCGTCTTCAAAAATATCGAAAATTGTGATCATTTGGTTGTATAATAATGATATGTCTTGTCAAAAACGTTTCTTTCCTACTTTATTTATTTTTGAATATTTGGTAACTGAAATCACTCCGGTTTTCTTAAATTCAATTCATGTCTTCGTTTTAAATCAGCTGCACTACCAACCATTATTGCAATAATTTTTAACTATGCATAACCCACCCTTTTTTAAATTTAAACAACTTTTTTTTTCTAGTTCTTACTTTAAGTTTTTATTATTCATTATCATGAGTTTACAATTTGACTACTGTCATTTTTAAAAACTAAGGTTAGATGGTATTGGATTTGCAGTGGCGTAGCCGCGGTGAAAAAGCAAACTGCTTAGATAGATGATTTTGATGACAAGTTCTGTCAATTTTTCCGTATGAGTTCGATCTCCTTGTCTAGCCTCCATGGTTGGGGAGTTGGAAGTAATCTCATGTGAAAGAAGATTAAAAAAGTAAACAAAAAAAAAACCAAAATATACAGAGTGTCCCATTCAAACTTGATATATCTTTACCGCGACATTTTATGTCACCCTGGCGTTTTCTAGGTATATCTATACTCTGTCCATCTAAGCAACGGAGTGTTCCAAAACAGTATCATGCATAGTGCACGTGATCTCTCCGACTCTGTACTAATGTACCAAAGACAATGAATTCTGCCGGCCGATTGCAGTTAATTCCGATTGGCCAGCGTAGGGAGGCATATTTATTTTAGCCAATAGTTGCAAAGGCGCATGGTGGTCATACTTCGATCACGCATCTATCGTTGTTTGGGTCGCTCTGTTTGTTCGATGGATATACTTTAGAAGAGCTCGATAAGGAGATCAGTAACTCCACACGGGAAATGATAATATAGACATATTAATGTTTAGAACACCTTATATTTCGGGGACTAAAAACTAAAATTAACAGTAAAGCATTTTTAAACTTGTAACTTCCTTTGACGATTCTAATTACCATAATTTTTTTAAAATAAATTCGCCAAACTTGCGGTAACACTGACAGACGGAATGGAAAGTGGACAGGTGAGCGGCTGTAAAAATACGCATCGTAGGCTGTTGTCCCCCTTATTTCTGTTTGCCGTGCAATATACAGGATCGCGTGTGGAGTCAGGCAGGCGTGCCTCCGCCAACCCCCTAATCAATACCAGCTGCGAGAACCTTTTCACGACAATGATGTCTAATTCACCTCAATTTTCCCTAGTACTGTAAAACGAAATATTCACCTACTATTCGATAGTGTTTAGTAGATAGATGTTTATTTATGCCTAGTAATAAAATGAAAAATTTCAGTACTTATAAGATCTATATATTATGTTGCGTTACATTAAGAATATTCAAATATACAGTGTCATCCCCACATTATGCACCATATGGGAAACTTATTTATTGAGGGTTTTTCGACAAAAAGTTATTTCTGGTAAAATGTTGTGCTTCCCCTAAAACTAATCATGCACCAACAAAAAATAGTAAAACACTCGTAATATACGAGGAGTCTTAAAAAATTTGATTTTAAGAAATAACATTGCGATTATGATGCCTGGCATTAAAGATGTTTGCAACTTCTCTTCTAGGAGTATTTTCCCCACGCAACAAATAATCTCAACTTTTTCATTTTTTGTAAGCATTGATATTATTGTAATGTTTTTGTTATTTATTTAAATAGTTTTTACTTGTGGGATAAAATTATACACACTATGGCTAATTACTATCTATTGATTTATTTATTAAACTTATAATTTATAAACATACTCTACTTAATGTTTACTAATTTATTTATACTCGGTATAATAGTTCTAATTTATTGTTACCACTTGAATATTACACTATTTATCTTCACTATTTCATTCACTGTCCGATTACTAAGAACTTCTGTGAACTAACTATTTACTGTCCGTTTTATTAATTTGTCAACGCTCTCAAAAACCCACGTATATATAGTCTTTATCAGTTCTGGAAATTACTAGTATTTTCCGTGCTCGTCCTATGACTCCTATGCGTAAACAAAGCGTCTTTTCGAGCACATTCCAAAATTTATAGTCGAGAGACAGGGCCGGCTTTGAGTTGGTGTCCTCGCAACATTATTTAAATAATTTAAATAGAACTTATTATCAAACGTAACAAACTAAGCAATAACAATAACTACGTAATAAATATTTAGCAAATGTAGGTACCAAAGCAAATTTGAAACAATTATTTTGGACAAGAAACTCTCCAAAAATCAATGAGTTTGTGCCGGAATACTTATTTTATTTTGATGTTTTGTGATTCGATATTATTGAATACTAAGTTCTTGTTACAATGAGAAAAATTTTGATCAATTTCCGGTGTTGACAAAAAATAAAATTAACTTTGAAAATTATTTTATTCTTCAAAAACTTTACCATAGTTAACGATTGTCGTATACCGAATGTTGACTATTTATCGTTTTAGCAAATTTGTTTTTTCGTATCCCCCATTTTGAAAAAATCCAACTTTACTTAGACGGCCATGATTTTGAATCTAGGTGTATTTTTTAATGCCGAACAACTTGAATAACAGTTCCCGAAATTTTTGAAAATGAGCTACTTTACTCCTGTCTCAAAATCAAATTTTTGAAGGCTTCTCGTGAATTACGTGTGTTTTACTATATTTTGGGCTACAAAACTACCTGGAACTACCCGAAAGAGGGATTTTCATTTCATTAGCAAGTGGGACTAGACGGGACCGGTGAGTTGCATCCCATTTGAGCAGGCCAAACTTTTGACCGCTGTCTTGCATCCGTCTCACCGCTGAGTTAATGTTAATGTGTCTAAAACTGGTAGATAACTAAATAAAAGCGGGCATTGTTGTCATGTTTATTCTGATATCGTAATTGATACTAAATTTTATTTCCGAAACTGCGCCTAATACAGTTTTATAACAATATAGTGAATAATATATTAATCAATTTAAACATTATTCAATTAGGTTAGGTTAAGTATCGACAACATTGCTGTAAAATTTGACCAGCCTTTGACCATGTTAGGCGATTATTAATGAACAGACCTTTTTGGATTACGGATGCTATTCGACGGTCGCCTTTTTTCGTTCAGGTGAAATTTTACTTTTTGGGATACAACTCGCTGGTCGTCGACTAGAAGCTCTCGTAATTTATCGAGAAGGTAAGGAAAATGATTGAAATTTATCGAGAAAGGCAAGGAAAATGATTGAAGAAGGTATACAGTGTTGAAAAGATGGCCGCGTAAGTGATAGTAACTCGTGAAAACTGGTCTTTAGCTGTTAGCGATATTCTAATCATCCCGCGACCTAGGATTAAAGACGGGCAGGTTTTTGCGGAATTCGGCACAGCCCATATTTCGTTGATGCATGTTTCGTTTTAAGGGATGCACAAACTTATAAATTTTTTTCGAAAAATCCTTGATAAATAAGTTTTCCATATTGTGCATACATTGGGGACGACACTGTACAACTAAATTTGATAAAAATTGAGGTACAAGTGAAAACTATTGCCAGTTCACTTAACAAATATACTCATTAATATTGGACATGTTATTATGGTTCAATTTAAGGTCAAATACTCTCAGTACAATTTCTTATACTTTATAGTACCGATTTTAGTAGAACAGTTAAAGTTAACAATTATACAATCAGTACTTATAATATTAATGAACATACAGGATAACTAAGCAACAACATACCAACGGTGTCGACTTAGTAGACAAATAATCATTTCTGTCATTATTTGATTAACAGGGGACAATCTTAAATGTTTACTTACTTCGCTAAAAAAACTACTTGAATACTCCAAATGGGCTCGTCTAATTAAATTAGTAGTTTTCAGACATTGCTATTCTCCTTACATTCTTTATCATGGAATTTTCAAGTTTGGCAATTAGAATGTAAACCTTGGATTATTCCTAAATCTACAGTTAATCTGTTTTAATTGAATCATGTATGGCTTTTTACGGTGAAGTTAGATTTTGTCAATAAAATACCAGGTAAAAACATGAAATCAACAAGTTTTCCATTCAAATTCAAAGTTTCGATTTATTTCCTTGCATTTGATTTATATATTTTTTAAATTATATTTCGAAAAGCACATTATACATTAATTAAAAAAAAAGAACATAAATCTGATATTTTTATCCCACTTCCTGATCATGTTTAGTTTTCTTCTGGTTACCCTGTATATGCAAATTACTTGATCACTTACCAAAATCGAGGAACTACAAAAATCAAATCAATTGTTAAAAACCAAAGAGTAAAAATGAAAATTTCTTGTTTCATTGAACTTGTGATAACAATTTATTCAGCATTCATAACCCGGCAACGCAGCACACCTTGTTGGCTTTCCTCGTGCCAACCTTTTTAGTTTCTCGTAGACTCTAATCCTGATGATGCTCGGTTATATTCCACTTGTTAGTTTACGACCGATTTATTCGCCTCAGGGTTTTTCCCCAAAAAATTACGATGAATCATTGTGTGACTTCCAGAAAAATATTTCAATTATTGTTGAACCAGGAAGTATTTTTAAATCTGGTTTAAAATAAGAGGTTAGTTATTTTAAAATGATTGATGTTATGACAATAATTTTAAATGGTACGTGTGTAAAGTATCAACATACTGTGAAAAATGTGCGCCGGATCGATTTCACCTTAACGAAAGTTGAGCCAAATTTTCCAATTCAGTTATGGAAAAATTGACTGAACAGTTATCAACATACCGTGAAAAAAGCGCGCCGGGTCGACGTTTCGCAATTCGCGCGCGATTGTTAGTTGATGTGTGCCATTAAGAGAAAAAAATTGTTCAACATCCTCAATGATCAAATTGAATGGTTCATTATCCTCCATTTCAATGATGAATATCCACCAAACTCATCTCAAAACTAACCATCTTTCTAAAATCATCTCTCAAAATTTGAAAAAAATGTTTCAACATCGCCAGATATCCGAAAAATAGGTGTATGCTCATGATGTTCATCTTTTTTATATCTTCTATGCCATGATCATGATATCGAAAATATTCAGCAACTAATTCGAGTGGCTAAATATCTAATGGCTGAATAGAATATGCTATTAGGTACAAGTTTTACGACTAAGCGAAAACAGACCAAAACTTATATGTCTGTCATATTACATGAAAACGTCAAAAGATATAATAATTGTGGAAAGAATTTACAAGAAATTTATATCAATATAGGTGTTTTTTTAATGTGTGTGTGAGAGCAGTATCGTAAAATGCAATTATAGTATATCTAACATTGTGTAGCAGTTATAATGGATGTTTATAATGCAGTTATAATAAAACCAGTGCAGTACTGACCTGAACACATCTTTAAAAATTCATAACTCGTTTTTGGTAAGAGAGCGCCAATTTTTTCTTTCACTTTCGTGTTCAGCGAGCTTGAATTAATTAAAAAAAAATATTTTATCAAAATCCGCCTTGGTTCACTAGATTAGATTTTTTCCGACTGATCACTGATTGTTGACTGATTCCTTAATGCGTTGTCGCTTGTATATTTGGAAAAAATCTAGTTTAGTGAACCAACGCGGATTTTGATGAAATATTTTTTTTTTAATTAATTCGAGGTCGCTGAACACGAAAATGAAAAAAGAAATCGGCGCTCTCTTACCAAAAACGAGTTATGAATTTTTGAAGATGAGTTCAGATCAGCACTGCACTGGTTTTATTGTCATATAATAACTGATTTAAATGATGCATTATAAAGTCTACACAATGTTAATTACACTATAATTACTTTTTACGATATTCCTCTCACACACACATTCTGTTTCTTCTTAGTCGTACAACTTGTACCTAATAGCATATTCAGCCATAAAAGATATTTAGCCACTTGAATTAGTTGCTGAGTATATTCGTTTTCATGATCGTGACCATATCGTGACATAGAAGATATAAACAAGATGAACATCATGAACATACACCTATTTTTCCGATAGCTAGCGCCGTATTACAGCTGAAACATTTTTTTTCAAATTTTGAGAGATGTTGATTTTAGGAAGATGGTTAGTTTTGAGATAAGTTTGGTTGATATTTATCATTTATTTGAAGGATAATGAACCATTCAATTTGATCATTGAGGATGCTGAACAATTTTTTTTCTCTGAAGTGCACTCATCAATTAATTCTTTAAAAAAATCACCTCCTCAGTTGTTCGGCCTCTATAAACACTGCTGACAACGAAAATAGTTGCTGCAGGTGTAATTTCAAATCAAATTTTTAACATACTGCTAATATTATAAGACTTTGGTTATCAGAAGCTGTTTCCCCTTTTTAGAAAATTTGAAAATTCTACTAATATCGCTTCCCGACCAACTAACACCGATCAAAGTGAAATCGCAATCGCTTCTTATCATCTTGATACATTTATTAGATTGGATTTCCGTTTGAAATAATGAAGTAGATTGATTATCGCGAGCGCGCCGGATCGACGTTTCGCAATTCGCGCGCGCGAATTGCGAAACGTCGATCCGGCGCGCCTTTCTCACAGTATGTAGATGGCTGTTCATATAATTTTTCCATAACGAAAGTTGAGCCAAATACAGCGCCAGCTATCGGAAAAATAGGTGTATGTTCATGATGTTCATCTTGTTTATATCTTCTATGTCACGATCACGAAATCGAAAATATTCAGCAACTAATTCAAGTGGCTAAATATCTAATGGCTGGATTTGCTAGTAGGTACAAGTTGTGCGACTGAGCGGAAACAGACCAAAACTTATATGTCAGTCATGTTACATGAAAATGTCAAAAGATATAATAATTGTGGAATTAAAAAACGAATTTGCAAGAAATGAATATCAATATCAGTGTTTTTTAAATGTGTGTGTGAGAGGAATATCGTAAAAAGTAATTATAGTGTAATTAACATTGTGTAGACTTTATAATGCATCATTTAAATCAGTTGTTATATGACAATAAAACCAGTGCAGTGCTGATCTGAACTCATCTTCAAAAATTCATAACTCGTTTTTGGTAAGAGAGCGCCGATTTATTTTTTCATTTTCGTGTTCAGCGACCTCGAATTAATTTAAAAAAAAATATTTCGTCAAAATCCGCGTTGGTTCACTAAACTAGACTTTTACCGTATATTTATACGACGAGTCATGTTCACCGTAAGTAAATATTGATACATGTTTATGTTTATTCCACGCTCTGAACTTGACTTCCTACCTGTCGACCTTCTTACTCATATTTATGTAATATTTCAACGTTCTAATGATTTACTGAAATTAGTTTCAAGGGAATTTATTTCTTATTTAAATATTATTGTTATCTTATTATTTTAGGACAAAAGGCATTACGTTTGAAGGACGATTGATGTTTTTTTTCATGAATTTGTAATAACAAGAACTTGAGATTTTTTTAAATTTCATTAATTTATCACTATGCTCTTCATCAATTTTACTTAATCTGTTTGGATTAATTTTAACGCCAGTGTATTTGAAATGTCACAATGCATTTTTAACAGCATGTAAACAAGGTTTTATATAGGAAGATGTAGTTTTATCAGTATAATACACGTTGATTGGATAGAATTGCACATTACTATTGGTCAAAATGATGAAAACGTCATATTTTGACATGAAAAAAATAATCAATTGAAACGAAGCTCTTCTATTATCATTGTTGACAACAGTATTCATTGTTTTAAATTAAGAACTCTGCAGATATTATACAGTGTGGAAACCACTTATGGAATAAAATTCTTTATGTCATTATTTTAGGAAATTATAAAAAATGCCGAGACACGTCAACTTTTGAATTGAGGGGGACACTTTTTGGCGCTAAAGTAATAAACGTCAGATTCACCCCCTCCCTACTGGAGACACCCCTTACATTTTTTCAAATGGCATTAGGTATCAAGTCACACCTCATTCAAAAGGTCTGGTAAATCTCTATTCAATCATTTTGTTTTGCCTTTGATACGAGCCTTCCATTGTTATTTAATCGTTGTTTAAAATTGGCTCTTTTTCAACTTTTATTGCCTGAATGTTAACGGTGGTCACTTTGACGGCATGATTAAATAGCAGTTTTTCCTTGTTAATAGTTGTCTTTTTACTATTTGTAAATTTTTCATTATTTAAAGAGTCTTTCTATCATAACAAAATGTGGGAGCATTCGAAAAGTTGAAAAAGAGCCAATTTTAAACAACGATTAAATAACAATGGAAGACTGGTATCAAAGGCAAAACAAAATGATTGAATAGAGATTTACCAGACCTTTTAAATGAGGTGTGACTTGATACCTAATGCCATTTGAAAAAATGTAAGGGGTGTCTCCAGTAGGGAGGGGGTGAATCTGACGTTTATGACATTAGCGCCAAAAATTGTCCCCCTCAAATCAAAAGTTGACGTGTCTCGGCATTTTTTATAATTTTCTAAAATAATGACATAAAGAATTTTATTCCATAAGTGGTTTCCACACTGTATATCTTTAAAAATGAACCGTAGTACTACATTACTAGGCAACATATACTGTATTTCAGTTGGATTGTGGCATATGATCACAAATAAAGTTTTTATTTAAATATATGTTCTACATATTCAACACTATTAGAAATTATTTTTATTTTTTGTTTCAGAAAACTGGAGCTCGAATCAAGATCTATGCAAATTTAGCTCCACAGAGTACAGACCGAGTAATTCAGATTACAGGAGAACCAGCAAAATGTATTGAAACAATCCGAGAAGTGTTAACCCTTATTAAGCAGGTATATATAGTACCTATTCGAAAAAAAATACTTGAATGTACAAAACTCTGTCCCAAAAAATTACATATATAATAACGACAGATCCAACAAATAATATCAGTTATCTCCCATCGTCTAAAACATCTTATGTTGAACTGCTATCGTCGGTTATTATGAGATGATCGATATCGGAAGCTTCTACAACTTTTTCAATTTCTCAGTCTTTCAAAATTAGTTTGTCATAATGTTTTGGTAATTTTTTTCAAGTCCGTATTACATCTTTTGGAGATCCATTAGTTTTAATAATTTCTTGATCGTAGATTCTTTTACTTTCTGACCAATGCCGCTGTACTGGCAATGATATGGCGGTAAACGTAAAACTGAAATGAAATGTGAATGAAATTCGATTCTGACCACTTCATGGTAATGGCAAAAATAAAATTAAAAACAAGAAGACACAACCTCAAGAGTGAACAAAAAAAATGGGACATTGAAAAATTAAAGGATAATCTAGTAAAAAAGAAATACGTAGAACAACTTGAAAATTATTTAACAGAAGATGGGAGGCAAGAACGCAGTGATATGAAAGAAGAATGGTGCAATATAAAAAACGGAATACAAGTAGTAGCGGAAAAAGTGATAGGTAAAAAGAAGAAGGAGAGCAAAAAAGAATGGTACAATACCGAATGCCAAAAAATAGCTGAAACAAAAGCAGAAGCTAGGCTAAAATGGATAAGAACAAATAAACCAGAAGATAGAGAAAAATATCAAACACTAAGGAAAGATAGCAAGAAAATAATCAGGAAAAGAAAAAGGCAATGGATGGACTTAAGGATACAGGAAATAGAGAAAGAGAAATGGAACAGAAATTCAAAAAATTTTTATAAAAAAATAAAAGAAAATAATAGGACTTTCAAAAACAAATTGAAAGGAATAAAGAACAAACAAGGAAAAATTGTGGAAGAGGAAAAACAATACAAAGAAATATGGACAACATACTTTAAGGAATTACTAAATGAACCAGTGATAGAAGATGAAATAGGAGAAGAAGCAGAAGAAGAAATTATTACACAAGAACCAACATTAGAGGAAGTAAGAGATATTATCAAGAGAGGAAGTAATGGAAAAGCACCTGGGAAGGATGGAATCAATTTAGAGCTGATAAAACACGGAGGAGACATGTTACATGAAAGAATATATAGATTGGTTAAAAAAATATGGGAAGAGGAAAAAATGCCGAACGAATGGGAAACTGGACAAATCATAACGATACACAAAAAAGGAGACCAGCAAGAATGTAAGAACTATAGAGGCATTACACTATTAAACGTAGCCTATAAAATATTATCATCACTAATACAAAGACGACTAATAACTGAAACTCAAAATATTATAGGACAATATCAATGTGGATTCATAAGAGGCAGATCAACAACAGATGCAATACACACTATTAAACAAATTATGGAAAAAGCATACGAACATAAATATGAAATAGAAATGTTATTTTTAGACTTTGAACAAGCCTTTGACTCTCTAAAGAGGAACGAAATTATGAAAGCTTTAAAAGAACAAGGGGTAAGCAAAAAACTAAGAAAACTAATAGAGATGACAATGAGACATTCAAAGGTTAGTATCCTGACACAAAAAGGAGAAACGGAAGAGTTTGAAATGAACAAAGGTGTAAGACAAGGAGACTCACTCTCAGCTACGCTGTTCAATCTGTCTGTAGAATTTGTTTTGAGAAACTTACAAAAGGGAAATCTTAGAACAACAGGAAGTCAATTCATAGCCTATGTTGATGACATAGTACTAGTGACAAAAAAAAGGAAAATCATGGAAAAACTACTAAGGGAGATTGAGGAGGAAGGAAGGAAGTTGGGACTGAAAATTAATGTGAAGAAAACGAAGATAATGAGATTTGGAAAAACAGGACAAAATGGGGAAATATGAATGGGAAATAAAAAATTCGAAGAAGTACCAAAATTTAAATACCTGGGTGTATTGATAGACAATAAAGGGGAAAGAAGAACGGAGGTCGAAGAAAAAATAATGGCAACAAATCGAGCGTACCAAGCTAACAAAAATTTGTTAAAAAGTAAAATATTGACTAGGCAAACAAAGTTGAACATATACAATACAATAATAAGGCCAATAACAATGTACGCAGCAGAAACTATAACTATGACGAAAACAGAAGAAGACAAACTAAGGATAAACGAACGCAAGATATTAAGATCAATTCTGGGTCCAGTGAAGATAGGAGAACAAGAATATAGAAGGAGAACGAACCAAGAAATATTAGAAGAACTGAATGGAGAAGACATAATAAAGAAAATTAAAACTCGAGAGTCAAATGGCTGGGACATATATGGAGGCAAGGGAAGGAAGCAGTAACAAAGGCTATGCTACAATGGCAGCCGGGAGGGAAGAGAAGACGTGGAAGACCCAGATTCAAATGGTTGGCAGAGGTAGAGGACGACTTGAAACAAGAAACAAGAGACCGGAAGAAATGGCGGCAAATAAGCGAACGGATACAATAATAAACCGAGGATGGGGACTGATCCACCCCGATAAACGGATTTAGAAAGCGAAAGCGGCGCAACCTCACATGAGGTGTTAAGCCATATATATATATATATATATACTTAATTAAACTTTTTAAAAGATCGATGTATTTTTCGAAAAAAGCTTTGGCTTCCTGTATGAACATCTTTCCTGTCTTCTTTGATTGCAGCATACGATAAAAATTTTGCAAATAATATCAAAAAATTTAATAAAACGTACCGTAATGTCGGTAGGACTTGAAGAACCGACGACCCTAACGGTGGAAGACACGCGCTTACCCATCGCACCAATAAGTAGAAGGATAACGGATGTCAAGCTCCGCTATACTGTCGCTCATATAACCTCACAATTAGCTAATGCTAATGTTGTTTAATTGTTGTCGTACTTTTGACCGAGGTAGTAAGAAAAATAGTATACACTACATGGGCATAAATTTGAGATTCCTCGGACATAATGGCGCACAGAGCAGGAATCTCAACTTTCTGCCCTTGTAGTCTAATATGCTATTTCTTCCTAGGTGGGAAAGTATCAAGTTTCCTCTCTTTCTATAGGGATAGATCCCATTTTTTTTTAAAATAAGTCATTTTTCTCTACACTTTATTCTTTGAAATTAATTGGAATCGCGTAGAAATCAACATGGCACTATTAATTGTAAGTTGCGTCATCAACGTGAAGACATCAGAAAAAAGCTAGACTGTCTTGATAGATATATTTTTTAAAATTGCTAAACTCATCCTACAAATGTTTTCCTCACTCCAGTAAACGGTTAGTTCTTGACGTTCTTAGAAAGTTAGTTTGGAAATATTTGAAAAATACATACTAACATGATCTATCGCGGGAGTCTAATAATAATAATGATTTATAAAAGATATATGCACGCCACTGTGCTGCGTTTGCAATCGATGGAATTAAAAATCTCTATTCACGTTGACTTTGGACAGAGTATAATATTAATTTTTGGCCCAAGTATTTAGATTTTTTGGCTTTGTTGTAATTTCATATTTTTTCGACATTAGAGCCCCATTAAAGGAGCGGTTAATCCTTATGATCCACACAATTATGATGAGGTGTATGCAGACCAGTATGGAGGATGGGGCAATCAAGGAGGCGGAGGCGGAGGCGGTGGATTCGGAAATCGCAGAGGCAACGACGGTCCAAGAGGCGGCAGCATGAGGGATGATGGTGGACGATTTGGTGGAGGTGGGGCTAGAGGCCCGATGAATCGTGGAGGAAATCGAGAAGGCGGATTTGGAGGAGGAAGTGGAGGGTGAGTAATGAAAGTAACATAGAAAAGTGTGTGTGAAATAAACTTATTGAACTTGATGAAAAAGTGGCTATTTTGACATTTGTGCCCTACGTTACCAATCGGGCTTACCTACTACTAATGACGTTATATATAGGGCGTTTCAAAGTATTCTGAAATATTGTTGTGGGTGATTCGTCATTCAATTTTAAGACGAAAAGTTTTAATAAACATGTGTTTATCCTTAATGAGATACAAGGTGCTCAATGTTTTTACCATTTCAATAAAAACTATAACATTTTAATAAACATAAACATAAAAGTAGTACATTGCAGAGCAAATGTTCAAGTTAAAATACAAGCATCCGCTCAACTGTTAGATCGATACAAAACTTTTTACCTAACAGAATTTTCAATATTTGGAATGATTTAGACAGTGAAATTGTCTCAGCAACAAGTGTCAATATATTCAAAAGTAAACTAGATCAGTGTAACTTACTTAATAACATTTAGAGCTTAATCGTAATTTCTATATTTATATTTTTTTCTTATTTGTTTGTTTACTAATAGAAGGTATTTCTTTTGGAATGTATCTTTTTTTTGGGGCACAATAGGAGCCAGCTCCTTTGCCCTTATCAATATGTAATAATAATAATAATAATAATAACATTAAAGATTCATATGATTTTGAAAATTGGGTAGTATAAACGAGTGATTTTTAATATCTCCACACACAAATCCAGACGATTGTGTTCAGATGACCATGGGTGTGGAGATCCAACGGTCTGGAAAAAGGTTATTTAAAAACTTCCGTACGATTACTGTAAAATGTGGAGGTCTAATTATGAGAGGTACATATTCCGAAATAACTGGAAGGTCATTTTCTAGAAAATGAAGATATGCATCACCGTTCAGTCATTAAAGAAGGAAAAATGGTCCTGTTAAATAATCGTCGATAAAACCAATCCAACTATTGACTAAAAGGAGTGTTGTATCCATGCTACAACTGTGACATGTGAATTTACATCAGCTCATAAGTGTGATTATTATGAAAATTCATAATGCCATGTCTTGAGAAGGTGGCTTCATCTATAGACCAAACAGTGGTAGCATTGTTTGTGGATTTTTTTTAATCCATTGGCAATAGTGCACTTGAAGAGGATGGTAATTAGGTAGCAAATGCTGAACGCGTTGGACATGATATGGATACATTAACTTTTTTTAGGAACATTCTGAACCGTTTTTGACCAACATTTACTTGTTGAGCAATTTTTCTGGTTCTCGTTTGGCATGTTCGCCAATAATTTCCGATTTGTGGACCTCTCGCAGTTCTAGATCATCCAAGAAAATTCATTGATTTTGCAAAAGTACCAGTTTTTTGTAAACGAAGATTCAAATTAGTATACGTTTCAGAGCATGGTAAGCGGTTATTTAAACAGCGCAGGGCATACATACGTCTGGCCTCTAAGTCATTACCATTAGCTTGTAATACTTTAAAGGTTGTTGTTAATAGAATACTGATTTATGATTTAGGCTGATTCTGAAAAAAAGTCGAAAATGGCTTTATCGAGTTGATCAGTTTTTTTTTAACTCGTGATCGAAATTTTTTTTGCTCAAGTCGTAGTATATGTCTTGTTTGAGGAAAATATTATAGTAGTCCCCAACTGTTTTGAGTTTGAATTGAATATAAAAATTTTAAAAAAATTTGAAAATGAGGGAATGACAAATTCGTGAGGGAATGATTCTTAATATGATTCTACAATAATTAAAAACTTTATAATGCACCAATCATTTGTTTTATTGAAAAACTATAATAATTAAATAATTTTATTGCAAAAATATAATAATTAAATCCATACTGTAACAATTTAATTGTTCCAAACAAAACACGTTGACTCATAAAAGTAATATTGAATATTAATTTAGTTGAAACAATTTAAGGAACGAAATTAAGAAGTAATCAGTCTAAAATTTGACTCACGTTTTTAACATACATAAATACATAATGAATTAAAATAATGAAAAGAGAAAATAAATTGTAATTTTACTAATCTAATATTATTTATCAGTTATCAGTCTCTCTGCAATCTAATCGCAGTTGTCATTAGTTATTTTCACCTTCTTAAAGTTTTTATTTTATCTCATCGACTTCTTTAACAAAATAACAACCCCGACTGAGTAACTTTGGGGATTTAATCATTCGAAGAACGTCAGGCCAAGCATAAAGTTCTTCATCTCTAACTGTCGGCCACATCCAGCATTTTGATCCTTTCTTCATACACCGTACTAAAGCCCCATCATCAGATAATGAAATAATTTTACCAGGATAGACTTCGTTATTCCATGTTATAAGGACATGGTCACCAGCTTTATATCCATATAGGTATTTTTTTCAGAAGGAGTAATCTTCGATATCTTCACATTACTTTCTACTTTAACTTCTTTTCTTTTACGTCGCGTTGATACTGCAGGTGTGTCCTTATCCGATACTTCAAAAGTTTTATAGTAACCAAGATGAAAATGTTGGCATTTTCCAACGCAGTCAAAACAAGATAGAGTTCTAAATTCAAGCACATCATTTGAGAACACAAATTGTCTGATTTTTTGAGTACCAGGAAAAGTTGAAATAGACTTAGATTTTTTTATCGAGTTATCCGTATTATTGATTTCCGCTGTACTTACCTCAATAAGCATTATTGAGGGACACTTTGAACTCAGAATATTTTTCAACTCATTTAAATCTGTCACATCTTTCCCTTCAGCCACGGCTTGGTCGGCTGACCTTTTTAAGGTGCCACCAACACCATCTGGTGCTCCTTTACCATGACCAGGTTCAGAATAGTTCCGAGTAAAATTGTTTATACCTGGCAAAAAATATTTCAAATGATGAGAAACAATGTGAAAAACAAATTTGTTTTTGTACTGGTTAACTGGGCTGTCACTTAGAATGAGAACAGTATGGATGTTCGGTCTTTGATTTTTAAGCCAATCGAATATTGGTTTAAGATGAGCCCACACTGCTATTGAGTCATGTCGACTATTATCAGAGAGAGTACAGAAAGATTGCGTTTTTACAGTATCATCAGGATTTTTCAAATATAACACGCTAGTATGGAGCGTAACTTGCTGCCGACCACCACCAAAGTGAACTGCTTGAATTTCTTCCCAGTATTTGCAACAATAATTTTCGCTAAAATCAATGTGGATGAGCACTTCATTTGTTGACAATTTTTTTCATACGTTGAATTTTCGTACATCCATTGTCGGTAGGTAACAGTTTTAGTAGCTTGGGAAAGATTGTATTCTAGAGCCTTGTTTCTACAATTTACACATTCTCTAAATAAACATTTAGTACAGTAAATATCACATGTTATATCAGATAACAAACTTGGAATATTATTGTGTAAGATGACTTTATTTTCATGTAATTTTGAAATGACTAGTTCCATGTTTGCGTGAACGACGCATTTACACGTGTCTCGTTCTTTAAGATTTGCCCAAGTTACCCAAAAAGGCCTGTACTTACAAAATGTTGACAAACTTATTTTGTAAGTAACAGAGTTTAAAAATTTTTTATGCAAATTGCGCATATTATCAGTTAACAGACGCTTTTGTTTTAGTAATTTTCCAGATCTAACAAAATTCCTCTTTCCCGGACACATTCGAGAGTTTTCATCTTTCTCCAAGAAATCAATAATATCGTGTTTCACTTTTAAAATTTTTGATTTAAGTTTTTTGTTTTTACCTGTTTTGTAATTTTGATTTTTGAAAAAGGTTTTAGAATAATGCATAAGTTTGTGTTTTTTTAAAGGATCTAAATTAAAATTTTTATAGTATGCTTGTTTATTTTTTTGAGTCTTTAGGTTTGCATAAGATTGTGCTAATTGTTTAGTGATGATTTCAGAAAATATAAGTTTTTTTTTAACCGTCTCGGGTAACTTTGTATTCTTTATCTGGGTTTTGACCTTTGCCTCAGGTGAAGATGTGTTTATTCGATCATTTAACCGTGTGTCCTTTTTCTATATTTTTCGCTCTTCTTAACCTCTTCTTTTAAATTTTTTTCTAACTTTGCTATTCTTCCATACAATATTGCTCGTCGATTTCTTAGTTGACGCCTTCGTCGTAAAGCAACAGTTTCGTTTTTAACAGCATTTACTCGTGAACTAGGTTTTGCTGGTGAAACTGGGCTGGCAGGTGGTGTCTCATTCATCAATCTTTCTAGATTTTTACGCACATTTTGATTCTTCTGCCTGTATTTTGAACTGTTTAATCGCCATTGTTTCTGTTTCTGCCTTCTTTCTCTTGAACTCATAGCACTTACAGACTTGACCTGAACTTTTCCCTTCTTCTTTGAATACTTGAGTCTTTCTTTCTCTCTAAGTTTCTCCAAAATTTCAGGACAATTTTTTAATTTTTCTCTTCGCTTTCTGTCATACTCCTTTTTCTTTAGCTTTGCTTCTGCAGCGGTTGATTTTCTACTTCTCGACATTATAGACGTTCAGGGTACTGAAACCAATCAAACAAACATAAGTATTCTATATTTATTAGAAAATAAATCATTCCCTCACCGATATCATTCCGTCATTAAAATATTTTATGAGGGAATGACAAAACGAAACAAAATTGCAACAAACTTAGGAACGTAACCTTACTTTCTTACGAATTGTAAACGGTACTTTATTACTACCGAAAACATATAAAAATATGCTATGATTATTAAATAAAAGAATGCTTACCTTTTAATAACATTACACGAGGAAATTACATTGAAAAATGTAATATTCACAAAACTTATTGTCAAATTGATGTTAAGAAAACGTCATTTCTTCAATTGTCCACTCTAGTGTATGTTCTCAAGGGCAATGTTGCCAACTACAAAAAAAATTAAAGTGGGAGTTGGTAGGCCCTACAGTATTGCTCCAATCACACTGTTACAAAACGGTGAGGGAATGATACTTTTTTCAAGGACAAATTTTGAATTATATTTAAAAATATTTCCATTCGCATTTATGAAACTATGAACTCATATAGGTATAGTCAATACTATCCTATATAAGTAAAATATATGATTATAAACAATTTGTTAGGAATTTTACGTTTTAAGTTAATGATTATCTTCAAATTTAGCGCTTGGGACATAGTGAGGGAATGATTTTCAGGGTACTTTCTTGGACAAATCTTTGTTGTTTATCATATAAAAAATAAATTTGTTTCATACATCCGTAGATCTACTACAGTCGTTTTATTAAAAAAAAAACTCGTCATAATTGACGATCCTGGTTTATAAAAATGATCAAGGACATCAATTTTGACTTTTTTTCAGAATCAGCCTTTAATGTCACCTGTGGTTATACTTTTCTCTTCGTTTACATAAAATGTATTCTTCAGCCCAACTGACCTCAGTGGAGTTGAAGTTATAATTATTTTGTATATGTGAAATGTAACCTAATCAAAACTATATATAGTTATGCTTACTAATACTTTTATATCATTGTTGATAAACATATTTATCCAATATTATAAAAGTATTAATTAAGCTTTTCGTGAATGTCCTACTAAATTATACGAGGGGCACTACAGGCTAATTCATATAAGAATTGATACTAGTCATTTTCAAATTAGTAAACACTAACGAAAGTAGAACTGGTGCTACAACATAATTAGAATGAAACAATTATCTTGTCTTTGTTTTTGCGTTGGTTTTCAGGTTTGACACAGTAATTGTCAAAATTCCAAAGTCAACTGAGAAAAAACATGTTCTTTTTTATTAGTTTTGGAAACCAGTAGCGTCATTAAGGAAAACTTAGTCATAGCACGCTTATTACAAAAAAGTCGACACCCTGTATCTCATTAACGACAAAATACATGTTTATAAGAACTTTTCGTCTTAAAATTGCCCACAACTATATTTCAGATTACTTTGGAAACACCCTGTGTACTAGGAGGCTTTTAAGATATAGAATTAGCAGGGAACAATTGATTTATTTTATATTTTCATAAAATGATACGATCACCTTAGAATAGTAGATTACAAACCCAGGTGGAAAGAGTTATAACTTGACCACTATGTAGTGAACATAATTTATCATGAGCTGGTAACAAAAAAAAAAACAATAGCCATAGCGAAAGATCTCTATTATATAAATTTGTATTGTAACCATTATTATTTTTCAGTTTTGGTAACCGTGGTGGCTTGGGAGGCGGTAACCGATTTGGCGGCGGCGGAGGAGGAGGAGGAGGTGGAGGAAGTAACAGAGATGCGTTTGGTGGTGGCAACCGGGATACTTTTGGAGGTAGAGAAAATTTCGGAGGAGGCGGAGGCTCTTTTGGATCCAGAGGAGGTAATAAATATTCTTCTGCTTAACAAGTTCATGAATTCCAGCACAATATCCCCAATGATTGAAAAATGATGTAATAGTATATTATTATGCAATATATTTTTTCCTTCAGCAGCCTTGTTTATTTGCTTCATAATTTTACTGATCTACTTCTTTAATATATTTTGTAGATGTATTTTCATACAGTTGTACTTTTAATTCACGTTTAACAGATTATACAAATAACAGGGAATTATAAATTCATATTTAAAATATCTATAGCCGATTCCAATGTTTTTATTATTTACATCTTTTATGTACCGATATGTAGCATTTGCAGCGATACTTGCTAGGCTTGGAGCACTAAAATAAGTACTTTCTGAATGAAAAGTAATCTCTGGTGTCGCATACCATTTGCGAATCTTTCTTTATCCACAAAAATTTGTTCCAACTTTTTTTTTCCTGCTTATCAAGTCTAAATATTTCGTTTCTCCTTTTTTACTTTTCCCAATTAATGTTAATTTATTTGTTTTCTACTGTCTATTGCTTTGACAGTTATCCTATTTTTGTTTATTAGGTCTGCCGTAAAAGTTGGCAAATGTGAGTGTTCCATGAAAGCCTTTGATCAAAATGTAATCCTAGGTACTTTGTTTCTTTGGCAAATGAAATCACTATTGGCTTTAGGCCTTCTAGTGCCGTCTTTTTTGTGAAACTCACAATTTGTGTTTTCTGAGCATTGACTGTCAGTCTCTCTTGTTAGCACATATTATCAACTTTATTTAAGGCTGCTTGCATTCTTCCCGATACTTGCACCTGACTACAATTACGATGTCGTCTGCGTATCCAAGACGAAACCTCCATCCACATACTTGCACATACTTTCCTCGGGAACTAAGTTGGAGTAAGGGGGCACAATAGATATTTTAGGTCTCAGTGAATGTCTCTCCATTTTACATACATACATACATCCAAGACAGTAAAAGTCTGCTTTGGACAGTTCTGTAAGGAGGTCTACTAAGGTTGCCCATAGTAGTGGTGATAGTGGTTATAAAACTGTTATATAACTTTTGTTCCTCTTAATGGATTTTGACAAACTCAGTATTATTTTAAAGGGAATTCAATGCCTAAAAAATATCATATCATCGTCTCATTCCAATGGTTTTAACGGCCGCTAGGTGGCGGTGATAGAGCAATTGTTTTGTTTTCAACTTTTTTTGGGAATCTTCAAATGCGATGCTATATTTTTTAATCATTTATTTGAAAGAGGATGGAATTTGAAAAAAAAATGGTAAAAACCGCATCTCAATATCTATTTTCTAAGCGATGATACGATGTAAGTATATTATGGATCGGCTGAAATAGATGCTGGTGTCTTTTCTACCTCGCAGAAATTGAATATCTGCATCGAAAAAGATGAATGCACTTAGAGCAGTATCTTTAGGTTACTTTACTAAGTCAGTGTAGTTTATTTCTGCTACTTTTGGTTACGTAATTAATTGTTGGTTATTAGACACTTAAGGCAGCGCATACACGTAAACGTTGTTTTGATTGTAATTGATAAACTTGTCGACTCTGTATATTCATTTATTTTTAATTTTAACATAAAAGAAATAGCACACCTGCAGCCATGTCGAACATTTATGACGAGACTTCATATAAACATGCCATATTTTATGAAACGATTGGTCGCTAAATACTTATTATAAAATTTGATTTTGAGACTTAACAAACGTTTACGTATTTTATTGCATCTCAAAAAGAGTTAGGCAATTGACGCCGGGTATCTCGTTTGTTTACATTTTAATCAATTGAGAGTTCACCTAACCCAACTTTATTCTGTTGTTTCTATTGGGTTTATTTTTATTTTGTGGAGTTTTTTCTGTATTTTAAGTAAAATATATTAGCAATTTTTAATTTTGGAGCGAATATATCAAGAAAATGATAATGATATTGATCAGGCCTTGGCTTTCCACATTCTTCATGATGAGGAGAATTTGGGCAACACTACACTCCATAGATAACCTACTTAGAACACTCCACTTGTAATAAAAATAAACAAGTGAAATGTGAAGTGACACGTAAAGTAAATCGTTTATATTCGATTGTTCTGAACGCCCAACTCGGCTCAATAAAACCTACGTTTACAGTATACGTAGAAACACACAGTTTTACGTTTTACGAGTTCCTGTCAAATGCTGCGTTTACGTTTATGTACTAATCATTGCCTTAAGTGTCTAATCGTCACTTGATTCCTTGAGGTAGTAGAGCTTCCCGAGAGAACACATATTTTGCTTGGTTACTCTGTCACTGCACTGACGAAAGACAAAATATCTGTTCTTTTGGGAAGCTCTACTTCATCGGGCAAGAATACGGTCTCTGCAAGTTTATGATAATAATGGGAGCGATATGTCTTCCATTGATCCATCAGCTTTCCATTGTTTGGCTTCTACAGAAATCACATGGTGGTAGTAGTTTTTCCAGTACTCCAAAGTAACTGCAGTGAAGGCGTCATTTAATAAATTTTCCACATCTTTGGCTTGGGACGTCGTGTTATTGGCCGCCACATAGCATAGAGGTAATCGCACTATGGGAACGTGAGCTCTTCGACCAATTTTATCGATTTTGTATTTGTAAAGTTCGCACTTTAAATAATCTCCCTTAAAATACATATCTTTTTTCGTAGACCTCTACAAAAAATTACATTTTACGTACTAATTTCCGAATGAAAAATCGATTATTTTTGAAGGCAATTATTTTTTCGCCTGCTAAAACGTTAACGTATCCAAATTTCCGAAACTTATTGCATTTTTGAAAAAACAAAGCGAAAAGTATTTAGTCGAGATAAAACAAACAGATTTCTTCGTGATGCCCCAGATGAAATTTATCTTTTGCACAGCAGACGAAAATTACTTGCATTCAAAAATAGTCGATTTTTCATTCGGAAATTTGTAATTTTTTGTAAAGGTCGATGAAAAAATGTAATATGCACCTCGGCGAAGAACTGTCCAATCTCTTGCCTGCTTGATCAATTTGCAGACTCGACTATAATAGACGGTTTTTCGTCCTTGGTACATAAATAACTATTTTTCTGAGCCAATCTATGAGGTTCTTTCTGGCGGGCGTAATAGGATGCATTATCCATAACAACGACAGCTTTTTTGGGAAAATTATTAATAACCATTCTTGAAAATAGCGGCGGAATTATTTTTCGCCAAAAAGCAAAGCTCCGCAACTTTCACCCATCGTGCGTGCATTCTATAGTAGATGACCTCGGTTCAAATTCAGTCGATGTCACTGCTTTCGTTTTTCTTTCAGTTTAAACACTAATAATTATAGTTTGTTGAAATAATATAGTAAAAACGATAGGTAAGTCAAAAACTAGAAGTATTCTATTAAAGAAGTTAGTTTTACGGCTTTTTTTTCAATTTCAATGTAAGTTTGGTTGCCTATACCAAAATCATTATTAATAGAAAATTATTCATTCTTAGAAGTAACTGATGGTTCTACATACCTCCATGTTGCGGTGAATCGTATTCTATTGCGATCTAGCGGCGTGTGTCGAAAGTAGGTCTGAGCTAGAAACATAGGTAACCAGAAAGTGTAATCAGCGTGGCGTCATCTACATTTCACTCACGTAACATCTTCAACAATGCCATGTTTCCATAATTATAAGCTAGATATTTCAAGGTTTCTGTGAAAAGCCAAGACAGGAACAATGAAATATCTATGTAGCGTACAAAGCACCTAACCGGTGAATTGATACGCCTCAAGGTCCGGAGTTAGTTTCGAAGTTGAAAATATACAAAGAGTTGATGATATCTTTTAAAAACTTATATTTTTCAATATACTTTGACAATCTGTCTCAAAATTAAGAATGACAAATATTGACAAATAAAATACAAAGTGTCAAAAAAATAAACAAACACTAGCATTTTCCAACATACTCCCACCTTGTGCCATGCTTCCAAGTGGCACAACTTCTTAGGAAAATCTACGACTCAAATCTCGACGGGGGCTTAACTTGTTTTCCATATCTTGTAACAATTGGGGTTCTGCTTTCCCTAACGGTAGTTATTTTTCTTTCCCTCATCGTTGAGTCTTCTTCAGAAGTATTGGACTTAGGCTGTTCGTTCTTTCTAAGTGTCTTTTTTGCAGTTCACATCTCACCGAAGTATCTTCTTCGGTCTCGATTTCAAGGGGGTAAAGTCTTTGAATGGGTCTCATTAAAGAACCCGTTGAAGTACGAACTTTCACCAGACGAATTTTTCCATCTTTTCCGGGAAAAATATCTTCTACTATACCCAAAGGCCAATCAAGTCTCTTCAAATGTTCGTTTTCGATAATCACAATGTCTCCTTTAATAACTTCTCTGGATGTTTTTCTTTTCATGTGCAAAACTAGCTGGCTCAGGTATTCTTCTCTAAATCTTTTTCTTAAATTAATTCTTATCTTCTGAATGTATCTCAGATGCCTTTTAAGAGATGTGGCATCAATTTCGTCCATACAAGGTGTCCCGATTTCCTTGACATCTTGAAGAAACATAGATGGGGTTAGAACAACTAATTCATTTTTCGTGTCTGTAATATAGGTGAGGGGCCGTGAATTTATTAGTGATTCACATTCGCATATAACTGAAAAAAGCTCTTCATAGGTCAGACAAGCCTTTCCAAGTTGTTTCTTTAACAACTGTTTCAATATGCCTATCAGACGCTCCCACCATCCGCCCCACCAAGGGGATCCAGGAGGGTTAAATTTCCATTTTAACCACGATAGGAAGTCGTCTTTCATATTTTCAGGAACTTTCGCATCCCATGATAACTTTAAATCCCATGATTTCTGAATCAATAATCGAGGAAAAATTATAACTGGACAACAAAAACCAAGAGGATCGAAAAGACGTTGTGTTAAAGAAAGAATTATTCTTTTTGTGATCATATCTGTATTAACATTCCTGAAAGGATCGAAATTCATTTGAAGAGTATCTGTCTCTTTGTTCCAATGAAGGCCTAAAACAGTAGTCAAATTCTCATCACTATTTTCTGTTGATTTATTAGTCATAGTATGCTCCCACCCTCGAAGATCAAATTTACCTTCTAGCATCAGTTGAGTGGATTCCAAAATAAATTCATTGAGATCTTTTTCATTATCAACACTGGTCACACAGTTATCTACGTAAAAGCTATTTATCAATTTTGTTATCACCCAATTAGAAAATTTCAAATATCCTTCCGGCTGTTCAAGAGCCTTTTCTAAATGATATTTAATTACTGGTGCCAGTAAAAAAGGACTAGAAGTAACTCCGAAAACAACTCTTGCATGACGATAACATTTCAAACTACCTTCCTTATCAAACCATAAGAATCTTAAGAAATCACGATCGTTTTCATTCAAACTTATTTGTAAGAACGCTTTTCTGATGTCTGATACAACACCAATCTTATGGAGTCTAAATCTAATAAGAATCGATGGAATGAGTTCGATAAAATTTATTCCTTTTTCTAAGCAATGATTCAAGGAAACCTGATTTCTATCCCTAGCAGATGCATCGAAAACAGGCCTTAATTTAGTAGTGACACTATTTAATTTTACCACATGTCGATGTGGCAAATAGAAACCAATCTCCTTATCAATTGGAGATATTTCTTCAATTACGCCCTCGTCCTTCCATTCACTTATAGTTTTATCATATGTATCATAATAACCATCTTTTTCTAATTTCTTAATAAGATTATCTAGTCGTTTTTTGGCCATATCGAAATTATTAACAATTGGAGGATGTCCATCAATCCAAGTCAAACCTACTTCATATCTTCCTTCACTGTTGATACAAATCGACTCTAGGAAATTTTCCTTTGTATCTTCTTCTATCTTCTTTCGCTGATTTCGTTTCTCAGGATCCGTAATACCCAACGTTTCCAAGTCCCACAAATGTGAGATATCATTATTGCAGAAAAAAGAAGAAACCAACATTGAAGAAGCATATGAATTTCTATAATGGTCTCTGGGAATTTTTCCCATTACAACCCAACCCAAAAGAGTTTCCATTGCTATCAATCCACATTGCAGAGAATATCGTTTCCCAGTAAAAAGTTTTCCTGCAATATCAGCTCCGATCAAAAATTCTATTGGACCGTCGTTCCTATCTGAGATCGAAACACCTAATTGATGAAGTTCGTTCATCCACGGACCTTCTGATATGGAAGCGACGTGACTACAAATCAATGGTTGATCAAGAGCATCAAAGTTACAAATATACTTCTCGTTCAAATTTTTCAGAGTAATTCGATATCGATTATGATGGCTAGTTTCCGAATTTGTTCCTCCAAATAGAGCATGAATTAATTGTTCTGAACCCAAAGCTTCGTATCCCATTTCAATCGCAACGTGTTTCACAATATATGATCGTTGTGATCCAGTATCAATTATTGCTCTAACCAATCGAGTTTTAAAATTACTGCTTAGCTGCACAACAAGTGTTTGAAGGATAATTTCATTGTGATACGTGTTGTTTGATAAATTATCAACAATCGTGGTTAAAATATTTGATTCTAACAGAGGTTTTTTCTTAGAGCACATGAGAGTAGCATGTTTCTCGTTACATTTAGAACACCTAATATCTATTTTACATTTTCTAGCTAGGTGTCCAAATCTCAGGCATAAATAACATCTACCGTGATCAATCAATACCTTCCTTTTCTCATCAAATGATAGCTTTTTCATCTCATCGTCGTCACAATCTGAAGAAAGATGGAATTTCTTGCAAAAAATACATTTGAGACATTTATTTTTGTTAAATAATCCGGATGCAGTAGATACAGAAGGTAATTTTGATTAATTTTCTCCTTGCTTTCTATTTTCATTGCCAAAACCAGATATTGCCAATGAAATTCTTTCTTCGTTTTCAACTTCTTTTTTGAGAAAATTCATTAATAAATCTAATCGATTTTTCGAAAATAATGATACATCGTATTTTTCACTGCGCTGCCATACCCTCAGTAAACTTTCTGGTAAACATGATTCGACAAGTGGATAAAGCATTACTGCACAGGTATCGGAATTTACTCCCAAAGACTCAAGTGATCGTAATTGTGATTCGATTTGATCATACAGATAACTGAGTTTGGATTTCGAGTTAAAATTATTTAAAATCAATTTTAAAAGTTGTCTCACATAAAATTCAACCAATAAATCGTCCCTACCAAAGCGGGATTTCAAACACTCGATGACCTTTGGGTAATTTTCTTTGGTTGGAGGATAACTTTCAACAAGTTGACGAGCACGTGATTTTATAGAAGTTGCTTGAATAAGGTATTGAAATTTGTCCTCGGTGGGTATAAATTCATCTTCATGTATGCGTTTAAATTGGCTCCAGAATGATAACCAATATTTTATATCACCATCAAATTTTTTAAGTTCTATCAATGGCAATTTCACTCTACGTTTGCTATGACACGAATGATTTGAGTTAGATAATTCAGATAAAGCATCCTTATTCAAACTTCTTTCTACTTTAGCCTTAAGTCTATTATACTTCCCTAATATTTCATCCGCTCTAGAAGTTTCAGCATCAATGTCCTCGGCAGTCGTATCATCTTCTAACATCAGGTTCAACATTTGCTTATCAAGTTCCATTATGATTTCTATCTTCTGATCCAAAACTTTAAGATTTCCATGTAGATCATCAATGTCATGATTCGGGTCCAGTAATAGTTTCATCGACTCTTCATATAATCGTTCGAACGAAGCTCGATATGTGGTTACAGCTTTCAAAACCTTCTCCATAGTCCTGTCACGGTCGCCAAAATATGTAGCGTACAAAGCACCTAACCGGTGAATTGATACGCCTCAAGGTCCGGAGTTGAAAATATACAAAGAGTTGATGATATCTTTTAAAAACTTATATTTTTCAATATACTTTGACAATCTGTCTCAAAATTAAGAATGACAAATATTGACAACAACTAGATTAAAATAAAATACAAAGTGTCAAAAAAATACACAAACACTAGCATTTTCCAACAATCTAGTTTATAATTGAAACATGGCAACATTGACATTATTATGTGAGTGAAATCTAGATGGCGAGGGCGACACACTAATTACACTTTCTGGTTACCTACTTTTCTACCTCATTCCTATTTTTGACACTCGCCGATAGATCGTACCACAATACGATCCACCTCAACATGGAAGTATGCCATCTATTATTTTGTCTGTTAATAAACCTCAAAAATGCACGGTCGACGGAAAAATGTTTTTATCTATAAATTCATTGATTAATTTTAACATTTATTGTAATTGTTCAAATGCCAACGTCAATGAACATTTCGACTTTTTGTCTTTAATTTGTACCTTATTTGTCGAGTTATTATCTCTAACCAGGTAAAGTAACTCCCTATCATTCTACAAAACATTTTTTTGTGTACTTATATTGAACTGTTTAAAACTTTCAGGTTCTGGCGGAGGACCATTTGATCGTAATGGTTGGAGTGGAAACAATCAGTTCAACAGCCCAACACCAAGTTCAAACACTGGTAGTAGTTTCGGTAGCAGTGGTGGAAGCGGAACAGGAAAAAGTACTCAAGTTACTATTCCAAAAGATGTAAGTTGAAATTAGTGATATTATTTCTTCACCGATCAATTAGGATGAATAAATAAAAATCGGATAAATTTCTTTTTGTAGCGAAATAATTTTGCAAATCATTAGGAAAAAAATCAGCAAAATTACTGATGGAAAAAGATAAATTAACGACCGAATCAATGATTCAACAACAACAATAATCATCTTTATTGATACAATTGACTTATTTGAATGAATAGTATATGGATTAAAAATTGCTATTGATTGATTGAAATATATATTTTATAAAAATTATAATGGAAAAGATTAGGTACTCATTTATTAAAAGAAGATAAAATTACAGATAGGGCAGGATAATTTCTTTTTGAGGATCTCTTTTTTACAGTCTGGATACAGATATCTATGCTCTTGGACACAGCATAGCAAAAATTGCTTTTGTTCTTCCTTTGCAGTGATCAAACCATGAAAATCTTGCTGTATCATTAACTGTCCTTAAGGAAAGAACTTTTCCCTTTTCCTCTAAATAGGCAACATCTCCGTGCCACGTAGAAACGGGTCTCTGCAGGAAGTACTCATCAATTTTTAATCGAGAAAATAAGTTTTTACTCTTGACAGACACAAAATCACTTGATGATTTTCCTGCAACAAATCAACAATAAATACAGGGATGATAAAAAACACGTTTTTTTCAAAAAAAACAAAACATGCTGTTTTTTTTGTTTAAAACCGTTTTTTTTGTTTAAAACAGTTTAAAACACCTTGCAAAAAAAACATGTTTAAAACAGTTTTAAACAACTGTTTTAAACATAAAAGAAAGCGCGAAGGCAGATACCTCAAAACATTTTAATACCCAGACTCCAGACACCGATTGATATTGATGAAGTATGTTTTGATTTTGAATAGTTTTCTTGTTCGTATGTTGCATAATATATCTATATTATTTTATGTTATTTTTATATTATTTTTGAAAGAATATTTTTATTTTTGTTAAGCACTTTACTAGGTGTCAGTTACAGTTACAAATATGTATTAATAAAAAGCCGAGTTGTATTGAAAAGTTTTTTTAAAGTAATAAAAAAATAAATTTAAGATTAACAAATGTTTGACATGTTAAAAAAAACATGTTTTAAACAGTTTAAAACATGTTTTAAACAGTTTAAAACAGCCTTGTTTAAAACATGTTTTTTTCTCAGGTGTTTTAAACATGTTTTAAACGCTTGTTTTAAACATTTTGTTTTAAACATCACAACCCTGAATAAATAAGTGAAAACATTATAAAAAATGAATGTATGTTCTTACCATACAAATAATCGGACATATCTTCTTTTGATGGAATGTATCTCTTCTCAGAATCAAACAAACTCTCTTTGTAAGTTCAGGTCAATATTTCCCTTGGTTTGTTCATCAACTTCATCATCAAAGAGTTATAGAACGGCAATTTCTTCTGACAAGTACCAAAGATGTTGACTATACTTGCTCAGGGCTGCTTGGGAGATCAACTTGTCAACAGTTTCATATTCCTTAAGCCTATTGAAGCCATGGTTTCACAAATATAACCGCAATGCATAAACAAACGTCTTGAAGTACTCGTTTATCCTTGGCGCTATTTTTGAACTGAGATTGCAACAAACATATTTTTAAAGAGTAAATAGCTCTAGCGATCCACCTAGCTTGATGCAACGCTCCAGGAGGTCCGATTTTAATTTTTTTCCCATTGTCTCCTAAGAAAAGAATAATTGATAGTTCAATCAGTTCCCGATATCGTCATGTACAAAGTTTTTTTGCAAAATGTTGATAATTCTTGTATCGTTGTATAACAAAAATGTTTTGTGACGATATCGGTGTAGGTTTCAATAGCAGCAGGATTAATAGTTGTTTCTAAACTTTTTGAACATTGTGATATCAGGGCTACTTGTGATTTGGTGGATTTGAATACATATTTTAAAATCAGTTCATAAACGTGATGTCTGCAAGCAAAGAGTACTTATTCCCTGTTTGGTTTTGGTTCCAAAAGTACTCAAGCTCCTTTCAATCGCCCTGCATTACACGCAGTTGTGTCACATCACATCATTTGTACTTGTGTCATCGAGGTTCCAGTCATAAGGTGCACTTAACTCGGCTTTAGCTTGATCTTGACCTGAAGAGCTCTCCAGTTTGGGCACAGCCAGAAGTTGTTCCTTTTTTCCAAATGAAATTAGAATTGGCAGGCGTTCTTCTTTAGAACTTCTCACGCCCCAGTGAACTAACACCATTTTAGGCATATTATTCTGAAAATCTGGTTTTAATAATTTCCCACTATCTTTTCTGCTCTGTGTGCCAATGCGTTGAATAGACGATTTGTTTATCCGGAAATCATAACATCTAAGATCTAGTGCTTCTACTACAGCCTGAAGTAAATAAACAGAATCCCTTATGCTTAATTGACATCTGTCTAAAGCTGCAACTAACTTAGGCGTGACAAAGTCTTTCCTTCCTCTTTTTGTAGTAGTTCCAGAACTAACCGTTTGAGAGGTGGATGGCGAGGGTTCCTCAAGACTTTCATCAGAGCTGGTAGGTTGATCGTAATGTCCTTGCGTTCGTATAAAATATTGTGTTGTAAGAGATGTCGGTAAAGTCCCGAAACACATTTGCTTATGTCTTTTTTTCTTTCCTTTTAATTTTCTCTGTCTTGCCCTGTCTACACCAGTGGAATATTTGTGTACCAACCTTTTAAAAAATTTGTATTTTTCCAAAAGGGATTCGGAGCTAAAAAAAACGACGTTCAGATGTTATGTTTTCATTTCTTTTTTGTAACGGTAATTTTAACAATGAAACTTTATATATTTAATTTTTTGTTATCCATTTGCTGCCAGTTGATTTTTTCGTCCCACTGTACAGTCTTCAAAAATATTGAATTGTATCCAATTCTCCCCTTTGGAGTTACATCTTGATTTTCGTCTTCTTTAAAATGGTAAATTTTATAATTTACAGCTTCTCCTCCCCTACAAGCTAATTCATAAGAAGCTTTATGAAAGATTATTTTTTGTAATCCCTCTGGTTTTCTATATTCCACAATCTTGCCATTTTTAGTATATCTTTCTTATTTAATGCGACAGAACATACTTTCCTTTTCCCTGGAATATCTTGTAATTCTTTCCGTTTACTATTTCTTGCATCACGACTTTTTTTAACAGTTGTTCGATTTGAAGGATCTTGTTTTGTTTCTCTTCAAAACGTGCTGAGGAAATGAACTATATAAACATTCCTTCCACTTTCCGAAATGAAACACTGGATTTTAAATTCACTATGAACATTTATTGAACTATATACCATTACTAACATTTACAGAACTATATACAAATGTACAAAGAGATGCTTCGAGCAATTGGTAATTAACCGAGAGACTATTGCGGTAATGTACTTTGTACCTAATCGACATGAATTACGTGTAGAGCAATTTTAAGGGAGAAGACAATGCTTCTGGTTGGAGTTCTGATGAGACACTGCTTCTTGGAGCTATTAGAAGGTTTGAAATGGGGTAGTGTGGGTCTGTTCGAGTCGTTGCACCTTGTGCAATGTGCGAGGGAGAAGACGCTTTGCGAAATTTGGTTTCTTAGAATGAGAGGGCAAAGAAATCGGGGAAAAAATCTAGTTTAGTGAACCAACGCGGATTTTGATGAAATATTTTTTTTTAATTAATTCGAGGTCGCTGAACACGAAAATGAAAAAAGAAATCGGCGCTCACTTACCAAAAATGAGTTATGAATTTTTGAAGATGAGGTCAGATCAGCACTGCACTGGTTTTAATGTCATATTATAACTGCTTTAAAATGATGCATTATAACTTGTACACAATATTAAATACACTATAATTACTTTTTAAGATATTCCTCTCACACACACATTTAAAAAACACTGATATTGATGTCAAAAAATAATAGTTCAATACTATTAAACGCTTTACAAAATTAGAAAAATTAATTTTCAAAGAGCAGACCGTCCACTAAGAAGCAACAACTACTTCTCGGGCTATATGCCCCGACAGACATTGAATTACACTTCTAAAGTAAACGGGGTTGGTATATCTGTTAAGATAGAACCAACCATTCTGGTTTGCGATCAGAAGGAATAACATCACTTGTGGACCGGTTTCGGCGTTTTTGCGCCTCATCAGCACAAGGTAGATGCCACTCGTCCAAGCGTTTAATAGTATTGAACTATTATTTTTTGACGTCTTTAGATCACGCTTTACTTATATGACAATTATTTACAGGTAACTGTAATTAAGTAAATACTGATATTGATATTCATTTCTTGTAAATTCTTTTTTTAATTCCACAATTATTATATATTTTGACATTTTCATGTAACATGACTGACATATAAGTTTTGGTCTGTTTCTTCTTAGTCGTACAACTTGTACCTAATAGCATATTCAGCCATTAGAGATATTTAGCCACTTGAATTATTTGCTGAATATTTTCGATTTCATGATCGTGACCATATCGTGACATAGAAGATATAAACAAGATGAACATCATGAACATAAACCTATTTTTCCGATAGCTAGCGCCGTATTACAGCTGAAACATTTTTTTTTTCAAATTTTGAGAGATGTTGATTTTAGGAAGATGGTTAGTTTTGAGATAAGTTTGGTTGATATTTATCATTTATTTGAAGGATAATGAACCATTCAATTTGATCATTGAGGATGCTGAACAATTTTTTTTCTCTGAATTGCACTCATCAATTAATTCTTTAAAAAAATCACCTCCTCAGTTGTTCGGCCTCTATAAACACTACTGACAACGAAAATAGTTACTGCAGGTGTAATTCCAAATCAAATTTTGAACATACTGCTAATATTATAAGACTTTGGTTATCAAAAGCTGTTTCCCCTTTTTATAAAATTTGAAAATTCTACTAATATCGCTTCCCGACCAACTAACACCGATCAAAGTGGAATCGCAATCGCTTCTTATCATCTTGATACATTTATTAGATTGGATTTCCGTTTGAAATAATGAAGTAGATTGATTATCGCGAGCGCGCCGGATCGACGTTTCGCAATTCGCACGCGCGAATTGCGAAACGTCGATCCGGCGCGCCTTTCTCACAGTATGTTGATGGCTGTTCATTCAATTTTTCGGAAAAATAGGTGTATGTTCATGATGTTCATATTGTTTATATCTTCTATGTCACGATCATGAAATCGAAAATATTCAGCAACTAATGCAAGTGGCAAAATATCTAATGGCTGAATATGCTATTAGGTACAAGTTGTGCGACTAAGCGGAAACAGACCAAAGCTTATATGTCAGTCATGTTACATGAAAATGTCAAAAAATATATATTTGCAAGGAATGAATATCAATATCAGTGTTTTTTAAATGTGTGTGTGAGAGGAATATCGTAAAAAGTAATTATAGTGTAATTAACATTGTGTAGACGTTATAATGCATCATTTAAATCAGTTATTATATGACAATAAAACCAGTGCAGTGCTGATCTGAACTCATCTTCAAATATTCATAACTCGTTTTTGGTAAGAGAGCGCCGATTTCTTTTTTCATTTTCGTGTTCAGCGACCTCGAATTAATTTTAAAAAAAAATTTCATCAAAATCCGCGTTGGTTCACTAAACTAGACTTTTACCTATTTTTTATAAACTCCATTTCTCTTTTTCATATTATAGGCCCAATCATTTAATATATTTGCTACTTCTTGTAACGGAGTTATTCCCGACAGTTTGTAATTTCGGACTTTAAAAAACTACATAAATTGATGTCATATAGACACGCTTGAGTGTTTTTTGTGGATTGCGAAATTGATTCTTCTATATTTTTTGTTATTTGTTGAGTGGAAACTTCACCAAAACGACTCATGTTGTATTTTTCAATATCAAGTATCAGCAATACTTAATAATTATAACTGACAGGGCAGACACTAAAAGCGTACTAGATGTAGTCTGTTTATGAGGAATAGGCGTTTTCATCGGTGATATAGAAGGATGCACTTTTTTTAACGCTGCCAAATTGACAAAACTGTCATTATTAAATGACACATTTTATATAGGAATTAATTTATCATTGTAATTTACTGAGACCATTAGGTCTTGTTGAATGAATTGATTGTTTTTATAAACTTTCTTGAAACAAATTATTCATTTTATTGAATACTAGAAGACCCGACAGACGTTGTCCTGTCCTAACATTGTCTTGTCAATAAGATATTATGCAAGAGGTTGTTTTCTGCCCGCTGAGTGGAGTGTCAGAGGAACTTTTGTTTATTTCAAACATAATGATACCTATACGGAAACTCTAAATTTTAATATACCACCTTTTTTTGTCCAAAGTAGATTTTTTTAAAAGTAGATGCATTAAAACGTCCTGCATGTTGGCCCACAGGAGTTTTATCAGCTCTGATAACAATTTTCTGATTATCAGATGGCATCATATCCATTGCACTTTTGTGTTTTGTAATTGTTCTACTATTGACCTTTTCACTGAATTGTTATGTGCACAACGTAGATTGATTTCTTATGGAGAATTGCCCATAAAATAAATTTGCAAAAACTTGTAGTCGCTATTTGGCACTGGTAACAAAGAACCTGCTCTGTGGTATATTTGACCTTGTATCTGTAAAGGTAAAAAATGTATTGTAAAAATGTATATGGGCTATAATAGTTATGATTAATAAACATAGAACTGTAAATACTATTGCAAACCTTAAAAGTTGGCATGAAATTTTCCCAAACTACTTTTGTTGCTTTGAAAGCAGTTGTATTGTTGAATATTGTTTAAAAAGTGTATGGAATCTGTTCCTATTCCTAAAATCAATGAGTACAATGGCTCTGGAGGTGGAAGCAATGGTATCAATTCACCTTTCCATTTGCGCAACACAATCCATTGGCTTCATTTTTGTATTTCAATGCCTTTCAATATTGTCAAACTGAGTTCGTAGGTCCAATAGCAACACAGTTGTAGGCACTGTAATCAATTGACAGAAAGCAGCTTGATTCAAACTTGCACCATTATTAGTCGAATGTCGCGCTTCACGGGTCTGTCTTGACCGAATTCTTTCACATTCATTGTTATCTTCACTTTCCTGGGCAGTACAATTAGATTGATAATTAATTTGATTCGTTGCATTTCGGGTTCTCCTGCTTAAATTTGTCCGCCGCCTCATAGTATAAATGAGTCACAAACACACAACACTTTTTTAATATTATAGAAATTTGTGGCTTTTAGATTTAGTAATATTATAGATGCACAGCAAAGAGACGTTTACATTTCAAGTGACATTTACATTTTACCATAGACAATTTAATTTTGAGTAATGTCACAATTGACAAATATTGACATTAATATTTATATGATACTAACGTCACTCAATTGTTTTGCCTTCCCGGAACCCCTCCACTAACACTTAAACTTTATGGTATGGTATTAAAGTTCAAATCTACTTTTAAGTATTATTACGAATCGTTTGTATGGGAGTATAGAAAAGTGTTGTTTTTAGACTTTTTCAGGCAATCTTTTAAAATTTTCTCTCCGTAAGAACCATCCTCGTACTTCAAGAAGTATTCTAAAAAAATAATTAGCGAAATCGGTACAGCTGCTCTTGAGATTTGCGCTCAGCAACACATTCAGCGATTCATTTTTATATTATAGATAGTCAAATAACTCTTCTACCATATTGTGGTGTAGAGTGATATTTTGACTATTTCATAAATTTTTCCACTTCTTTCTGTCAGTGGCCAGCTTTTTAGCTTCTATCCAAGCTATACCTTTCCACTGTAATATTTCCCCTATTGTCTCATCCCAAGTCTTCCTGGGTCTACCTCTCTTTTTATTCTTTTGAATTTTTGCTCCCCTTATTCTTTTAGTTAATCTAGTCTCCTCCATATGCTGCAAATGTCCCCACCATCCCAGTTGTCTTTCCTAAATATACTTCAAAGTTGACTTTATTTCCAGTTCTTCTCTTATTATTGTGTTCCTTATTTTATCTTTTTTTGTTACTCCTCTTATTCGACTTAGATACTTCATTTCAGCCGCTTGTATTTTACTTTTTTGTGTTCTATTAAGCATCCAAGATTCACAGCCATGCGTTAACACTGGTCTGTAAACAGATTTAAAGACCTTTAATTTAGTTATTCCTCAGATTTCCTTTTTATTAATAAAGTTTTTATTCATAGAATAATATAGATTACTTGTTTTTTGAACTCTTCTATTTATTTCGGCTTCCTGTGTTGCGCCCTGATCTAACTCTACTCCATGATACTGAAATAATTCCACTTATTCTATACTTTTATCTTCAATTTATACTTTTATTCTTATTCGTGCTTGTACTCCCTTAATGTTTCATACCAAATGTTGAGGTTTTGTTGTAGTTCCCTTTCGCTTTGTGCAATATTATTTTATTGATAATATTAATTTAAAACCTGTAGGTTACTGTATAGTGCAACTCTACAATAAATTATTTCAAATTTACTGACCTTAGTCTTTGTTTTATATTATGAAAAAAAAAATCTGTTATCAATAAAAGTCTTACTCTATCTACTATTTTTTAGCTTGCTGGTGCCATAATTGGCAAAGGTGGTGGTAGAATTAGGAAGATTCGGATGGATTCAGGTGCTAACATTACAATTGACGAACCCCTTCCCGGCTCCAATGATCGAATCATTACCATTACTGGAAATCCAAATCAAATACAGATGGCACAATATCTACTCCAGCAGAGGTGGGTGTAAATATAAAATGTTACCGATATACTGTATAAAATGACATAATATTATCTAATTTCCTAGATAATTTCATTTATCTGACATTCCAACAACAAACTGATTTATTATGATTTATTTTGCTAAGAGATCCACCGGCAAAAGATATACCTTACAATTTTAGTATTTCCGAGAAACGATTGTTTTCCAATACTTTCTATTGCATTGTGATTAAACTTTCTAACACGACTACAGTAGAAACGCTGAAGCTTTTCCATCACGTGACTGATACGTCAGCAATATTGTTCATATGAATTAAATCAAAACTTGTGTCAACTCAATAGGAATAATCGTTATGACTAATATTCCAAAGGTCGGCGTTCTACGAATTGGTAATTAAACAAGAAATTTAACTTTTTTAATTGTATTCATTTTATTTATATGGTTAACATCGACATATTTATTAAAACTATCGATATACTGGGCGAATAAGTTACAAAATCCAAAATTAATATTAACCATGCTGGCTTATTAGAGGAGAGCTGATTTTTTGTAGGATATCTTGATTTTATATAAGTACATACAATTTATGAAGTTCATGAAACTGACGTAATGTTTAGTCTACTGACAGGGTGTCCTCTAAAACTTTTAAAATAACACTTTCTAAACTGATTATATTAGAACAATTTTTTTTGGATGGGCTATAGATTGTAAATAGAATAAGATTCCCACACAGCTTTCGATAAATATATTACCATCATCAGGGCAACACATCAAATGGAAACCCTCATATTAAAAGTAAAAAACAGAAATATCCGCAGAAGACATCAAAAATAAAATGTAAACACATACAGGTACTAGAAACGAAAAAACACATCAAATATGACAAATCTTGCTTTATAGTTCATCCATTTCGGAATCTGAGCTGTCTTCACCTGTATTTATTATCACTGGTTCAATATGTATGTTCACCAAATTTCGTTCTCGAGTAAACCAGTCTTCGATTATTTTTTCAGTATGCCTAACACAATTATCCCAAACATTTGCACTACAATTTTCCAATGCTTCTTTCCACATACTCAAGACCCTTTCATCGCCGTATCCGTCTCTGCCAATATACTTATTATAATATGTTTTGCAGTGGGCCCAAATAAGCTCAATGGCATTAAATTCGCAATGGTAGGGCGGTAGCCTTAAGACTTCATGACCATGTTTTCGGAACAATTCATCAACAACATATACATTTTCTTTCCGGTTCATTTTAGCAATTTGTAATAGTTCAGGTCTTGAGAGGTTTTCATTAAAGTCAATATTGTTGGCTTTTAACCAAGTGATAATTTCATCTTTTTTTGACGAAGTGGAAGGCTGCTTTTCTGCTAGTATACTATGATAAGGCGCATTGTCCATTACCACTAACGACGGTTCTTCTAAATTCGGAATTAACTTTGTCGTAACCCACTTTGTAAATATTTCACCGTGGTAATCTGACGACGATGATTTAGAGGAAAACACTAAGCTGACATCTTCCACAAATCCTTTGGATGAACCAGCGTGAACAATAATAAAACGTTTACCGTCATAACCTCCTGGTTTACGTACACTTTTAACTTTACTATCCTGCCAAGAACTTAATTTAGTTCCTTTTGCATATATTCATGTTTCATCTAAAAATATAATTTGTCTTGAAAAAACACTATCACTATTTTCTCTATATTTTCGAAGGAAGCATGCTCTTTGGCTAGCAATATTTGTTCGTTCTATTAATGCTCTTCTGTTATCTTCCTTTTTATATTTAAATCCCAAATGTTTCAATAATACCAATAAAGAGGTATTTCCAACAGAAAGAATTTCCTTATTTTTTAGTTCATCATTTTTGGTTTTAACAGTAACATGTTTCCCTGAAAAAATAAGAAAATTTAAATTATCATTATCTCAAACAAAAAAAAGATTTTTTTATATTTACTTCATACTAAACTTGAACACAAATTTTTGATATTTAGATTTTTTTATTATTTGTACCAAATAATGTATAGAACAACTCCGTATGTGACATCAAAAAATTTAAATTAGAAAACTAAATTGTGAAACACGATCTACACTCAGAACATTCAAATTGGTAAACATTTATGGACAGTTCTCAACTTAGAAATCAGCACATGTAGAAACACATTCAAATTAAAAATATGCACAACTTTCTGTATTCTAAAGCTTTCATTACTCATAACTTTTATAATCGAACTTACGTTAAATTACCTACTAGTTTTCTAAGATTTTCATATACCACACTATAAGCTGCTGGTGAAAAATCTCACTGTATGGATAATACTACATGCACTATGATGTGTAATCTTAATTATTAAGGTACTATGATTTCACTTCTCTTTTATTTAAAGTGTAAGCTGACTGTAATGTAAGGCTTAAGAACTCCCATGTTCTTGTATTATTGTTTCACATGTTTGTTTACTTACTTTGTTCATACATATTATATAAGGTATTCCGTACTGCCATTTTGGTTCCCTCGGGTAAATCCTCTGTTTTTAGTTTTAATCGAGGTGTTTGACTGAGTGACGTTGGGAAAGTTGGAATATTTTCCTTACTTTTTTTAAGGGAACATACCGTTTTCACAGATATTTTCAATGCAGTTGCCACTCTCTGAAATATAATATTAAATAGAAATGTCCTTAAATAGATGTTAACTTTAGTATAATACCTCCTGAACAGATGAAATAGGTTGAAAGGGTCCGCCGTTGTTTTTTTCCATCTCAAAATATTCAATCAAGTTCATAACAAACTCCTGTGCTCGTGAATTAAGCCACTTTCCAGGCATTTTCTGAAAATAACTGTTGGTTAATTTACCGTTACAAGTACAATCAGACACTTGATTCATGCAAATTTGAAAATTCTGCAGAGATTTACAAATTGTAGAGAATTATAAATACTATTTACCACCAATAAGTAGTAAAATAAGCATTGTAATATTCCCGTCTCACGGCATTTTAGGTGTTATGAAATGTCAAAAGTTTACAAGTTGTTAAAGTAATAAATTAGTACTTACCAATGTTAAATGGAATAAAAAGTCAAATTAGTTCTTACAAGAAGTGATTTTAACAATTGATACACTTTGAATCCAAAAAATCGCTAAAAACAAGACAGTAAACTAAGCTCGCATAACCTCAAATATGGTAGTGTCAAATTCAACTTTTAGTACGATCAGTTATTCACGTTACGTCAATTATATCGTTGTCTCTTTTTACGATTACTACGGCAAATTTGATGAAACTATTACGTATGTCTTGTAGTAAGTCTTGTGAAGAAAACAATCGATCGTAGGTTGTTATGTTTGATTTATATTGATAGAAGAAGATAGAATGTAGAAAATATGTGTTGCATAAATCGTAGATTGGATCACGTGATGGAAACGCTTCAGCGTTTCTACTGTACAGCTTATACGTTACTGAGTGTTTTACTCTGGTTGGGCGTTTGCCGTCGATATGAAACAATCGCTATCTGACTTGTATAGTACATCTAATTAATTGACCACTACTGTATTGATCTTTTTGTAGAATTGTGCTTGTGACTTCTAGAATTATTCAAAAAATTGTATTTCTCCAGTTTTAACAAATTTATATTTTTGGATTTTTAGCTCGAGCGCTATTTAGATTGGGCCGAAAAAATCGAATATATATTTTTTTGGAACAGTACTCTGATATGTTCAAGGCACGATTACATGTCAACGGTTCATTTGGCGACAATCTACAAACAGCTTTTTTACAGGGAATTTAATTTCCTTAAAGAATATGTATAGGAATTATTTAGATATCTTGATATTAATATTAAGGGCCCAGTCTAATCCTATTGTAAATATCGTAGAATATGCTCATCGGCTTTCAGTGCATGCCAATTAATTTAATAATTATGTACTGATTCTCTAATAGAAATGTGTGTTATATTATGATTTGTAATTTCATAATTTTTTCAGTGCGAATCTTGGTTTGGGAAGAAAATAAAATCAAAACCTACACATTTTCATAAGTAAATATTGTTTGGTCTGATCTAATGTGTTTCTTATTCGTACTAATAATTTCTTTGCTATTTAATATTCACAGTATTGAAATACAAAACGGTATTATTTGACTATCTGATATGTTTTCAATATTATTTTTAATGCCATCCAGAAGGTGTTTATTCGCTTGTTCATGTGATAATACAATTGTTATTTTACTAACAAGTGCGCAAAGTAATACTTTCCTGCATGGGAAAAATACTTTGCGTAAGTATGAAAGCCAAAAAAATCCGCCTATTCAGCCAAACACCGACGCAGAAAATTTTGCAGATTTTTTCTTTGAGATTCAAAATAAAATGTCATATTGACAACAATTGTTGCCTTATTCTCTGTCTCTGCGGAAAATTATACTTTTCGCACGCTCGTACAAAAATGCTTTTCTATAACCACTATTCAAAGAACACCTTTCCCCACAAAGCCCGACAGATGTAAAGCATAAAATAATAATAATAATAATTATTGCCAAGATTTTTGCCGCAATCGGTATAACAAATTTTTTATAATATGAAAATATCCAAGATGTCGAATGTATACGCAAAGTATCTACTTAGCGCACATTTATGTAAAAATAATGTCAGTAGTACGAGCCCCGTCCAGCTTCAGTTGGAACACTATTAAATTTCATTTATTGGCGTGTATCGAAGGTTACTTAATCTAATAGAGGTAAAATTATTCACTTTTATTTTGAAAGTAACCTTTTAAAAAACTATTACATAAAAACATTAATTACTTACAACCATTAGAAATTACTAGGACAAAAACTAAAAAAAAAAACGAAATTGGTGATTTATTTAAACTCCGAGACATCTCATTCTACAACTGAGACACATCACCTTTATTTTTAATATCTGCTTTAATTCTTCTCGGCAAAGTATTTACTAGAATCTGACACTCCTCTGCACCCAAATCTTTTGTAGCCTATGTTTAAGCTCTGGCAGGATGGTATCTTAACCGCTTTTTCATATCTTGCCCCAATGTCTCGATTGGCCTAAGGCCCGGACTAGAGGAACTCATTTAAAGACTGATATTTCATAATCTGAAAGCCATTTAATGGATTTTTTGGAAGTGTCACATGCAACCTGAAAGATTAAGTCTTCCAGAAATCCTACTCTCTTCCAAAGTAGGCCAGTGTTAACAATACCGACGACAAAGTTTAATTTTCCAACATCGACATCGAATCCTTCACCATTATGGAAGATGCAAATTTAACTATGCGCTTTAGACAATCAGGATGCTAAGTTTCATGTTTCTGGCCGGTAACTCTGCTCCGGCCATCACCGACAAACAAATCGCGATTTGTCACTCCAACGTATCCTATTCCACCTCTCCATATCCCAATTTCGATTATCTTTAGCCCATTTCAACCTATCTCGCATCTGTTTTAGAGTCAATAACGGTTTTACTTTAAACTCAAAAAATTACCTTGTAGCTACTAAATGTAGTTCTAGGATCTATATTCCTTTTCCCATTATTAACAACAAATAGCACTAAAAAATTGTGTTACAATCTGAACAAATGTATGAATGCAACGAAAGTACTTTTTGAAGCTTGCTTCTTATTGCACGACATAGGACTTTTGAGAAGGCTAGTGAACTCGTGAAACGTGTGATGTTACGAAAAAGCGTTCGTCACGCGATGACTCATTAGAAAGAGACAGAGAGACGTACCGCTGTCAAAATTTTGAAAAAAATGGTCAATAATTATAAAAAACTCAAAAATGGTCAATAATTGTTGAAAATTGTCAAAGATGATCAGAAATTGTTAGAACCTGTCAAAATGGTCAATAATTTTTAAAATTTGATAAAACGGTCAAAAATTGTCAAAATTTTTGAAAAAATGGTCAATAATTGTCAAAAATTTTGAAAAAATGGTCTATAATTATAAAAAACTTAAAAACGGTCAATAAGTGTTGAAAATTGTTAAAAATGATCAGAAATTGTTAGAACCTGTCAAAATGGTCAATAATTTTTAAAATTTGATAAAACGGTCAAAAATTGTCAAAATTTTTGAAAAAATGGTCAATAATTGTCAAAAATTTTGAAAAAATGGTCTATAATTATAAAAAACTCAAAAACGGTCAATAATTGTTGAAAATTGTCAAAATTTTTGAAAAATTGTCAAATTGTTAAAATTTGGAAAAATGATCAACATTTTTGAAAAATTGTCACAAACGATCAATAATTGTCAAAAATGGTCATAAGATATCACAATTGCGATATGGCCAACAATTTCAATGACTATCGACGAGAAATGGTTTTGTTGCACATTCCTTCTAGAAGTGAAGATAATGATGTTCTTGCATTTTATTGCGCGTATTTTTATTGATGGTTCTCCCAACCTCGCATTTTATTGTGCATAAGAAGCAAGCTCACCTTTTTTGACTAATTTCTATTTTTTACGAGACTGTATCACAAACCATTGAACTCGAATCACTTCTATATTCCTCTAAATAGTAAATTTTGTCTTATATATTACATTGTAGAGGCTGGTTTTTCTACTAGAGCGATAATGCCAAAAATACTACAATTTTTATTTGTCGGCCAACTGAAACTAGATGGGACTCGTATATTGAACCGCGGTGGCGTTTTTTGTTTTATATTTTATGAATTGACAACTTATGCCGGGCGGAATATGCAACTTCAAAATTCAAACTTATTTTTTATAGTAATGCCATTGCTAAATAAATCTGGCTCAAAATAATTTATACCGCAGTATCGTGGTAATAATACCTAAAAATTTAACTAAAATCTGATAAGGAAAATACACCGCCACAGTTAACTTATTAGTCCAGCTAATGAAGAGTCGTGAGCATTGTTTCTCTTGTAGTGGCTGACTTTTCGTGTAAAGACAGCAAAAGGAACAATAAACATTCAACTTTGACGGTTTGAGATTCCGTTGTTTTTCAAAGAATTTTGACGAATCTTTTTTCAGGTTAAAGCTTTTTTTATGCTCTATTAATGTACGTAATAATATATTGCAAAAGTCTTTGGACATGCGGTATATTGCATTTTACAACTGCGGTTGCGCAATTGCATATTTCTGAAAAATAATAACGACACATGACAGCGAAATCTACCAACAAAACAAACAGCATAAGTACGGGTGATGCGCAATGTCGTACAGGGCAAGAATCAATTAATTTGTTCATAACATCGTAAGTTACAGATTCCAGATTTCGTACTGGTTGTTTGGGAATTTGGAGGAATAAGTAGATGTAATGTAAAGACGTCATAATAACAGCATCGATTTTTATATTTGTTTATTGATAAATATTGTAAATAATGTTTTTTTGCACATAACTTCGGACTTAATCAATATTTTTTGACATGCGTTTAGTTTTATAGAACTCTTGAGGAGGAAAAAAAGTTCTCAACATTTTTTCTGTCAAATTGGAGGGAAAAAAATTATAGGCGAAAACGTCATTTCCACTGAAATCCCACTCTTCTTAACTATTAAAAAATTTTTCGCAACGACTTCAGTGGTCGGGGGGAATTCATATTTTTCTAAATCACTTTTGCCGTCATCAAAATCAGCCACTTCACGGGAAACAATGTGAAATGGTCATTTTTAAGATATATTTCTTGGACTATAATTACCTGATATTTCAAAGACGATATTAAATGATTTCCAGAAAATGTATTGCCGATTTTTTCTTTGAAAAGCGTGGTTGTAGAAAGAGTATTGTTCAAAACGCACAAAGTTATTTTTCCCATTCGCTTCTGCGCTTGTGGGAAAAGTATAACTTTGACCACTTTTTGTACAAACTACTAATAATAACCCGTTGCACAAGACCATTGTTGTGAATTGTTCATATTATGTGAGGATGGTCGTAGTTTCCAAAAAGCTTAAAATGGTTTAAATTCACATAAAGGAATGAATAGGGAACTTTCCAATTTTTTTTAATTCAATAATATCATCAAGTGGCGTCTAAAAATCCTAATACTCGATGATTTTTTTAAAACAATAACGTAAAGTTCCGTGTTATTTAAAATCATTTCAAACGACCTCCAGAGCGCGCCAAAGAGAATGACGTAGAAGAGTAGTATGCCCAGCTGTGTACTCGTGTATCGATCGCCGGACACAACAGTGATGCCAATTCGATGAATTTTCGGGGTTTTTTAGGGACACTTTTTGGAAGGATTTTTTAAACTGTATTATAAAATTATAGGCACCAATGATTTCATTGTGTTTTATTCGGAATAATTTACAACAACATAATAAAACGTGTCCCAATTATTCTATGCCACAAGAGTTATTGAAACTACACACACATATTTTAAATTTTGTATATTCATGAAAAGTTTCTTTGAATATTCAATTCTTTACTACGGCGTAATATACATATAGGTATATTATGAAGCTGTAACATTATTTGAAACTGGGGGGATTATGAGAACAAATATGGTATTTTTTAGACCTGTACTGTACGAGGGATGGTTTCTTGTACTATGCTGGCAACACTGCACGAAGAGATCGTATTCGTAATATATTTCGTATCATTTTCGTTGTTAACATTTTTATTCTGCTGTGTTTTTGTTTTTCTGCTGTTAGTTCTTTGTGACATTTAGAAATAATAATAATAATAATAATATGATAATTGACTAAACCTGTAAAATGTCTTTAGTTTTCTCATAATTTCTCAAATGTAAAATAATATCAAAACTAGCTGCCAGCAGCATAATTTTAATGTTTATTATACATATTTTTGAAAAACCAAAATACATAACTGCTTCTGTATTTACCTATTTCCTTCAACACCACGAACTTGTCCAAGAGAAAATTTTTCACTGTTTTTGATCAAATTTGCTACCACTATCATATCAACACAAGGCAAATTGCCGGATTGGCCCTTGTGATATCCTTCTTCAGTCATATTAAAAATATTAAGGACACAAACAAAATTTCACTAAGTCTAATAAATCAGAATGAACCGAAAATACAAAAATAAAACACGTGAAAACACTCGAGTAAACGTTCGAATATAAGAAACTTCTTATTGCACGAAATAGGACTTTCGGGAAGGCTAGTGAACTCGTAAAACGTGTAACCATTACGAAAAAGACCGTCACGCAACAGTGTTGCCAGATTTCTGAATAATCCACTAATCCAATGAAATTTAAATTGAAGCTTGCTTCTTATTGCACGACATAGGACTTTAGGCTAGTCAAAAATTTGGAAAAATGGTCAATAATTGTCAAAAACTGTCAAAATATTTAAAAAATGGTTAATAATTGCCAAATATTTTCAAAAATTATCAAAAATTTTGAAAAATGGTCGATAATTGTCAAAAACTGTCAAAAATGGTCAATATTTGTAAAAATTTTGAAAAAATGGTCAATAATTGTTAAAAATTTTGAAAAATGGTTAAAAATTTTGAAAAATTGTCAAAAATGGTCAATAATTGTCAAAAATGGTCGATAATTGTTTAAAATTGTCGAAATTTTTGAAAAATAGTTAAAAATTTTGAAAAATTGTCGAAAATAGTCAATAATTGTCAGAAACTGTCAAAAATGGTCAATAATTGTTAAAATTTTGAAAAATTGTCAAAAATTGTCAAAATTTTGAAAAAACGGTCAATAATTGAAGACGCTGATGCAAGAAGGGGATAAGTAACAATTCTTAGATTTTTCAGGAGAGATAAAAACTTTTTTTTATTTTTTAGTTTGGTTTAAATGCTATTTAAGGTACAGATAGAAAAGTTAAGCTTTTTTGTCTATATTAGGTAAAGGTAACTGCGTAAAGAAGCTAGAAATTTACGAAAAAAGATTCATGGTGCAAAAAAGGTATATGTTAACCTATTTCTACTTTCTGGTATATAAGAAGGTGCAAGAAAGGGATAAGTAACAAATACACTACTTTCGTGTGGAACTTCATATTTATTATTTTAAATACTAATAATACATAAACATTACAGTGAAACCACATAAAAAAACAAACACGACGTACAATGCTCGATACTCTGCTTGAAAACGACACTATTTAAGAGACACACAGCACAGGATGCTCAAGGTTCATAAACAACATGGCTGTTTTGCGGCTGAAGAGAGGGGATATTGTAGGCGTATCTTAAAAACACAACTATTTGTGGTGCAAAAACGGGATAAGTTACACGACACATATACCATTCTTGCACCAGTTCATTATAGGGGATATGTGTTTTTCTGTTATAACTTGGTATCCTTTCGTCGCACAAGTACCATATTTGCACCACAGTGAAAGGAAATATTTTACTACCTATAGCCAGAATAATATCATTTTTCAAAATTTTGCACATGTCCCCTTCTTGCATCAGAGTCTTCAATTATAAAAAACTGTCAAAAACGGTCAATAATTGTTAAAAATTGTCAAAATTTTTGAAAACTGGACAAAATTTTTGACAATTGTTAATAATTGTCAGAACCTGTCAAAAAGCTAAAAAATTGTCAAAAATGGTCAATAATTGTTGAAATTTGGAAAAATGGTCTAAAATAGTCAAAATTTTTGAAAAATTGTAAAAAATGATCAGTAATTGTCAAAACTGTTGAAATTGGTCAATAATTGTCAAAAATGGTCAATAATTGTTAAAATTTGGAAAAATGGTCTAAAATAGTCAAAATTTTTGAAAAATTGTAAAAAATGATCAGTAATTGTCAAAACTGTTAAAATTGGTCAATAATTGTCAAAAATGGTCAAAAATTGTCAAAATTTTCGAATAATTATCAAGAATGGTCAAAAATTGTCAAATTTTTTGTAAAATGGTTGATACTTATAAAAAACTGACAAAAATGGTCAATAATTGTTAAAAATAGTTAAAATTTTTGAAAAATGGTCAAAATTTTTGAAAAATTGTCAAAAATGGTCAATAATTGTCAGAACTTGTCAAAAATTGTCAAAAATGGTCAATAATAGTTAAAATTTGAAAATTTTCAAAATTTTGAAAAAATGGTCAATACAATATAAAATAAAACTTAGTAGAACGTCCTTGTCGCATGGACGCACGCGCAGTACCGAAATATACTCTTCTACGTCATAACCAATCAATGCTTCAAATAATTAGAATATTTTGGCATTTAAATTCGTTATAGTGGTTGTTTGTGACAAAAAAAATAGTTTTTTTCATGCAATATATTCCTATGATTTATAGCACATTTTTGCTAATTAAAATTTTAGTCAAGTTCCCTATTGATTGAATCTTTCAATAATTATTAAATAATATGTCAAAGGCCTCTCAGTTTTTTTAAATGGTGTGGACTTGAGACGAAATTTACATTTTTATTGATTTTATTATCGATATTGGATAAGTAATCAAATATATTTTTGGACTTTTCAAATGAACTTGAATAAACATTTCTATATTAAAAAAAATTGAATGTATTTTATCACTATAAGATTAACAGTGGACTCATTTTATTGTTAAAGTACCGAATGATCTATATTTCATTAAAATAATAAAATTATTCACGTTTTATTGGTATGTAGTGGAATTAAAAAAGTGTTTGCTGATCTTTCTTTTATTAACGAATTACACCGTCTGGTTTTTCGTAAGGGTTTCCATACTTTGAATTTCTTCTCTACACTTTCAATTACTACATTGTATATTAATCATTATTTGAATGAATGTTATTATTTTTCACTTATATTTGGGTATTTGCCTACACCTGTAAATATATCAAATTTATTCAGGCTGCTTACATTATAAATAATTAAATTCATTATAAATCAGTCCATTGTTATTCTTGAAACAACACACAACAATAGCACCATTGTATTGAAACTAATGAATTCAACATACAAGGTACCTTCTTTTTGACTGAGATTTCAGCTTACTTCAGTTGATGTGATCTGAGTTAGCACCGAAAAGAATGACACATAGTCAATTGAAACGCGCGATCTGCCGACGCATCCTCAAAAGGAAGATTAAAAAAATAAGACAGTTATTCGTTCCATAATCTCATAGATAACATTCACTCAAAAAAAATAGATTATGTTTGAAACCCTAACAAATCAAATATTTCTTAGGGAGAGGAACGATCTCAGACCCCTCACAGCACATGCAGCTTCGGTTAAGTGAAAAAGGAGAAAAATCTCAGCTCACTTCGAAGTGAGCAAATAAAAAAGAACGCGCACATTACCGATTTGAGCTGAGATTAACTCAGATCTCAGTCATATAGAACGCACTTATAATTTTATTTGTAAGGTTGGTGTACATAGTTCCCGGTGTCCCAATAAGAATAACTCTCAGTCATATCTCGTAACAGTTTACTTTATAGTACAGCTCGAAAAAAAACTGTTTCTGCACCTTCATTTGAGAAAATTCAATAAAATTTTGCTTATTCTGTATTAAATTACGCCCTCTAATGATGGACCTAAAAAATATTTGACCTAATGTTTTATAAAAGGTTCCAGAGATATGACCGAGAGTCATTCTTACTGAGACATTCGGTACATACAAAGGTAAAGTACGACCAGAGATCTAAGAAGGTCCCTTAAAAGATTCCCATGTCCGGATTAAAATATCTGATAGCAGCTAGGCCAAGTGTGTTTCCCATATTAAAGGGGTGGAAAAGTCATATATTAGTTTATTATCAATTTGGATGAGGACAGTGAAAGTGAAACTGATCTTCGTGAGTAATTTTGTTTATAAACACCTTTAACTTGCAACTTCACGAGTGTGTGTATTATTATCGCATTTATTATCGTGATGTTTATAAATGTTTTTGTGTTATATGTCGTATATTAGACAGATACATGCAAACACAAACGGAACATAGGGATTTTAAGCATTGCATCAAAACTGCTTTTGAACTAGTCGACCAACATCAAGCTTCAACAGATTAAAAACACGATTATTACAATCGTTTATTTGGACACCTACAACATAACGTACAATTCCCACCACTCCGTATTCTCAACTGTAGGCGGTCCTTAATTAGCGACAAACAGTCAGTAAACAACAGTCGATAACTGAGTGTACTGTTCAAGCCCATAACTTTTCAAAATGAAATAAATTCGTAGAGAAATGAAAATGTACACCTTTCAGGAAAAAATTCAAACTTTATCGTGGTATTTTGAAGGTGACTCGATTAGGGAAATAGTAAATTTATTCGTTGTTGCTTTTGCAAACCGACCACTGCCTTGAAGCCTTCACCTCCGCCGCCTTCACAGTCTACAGTTGATCGAATAATTCAAAAATTTCGTAATTGTGGGTGTTGACAAAACTGCAACAGATGCAGCAAAAACTCAATGTGTGGACGGGAATTTTAGGCGATTACATCATAGGTCCCTTTTTTATTGAGGGAAACCTTAATATCTCGAACTGCTACAAAACCAAATAGTTCCGCCAATTCAGCAACTTCCCATTGATTTTTGATATATTTGGTATCAACAAGATGGATGTCCTAGTCACAATTCTCGGACAGTTACCGAATATCTTCAAACCACATTTCCTAACCGCGTTATACCCACAAATGGTACAATCAAGTGGCCTCCAAGATCAGCCGATTTGTCCCCGAATGATTTCTTTTTATGGGGTTTTTTGAAAAATGAAATTTATCGGCACAATTTTGAACGGGCTCAAAATTTAATAGAATTAAGGGCGAAAATTGTGCAACATTATGCAAACATTACACCGAATCAGCTCAGAGATACAAGATTATCTTTATTTAATAGATAGTTTGGCTCAACAAGGAGGACTATTTGAACCTTTGATTCATTAATTTTTTCGTTTTAGCATTTTAAGTTGTTTTTAGGAATTTATTTTTAATTTGTTTCAATTTAAAGAATCTTATTTTGTTTTATTTACGAATTTATTTTTATTTTGAAAGCCGGTATTGCCGAAAGAAATCAAAACATATTATATTAACTCGGAACATTAATTGTTAAAGAGAATCTAACAATTAATTTTCGATTTGAACAACATAAAACGTAAGCATACTGTTTCAATATGTAGCGACGTTTACTACCCCCCATCAAATAATTATTCAATACTAAATACTAAATAGCAGTTCGCACATAACTAACACATTTTGGAAGAAGGGGCGAGGTTTCTTACAGTGGTTCTGAATCCAGCTGTATAGCTAAATACTTGATATTCATTGGAGTGAATTTATAGAAATGTTTTGGTGGACTATTTAGATCGGTGAATACATTAAACTGCTATGTTCCGTTTGTCTTTGCATGTATCTGTATATACATAAACAATTTTCAATTATAATTTTTCTTAGCAAATATCTTAATCCAACATCATCATCATAAAACAAAAATTAATGGCTAGGGAAGGTACAACTTGGTGATAACTCAGGTGGTTGGTGGTTTATGACCTTATATTTCTGGTCGTACTTTACTATGCATTTTAATCATCCCATCAAACAGTTGTAAAATTATACATACATTACATGGGCGTCTGCTTCTGTTGAATGATTTTATCCGTCCACGTGGGGGAAACACTTTGTATTAAATCTTTTTATTTTTTTCACTTTTGGTTTCAGTTCGTTTTTATTATGTTCGGTGTTTAGTAGTTAAATTCATTAACTTATTGTTACCGTAGGATAAATGTAAAAATGTAACGTTTTTCTTAAACTATTGGATCTCTTACAAAAACTAAGCTATTGTAATAAATAAAAAAAAGAATTGTAAAATAAGAAATTACATGGTGGAGCAGCTCTGACATTCTAGAATAACAAATTTATTGACTAGAAAACATAAATTTTTTGAGTGTATATTATTCAGTATTATACATTTTTTCTAAAACGTTGGTACTTATTGCATCAAATCTTTCTATTAAATTAACAGAATCGAACAAATGAGTTTTCGTCCTAAATCGTAAAAAGTAATTTACTTTAATAAAGATATTTTGCGAATAGCCAAGTTTAAATAGTATAAAAAGTGCGACATTAAGCTTTTATATCTTTTTCACTGTCTCTTATCATACTTTCCAACACCAGATTGAACAGAACTATCGTGAACTTTTCGACGCAATTCTGAATTATATTTATATGATTTGTTTGATGGGATACATTTTGTATATGACACTTTTATGTTTAATCTTGCACGAATCTATTTTTTTTGTATTGTAATGTTTCCTTAAATGTTTGTGAATATCTTCGATACTAACATCTGTGGACTACTATGGATTGGGAACTGTTACTAACTGGGTAATGTTGTGTGGAAGACTAGTGATTTTGTTGTTCTGTTTTGACTAACAAGGAATCACTAATCATCCCATAAAGCTACCTGTTTCTTCTGGATCACTGACTTAACATCGAGGACATTTTAAAACGATCTGATATCTTCAAATTAACATATACCAAATATTAAAATTGGATATAATGAATTGAAGCTAATATTTTTTTTATGAATATTTAGTACATTAAAGGCTTAGAAACAGCATATTCTGATACACAGGGGAAAATTGTTGGATTAGATAAATTTGAATTGAAATTTAAGTACTTTAACACTTGTGACGAAATCCTGTAAATTATGAAATGTTGAGAGAAGTGAGATAATTATTTCTTTAGGATACTACTATTTATGCCGAATATAACTGTGAAATTTACCACGAAAATGTTCATCAATACAATAATTCTCTTAAAAATATAAAAATGTTGTATGTTCTCCAAACAAAATTTTATCGTCGCAGAACCGCATAACTGGTTTGTTTGACGGATAGGTTCATCCCTATATTATGTCAATTGTAAGCATGTGTTTCCTTAGGGTACAGTGACCGGAGATTAATCCTTATCTGGTCCCTGCTAAGATTTATTATTTCGTTAGTCTGCTACTACGAGGTTTTTTTGTTGACTAGGATTTTGCTGTGTTCTTTCTTTGACACGTGGCTCCAGTATGTCTGATGTTTTGTTTGAATCCAACAAGATCTACAATCACGTGCTGCAGTTTTTGATATTCCAAATGCTGATTCAGGACCAGTGAATGCAGTTTAAAATCCTAGCTTTTCTAGGGCGTCTGTCGTTTAATTGCCTATAATACCTTTGTGTCCCGAGACCCACTTAAGTGTCGCCCTATTGTGGTTTGCCACGATTTGAGAGTATAAGGATCTTCTGGCCTCTATACCCTCTTTCGATGTTCGTTTGCAAAAACGTGTAGATAACTTAGATTTCCCCCTGGAATACAGATACAAACTTCCTCAAAGATGGGTCTTGGGTCTAGCATCGAGGACTCCGGCTCCTGTTCCTGTATCAGTTTTAGATCAATTGGTGTACCACACAAACGTTCCTTCCTGACTGAATGCTTCCAACCCGTCCCAGTTTAGCTAGATATAGTAAGGTTGTTTGTCGTTAATTTTGGTCAGCATGCTATAACTTCTCATTTCAAGAAGCGAATTTGTGATAACGTCTGTTTCTGGAATGACTGAGGGTGTAGGTTTCTTCGTGCCAATTACCATTGCATTCCAGCCTGTATGCAGCCATTCTCGCTTCCGCCTTGATGTGCAGGGCAAGAGGCGGAAGATTGAGTATCATTTCCATTGCCACTTCTCATCGCACCCGTTATCCACAGATAGGCAAGCCTCTGAAGTTATGATTGTTCCAGTTCGGCATTCCTTCGATCTGTTTTTGACCACTTTAGGGCTAGCGCATACATACAACTTTTAGTTGAACAACTGTTTTGTTGTGTATCATATGTTCAAAAGGATATATGAAAGCGCACATACTGTCAACTCGATAGTTGCTCGACAAAAAAGTCAAAAAGCTTTATCGATTTGCTTTTGATTTGAAAGTTGGACAACTATCGATCAAGCGCTCAATTTGTATTGCATTGTATTGATGTGCGCAGACCATCGACTAAACAGTCGATCCGCTGACCTTACTGCGACTGCCAGTCTCGTATAAGCATTTGAAGAGGTGCTACTTCTATTGTAATTCAACCTAACCTAACGCATCCTTTATCTATGGGTGCTACGATTCGAGGAGATAAAAAAATCGATTGTATGCGCACCTCCGCAACTAAATTGTTTAGTTGAGTAGAAATCACGAATATATTCTGATACACAACAAAACAGTTGTTCAACTAAAAGTTGTATGTATGCGCTAGCCCTAAGGCTCCAAAGGTGGCCATGGGTCTCGCCACAGTTGTGATGTAAACTTCCCATTTTCTCGATTTAGTGTTTAGCGGAAGGGTGCGTTGGTGTTTTATCTAACAACAACAACAATACATCGCACTCTTTTCTCACTTGAAATTTCTTCCCCTCGGGAATAAACGTATTTTCTTACCAAGTAAGAAAACTGCTGCATTTTCACGACGCGATGCTAATGATCTGCTTGCTAGGGCTTTCCAATTAAGACCTGTTTCGTCCGCATTGTATACAAAATCTAAATCGTATTCTTGTTCATTTAGAAATTCTTTTAACTCGTCTACAAAAGAGTCGCCTGATGCAACGTTAGCAGACAGTTTTTCTCCTTGAATCTCCAGTTCTCGAATTCCATGTCTAGATTTGAATCTTGCTAACCATCCACAGCTCTCCTTGTAAGAATTATCACCTCCAAGCTTTTGATTAAAATTCAATGCTTTTTCATATAACAGAGGTCCAGATATGGATTGGCCGCATGCTCTCCTTTAAGGCGCATATTGGGCTGCGTGGCACAGTATGCACAGGACAGGGCAGAACAGCACCAAAAAACGTCTGTGTGCCACAGTACTCCGGGTATATTGAGGTGTAGTTTAGTGGCAGCTGCGTTTGTTTTGTGCGATTTTCTTCAGCGGAGTAGTGAAGTACAAAATGCTGGAGGAATATTGTCTCGAGTTGAGCTCCGAGTCAGATTCGGACACTGCCTTTTCAATATAATTGATAATAAAAAGTTTCCCATAAGGTCACACTAACTATATTATTATTGTATTCATTGTGATAACAATAATTACATTTTGGACGTACTTACCATTTCTAAAGTTTAGCTCCTTTGCAATTTTCATCCAATGTTCTTATATTTAGTTTTCATGTACTGAGCATGGCTGGTATCATATAATACTGTGTGTCTGTCGTAGGCATAATGTAAATTTAGGCTTTTTATAAACTGCCTAGGCATTTTACAAAAAACCGGCAAAACGCGATCATAAAATGCATTTTTCGTTATGCTGACACCAATTCAGGCAAATTGATAAAATGCCGGCAAAACAAGAACAGAAGAATGTATATCATGTTGTGACTGATTATTTCTAGGCATTTTACAATTTGCCAAAATCGGTGCCGTCAAAACGTGAAAATAAAGTCGAAAACACTACTAAATATAAATAATACAGTTACTGTAAATCTTTTTATTAAGAAAACAAATAAACAGTTAACACTTCATGATATAAAAATATACAACTTGAGAAACTACCTAACACAAATATGAAACTGCAAATAAAAAACAAATCCTATGAAATGAATGAAATATTCTTAAAATTTAGGTAGGTAAGAATGTACCTACGCTAATACTAATATAAAACTATAACTAAAAATTGAAAACAAATTATTGCATTTCAAACTTCCATTGTTATTTTTAAAGCAAGCACATTTTTTTGTATTGCACTGTTTACTACTAGCCTTACAGCTACATTTTTGAAAGCCTTGACCTCCGAATCGTGACTGATATGCAACTGCCTCTTTGAGGGTAATTATTCGATCAGGAACTTCTTCTCCAAAACCTACTGAGGATTCTTGAATATCATTTCTAGAAAATAAAGTTTTAAGAATTCCTTTTCCTATGATATTCTTGGAATCGAGAGGTCCTCGATCTACCTTAGGAACTGTTAAATAAACATATGACCCGATTGCAATCGACTTAAATTTTTTGTTGGAAGCCTCAGTCATCTTTTCAGCTGCTCTTTTTTGACCAGAGTACGATTGTTGTCTCTCAATTTCAATTTTATTTTGGGTTGCACAAAGTGAACAAATCCTTGTATCTAGTTTTGAGGATGGTCCTGAACTTAAAATTGTACAATCTGAATGCATTGTGGCATTACATATCTCACAAGTGAATTTAGATTTTTCTGTGATTTTTTCACTACGCGCACAACAATATACAATTCTATCACTTGAAATCTCAGTCGCATTTTCTTCCATATTGTCCAGTTGAATGCTACCCTCTGAGTTCGAATCAAGATTATCTTCTGGTATTTCCCGTTCAGTGTTGTTGGTTCGTGAAGGATTCATTATATCTTCAAGTTCCTCTTCTGTCCGAAGTTCTTTAATTACAGAATCTGGAAGGTTTGTCGATTTTAATCCAAGTTTAGGATTAGCTCCAAACAATGCACGGTACGGAGTTCTTCCAATAATGCGATGTTTTTATGAATTTTTCTGCCATTGTACAAAATAGCATCCCAATGGACCAATTTGTGGAGGAGTGATCGGACATCCAGGAGCGAAGCATGTTTTCAACATCTTGATTACTTCTTTCTACGCTACCCTGGCTTTGAGGGTGACGTGGCCTGCCATGAACAATTTTGCAATCAGGCCAGTAGCCAAAAATTTTTTCTATTACCGAAGCAGTAAATTCCCGCTCATTGTCACTTTGCAATATGTGCGGTGCTCCAAACTCCAAAAATATTTTCAGTAATTCTATAGCTACCTCTGCAGCACGTTTGGTACATAAAGAGCGAAGATGCAAAAATTTGGTGGCATGGTCTTGACTGTTAAGAAGCCATTTATAGTTACCGTCGGGAGCAGATTGGAGATCTATCAAATCTACTTGGCCGCGAACATTAAAATCTTTAGAAAGGATTGGTCGCAGAACCAATCCCTTATGAGGTTGCGATTTCTTAAGTTGACATTCCTTACATAGTGAAATGAAAGTTTATACTGCTCTTCTAGGAATGTTATATTTATTTTTTAATGCAAATAGCATTTTATCCCTGCCACCATGACCTGTGGATCGGTGAGATTCTAACAACACATCAAAATACTGTTCTATGGGAATTATGTAAACAATAGGTTGATCAAGAGAACTTCGTTTTACGACTAAATGTTCATCAGTACCGATAGACAAAATATCATATTTTCTCATTAAATGATACTGCTTATTATTATTTTGTTACCTGTTAAGTCAGCTAATTTACCATGTTTAATGTCTGTAATAACTTCTTTAACCCCATTAGCCGTCCAAGATTTTTTAATAACATCTTTTTCCACTCTTTCACTATAAAACTTTTGTAGCTGTTCATTAAATTGCGCTTTCATGACTTCTAAATCTCGTTTCTCATTCTCGATTTGCACTTCTTCGTTGTTTTCGCTCATTTTGATCTTTTTGAACACATCAAAATAGATAAACAACAAAATAAAGGTTACGCGAAATATTAAATTATAACACAATGTGCGTTTTTACCGACCGCTGGCTGATAGCAAACTGCAAACGGGCAATTCCTAATATCTAATGTACCATTCAATCGAAAAAAGTCGACTTGTTTATATCTATTCACGTTTTGACGGCACCGATTTTGGCAAATTGTAAAATGCCTAAAAATAATCAGTCACAATATGATATACATTCTTCTGTTCTTGTTTTGCCGGCATTTTATCAATTTGCCTGAATTGGTGTCGGCATAACGAAAAATGCATTTTGTGATCGCGTTTTGCCGGCTTTGTGTAAAATGCCTAGGCAGTTTATAAAAAGCCTAAATTTACATTATGCCTACGACATGTCTATTTTCTCGACTTTACGTCGCAAGCTTCTATCTTCTTTCTCAAGCGCGCAGGTGAATTTCATTATGGAATCAGAATTCTTTTCCCACACCAAATATTTGTGCGTGCTAACTTACTGCCAGATTCACCATTTTTTATACTCTCAATTATCTTCACTTTGTCTTTAAGAGACAACATTACACTTTTTCGCTGGGACATTTTAGATTTCCAACACAAAATAAAAGACAACCTATCAGTTGAACAGTATCAAAGAAAATGAAACAATAACACACACTATCCCGCAAACAAATGAGAGCAGGAGTACACGGTCGGAGACGAGAATAAACTTGTCGTAACATGTCTCGTTACGCCGTCAATACATTTTTACTAAGTTGGGAATTCTGGAACCGTTGGCGATACTTGACACTGAACACTGTTTACACTACCACTACACCAACACTAACACTTTACACTATCTTACGCGCGTTTCGATAACCAAGTTATCTTCTTCAGAGACTGAAGGTAAAACTTCAGTCTCTGAAGAAGATAACTTGGTTATCGAAACGCGCGTAAGATAGTGTAAAGTGTTAGTGTTGGTGTAGTGGTAGTGTAAACAGTGTTCAATACATTTTTAAATTGGCAATTAGAGCCGAGATGAATGAGTCCGGATAATCGGATGTTCGGATAATCGGCATCCTACTCTATACAATTTTTCATATTATTCGATAAAACGTGTACAGTTATATAATTTCTTATGCAATTCTCAATGTAATCATTACTTAACTAATTTTTCTTCTTTTTTTTACAGCGTGCATAACAACACTGATCGTAATTACTAAGTAGAAGCCTATTATATGGAAAAGGAATGAACATTTTTTCTTTTATTTATCTAAAGTGTGTAACATTCCATTTTGATTTTATGGGCATTATGAATTCGTTAGCTCATTACATACTTTTTACATTATGAAAATTTTAAATCTTGAAATACGTGTTGCATATTAATAGTACGGACTTTTACAAGCTAGTTATAATGCTAACAAAAAGGATTTGGTTCATTTGTATAAAATCAAAATTTAAATTGAATATTACATTATTATTTTTCTAATGATTACGTAAAAGTCCCTGCTTATTTGTGCACCTCGTTGTTTTATTAATAATTTTACTATATTTAAATTCTACTGACATAATTTTGTATTGTTATGTATTCCGATTGTCTTCTTTATTTTTAAAGGGTATTCCTTAATGTATTGGCTTAATTTAGCCTTTTAGTTTATAGTTCTGTATTTTAACATAATTTCATAAAAGTGGTTATTCATCAAATTATGCAAATTGTTCATTTGCACTATAAATTTAATGAATTTAGGGGTGTGTTGAAAATTAGCAACACTTCAAATATAAATATTGGTCAAAATGTAATTTTGCAAACTTGTGGTATCGCAGTATTATAAATTTTGAACCAGGTTATAACTTGAATTGTTGTTAATTTTTAAATCAATTTAAAATATAGTATACTTTTGCATTAAAATCTTTATTTTCTTAATAATTAATTAAGTTTATCTTTTGAAGAACTGTCTCTTACATAACTAACATTTTATAATAGCAATCTAGTTTTGTTTTTGGTTTTTTCTTCATCACAAAGAATGGTGGACTGATTTGATTTTTAGTACCATATGAAAGTGTAGTTTACATTATATTTTGCCTTGATATTTTTTATTCATGATAACAAAAAATATAAATTTGTATGGATTATACCAGTTTATTTTAAAAAAATCAATTCATTTCTCCTTCGTTAACATCATTGTTGGTATGGAACACATTTAAATAATGTAACTGTAATTTTTGTACAGTACTAACTTGAAAGTAATATGCATTTTTAGTACCATTTTAAAGAACCTTGTGTTCTTTAGTGTCGTACTTCACGGAACGAGTCAGTACAAATATTTAAAATCTTTGTTCTGTGACTTAAATGCATAATTTTATAATTCAACCAAATATCGTAGTTCTTTTATTTTAAGTGGTGTGTATCTATCATAATATGTAATGAGATAATAAATATTTCAATAAATACATTTTTTAACTTACCTTCCTACAATTCCAGAATATACTATGAAGAAGATGCATACGCAGTATAGACCTTAATTTCAAACCAATATTTTCCTATTTCTAGTTCCTTGTTGTATAGAGAGAAAATATTGTCTTCTATATTTTTATTGAAGATAGACAGATATAGTCGGCAACCTTTTAACAAAGAGGTGCCCATGTGCAATTTTGAACAAAGCCAAAGTGCCACTATAAATAATGTATAACATTGTTAAAGTAATAAGAAAGATATAAAAAAATGATCAACAATATTTCTAGAAATTTGAATAAAAAAAGAAACATAGCACAGACTTTACTGCCGAGCAAAAAAAATTAGGTCACTTTAAATAACTTGAAAAATTGCAAAGAATTTTCAAAATTAAATGTATCAGCTTATATTCCTGATAATCACCTGTTGTATAAAAAGATGAAGAAAGAGTAAGCGATTTAGCTTTCTAAAGCAATGAAGGGATATTATCAAGCAAATCTTGAAAATATGAGTAAAAAAGATAAACAAAAATATATATGGAGTACTGTCAAACAGGAAAGGATAAACAATTTACCATTGATACAATCGAATTATTAGAAAAATGTTTGCTCTAGTAGATATCCAATGAAATCAGTTAATTTGAGGTCATTTGATTGAACACAACCAATCAGAACAACAGACCATGGGCTGTTATCAGTGTAATGTTGTTCTGATTGGTTGTGTTCAATCAAATGACCTCAAATTAACTGATTTCATTGGATATCTACTAGAATCTACGTTGCCATGGATACATTTTGATTTATTTCGATTTTGACGTTTCCAATATTTAATATTTCAAAATGTCACGATTTTGTCGTAATACTGACGAAAACATTGATGAAATTATAGAAGCAAATATACTATGTATTTTTTTCTATAATTAGCAAAAAAATTTCTACTCGAATAACCCTCGAACATTGATAAATGCTCAAAAATTTTATAACAACTTTCTCAAGCTTGTTGCTTATTGGCAGCAGACCTCCGCATGCGGCGTCGGTCTGTTTCCAAGCAACAAGCTTTCGAAATCTGTTATAAAATTTTTTCGAACAATTATCAATTTCCTTGGGATATTACTACTGAAAATAAGTACGAGATAGTAAATGCTTTCGCAAAATTTTTCTCGTCAAATGCGGAAACTGCAGTTTTAAATCACTTTGGCAATATCGATGTCAATAACTGTACCAGTATGTATATTTACAACACCTTTTATTTTTCTCCAATAATTGAACAATATGTGCTGAAATTGCTGATATTATCAATAATTCAATTGAAACAGGCAAGTTTCCAAACGATTTGAAAACAGGAATTGTTAGGCCTATTTATAAAAAAGTTTTGAATTATTGTGATTATATGAAAATGAAAAAACTGGTACTGGAATGATCTTTTAATGTAAAAATGACAACTATATAACTGTCTTATTTGACAACATGAAAATATAAGTGAATGTTACAAACTTAAACAAAACAATACCTGCAGACAACGCTTTACTAAATTCAATACTCCCACTTTTTGTTACAAGTCAATGTCAACATTCACTTTGACAATACATTCAACATTTGACAAAAATGTTGATGTTTCAATTTTGATAATGCCTTTGTCATGATATCGGCTGCCTGGTCATCTGTTTGAACATATTGTAATTCAAAAAATTCATCTTTGAATTTCTCTCGGATAAAATGGTAACGTACGTCAATATGCTTAGTTCTCTTATGAAACTCTGGATTCTTCACAAGTCGTATTGCGCTTTGATTATCCATAAATAAAACTGGTACATCCAATTTAACTTGTCGAAGATCACATAAGAGATTCTTCAACCAGACATTCTGTTGTGGATAGTGCGACGGATTTTTGTCGTTCTGATCCCCAGCTAATTACACTTCCTCCAAGCATGAAAACATAACCTGATGTTGATCTTCGTGTTTGCGTGTCTCCAGCATAGTCGGCATCACTATACCCGCAAAAGTCTAAATTATTTCCGCTTACGAAACGTATTCCTTTGTTCATTGTACCTTTGATATATTTCATAATGTGTTTTACTGCATTCACATGTGCAGTAGCTTCTTGTTCTTCTGCTGCAATCAATCCATCGTCAACGTAAATTGCCAAAATTAACATTCCATCTTTTCCGTTGCTAACAAAAACGCATGGATCGGATCCACTCTCTTTGAAACCAAAACTGTTAAGGAAAGAAGTAAGCTTCTTATTCCAACAGCGCGAAGCCTGCTTCAAACCATATAAACTTTTGTATAGTTTACACACTCGGCCACTGTTGTCATTATATCCAATTGGCTGGCTCATATAAACATTTTCTTCTAAATCGCCATTTAGAAAAGCCGTTTTCACATCAAACTGTTTTAGTGTCATACGCTTTGCCGCAGCCAATGCTAGGATCGCTCTGATTGATGTAAACTTCACCACTGGACTAAATGTTTCCTGGTAATCGATTCCGTACTCTTGTGTAAAGCCTCGTACTACCAACCGTGCCTTATACCGATTAACACTCCCATCCGGATTTTCTTTGACCTTGTAGACCCAGCGATTGTCAATCACTTTTTGATCAACTGGCGCATCGACCAAAATCCAAGTATGATTTTTCATAAGTGAATCGTACTCTTCATCCATTGCTCGCTCCCACTGCTTGTAATCAATCGACTGAATTGCCTGCTCATACGTTCTTGGCTCATCACTGACTGCCAACATTGCAGAATGTTCACCAGTTACCAGATGTGTTAATGTGTTACGATCACGTAGACGCCTATTGACAATATTTCTGCTATCAAGATCGCAGGTCATACCACGATTTTTCTGTTGATCTAGTGACGCACATTCATTTGTGTCCTTATCTTCGTCATTTTCATTTTCTGCTCCTTTGTCAATACCATAATTGTCTTCGTTTTCGTTATTTTTATTCTTACTGTCTACTCTAGCTTTTTCTTCAACACCAATATCGAGTGTTCCCATTGAATTTTCTAACAAAAAAACGACGTCTCGTGAGATCTCGATTTTACTAGTTTTCGAATTCCAAACTCGATATCCCTTTGAATTATTGTCATAACCAACAAACATACATTTTTCTGCCTTCGCGTCGAGCTTCTGACGTTTTTCTTTTGGAATGTGAATAAATACTTCCGAACCAAAAATCCGTAAATGGTCTAGCTTCGCCTCCTTGTTATGCCATAATTCATACGGTGATTTGTTGTCAACTGTGCTTGTTCCAGTTTGATTTAGCACATGAACTGCTGTATTTACTGCTTCCGCCCAGAGTTTCCTATCAATCTTTTTTGCCTCAAGCATTGTCCTTGCTGATTCAACGATAGTTCGTATTTCCCTTTCTGCACAACCATTCTGCTCTGGTGTATATGGCACAGTTCGTTGATGATGAATTCCAGCTGCTTCAAAGAAAACTTTCAGCTTTTCATTGACAAACTCTGTGCCGATGTCAGATCTGATATTGCGAACACTGTGACCATGCTTCTTCTGAATCAGTTTAACACATTTTTCGATAATACTCGCTACTTCTGATTTTTGTTTCATGAAATATACGAAACGAAAATGAGAATAATCATCTTTGAGCAACAAAAAATATCTGGATCCACCAATTGAATTCGTCTGAAACGGACCACACACGTCAGTATGAATGATTTCGCCACACATCTTTGATTTTTCTTCGCGACTCTTAAAAGTGCTTCGATGATGCTTTCCATAGACACAAGCTTCACATGCAAATTCCTCATCAATGAAATCTATACCCCGACTTAGTAGAAACTTCTTCACATGTGTCGAATTCTGATGTCCTAGACGTTCGTGCCATGAACGAAGTGTAGCATTTTTGATTGCTACACTCGCTGTAGTTTCAATCTTTGATGGTTGTATTGTTCTGAACAACATTTGGAACAAACTTTTTCTGCGAACTCCCACTGCAACAATGTTTCCATCTTTCAGCAATTTGCAACCTTCGTTGTTCATGTTCAATTGATGCCCGCGATCTAACACCTTTCCCAATGAAAACAAATTTTTCTTAAGTTCCGGCACGAACAAGACTCCCATGACTCGTTTGCGAATCCATTCATCTCCATTAAAAGCAAAAATGTTGATATCGCCTTTGCCCAGAGCCATTATCTTGTCACCATTACCAACTGTGGTAAAAGTCTAGTTTAGTGAACCAACGCGGATTTTGACGAAATATTTTTTTTAAATTAATTCGAGGTCGCTGAACACGAAAATGAAAAAAGAAATCGGCGCTCTCTTACCAAAAACGAGTTATGAATTTTTGAAGATGAGTTCAGATCAGCACTGCACTGGTTTTATTGTCATATAACAACTGATTTAAATGATGCATTATAAAGTCTACACAATGTTAATTGCACTATAATTACTTTTTACGATATTCCTCTCACACACACATTTAAAAAACACTGATATTGATATTCATTTCTTGCAAATTCGTTTTTTAATTCCACAATTATTATATCTTTTGACATTTTCATGTAACATGACTGACATATAAGTTTTGGTCTGTTTCCGCTCAGTCGCACAACTTGTACCTAATAGCAAATCCAGCCATTAGATATTTAGCCACTTGAATTAGTTGCTGAATATTTTCGATTTCATGATCGTGACATAGAAGATATAAACAAGATGAACATCATGAACATACACCTATTTTTCCGATAGCTGGCGCTGTATTTGGCTCAACTTTCGTTATGGAAAAATTATATGAACAACCATCTACATACTGTGAGAAAGGCGCGCCGGATCGACGTTTCGCAATTCGCGCGCGCGAATTGCGAAACGTCGATCCGGCGCGCTCGCGATAATCAATCTACTTCATTATTTCAAACGGAAATCCAATCTAATAAATGTATCAAGATGATAAGAAGCGATTGCGATTTCACTTTGATCGGTGTTAGTTGGTCGGGAAGCGATATTAGTAGAATTTTAAAATTTTCTAAAAAGGGGAAACAGCTTCTGATAACCAAAGTCTTATAATATTAGCAGTATGTTAAAAATTTGATTTGGAATTACACCTGCAGCAACTATTTTCGTTGTCAGCAGTGTTTATAGAGGCCGAACAACTGAGGAGGTGATTTTTTTAAAGAATTAATTGATGAGTGCAATTCAGAGAAAAAAAACTGTTCAGCATCCTCAATGATCAAATTGAATGGTTCATTATCCTTCAAATAAATGATAAATATCAACCAAACTTATCTCAAAACTAACCATCTTCCTAAAATCAACATCTCTCAAAATTTGAAAAAAAATGTTTCAGCTGTAATACGGCGCTAGCTATCGGAAAAATAGGTGTATGTTCATGATGTTCATCTTGTTTATATCTTCTATGTCACGATATGGTCACGATCATGAAAACGAATATACTCAGCAACTAATTCAAGTGGCTAAATATCTTTTATGGCTGAATATGCTATTAGGTACAAGTTGTACGACTAAGAAGAAACAGACCAAAACTTATATGTCAGTCATGTTACATGAAAATGTCAAAATATATAATAATTGAGGAATTAAAAAAAGAATTTACAAGAAATGAATATCAATATCAGTGTTTTTTAAATGTGTGTGTGAGAGGAATATCGTAAAAAGTAATTATAGTGTAATTAACATTGTGTAGACTTTATAATGCATCATTTAAATCAGTTATTATATGACAATAAAACCAGTGCAGTGCTGATCTGAACTCATCTTCAAAAATTCATAACTCGTTTTTGGTAAGAGAGCGCCGATTTATTTTTTCATTTTCGTGTTCAGCGACCTCGAATTAATTAAAAAAAAAATATTTCATCAAAATCCGCGTTGGTTCACTAAACTAGATTTTTTCCCCAACTGTAATTGGTTCAGCTATTTCCGTATAGTTTTCGAACCATTCTCGGCGATGACTCATGTGATAAGTTGCACCTGAGTCCAAAATCCAAGTATCTTGGTCTCTATTTGTTGTTTTGTAACAAATAAAAGCATCATTTGAATTTTCTTCTTTTCTCCCGTTGAAGTTAGTCTTCTTTTCCGAGCATTCCCTTTTCCAGTGGCCCTTTTTTCCACATTTGAAGCATTTGCCTTTCGGTTTGTCATTTTTATCTGTCGCTTTGTTATTATTCGATGAATTTCCTTTCTTGTAATTATTGATTTGTTTCTTCGAGAAGATTCTCTTAGCCATTAGCGCCTCTACTTCTTGAACTTGACCCTGCGACTTCAAACGAAGTTCTTCTGCCATCAAACGAGCCCGCAAATTTGCCAAAGTTTGACTATCTGCGTTTGCAGATTCCCATGCACTATGGAAATGATTAAACTCGGACGGTAGTGACATTAAAATCTTCGAAATTACCATGGACTCAGAAATAATTTCTTTTTGATCACGTAATTGCTGCACTATTTCCATTAATTTTGATAAAAATGTCGCAATGTCATCTTCCGGTTGTTTTGTGTAGCCATAATATTTTTGTTGTAAAAATAAAATATTTGCCTTTGATGCTTGCTCATATGTACTTTTGAGCGTCTCCCACATCTCTTGAGCTGTTTCACAATTCATAATCTGCAGTAATGCCTGTTTCATACAAGTCGTGGAAATTGCTCGTCTGGCCATAGCATCCGCCTTCTTCCAAGTCACAATTTCCTTCGCATAATTTGTACATTCAGATGTCGGTTTGACGTTTGTTCCATCGACGTAGTCAAAAAGATCGTTAGCTTCTAAAATCTGACGCATTTGAAACTTCCATGTTAGCCAGTTGCTGCCGCTTTCCAGCTTTTCAATATTAACGCGATCGCCTTCCATTTATTTTGTCTTTTAATAATTATCGGCTTCAAAACTTCAAAAAATAAATTGCTTTCCAATTTTCTTTTCTTTTTTTGAGTTCACAAATAATTCTTGCACAAAATAAATAACGATATTTACTGCAGTTAATCTTCCTTTACAATTTCACGTAATCTGGGCCCATAACCTTTTGAATTATTGTGATTATATGAAAATGAAAAAACTGGTACTGGAATGATCTTTTAATGTAAAAATGACAACTATATAACTGTCTTATTTGACAACATGAAAATATAATTGAATGTTACAAACTTAAACAAAACAATACCTGCAGACAACGCTTTACTAAATTCAATAAAAAGGCTGTAAACTTGATATAAATAATTACAGACCTATAACTGTAAAAACTGTCATATCTAAAATAATAGAAAAATGCGTTTATAAACAAATGAATATCATTTATTATTAAATAAGATATAATCAGTAAGCATCAACATGTTAAATAATAATAAAAAATTTCTTGAAGAGAGGGGTGATGATTGTCAGCAATTGCGTGATATAGACTGGAAATGTGATTTAGCATTTTTAGCAGATTTTACTGGAAAACTGAGCACGTTAAATCTAGAACTACATGGCAAGAATAAAATATTAACAGAAATGATGAGTTCTATTGCAGAATTTCAAAGTCAAACAGCGTCTATGATTGTTGACATCGAAAAAAAAAAAAAAATTCAGCAATTTGTAAAAATTGAAGATCATATGGAAAAATATACTACCTACAATTATTTCATTCCTGACAAATACACTGCAGAAATTGAGGCAGTGGCATCAGACTTCAAAATTCGCTTTAGTGATTTCAAAAAAATTGAGAAGTTGGTGGAATTCATCAGTTATCCGTTTAATAATTCCATTGATCATAGTGATATCTATGAAATGGCTACAAAAGTTGCAGATACATTTCAAGTGGACCACATGATGATTCAAAATGAAATTATTACTCTGCGCTGCGACATATTTCTAAAAACAAGGTCATCCTCGGGTCTAGATTTCTGGGCATTGGTTTCCAACGAGAAATATCCAAATTTGAAGAAATGTGTTGAACAACTGCATTCATGTTTTGGTTCAACATATTTATGTGAGTCAGCATTTTCCTACTTAAAAAAAAAAGAAAAAAAAACCCCGTTCTCGTTTGACAGACGCTCAAATTTACGTGTTCCCTCAATACAAACGGAGGCGCATCTTTCTCCGGGTCTTATCCATACTCGTCGACGTCCGTTTTGTTTACCGAGGCAAAAAGGCGACTCAACTGTAAAGAGTACCTTGCTCCAGTCATCATAGTTCCATGGCGAGTGATTTCGAGCAAAATCTAATCTTAAAATTCGATGCTGGCGGTTCAATGTTGGCCCTGTAGTCATCCTTCTGCAAGACAATCCATTAGCACGAAGCCTTCTTCTAACTGTCAATTCGCTAACATTAACATTTCTAACCTCTTGAAGCTGGAGTAGGTGAAGACGATGGAAAACAGGAAATAAAAAATGGAAGGGACCGTCTGGACCCCTCAGAGGTGACGAGTCTGGACCAATGGGAGGAAGGGGAGGGCAGGGCGCGGGAAGAAGGAATGTAGGGGATGGATGGAGGGTGCTGCAGATAAATTTAGGGAAATGCAGGATAGCGCATGATATATTGGATCAAGTGATTTTTAGGAGGGAAGTGGATGTGGTGTGTGGATCTGAGGTGAATGCTAGATATGTGGGGAAGCAGGGATGGATTATGGACGATACAGGAGAAGCAGGAATAAGAGTGGTGGGAGATGGACTGAGGGCGGATGAAGTGAGGAAAGGAAACGGATGGGTGGTAGTGCGAATGGGAGACATGGTGGTCTACGGTGTGTATATAAGCCCAAATGTCAGCCTGGAAGAATATGAGAGGAGCATCACAGGATTGGAGGACGATCTGAGGGTGTCAAAAGGGAGAAGGAGGATAATTAGGAGAATGGTGACAGGGGACTTCAATGCTAAAAATACTGCATGGGGGGGGGGGGGGGGAAACGGATAGGAGAGGGGAGATCCTGGAGGAAGTGTTGACATCCAACGGGCTAGCGGTGCTGAATGACGGACTACTGCCCACCTTCGTGAGGGGTGACGGGGGTTCGTCATTCATTGATATAACAGCATGTGATGAATGGCTGGGGGAAAAAGTGAGTAGTTGGAAGGTGCTGGAGGATGAGGAAAGCTTGAGCTTACATAGGTATGTGGAGACGGATATAAGGAAGGGGAGAAGGGATTTATCGGGAGAGTGGGGATGGAGGTGGACGAAGGCCGAGGCAGAGAGTATGAGGAAGAAAGTAAGAGAGGAGATAGAAAGGGGACTTGGACATGATGTAGATGAATTGTACGATGTGATACAGGGCCGTAAAAGAGAGGGAAAAAGGGGCAATAGGCGTGAGCGAAGGGCTAATTACTGGTGGAATGAGGAAATAGAGGAGCTGTGGAGGGAGTGTAAGAAAGAACGAAGACGGATGCTGAGGGCAAGAGGTAGGATAGAGGGAAAAGGGGGATACAAAGAGAAGAAGAAGGAACTGGAGCGAAGGGTGGAGAGTGAAAAAAGAGGGAAGTAGGAAGAGTTACTGGGGGACCTGGAAAACAATCCATGGGGAAAGGCGTATGAGATAGCGTTGAAGAGGATGGGTGGAAATAGGAGCGAGGTGCTAGAGGAAGATTGGGAGAAGGAGGTTATAGGCAGATTGTTCACAGGGGGAGAAGGAGTTGGAGGCAGGATTCGAGAAGTCCAGGATACTAGGGGGGTAGGAAAAATGAGGGGGATAAGGCCGGTGGAGAAGTGGGAAGTACAAGAGAGGGGAAGGAACATTAAAGTAAGGAAAGCCCCGGGGATAGATGGCCTGAGGGGTTATATGTTGAAGAGGATGTTGGATGACAATGGGGAGTACTTCTGCGAGCTTTTCAACAGGGTGCTAAGGCAGGAAGAGTTTCCAGAAGGATGGAAGGTGGCTAGGGTGATATTACTTAAGAAGGCGGGTAGAGAGGGGAAGAGGGCGGGGGACTACAGGCCCATCAGTCTGCTGTGTGGTATGGGTAAATTGATGGAGGGGATAATAAAGGATAGGATTGAAGAGGAAGTTGGTAGGAATGGGGGTTTTAGGGAAAACCAGCACGGGTTTGCGAAGGGAAAATCATGCATCTCGGCGCTGGGCAGGGTGATGGGCTTGGTTGAAAGGGCTAGGGAGGGCAGCTGGAGGAACAAGAAATTGGCCCTACTCGTGTTCTTCGACGTCGGAAACGCGTTCAACAGTGTCAGCAAACGGGCAAAGTGTTGAGCGCGTTGCTGAGGCTAAGAGTGGGGGAGGGTTTGGTTAACCTAGTGGAAGACTACCTGACGGGACGTGTGATAGTAGACACTAGAGGGAGGAGGTATGATACGGAGGCTGGAGTGCCCCAGGGCTCGGTTCTTGGACCGGCGCTATGGAAGTGTGTGTTTGATGAGGTTTGTGGGATAGTATGTGAAGAGGGATGTGAGATTACGGTGTATGCGGACGATGTGTGTCTGGTATGTACGGCAAAAGGAGAGGTGGAGATAGAAAGAAAGGCGGAGAGAATGTGTAGGAAGATTGTGGAGAAGATAGAGCGGTGCGGACTAGAAGTGGCGGAAGATAAGACGGTGGGGTTGCTAGTGAAGGGACGGAGCAAGACAAGGGAAGTGGGGGTGATGGTGAAGGGAAGGAGAAATCGCATGGAGGAGTGTGTGAAATACCTAGGGGTGTGGTTGGATAGTCAGTTATCCTTCCGAACACACATGTTGAAGGCGCCAGAGAAGGGGAAAGTGAGGGCAGCATGGCTGGGGAGATTGATAAGTAATGTGAAGGGGCCGGGAGAGTGGAAGAGGAGGATCATTGGTAGGACGGTAGAGCAGAGTTTGCTGTACGGTGCGGAGGTGTGGGGTGAAAGAGCGGGAGTGAATGCGAGGGTTAGGCCACTCCTGCTGGTGCAGAGAGGTATATTGCTAAGGGTAGTGCAGGGGTACAGGACAGTGGGTGGACTGGCAGCAGCGGTGCTGGCAAGGAGCTACCCATTGGACGTGATGGCTAGAGCCAGGAATAAACGCTGGAGGGGTGCGACCAGAGAGGAAGTACAAGAATGGATGGAGGAGGAAATGGAGAGAAGGTGGGAGGAGTATGAGGGCGCGCTAAAAGGAGCGATTGGGAATAGGAGAGATTGGATGGATCGGAAATTCGGGGAGGTGAACTACTTCTTGACACAGGTGTTCACTGGACATGGGTCGAGAGTAGGGTACCTCCACAAGATTGGAAAAAGAGAGACTGGAGTGTGCGAGAGGTGTGGAGTGGAGGATGATGTGGGGCATGTGTTCAGATGCTGGAGGAACGAGGAAGTGCTGAAGAAGTTGGAGAGGAATCTAGGGGAGGCGGTGTATAGGGAGAAACATGGTGGAGATAATGTTGAGGGGGAGGAGGAATGGATGGAGGTAAGTGGCGTAGTAGAGAGCATGGTCAGGGGGAAGAACGACTCGATATGGCATGAGAGGTAGGAGTGGAAGTTAGGGAGAAGACGACGATGTGAGCGGAGAGTGTGCGAGGGACCGCCGCCCGTCTCGAAGTATGCTAGGGTAGTGATTCCGAGGCGGGGGTAACGACGAGTTTGAGGTGGGTTTGGTTGGTAGGCATCTCCTTGGGGATGAGTCCAACACTGTTTGGGTCCTGGACCCATTCGAACATGAATTTCCCATCTCGGCCCGAAAAAAAAAAAAAAAAAACCTCTTGAAGCTGATTTCGCAGCAAAACCGCAGAAGCTCTTATATTCCGCAAACCTGACATCAACAAAAACCGATCATCTCTTTGACTCGTGACTCTTTTTCGCCCAGATCTGGGTCGTCTGATTATAAGACTATTCTCCTGGTAGTGTTGGTACATGTTTTTTGTACAGCACAGAGGCTCTTATCAACAATTCTGGCGGTTTCACGTTGTCCTCTACATTCTTGTATCATCGCTACAATTCGTGCAACGATAATAGGATCTAGAGGCATTGTGGCGTAGTAAACAAACACTAAGAACAGTGAAACGTCACTATTCACAATTAACCATACAATAAATAGGTTTTAGAGAAAAAAAAATACATTTAATTTAAAAAAAAGCAACGAAATATGAATATGTTATATAGGACTAATTTTTGTTGTTTAACAAAGGTTGCAAAATACGGTGTCGGAATGTGACAGACGCCAGCTATGACAAGTAGCATCCATCCAACAATATAACTTTCATCGCCTACTAGACCTATGACTCCCTGATTAGTTTTGTTTTCAAAATTATTTGCAATTTCTTAAATTATTTAAAGTGACCTAAATTTTTTGCTCAGCAGTGTAATATGTTTTTATATAAGGCTACATTTTGTTTTAAATTTGAAACATTTTCAGGGCGATCCTTGTCCTTGTGTTTCTGGCGATAGCTTTTCTATTTCTGCTTCATGTCTAGTTACTTTTAATATTACACACGCCTCTGAATTTTCTGTTGTTAGCAGGCTTCGATATGGATTCAAAATGATTTTCATATGGGAAAAAACTTGCTCACCCTGTAGGACTATTCGAATGCTGAAAGTATTGCAAACGCCACTTTTTTTAGGCAAATAAATTTATCTGGCAAACTAGCCCAACAATTGATTATTTCGTTTGATTTATCCTGAGGATCACCTTCTAAAACTCTTCTTAGTTCCACAAATTTTGTCTTCCATAACTCGCAGTTCCTAAATTCAATATGCTGAAGCTCAAAATCTTGAATTTCCATACATGCGAAAAGATAATCATTAAAAGGGTTGCTAGTTAAATCCATTAAGTCTGGTTTTATCAAGAAGGAGAACATGTGAACATGTTTATCAAAATCTTGACCTCTTTCAGCGAGGTTATGTAGTTTAACGTTTCCTCATTAAATGCAGCATCATCTCAATTATTAAGGTTGGGTGAGTATGTTTTTAAATTTGGATAGTATTTATATGTATGGGAGGTAATACCGCGAATATTTTCATTTTAAAAGACTTCCATGAATCAAACAAATCTAGAACAGTTTGACCCGATCCTTGCAACTTGAGGTTTAGTTCGCCGAGATGATTTGTAATATCAGTTAGGAACATCAACTTACAAATCCATTCTTTATTATCTAGTTCAGGAAAGACTCGAGCTTGATTTTTTGCAACAAAAATTACCTAATTTCTCCTCAACATTCCACAAATCTAGAAAGCACTACCGCGGCTAAGCCAGCGTATATTGCCGTGTAATGGAATATCTGAATATGCACTTTCCATTTCTTGTAAAAATGACTTGAATGGTCTGTGAGTTAATGAAGAACGACCATCAACGTAGTTGACAACTTTTACAACAGTATCCATCACGGATTTTAAGCTTCCGCTCGAGATCTTTGCGCATAAACTTTCTTGATGAATAATACAATGAAAATACAAAACTGGTCGACCATGCGTACACTAAGCAGAGATACAAATCCCTCATGTGTCCCGATCATAGCGGCAGTTACGCAAAAAATCTTAGTTAAGCCTAGTCCCCGTTTCTCAAAATGTTTAACGAATTTTGATAGTATATCCTCTCCTCTTGTCGTTCCTTTGAATAGTTGATACAGAACAGTTCTTCTCACACACGTTTATTGTCAAAGTACCGCTCAACGATTGCCAACCGGGAAATGTCATTAACGTCGACAAAATACTAAATACGATATTCTGTTTAATGGCGTCAATCTGTTGTTTCCGTACATATTCAGTAACTCGCCTCTAAATAGTCCGCGCTGATGCTGGCATATATTTAATCCGGACCAGTATTGCTTGTTTATAAGGAAAATCATCAAACTATACGTCCGCACGTCTTAGAAACGTTTGCTTCATAAATTCCCCATCAGTGAAAGGTCTTCCCTTTTCTGTCAATTTTAAAACTGCATCCGGCTGCTTGATCTTTCCCTTAACTAATTTTTGTAAAGAATGTTGCCTGCTTTATATACTGAGCAACTGCTCGTCGGATTGTCTCCGTTCTATCAGCATTATCCTTAAACCCCGATTCATGTCTTGTTTGAAAATGTCGTTGAACACTAGATGTCCGGAATACTACGCTTTCCCGACATAATGCACATATGGCTCGATTTCTTTGCTGTACAAAACCATAACCATTTGTCCAAGAACTTTGAAAGGGCCGAACGTCTAATTTCTGCTTTTTAGCCGCCATAATACTAACGTTAATCGCGCACTTGTACGTTACAGGTTGATAAATAATGTTACGATTCACTATCGTGAGTCCGTCCAATAACAACACCTGGTACTTACAACTTTTACCACCAAACTTTTATTTCGGAACTTATCTTTTTACAATAGCTCGTACCATTGTCTAAAAAAGAAATAGTCTAACAACCATTCGGACTAATAATTCAACAGTTTTTCGTAATTTTGGACTAAACGTATAGATGGCGTATTGTGAAAGCTGGACAAAACGTTCAGAGGGCGCTGAATGGAATATTTCACTTCGAATTAGAAAAGATATCTGTATGTTTTGAGTGATTATGTTACTAAACGCTAGATGTGACGACACTACGTATCCTTATTCTATTTTCCAAATAAATCTACCTGCAAAGCACAAGAATGTTTTTGAAGGTCAACCGTAATAACTTAAAATAGTAGGTGAAGGGTGAAAAGGTTTTAGCATATATAATCTTTGGTTTTAGCATTGCATTTTGCTTGCATTTATAAAGTACTTCTTGTCGTAGTTGCGTGGATCGTTTTCATATTTTTTTTGAATTTTGGATAATTTTGCTGTTATTCTACCTACTTATTATAAAATAGTGGTTGTTTTAAAACGAACACCGTGTTGAAATTATTGTTTTTATTCTTGTTCAAGGACACTAAGTGCCATTAACCAGTGTTTTAAGTTTATTCAATGTAAGTATACATACACAAATAATAATATTATATAGTTATAATTATAATAGATGCCATACATTTTGCATAAATTATTTAATTTGATAAATACAGAACATTAACCCTGGTGATGAATTCTAAAGGAATTAAGCAACTTATTAATTATCAAATTAATTGTTTCAATCCTTACTAAGTGAATTTTTTCCATAATTATTGTTGAAATTTCATGATAACAAAATCTTCAACTGGGTACAAATGTTCCTGTACTTTGTGCTATATAATGCTAAGAAATGAGTGGTTTGTCTTAGCATGAATAATATTTATGCCTTTATAGACTTTTACTTGATGAAGATCCATACTAAACGATGAAATAAAACATTCTAATTTGCTTAAATCTCCAATATAATTTGAACTGATGTTCAATTTAAAAATAGTGACGCGTTTCGCTAACACAGTAGCTTTATCAAACTAGTGGGGATATAATGAAATTTTTTTAATACAGTGCATTATTAGGGAATTCTAAGGATATTGACAAAAGTATTATAATATGTTTAAATGGAAATAAAGTACCGGGTGACCATATTTATTTTCCCTCATTTTAACTGCCCATAACTTCTAAACGGTTTGAGATAGAAACATGCGGTTTTCACTAAAATGTTTCATTTTAGCACGTTTTCTTTAAAAAAGTTAATTTTTTTTATTCGTTTTGCCTTTGCAATTACAGTTTTATAGCAATATATCTAGTGAATAATATATTATTTTTATTTAAACATTATTCCATTATGTAGGTTAGGTTAGGTCTCAACACGTCATACTTTCTACTATCGTTAAGATTACATTAGCTTAGCCACAATCAAAAGCTTAAGAGATTTAAACTATTAACTATTATTTCTATGATTCGAAGAAAATAATTATCTACCTCGTTGATGACGGATTAACATTTCCAGTAAATATATGGCTTATGATCAATAAGACCAACCCTCTGTAACTTCTGTAACCACTCAAAATGCCGTTTTTTTTATTAAAATATAGCGTAAGAAAATATGATGACATTTTTCAAATCTCAAATAATATATCAGCAACATTGCTGAAAAATTTGACTTGCGCCTTTGACCATGATAGGCGATTATTAATGAACAGACCTTTTTGGATTACGGATGCTATTCGACGGTCGCCTTTTTTCGTTCAGGTAAAATTTTACTTTTTGGGATGCAACTCGCCGGTCGCCGACACCGGCGACCCAGTACAAAAAGTGCCTAAATACGGAATTCTACGAATATTAACAAAGATATTAGAAAGATTTCCTAGAAATTTATTCACAACCATCACACTTGAATTTTTTTCTAGGTAAATAGGTTTAATAAATGAGAATGATTGCTGTTTGGTCGTTAAGTAGATTACCTGAATATTTGTTTTTATTAATCTCAGGCGATTCTAAAAGATTAAATTTAAAGGATTTGGGTTGTAAAATCCTTTAAATTGAATCTTTAATATTCATGAATTCCGTATTTAGGCACCTTTTGTACTTTATTTCCATTTAAACATATTATAATTATTTTGTCAATATCCTTAGAATTTCATATTAATGCACTGTATAAATTAAAAATTATTCATTATATCTTCACTAGTTTGATAAAGCTACTGTGTAGCGAAACGCGTCACTAATTTTAAATTGAACATCAGTTAAAAATAAAATGGAGATTTAAGCAAATTAAATTGTTTTATTTCATCGTTCCTTATAGACTTGTTTATCTAACTAAAATAATCACATGCGTTGACTTTGGTTAGCAACGCCATATATGTACATAGTATTTGTTTTTGTAAACACTTGTCAAAATGACTTTTCATATAACTTTTAGATTTCATTTAATCTTTTTGCCTATGGACTGAATATACAGATGCCGTTAATCACTCACATATAATCTTAAACATATCTGTAGCATAATTGCGACATATGAAATGCTCAAATATAAAAAAAATGTTACTTTCAAAAAAATAAAATTCACGTTTTTTCTTCGTTTCCGCATCTTCTAATATTAACCACTAAAAAATCTGTTGAAGTTAGTAATTCCGCTTACAAGTTAGATGTTCAATTCTTCCATATCCTCCAAGTTGAGGTCTTATTACATATCTTTGTATCCAAACAAAGCTTTTAAAGGTATAAAGGTCGCTAACAATATTTCACATTGAGTAAGGACCATATGTCACAATAATTATGCTACCAATATGTTTAAGATCGTGTGTGAATAATTAACCGCATCTGTATCTTCAGTCTATATAGGCAATAAGATTAAATGAAATGTACAGGAACAATATTGTACATAAATATATAAAAATGAAAACTTAAACCAAAGTACTATCGACTATTATATATTTTATCAAAAGTCAATTATCAAATAAAATAACAAATTCCACAACAGAAATATAATTTGTGAAACCAGTGGAGTAATAAATGTTTTATTTCTGTTTTGGAATTTGTTATTATTTTATTTGATAATTCAACATACCTATTTAGTCTTGAAAGACCTATTAAGGTAAGAAATCAAAGAATCCCAAAAAACTAGTAAAAATAAAAGATATGAATAGAAAATTCCAAAAATAATACATACATATATAAAAAAAAAATTTGAACACCAAACAGATGAATAAGGAACTTGTTGAATACAATTATGTGCATATTATGATCCTAATAACAATGTTAGCACTACTTTTTAGTAATATATTTAGTTATTGTATAACATATTCCTAATTAATAATTATCGTTTTGTGTTACAGATGTCAGGTAACAAATGTGCCTATTATCATTGTGGAAAATCGAGTAGAAATAATCCTGGATTGAGAAAATTTACATTTCCTGTTCATGATGAAAAAAGATGCATTGAGTGGATTCACAACTCTAAAATTTACTTAATCATAAATAGAAAAATCTTTACTTGAAAATTGAAATATTCATGAAGTAATGAGCTCTACAATTCATCAATTCAAAGGGAAAACTATTACATTTATTAGTGTTTCTGAATTTATGAAAATTACAAGAAAAATAAACATTACTACAGGTTATAATATTAAGTATGTACAGAGAATAAACAGATTACTTTCAAGTTGCCAACGCCAAACGCGCCACTAAAAAAACAGGAAATTTTGGCTGTATAAAGGTGGCCGTAATTGGCAGGTTTTGTGTCTTCAAATATGATAAATGTTATTAATTTTTCTTTGTATTTTATTAATTGAAAAGGAAGTAAAACAAGAATATAATTATTTAAGAATCTTCGAATCATTTGCATAATGCTAACTTCTATACCTAACTAATCAAATGAGAATAATCCTGATAGAAGTTCACATTACAACAATCACATTTTATTTTCCCTGTTCTTTAGTCGCAAAAGAGTAGCTTCACATAAAGCAATTAGGTTTTGTAAATCTGTTTATTTCTTGTAAATGGGACAACCTGTAAAATAGTGGACATATTTATTAGACTTATTACTTAGATATAGGTACTTAAATTGTGCTAACAATTTGTCATTTTGAATTTTTATAAAATTGTAGCTTTTTTTAAACACTTTGCAAGATTGTATGTAGTACCATTGTTTAAGAAAGTAACCATAAAATATTTCATTGAGTTGATTAATCTTTAGCAAACAGTGTTTCACCAACTATGCATTATATAGATTTAAAAGTATTGGTAAAATTATTTGTACTGAAGATGACACCAAACTGTTTTCTGTTCTTTAAATATGTATCTCAAGATTGATTAGAATAATCATTGTTTTTTATTAATGCAATAAACCGCACATTTTAACAAGAAACAATTATATTTTTAGGTAACTCTGGACTGTCGAATTTGAGCCCAACATCTCTGAAGTTCTTCATATGAAAGCGATTGTGAATTTACTCTTAAAAATAGTTCAGAAGTTTATTTTGCAGGATATTTGTGTAAAAAGGTATTAGATAAATACAAGTGTAATTTATGCAAAGAATTTTTAGAAGATGATCTGAATCAAGCTCAGGATAAAAATGAGTGTCTTATATTTTTAAAGAATTTTAATATAGGAGACTTTTCAATTTGACACTGGAAAGTGCCTTCACCTATTTTAAAATAATTTAAAAAAATAAGTATGCATTATTTTTCAAAATATTTTGTGGGATTGATGGGAAAGTCGAAATTATCTAAGAAAATGAAAAACCAAATTACCAATAAATTGCGAAAGCACTTGTCTGATTGGTTTGTCGAAAATGAATGTAAAGTACATAGATCTTTTTTACTAGAATTATTGATAAGAAAACTTTAATTTTTAAGGATCTCAAATATAGATCGTTGAAAGCTGCTGCTGCAAAAAAAGTTGAAAAAAATCTGACAAACTGACAATTTTGCAAAATAAGTGACAGTTGTACATCTATATTTTAGATTCTTATGTACTTTACGTTTCATTTTCAAATATTTCTAGGTTAGCTCACTTTTGAGTTAAATCAAAGTTTAATGTACCTATCTTTGAATTTTTTTGTTTTTATTGTTATTTTATGTTTAGTGGAATAAAAGGAAAATTAATAAAAAATTGTTATTGCCTTAATAATTTTTTTTTACAAAATCCATAACAATACTTTCACCCAAAAGCCAAAGTTCCTACCGATTCTATTAGGAATTCATCTCTGTGATAAAGATTATATATAAATGTGTTCATCTATTTGTCCAACAAAAGAAAGTTTCTTTTGAATATTTTTTTTATGAAAAACTTACGCATTAACATCATTTGTGGAAAGATATAGAGGTATCGAACGGAATTGATTAACTAAAAGAAATAAATATAATTCTTATCTCATTTAAAATTCGAAATTACTTTCACACTATATAAACTCCATTACAAGATATTTCGGTTTAAGGTTTAACTTAACACCAATATGATTGATTCAAGATAAAAACCCACAGCAGGTAGACGTTAATCCGATAACAATAACACAGCATCGTATATATTTTTTATTTGAAACATTTTTTGATAACATATCTACCGGATTATAGATGAAATAAACTAAAGCGTATACGGTGGGCCACCCTGTATGTTTCAACAGTTTAATTCATTCAATTCCAATTAATAAATAAAAGTTAAATATGTTTTTAAGAAATTCAGTGATTTTTTTCACAGAATAACTTTAATTTATGTTTTAGTATCTAAATTTTACCTACTACGGATCTGTTACTGTTAGGTACTTTACAATGAGTGATTGGTGAACTTTTATTATTAATCCGACCAGATACCGGTCAACCAAATATTGTGAAATATACTTTAGTAAGGCTTATTTAAATCGGTGAATAGACATCGAATACCTATTCATTTTAAAAATGACGAAAAACATAATAAAATACCTAACAAACAAAAGAGATATTAAAAGAGCATTCATCCGAATTTCGAATACCTACTTCTTTTAAATTAAGTGATAGATACCTAATTGATTTTAATGAAAGTTTTGGTAAATGTAGAAATAATTATTGTATTTGAATTTTCATTATTGTCACAAAGACAGCTTTCTTGTATTCTCCCATATTCCATTAAGTTACATCACATGAAGGCAATTGGGTATAATGCTTCATTGTTTTACATAAAAAAGGTAAAATTTTGTTTGGTTGGTTAGGTAGGTACATAGATAAGTTGAAATCTATTTTCTTGTTGTTTATTTTAAGGTTATCATAGTGCCACCTATCGGTCAGTAGCATCTCGGCTACGCAAGTATTTGAAAGTCCCAAATTTCACCGCAATTTAACTTAAACCGCCACCTCTCAGTATATATGCATCTCTCTTTTTAGGGTCTCTGTTATACTCATTAGGTTGGCAGACTATTTCTTTTTTAGACAATGCTCGTACTAAGCTAAACTAACTCTAACTGAATACACGCTTATATAATGGTAAATCCGCCTCCTAGAAGTTTCCCGTATAATTGTGGCAATGCCGCTCACCGTGCTTTCAACAAGCCGAGAATCACATGCTTGCGTCTTCTCTTTTCTAGAAACGTCCCGTCGCGGTCGCGTCGTTCTAGCCTGGCCTGCCATCACTTAGCTCGGTCGAGCTACGTTGCCAGCTTGTGCACAGTTCCGTAGATTATTTTGAATTTACAATAAGTATCCTTAAAATTAAATATTTATTTTATTATAGACCAAACTTCACAAAGTTATGCGTGTCATTTTACACTGCCAGGAGTGCCAAGTCTGGCACCCGTGCTTCGAGCCCTCGGCACTTCAGCCTTTAGGCTTTTTGTGCTCTTGGTTTATGGTGGTACGGTTTATGTGAAGAGGCTAGTAGTCCTTATCAGACTCCAGTCTTCACTATGTCCTTCTTGGAGAAATCCTCACTCCGCTCTATTCCTAGAAGTCGAATATCTTCAATGAGACATTGCTTCACATTCCAAGATAACGTGTGAGGCTGTTTCCTTGTCTTCCATGCACAACCGACAGATAGGTTCATCCTTATATAGATTGGCAAAAAGTTTAATGGGTCATACAATTTACACAAGTACGACAAGGATAATATGAACTACACCACTTGGAAGAGAGAGACAAGAACTTACAATTAAATCAGTCCCTTCTACCAAAACGCAACGGTTAACAGTAAGAAGGCCAATGAACACACGCCCACCTGTTTTGGTAGAGGGGACTGATCTTATTGTGAGTTTCACACAGAGAACAATTCTTGTCTCTCTCGTTCAAGTGGTGTAGTTCATATTATCCTTGTCGTACTTGTGTAAATTTATGACCTATTGAATGGTATGCATGTGCTTCCTTAGGATACCGTAGCCGGTGAGTAATCCCGTTACTTTCCTTATGTTGCCCCTACTGAAGTTTAATATTTCGTTAGTCAGCGACTCCGAGGGTTATATGACCAGGAGTTTGCTGTGTTCCTGCTTTGGCACGTGGTTCCAGTACGTCCGATGTATAGTTTGAATCCACCGATATGTTCAACTACGTGCCAGCAGTTTTTATATCCCAAATGCTGTTTCAGGACCAGTGAATGCAGTTTCAGACACTACCTTTGCTAGGGTGTCTACCGTTTCATTGCCTACAATGCCCTCGTGCCCCCGGGCCCTCTCAAGTGGTTCGCCGAGGTTAAGATTTCAGTGCTGCCTGACTAAATGAGAGTATGAGGATCTTACATCCCCGTTCGATGTTCATTTAGAAGGACACGTGTCGATAGCTTAGATTTCTGCCTGGAATACGGATGCAAACTTCCCCAACAATGCGTGGACATTACACCTGGGCTTAGTACCGTGCACTCCCTATATCAGTTTTAGATCCGTCAGTGTACCACACCAACTTTCCCACCTGACTACATGCTTCCAACCCATATATGGTTGGTTGTCGTTAAATATGGCCAATATGTCATAACATCCCATTTCAAGAAGCAAGTTTGTGAAAACATCTATGATTCTGGAATGACTATGGGAGTTGGTTCCTTCATGCCAACTCCCATTGCATTCCAGCCTGTATGCAGCCATTCTCGCTGCTGCCTTAACATGCAGAGCAAGAGGCGGAAGATTGAGAATGGCTTCCATTGCCGTAGTCGGGCTACTTCTCATCGCACCCGTTATGCATAGACAGGCAAGATTCTGAAGTCTTGCTATATCTCCATCATTTCCAGAGCTTGTTGCATCAGCTCTGAAGTTTTGATAGCTCCAGATCGGCTTTCCTCTGATCGGTTTTAGGCCACCAAACTAAGTCTCCATAGGTAACTATGGGTCCCATCACATGTTGAAGGGGCCTGGCAGCTTTAGTCTTCTAGTGAAGGAAATGAGCGCCGTTTTTGCAAGATTCACCCTTAAGCGTGCATTTCCCGACCGTTTCCATTACCTCCGATATAACGTTAGGATGTTTCTCCTTTACACGTATTGTCAGATCATCTGCATACCCCTGGGTGTATAGCCCATTTCTGATCAATTCCTCCAGGAGTTCATGTATGATGAGGTCCCACGTCAGAGGTGATAAGACTCGCTGTGGGCATCTCTTGCATTATTGGGACCTCTATGGAATCTCTAAATAAGGTTCTCATTGCTGTCCGGTTGAAAAGCATGTTTTTCATCAACCGATAGTTCAATTTCTTCTGGGTTATTACTTCTTTAGCTGCACGCCAATCATGTTTCTTCGCACGAGCCAGGTGAATTGGAGGTTTAACGGAAAGCTCAGTTCCGGTCCCTATGGAATCCGGTAGATGTGCTTTCAGAGTCTCGCTACCAGTTTCCGTAAATGACCCATTATGTTTTAAAATATTGCCTCTAGAATTAACATGATCTTTGGCAACGATTTTCTGAAGTCCAGCTGTTCTTTTCGCACAGTTAAACAGTGTACGAGTTCTTGGTTGCAGTTTTGTAAGCTCCTTGCTCCACAGGCTAGATTATTCCTGGATGAAGGGGTTACCTCAAAGCAGTTGTTGTGATAGAGTTCGATTGCGTCGGGAAGTTGTTCGGAGGCAAGCTCTATATCATACTTTCTTGACAGTCCCTAGTTTTCAAGGTCATTTCTGTATTTCTCCCAGTTCGTGCTTCTTGGATATCGATTCTTCACTGAAGGTTTCTCTATTTAGGAGATTTCCATACCGATGATCCGAAAGCGATGGTTCCTCAGACACATGCCAGTGAGTTAGCCGAGAACTTATATCAGTAGAAAAAAAATGTCGGAAACGAGTAGATAGAAAAAAACAAACCGCTATACGAGTAATCATCATGAAAATGTAGAGGTGGAAATACCGTTCCGCTATTGTAAAAAAATGACCAGCTACTTGTTCACTAGAGTTGTGCCAATAATAATCTGGATATTTTAATGATTTTGTAGTTACACTTTTCAAAAATAATAATAATAATAAATAATAATTTTTCTATAATCTGTTTTCTGAGCACACGGTGTAAAGTTTGTGTCTTGAGTGTAATTATTGCATAAAGATAAGAATAGTAGGTCAATCTTAACGGAATGTCATTTGGTGGATTAACCACCATAATAGATGACGCCAAACTTATTTATCAATTAGATCAAATAGTAAATAATACAAATTCTGAACACGTTTATTACCCGAGATAAGATTCTGTTTGATTTAGTTTTAATATTTAGTTTGGTACAGCGTACACGATAACATGTGTGTACTATATTTAAGATTGGGGATTTTAAAGTGTGAAATTTAATAAATAGTTACGCAGCTAAGTAGGGGAAAGTCGCCTATGATGGCACGGTGCACATGATGGCATACCGGCTGTAAATTTGAATGTATCCGTTCTAACGCTCTAGTCTGTGGTGCTGCAGATGCATATTTATATTACACTACGTCTGTGTGTAGTGGCGGTGCCTGTGGAGGGGTATTTCTGTTTTTTTGTGGAAGAAAAAGGAAATTGGTGAGTAGTGTAGTAATATTATCGACTAATAAATATCATATTGTACTTTGTAGCTTATATAAGTTTATTATTGACAACAGATTTTGCAGGTATGCCTGGCCAAAAGAAGAGGCAGGAGTGGAGCGAGGAGGCGATGGAAGAGGCATTGCAAAATATTAAAGACAAGAAAATGGGATGGCAACTTGTAGCAAAAACTTTCAACGTCCCGGCGACAAAATTGCGTAGAAGATTCAAGAATGGGTATATTGCTAGACAAGAAGATTTCGGAGGTCGCAGACCAGTACTGAGTAGAGTAGAGATATAGAGAAAGGATTGGTTTTCCAAATTGCCTAGAAAAACAAAATGAAGCACGACTTCAATAAGGAAACTCAAATGGCCCGCAAGAAATGGGTCAGCGGATTCCTGAAGAGGAATCCTAGAATTTCTTTGAGAATCCCAGAGAATACTTCTTAAGCACGAGCACAGGAATTCAATAGGAACAACATAAGTTCGTATTTTACTTCACTAGCTGCAAATATTGATCAGTATAACTTTTCCCCAGAAAACATTTATAATGTTGATGAATCAGGCCTAAGTATCGTACAAAAATATTTGCTGCTTGCGGCCGAAAGTAGGGACTCTCAGTAGTGCGGAACGTGGACAGCACTTAACTGTTGTCTGTTGCATGAATAGCATAGGAGCTTATGTGTCACCAGTTTTCATTTTCCCCAGGAAACGCTTCAAGAATGAACTAAGGGATGATTCTCCACCTGGTAGCAAAGCATTTGGAAAACGGTTGGAAGGATAGCGAAATCTTAGTAATAGGCTCCAAAATTTTTCACACTATACAAAGGCCTCTGTTGAAAACAAAGTGCTTCTTTTACTGGACGACCATTCGAGTCATAAGAGTTGAGAGGTTCTTCAAATGTCCAAAAAATACTGGAATTGTCTCATTTTGCTTTCCTGCGCCCTGCACCCACCGTGTGCAACCACTTGATATTGGTTTCTTCGGCCCTTTACAAGCCTACTATAGCCAAGAGATACAAATATGGCTAAAACAAAATACGGGGAGAATGGTAACGCATTTTCAGGTTACTGGTCTTTTCAAAAATGCCTATTTGAAAACTGCACCACCGGCAAACGCCATAAACGCATTTCGCAAAGCAGGAATAGTTCCCCTAAATCCTGAAATTTTCGAGGATTGGATGTTTGCTCCTTCGCTCATTACGGATAAACCTCTTGAACAACGAGACCCAGAGGACTGTGAACAAGCAGTAGAAGAGTCACAAATAGTCTTAGATGTCGAAGAAACCGGGCCTTCTACATCAGAAAGAGCAGGTGCTTCTAAATCGCAAGAACCAAGTCCTTCTACGTCGAAAGCAACAAGGCCTGTATTAATAGAAAAAGTTGAGCTTACTACACAAGAGGTATCGCCAATGCCAGCAGCTGCACCAAAACTTGAAACGAAGAGAGGAAGGAAGCGCGGGAAATGTGGTCATGTCAACAGTACACCTGATATTGTAGAATTGAAAGATCAAGCAGATCATAAAAAATAACGAGAAAAGTGAAGAGAAGAGTAATACAAGAAGACGAGGAAGAGGACGAGGACAATAATGCCTCCTACAATGTTGATAGTGACGAAGAATCTGATGTATACTGTAACGGACTATACTCTCAGTCTCGTGCTAGAGAAACTTCGCTGTCAGAAATGCCTGTCCTGGTGCCACTGTGATTGCGCTGGAGTACCTAAACAAACTAAATTGTTTGTTTGCTAGCTGTGCCAGTAGAATTTGTTACATCCTAATCTGTTACGTTGAATTTCGAGAATATTTATTTTGCTACTTTGTTTTTTGAACGCTTATGAGAATTGTTGTTGTTTATGAGAATTTTGTTACTTTTTGTTCAAATAAAACTACTTTTGAATCGAGTATATTTAATTTCTGATGGGTATGCCATCATACGTCCTGGCATGCTCTTATGATGGCATAGCTTAATAAATTTTCATATCGTTGCTGTGTGAAAAAAAATTACTCAATCAGAATTTGAATTACTATCATAACAGCTGTTATATACAGAATGTACACAGTCAAAACAGTAAATGTTGCGTTTGCAAAAAAGCAAATTAGAGAGCATTAAAGTTAAGTGTGTCAACATAGGACACCTTCTCCTAGTGATTTTACAAAAAATGTATATAAAATAGTTTTCAAAATTTTACCCACAACTTTCTTCATTAACTATCAAGACAAATTATTTCATTCCGCTGACACTACTTGAATTTTTGGCATAATATGTTAGATGCTAACAGCATGTAATAACATAATAAGAGTAGGATCTGTATTAATCATTTTTATTAGTTCATCGAAAACTGAGAAAAGCCAATTGTTTGTTATAGTTGATGATTCGGAAGAAATTACCAACATAACCCCCAAGGTCCTACAAAATGTACGGGAATTCTAAGATCGCCTTGGTTGCTGTCAATGCTGGCCGTTTTGAACATTATGTGATTATTTTCTTCAACTTGTAGTAATCTTTCAAGGGAAGAAAAGGCACTTTACTCCTGTGTAATACATATAGTTTTTCCTCCAACCCACTTATTAAATCTTTTTCTGAATAATTATTTCATTTTGTAGTCTTGAGCCCATTGCTTTTGTGTATATTGTTTTTCATACTTGTCTTTAGATTTTTGTGGTAATAAGATTAATGAGGCTATGTTGGCTTGTTCCCTAATATTAGTTGGCGTAATTGTAAATTAAAAATTACTTAATTCCTCAAAACGTCAATAAAGTTTAATAAACTTAACAACTTTGCACTCTAAAAGTCAATTGCAATGTTTACTGTCAGTGCGAGCCGTAAGTCAAAAAACGTATCTAACAATCCTGAAGTTGAAATTTTTATTTGTAATCCTAACGTTGAAGTAACATATTATATAATTAATTTTTACCAGAATACAGGATATTCGACTATTCGAATTCTTAAATATAATTTTGGTGATCTAAATACAGTTTTCACCCTAAATACGGACACGAGACTTAGAGGACAGCAGCTCAAGTTAAAAAAAGAAAATTTTACGATTAGATCGAGACAAAACTTTTCACCTAACAGAATTTTCAATATTTGGAATGATTTAGACAGTGAAATTGTCTCAGCAACAAGTGTCAATATATTCAAAAATAAACTAGATCAGTGTAACTTACTTAATAACATTTAGAGGTTAAGCGTAATTTCTATATATTTTTTTCTTTTTTTTTCTTATTTGTTTGTTTACTAATAGTAGGTATTTCTTTTGGAATGTATCTTTTTTTTGGGCACAATAGGAGCCAGCTCCTTTGCCCCTCTCAATATGTAATAATAATAATAATAATAATAATAATATACAAGATGTTGTTGAAAAAACAGAAACAATTTGAATATAATAGATTTACAAGTTTCATCATTTACAACATAGTTGAAATAAGAGGGAGGAAAAGTACTTTCCTCCCTAGGTTGGGAAGCATGAGTCTCCTTCCTGATATAAGGGAGGAAAGTGTAAACTTTCTACAAGGGTAGGAGGAAAAAATGTTTCACCTGTGAAGAATTTGAGAACATTCTCTTGTTGAAAGCCATCTTAGATATGCTGGTGTCTGAAGTTCGATCAGTATCAAAATGTAACTTACAATCACTTATCCAAAAGAGATTTCTGAAACTTCAATATTCGAAATCTTATATGAAGCTTATATTTGGAAACAGTACCTATATTGGATATGAGGCAACTGTACCTACTTCTTCTGTTGTACCATAAATTTTCATGTTAATAAACCTTGGAAGGGCATGATTAAACCACGACTATAATAAACGTCAAAAGTCCAATGTCGTGCAATAAGAAGCAAGCTTCAAAAAAACCACCTCCTTCTTAGAAATCGGAAAACCTGGGACATGCCACAAGATGGTATGATGAAAAAGTATAACTTTTCAAAGAAATTCGTTACGAAATTAAGCAACAAGAAGGAATGGGATCCAAATACCATTAGCAGACTTGGAAAGAATGCCATTCAATGGTACACGGATGGCTCAAAAGCAATAGAAGGAACTGGGATAGGAGTGTACGGGCCAGGAACCAAACACTCTGAAAGCTTGGGAAAAACCCCGAGTATCTTTCAAGCGGAAATTCACGCCATAAGAAAGTGTGCCCAGTTCAATATTGATAAAGGATATAGAAGGCAAAGGATTATCATAATGTCGGATAGTCAAGCAGCCATTAAAGCACTGAGCTCTTGTGTTATCAGTTCCAAAATGGTGTGGGAATGCCTAGACAAACTAAATGAACTAGGCGAGAACAATATAGTCATCTTACTGTGGATTCCAGGACACACAGGGATATAAGGAAATGAAATAGCAGATGAACTAGCAAAGAGGGGAACTGGAACACCCTTTTGGGGGCCGGAACCCTTTTGCGGTATCAGCTCCAATGTAATATTGGAAGAAATAGGCAAAGCCAAAGAAAAGTGAAGATCTGACCATTGGAAAGATCTAGTAGGACTTAGGCAATCAAAGATTCTTCTGGGTGACTACAACCTGTTGAGATCAAATGAATGCATAAGTCAAAGTAAAACTGCACCAAGAGTTTCAACAGGCATCCTTGCGGGACATTGTCGCCTGAATGGGCACCTGAAAAAGCTCAAAATAGTGGATGAAGAAGAATGTAGATTCTGTGGTATGGAAGAAGAAACCTCCATCCACATACTTGCGAACTGCACAGCAATTCAGAATCCTAGGGCACAACACCTTGGAGATTACTGGATAGAAGAGGGACATTTACCTAAGTTAAAGCCTGCAGATATCCTAAAATTCCTCCGGGAAATAGGACTGAAGGAGCTACTAGTCTCTGAAACTTTCCGCAGGAACTAAGTAGAAGTAAGGGGGCACAATAGATCTTTTAGGTCTCAGTGAATGTCACCCCAATTTACATACATACGTCAAAGGTAAAATTACGTTATACAGCTAATACCAAAAACAGTTGAGACTCATTTTCACGATGATAGATTCTGCGATAGTTACCGTCGTAACAGCATCTATCGCAGGAACTATCACCATATAAATTACTTGATAAATAGTTACTACAGTATTCGCCAGCTAACTTGATGTCCCAGAAATTACCAACTAAGAGGGACAGAGTAATAATGCCCTGCCTACTCGTCTGCTATTGGTGGTAAAATTTTGACAAACGCCAATTGCATCGAACCTTATCAGGTGTTAAGATTTTCAGTAGCGTATCGTCACACAGTTATTGTTTCTATTTTGTACAATAAAGTGTTTGTAAAACAAACAGATATGTTTTATGACGTCAACCCTCTTGTGATTACTCTAGATGAAAGTGATTCCAGTAGCGGCAGTGAGTCAGATTCTTCATAAAGATAAAAACTGTTTATACCTATTCTTAGAAATATACCTAGCTTAAATAATTTCCCATTATCTTGTGTTTCTTTTATTCTCATTACTATCTGAAAGAAATTATTTAGTTTATAACAAATTTTAATTATAGTCTGTCCGGAAATATAAGATCCTAACTTTATAATCTTCAATTAGATAAATAACATGTTATTGTAATGGGTACCTTATTGTTAAAATATTATTTATGTACTCAGAATTCAGGTATAAAGCAGATCCGTTTCTATTAAAATCAATATACCAATAATTATAACAAAGAATTAAATATTATTTATTAAGTTAGGACCATATATTTCCGGACGGACATTACTTTATTAATTGTACAAGTTGTGTTAATTTGTAACAGAAAGCGTATCCTCAGAACTTGCATGGCACTGTTTACAGTTATGGGATGGGCGGCGTCAATAGCTCCCTAGAAAGCATTTAGGACATCAAGTTAGCTGGCGAATACTGTATCGCACTGTCGCGACATCACTCTCGTCGGGTTAGATAGTTGAAAGTACTCTCGGTAGTTCGGGAACTTTCGCGCCTACTATCGTCCTGAAAACAATAGACTTGATGACAGTCACTAAGAATAACTGAAATAAGGATTTGAAATAATTGTATAGATTACAAAATTTCTAAGCAATCACTTATTTTTTCATTAAAATTGTGATTATATTTATTTAAGTGAAAATATAAATACAAAATATGACAATCCGCCATCTTAGCTAAAACTCCGATCATAAACGTGTGACGTCAACCTTTTGTATATCGTTCGAACTTTTATCGTTTTGCATCGTTTAAATGATATTTACTCGTTATAAAATTCATGACTATCACACAAAATTATTCAAATTAATATAAAAATAAATTTTTGATTTGCTAACTGTGAAATATTTGAAGTATTTACAGATATATGAGGTCATAGAGACGCCATTACTATTCCAGCGTTTTGGTGCGAAATTTGAATTGTATTTTAAAAACATGAATTTCTCCTTTAAAACCTTTATTTTTTCAAGAAACAAAATGTTTTTGGATAAAGCTTATGCGTACAAACATCGTGAAGCAGTTTTTCAAAATCAGTCATCATGCCTATTTAAAACAGTATAAAGTGCAATAGCGCGTTTCTCTCCTCGAAAACATCTCATTCATCCAACACGTGTTCAATCGTTTTGTAAAATAACTTCGCAACAAATTCGTGCAGAATTATTGCCATAAAATGGAGGAACGGTTTGATATACTAAAATACCAAAGGTTCCCATGTTTGTGGCAAAAAAGCCCATATTTTTTAAGCTTTTATGTATTTCCTACATTTTTTTTAATAATTCCATCAATAGCTGCAAGTAGCTCAGTGTCAGCCATCTCTACGAAGTCTCGCTACTGTCACAATAGTCACCCTTTCATATACACTTTCATAACGTCACTACTGAGCTCTCGGCTTGCATTCCGAAGGACCGGGGTTCAAATCCCAGGTCCGCCTGACCTGCTATGAGTTTTTTCGGAGGTTTTCTCGTAGCAATAGGCGAATGTTGGGTCAGAACACACCTACCACCATTACCTCCTCTCCCATTCACTGAACCAAACAATCCTTATTCCTTCCAATGTTGGCTGAAGTAGCTCCGGAAAGCCTATAGCGGCCCGCTTCCCTCGAAAGGGGGGAGAATGAAAAACAATCCTTCCTTTTTTAACTCATCATCACTATCAAGGAAACTATCACGAGAGTATTTTCATGACAGTACTATCATCGTGAAAATGAGCCTTTACTCAAGTATCATATTTATATAACATACTCAATGGCGGCTTTATGGGGCGACGGGATTTACAGGGCGCCACCATAACTTCACCACCTAATTTTAATATCTATCTCTATCCGTGTAAAAAAAGTATGCTAGGTTAGTGGGGATGAGACCAATTCTGTTAGGGTCCCAATCGAACATGAGTTTCCCATCTCGACCCGGAAAAAAAAGGTGTTTATTTACCAATAAAATACTTGTTTGATATTCTCAGCTTTATTTAATTATAAGTATATATTTATGTGACAAGTGTGGATAAAATACAAGAAACAGTAACCAATCATTCTATATCTCAATTAACATTTGATTATTTATTATTTTACTTAGAGAATTAAATGACAAACTCTAGAACCATCTTTAAGAACAGTGGAAGAAATAAATGAAAGCATCAATCATCTTGAGGAAATTGAAATATAAATATAATTCAATTTATAAAAGAATATCAGTTTTAATAATCCAACCCTAACCTATCATTAAAAAAATTAAACTTCATAAATTCGAATATAATATATCATTTGTATTGATAATAATGAAAGTAAATGATATTACTTACGTCTCTTACAGCAGTCAGCAGGCTCCATTCCATATAACCATCTCTTCGCATTTACTGTTCTACTTCTTGGGAATTTTACTGCGTTTAACTACACACTGCAGATTTGCCTAATTAATTAGTAACGAAAATAGTTATTTTTCCAATATTGAATTAACAATGAATTCAGGAGCACCAGAAATACTTGTAAAGACGATGATCGATGTCAATAAACAATAAATGACATACTAAACCTAACCTCAATTTTGTCAAAACTGCTGCATTTTTCCAATCGATCTGACAACGTCTTGAAGTTTTGCCAACCCGTAAGCTGAAAATTGCCCTGGGCATGAACTATAAATTTTATTTACGGCTGGTGAATTTATATATATTTATTCTGATATGCAGGAAAGTAACTAAAAATGACGTCATTGACTTTTATCGTAAATAAACTATACCTCTTCACTGGACAAAAAATCTTCACTTTTATTTCAAAAACGAAGTAATTCAGAGTACGATAGAAAGAGAGAGAGAGAGAGAGAGCCGGTGAGATCAGAAGGGTGCGCTCAATTTTCTTAATGAGGTAAGATAGAGAAAAGGGACCTAATATGAGACACCTTTTTATTTTTTTGAATAATTTTGCAAAAATTTAACTTTTAGAAGTGCCTTTTTTTCTAGAGGATGGATCGTTGTGTTATACTTCACACCCTAACACATCAAATTTATTAAAAATGTTAACTATTTTTGTGAAGTAGTAATAAATAAAAAAAATAACTTTTTGTCATTTTCAAGATTGGTCTCCTAATATGAGATAATTAGGGTTCCCAATAAAATACTGTCTCATAATAGGATACCAAAAAATAAAAACAAAGACTGAAAGAATATAATATATTGTTTTATTTCAGAAGTAATCAAAATGAGAATCAAAAGTAACAACACTAAAATTTAATCAAACAAAAGTTTTTTTTCCATGTTTTTTTCGCACATAGGGCAAGCAAATGTTGTGCCATCAACGGGTGTCTTCGGAAAATCTTCCATGGCAAAAACGACACTCTGCATCATTGAATATGAGCTGCTCGATGTAATTTCAGCCTTATTGGTACTTTTAGTCTTGGATTTTTTATCTGTTGTTCCCAAAGAGTTTGGTTTCACATCTTTCTTTTTTTAGTTTCTTGGTAATGGATTCTTCAAAGTTTTTTTATATGGAGTAGATGTTATTAAACTTTCTTTGCCTTTTCTTTTATTAGAGTTTTCACCATGATTTGAAGAGGTTGATGGCACTGGACAAACTTATTTTGGAGAAACTAGCAAACGTTTATCACTTTTGTCAGAGCAATTGTTGTGGGCAGAGCCTGATGATATTGATGGATTTGTTTCTGGAATCTCCAGGAACATCCACAACTAAATCTGATGAGACATTTGAAATATTGTTGTCATTGAATGAAATATCTGCACCTTCATTTTCAATATCAGTTCTTTCTTGTCTAGGTAGATTTTGCTCTTCTTCTAAAAAGTCAGTTTCTCTAAAAACATTTCTGTTACAAGGAAAGAGACCTGTGTTTCTAAATGAATTAATCGATGCCTCCATTGTTGCAACTATAAGCTTTCCCAAATAGAGAGCAGATGTTGTTGTGTGTCACAACTTTTCCTGGGTTGTTTTTGAGAAATGTCTCTATTTCTTGAGCATAATATGTTTTTAGTGGTGCCATAAAACCCACATCAAGTGGCTGCATTTTATGAGTGGCATGTGGTGGTAAGCACACAATTGAAACATATTTCTCTCTAGCCATGTCTATGATTTCTATGTTTCGCGTGTGTGAATAGTGACCGTCTAAAACTAACACGATTGGATCATCTTTTGTTGGTTTAGTAAAATGAATAAAATATGAAAACTACTGTGTAAAAATATTTGTCTGAATCCATCCAGATGGATGGCAGGCCCATATTGATCCAGGAGGTGCGCCCTGCATTAGATGTTCCGACATATTTTTACGAGGAAACACTATCAAGGGCGGAACAAAAGTACCAGAAGCGTTCATGGCTGTCACAACGATGACGAGTTTTCCCCTCTCTTGTGATGTTATGGCACAAACCTGTTTTTTTCCTTTCAAGCCGATGATTTTGCTTTGCTTATGCTGCACAACCGTAATGCCTGTTTCGTCAACATTAAATAATCTATGTGGAGAAAAATTAATTTTTTCCATCTCTTTTATAAATATGTCAAAAAACTGCGCAACGTTTTCGGCGTTAAACCCTTTAACTCTCGCAGCAGATATTGCCTTTGGTGTACGTAGAGACAACTGCGGGTGCCTGGTTAAAAAACTCCTAAGCCATTTTTTACCTACAGATTCCTTTCCTGTGCTGAAAGGATGCTTCAAGCCATTTCTGATTGCTAACTGAAACGCCATATATTTGACATCTCTCCTCCGAAGACCGTAATGCTTTTTTTCCATTTCAATGCAGTAGTCCGCTAACTGCTTCTCCAAAACCTTAGGTAAGGCTTGTTTCCTACCCAAAGATATTTTTACGAGGTCCTCTGAACTTTTGTTGTCTTTTACATATCGTTCAATGGTACCTGAAAATTAAAAATTTTGATAAAAAAATTAAACACTAACTAAAAAAGTTAGGCTTACCTTTTGGAACATGGAACGTTTTAGATGCCATCAGGTACCCAATCTCCTTGTTCCTTACCTGAATAAAAAAACATGTTAAATAAGCCTAATTCGCTATGACGTTTAAAAAATTGTCTACTGTAATTTTTGTAGACATTTTAATTGTCAATATTTTTACGTTATGAATTTATATTAATTTTTATCGTAAATGCTTCTATGCCCACATGAAAATCTTCAAATTGGAGCTAACCATACTCGAAAATGAACTATGCAAGACCAGCCCTATCCGTTCTTGCAGCTATGATTAATCCAAGGGGATACCCCAATAGAATACCTTCCGATGCATCTAATGACAACGAGAGTAATATCAACGAAATTGATAATGTCAATAATAGTTTTGATAATGAAGATAAAACTGTGAGAATACTTGGAAGATTTCCGGATAGTAAACATGTCATTAATATTTATAGCACAGATCCTTTAGAACACAGAGTACATCGAGCCTGGTTAAATATGAGTCCCGATGTAGCGAAAAAACGAAACCCGTTACCTTCCTCTACAAAACAGTTTGGTCTTTTCTGCCTGATAGTGAGTTCAATTGTCGCTATATCTAAACTATGCATGGGCTTAAGTTTTATAGATGAATGTCCAGCAAACAAATTTATACCCATATTTCAATACGTAGGCGGAATTCTTGAACTTTTATTTTTGATAACATTACGATTTCGAAAATTATGGTTTGTAACTATATTTCAGATTCCTTTAGGAATTATCATGTTTATTTGGTTCATAATATCTGCCTGCTATACTTTTGTAGAATTTCAACCCGACTATTTTAAATCAGGACGACGCTATTGTGAGTTTTATTTTTATAGATTTTGTTTAATTGTACAAATGTCACAGTTCATTTTATATCTGTTACTATTATTTTATGTCTGTATTAAATTTGGATTTTACGATTAAATACAATTTTTTTTTGAAAATAACACTCCTTTTTGGTTTAACAAATCAATTATTTCAACCCCATTCTTAGGTGAAATCTTTCCATAATTATCGAATAAAATAAATTAATAACAAATTCCACAACAGAAATAACATTTATTCGGTTCCGGTGAACTATGTATGTATGTATATGAGGAAAGAAAGTCTCAGAGTCTAAGAGTTCCTCTAGACCTATTTCCCTAAGGAATTTTAGGAGATCCTCACGCTCCAGTTTGGGTGAGTGTCCCTCTTCTATCCAGTAGTCTCCCAGGTGCTGTGCCCTAGGATTCTGTATTGCTATGCAATCCGCAAGTATGTGAATGGAGGTTTCTTCTTCCATTCTACAGATTTTTTTTATGTTTGATCTTATCCCAAGTGGTTAGTACCTCCCCATGGACGATACAGGAGAGGCAGGAAAAAGGGTGTTGGGGGATGAAGTGAGGAAGGTAAACGGATGGGTGGTAATGCGAATGGGAGACATGGTGGTGTACAGTGTGTATATAAGCCCAAATGTCAGCCTGGAAGAATATGAGAGGAGCATGACAGGATTGGAGGACGATCTGAGGATGTCAAAAGGAAAAAGGAGGATCATAAGGAGAATGGTGTCAGGGTACTTCAATGCTAAGAATACTGTATGAGGGGTGGGGAAGAAAACGGACAAGAGAGAGGAGATCCTGGAGGAAGTGTTGACATCCAACGGGTTGGTGGTGCTGAATGGTGGACTACTGCCCACCTTCGTAGGGGGTGACGGGGGTTCGTCATTCATTGATATAACAGCATGTGATGAATGGCTGAGGGAAAGAGTGAGTAGTTGGAGGGTGCTGGAGGATGAGGAAAGCTTGAGCTTACATAGGAATGTGGAGACGGATATAAGGAAAGGGAGAGAGGAATTATTGGAAGAGTGGGGATGGAAGTGGACAAAGGCCGAGGCAGATAGTATGAGGAAGAAAGTAAGAGAAGAGATAATAAGGGGACTTGGACATGATGTAGATGAATTGTACAATGTGATACAGGGCTGTAAAAGAGAGAGAAAGAGGGGCAATAGGCGTGATCGGAGTGCCAATTACTGGTGGAATGAGCAAATAGAGGAGCTGTGGAGGGAGTGTGAGAAAGAACGAAGACGGATGCTGGGGGGAAAAGAAAGGATAGAGAGGAATACAAAGAGAAGAAGAAGGAACTGTAGCGTAGTGTGGAGAGAGAAAAAAGAGGGAAGAGGAAAGAGTTACTGGGGGAATTGGAAAACAATCCAGGGGGAAAGGCGTATGAGATAGCGGTGAAGAGGATGGGTGGAAAAAGGAACGAGGTGCTAGAGGAAGATTGGAAGAAGGAGATTATAGGGAAACTGTTCACAGGGGAGAAAGAGGAGTGGGGGGGCAGAATTCGAGAAATCCAGGATACTAGGGTGGTAGGGAAAATTAGGGGGATAAGGCCGGTAGAGAAGTGGGAAGCAGAGGACGGTGGGGAGAAACAAAAGTAAGGAAAGCCCCAGGGATATATGGCCTGAGTGATATGATGAAGAGACTGTTTGATGACAATGGGTAGTACTTCTGGGAACTATTCAACAGGGTGCTGAGGGAGGAAGAGTTCACGAAAGGATGGAAGGTGGCCAGGCTGATACTGATGAAGGCGGGTGAGAGGGGAAGCGGGCGGGGGACTTCAGGCCTATCAGCCTGCTGTGTGGTATAGGTAAATTTATGGAGGGGATAATGAAGATTAAGGAGGAAGTTAGTAGAAATGGTGGTTTACGAAGGGGAAATCTTGCATCTAGGCACATGATGGGCTTGGTGGAAAGAGCTAGGGAGGGCAGCTGGAGGAACAAGAAATTGGCTCTACTCGTGTTCTTCGACGTCGGGAACGCGTTCAACATTGTCAGCAAACGGGCAGTGTTGAGCGCGTTGCTGAGGCATGGAGTGGGGATAGGGGTTGGTTAACATGGTAGAGGACTACCTGACGGGGCGTGTGATTGTAGACTATAGAGCTGGGAGTTATGAGACGGAGGCTGGAGTGCTCCAGGGCTCGGTTCTTGGACCGACGCTCTGGAAGTGTGTGTTTGATGAGGTTTGTGATATAGTATGTGATGAAGGATGTGAGATTACGGTGTATGAGGACGATGTGTGTATGGTATGTACGGAAAAAGGAGAGGCGGAGATAGAAAAGTAAGAAAGGCGGAGAGAATGTGTAGGAAGATTGTGGAGAAGACGGTGCGGACTGGAAGTGGCCGAAGAATAGACGGTGGGGTTGCTAGACGGAGCAAGACGAGGGAGGTGGGCGTGATGGTGAAGGGAAGGATAATTCGTATGGAGAAGTCTGTGAAATACCTAGCGGTGTGGTTGGATAGTTAATTATCCTTCAAAACTCACATGTTGAGAAGGGCAGAGAAGGGGAAAGTGAGGGCAGCATGGCTGGGAAGATTGATATGTAATGTATAAGGACCGGGAGAGTGGAGGAGGAGGGTCATTGGTAGGACGGTAGAGCAGAGTATGCTGTACGGTGCGGAGGTGTGGGGTGAAAGAGCGGGGGTGAATGCGAGGGTTAGGCCACTTCTGCGGGTGCAGAGAGGGATATTGCTGAGGGTGGTGCAGGGGTACAGGACAGTGGGTGGACTAGCATCAGCGGTGCTGGCAAGGTCCTACCCATTGGACGTGATGGCTAGAGCCAGGAGCAAACGCTGGAGGGGTGCGACCAGAGAGGAAGTACAGGAATGGATGGAGGAGGAAATGGAGAGAAGGTGGGAGGAGTATGAGGGCGCGCTAACAGAAGCGATTGGGAATAGGATAGATTGGATGGAGGTGAGTGGCGTAGTAGAGATCATGGTTAAGGGGAGAGAGATACTCGATATGGCATGAGAGGTAGGAGTGGAAGTTAGGGAGAAGACGACGATGTGAGCGGAGAGTGTGCGAGGGACCGCCGCCCGTCTCGAAGTATGCTAGGGTATTGATTCCGAGGCGGGGGTGACGGCGAGCTTGGTTGGTGGGGATACCTTGGAGATGAGTCCAACACTGTTTGGGTCCTGGACCCATTCGAACATGAGTTTCCCATCTCGACCCGAAAAAAAATTCCACAGAGTTTACATTCTACTTGCTCTACTAGTTTGAGTTTTCTAAGGTTCTCTTTTAGGATTCAGTGTACTGTAATTACACTTGTTCAAACTATTAGTGCAGTTTTACTCTGGTCCAGACATTCATTTGTTCTCACCTGGTAGTTTTTCACGAGTATCTTTGATTGTCTAAGCCACTGGTCGGCAACCTTTCAACAAAGAGGTGCCCATGTGTAATTTTGAACAAAGCCAAAGTGTCACAATGAAAAACTGTATAATTTTTATACGACTAAATAATGTTTAAAATTGTTAAAAGTAATAAGGAAGGTAACTAATAAAATAAAAAAATTATCAACAATATTTCTAAAAATTTTAATAAAAAAAGACACATAGCACTGACTTTACTGTTGAACGGAATATATGTTTTTATATAAGGCAACATTTTTTTTTAATTTGAAACGTTTTCAGTGTGATCCTTGTCCTTGTGTTTCTCGCGAAGGCTTTTCTATTTCTGGTTCATGTCTAGCTACTTTTAATATCACACACGTCTCTGAATTTCCTGTTGTTAGCCGGCTTCGATATGGATTCAAAATGATTTTCATATGGAAAAAAACTTGCTCACAGATATAGGACGATCCGAATACCGAAAGCAATGCAAATGCCACTTTTTTAGGCAAATAAATTTATTTGGCCAACTAGCCCAACAATTCAGTATTTTCTTTGATTTATTCTGAGGATCACCTTCTAAGACACCTATGCGATTTTACAATTCGATAAACACTATACACTGTGTTCATTTGAAAAGGACCCACCCTTAATATTTCAAAAATGGGACATATTAGAAGGAAATGCCGAAACTTCTAACTTGAGGGGACACTTTTTGGCGCTAATGTCATAAACGTCAGATTCACCCCCTCCCTACTGGAGATACCCCTTACATTTTTTCAAATGGCATTAGGTTTAAAAGGTCTGGTAAATCTCTATTCAATCATTTTTTTTGCCTTCCATTGTTATTTAATCGTTGTTTAAAATTAGCTCTTTCAACTTTTATTGCCTGAATGTTAACGGTGGTCACTTTGAACACATGATTAATTAACAGTTATTTCTTGTTAACAGTTGTCTTTTCACTATTTGTAAATTTTTTATTCTTTAAAGAGTCTTTCGGTCATAACCTAATACGGGGGCATACGAAAAGTTGAAAGACAGCCAATTTTAAACAACGATTGAATAACAATGGAAGAGTGGTATCAAAGGCAAAACAAAATAATGGAATAGAGATTTACCAGACCTTTTAAATGAGGTATAACTTGATACCTAATGCCATTTGAAAAAATTGAAGGGGTGAATCTGACGTTTATGACATTACTGCCAGAAAGTGTCCCCTTCAAGTTAAAAGTTGACGTATTTCGTTATTTCTTTCTAATATGACCCATTTTTGAAATATTAAGGGTGGGTCCTTTTAAAATGAACACAGTGTATAGTGTTTATCGAATTGTAACATCCCATAGGAGTCTTAGAAGGTGATCCTCAAAATAAATCAAAGAAAATACTGAATTGTTGGGCTAGTTTGTCAGATAAATTTATTTGCCTAAAAAAGTGGCATTTGCAATGCTTTCGGCATTCGGATCATTCTATATCTGTGGGCAAGTTTTTTCCCTTATGAAAATAATTTTGAATCCATTTTTGAAATATTAAGGGTGGGTTCTTTTCAAATGAACACAGTGTATACTGATACACCAGAGGCTCGAGATAGTTGTCTGATAGGCTGTCAATTGTTCATTCGTAAATGACCCAATAACGCCACTTCAATTGCTTCATTTCGCACTGGACGGTCTACTCCGTGCTTTTTGTTTCAACTACACCTGTAGCTTCGAACTGATCTATTAATTGCTCAATGTATTGGTATTAATCCTTCTTGTCCTAGCCTTAGAACACTGATTATTTCCATAGAAAAGCTTAACGATTTCTATTCTTTCCTCAGTGGAATATAATATTTTCGTGAGCGTTGACAATAATTATTCTGTCTGATTAATCAGTAGTTAACAATTCTCAAATCAAAGGTAATTGGCACTCAAGAAGCCAATTAAGATTCATTATCTTTTTTACAAAAATTGATATTTTTACAAGTCATTGGCGGGGTGATAACGATTTGCAGGTAGATTGTATCATTTGTATGTAGGTCGGCGAAGGTCATTTCCAACATTTAATTGGTTAATTTCGTGAAGTTTTAAGTTTTTTTTGTTATTACTAATATTCAGAAAATAAATTAGTCAAATCCAAAATATCTTAATTTCATGAATTGATCAAAGAATTACAATTTTGTGTAGCGAAATAAATTACCTACATTTCAAACGAAGTGTCACTCGACCAAACTTACTATTTGAAAAAATTGGGGGTTGATGCAGAGGTTGAATTATTGGGTATGAATTTTGTATGAAAATTCGCTCGCCTCCCAATTAAATTTGACGTGTTTTATTACATTTTGAAGAAACTCTGTAATTGAAACTAGACAGCATATAGGTAATTGGTGAGAAAATGAAGAAATGGCAGGTCCCAGTTGGCCGAAAAGGATACAACGAAAAGTAAAGAAAGGAGTGAATCGTCGCTAAGCGAAGACAGAAGGCAGAGAATAAGTAAATACAGCAGGCAATATTATATATGCCAGATCAACAGGTGATGATTGTAGGTAAGTTATACAAATTTCTAAAAGTAGCAAATTAAGTAGGTACTTTTATAAAAAATGTTGTTACGCGTCGTAGTCTGGTCACACATCTGTAAAATTTATATTGCCGTTGTTGACTTGTGTTAGTAGTTTGTTTTTCTATTTTTCAGATGTTCGAGGCATCATTGCTTCGAAAAAATTGAGCTGCCGCCAAGAAACCAAATCCTTGATAATTTTAACGTAATTGGTAGTAAAGATGCGCAGGATTCGCACTTGTGTGGGTTAATATCCATCCAGACCAAAGCAAGGAAAAGACCACGCCAAGAAGATAACCGCAAGGATCATGCTGCGTCCTTTTTTTATTAAGTCCGGATTAGTGGCATCGACATGCCAGTATGTCAACAAGCATTTGTTAGCCTACATGGAATAACGAAATCTTTATAGATTGCAACAAAGTTTGCTTATGTTGGGAATGTCGCCAAAGGATCAATGGGGTTTGCACAAGAATAGGCCGAACAAAGCACTAGATTATAAAACAAAGCTTGTCGAGTCCCACATAAAGCTTAGATACTGGACTGTATTTAAAAGTTTCAATATTTCATTTGGGTACATTGAGATCACAAAAAAAGAACACTGTATAAAAACAAGAGAATCCTACGAGGGCGCATGGACATATCACAAAATACGAGGAAATGGTTTTATCAATTTTCAAGCTCTAAGTAACACTTAACCAGTTGTATGAAAAAGAATCCGGACTGAACCCATCGAAAGCAAAGGAACTTAAAAAGCTAATGGAATTTTTGGAAAATTCAAGCAGCGTAGATTTTTATGAGATGCTTTTAAGGGCAGATGATAGTGGTGATACCATAGCTAGCGAAGAACCTAACATTCAAGTCGAGGAGGAAGACAACAGCGATGGCTGCAATGAGTAAATACTACCTACTAGTGAGATTTTTACTTTGATACTTACCATTTTTACTTTTTACGTTTTTACCCCAATGTTACATTTTATAATAAAAAATAGAGCATAATAATAATAATATTATTGAACAATTTACGTAAAGTTTTGGCAAAAACCAAACAAGACCAAAAGTTTTTGGCATTTTTTGGAAAATCAGTATCTGTTGGCAAAACTGAGAATTTTGATTCACTAGAAAACCGCCTTTAAACCAAAAAGATTGGCTTAAAAAACGGTTTTCAAATAAAACGTTTTTTTCCTTTCCTGAAAAATTGGTTTTTTGGACATTCCATATCGATCACTTGACACAAAAGCTCAAAATTTGGAAGGTCGCGCACTGTCAGGATGGGTCCATGACGACTAATTTTTCTGCGTGAAAAAATTACATTATAGCAAAAATGAAGGAAAAGAAGCAATTTTATAAGATTTTGACAGATTCCTACAATTATTGACTATTTTTAACAATTTTTCGAAAATTTTGACAATTTTTCACAATTATTGACCATTTTTGACAGTCTTTTATAATTATTGACCATGTTTCCGAAATTTTAACAATTTTTGACGTTTTTTGAAAATTTTAACAATTATTGACAATTTTTGACCGTTTCTGATAATTATTGCCAATTTTTGACAACTTTCAAAAATTTTGACAATTGAACATTTTTGACCATTTTTTAAAATATTTAACAATTTTTGCAGATTCTGACAACTATTGACCATTTTTTAGAAATTTTGACAAAATGATAACGCAGCGTTGGTTATATAGTATCGCGCGTTATTTCAATCTCTCTCTCTCTCTATCTCTGCCCTGAACGACTCTATAGCCTGCGTCTCTTTCTCTTTCTAATGAGTCATCGCGTGACGAACGCTTTTTCGTAAGGGTTACACGGTTTACGAGTTCACTAGCCTTCTCAAAAGTCCTATGTCGTGCAATAAGAAGCAAGCTTCAAAAAAACTAATTAATTCACGCACTGCTCAGTGTTGAACATTTACAGACTCTTGAAGAATTGGTCGAAACTTTTTCGAACGAATTCACTAGGCATATGGTCAAAAGCATTTTGAATGTTTATTTTTAGTTGGTCTAGGTTTTTTGGAAATTGATTATAGCATTTTTCTTTTATGGAATTCAAAACCATAAGATCAGAAATTGTTGAGTCTTGGAGGCCACTGTATAGGACCAGCTTGCCCTATCCATCTATCTGGAAAAGTTTTATTCAGAATGTCCCGGGTCATTGGAGAATAATGAGGAGATGCCCCATCTTGCTGGAATTTATCTTCGTCCAATATGCCATCTTGAGGGGGGAGGAGGAATGGATGGAGGTAAGTGGCGTAGTAGGAAGCTTCGTTAGGGCGAGAGAAGGATTCGATATGGCATTAGAGGTAGGAATGAAAGTTAGGGAGAAGACGAAGGTGTGAGGGACTGCCGCCCGTCTCGAAGTATGCTAGGGTAGTGATTCCGAGGCGGGGATAACGGCGAGTTTGAGGTGGGTTTGGATGGGGATGAGTCCAACACTGTTTGGGTCGTGGACCCATTCGAACATGGGTTTCCCATATCGACCCGAAAAAAAAATATGCCATCTTGCTGTAGTGGTGGGAAAAAGGAATGTTTCCAGCATATCTAAATAATAATGTTTAATTTGAACTCCCCTGACCAAAAATCCAAAGCAACAATTGCCAGCCCACACATTCTTTCAATCTAGCGCGTGTCTTCTTATTTTGCAATTGTTACTTATATCGATAAATAAATTATAATTAAACTGCTTAGTCGATATATTTTATGATTACAATAATTATTATAACTAAACAAAGGGGGGCGTCCATAAATTACGTGAGGTGTTCAAGGGGGGGGGGGGGAGGGGGTCAAGTAAAATCTTTCCAAATCTCACATGGGGGAGAGGGATGGGGGGTTTAACAAATATCACGTAATTTTTTTTCAATAGAAAACCATGTAAAATTGCTTTAAAGTAAAGTTAAATTAAAGTAAAAAATTTTTTTAGAGTAAAAATATGGCGAAATTCGACACAATAGTGTTTGTCGTATTTGCCCGAACCCCGCCGAGCAGTAGGAATGGAGAACTATCGATGGTTTATCGATAACTATCGATATTTTTGACTATCGATAGTCTTCGGTACTATATCGATAGTTGAGATGTTTAGGTGAAGAATATAAATATATTTTGAAAGCTGATATGGAGTAAAAATGCGATGAAAAAATGGGACAAAGAGAGAGATAAGAGAGAGAGAGAGATATAGGGAAGAAATAGAGAGAGAGATAGATGGGAGAGAGAGAAAGAAAGATGAGAGAGAGAGAGGAAGAAAGATGGGAGAGAGAGAGATGAGAGAGCGAGAGAGAAGTAAGAGATAGACGAGAGAGAAAGATAGTGTATTGCCTGTGATTACAATCGTTATTTTAAACTGTCAGAATCTAAGACGGATTCCGTAAGGTTCGCAACACTCGGAATTTTGTAACGCTTTTTTTTATTACAAAAGCCCCCCATTTTGCTTATAGAACATTTTAAAAGAAAAAAATTCGCCTTTGGAAAAGAAAATTGCTATTAAAAGTACTAAAAATCCGCCATTTTTTTTCAGCTTTTGACAATTATTGACCATTTTTGATCATTTTTCAAAATATTTAACAATCTTTGAAAATTATTTAACATTTTTAACAAATATTGACCATTTTTGACAATTATTGACCATTTTTTACTATTTTTTATAATTATTGACCATTTTTCAAAATTTTGACAATTATTGATCATTTTTAAAAATTTTGAGAATTATTGACCATTTTTAACAGTTTTTGATAATTATTGTCCATTTTTCAAAATTTTGACAATTATTGACCATTTTTGACAATTATTGACCATTTTTGACCATTTTGACCATTTTTTCAAAATTTTGACATTTACCTTTTTTGACAATAATTATTGACTAGTTTTTGACAATTATTTACCACTTTCGACAATTTTTCTAAATTTTTGACCATTTTTCAAAATTATTGACCATTTCTGACCGTTTCTGACAGTTATTAACAATATTTGACAATTATTGACCATTTTTCAAAATTTTTAACAATTATTGACCATTTTTGACAGTTTTTGACAGTTTTTGACCATTATTATATGTGACTATTTTTCAAAATTTTTGACAATTTTCTAAAATATCTGAGAATTTTTGACAAAGTTGATACGTTGTTTTGAAATAAATATACACTGTATTCATTTGAAAAGGACCCACCATTAATATTTCAAAAATGGGACAGATTAGAAGGAAATGCCGAAACACGTCAACTTTTAACTTGAGGGGGACACTTTTTGGCGTTAATGTCATAAACGTCAGATTCACCCCCTCTCTACTGGAGACCCCCCATACATTTTTTCAAATGGCATTAGGTATCAAGTCACACCTCATTTAAAAGGTCTGGTAAATCTCTATTCAATCATTTTGTTTTGCCTTTGATACCAGCCTTCCATTGTTATTTAATCGTTGTTTAAAATTGTCTCTTTTTCAACTTTTATTGCCTGAATGTTAACGGTGGTCACTTTGCACACATGATTAAATAGCAGTTATTTCTTGTTAACAGTTGTCTTTTCACTATTTGCAAATTTTTTATTCTTCAAAGAGTCTTTCGGTCATAACCTAATACGGGGGCATACGAAAAGTTGAAAGAGAGCCAATTTTAAACAACGATTAAATAACAATGGAAGGCTGGTATCAAAGGCAAAACACAATGATTGAATGGAGATTTACCAGACCTTTCAAATGATGTGTGACTTGATAACTGATGCCATTTGAAAAAATGTAAGGTGGTCTCCATTAGGGAGGGGGCGAATCTAACGTTTATGACATTAGCGCCAAAAAGTGTCCCCCTCAAGTTAAAAGTTGACGTGTTTTGGCATTTCTTTCTAATATGTCCCATTTTTGAAATATTAAGGCTGGGTTTTTTTCAAATGAACACAGATATTTAAGAATATTTTTAACGTTTTGACAAAAATCGTACAATGATGTTACCGATTGTAAAACTATCGAAAATTATCGATAATAATCGATAGTAAAAATAGCACTATCCATAAATATCGATAGTCGGGACTATCAATAGTTCTCCATTCCTACCGAGCAGCACAATAGCTCTTCGATTGTTTAAGGGCTATCGACCTGCCGTATCGACACGCGCGACTCGACGAACGTCGCAGCGTAAAGAGCCGAGTAACAGCGACGCACGTACAGGTTCTAACCTGCTTTGTTTATGCCCGTAAATATTTAATTTAACAACTATTTTCGTAACGTTTTCTCTTGAGACTGTGCACGAGTCTCCATGGACTGGATTAGAATAATCTTTTATTAATTTAAATTGATGTATTTATTATTTAATTTTATCACAGTGATTTTAAACTACGGCAATATTCTCAAATCACAATTGTATACCAGTCTTCGCTAGTCTTAAATTAAAGTAATAAGACAAATTGTTTTTTTGTTTTATTTTTAAATCCAACGGGTTTACAGCCAAAACACATTTTAAAAATCTCACGTGAGATTTGGGGAGGGGGGAGGGAGTAAAGGAAAATCTTACGAAATCTCACCAGGGGGGGGGGGCGGGGGTGTCGAAAAATCCTAAAAAATGTCTCACGTAATTTATGGACGCCCCCATACATACTGAAGTTAATAACCTATAATTTAACAATAAGCATAAATTCTAGCCTAACTAATTAACTACCCATTACATGATTATTCCCGAAGGTTGAAAAATTTTCAACAGGAATCCCATTTCAATAGTTGTTCGTCTAGTGGCGAAAATCACAAAAAAATACCTTTCACCTTCCATTATTCCCGAAGGTTGAAAAATTTTCAACGGGAATCCCATTTCAATAGTTGTTCGTCTAGTGGCGAAAATCACAAAAAAATACCTTTCACCCCTGAATTCCACCCCTAATTTGTAGCTCAGAAGTTCCTGAAAGTATTTTTTTTTTGGTGTCTGACGACCTTAGAAATCACCACCCCCAACCCCCCAAACTACCCCTTTTTTTTGGATGTAACTTTCGATGATCGTTCGCCTGGAGCGGTTTTTGGGATAGGCCCTATTTTTCCCTATACAATACTCGGAATATTTTTGTCGGAAGGAGGCTGGTGGCGAAATTTTTCTAAGTCGATTATTATTGACTTTAACAAATTTTTAGTCTGAATCGACCAAAAGACAGAGTCGCCTGTGGTCTTTTCTTTTTCGGTTTTATCGGCGACTTAGAAACATTTTTCGCTATACATGACATTCGGGAAATTTTTGGTTTTGACACTTGACTACCTGACCGAAGGTACAGGCTACCGAATCCCAGAATTTATATATCCCCATTCACTCAAATTTCACCATTGGACATCATGGAACGCAGGAGAACGTCTCTGCAATATAGCGGGAAGGAGACATTTTTGACAAAGGGCTCATTACAGGGCTCATCAACATCGAGCCCTCCCGCGTCAGGAGGAAGAACATCACTTCCTCCTGCCAAAACCTAAAATCAAAAGTTGGCGAACCAAAACAAAGGCAGGGGATTATTTCTAACCCAACTACATCCTCCTCCAGCTCCTTCACGGAGCGGGGTACCCATGCCACCCGACTAAGGGTAGAAGAAGCCTTAAGCCCCAGTACGGCATTTGAATGCATAATTTGCAAGAGACCATATGAGACCAGAACCGGATTGGCCAAGCACAATAAATCGTGTGGAGTACGGAGTAGATAGAAATGTCTCTACTGCAAGTAGACATTGACTCCTTCCGTGGCGTGAGAATTCATGAAGAACGAGCTCACGTTGTCATAATACAGCAAAACGAAGCGAATCAGACTTGAAAGACCGAGGCTGAGATACTGAGGGGCAAAGCTGATGCGGAGTCAAAACTGGCTCCCAACAGTCAGTTCCTCGTGATTCTGTTTCGTGCTACCGGTCTGACGAAATGTCACAGGAGGAGAAGGCCTACAAACATCCGTACTCAACGCAGTTGCGGCTACCGATAATCGAGCCGCTGCTAATCCGGAAGCAGCAAGAATCCCAGACCAACAAGGGACCACCACCAACATTACAGCCCCGACTGACCAAAAATGATAAGAAATCCGGTCTCCGGGAATTGATTAGGATTGGGTTAGACCCAACCCACAGTGATCTAGAATCCAACCTGGAGAGGTGGATCACTGGGTTCATCCTGGGTAAGAGAAGAGAGGGGAAAGGGAATGGAGTAGTTGGTACGACCAAGGTGGGCATACCTACTTCGTCTGGGCCCAAAAAGCCAGCAAGACGGGCAAAAAATAACCGCCAGCGCTATTCCGGGAGTAACAGTCGTTCTGCTGTATTCAAAAAAACGCAAGATCTGTACTCCCTAAATCGCGCTGGCCTCGCTGATAAAATTATATCTGGCCGCCCGATTAGCGAGGCGGATGTGCTCCTCTCGGTCGAACCGGTGAAAGTCTTTTCGGCGCTCTGCTGAGCGGAGAATCTCCTTGAGATGACGAGAGAGTGTTGCTCTCTAGCCCGCCTGTTGGTTCGCTATTTTACCCGTTTTTGGTTGAAGACATCTTGTGCGCAAAAGCTATTTGTGGTAACTCGGCACCGGGTGCCGACGGTTTGAGGGTGGATCAGGTACGTAAGTGTGGAGAGAAGTCCTTAAGTATACTCTTCACCATAATCTTCATGCGGAACGTCCGTACGTGTTGTTTTGTGAGGTCTCGTACTACTCTCATCTATAAGAACGGGGACCAAACGAGCGCGACCAACTACCAACCGATCACGATAGGCTCGGCATTGGAGCGCCTCATGCATCGTGCGCTTGCCAATCGGATCAAGCGTGTTATCTCCTTGGATTCTAATCAAAGGGGATTTACTGATATATACGGAACGCTTGGCAACTCGACTATAGTTGACTCCTACGTTCGCCAAAGGCGCTTGCATCAAAAAACGTTTGCCATCGCTGCGCTGGACGTTTGCAATGCCTTCAACTCGGTGTCCCACCATTCTGTCTTCTGTGCATTGCACCGAGTCGGTGTGAGGAAAAGTGTCAATTTTGCTAATTCTGAGTGGCTCGATCTTGATGATTTCCTTATAGAGATTTCCATGTTAGCGCCTCCGCCATGAGCCAGAACCGGTGCTGCCCCTTTACTTACTTAACGGCAACTAAAATTTATTCCTCGAGTAATAAATAAATATATTATTACTCGAAAATGTTGATAATATTTTTCAGTCAATTCAAACTCCTCGTCACACAGGCACTGTTGTTGAAGGCTGTGAGTATTGCTCTCCTTCTCTTGGAATGGAAGAATCGATTTAGATGTTCATTACAAACAAAGTGTGTTGTCAGTATAGTATGTTTAACGATCGAAAACTTGCACTTTAAGGTCGAAACTCACTTATCAGCACCTCATAGGAACAGCGACTGATCATCACCAGCAAATTTCTTATGTGTATTTAAATGTAAGCGCACCTACCTACCTACGGGGGTTCATCATTCATTGATATAACAGCATGTGATGAATGTCTGTGGGAAAGAGTGTTTAGTTGGGGGGTGCTGGAGGATGAGGAAAGCTTGAGCTTACATAGGTATGTGGAGACGGATATAAGGAAAGAGAGAAAGGATTTAGTGGAAGAGTGGGAATGAAAGTGGACGAAAGCCGAGGCGGAGAGTATGAGGAAGAAAGTAAGAGAAGAGATAGGAAGGGGACTTGGACATGATGCAGATGAGTTGTACAATGTGATACAGGGCTGTAAAAGAGAGGGAAAGAGGGGCAATAGGCGTGAGCGGAGGGCCAATTACTGGTGGAATGAGGAAATAGAGGAGCTGTGGAGAGAGTGTAAGAAAGAACGAAGACGGATGCTGAGGGGAAGAGGAAGGATAGAGGGGAGAGGGGGATATAAAGAGAAGAAGAAGGAACTGGAGCGTAGAGTGGAGAGGGAAAAAAGAGGGAAGTGGGAAGAGTTACTGGGGGAATTGGAAAACAATCCATGGGGAAAGGCGTATGAGATAGCGGTGAAGAGGATGGGTGGAAATAGGAACGAGGTTTTAGAGGAGGATTGGGAGAAGGAGATTATAGAGAAATTGTTCAAAGGGGGAGAAGGAGGAGTGGGTGGCAGAATTCAGGAAATCCAAGATACAAGGGGGTAGTGAAAATGAGGGGGATAAGGCCGGTAGAGAAGTGGGAGGTAGAGGATTGGGGGAGAAACATTAAAGTGAGAAAAGCCCCAGGGATAGATGGCCTGAGGGGTGATATGGTGAAGAGGCTGTTGGATGACAATAGGGAGTACTTCTGGGAACTATTCAACAGGGTGCTGAGGGAGGAGGAGTTCCCGGAAGGATGGAAGGTAGCCAGGGTGATACTAATGAAGAAGGAGGGTAGAGAGGGGAAGCGGGCGGGGGACTATAGGCCTATCAGCCTGCTGTGTGGTATGAGTAAATTGATGGAGGGGATAATAAGGGATAGGATTGAGGAGGAAGTTGGTAGGAATGGGGGTTTTAGGGTGAACCAGCACGGGTTCACGAAGGGGAAATCTTGCATCTCGGCACTGAGCAAGGTGATGGGTTTGGTGGAGGTAGCTAGGGAGGGCAGCTGGAGGAAGAAGAAATTGGCCCTACTCGTGTTCTTCGACGTCGGGAACGCGTTCAACAGTGTCAGCAAACGGGCAGTGTTGAGCGCGTTGCTGAGGCTTGGAGGGGAGCAGGGGTTGGTTAACCTGGTGGAGGACTACCTGACGGGGCGTGTGATTGTAGACTCCAGAGGAAGGAGATATGAGATGGAGGCTGGAGTGCAGGGCTCGGTTCTTGGACCGACGCTCTGGAAGTGTGTGTTTGATGAGGTTTGTGGGATAGTATGTGAAGAGGGATGTGAGATTACGGTGTATGCGGATGATGTGTGTCTGGTATGTACGGCAAAGGGAGAGGCGGAGAGAATGTGCAGGAAGATTGTGGAGAAGATAGAGCGGTGCGGACTGGAAGTCGCGGAAGATAAGACGGTGGGGTTGCTAGTGAAGGGACGGAGCAGGGCAAGGGAAGTGGGGGTGATGGTTAAGGGAAGGAGAATTCGCATGGAGGAGTCTGTGAAATACCTAGGGGTGTGGTTGGATAGCCAATTATCCTTCAAAACCCATATGGTAAAGGCGGCAGAGAAGGGTAAAGTGAGGGCAGCATGGCTGGGGAGATTGATGTGTAATGTGAAAGGGTCGGGAGAGTGGAAGAGGAGGGTAATTGGTAGGACGGTAGAGCACAGTATGCTGTACGGTGCGGAGGTGTGGGGTGAAAGAGCGGAGGTGAATGCGAGGGTTAGGCCACTTCTTCGGGTGCAGAGAGGGATACTGTTAAGGGTGGTGCAGGGGTACAGGTCAGTGGGTGGACTGGCAGCAGCGGTGCTGGCAAGGTCCTACCCATTGGACGTGTTGGCTAGAGCTAGGAGCAAACGCTGGAGGGGTGTGACCAAAGAAGAGGTACGGGATTGGATGGAGGAGGAAATGGAGAGAAGGTGGGAGGAGTATGAGGGCGCGCTAAAAGGAGCGATTGGGAATAGGAGAGATTGGATGGACCAGAAATTCGGGGAGGTGAACTACTTCTTGAAACAAGTGCTCACTGGACATGGGTCGAGAGTAGGGTACCTCCACAAGATTGGGAAACGAGAGACTGGTGTGTGCGAGAGGTGTGAAGTGGAGGATGATGTGGGGCATGTGTTTAGATGCTGGAGGAACGAGGAAGTGCTGAAGAAGTTGGAGAGGAAACTAGGGGAGGCGGTGTACTGGGAAAACATGGTGGAGATAATGTTGAGGGGGGAGGAGGAATGGATGGAGGTGAGTGGAGTAGTAGAGAGCATGGTTATGGGGGAGAGAAGGACTCGATATGGTATGAGAGGCAGGAGTGATAGGAGGGAGAAGATGACGGTGTGAGCGGAGAGTGTGCGAGGGACCGCCTCCTGTCTCGAAGTATGCTAGGGTAGTGATTCCGAGGCGGGGGTAACGGCGAGTTTGAGGTGGGTTTGGTTGGTAGGCATCTCCTTGGGGATGAGTCCAACACTGTTTGGGTCCTGGACCCATTCGAACATGAGTTTCCCATCTCGGCCCGAAAAAAAAACCTACCTAACATCATCAGCACTGCATCGACAAGGCACATCAACGCCTCAACCACCACACATTTCTCAGAGAGAATATTTTGCGGACGGCATGCTTGTGGTGTGCTGATCTTTTGCTGACGTCGTACGCTCACTTATCAGCACATTTCGGTTAGTACAGTGCAATACAATATCTCTGACAATATAAAGTGAAGCCTATAGTATGGTACCGCGTCGGTATTGATTCCGTGTCGATGCGTTAAGTGAACCCATACACAACCGTCAAGTTGACCACTCGATGGTGCTGTGACGATGCTTGTCAAGTGCTGTACTGTTAAGTGAGTTCCGGCCTTATGAGCTTCTAGACGTGAATGAAGTACCTAATCGGTAACATTTACTGGACAAAAAAGAACTAGTAACAATACGCCGTAACGCTTTTAACCATGGTTTCAGGTAGCTGTTAAATGATAGTCGATCACTGAATTTTTATTTTCAACCGCAGCTCATTATTAACTGACATTGTATAGTTTAAATTATTAGTGAAAGTGACTTCAAACAAGACCGAAACGACTAAAATAGAACAGATACTCCAATAATACAATATCTCCTCAACGGTGAAGTAGTGAAGTGGGATTTTAAGTAATACATCAATACCCAAAATACCGATTGTGCTAATTCTGATTATCAACATTTTTAATTGATTACTAATTTTTTTGTAAATAAATAAACAAAATGAGCTTGTCTTGAGATAAAATATTGGATTATGTATTTTTTTGAATACTCCATGTAGTGTTAAGATTGGTTGATAAAATATTTGAAAAATTACTAATCTCTGTTTGACATAGGATTGAATGATAGATAAGCATACGTTTAAATACAATGAAACAGCTGTATATTTTTCAAAGAAATTGTGATGGGTGAAAGAGAATATACGAATAAATGTGACATGAATGGCGGCAGCCTTCAGCAAGTTAAATATGTGCCCAACTCGACTAAATATGAGCAAGAAATACAAGAGCTGGCCCCAGAAAATAGTATCAAAAGAAAAGATACACCATTTTTATATTTTATAGTATTAACAGGTTAGTCTTTGATTTAATTTTTTGAATTCTAATTCATATGTAAAAATATACGGGGTGGTCAAACGGAAACGATCAAAGCTGACAGTTTGGAGAAATACCACTGTAAATATACAGGATGTTCCAACGAAAACTTTTCCCCCCTGCCCAGAAACTCAGAAACCAAGTTTTTTCAAAATGTAAAAAAATTCGACAAATTTTATTGGGGGAGGGACGGATTTTCGTACAAAATTAATACTCCCTGCAGACCCGCATCAACCTCCAATTTTTCTTAAACAGCAAGTGTGGTCCAGTGACACATCATTTGAAAGGTCATTTATTCCTCTACACAACATTATAATTATTTTTTCAATTTATGGAATAACTTTATAGATTTTTTGTATTTAACTGATTTATTTGTTGAAATCACTAATAGCACAGAAGCGTAGAGTCCAGTCTTGGGACGGACGACAGAAGTGAAAACACCAATAAAAGAATCCCTTCTAAAAATTGTATCATAAGCTCATCGTAAATGGAATTTTTTACAAAAAAAGTACACATATATACACAGTATAATTTGGGTAAGTGATACATTCTTATATTAATTTAAATGAATAGCCCAGTCAACATGTTTTCACAACAAACCGAATCACAATCGCAATATTAATACAGCAAAATAATGTTTTATTCCAAGAAAATTATCAACGTTCCCAAAATGAACAACACCTGTATATCAGTTGGAAATTATCGGAAGAAGAGAAGGTAAAAGCCATTAACAGGGTGGACCAACTCCAAATCCAATTAAATGAAATACATAAAATGTATGAAGAACTGAGAAGAAAGTTCACAGAAACGGAAAATAGGCTGACTACCAACATCATAAATGAAGCGACAGCCGAATATCAAACTGATGAGGATGAGTTAGCAAAAAGACAAAATGGATACGCGCTAAAACTAGAAATCGTAGGGAGCGTAAAATGGATACTTTCTTGACACCTCCAGAACACAGGAAAACTGTCTCAGCTCCAGTTGAAAAATAAAAAAAAGAGCAAACCCCCCCGCCAATAATTGGAGATGACATCCAAAACTTTAATGACTGTCATCAACTAGTAGAAACAACTGTCAACAAGTTCCAAATTAAAATCATTAGCGATAAAAATGCTAAGATCAATGTAGAAAACAAAGATGACTACAGGAAACTTAGCAATATGTTGAATAAACGTAATTACTCATGGCATTCATATGAAAACAAACAAAATAGACCAATAAAGGTAATTGTTGAGAAGATGCATCATACTTGCAAGCCCGAAGAAATAGTCAAGGACTTAAGAAAGAGTGGGTACAAACTTAATGAAGCCATCCCCAAATTACAATACAAAACTAAAAAGCCATGCTAGTCTTCAGACATGACGAAAAAGTAAACAAAATATATGAAATAAGGGATATAATGTGAATAAGAGTACAAATTCTACCCCTAAGAAAATCCAAACTAGTACCTCAAGCATATGGGCACACAAAAACCTATTGCGCAAAAGAACCACGCTGCGTAAGATGTGTAAACAAACACCTGACGAATAAATGTACTCAACCTAAAAACGCTCAGCCAAAATGCATTCACTGCGGCGAAGGGCACCCAGCCAATTATAGAGGGTGCATAGTAGCCAAAGAGATGCAGACATTGAAAAACAAAAACATAAAAAAGGCAGAAAGACCCAATCATCCGCAAAGAGAAAATCACAGAAACTCACCACTAGCAGTAGGACCTGAAAAACCCCAGAAGAGGATTGAAATAAACAATATGGAAAATAGAAAACCTTACAGTATTGCAGTAAAGAACAAAACCGAAGAAAATTCAAAACAGTACAACTATTGAGCAAACACTCCAACAAATCTTGGAGAAACTAACAAATCTGGACGAACGAATTACCAGACTGGAATATAGCAATAAAGGAGCTATCCCCAAAAGACTTAATAATGACAGACAGCTTTAGAATCTTAGAATGGAACCCCAATGGCCTCTTGCAACACCAAGAAGAACTAGAGGCCGTACTAGAAATAGAAAAAATAGATATATGTCTCATTAGCGAAACACATTTCACTAACGAGTCGTTCATCAGAATATATATCATACCACACATCCAGAAAATGCAGCCAAAGGAGGAAGTGCAGTCATAATAAAGCAAAATATCACCAAGAGATGGGATCTGACCATTCCCCCATCCTCCTCACGCTTAGTGATACCATAATACAAAAAGAAACCCCACCAAGTTAAGTCAATAAAAAGACTGATTGGGGGAGCTATCAAATCGAACTAGATAGCAATATTAATCTCTCAGTTCCGCTAAGAACCAACGAATAGCTAGACGAAGAAGTACAAAAATTTAACAAGATTATACAGCAAGCTGCATTGAATAACACCCCGAGCACAACAGTAAGAATAAAGGGAAATAATTACCCAAGAGAAATTAGAAAACTACTTAGCGAAAAGAGAAGACTAAGACGCAAGTGGCAGCAATCTAGACAAAACTAAGCTGAATAATGCCACACTGAATATTGAAAGAGAAATCCAAAAAATCAAAAATGAATCTATTAGTGCGTACCTCTGCGAACTGACAAATGACAGCAACAGAGATTATTCCTTGTGGAAAGCTACTGAAAGATTAAAGAGCCCCATCCTGCAGAACCCACCAATCAGAAACAAGGATGGCAGCTGGGCGAGAGATAACATACAAAAAGCAAGAAGATTCGCGGATCACTTAGAAAATATATTTCAACCAAACGAAGGTGAAGAAATAGCAAGAGAGAATTATGACCAAGAATAGTTAGAAATAAGACCTGCCACAACAAAAGAAGTAGCTAAGGAAATTAAAGAAAATATAAATCCAAGGAAAGCCCCAGGATTTGACTTGATAACAGGAGAAATCCTGAAATAATTACTCCAGAAAGCCATAATGAAACTGACGCACCTGATTAATGCTGCTTTTAGACTAGAGTATGTACCCAGGATGTGGAAAGTTGCAGAGGTGATTATGATATCCAAACCAGGCAAAAAACCCGAAGAAGCTTCATCTTACCGACCGATCTCACTATTACCTGTAATATCAAAATTATTTGAAAAAATTCTACTGAAAAGACTAAAACCAATAATAGAGGAAAGGAAGCTAATACCTGATCACCAGTTTGGATTTCGTGAAAGCCATTCAACGATAGACCAGGTCCACAGAATAACCAACATCATAGAAAAAACGCTAGAAGAAAGAAAGTTCTGATCTACAATCTTCCTAGATGGAGCACAGGCTTTCGACAAAGTATGGCACGAAGGTCTCGAGTACAAAAAGAGACATCTCCTGCCAAAACAGTACTCACAACTTCTAATTTCTTACATGTCCAATAGAGTCTTCAGAATAAAACAGGAAGAAGCTTATTCCGAACTCAGAGAAATCAAAGCGAGAGTGCCACAGGGAAGTGTATTAGGACCAGTCCTATACCTTCTATATACTAGTGATATCCCTGATGTAGAGCATAACTGCCACTTTCGCTGATGACACAGCCATCTTAGTAGTCGGAAATAGTCATGACGAAGCTACAACTAAATTACAAACAACCATAAACCAGATTCAAATATGGACTAGAAGATCTAATCAAGCTTAACGAAACAAAATCATGCACATAAATTTTACTAACAAAAGAGGCCAATCAGTGCCAATTAGACTCAATAATGTTCAGGTACCTTATGCCAATACATCCAAATACCTAGGTATTACTTTAGATTCGGGGCTACGCTGGACACCCCATGTCAAAAAGAAAAGAGCAGAATTAGAACTCAAATTTAGAAAAATGTATTGGATACTGGGACGAGATTCCACTCTGTCTATAAATACAATAAATTGCTAATATATAAGCAAATCTTGAAATCTGTATGGACTTATGGAATTCAGCTTTGGGACTGTACCAAAGAAAGCAACACCCAGATCATACAACGATTTCAAAACAAAATACTGAGGAATATCACCAATGCTCCTTGGTACTGCCGAAACAGTGACCTCCATCGGGACCTGAAGATTATTGTTAACCATACGATCACCAAGAGTCATGAACAGCGACTCCTAGAACATGTGAATGTTGAGGCCATCCAGCTCCTTGACAACACCAACCAGACGAGAAGACTCAAGAGGACAAAGCCCTTTGAGTTAGTTCAGTAGATAAGTGTCAGTGTAAAGCAGAGCACAGTGCAGTGCTTACACACTAGTGTTAGTGTCTATTTGTATTAGAGTCTAAGGAACTACTGTTGAGTAAGACCTTTAGTTTTAGGATTGAAATTAGTAAAATATGTTACATTAAAATTGCTTATTGATCGTTACCGATCAGATTGTAATATCAAAAAAAATATATATATATATTTTCATCCACAGTATACATATAGCTGAAGGAAAGATTGACGATGATTTATGCAACACTATATACGCTTCATTGTTAATTGTGTTGCCAAAAGTATTGTGTGTTGCATAAGGCGTGACGATGACGAAAAATCCATGTTTTTTCTTCACCCAAAAAAGTGCACAACGCGCCTAAAAATTAAAATGTCACCAAATTAACGAATTAAATGTTAGAAATGACCTCAGCTGACCTCCATACAATGATACAATATATTTTCAAAGGCTTTTCTCACACTTGAAAATACCTCCGGTGTCAGTAATCGGCATTTTGTCATAATTCTCTGTCGCAGGTCTGCGAGATCTGCTGGCGGAATGGCGTATATTTTGATTTTACCGGCCACTCTATTAGACCCCTTCTGCCAATCCAACGCTCAGGAAAGCGTTGGTTGGTTGCGTAGATGAATAAATGATGATTTGTGACTTTCCAAATGATGTTGCCGTTTAGAAAAAATTGGGGGTTGATGCGGGGCTTTGCATTTTTGGGTATGAATTTTTCATGAAATTAGTCTTTTTCCCAATAAAAACTCTTGGAGTCAAGTTTTCGTTGGAACGCCCTATATAAACACATCAACGAAATGGATCCAAGTTGTTAATATAAACTGTGTTGAGAATTTAAACAATCACATACACACACCACTATCAATATATAAAGATATTGCTCGTCAACCTTTTTTAGATGCACCAATTACCACGCAAGAAATCTTTATTATTCTCAACAAATGTAAAAATAATAAATCACCTGGCAGTGTCGTTCTACATTAGGAATTCCTAAAGTCCGCTTTACAGTTCGCAGTTCTTCTTGTAAATTGCGATATTCTTGATCGAAAGCATGCGCAGTAGAGGATAATTTGGCAAGTTTCTTGCCATTTTAAGCTCTTGTCCAAAATCGATCTGATTCGATTTGTATTGCAGCTTGCATGCAATTCTGGGGGAAAGTTGGTAATTTTTTTGTTACCAACAAAACAAAAGTTCCTAGTCGAAATCGGAGGTGATGTGAATTTTGACTGTGTACTTTCAAACGCAACATAAATAGGTATATATGAATAATTTTAATACAAAGGTAGTTTATCAACATCATATGATACACTAACCTAACCTCACTAATAAACTTTGAAATTTTTTTCGTTGGTATCATCTATGTTGGATAATTGCATATTGCAATTGCGAAATGTAAAACGATTGTCAATAGTTGCAAGCAATACCTTGCAAAGTCGAAGTGTTGCTGCAATACATTGCAAGAAGAATTACGAACTGTGAGGCGGGCTTTAAAAATTCTTCTGATAATTGGGTTATTTATCTTACATGACTGTTCAATCATATTTTTGAAACCAAAATTATTTCTGATAGTTGGTTTGTTATGTTATTCACAATGTTACATAAAGGTGGACCACAGGAAGATCCAGCGAACTACAGAGGCTTGGCATTACTAAATTCATGTTTAAAATTATTCACCAATATCATTTAACATAGTCTTTCTTAATGGGCGGAGGAACATAACATTCTACCTGAGAGTCAAGTAGGATTTCCTTAAGGTCGCGGTTGGATTGACAATTTTTTTCACCTTAATTTCTGTGATCCATATCCATATTAGACTAGTTAGATTGATCCTCCGTATCAAGAACGCCTTAAGTCAAAACAAAAATTATAGGAAACTTTTTACAGTTTTTGTTGATTTCAAAACAACTTTTTATTTGGTGAATCACAATAATTTGTGGCTTAAACTATTTAACTTGGGAATAATGAAATTTATTAGAAACCTTTATAATAATGCATCATTTAAAGTTAAAGGAAACAATAGTTTTTCTAAATCGTTTGATGTAACCACCGGTGAACTACAAGGAGAGCCTATGAGCCCACTGCTTTTTGCAATGTAATAGATGTGAAGATACTCAGAATTAATAAAAATAATCTTATTGAAAATCTAAACGATAAATTAAACTGTATGGGTTTGACTTTGGCATAACGGTACTCTTTCATGATCTCTTATACACACTTGAATATTACTGGCCAAGAAGAACAATACCTGTTACTTAAACGGGTATATACCGAAAGCGCCGATTTTACCTGTACTAAACTAGATGCCCCGAAAGGGTCAATAATGCGACCGTCCACTTGCGCAGGCTATCGGTCTAATGTTCCACAGCGGGGTGTCATCCGAATTAAAGGATTAAGAAGGTAGATTCTTGAAAATATAATATTTGTAATCTGGAGTTCTGGATAGTGGAAAAAATGGGCGCATCCCAACTCGTGCCCACTAATCCCTTAAAAGGTACAAGAGTAAAGGTCTCAATAATCTGTATACCTAACTCGTGCTCGATTGAAAAATTTACCTGTTCAAATTACCATCCCATCTATAGGAACAGGTATTATTGTTAAATTGGGTTTTCCTGAAGTACACAATTTATTATGAAAAACGTAAAAAGTTTCCAAAACTTCCATCAAATGCCGAAGAGGTGTTTGAAGTTTTAAACAATATCAATACACGCACTTTACAAGATGAGAACTTTGACCAACCTAACAAAACCTAACCCCAACCCCAGTTAGATTCGACGGCGGACCGAATTACGAAAAATTCGGAGTGCGATTTCGGAATTGGGTCCCATGTACCTACTATTTGTTTAATTTGACCAACCTAACAAAACCTAACCCCAACCCCAGTTAGATTCGACAGCGGACCGAATTACGAAATCAAGTGATATTGGAAAATGGTTGCGTTATTTCAAATAAATGACAACTGTATATGTAGGTCTTGGATATTTAATTATAATAAATAAGAATTAAAAACCGCAGTTCCGATGCACCCGGGCACGAGTTGGTGTATTAATTTTCTACCTGGTTTTTGAACGGGCACGAGTTGGTCAGTGATTTTCGGGGCCAGGTAATAACGGGCACGAGTTGGGAAACGCCGGAAAAAATACATAAACTTGTTTTCAAAGAAGTTGGTATTATAAAGTAACGCGATAATGTTCGTTCAATTTTACTCAGATAAGGTGGAGATGTGCGAATAAAAATTGTATAGCTAAGCTCCTCACCGATGAAAATGGTTAGGTTATGTTAGGTTAGGTATTTATATAAAAATAAACAGTGTGTGTATACCTACAAAAATAACTAAACAAAAATATAAACAAAGATTGCAATTTTTATCAGAAAAAGTCGAATTATATAAAGCAGGACATATCCAAAGATTTGAATTTGTAAAATATGTATCATACCATTACGGCCCCCTGTAGAGGCAATTGGCACAAGTCGACCCTGGGATTATGGTTACCTGAGATTGCTCCGGCGCAAAAGGACTATGAGATTATTAAAATAATCATCAATCGGCGCATTCGGTCTATGCCCACTTAAACTACCAATTCAGATCACTCGCACTCTTGCATAATTACGGATGTCCAATAATCATAAAAAAATCTTTCAATTACAACTAATCTAGAAAAAACATTAACGAGTAATACTTTTCTGTTAAAATCTTAAAACTAAAGTGTTTTACCGAGTTTAACCCACTGGTGATTTCACAACTTTGTTCTTTCTTGGTTCAACTACACAACACGCAATGTGCTCTGCTTTTAACCCACCACACAAGCTCAAAAGGTTTGGTCCTTTTGAGTCTTCTCACTATTCCACGTTGGTCTAGCAGCTGGATTGCTTCGACGTTCTTGTGGTTGTGAAGCCGTTCTTCATGCTTCTTTGCGAAATGTTTCACCTCACCTGCTACCATTTCCACTCCCAGGTCTTTGTGTAGGTCGCTGTTTCTTACATACCAAGGAGCGTTGACAATACCCTTTAATACCTTGTTCGGAAATCTTTTTATTATGTTAATATTGCTTGAGCAGGCACACCATACCATATGTCCACACACGCTTTAGAACCTGCTTGTATATCATAAGCTTGTTTCTAATGGATATTTTTCTATATTTCACATTCAGTTCTTCTCTTTTCTTTTTAATGTGTTCTTTCCATCGTAGCTTTGCATCTAGATTCATTCCTAGGTACTTGGCCGTGTTTGCACATGGAATAACATGATTGTTTATAAATAATTGGCATTGGACCAGTTTGTTTATTTGTAAAGTTTACATGCACCGATTTATTTTCGTCGAATGCATTGACTTGATTTAATGCGACTTGGAGTATTTCATTAGCTTCTTGTACGGTTTTGCCAACTGCCAGTATACATGTGTCATCTGCAAGTGTAGCTGCTATAGTTTGTTCTATTACTGGTATAGGTGTATAGTAAATACAGCAATAGTCCCAGGACACTGCCCTGTGGTACACCAGCTTTTATCGGTCTCAATTCTGAATATTGATCTTCGCATCTAATACGAAACATTCTTCCGCTAATATATGACTTTAACAGTAAGCTGTATTGTTCTGGGAGAAGTTATTTAAGCTTGTGTTCAAGTCCTTGGTGCCAGACTTTATCGAATGCCTGGGCTCTATCCAAGAATACTGATGAACATATCTTCTTTTCTTCTAGTGCTTTTTCTAGTCGATCAGTAAGTCTATGCACTAGATCTATTGTGGTGTGCTCTTCTCTAAACCCAAACTGATGAATGGGAATTGTGCATTTTCCTTCAATTGTGGGTTTGAGCCTTTTTAAGAGTATTTTTTCAAAAAATTGGTCTATGTGATCATACCTCCTTTCCAACAGGTAGATGTTACAGGTTAGTCTGAAGGTTGCGTTAGATAAGTAAACTATGACCAATATTCATAACAAAATTCGCATTTTTAGTTTTTTCATTTTTTGCCCTCACACAAAATTATTACAAGATATTGTTTAATTTGATCATTGGTGTGTCATGGAAAGTAATATTTTGACAGTGTTGTTAAATGTCAGCTAAGTTCTAGTCAGTGATCAAAGAAATAAAATGCGATTGACTTTAAGAGAAAAAATCGAAATAATCCGGTTGGTTTGGTGATAATGCTCGTAGTATCAGAGAAGTTGCTGCAGAGTTTAACCTGAGACATCCTCAACGTGCTACAATTACTCATGGAAAAGCAGTGGCTGTGAATGCTCTCTCCAACATGTTAACTTTTTGGGTGAAATTGGTGAAAATTGAACACGTTCTTTAACTGAACTAGAAAAATGAAAGACTTTTTATTTTTTTGACGTTCTACATATAACACAGATGACAACTTCGACATAAAGCGCCACGCTGATGTAACATCAACTAATAATCAGCTGTCATACAAATAGTAATCATTTAACACAACAAAACTGGCAGTGTTATTAAAGTTCATCGGAATGGTCGTCCTCGTCGAATACACCCGCATCTTGAGGATAACGATATATTGGCGGCAAATCGAGCAGATCCATGCATGACCTTCGAGATTTATTGTCTCAACTGAATATTAGTAGGGATAAAATCAGAAGATGTTTTGTACGTCACAAGATCAAGCCCTATTAACCGAAGCTCTTACATACATTGAAAGATGGTGATGATAATAAAATATTAGACTATTGGGCCCAAGGTAGTTTTTTTAATGATAGACAGTTTCTGAAGAAGATTATGTTTACCGATGAGGCTACATTCACCACTAATGGGGTTGTATCCTCTCAAAATTGTAGATACTGGGTCCTAGATAATCCTCACTGAATTATCAATTGTAAAGACCAATCTTCCCATAAAGTCAATGTCTGGTGTGGGATTTAGTCCGTATAATTGCTCCTCAATGGATCTTTGAATGCTGATCGCTTCATTAAATTCATAGATAGGGAATTTTGGCATGCAATTGATAAGCTTCCTCTTAATGTGCGACAGGATATGTATTTGCAGCTAGACGGCACATCCATCCACAATTCAAGGCTTGTTCGTCAATGTTTGAACTACAATTATCCTATGCGCTGGATAGGAAGGAACAGTCCTTTTAAACTGTGGCATCCGAGTTCTACTGATGTTACACCACTTGATTTTCCTTTTTGGGGAATGGTGAAAAATAAAGTCTATAAAACAAGGCCCAAAAATCGAGATGAGCTTTGTGCCAGAATAAGGCAAGCCTGTCAAGAAATCAGCATCCCGGAATTAAGTCGGGTAGCTGAACAAAATCGTAAAAGAATCAAAAAATGTATTCGATTAGACGGAGAACTAGTTGAGAGAGGTCACATTTTATAAATTATTTAAAAAAATTTTACTTTGGACAAAAAATGGCGGTAAATTTAAATTCAAAGTTCCTGTATAGGTATCGTTAAGTTTGAAATAAACAAAAGCTACTCTGACACTCCACTCAACGGGCAGAAAACGACCGCTTGCATAATATCTTATTGACAAGACAATGTTAGGACAGGACAACGTCTGTCGGGTCTTCTAATAAATATATATATATAAAAAAAAACAGAAATTAAGTTTTTTACTGTCGCGGTATTCAAACAATAGCAAGAATATTGAAATTCGAATAAAAAATACCGGATAAGTATGAGCACCTGTGCTAGAAAGATAAACCAACCTGATCTTTCACGATTTTTCACGCCACCTATATTAGTCGATACTTAACTTAAATAGTAATCAATAAATAAGTTGGACCATAATATTTATACAATATTCGTGTGATTCCTTAACTATTATATGATATAATATATTCAGCAGTGATAAGTGATAATTGTATTATGGGGTATTGACGTGTAAAACTTTGATTGACGTCAAACATAAAATCTCATCAACATACAAATTTTACCTATTCATTGTTTTGAATCACAATGTAATCAATTGAAAACACGCTTTGATAATAGTACTCCTAAAAATGAAAATATTATACTGAGAAGGTCAATTATTGGTGTCTAGATCTATTGGACTATCTCCGATAATGACAATTACCTTCAAGCACACCTGATAATGTGAACATAAATAAGCAGTTAGATTGTTATTATCATCATTATCACAAAAATTTTGGATTTATGTTAAAAACTATTAACTGTTTTATTCAACAAGGTTTTGTCTGGAATAAATTGAATGTTCACTTGCTTATCTGACTAGTTATATTTTTTCCACGTTGATAAGTTTAATGCACGTTGTTTTCTTTTTTATTCTCAAGAATTTTACCAGTTATTGTTACCACTTTAATGAGTCTACAAAACAAAAAACAGAAAAATATTTCATTTATGGAGTTTAATCTTTTGTTTTTCATGTGATGAATATGGTTTGTTTTATAAAGATTTACCTGGGCTTCATACACTGCTATCAAAACTCGCACGGGAAAAGGTCATTTTCGGTACTCTTAATAGGCATGTTAAGATAGGGGTTTCAGTAAGGTATAATGAAAAGCTTTATTCCAGTTTCGCTTCGTACGGGACCATGTGTACCAAATTTGGACACGTTACTTTTTACAGAAACATTATGAGTGGCAAAACACATTTGTCACATACAAATGTGTTCACATCTTCGCGTGGAATACACTTCGTGGACAACTTTTGGGCATTTTTGATTGCCCCTGCCCGTCCATATTTTTTGTCGCGGTAGCACACTGCACACCTTCAACGTTTTTCTGTCTCGGTAAGACAGTGGTCAGCTTCCCTCTGTTCTGATCTCTTGTCTTCTGGCTGGATCAATGCCAAGATCAATTCTTCAGGAAATTGTGTTATAGACATTGTTTTTTTCGTCGTTTGTGTAAAAAGGAGGTGGGCATTCATTCATAAATTTGGGTTGTGCTCATCAGCCCAGGCATTTGAAATGAATCTTTGGACCATTTCCCATCTTATCTACTTCCATTCCAGAAGCTTCGTGTCTACTATAAAGGTCACTAGTTTGACTGGAGGGATATTCACTAGTTGTGATGGTTGTATAACTTCCTCTCCATCATAATCACGTCTAATTTCTTGTAAGTCCTCGCAGAAGCAGAGTATGTGAGTAGGTGTTTCATCATCAAGTTCACATTTTCTGCACATAGGTTCACTAACTTTGCCCATATTGTACAGATGTTTCCTCAAGGTGCAATGTCCAGTGACCAGGTCGGTAACTGTCTTCAAATGTCTCTTACCTAGTTTCAGTAGCCTGGTTGAGAGTTCCTTGTCTACCTTGTTCAGTAAACTCTTTGTATGAAGGTGCCCTTGTGTCACCCTCCATTCGAATTGGTGTTCTTTATCTAGCCAGTTCCCAATTTCCCCTCTTATGCAATCTTTTGTGATTCCACAAAACGGTTCCGGACCTATGAAGTCCCCTTTAGAGCCTTCTTTAGCTAACTGGTCCGCCATTTCATTACTTGCAATCCCCTCATGTACCGGCACCCATATTAGAGTTACTTTGTTGTCTCTTGCCAGCCTGTTGAGGGATTCTTTGCAGTTTTTCACTAGTCTAGACCTAGTTGTAGGATTACTGATAGCCTTAAGCAGAGCCTGGCTGTCAGTGAATATTTCAATTTTTTGTCCGGTATATCCTCTTCTGATGTTTTATCAATACAGGCTATAGCGGCAATCGTCTCTGCTTGAAACACAGTCGTATATCGACCAAGGCTAAAGAACATTCTCTTTCTAGGTCCTTTTATACCAGCCCCAGTTCCATGGTTTGTTTTGGAGCCATCGGCGAATCAGATAATTTCTCCAGAATTACCTGGGTGCATCACCTGTTCCCTAAATGGGATGATGATATTCACTCGCTCAGTGAATATATTCTCTGGTGTCATGCTATCAAAACTAATGTGAAATATGGGTTCGTCTAGTAATGTCCCAGTTGTATCAGTGTGTCCTTCTGGAACATTGTTCGGGGACCATAAGTTTCCCCTTTTCAGCATAAGAATTGCCATCCTTGTCTCCGCCCTTATAAAAAGTTCTAGAGGAGGAAGTCCAATAAGGGCTTCCATTGATGCCGTCCCCGTACTGTTCATTGCCCGGTAATACCAAGAAGCGCTTGTCTTTGGATTGCAGTTAACATATTAACTGCAGGTGACACTTCTGTCCTCCTCCACCAGACTATTGCTCCATAGCCGATCGTTGGCCTTATCACAGTTGTGTAGAGCCAGTGAACCACCTCAGGTCGTATTCCCCAGGTTTTGTCCATAACTCTTCTGCATTGCCAGAAAAGTCTTGTCGCCCGGGTAGTAATTTTTTCCAGGTGTGCCTTCCAATTCAGTTTGGAATCAAGGGTCACTCCCAGATATTTGACTTCTTTGGATATTTCTAGTTCTTCTCCGAACAACAGTACTCTACCCTGCGGGAAAACGCTTCTATTCGTAAAAGAAACTAGTTTGGTTTTTTTTGGATTAACTGAAAGGTCCTCTATAAGGCACCATTCCTCCACAATTCGCAGTGCTTCCTGTAGGACATTCATAACCACCTCCGGGAATTTCCCATTGGTGACAATCACTATGTCGTCCGCAAAGCCCTGCGTCCATATGCCTTGATCATTCAACCTACAGATCAAGTCATCCACAACTAGGTTCCACAGAAGTGGTGAAAGTACTCCACCTTGAGGACATCTTTTAATTGTCCTAACGGTGTATGTTTCATCATGCATATGTGCTGTTATTCTCCTATGCTCAAGCATGGATCCTATCCATTTGCATCTGGTACTGTTGATTGATGACATCGATGTGTTGTCAAAAGCACCTTCGATGTCTAGGAATGCTGCAAGGACTACTTCCTTATGATTCAGGCTCCTTTCGAGACCTGAGACCAAATTATGCAGGGCAGCTTCACCTGATTTTCCTGCTTGATAAGCCCATTGTAGTCTATGTAGAGGGATGCTCTTAAGTGCTCCTTCTTGTAAATACATTTGTAAAACTTTTTCCATGGTTTTCACTATGAATGATGTCAGACTAATTGGTCGGTAGGGTTTGGCCTGGGTGTACGTTTCTTTTCCTGGTTTAGGAATAAACACCACCTTGGAATTTCTCCATGCTATTCGTATATACCCTAGAGCATGGCTGCTCCGAAGTATCAGAACTAAAGGACCCATTATGATGTCTAGTCCCTCTTGCAGAAGCTTGGGGAATATGCCGTCTGGTCCTGGAGTTTTGTAGGGGTCAAATGAGTTTACGGCCCATCTGATAAGATGGGGTCTGAATATCTTATTCGTGAGTTCCCAGTCCTCTTTGGCTGCCTTTGTTTTGGCAACCGGCCTGTTGTCATAGCTTGACTCTATCTTTACCGAACCTGGAAAGTGCACACTGAGGAGATGCTCTAGAGCCTCTGCCTCAGTATTTGAAAACTTTCCGCTCGGCAACTGAATAGAGCCAAGTTTGTTAGAAGTATCCCTTTTGAGAATCCTGTTGATTCTGACGCTGCCAGGGACACCTTGCACGTCCTCACATAATTCTCGCCAGGACTTCTCCTTGGATTCTTTTATTTTTGTATTGTATGTACCTAGTTTAGCCTTATACGCTGCCCAGTTACCCGTTTTTTTTCGCTTTGTTGAAAAAGCGTCTTGTTTCTTTCCTTAGCGATGTCAGCTCTTTATTCCACCAGATGGCTTTGTCTAGAAGAGCGACTCTCCTTTATCGGACAGTTGTTATGATAAGAGGTCAGTGTACACTGTTGCAGCCATACGGCTGCTCCCTCTAAATCCTCAGCAGTTTTTGGTCTGCCTGAGTGTGAACGGATTTTAGAAAGCAGGTCCTCTTTATAAGATACCCAGTCAGTGCTCTTAGGATCCCTGTATGTTCTAATAACCGATTTTTCTACGTTAATTTCATAGTATATTTGGGCATGATCAGATAAAGATGGTTCATCCGATACATGTCACTTGCGAATCATTTCCCTGACACGTAAAGTGCAAAGAGTTACATCTATCAATGATTCCCCCCTCGATGTTCTAAATGTAGGCGAATTACCCACATTCGCAATATCAAGTTCAGTAGTACAAAGATAGTCAAATAGTTTCTTACCTCTTGTGTTGTTGTCTTTGCTGCCCCAACTGCTATGGTGTGCGTTGGTATCAGCCCCTACAATGACATCCAGATTATGTCTCCTTGAGTATTCCATCAGGTTCTCCACGTTAGTCCCCGGTAGTGGTTCTTCTGAATCGATGGGAAGATACAGAGACACTATTATTGTCTCTAGTACTATCCCATCTTTTTCGAGTATAATCTTTGCTGCCACCATGTCACCCGTACATTGTTCCATAATCGGCTTCAAGTTGTATTCGGATCTGTAGCAAATACAAGTTCTTATTTTAGTACGATCAGTTCCCATTATCAGTCCCATTCCCCTAATATTAATCCCCAGTATCTTACCTTTGTTCATCCAAGGTTCTTGAATTAGAACGATGTCCATGTTTTCAGCCACCACTCTTTGTTGTAGGACAGCGGTGGCTGTCTTTTTGTGCTGCAAGTTAACTTGTAGCACCTTGAAGGTCCTTAGAGGTTGATGGTACAGGTTCTCGATCAGTCCCTGTTTCCTCCTCGGTCGAGTTTTCCAGGGTTTTAAAACTGGCCCGCTAGATAGTATGGTCTCCATTGAACCCACACCAGTCCTTTCATGGACTCCTCGTCAATCCGGAGACTCACATGCAGTCCCCTGTCAGATAACTTGGAGCCGAGGATCATCCAGAGATCAACCTTCAGCCCTGGATTCTGTTTCTCGAGCCTCCTCAACCCCACTTTCCGATCCTCTTTTTTAGTCTCGGGAAGTAGGGCGAGAACTCGTTGCTGCTTTGGAGGTGGGCATTTATAACTGCCGTGTTAGCAATTCAAAAATAATTTTTCGGTGCCACTTCACTCCTACAAATAAACAAATGATATTGTTTTTACAGAAATATCTTATTTCACAAACCTTTTCAAATTGTAGATGCATATGCTGCTTTCTGGTCAGAAAAATCAATAAATGATTTAGCTTTATTATATTCGACTATTGTGGTTTTTTCACGTTGCCTCTTTTAGTAACTACATCTTCCATTTCTGGTACATTTTTAGTAGTGAGGAACAGAACGTCCCTTTTATCCCTCCACTTTCCTATAATTATGTTTGTATTGCTCTGCAATGCAGTCATTTCCCCCTTTTCAACCAGAGAGTGCGGTGTACGTAATTTTTTCTTCAAGGATGCCGTCAAATAATTTTTGTCCATAGTATTTGTTTGACTCCTGGACAAGTAGATCCATGACATCTTGATCCATGAATAAACAATAAAAATCAATTGGTATAGTTAAGGTCGTTAGATGTACCATAATAGTATTAACTTGTACTGTTTTTGATGGAATTTTTTTAAGTTTGTGCTTATTAAAAGTCTCCCACCTAATGTGTGTATCTGGTATATTGCGTGACGTATTAACTGCTTAATCAGAATCAGAACTAGTATTTGATTCTACATAACTGGACTCGAAACCTTCAGATATAACCTCTTCTTCAACGTGTGTACTTGTCGAGGGAATTGGCTGGGATGATGGTATTGGATAATTTTAACTTTTTAGACTTCTTTTTTATGTACCACTCTCGCAGTCGCATTGTCACTATCATCAGATTCACCACTACTTTCTTGTAACACAATGTCAACAATGAAATAATTTCATAACCTCAAAACTCGTCTATACTTCAAATAAATTGTGATCTGTGGCAAATAAGTTTTTACCCCTCATGCATGATCTGTGTCCAAATATGGCCACATGGTCTGGGGGAAAATCTTATTGTGCCCGGATATGGTGCACATGGTCGTTAAAGTGTTAAGGATAATTGAGTATTTTGTTTAGTGTTGTTACGTCGGTGATGTTATTATAAGAACTTGAACTGGGAATAATATTTTTTTGAACTCGTCTAAATATCTTTAGTGAAGTCAGAAGGAATACTTTTAAAATTTCAACTGAAAACTATTTACCACCCTAATGAAGACACTACAAAAAATAAAGATTAAATGGATAATTATTGTTTACATAAAGTAGGCACAAATGTTTATGAACTAAGTAAAGTACTAGTTCGACTTAACAGAAAAAACACATTTAATATCAAATAAACATATTTGGTAGACTTATAAACTGCTAATTATACCTTTAAACTTCAATGAACATAATCAAGTAGATAATTTACATTCACCTTATCATATGATAAAAATACACTATTTAATACACATAAGATAAAGTAAATACTTTTTATACCGTTGACCCCACAGTTTATTTTCATTTCAAACAAAAAATACATTTGACATCTTTTAAATCAATATTTTTAATATTCTACTAACAGAAATAATTTTGTGATGCTCAAGCCAACAAACCCCCGTACACTTCAATATATTTATTGATGAAAAATATTTTTAAAACGTATCAGTGACCAAACTAATGCGGTTTTGATTTTCAAATGAATAAATTTGTTCTCAAAATGATAGATCTGTCACCACCCTATTAACACCAAATTATTTCAAAACGATTATCCATAAATGTATATACAATCACACGAAAATGTCCACAAATTGCAAAAGATTAATAGGAATATTTTGACCACTTCAATTTCAACTTAAATTTTGCAAATTTTAGTTGCGAAACACGTCTACTTTTATCTTATCTTACAAATCAACACACCTCAAATGTTTATTTGTTGATTTGAAATATTTTAGGAATGATCCTCAATCAGTAATAAATAAGTAATAATAATAGCTAGAATACTATGAATTCTGAACGTTACTTAGAATTTTTGAACGATGAAATTTCCGATTTTATTGATAACCTAACAATAATAGAAAGACGACGCATATGGAACCAACATGATGGGGCACCACGTCATAGTACCAGAAATGTTCGAGAATATCTTCTGCAAACTTTTAATGGACGAGTATTAGGAAGATTTGTGGAATTTGTTTGTCCTGCAAGATCTCCAGACCTGAACCCACTAGACTTCTTTTTGTGGGGATACCTAAAGCAAAAAATCTACCTTAGAAGACTATTCGACAATATTGATCATTTGAAAAGGAAGCAACGGTATTTTTTTTAATTAGTATGATCTAATTGCATATTTCGAACAACTTTTTATAATTAAAGTTTTCGATATTGTAAAAAATTAAGGTACTTTACTCTTGTATCAAATTCATATTTTTTGACAAACCTCGTATACGATTTAAAAAATATACATCTGACATTCGCGTTTTACTTTATGGGCCATGCAGAACTTTTTATAAAGAATAACTTTTTTCGTAACATTACAAATAAAAAAGTTTCTCATATGTTGCCAACTTTGTCAGACATACTGTATAAATTTATATACAATCACCCGAAAACATAAAACGTTTTAAAATAATTAGATGAGGGAAAATGATTGGTGTACAGCAATGAAAAAATGGCCGCGTGAATTGAAAAACTGCAAAGGAACAGAATTACCTAATAAATAATCCGAAAAGGGTGAGATTTGGCCAGATTACATGTTGAAATTCATACTTACCGTCACTCGGGATGAAGTTGGACGGTTTTTGCAGTTTTTTGTGAATAAAAAGTACAATTTTTGAAAAAGAAAATCAAAAAAATAATTAAGAATCATCCATGTCTCCTTTGTCGAATTCCATAGTAAAATTAATAACATTTGTGATCCCCCACCTGTTTTTATTTAGGTATAGAGTGTCCGCCATCACCCCTATATGTGGGGTAAAGGCGGACGACCCTCTGTTAAGCATTAAAAATCGTCTTAGCCCCTAGTACGGCGTGTATTCGGACAACAATAATCAATATACAGTAGAAACGGTGAAGCTTTTCCATCACGTGACTGTTACGTCAGCAATATTGTTCATATGAATCAAATCAAAACTTCTGTCAACTCAATAGGAATAATCGTTATGACTAATATTCCAAAGGGCGGCCTTTTACGAATTGGTAGTTAAACAAGAAATTTAACTTTTTTAATTGTAAGTATTTATTTTATTTATATGGTCAACATCATCATATTTATTGAAACTATCGATATACTGGGTGAATAAGTTACAAAATCCAAAATTAATATTTGTCTTGAAAATATACTATCACGAAGAAAGCATCCTTTTTGGCTAGCAATATTTGTTCATTCTATTGATGCTCTTCTGTTGTCTTCCATCTTATATTTGTAGCGTACAAAGCACCTAATCGGTGAATTGATACGCCTCAAGGTCCGGAGTTAGTTTCGAAGTTGAAAATATACAAAGAGTTGATGATATCTTTTAAAAACTTATATTTTTCAATATACTTTGACAATCTGTCTCAAAATTAAGAATGACAAAAATTTACAACTACTAGTTGAAAATAAAATTCAAAGTGTCAAAAAAATACACAAACACTAGCATTTTCCAACAATATTTATATCCCAAATGTTTCGATAACACCAATAAAGAGGTATATCCAACAGAAAGAATTTCCTTATTTTTTAGTTCGTCATTTATGGTTTTCACAGTAATATGTTTCCTTAAAAAAATAACAAGTTTAAAATTATCATTATCTCAAACAAGACAAAAGATTTTTTATATTTACTTCATACTAAAGTTGAACACAAATTTTTGATATTCAGATTTTTTTATTATTTGTACCAAATATTATATAAAGCAACCCCGTATATGTGACATCAGATAATTCAAAATAAAAAACTGAATTGTGAAAAACACAACAGTATTCAACTTAGAAATCAGCACATGTAGAAGCTATAATTTATCACATTCAAATTTAAAATATGCACAACTTTCTGTATTCTAAAACTTTTATTACCTACTCATAACCTCTATAATCGAACTTACGTTAAAGATCCTACTAGATTTCAAGATTTTCATATTTGACATGACATAAGCTGCTGGTGAAAAATCTCACTGTATAGATAATACTACATGCACTATGATGTTGTAATCTTAACTATGATCTCACTTCTCTTTTATTTAAAATGTAAGCTGACTTTAATCTAAGGGTTAAGAATAATATAAGGTGTTGTATTATTGTTTCACATGTTTGTTAACTTACTTTGTTCATACATGTTATTATAATAAGGTATTCCGTACTGCCATTTTGGTTCCTTCGGGTCCTCTGTTTTTAGTTTTAATCGTGGTGTTCGACTGAGTGACGTTGGGAAAGTTGGAATATTTTCCTTACTTTTTTTAAGGTAACCGTTTTCACAGATATTTTCAGTGCAGTTGCCACTCTCTGAAATATAATATTAAATAGAAATGTGCTTAAATAGATGTTAACTATAGTTTAATACCTCCTAAACAGATGAAATAGGTAGGGTCCGCCGTTGTTTTTTTTCCATTTCAAAATATTCAATCAAGTTTATAACAAACTCCTGTGCTCGTGAATTAAGCCATTTTCCAGGCATTTTCTGAAAATAACTATTGGTTAATATTCCGTTACAAGTACAATCAGACACTTGATTCATGTAAATTTGAAAATTCTGCAGAGATTTACAAATTGTATAGAATTATAAATACTATTTACCACCAATAAGTAGTAAAATAAGTATTTTAATACTCCCGTCTCACGGTATTTTAGGTGTTATGAAATGTCAAAAGTTTACAAGTTGATAATGTATTATATTCGTACTTACCAATGTTAAATGGAATAAAAAGTCAAATTAGTTCTTACAAGAACTGATTTTAACAATAAATACACACTTTTAATCCAAAAATTCACTAAAAACATGACAGTAAACTAAGCATGCATAACCTCAAATACGGTAATGTCAAATTCAACTTTTAGTACGATCAGTTATTCACGTTACGTCAATTATATCGTTGTCTCTTTTTACGATTACTACGGCAAATTTGATGAAACTATTACGTATGTCTTGTAGTAAGTCTTGTGAAGAAGACAATCGATCGTATGTTGTTATGTTTGATTTATATTGATAGAAGAAGATAGAATGTAGAAAATATTTGTTGCATAAATCGAAGGTTGGATCACGTGATGGAAAAGCTTCACCGTTTCTACTGTATCATGTTTATAAATTTTATGGAAAAAAAATACAAAAGCATGCAAATTAAAATATTTTATTCTTGAAAAACATATAAATTTACAAAACACAAAATGTAAATTTATATAAAAACAACGTCAACTCTTATATTTATATTTATATTATATTTAGTAGGTAATGCCTAATAACTAATAAACTTTTTTATCAAAAAAATATTTTTGGCTTTTGTAAAAAAACAACTATACTCTATTTTAATAGTCTTTAATGAAGTCAAATCTGAGAAATAATATCTTTGGGGCCTTAAATCTTTAACCTTTTTTAAAATTTTTACGATTTGATCTTCCTTTTGATGCTTTCATTCTTAACTATTGGATATGTAAAATATTCGCCCATTTTATCTGAATCTTGTTTTTTCAAGAAATTAACTAAAACATCTTTTTGTTTCCTTCCGTTATCACTTCAGTAACACTGCCCACATAGTTTTTGTTTTTTGTACAAGTGAAATTAACTACGAAATTGTCTAGTTCTATTGCAAGGTTAGTCTCATTAATATCGCTTTGGTTTTGAAGAAACATATTTCATTCATCCTGCATTTCTATAGCTTCTTCTTGATCACTCTCATTGTCACTTTCACGTTCTTTTTCGAGTTCTTCATCCTCACTTGAATCTTCTAGGGCTATTTCGGCCTCACTCTCAGATGTTGACATATCCATATCCCTTGAGGAAATGCCTTTGCCAGGAGCCACTTGCAATTTTTGCCCCCGTTTCTTCTTCGTGACGTCTTGAGTAACTCTTAGTCTACTTTCATGAAGGAACTCCTTAAGGATGTTAGTCCAACGTCTTCGTTTTCATTTCTCTCGGAATCAAGTATATTCTTGAGAACAGCATCTGGTGATAGCGGAACAATTCCACAGGCTCGGAAGCCAGACTTAATATTTGTTTTCATATTTTCGATGCCTTCGATGGCTTTCTTTAAAAGCGCAGGGAACTCCAATTTAAGAATGCAACCTCTGTTTTTTATTTTTCAATCAGCAAGCACGGATCGCCAAACTTTTTTAAAAGGTCCAAAAAAGACACGTCCAACGGTTGCAGCAGATGTGTTCCATTCGGTGGCAATAAAACAAAAGAAATTTCATTTTGCTCGCAACACCGTAAAACATGAATTGAAGTGTGAGCTGCCAAGTTGTCCCCTATCAAGACCTTTCTTCCTGGAAGCTTCTTACAATAGGGTAGGAGAATCTTGTCAAACTAATCGTCAAAAGTCGCTAAATCAAACCAGCCGGATTTGGTAGGGTTGTATACAATCCCAACAGGGGTTCCCTCTACCCAAGTTGAATACAAATATACAGATTTGTAGGCAACATATGGGGGTAAAAGTACCCCTGATCCACTAATAGCCATCATAATTGATATGCTTGACTTGCTTGAATCTACAATCCTTTCTACCCTCTTAGATCCTCGTTTACATAATACTTTTACTCTCCCGGGATCATCAGACAAGTTGCTTTCATCATAGTTGATGATATTAGAGGGTGGGATTTCTCTATCGATTCGCCCAGATTTAAGAAATAGCTTTCAATTATTTCTTTTGTTATATTCGCTCTTGAGCGTTTAATATTTTGAGCAAATTGTTCCGTTAAAATTTTGTTCCGACAAATGAACTTGTAAAACTAATTGTCTTTAAATTTCTTTATTTTTTCCCCTTTTCTGTCTAAATAGTTTTTAACTAATAGTCTCATATCTTGTTTGGTAAGAGGAAAACCCCACTCGCTGAATTTTGAAATCCCTTGGGCCAAAAGTTTTTCTTCTTCTTGTGAAATTACGCATTGCCCGCCATGTTTTTTCGTTTTTATTCCCCTTTTCTTGTCATATAAGGTAGATTTTGAAATCTCATCAGTCTGTCTTAAACTTTTTCTTCCTTGTCTAATATCTTCGAGTGCTCTAGCGACGTTTTCTTTATTGTACCTAGTTCTTAAAATTAATGCCGATTTTCTTCTTATACAGCCTAACCATAGTATCCGCCTTCATCCCTATAAAATGAATTTTTCTACTAAAACGCCATTACCTATTTAAGAAAAAAGACAATTTTTTTTAACCAATGCCATGGGTTTACTTATAACAGAGCACATCACAAATAATAGCTCATTTGCAGTATGTAGTTTTAGTATTCTATTGTGACGAACAGTTTCTTTTTTGGTTTTCAAATTTTAAGTAAAAAATATAATTTATAAAATCCTTACCACGTGCTCTACGCCAAACTCGGAGCTAAACTAACGCTAATACGCCGGTCGGTTAATTTTGTGGGATCGCAATATGCCATATTGCAAAAAACGCCGGCCAATACCAGTCTGTCAGAGTTCACCCCCACAGTTCGACTTCACCCCGAATGACGGTACCTGAAAAGGTTTTTTGACGAAATTACCTATACAGTATTCGCCAGCTAACTTGATGTCCTAAATGCTTTCTAGGGAGCTATTGACACCGCCCATCCGATAACTGTAAACAGTGCCGTGCAAGTTCTGAGGATACGCTTTCTGTTACAATTTAACACAACTTGTACAATTAATAAAGTAAAGTCCGTCCGGAAATATATGATCCTAACTTAATAAATAATATTTAATTCTTTGTTATAATTATTGGTATATTGATTTTAATAGAAACGGATCTGCTTTATACCTGAATAAATAATATTTTAACAATAAGGTACCCATTACAATAACATGTTATTTATCTAATTGAAGATTATAAAGTTAGGATCTTATATTTCCGGACGGACTATAATTAAAATTTGTTAGAAACTGAATAATTTCTTCCAGGTAGTAATGAGAATAAAAGAAACACAAGATAATGGGAAATTATTTAAGCTAGGTATATTTCTAAGAATAGGTATAAACAGTTTTTATCTTTACGAAGAATCTGACTCACTGCCGCTACTGGAATCACTTTCATCTAGAGTAATCACAAGAGGGTTGACGTCATAAAACATATCTGTTTGTTTTACAAATACTTTATTGTACAAAGCAGAAACAATAACTGTGTGACGCTACGCTACTGAAAATCTCAACACCTGATAAGGTTCGATGCAATTGGCATTTGTCAAAATTTTACCATCAATAGCAGCCGAGTAGGCAGGGCATTATTACTCTGTCTCTCTTAGTTGGTAATTTCTGGGTCATCAAGTTAGCTGGCGAATACAAGTTCATGACCTTCTTTGGCGAAATTACCAACAGCCCAATTTAATGTATAGCATCAGCATAAATGTTTTTCACACCGCGAGCACGCAAATCTAAATTAGTGACATATCTATCATTTTGAGAGCACAGTTATTATTCCGAACATAATACAGATTCTTTGGACATAAGTTACGATTATTATTCGTTTATTTTGGATACAAACTGTTACACATTTCGATACATATGTTTGGAGACAAATATATGAAACTGAAAAAAAAATAATTTCTGGGATTAAAACTAATATTCAGAGGATTTTGTTTGATGACAAACATTTATTTTGGTGATGAATAAATTTTAATTTTAAAACTAGCTAGCAGCGTTTCGTTTTCCACTCAAAATCTTGTTGGAAATGTCGAAAAAACTTCCCAGAAAATTTTAGACCTTGATATTACTTCTAATTACTCTTCCAAAGCGTATGTATACAGGGTGAGTCATGAGGAACTGTACATACTCCTACCTCGTATGGAGACCCCTATGAGCAATGTCAATTTCAATCCATTAGTCTCCTAGGAGTTGTGCCCTATAATTCTGTATTGATATGCAATCCGCAAGTATGTGGATGGAGGTTTCTTCTTCCATTCTGCAGAATCTACATTCTCCTTTCTCCACTATTTTGAGCTTTTTAAGGTGCCCATTCGGGTGACAATGTCCCGTAAGGACCCCTGTTAAAACTCTTAGTGCAGTTTTACTCTGACTTAGGCATTCATTTGTTCTCATTTGTAGTCATAAAGAAGTATTTTTGATTGTCTAGATCTTAATAATGGCCAGATTTTCTCCCCTTATCGGCGTTGCCTATTTCTTCCAATACTACATAGGCTGATACCGCGAAAGAGTTGGTCCTCAAAAGGGTGCTTCGGCTAGTTCATATGCTATTTCATTTCCTCCTATTCCAGTGTGACCTGGAATCCACAGTAACCAGACAATATTGTTCTTGTCCAGTTCATTGAGTTACCCTAGGCATTCCCATACTACCATAACTCAGTGTTTAAATGTCTGCTTGACTAACCGACATGATAATAATCGTTTGCCTTCTATATATTTGATATATATTGAAATGGGCACACCTTCCTATGGCGTGCAATTCTGCTTGAAAGATACTTAGGGTTTTGTTGAGAATCACTTCCATGGAATATAATCTCCTTTTCGTGTTTGTTTGATATTTGACTTTCTATCTCCATTCAAACTCGCTCCCATCAAGTTTAACGGTTTTCTTTGCTTAGGGAAGGCTTTCAGACCTCTTTGTACGATGTCACAAAGAGTATTAGCAAAATGTCCGCTGGATAAATGACAATATCATCGGCATTTCCTTGGCAGGGTATTTCAAGGTCAGTCAAACCACACAGGAGTTCGTCAACCGTCAGACTCCACATTAACAGAGATGGTACTTCTCCCAGTGGACATCCCCTGGTTGTGCAGATGCTGACGATGTCTTTACTCGTCCTCGTCTCTGCTACTCTAGTGGTTAGCAGTTTCAACATCCGTTTGGATGTTGTCCTGTCTACACCTCTTCTATTCAATACTCTTTTGACTGTATCATATGGAGTATCTTCAAAAGTTTCTTCTATGTCCAGAAACACACATTCTACAGTTTCTTGGTTGTCTAAGGCACCTCGGATTTCCTCTGTCAGCTGTACCAGTGCAGTCTCCGTAGATCGGTCTGCCCGGTCAGCACGCTAATGTGAGTGGAGGGGAAGTCTCTCTGGGATTTCCCTTCTAATATAATCACTAATAGCTTTCTCCATCGTATTTCGCTCAAACGATGCTAGTCTGATTGGTCGGAGGATTTTGGGATTCCATTTTTCTAACTTCTGGAATTAAGCTGACTCTTGCTCTTCTCCATACTTCTGGTATACAACCCAGTTCTAGGCTGCCTCGACTAATTTTAACCAATTGTGGTAGAATTTCGTCTTGTCCTTGCTGGAGCACTGCTGGGTAAATCCCATCGGCTACTGGTGCCTTGAAAGGTTCATAGCCCATTGTAACCTTTATGTTCTACAAATGTGCCTAGCCATTGTAGTGCTTTCTCTTGAAGTTCTGTTGTGATCCTCGAGAGGATTAGTAAGTGAGTAAGTAAGAGTTTCTAGTAAGAGTCGCACTTCCTCATTTTCGGTATATTTACTGCCTGATTTTCTTCCAAAGCGTGAAAATATTTCCCATTCGAAATACTCGTAAACTTTAAAATTATTTTTTAAATATATATATCTTCGCCGTATTTGACGCTATCGGATATTTCCAGAGTGGGATTTACTCGGGATTGGAAGCTCTACAAAAGTGCATGTGTAACGGTACGGGTCACTCAATCAGATTTTGCTGAAAAATTCAAATTTTTTTGAAGTTATTTCAAAAATGATTGGGTTTATAGAAAAAATGTGAATAACAAACTTGTGGGAAATTTAATTTCTTTAAAAAAGCTTAGGTAGGTTGAATTGATAAGATAGACATTTATTGAGAAATCATATATAAAAAGAAATTCGAAAGTTCTGAAAAAATTATCGTACAAATTGAGGAAAAATCAATGGCTCAATGGCCCCATGTGGGGTTACGACGAGTATGCTTTCTAGATCCGCTTAATTGGGGGTGGATCAGACCCCGTTGTACGTTTAAATTCTTTCACTTATGTCCCTCCATAATTTCCTATTTTTTGCTTTTTCTTTCCAGTTTGCTACTCCTGCTCTACTACCTCATTTTGCCACTTTGACCTGGGTCTACCGCGTCTCCTCCTTCCTCCTGAGTTCCACTGCAAGATATATATTTAGCTCCTTCTCTCCATACGTGTCCTAGCCATTTAACTCGTTGTACTTTTATTATTTTTACAATGTCTTTTCCTTTCTGTTCGTCCAAAATTTCACGAGTCGTTCCAATTCTATATTCATACTCATTTATTTTTACAGGCCCCAATATTGTTCTCATGATCTTCCTCTCAGCTATTCTTAATTTTTCCTCTTCCTTCTTCGTTAACGTCATTGTTTATGCTGAGTACATCACGATTGGCCTTATTATCGTTTTATATATATTTAAATTTGTTTGTTTTGTTAACATTTTGCTTTTAATTAGTTTCTTATTAGCGTGGTAGGCTCTATTTGTAGCGATTATCTTTTCTTTAATTTCAGTGCTTCTACCTCCTGTGTTGCTAATCATGACCCCCCAAATATTTATATTTAACTTCTTCAAATTCATAAGTGTTGATTTTTCCTTTTGGCTTATGTTCCCCAGTCTCATTAGCTTTGTTTTACTTTCATTAATTTTTAGAACCATTTTTCCTCCTTCTGTGACTATCTCCTTCAGCATATTTTCCATGATACTTCTTCTTTTGGCTTCTTTTGTGGACAATGAGTCACCTTGTTTTACCCCCTTATTAATCATAATTTCGTTTGTTTCTCCTTTTTGTGTTATTATACCAACCTTCTTAGTTTTGCGTCTACTCCTTGTTCTTCTAATGATGTCATGAGTTCACTTGTTTAGATCGAGTTTGTTGAAATCGATGAAGAGCATTTCTATATTTGATTTGTATTCATGGACTTTTTCCATTATTTGTTTTAATGTGTGTATAGCATCAGTTGTTGATCTGCCCTTTGTGAAGCCGCATTGGTACTGCCCTATCACCTCCTTTTTACTTTTTACAAGTCTTCTCTTAATAATTAATGTTGATAGTATTTTATATGCAACGTTTAATAATGTGATTCCTCTATAGTTTTTAAATTCATATTGGTCTCCTTTTTTATGTAGGATGACAATTTGACCAATTTCCCATTCTTCCGGCATTCTTTCCTCGATCCATATTTTTTCAATCAGATGATATATTCTTTCATGTAGAGTATTCCCTCCATATTTAATTAGCTCTATGCTTATTCCATCCGTTCCAGGGGCTTTTCCATTTCGGTTTTTATTTCTTATTTCCTTAAATTCCTCATTTGTTGGTTCTTCTATTAATGGTTATTATCTTCTATTAGTTTTTTATCTTCATCCAAGTGATATGGTTCAGTTAATAGTTCCTTAAAGAGCTCTACCCATATTTGTTTATACTGGTGTTCTTCTTCTGTCAGCCTTCCTACCTTGTTTTTATCCCTTTTGTTTTGCCCTTATATGTTTTGTTGTTTTCGTTAATTTTTTTATAGTAACCTTTCGTGTTTCAATTTCACTGATATTATTATCTATCCACTCTCGCTTTCTCTTTCTAATTATTTTATTACTTTCCTTTCTTTTCTTTTCGTATTCTCGCCTGTCCTCTAGATTATTAGTTTTTATCCATTTTAATCTTGCTTTGGCTTTCTTCTCCACCGCACTATTGCATGTCGTGTCAAACCACTCTTGTATTTCCCCCTTTTTCTTCTCTCCTAACTGTGTTTCCGCTGCTGTTACTAAACATTTTTTCATATTGCTCCATTCCGACTTTACAGTTTCTAGTTGACTTTCGTCTTGTGATAGAAGGTTCTCTATTTGTATTGTATATTCTTCTCTTATGTATTAATTTTTTTAGCTTATCCACGTTCCATTTCTTGTTTTTGTATTTTGTATCAGTTGCTTTTCTTATTTTTTGCTTTATTTTAGCCATTACCAAGAAATGATCGGTGTCTGCACAGGCTCCTCTGTCTGTTCTGATATCTTTTATCGATATATGTTTTCTTTTGTTCACCAGTATGTGGTCTATTTGGGAACACACATTTTGGTCTGGTGATATCCAAGTCATTTTATGATTTTTACTGTGTCGGAATTTGGTTCTGCTGATTACCACGATTTTCCTCGCTGCGAGATTACATAACCTTTGTCCGTTGTCGTTCGTTTTCTCATGTATCGTCTCTCTTCCTGCTACCTGGCTTATGTACACCTCTCTCCCTATTTGTGCATTGAGTTCTCCTAGTATTAGTATAGTGTCTTGTCTAGGTATTTTTTCTAACTCTTCTTCCAGTTTTTCATACAGTTCGTCTTTGTCTTCTTTACTGCTACTTTCTGTTGGAGCATACACATTTAACAGAGATATGTCGAACGGTTTCGCTTCAATTTTTAAATATGCTAACCTTTCATTTATTGGTTTGAACTCCAACACTTTTTGTCTTAGATCTCCAAAGATCATGAATGCTACCCCTTGTTGTTCTTGTTTTTCATTTCCTGAGTATCTTAAACTACAACGTTTATCTTCTATGCTTCCTTGCCCTTTCCATCTTATTTCTTGTATTGCAGCAATGTCTGTTTTGTATTTTTTCAGTTCTAAGCTCAACTCTTGCATCTTCCCCGTCCTTAGCAGCGTTCTAATGTTTCATGTGCATATTTTTATTTCCTCATTTCCATTTCTTCTGAAAGTTTTTTTTGTTTTTTTTTGTCTTTTATATACCTATTTATTTTTTTACTTTTTTCTTCTTTCCCATCTGCTATCTGCGTAAATCCTTCTTCATGCCGGGTCATTAACTGTTGTTTTGTGTTATCCTCTGCTATATCGTTTACTACTTTTTTTCTAGCCTGTTTTCGGTCTTATTCCATCTCCAATCCTCGCCGTTTATAATCACTTTATTGTATCCTATTTTTACATATTTTCCATTTCTTTTCTCGGTTTGTCCAAATTCTCTTATTTCTTTTTGTTTTTTTATCTCATTTTTTGTTAAGTCTTGATTGATGTATATTTTCTCCGAAGTTAGATCTTTTAACACAAATTTATTTTTCATAACATGTGGGAAATTTTATTTCTTCAAAAAAGCTTAGGTAAGTTGTATTGGTAGGATTGACATTTATTGAGAAATCATATATAAAAAGTGAAATTTCTGAAAAAATTGGAAAATTATCGTACAAATTGAGGAAAAATCAAATAATTATCAAAACAAATAAATTTGTTTTTGATGATGTTTCAATATGGGAAAGAAACAAAAAAAGGAACTTAATAAAGTTGTAGCCAAAAAAAAAATTAAAAAACAGGAGAAATTGGATTTTTTTCTTTGGGCCGAGATGGGAAACTCAAGTTCGAATGGGTAGAGAGGTAGACTCTGTGGACTGGCAGCAATAACTAATACCTTTATTGTAAGCACGAGACGTAAACATAAGAGAGAACATAAAATAACCTGGATGAGACCACGAACGACAGAAGGAAACCAAATAGACCATGTTTTGATATCCAAAAAATGGAATAAAATAATACAAGATGTCAGGTCATACAGGGGAGCCAATGCAGATTCAGACCATATTTTAGTAATAGCCAGATTGAAATTGAAAATAATAAAGACCAACCATACACACAACGCCAAAAAACGATGGAACATAGACAAATTGAAGTCACAAACCAGTAAGGCACAATATGTGGAGACAATAAATGGTAAGTTAGAAACTGTCAATGGAAATAATATCGAAGTACTATGGGAAAACATAAAAGAAAGTATTATCAGTGCCGCAGATCAGTCACTAGGGCCATTTACATTTAAAGCAAGTAAGGAATGGTACGATGAGGAATGTGATAATAAAGTTAGGGCAAAGAATCATGCAAGATTGGACTGGCTAAAAACAAAAAGAGAAGAAGATCAACAAACATATAAGAAATTGAAGAAGGAAGCAAATAAATGCTGTATAAACAAAAAAAGACAATGGATTGACATGCAAATGGAAGATCTGGAGAGGAATTGCAGGGACAGTGGAAGACTATTCGGATACATAAAATCACAAAATAAAAGATACAAAGTACCTGCAAAAATAGAAAAAAAAAAAGACTGGACACATTACTTTAAAGAGATGTTTAAAAACAGGGAAGAAAATATAGAGGACACAAACGAGAGCCGTGAGGGAGAAGAGGAAGAACCCCCTACATATGAAGAGTTCAAGGAAATAATTAATCAACTGAAACAAAAAAGAGCCCCAGGTCCTGATCAGATCGTGAACGAATTAATAAAGACTGGAGGAGAAAAATTACTAAAAACTATCTACAAGTTAATAACCGTAATATGGGATGAAGAAGATATGCCTGTGGAATGGAGAGAAGGCTGGATAACACCAATACTAAAGAAAGGAGATCCAACACAATGTCAAAGCTACAGATGTATAACACCGCTTAACACAACTTACGAATTACTCACAACACTTATACGACGAAAGTTAACAAGATACGCTGAAAGAACAATTGGACAATACCAACATGGATTTCGGGAAAATCGGTCGACCACAGATGCAATACACATTGTAACACAGACAATAGAAAAATGCTACGAACATGGTATAGACTTACATGTAATATTTATAGATTTCAAACAAGCAGTGTCTCCCGAAGTAAACTATTACAGGATATGAAAGAGTTGGCAATACCATCAAAGCTGATCAGATTAACAAAAATGTCTATGGAACAATCAAAGGCAAGAGTAATAACAAGATTAGGAGTCACGGAAGAAATCTCGATTGAAACAGGAGTAAGACAAGGAGACGCCCTATCCACCACACTCTTCAACATTGCTTTAGACAGTGCAGTAAGGCAGACTGAAATAAATCGAACGATTGCGCAAGCTTCAACGCAGGTAGTAGCATATGCCGATGATATAGCGTTAATGGCAACAAACAAGAGAAGCATGGAAAACGCATTGTTAACTCTCATCAGAGAAGCAGGGAAAAGAGGATTACAAATTAACGAAGAGAAGACTAAATACCTCATATGCTCAAGAAAAGAGAAATCGAACATAAAAGAGATAAGAATAGGGGAAAATTGTTTCGAAAAAGTGTCACTCTTTAAATACCTAGGGGTAATTATTACCAGCAATAACAATCGAAGCGAGGAAATAACCCAGCGAATACTAATAGGCAATAAGATGTTTTGGAAGTACAAAAAAATACTGAAAGATGGAAATTTGAGTAAACAAACACCCAATTGTAACATATGCAGCGGAAGCCATGTGCCTTACAGCCAAGGACATGGAAAAACTAAAAATATTCGAAAGGAAAATCATACGAAGAATTAACGGGCCCAAAAGAATAGACAACGATCAGTGCAGGAGCCTACACAATGATGAGATTGAAGATATTCTAGAAGGAGAAGATATCGTTAAAGTAGTTAAAGCCCAAAGACTACGGTGGTGGGGACACATTCACCGCAGACAACCAGAGGAGCTAATATAAAAAATCACTGCATGGACACCACAAACAATAAGACCAAGGGGAAGACCAAAAGAAAAATGGAGGAATCAAATAATCGAAGACATTAAAACTCTTGACATTAGAAACTGGAATAAACTGGGCCAGGACAGGAAGAAGTGGAGAGAAATTGTAGACAAGGCAAAAAAACACAAAAAACTATGAAGAAAAAGAGATCTCAGATAACAAGGCGGAGTGATTCACCGCAATAAAGGAATCCAAGAGCTCCAAGATGGAGCGCTAATCATTTCTACAGAAATGTAAAGGCTAATATATATAATAGTAGCATCAATGAATACTCATTCCATTATATAATACTTACAATACGCCTCATTCTGATGGAACTGCTCACGCGGGCACTGTAATAATTATCCGCAAATCCAATTTACACTTTGAACTTCCAAAATATCAAACTGAAAAAATTCAAGCAGCAAGTATTATGATAAGAGCCTTGCCTTGGCACTTCAACGCTACTGCTCAGTCCCCCTCGACATGCTATCACAACGGAAGAATATAAAGATTTATTTCAAACGCTCGGAAATATATTCATTATGGGTGGCGACTGGAATACCAAGCACACGGACAAAATATAAACTTAAACATAAGAATAAAATCCTCACCAGATCTTGATGAGACAGCTCAGTACTTCACTAAACTAGTACAAAATGCAGCGTGGCAGTCTACTCCGCACAACAGTCAGGATACTAATGGTAATACCCCTTCGTACCTTTGCATATCAGAAAACTTATAACCGAGAAACGCCGAGCAAGAAGAATTTGGCAACGTTTACGAAATATTCTAGACCAACATAACTACAACCGGCTCAGTGGAGAACTAAAGACAGCACTCAAAGATGCCCAAAGCAACACCTTCGAACAATACATAACAAGTCTATCTGTTGACGACCACACACTCTGGAAGGCGACAAAAAAATTGAAAAGACTACAAATACATGTACCTCCAATCCGTAAACCAAACGGAGAATGGGCCCGCTCTCCTAAAGAAAAGGTGACAAACTTTGCTGAATACCTAACAGAAGCTTTCATACCTGATGATGACAAGATAGATCAAGAGATGGAGAGACTTCTAGACGCTGGCTGTCAAATGTCTCTACCTATCAAATCTTTCTCTCCTGCAGAAGTCAAAGAAGAAATAAGCTAGCTACGGTCTTGAAAGATTATGATCTAATAACAGGACAAATATTGAAACAACTACCCAGAGAAGCAATCATCTTTCTGACGACCATATTCAACAGAATCATAAGTCTAGCTTGTTTCCCCACAATCTGGAAGTACCCTGAAATCATAATGATTCCCAAGCCAGGTAAATCTCCACACGAACGAACGTCATACAGACCTATCAGTCTATTACCTACAACAAGTAAAGTTCTTGAAAGTCTGATACTAAAAAGGATCAACCAAGAACATGACCTACACACACTCCTTCCAAATCATCAATTTGGTTTCCGAGAGCACCACTCTACCACGGAAGAATTCCACAGGATAGTCAATGAAATCGCTAAGAGTCTCGAAGAAAAGAAATACTGCAACGCATTATTCCTTGATATCTCACAAGCCTTCGACAAAGAATGGCATCCAGGCCTTCTCTTTAAACTAAAAAACACCCTTTCCCATAACTTTTACCTGCTCCTCAAATCCTACTTAACAGATCGAAATTTCTCCGTTAAACACGAAGACACTCAATCCACCATCAACCCAATTAAATCCGGCGACCCCCAAGGTAGCGTTCTTGGACCACTGCTCTTCCTTATTCATACGTCTGATATACCCGGAACCGTAAACACCACTATAGCATCTTTTGCTGATGACGTAGCAGTACTAACAGTGGATGAAAACCCAGAAAGAGCAGCAGAAAACCTCCAGCGACACCTAAACCTCCTCAATGACTGGTATAGTAGATGGAGAACAAAAGTCAACCAAACCAAATCGGTACAAGTTACATTATAAACTCGACATGGCAACTGCCCACCTTTAACAATGAATAATACACCTATACCTGTCAAAATCGAAACAAAGTACCTTGGGCTACACTTAGATCAACAACTTACAAGGAAGACACACATGGAAGCCAAACGCCGACAGTTGGACATTAAGTTTCGACAAATGTACTGGCTGCTCGGCCGTAAATCAAAACTGTCGTTAAACAACAAGATTCTTCTATATAAAGCAATCTTAAAACCTATTTGGTCATATGGAGTACAGCTTTGGGGATGTGCTAAACCAACCAGAATCAAAACAATACAACGATTTGAGTCTAAGGCACTTCTAAACATTCCTTTTGTTACAGAAGAAATCCAAAAAATAGCCGCCAGCTACAGGGACCGAATCACCAACCATGACAACCGCCTAATTGAACTATACAACAACGGACCTGAAGCGAGAAGACTACACAAAATATGGCCTGAAGACTTAAACCATCATAGAAATAATCAATAAGGTGTTTCCCTTCCAAGCCTACTAAACCAACACATTTACTTAATGCTCTGTAAGAAGCAGATTGTAAATATACGAGTTGTAAAAAAAAATGGAAACTCTGAAAAAAACAAAACATCAACTTATTACTACCTAATTATGTTCTCCTAAGTTGAGATGTAATATCACTTCTCAGTAATGTTTATTTGAATAAATATATGGGAGAAATTAGACGAAAATGGAATGATATAAATAAAAACTATAAGCTAAATGAAAAAACATTTTTGAAATTTATAATATTTATTGTCCGGAATACCTATTTTTCCTTTAACGACAAAATCTATCTACAAACTTTTGAGTTTAGTTATATCGGTCCTTCTTCAGTTAAGAGTACGTAGATGACATAATATCATCTCTTCCATAAAATGTTTTATTGTTAAAGAATTCACTAAAGATAATGAAAATGCAAAACAATCCTTACGTTTTCTTGAAAATAAATTTATTAGAAACAAACACAACAAAATTTCCATTCAGTACCTACAAAAAAAATAGAAGCTCTGCAACATAAATAACTATTATTCAAACGAATTAAAAACAGAGTATGAAACATTTCACACAAAAAAATACGAAAATATTTTAGAAACTTTTTCTCAAGAACTCTTATCCACCATATCTTTTGAAGCAGATTATTTATAATAGTCTTTATAATACTCTCGACGATGCAAATGAAATGATTAATAACATGAAACACGTATTACACTCACCAGCAAAATAAACGATCCACTCAAAAAATTGATGAAGTTTGCTCAAAATAATACCATACTTTGAAATTGTCACAAATAAACTTTCTGGAATCTTCACAAAACATAATATGAAAATTATGTTTGACCTTGCGATCAGTATCTGAATATGTTATTTATTTTTTTAAGGTGCAATGTCTGTGGTAGTAGGAGCAGGATCATTTGTATGGACATCACCAGTTGTACCAAAACTAATATCGAATGACACAAGTGTAAATCCCATTGGTAGACCTGCAACTACTATGGAAATATCATTGATCGCAGGATTACCTTTTTTAACTATGATGTTTGGTTCTTTTTTAATGGCAAAATTATCTGAAGTGGTAGGAAGAAAACAATGTTTGCAGATCATCGGATTAGGAATGTTTTTAGCCTGCGTAGTGATTGCATTTAGTACAAATGTATTATTTATAATAATATTTAGATGTATTTTGTTTATGTTTTACAACGGAGCTTTGACAGTTTATCCAATATATCTAACAGAAATTTGCGAAGATCACAATAGGGCCAAGTATGGTTGTTTGATGGGAGTTTTCTTACCATTTGGTAACTTTTATAGTTATATTTTGGGATCTTTGTTCGAAGTAAGATATTATTCTCTATTATTAGCTGCTCCTCTTGCTTATTTTCTTATATTTTTCTTTTTTGCTCCCGAGTCTCCTGTATATTCCTTAATACATGGAAAACAAGAAGAATGTTTACAGACTCTAAAAAAATTGAGAAGTAACAAAATGTGTGAAGAAATCCATCAAGATTTGGAAAATATTAAAAACACATTAAAAGAACGGACAAATACCAAAAGTAGTAACGTTTTTCAGATATTTAGCACCAAAGATCTAAGATATGCGATGATACTAGCAGTTGGTCCTGTATTGGTACAGAATTTATCTGGGGTTACCGTAGTGATGGTATTCATGGCACCCATTTTTAACGCCGCTGGCTTCCGTGGAAACCATATGTCTATTATAGTTGGTGCGATCAAAGTAACCACTATTACATTTACATCCTTCGTTGTCGAAAGAACTGGTAGGAGACCCATGCTTTTAATATCAGCAATAGGCACTGGTGTTCCACTGCTCGCCCTTGGCACCTTTTTTTATTTGCAGAGTATAAGTTCTCCTTTGATTGAGCACATCCAGTGGCTTCCTCTACCTTGTATCATTTGTTTTGTTGTGATGTACTCCATAGGAATTGGTGCCATACCATTAGCAATAATGGGGGAATATTTTACTCCCGATGTAAGGGCGAGAGCTGCTTCTTTTATCACAGCAGTAATGGGCTTCACTATATTTGCTACAACTACTAGTTATCCATTTATGAGTGAAGCTCTTGGCATCCATTGGTGTATATGGATTTATAGTTTTATTTGCTTTTTAGGTGCCATTTTTATTTATACAATGATCCCAGAAACAAAAGGCAAAAGTTTACCTGAGATTCAACAATACTTAAGAACTAGAAAATTTTAATTTTGAAGGTGACGTGCTCAGTTCACCGAATAAAAGAGATTTTAGGGCAAGCCCATGTCCGTTATGTTGATATACCTCAAGTGAAATAATTATGTGGTACAACAAAATAAAACACTCAGTGCGGCCCTAAGATAATGAGGCATTCTCACATTTTTTTAAATGATGAATTTTCTTACATGACATGACATGAAAGTACCGGTATCTCATACTCGATGTTGTTCAAATGCTATAAAAACATTCCAAAATTCACCTCAAACACTGACTCTTTCTATCTTTGGCTGGATTGTTGCATTTTCCTTATTTATTATAGACTGCAAGTATCTTTTTTTTGTTCTATCGCTTATTACTTTAGGCATAAAGTTTGTACAACAGTTGTCAACAAATCGACAACATCTATATTTGTTCACAGCTCAGCATATTAAACTTGTAGAAACTAATTAATAAGCTGGTCACATGCGAAAAAAAATTGAATGGGTTTTTCCAAATATTCACCACAATAAGTAATTTGGCTTGGGTATATCGGAAAATAATTTAATTCCATGATATTTAGATGAAAAAATTTAGCAATAACTTATTTTTTACAAACTGAAATATATTGTTTTTTATTTTTTGTTTTTAATAAAAATTAATGAAAAATTGAATGTCATAGTTTTTTTTCCTTTATAAACAATTATTTCAAGCTGAGAAGCATGATTTACATATTTTCTCACTTCTCTTCAAAGTTCTTATTAGCAGGAACAGACCAGATAAAATACCTAGAAATTATGGAATCTGAATGTATTAAAAAGTGTCCATCGAAAGGAAGCAAATTAAGGTGGCGCCATAGTAGCAAGTGGAAAGATTTTAAAAACAGCGCCATGAATTATTAGAGTAAGAAACAAAATTAAAAAAGGAAATACTACGTAAATAGTTGAGATTTTAAATACTGCATATTTCTCAACTAGACACTAAATTTTTCAACCCAGCACACTTCACTCGGTTTATAACCGCTAAATTCACATCATTTCCATCAGCTACACGAGCTCCATTTCGGTGAATCTTCGAATTATAATTTGCTGTTTACAGGTGGACACTTTTTTAACTTGTCCCCTATACAAGACGGTTCTCCTTCCATCTACACTCCATACTAGAAATCAAACAATAGATAGATAGAAGATAGAAGAAAAAGCATGTATATCCCTGTTTTTCTAGTACAATCATGTTATACATTTTGGGTATGGGAAAATTCACGATTTGTTCCATAATATGTTATAATTATTCAACGATTTAACTGACAATTCCACTAAATAGGAAGGAACAGAAATGAAAGTGGATAAAAAAATCGGATAAATCACGTCACCGTAGCAACGCTAGTGTTTACTGTTCGTTTATCAAGCATTGCGCGGCGCATCAGATTGACAATTATAAATGTCAAAAATAGAATTAAACAGCAAATAATATTCCAGTTAGCATGTCGAAATTTGGAAATATTCGCCAGGCAGAAATAGTAAAGGAGATTGAAAAATCAGCTCCAGAATATACAAAAAAAGTAATTCCATTCATGAAATTGTCTTACCAAATACCACGCGAGCTCAGATTTAGCAGGATATTTTTTATGGTTGTTTTCTCATATAATATCCTTTTTGGTATGCGTCATCGTTTGTGACGTTTATCCGGGTTTTGGGTATGTCGATATTTTATTTGTTATATTAACTTATAGCTAACCTTTAATTTGATAAATAAAATCATCAGGATCGTATTCAGCCAAATTCGAAAAAGGCTATGAAATTAATAATACTTGGGATATCAAAACACTGCGAAATAAAACAATTTGTATATTTAATATTAAAATAATTTAATATTAGTGAATATAGTCCTGCAAACAACGTGTTCAATAAGAATTCACTTTTCATAAATAATAATTCACCGTAAACAATAAACTACAGACCTGACGAGAACTGTCAGTGGGACATTAGAAAAAGACGTAAAACACATTGCCGCTACGAAAGGAACGTCCGCATCGTATTTTGAGCGATGTAATTTCGCCCGATTGATAGGTCGCGTTTGCGCGTAATCTAAGCATCAACCAATCAAATTTTTGTAAGTCAAAGATTAGGGTTAACGTTTGTACTACGTTTAAACGGTTCATTATTGTGCTATTTTGATTAGGATTAATCACAGACCTGCTTTTTTTTTCCATTTCTTCCAACGTAATATGTTAGAAAGACATTAACAATCACTGACGCACACCAAGAAGGCTATTATATAAACTTTACTTACTTTCATATAGGTAATTCAACTCGATCTGTTCTGACAAAATCACTCGAGCTATACGCTCTCGTGATTTTGTCAGATTTTGCCAATGAAATTAAGTATTCGAAAACAACCCTAAAAAATATCTGTCTAAATCTGAGCTTTTGTGGTATTACCCCCGATTATATAACTCATGTTCTAATGAACCAATACAATCCTTGAATTTCCCTTAGTTACGACGTATTGGTAAGTGAATATACCCCTTGACGACGTGATATAATCGTTTTGGTGTTTCGCCTCCTGCCATATTGTGATCATTTCCATAGTAACGGGCAAGCTCAATGAAATGTCAGTTAATTCTACTACAAATTCCGAAAACAACAATACATCAAAAATGTATTATAATAATTGTACCTTCAATATTAATATTAATCAATAAAAAAAATTAGAATATTATTCGTTATATAATCGTAACGAATACCAACTCGAGCATAGACAATATTTTTCGATTATTTACCTCTTCACTCGACATATTTCGCGAAACACCACTCGAGCTGCGCTCTCGTGATGTTTCGCCAAATACGTCTCGTGACTCGGTGAATAATCGAATATTGTCTATGCTCTTGAGATATTATAACTGATTATATCCCTCATCTGTCAAAATTTATTCGCTGATAATTCAGCCTCCTTCCTTTGCGAATAAAATCACATCGTCTCGACTGACAGTACCTAAATATAGGCAACGCTTCATACATGCTGGAATAACACCTATAAATGTTGTATATAAAGAATGCGTTTTTAATAATTCTACATTAAATAATTAAAAAAATATGAGTCAAAAATATTTATTTCTCAAATGGAATGAATTTTTCGATTTTCTCGCTTTGTCTGAAAACTTAACGAGTTAAAATCGGAGATTGGTGTTCTAAATAAAACTCGAGAGCTTCTATGTATGTAAATTGGGGTGACATTTACTGAGACCTAAAAGATCCATTGAGCCCCTTTACTTCTAGTTAGTTCCTGAGGAAAGGCGCAGAGACTAGTATCTCCTTTAGTCCTATTTCCTGGAGGAATTTCAAGATATCTGCAGGCTTCAACTTAGGTAAATGTCCCTCTTCTATCCAATAATCTCCTAGGTGTTGTGCTCTAGGATTCTGAATTGCTGTGCAATTCGCATGTATGTGGATGGAGGTTTCTTCTTCCATGCCACAGAGTCTACATTCTTCTTGCTCCACTATTTTGAGCTTTTTTAGGTGCCCATTCAGGCGATAACGTCCCATAAGGATGCCTGTTGAAACTTTTAGTGCAGATTAATTTTGACTAATGCATTCATTTGATCTCAACAGGTTGTAGTCACCCAGAAGAATCTTTGATTGTCTAAGTCCTACTAGATCTCCTCTTTTTTTTTGGCTTCGCCTATTTCTTTCAATATTACATTGGAGCTGCCCCCAAAAGGGTGTTCCCGTACCCCTCTTTGCTAGTTCACCTGCTATTTCATTCCCTTTTGATCCCAGTGTGTCCTGAAATCCACAGTAAGGTGGAGCTTTAGCTCGTGGGTTTTATTCTTTGAAGGTCTTTGAGGTCTAGTTATATTACCCCAGAATAACACTCTGGAGTTTAAATAACAAAACTGCTAATAAATAAATCATTCTAAAAATTATTCTAGAATCGAATGTTCTCCTTGCTCTCGCCACACCGTTCCATTCATTTTTCCATTCGTCAAAGCAATGCTGGAAGTCTTCTTTTGTAAGGGCATTTAGGAGCTCCATCGATTTTCGCTTCACCTCTTCCATCGTGTCCAACCAAGCTCCTTCGAAGGCAGACTTGATCTTCGGAAACAGGATTAAGTCATAGGGTGCTAAATCAGGAGAGTACGGCACATGTTCGAGCCCTGGAGTACCTCTACGGCTAAATAACGTTTCACAGCCGTAATCGGCTTGTTTTTCCACAACTCCGGCCGTTTTTTACGAACATTATCTCGCAGTGTTGCCACAACCTGCAAATAGTAAGTTTGGTTTACAGTTTGACTCTCTAGTGATCCAAGTGGTGGGGATCTTCTTCGAGCACAACATCCATGTACTCCGGACCTCGGTTTTACGTCCCATTCGAAAGACGGCATATCTACATTATACCTCCAGCTCATTGGTAAAATGCCTGTGAGCTGTGATATGCTACTCACCCTAGTAGTCTAAAATGTTTTGCAGTAGGCTGTACGGGCTCTACGACGGTGCTTCACCAGTAATAACCGCGTTCGACACTGCTTCACCGTGATTATCGCATCAGAGGCATTCCACTATAGTGCTGGGTCGACAACCCAGTCATCACGATAAAAAAAAGATTAGTATAGCTGTGAATTATGATTTTTTTTTCTTGGATGTGTAGGAGTTTCCAAATGCATGGATTGCCGCTTAGTTTCAACATCGAATTGAAGTATTCAGGTTTCATTGCAAGTGATGATGTTTTCCATGAACGCAGGCTTTTCATCTCACGTCTCAAGAATACAATGTTTTTCCGACGAGTGTACCTTTATGTTGGTGAGGTTAATAGACATATTACTATCGTTATTGGAGTGAGAGTGATCCTCATTTATTCATAAAGACACATGCACAAACACCTCAGAAATTGAATGTATGGGTTGGCATTTTGGGGAATCACATTATTGGACCATTATTTATTGACGAAAATCTCACTGCAAGTACTGATTCGAAGTTGTTCGACTAGACTTGCTATTCAAAAAAAAAGTGGGGGTTGATTTGGTACATTATGAATATATCTGAATGTCATCTCTATATTTTATATTACGGTTCAAGTTCGATGATATTTAATGTTACTGTTAAATGTTTATTTACGTGATGAACTTGACTCGGTACCTGTCGACCTCGCTAGTTATATTTAAGTAAAATTTCAACGTTTAGTGATTTATTGAAAATAGTTTCAAGGGAATTTATTTCTTATTTTATTTTATTATTATATTATGATATTATGCCAAAAGGCATCACACGGGATTGCAGGGGGTTGCATTTTTGGGTATGGATTTTATATGAAAATTCGCCCCCCTTCCAATCCTTCCCAATTAAATTCGAGGTTTTTTTCACATTTTGAAGAAGCTCTTGGTTTCTGAGTTTCGGGGGGGGGGGTCAAGTTTTCGTTGCAACACCCTGAATATATTTACCACTAGTAACTAACCCATGGTATATAATAAACTTATTAGACAGAATAAACTAACCAATATACTATCGAATAAAAGAAATACGTATTTTAATATACTATACAGGGTAAAACATGAAAAAAATCTACTAGTTACAACTATGAAGTTTTCTCAATACCAAATTTATATTTAAATATACTTTTGAGATTAACAAATTGATATCCAATCTATAATTAAAATTTCTGCGCAAAAAATAAAGCGTCCCAAGAGAAAGGAGAGGTAAATTCGAAGGCAGAACATAAATATTTGATACTCAAGTTGAAAATAATATTGGAGAAGCCCCTTTAATCTGCTGTCTAAAAGTCGTTAATCTTTTCGATAAGAAATAGGCATTAAATTCCCTATCGCGCGGATCAGGCTGTGCTACTTGAGAACGACCCAACTTTTAACCAGAAAAGTTTATATACTTTTCGTTTTGTCTATGCCTGAGGATATGGCGGTGAGTTGTTATTATCACAATCTGGAAATATGGGATACATATATTTGTTGGTTCCTGACAAGTTCAAAATGTTTCGTTTTTCATTTTAAATACAACTTCAGATATCGACGTACGAAGAATCTTTTATAATTGCCATAATAAATTACACTCTTTTCAAATTTGGAAAAAATTACAATATACAGGAACGGAAGCCTAAATTGACTGTCAGATTTTAAAACCACTTAAGTCTAATTATAGTTATTTAACAAAGAGTGAAAACTATCTGATATTGTTGTTAATGCTTGATACTATTTCCGGATTGAAGACATTGTAAAATTAACTCAAATCAATTATATCGCACTGTTATTACTACAACAGTGTATCTGAGTGTATCAACTCAGAATGAAAAGCTATTTTCACAAATCGCAGAAAACTGATTACTCGCTTGTTGTTAAAGATAATAAAAAAGTGAACACTGCAATAAGATTATTGATAAAATTAAGATATTTCTGTATTTATGAATTGTTTCAAAGATTGCAGGTTATCAAGTTAGCAATTTCCAATTTTTGAGTTAATATTTTCAAAAATTATGAAATATTTTCAGTTGTGTAGTTATAAATGAAATATTTTGACTTACTACAATTTTCTTGGATTTCTTTTTATATGATCTTAGGTAACTTTTTTGAGTTGATAAATAATATTTTTTACAGTCGCGCGTAAAATGACTAATTACTATCTATATTCAAATAAAATCGTAAAGTCGACAAATGCCGAGGATTGTTACTTTACGCTCTAACGCAAAAAAGGAATCTTTTTCGCTCGCTTATTTAATCAAACCACGCCCTCCGAATTAACTCAATTGGTGAATATTTAACAATTTATCAAAATAAAAATAAAATTATATGAAAATTGTCAAAAATTATGAAGTGTGGTCAAAAATGTTCAATAATTATCAATTATTGTCAAGAACTGTTAAAAATGGACAATTTTTGTCAAAAACTGTCAAAAATGGTCAATAACTGTCAAAAATTGTCAATTATTATTAATAATTGTTAAAATTTTGAAAAATGGTCGATAATTGTCAAAAATTTTAAAATTTTTTTGAAAAATGGTCAAATACTTTCAAAAATTGTCAAAAATGGTCAATTGTCAAAAATTTTTGAAAAATGGTCAAAATTGTCAAAAATGGTCAATAATTGTCAAAAACTATCAAAAATGGACAATTATTGTGAAATTGGTTAATATTTGTCAAAAATTGTTAAAATTTTGAAAAATGGTCGATAATTGTCAAAAATTTTGGAAAATTGTTAAAATTTTCGAAAAATTTTCAAAAATGGCCAATAATTGTCAAAAATGGACAATTATTGTTAAAAATTGTCAAAATTTTGAAAAATAATTGATAATTGTCAAAAATTGTTAAAGTTTTTGAAATATGGTCAAAAATTGTCAAAAATGGTCAATAATTATCGAAAATGGTCAAAAATCTGAAAAAATGGTCTAAAATTTTGAAAATTTGTCAAAAATGGTCAAAAATGGACAAAAACAATCAAAAATGGTTCAAAATTGTCAATTATTTTCAAAAACTGTCAAAAATAGACAATTATTTTCAAAATTTGTCAATAATTGTTAAAATTTTGAAAAATGTTCGATAATTGTTAAATAGTATCAATGGTCAAAAATTTCGCAAAATTGTTAAAATTTTTGAAAAATTGTCAAAAATGGCCAATAATTGTCAAAAAATGTCAAAAATGTTCAAAAATTGTCAAAAATGGACAATTATTGTTAAAAATTGTCAAAATTTTTAAAAATAGTTGATAATTGTCAAAAATTGTTAAAGTTTTTGAAATAAGGTCAAAAATGGTCAATAATGGTTAAAAATGGTTAAAAATGATCAAAAATCTGAAAAAATGGTCTGTAATTTTGAAAAATTGTCAAAAATGGACAAAAACAATCAAAAATGGTTGAAAATTGTCAATTATTTTTAAAAACTGTCAAAAAAGGACAATTTTTGTCAAAATTGGTCAATTGTTAAAATTTTTAAAAATGGTCGATAATTGTCAAAAACTATCATAAATGATCAAAAATTTTGAAAAACTGTTAAAATTTTTGAAAAATTGTCAAAAAGTGTCAAAAACTATCAAAAATTGTCAAAAACTGTCAAAAATGGGCAATTTATGTTAAAAAATGGGCAATTTTTTTCAAAAATTGTCAAAATTTTGAAAAATAGTTGATAATTGTCAAAAATTGTTGAAGTTTTTGGAAAATTGTCAAAAATTTTGAAATATGGTCAAAAATGGTCAATATTTGTCAAAAATTGTTAAGCTTTTGAAAAATGGTCGATAATTGTCAAAAACTATCAAAAATGGTCAATAATTTTGAAAAATGGTCAAAAATTTTGAAAAATGGTCAAAAATTTTGAAAAATTGTCAAAAATGGCCAACAATTGTCAAAAACTATCAAAAATGTCCAAAAATGGTCAAAAATGGACAATTATTGCTAAAAATTGTCAAAATTTTGAAAAATAGTTGATAATTGTCAAAAATTGTTAAAGTTTTTGAAATGTGGTCAAAAATGGTCAATCATTGTCAAAAATGGTCAAAAATCTGGAAAAATGGTCCAAAATTTTGAAAAATTGTCAAAAATGGACAAAAACAATCAAAAATGGTTAAAAATTGTCAATTATATTTAAAAACTGTCAAAAAAGGACAATAATTGTCAAAATGGGTCAATAATTGTCAAAAATTGTTAAAATTTTGAAAAATGGTCAAAAATTTTGAAAAACTGTATATAAATTTGGAAAAATGGTCAAAAATGGCCAATAATGGTCAAAAACTATCAAAATTTGTCAGGAACTGTCAAAAATGGACAATTTTTCTTAAAAATTGTCAAAATTTTGAAAAATAGTTGATAATTGTCAAAAATTGTTAGTTTTTGAAAAATTGCCAAAAATTTTAAAATATGGTCAAAAATGGTCAATATTTGTCAAAAATGGTCAATTTGTCAAAAATGGTCAATTTGTCAAAAATTGTTAAACTTTTGAAAAACGGTCGATAATTGTCAGAAACTATCAAAAATGGCCAATAATTGTCAAAAACTAACAAAAATGTTCAAAAATGGTCAAAAATGGACAATTATTGCTAAAAATTTTGAAAAATAGTTGATAATTGACAAAAATTGTTAAAGTTTTTGAAATATGGTCAAACATGATAAATCATTGTCAAAAATGGTCAAAAATCTGGAAAAATGGTCCAAAATTTTAAAAAATTGTCAAAAATGGACAAAAACAATCAAAAATGGTTAAAAATTGTCAATTATATTTAAAAACTGTCAAAAGAGGACAATAATTGTCAAAATTGGTCAAAAATTGTTAAAATTTTGAAAAATGGTCGATAATTGTCAAAAACTATCAAAGATGGTCAAAAATTTTGAAAAACTGTATAAATTTTTTGAAAAATTGTCAAAAATTTTTAAAAATTATCAAAAATGGCCAATAATGGTCAAAAACTATCAAAATTTGTCAGGAACTGTCAAAAATGGACAATTTTTCTTAAAAATTGTCAAAATTTTGAAAAATAGTTGATAATTGTCAAAAATTGTTAGTTTTTGAAAAATTAACAAAAATTTTGAAATATGGTCAAAAATGGTCAATATTTGTCAAAAATTGATAAACTTTTGAAAAACGGTCGATAATTGTCAGAAACTATCAAAAATGGCTAATAAATGTCAAAAACTATCAAAATGTTTAAAAATGGTCAAAAATGGACAATTATTGCTAAAAATTGTCAAAATTTTGAAAAATAGTTGATAATTGTCAAAAATTGTGGAAGTTTTTGAAATATGGTCAAAAATGGTCAATAATTGTCAATTTTAGAAAAAAATTTGAAAAATTGTCAAACATTTAAAAAAACTGTCAAAAATGGACAATTATTGTTAAAAATTGTCAAAATTCTGAAGAATAGTTGATAATTGTCAAAAATTGTAAAAGTTTTTGAAAAATTGTAAAAATGGTCCATCATTGTCAACAATTGTCAATAATTATCAAAAATGTCAAAAATGTCAAAAATTGTCATCATTTTGAAAAATGGTCAAAAATTTGAAAAAATGGTCACTAATTTTGAAAAACAGTCGAAATGATAAATAATTGTCAAAAATGGTCAAAAATTTGAAAAAATGGTTACTAATTTTGAAAAACAGTCGAAATGATAAATAATTGTCAAAAATGGTCAATAATTGTTAAAATTTTGAAAAATGGACAATAATTGTCAAAATTTGGAGAAATGGTCAATAATCGTGAATAGTTGTCAAAATTTTGAAAAATACGAGATGTTTCCGAAAATCGATATAAACACGTAATTTATAAAATCGATTTTCTAAAAATCGATTATTACTATATTACTATAAAAATTTATATAAAAATCGATTATTTTTTAACATCCCTAGTCAGTAGATCTTTTTAAGGTTAATCATGATGAATAAAGAAAATGAAGATTATTCTAGCACTCCTATGATAATCTAAGATAATATAAAAAACTGTTTTAATTATTAAAAGGGCGACTGTAGAAAAAAGTATGTGTGTTTTTCGAGCGTAAAGTGAAATTGCTGCAATCTGTTACTTCACGCTTTAAATACACAAATAACTATTACATTATATCCCTATTATTATTTTAGGTTTGGGATGAAAAGGAAGCCAGATAATAAAGACAAATAATGAATTTATCAAATGAAACAACTAAAAACTTAATTAAACAAACATTCATTATATGGCTCTTATTTATATAAAGCATTAACAGCAACAGAAAAATGAACATTATCTATATTTTTTTATAATTGAAGTTTTCTATTATTCTTAAGAAATAATCAGTCATTGCACAAATTGTCGCTAATCTTGTCAGTCTGAAAATCACATAAATCTTACGAAAAGAGATATTTAAAGGACTGAAATTTGGCCTTTTGGTATCGGCATAACAGCCTTTAAGTCGTACACACCAACAATTGTGTTATCGTTACTAGTTTTGTCTTTTTATTTCTCTTTTCTGGACACTTTTTCTTTTGAATGAATTTCGTAAACTTGAATAATTCTTTGTTTTCCTTCTTCGTCAGCATTAGTAAAACTTTCACTGATCTTTTCTGGTATGTGGAATGAAATATTGAACTCTTTATTAAAAATACGGTTAAAAGTAGATTGAGACGCAATTGGTAGGCTTTCTTTTGTACGAATTTCTTTGTAATTTCGGTATAAGTCGGCTAAAGATTTTTTACAGGAAACGTCTTCTCTTGATGTCTGGGCTCTAAGGTAATGTGATTCGATTCGTGGTATGCTATTAATAAAAATGTTCACACTATCATAGACCTCTGGATCCACAGTATGATGATTATTATGTTTCCCGTGCAATTCTTCCTCTACAAAACCAGTCTCTGTTTTTTTTTGATAATGCAGTAGCAATTGGTCTGTCATTTGTTGCAAGAGTATTTAAAAAAAATATTTTGCAAACTCTAACGTTGGTGTGGTTTAGCTCGAAATTAAATGCGATATTTAATTTGCGGAAATTTTGAGTGGATGAGTATCTGTCTTTGGTTTAATTTGTGAAGTATGAGCTATTATAAATTGTCTTTGTTTTTGCAAGTCTCGCAAATCCCAGTAACTATTAAAAATGTGTTGTCTCGAGTTCTCATCTATTTTTGCTCGACAATTCAATCGACATTTATCTCCACACGGTGGACCCATCTTCCTCGCAAGAACTTGTTTTTGGACACTTGATGTGTAGGGCTTACCTGTGTTTCGACGTGTTTTTGCAATCTTAATTTTCCAATTCGCCCTTTTCTTACCTCTTACGATTTCCTGCACATCTGAAGCATTTGCCTCTGTAGTTATTCGACGTGCTGATCCACTAGTATAAGCAACGGGATTTAAATTATTTTCTGCTTCATCATCTGAGCTACTTGATGAAGATGAACTAGAACTGCTTGCAGAAGAACTACTTCGCTGTCTCGTGGCTGCACCCTGAAGTAAACTGGAAACACCTTTTGACCCAGGAATGGAATGATGATCGCAGTTCGAATCGTCAAAATCACTCTGATCACTGTGCAGAGGTGAAATGTAATATTTTCTTTGGTTGAATTCAATATTTTGTTCGTTAATGTTGTTTTCCTTGTCCTTCTCATCGATGGACGTAGTTTTGGTCGCTATTTCTACCAGAAGCCGCCCATGGCTCATGCTACAAATAAAATGTATTTATGAAGTGAACAAAAAATTTTTTGTCACCTATAATGTAGTAACTCAAAATTATTTTTTAAATCATAGAGGAATATTTTTATTTCAACTTTATTAACACAACTGTTGAACGTCTGATTTTAAAAACTATTAGTAACAACAATATATTTTTGAAATTTTAATAAATTATCACAAGAAACTAGTGAACACAAATTCTTCAACGAAACTGTATTAACTCTCAAATTACTTACTGAACCAACAAGAATGTCGTTAGTCAAAATATTACTTGAAATCGATTTTTTGTTAATGAACAATAGTGTAACAACTCGAAATATACAAAGTTCATACTAAGGTTCAAATCAACAATAATGTAATAAGTTGTAATAATACTTGAATTTTCACATACCTGATCAGTCAATAACGCTGCAATCAAAAATAATGCGGTCTAAACGCAAAGCGACACGTGCTCACCACTCGAATTTCAACCGTAACTAAAGATAATGCAATGTTGCGCGGGACGTTTTATTGACGCGTAGGGAATTGAATTTTACGTTTGAAAAATGAATTATCTCATATTTATCCTATTTTAAGATGATACAGTCTTGTAATAGCAGTGCGATATGATAAATAGTTAATGATGAATTGTTTTTGCTAGAAATTTCATTGATTTCAAACACTGGCGTTGAATTATTTTTTAATAAAAATCGTACCATAAATTACATATTAGGTCTATCTATTTGAAAGAATGCCGAATGCACATTTAACATACCTTCTCGCTCTAGTTAAACGGTAGTTAAAAGTCTATTTTGTTACCACCAAAATGGCTTAGTAAGTTATCATCCAATGCAAAAGCTTCATCCCCGACGAGTACATAGGGTTGATCCGATTCAAATGGTTCCAGAGGCTCTAGAGGCGGGATCTGTAAATTATTTTCTCCTAATAACTTCCAGAATGTTGTGTTTTTAAATTCTGTCGAGTCACAATTTTTTCCGTACGCTCCAATGTCTACGTAGGAAAATTTATAGTCAGAATCCATCACTGCTAATGAAACAACGGAGAAGTAATGTTTATAATTAAAGTACATGGAACCAAAATGTTCTGGTTTTATTATTCCTATGTGCTTTCCATCTACTGTTCCTATAAAGTGCGGAAAATTGGCACGTTTCTCGAAATTTCTCTGTAGCTAATTTCCATTTTTCTGCTGAGGGTTTGGGTATGCAATCATTATGTAAGACATTCCATAGAGCTTGTGAGACTCGCTGAATAATGCTACTAATTGTTGAAATTCCTAGCTTGTATCTTTGATGGAGGTCGGTAAAAGAACAACCTGTAGCCAAATACCTGCAACAAATTAATTAAATATTGTGAATGACTTTTTTTTGCAGGTAAATATATTATGAAGAGGTGGACAAACATGGAGGACAGTTTTGTAGAGTGTTTGAAAAAATGCAATGAGATATCGCGTTCGGGTGCTGCTGCCAAACATCTGAGAAAGTATATGTATCAGGACCAATTATTATTCTTGGAAAAAGTTGCTGTTCCAAATGAAACCGAGGATAGTTTAAACTGTATCAATGAAGAAGAGGGAGAAACTGCCACCGTGAAAACACCAAAACGAAAAGAAAAAAAAGCTGATAAGGTAGGAGTGCCTCAAACTCAAAACGAAAAAAACAACAAAAAATGAGCGCATTTGAAAAGCGAAACATTCAGGCATTTGAAGCACCACCAAAGTCATCACATCAGAATTTTTTCAAGATCGTCACATGGCATTTTTTACTGGAATAGTTCCTTCCCTCAACAATTTGACTGAAGATCAGATCAGTGATTTTCAGATTGGAGTACTTAGACTGATTCGGTCTATGAAACGAAAAGAGAGTACACCTCCAGTAAACATTATACAACTGAGTAATGATTATTTACTTTTCAGACTGGCTGCACCACAGATACTTCCAACATCAATGTACATAGTAACACCAAACTATGCAATAGGCAACTCCGCGAACAGTGTTAGTACCATTTAATTAGGATACGCCAGCAGTGCATCATGGTACACCACAAGAAGCTTCACAAAAGGCGACCTCGCAGAGTTTTGATGCACCTTGTACTATTCTCCATGTTCACACACACACATAATGAACTAGTAGCAGCATATCGACAGAATATTCACTTAGTATTCTATTCACATAGTCATTGGGGATTTTTACCTGAAAATAAGTCCGAGAGGTTTGAAACTTTGCAGGTTTATAGGTTAGGGGATCTAGAACTACAATTCACAATCCGAGACATGCCTCCGGCGCCGTCATCTTGTCAAGGTGGCACCCAAAAATAGTTTATTCCAGTTATCTCCAAAACTGTGCGTTTTTCGAAAAAATATGTTGAGAGCAAAATTGTAGCAAAATTTTCTACAAGAAATGTTCCTAGCATATTTTTGCTAAAGTGAACCGTTAAGGCACAAATACAAGTTTTCTGTAGAGGCGAATTTCGGAAATAATATGTGTAGTAGGGGTCCCCAAAAATAATATCTTAGGACTTTTTAAATATTTATCACGAAACAGTGGCATATCTTTTATTCAATTAATCGATTAACTCATTAATTAATCCATGTTAATAATTTATGATCAATTAATTTCGATTTAAAATGCTGTACTTGTTTCCACACCACACAAGAGGTGAAGTACACGGCGCGGTTTTTAACGTGGTTTCCTGATCCACTTGGGTACTAAAATTATCTTTGGCAAAAGCCAGACGGACCTGGCTCGTTGATTTCCATATCTTCAACGGGGAAAATGGTTACCTCAGCTTCAGAATCGATGTCAATTTCCTTCAACTCGTCGGATTCTCCTTCTGCAGTCGATAAAGAATCGTCAAGCAGCGAATGGAGGTCTTCTTCATCGGATTCGTCCAGTGTCACTTGGCTGATATTTTCACAAGTCTTCCCATTGCAGACACCGCAAATCATTGAACATCTCAATCCTTCTTTCCTGCACCCACAGACTCTACCACAAGCCGCCCTGCACTTACAAGATAAAAAAGCAAGTAGTGCTTTGGAAGCAGGATCTTCTAAAGTAGTTACTGGAGTGAGGCCAGTTTGTGTTTTATTCCAACCCCATTCTTCAATTACTTTCGGACAGCCACGCCATAGTTGAACCTGATAGTATGTTCTCAATGAATACTGTCGTGCCGCTGCGCTTGTCGGTGGTAAGGATGCCAAATTAAATTTACTTTTTGTTACCGACTTCACAAAACACTGTTATCGATATATATCAACGAAATATTAAACCTCAGCAGGGGCAGATAAGGAAAGTGACAGGATTACTCACCGGTCACTGAACCTTAAGAAAGCTCATGCATACAATTGGAGTATATAGGGAGGAACCTATCTGTCAGTTGTGCATGGAAGAGGAGGAAACAGCCTCTCACATTATCTTCGAATGTGTAGCACTGTCTCATTGGAGATATAGACTCCTAGGACTAGAGTATCCAAAGGAGGATTTCTCCAAGAAGCACCTGATGATTCGAAATACTATTGATACTATTTGTCAGTAAGAAAAACTATCATGTAATGGTGATTGGATGACCAGATGCGGCTTTGGTAAGAGTTATGGAAATTGTAAGAATTTGTTTACATTCTCTAATTTGCAAGAAAATAACATAATTTCTTTATGGTTTACAGTGTTCAAGTTAGTTTTAAAACTGTTAAAAATCACAAAATAGAAAAAAAACTATCTGGAACATATATTTTTTTATATGAATGAATCTCAAAAACATCACTTCTATATAGAACTGCTTGGAGCATATAAAGATAGAAGAGGTTGAAGTCAATATTTGTTTGGTTTTGGAACCAGTTCAAGTCAGTAATTTATAAAGAAAAGTGAAAATATACCCCAGAATTATCAAACACGCAATTTAAAATAAACTTTACATGAAACAATTTATAGAGAAACTATCTGGGAATCGTACAAAAAGAGTATTCTGTGAAAAATGTGAACTGGGATATTTTAGAGTGAGCAGCATACGTTATCGAGAAACTGCCATTATTTTAAATTTATCTCTGAAGAGAGAAGTTTAATTTTATGGAAGTAATTTGTAATAATTCATAAAATCTGACCAAGTTGTTATTTGTTACTCTATTGAGATGTTTTTACAATATGCATCGTTTATAGGCGAGCAGCTCACCCCTAAACCCTAATAAGATGCATGAAAACCAACTAGCCCTCTGAAAATAAATTAGTTATCCAAATCAAATGAAATTGATTATTTACGTTATTCCAAACAAAAAACTTCTTTTCAGACAAGTGGCAGATGATAAGTTGAAAATTTATTACAAAATTGAAGTAAAAAGTGAAAAATAGGGATCGTATCTACCTTAATAGGTGAATTGGGTGAAAATAAACACTTTTTGCCTTTTGGTTTATATTAGATGCTATTAGGTGGCTAATATGGCTATTCCACTGCTACCTTTTCATATTTATTGTGGTTCTCTGAATCTAGATTACATTCTCCAGCCTGACTCTTTATATAGCCTCCTCTAGGTGACAGATTGGGGTGGAACAGGGTAAATATTATAGAGGGTAGAGAGGATGACAGATGCTTTGGTTGTGGGATAAAGGGCCATAAAGTATCAGGGTGTAAGGTGAAGGTAGTCAAGGAGAGGAGTAAGTGTTGGCTTTGTAAGAGCGAGGATCACATGGCGAGAGACTGTCGGCAGGCCTTCCTTTGTAGGGTATGTGGGGAAAGGGGACAAAAGCCAGGGGAGATAGAATGTAGTAGGGGAAGGAAAGAAGGAGACGATGGAAAAGGTGAAGGAAAAAATGGGAGGGACCCTCTGGACCCCTCAGAGGGGACGAGTCTGGTCAAATAGGAGGAAGGGGACAGCATTGCGCGGGAAGGAGGAATGTAGGGGATGTATGGAGGGTGTTACAGATAAATTTGGGGAAATGCATGATATATTGGATGAAGTGATTTTTAGGAGGGAAGTGGATGTAGTGTGTGGATCCGAGGTGAATGCTAGATATGTGGGGAAGCAGGGATGGATTATGGACGATACAGGAGAAGCAGGAATAAGAGTGGTGGGGGATGGATTGAGGGCGGATGAAGTGAGGAAGGGAAATGGATGGGTGGTAGTGCGAATGGGAGACATGGTGGTGTACAGTGTGTATATAAGCCCAAATGTCAGCCTGGAAGAATATGAGAGGAGCATGACAGGATTAGAGGACGATCTGAGTGTGTCAAAAGGAAAAAGGAGGATCATAAGGAGAATGGTGGCAGGGGACTTAAATGCGAAGAATACTATATGGGGGGGGGGGGGAAGAAAACGGACAGGAGAGGGGAGATCCTTGAGGAAGTGTTAACATCCAACGGGTTGGTGGTGCTGAATGATGGACTACTGCCCACCTTCGTGAGGGGTGACGGGGGTTCATCATTCATTGATATAACAGCATGTGATGAATGGCTGTGGGAAAGAGTGTTTAGTTGGGGGGTGCTGGAGGATGAGGAAAGCTTGAGCTTACATAGGTATGTGGAGACGGATATAAGGAAAGAGAGAAAGGATTTAGTGGAAGAGTGGGAATGGAAGTGGACGAAAGCCGAGGCAGAGAGTATGAGGAAGAAAGTAAGAGAAGAGATACAATGTGATACAAGGGCTGCAAAAGTGAGGAAAACAGGGGCAATAGGCGTGAGCGGAGGGCCAATTACTGGTGGAATGAGGAAATAGATGAGCTGTGGAGGGAGTGTAAGAAAGAACGAAGACGGATGCTGAGGGGAAGAGGAAGGATAGAGGGAAGAGGGGGATATAAAGAGAAGAAGAAGGAACTGGAGCGTAGAGTGGAGAGGGAAAAAAGAGGGAAGTGGAAAGAGTTACTGGGCGAATTGGACAACAATCCATGGGGAAAGGCGTGAGATAGCGGTGAAGAGGAACGAGGTTCTAGAGGAGGATTGGGAGAAGGAGATTATAATGAAATTGTTCAAAGGGGGAGAAGGAGGAGTGGGTGGCAGAATTCAGGAAATCCAAGATACAAGGGGGGTAGTGAAAATGAGGGGGATAAGGCCGGTAGAGAAGTGGGAGGTGGAGGATTGGGGGAGAAACATTAAAGTGAGAAAAGCCCCAGGGATAGATGGCCTGAGGGGTGATATGGTGAAGAGGCTGTTGGATGACAATAGGGAGTACTTCTGGGAACTATTCAACAGGGTGCTGAGGGAGGAGGAGTTCCCGGAAGGATGGAAGGTAGCCAGGGTGATACTAATGAAGAAGGCGGGTAGAGAGAGGAAGCGGGCGGGGGACTAAAGGCCTATCAGCCTGCTGTGTGGTATGGGTAAATTGATGGAGGGGAAAATAAGGGATAGGATTGAGGAAGAAGTTGGTAGGAATGGGGGTTTTAGGGTAAACCAGCACGGGTTCACGAAGGGGAAATCTTGCATCTCGACACTGAGCAAGGTAATGGGTTTGGTGGAAAGAGCTAGGGAGGGCAGCTGGAGGAAGAAGAAATTGGCCCTACTCGTGTTCTTTGACGTCGGGAACGCGTTCAACAGTGTCAGCAAACGGGCAGTGTTGAGCGCGTTGCTGAGGCTTGGAGTGGAGCAGGGGTTGGTTAACCTGGAGATAGAAAGAGAGGCGGAGAGAATGTGCAGGAAGATTGTGGAGAAGATAGAGCGGTGCGGACTGGAAGTGGCGGAAGATAAGACGGTGGGGTTGCTAGTGAAGGGACGGAGCAGGGCAAGGGAAGTGGGGGTAATGGTTAAGGGAAGGAGAATTCGCATGGAGGAGTCTGTGAAATACCTAGGGGTGTGGTTGGATAGCCAATTATCCTTCAAAACCCATATGGTAAAGGCGGCAGAGAAGGGTAAAGTGAGGGCAGCATGGCTGGGGAGATTGATGTGTAATGTGAAAGGGCCGGGAGAGTGGAAGAGTAGGGTAATTGGTAGGACGGTAGAGCAGAGTATGCTGTACGGTGCGGAGGTGTGGGGTGAAAGAGCGGGGGTGAATGCGAGGGTTAGGCCACTTCTGCGGGTGCAGAGAGGGATACTGCTGAGGGTGGTGCAGGGGTACAGGACAGTGGGTGGACTGGCAGCAGCGGTGCTGGCAAGGTCCTACCCATTGGACGTGTTGGCTAGAGCTAGGAGCAAACGCTGGAGGGGTGCGACCAAAGAAGAGGTACGGGAATGGATGGAGGAGGAAATGGAGAGAAGGTGGGAGGATTATGAGGGCGCGCTAAAAGGAGCGATTGGGAATAGGAGAGATTGGATGGACCGGAAATTCGGGGAGGTGAACTACTTCTTGACACAAGTGCTCACTGGACATGGGTCGAGAGTAGGGTACCTCCACAAGATTGGGAAACGAGAGACTGGTGTGTGCGAGAGGTGTGAAGTGGAGGATGATGTGGGGCATGTGTTTAGATGCTGGAGGAACGAGGAAGTGCTGAAGAAGTTGGAGAGGAAACTAGGGAAGGCGGTGTACTGGGAAAACATGGTGGAGATAATGTTGAGGGGGGAGGAGGAATGGATGGAGGTGAGTGGAGTAGTAGAGAGCATGGTAAGGGGGAGAGAAGGACTCGATATGGCATGAGAGGCAGGAGTGATAGGAGGGAGAAGATGACGGTGTGAGCGGAGAGTGTGCGAGGGACCGCCGCCTGTCTCGAAGTATGCTAGGGTAGTGATTCCGAGGCGGGGGTAACGGCGAGTTTGAGGTGGGTTTGGTTGATAGGCATCTCCTTGGGGATGAGTCCAACACTGTTTGGGTCCTGGACCCATTCGAACATGAGTTTCCCATCTCGGCCCGAAAAAAAAAGGTGACAGAATCTGCACATGGCTTCGTCTGTCAATCCCATCAGCTTTGCGTGCCTGTTGAGCTTACAGTGCCCTGTTAACATACTGTCTATGGCTTTGACAGTTTTCTTATCTTAGCTTGTTTTGTCTGACGTGAATGTCCTCTAATATACTGTTTCGCCTGTCGCTGTACTGGTGAGAGTACCCACCATTCTAAAGATTTCTGTGCTACCCACTTCCTTGTGGCCATATTTATTGTCGACTGCAACGCCGCAGAAGAGTTTCGGTCCAATAACTGGCATTGATAAGCCTTGTCTGGCATCATCCGCCAGCTCGTTGCCCTTATAACACTCGTACCCTGGTACCCAGGCTACCATGACCTTGCAATGGTCTCCAAGTGCATTTAAGGCACTAATCCCATACTAGCTTAAAGTTGATCTCTATGCCTCCAGTGGAGCTTGACTGTCTGTGAAGATGCAAAATCTTCAAAATAATCTCAATTATTTTGGTAGATTGTATATTTAACTTAATTAAATGTAAATTTTTTTCACAAAAGATATTAAGTGAGAAATTTTGAACTACCATTACCGACAAGTCCAGTATCGTTAGTACAAAATGAATTAAAATTTGTTCAAATACTGATGAATAGGTTAAATAGGATTTTTTCGTCAACCTTTACAAAAAATGACGTTTACGTAGTAATTTGCGGATGAAAAGTCGTCTTTTTTTGTCTACTTTTCGTTTGTTGTGGTCGCTATGATACTGCACGGTGCGAAAACGGCTGTGACAATAACTGTCTTTTGCTGTTGTCAAATTAATTAAACATGAAATCCGCTAGACTTTACGTGTGAATATTCATTCGGAAATTAGTATTTTTTTGTAAAGATCGGCGAAAAAATGAAATGTACATCTCGGCGAATATCTGCCTATTGTCTCACCTGCTTGATAAATTTCCAGACTCGACTATAACAGACGGTTTTTCGTCCTTGGTACATAAATAACTATTAATCAATTATTTCCACAAACGGTAGGTATTTCAATGGAATTAATTTTAAAAGCTTAGTAATTTTAATTTTTTAAATGACTTTTTTATATTCGAGGATAACTTTAATGAATTTGCCTAAAATTGAAGTAAAAAAATGTAATTATGACATAAAATTAACTTTGAGTTTGAATAACTTTAGAACTCGTCGATTTATCGAAAAATAATAGGAAACCTTTTTTGTAGTGTTCAATCTCCTTCGAAAATATATCGCGCAAAAAATCTGTTAATTACTTTTTGAGCTGGAAGATTATTGAAAATTTTTCCCATGTTATTTAATTGGGAAATAGAAATTCTTGATGCCTGACCCCTAAATATTACAATTAAGAGCTCCGGTTTTCACAGGTATCTTTTTCCAGTACCCTGAACTTTCAGTGCGAACTTCCATAAAATCAAACAGTCGATTATTTTTTTAATCAGCCTAGTATACATACAAACAATATTATAAAATTTTTCAATTTATAATTGATTGATATTTATAATTTTCCTTGAAAATAAAATTTTCCGGTTTTTTTCTTCGAGATACTTAATAATTTCAGGTATGATTAAAAAGGGGGACCTGAAACGAAAAATGTTGAACGTGAAGTCATAGTGGTGGAGTAATGGAGGGACCTTAGCTGACACCTATGACAGAAATAATGTCAATAAGTATTTATTAGAATTGTTATGTCATTTCTATAGGATTATGATACATAACTGTGTTCTATCAATACCCATTTACATTGGAGCAAAATAAATTAATTTCTCAAACTGCATCATTTATTTATGAATTAATGCAAAAACAAGAAACAGAATCAATACTAAAGATCATCTTTTTTAAATTTTTAATACCAAAAGCAATATTCTTCAAAGCGATAGTATAAAAATGGTATAAATGATGAGAGCAGTATGGATCATCAATTGATAGTGATGACGAATATTCATAGTGTTGAAATATAACACAATTGCCTTGTTCGTTTAAGGGCCGGTTCTACCACCTCTGGTTGAGAGTTCTAGTTATGGTTAACAAGATCTGACAAGAGGTTTGCTGTTCTTTGACCGCTTGCTTTTTTATAACCATAGGCTAAAGTTCTTTGACCAAAGGATAAAGTAACAGATACTTTGAGTTCTTGTTGAGAGTATAACTAGTGGTTAACTTAATTTTGGTGACATTTGACTTTACAATCTTGACAATTATTGTAAATAAAAAAATATTTTTGTCACAGCACATCTCCATTTATTTGTAATTGATTATTTGTAAATAAAAGACGTTAGCGCTTAATAGACATCCTATAATGTCTCTTAATAAAAATGATGACTGATCCCGGATTTAATGGCTCAGATGAGGATGAACTATTCTTTCCCATGCCTCAACCTCGAAGTCCAAAATTAATCCGAGAAAGGGTCAATTATTATGAAATTCTCATTGACGATCAGTTTTTTATGAGATTTCGCCTGAAGAAAGAAACTCTGCAAATTTTGGAAAAACGAATCGAGGAGATATTCAATGTAGAACTGAGTGAATTTGCTGAACTATATAGAAATAGAAAGAACTATTTCTCAAAAAATGTTCAAGTGGTTGCTAGACCAGATCTGCAAATTTTTGATATTGTTACCAGATGGCATGGTTCAGTTCATGATCGAACTTTATTCAATGCATCAAGAATTAAAGAACAACTTGAAAGAGGTGCAATAAGAAACCACATTCTGATTGGTGACTCGGGGTATGAAGTTCTCCCCTATTTAATGCTTACTCTACCTCGTCCAGTTTTATCTGAAGAGCAAAACTATATAATGAGTCATTAATACGAACTCGTTCCACAGTTGAAAGACTGTTCGGGGTATGGAATCTACAGGTATTAGGATAAGTACGGACAATATTCAAAAAGCAGATGCAATTATGCATGTGCTGTTTTACACAATATAGTCTGTAAACATCAAGAAGAAGAAGTTCCCCTTGCAGATCCTGAAGTTCCAGGGCCACCAGATGAAGGATTTGAAGAAGATAATGTACCTGTTAATGTTGTTGACAATGCACCACAAGCAGTTCGTAGTGCTTTAATTGATGAATGGTTTGCAGTATTATTATAAATTTAATTCGAGAATGGTTGAAAGGAATAAAAGTTCAAATTTCACCAAAAAGTTTTATTTTTTATACTAAATAAAAATGTATTACACACTGTAATTTTTTTAAGTTCCTTCTTCAATATTTCCATTTTTAAATTGTGTTCCTCCCTGGCCCACTCATGCTGTTCTTTTTTATTTTTTTCTTCCTGAACTTGAATTTAGGAGATATTTTTTTGCATTTCAGCAACCTCCTTCTTTGCCTCTACCATGTCGGCATGCGTTTTTGCCACATTTTTTTGTATCTCTTTTTTGCTGAAATATATGTTTTTAAAATGAAAAAAAATACATGACTATAACATGAGAAATTCAAATAATCTTTGAATTAATAGTATCTTCAAAATATGATAAATACTTTTTACAGGAATAAACTTTTGTAATATTTTAATCTGTTTCTTGGAAGTGAATAAAAAAATAAAAAGTGCATTCCTGTTAAAATGTAAATGTAAAATTACCAGGAGACGTATTAATATTTAAAGCTGAATGCTTTAATTGTTTTAATGAAGCAGGAGTGTACGTTGTCCAGTTATTTTCTGTAAGTAATTCTGCTTCTTTTTCTCCTTCTGGTTCATACTCAATGATAATATTTTCCTAAAAAGTATTTAGAATAATAGTTCATAAGGTGTATCTGAAAGTACCTACACTTTCACTAAACTGGATGCAGGTTTCAATACAATTTGACTATTTATAAACATGTCACTATCTTCATTTGGTTGTGGTGTATGAGAGTGCTGTCGATAACTGCATCCAGCTACAGGTGCATCTAAAATTAAAGAAATTAAAAATGTTTACGATACACAAGTAACAATAATACCTTCCATTGCATCACAATCAAAGTCATTTGTTCCTCCTGTGATAGTTTCGGCACCCAGTTCATGAATTTTAATGGATATTTTTGATATCCCTGGTGCTTTGTATTCACCTCCTCCTGAGTCCATAATGTTTTGCTTCTCTTGGGCATATTCCCTTCGTGTCGTTTTTTTAAGCAAATTCCATTTATTATGGAGTTGTGCCATAAATGCCGAAAAAGTTCAGCTCATCGGCAATTTTTTCCCAACATTGCTGCTTTGCTTTCCAGGTCACAGGATCTGTGCTTTTATTTTCAATAATTTCATAATATTTTTTGGTTAATACCAACAGAGCACCAATTTCGGGTTTTGAAAAAGTTTTTCCCCTACTTTTTTCTTTGTTTTTTTTATTTTTTGTTCTTCCACATAGTGTTTTACTTTGTCTTCCATTTTGAAAAAAAAACAATTTGACAAAACGAGGTACTTTAACCAAACTTTTATCTGTAATTTTTAGGCGGAAAAGTCAAATGTTGTACAATATCTTTATAATGGATAGTACATTTACGAAAACTATCGATGTTAAGTAACCACTAATCAAAAGTAGCTGACACATGATGATAGAACACATTTTTTCCTAACCTCAAGGTAAACACCTGACCAGTGGTTGACAAACTATCACTTTTGTCCAGAGGTCGTAGAACCGGCCCTAATAAAACTACAATCTACTAGAGGCAACCTAAAATACAACTGGATAAGTCAGTTTACTAATAGTCTAGCTACATACTGCGACATGGAAGTAAATATTTATGAAATTAATCAAAACACAAAACACGCGTTATTTTCTCGATACTGAAATGAAAATTTCGAAGAAGATTTAATTGGAATATTATTCAGTAGGTACACATCAACTAACTCACAAACACCTGTTACAAAATGATACTGAAAAAAATTACTTGCATGGCACAACCTCCTGGCATTTCAAAAGACTTACGCAGTTCAAACTCAGAAGGGTTAATAGATATATATAATTCTGGAGGACTCTAGGATAATTTGAACTTGATTTTATCATCTACATTCCCATAGTGCTTACTAAATTGTTAGGCCTTCACACAAGAGCGAGATTTTTCTCGTCTCGTCTCGAAAAAGCGATACGAGACGAGACGAGACTAGGGCTTCACACGAGAGCGAGATTTTTATTGTCTCGTCTCGTTCTCGTCTCGAAAAAGCGAGACATTTCTGAAAATATTATGGGCGATACCGAGACCACATACAGCGCAACCAGAGAGTCTCGTAAAATTTTTTTTATGAAGTTTTTATTAGAAAAATTAGAAAAGGTCTACATAGAGGATAATACATTTTATAATATATAAAATCTGGTGACCATCTGTAAAATATTTTATTGTAAATTTAAAGTAGTGAGCCTTTCTTTTTTTCTACGTGGAATAAAATGATAAAACAGGTCGGTTTTAACAAAATTAGTCGACACGTCCTGTATCGCCTCATATACGATAGGGTCGTAAAATTCAGCAGAATGGTTAAGGATTCATTATAATGATAAGCCTCTAAATTAAATGTTTTAGAAGCTCTAGAGATAAATAAAAAAAAAATATTCAGGTAATAAATATCAACCAAACTTCTTCAATACTTTTGTTAATATTTGTTGAATTCCGTATTTATGCATTTTTTCTACTTTATTTCCATGTGAACATTTTGTAATTCTTTGTCAATATTCTTAAAATTCCGTATATATGCACTGTATGAATCAGAAAATTTTCATTATACCTTCACTCTTTTGCTTTGATTTCTAGACTTCAGTTACATAAAAATGTTAACGAATGTAATTGTTATAAATATGATTTTAAAAAATTATTTATGGATTTTATTATCAATATTTAGAATTAAGCGAGACGAGACGAGACAACCGGTAACAAGACGAGACCGAGATTTAAACGAGACTCGATTTCTTCGGAATTGACGGGATCGAGACGAGATTTTTGATATTCTCGCCCACTCTCGTCTCGTGTGAAGCCGTATAAATTGTATATGAAAAGAGCAGTGAAACTTCGATCATTTATATTCAATGAATGATCCAATTTTAGAAATAACATAATCATTCAATATAGGGTGTTTATGTGTGAACAATAAACCTTATTTATTATTATTATTATTTTATTTATAACACAATTGCAACTGAGTCTCACAACAATTGATAAAGAACAGACTTTCAAATATTTGCTCTTGTCACCCCTAGTTGTGTATAACCAGCTTCGTTTTTCCGAAACGCACGGTATCCTACGCCGTCAATCACACCGCCTACAAAGAAAAAATTGTTTTTCATAAAATCACTCGTCTTACTGGCGATTGTGTTTGGGTCGGTACCGTATCATGTAACGGCCAACAGTGGAAGGAGATTCATTATGTAACGGTTGAAACTGGAAGGATAATCAACACTTGTCAATCGGTAGCAACAACTTCCTTTCTCTCCTACCCCTGTCGTATCACCCTATAAAAACTGAATCTAGGCTTTTAGCCGTTAGTGCTAGTTGTCCAGCTCACTTTCCTCTCACTACGTTCTAAGACTCAAAAATTTACCGGTAAATTCCTCCTTTTCTAGCCATGATGTGATATTAAGGACTCATTGAGGCCTACTGCCTTTTTACAAACATTCCAGCCTATACTTTAACATTACTCTTCATGCCTTAACCGAATAGACCTTCTTTATGTCCCATTTACCTTCCCTTTCTACTTGTATCATTTCAGTTTATCATCCATCAGCCTTATTCATAGTCACAGCATTAGTAGCAATTAAATACTCTACTAACAAGTAGCCACTAACATGTTTCTAAGTGTGTCATCTTCATGATTCATACTTTAGTAGCTACTATACCTTGTTTTTAAACTAAGAGGAGCGATTTGAATTTAACTTGGCATTTCTGCTTGCTAGTGATTGGTCAGATTGCCACCCGACAACGACATTTGTCAGTTTAGTGTTTATTTATATAAAAATATTAATTAATTCAATCTTTCTTACCCCTTTTTTGCGTTTGTTGTTGTGATTTTTAACATCGTATTATATTTCAACCAAGTTAATCGCCATTTTTAATATTTGTTCAATTTGATAAACAAAATCTATAGTCCATGCTTGTTTTTTCTTGTTGATTATAAATAAAGTTCCAAATAAACTCCTATTTTGTGATTTTCTGATTTACCCGTTTCAAAGCATTAATCCAAGCATCGCAGAGTTGATCAGGGAGATCAATCAAATAGTCACCTCGCTCCGTTAAAACAGCCGGAATCTCTTTCTCCCCGCATTCCTTTCTCAACAACACTACAAAACGATGGCATTTTAGATACCTTCAAGAACTAATTGCCCCCCAGCACAATATAGCCAACGTTAGTGACGTCATTCTGGAATGGTTCATATCAGCTGTTACGCAAGTCTTGAAAATATTATAAACAACGTAATACGTTTTATTATAAAATAATAAGTTATTTTGAAATTTGATAATGATAGTGCCTGCTGAATATAAATGTAAGGAATGAGGGAAAGTAGGTAGTGCATCTAGTGTGCATAAATTGTGAGTCTACAAGAAGGATGGAGGTGACAAGTAGTCAGTTTACTATGTAACGGTTGAATTTGTCACTACGTCTATTGTATATATTAAGTATTTGTATATAGTAATTACCTGACCGATATTGTCTCTATGTTTCTAATATCATTTGTTCACTACGAAAGTACTTCAGTAGTTAAATAGTTTCTGTCAGCCCAGAGTTTTAGGGACTACTCTGCCATCATCCTTCCGGTGGAGTGGTGCAGGCTGTAACCATACCTGTCTTCACATCTTGACAACAATTTTATATTTTGTCGCTAGGTAATGTAAATAATAAAACTAGCGCCTACCTGGTAGATGTCCGTATAGATAGATTCATGTTAGTTATTTCTTTTTGTTTCTTATAATTCATAATTCTACCCTTATTTTCTCTTGTGGATTTTACTTTAGTTTTTAGTTACCGTGGGACTACTGATTTTGTTTCTGGCTTTGATTATATCACCTTTGGGGTGTAGCCACAGTAGTCCAAATACTTTGTCCGTTTCAGCTTGATAAACGCTAAAGTTTATTAGGGTTCAGTTATAAATTACCGACTTCTTAACTTGGAAGTCTAAAACATTTAAAATAGTAATTAGGTTTCATAAAACTTATTGATCTATGTAGACATACTTTACTTTTGAGTTAAAGGTATATTTTCTTCATTTATCTACCATATTTTGGCTTAAGCAAATACATACTAGTTAGAAATCTTCTATGTAAGATGGCATTCGAATATTTTCTGAACATCTACTTATAATATATATTAGCTGTTATCGCCATGTGTTTTGTTTGTTAAATCCGAGTGTTTGATCTTGCTTTGTTTACTTTGACAGGAGGGTATTGTGGTACTATCTATTGCTCAAATTTATTTGAATAATTTATAATATATATTTTATTTTTCTCTGTTATTGTTTACAAAGTAGAATTATTTATTGGATGACATTGACAATTGGCCGTGACAGTCGTGTTTTGGATAAACGCGTTCGTTCGTCATGCCGCTGAGTGTAGTCGTACTTGATGTTAGGCGATGCCCTGTGACTTAATGAGTCCACAGACAACTTAGTTTGTCGCGCCGATGTTGGTATAGATAGAGCGTTTGCTCTGTGACTTCACGAGTCCATTTACACATGTTGTCGCTCCGTTTTAGGGAATTGTTAGAGCGTTTGATCGATGCTACTCAGGAGTGTAGGCTGTTTTACTCGCGAATGTGTATTGACTTACTTAGAGGGAAGTGTAGCACTTCATGACTTGATCTGTGCGGAACACGCTCGGTGTAGTGAGCAGTGTAGTTCGGATGTATGTTTCGGGTAGGTTTCTTTATGGTAGTATTCTGTATTGACGTTGAGGAAGTGTCAGTCACCCTTCTTTCCGGTGTGTGCTCCTACTTGATAGATGGTTAGCAAAAGTGCATCGAACGAGAATCTGAATTTTGTTAATGACTGGATGGTCATCCCCTGCTGGGATTTATAGGTTCTCGTTCTGAAATAGTTGTGGAATATACGGTTTAGTATTTTGGTTCTACGGGAGTTCGTATTGTTGAAGAATTCCGTCCTGTTCTGGAAGCCGTTCTCACAAACCCTTATAGGGGATATATTGCACTAAAACGATTGTAAGTATTTTCTCTACTTACTGATTTTCCATCACTATGTATTTACCACTATTTAAAGGAAACCGCCAACGTTGAAATTTTGGAATTGGAGATATGTCACATGGTTTTGCTGGTTCATTAGTTGGTTGCCATTCAGTAGAGGAAAATTTTGAGTATTGGACCCTTTTTGGAAAAGGTATGTCTCATAGATTTGTAGTTTTTGTAGATAAAACAGTTGGTGGTAAAATACTTCCTGTTGATTGTATATTTTTGATTAAGACAGTCTATTCTGTTACCCTGTGTATATTTTGTTTTCTTTGCCCACTTTAGTCTAACGAATACTATAATTCGTGGGTGGTTCTTCAAACCTACCCTGGCTAAGACCAAAAACAGTTTATTTTAGATGCTTATCGCATTCTGATTATTTGATTTAAATTCAGTGTAGTATACTGTTGCTGACACTGTTGATTGTAATGTAACGTTTATTCTAATTTATATTTACAATTAATTTATATTTACAGATTTATATGTAATTCAGTCCTTATTTAATAATTTATGTAATACACTAAACACACTAATTATAATTTATATGAGAGTCACTTAATAAACACTTTATCGAGGCGCGATTACTTTCCTTCGGTATCAACACCGACTGATTGACTAGTTGCCTGCAGCGATGCTCGTGGCCTATTTATACTCGCGCGTCGTATTTCTAGAATCCTCTCGACGTTCTGGCTGATGCACTGGGTATTCTCGATGTTCCGTATTTTGGATGGTTCTCGAAAATTGGGCGGATGAGCCATAGTCGTCTCATACGGGGATTTCACTGGGGGCACTAAGTGAGCATATTAATGCAGTAGCTCGCGTAACATTGCCCCCTCCTTAAGAGACAGTTCCTCCTGGAACTAGCTAGGAAACTGGAACGAGATGTATCGGCATTGCATTTTCCAGTTGTATGGAAGTAACATGCGACCGTCTTCTCCGTTGGCTGTGTCTCCCGAGCATGGCCGCAAACTTCGGTGTCTCGGAAGATTACTTCTACCATGTTACGGATTATTCGCCAATCTAAATGCCTACATTCAATCTTGGGCATGGCTAGCCTATGCACGTTCAATTCAAGCACATGCCCCCTCAGGCTTCGTAATGCTTCCCAGACATCCTCGTACGTTGGTCTTTCGTCGAAGGTGTTCCTCGTCACTAGGTGGAAGTTGTAGCGGGAATCATTTTGCAGCTTCAAAGCTTCACCTGGTACTGGTAACTGGTTTGCCAAAAGTCGTGCACCACTCTTCTTTATAAACAGAGATGCCAGTCCGCGCGCATCGGTTACGCTGGCAGGGATGTTTATTGCCAGTGAGTATTCCTCCGGAACGGTAAGCAGGTCTTGTCGTCTCTCAGTGGTGACGCCGAATCTTGCTTTTCCGGTACCACCATAAGCACCCATGAACTCTACAAAAGCAGGATCGGCTGTTATGGTCTGACTTTCAAATAAAATCTTTTCGTAATATGCATTCACCAGTTGACTTAAATTAAATTAATATTTTGGACACTCTGTATAACTAATAAATCTAAAAATGCTTCGGTTATCGGTAGAACTCGTGTCTTCTCTGAGTGGCTAGTATTAATCTACGAATCTAATGAAATTGTTTCGCTACGAGAACGGTGTTTCTTGTTCACAATATATATGTATAATGCTGTAGTATCGATAAGGTAGGAGAATTTAGGAAATTTGGACGTACTTCTTCTGTTTCCCCATTGTGCTCGACAACTACAGGTTACCAACTGAAATAATTTAATAGCTAGATTTTAATTGTTTTTATTAACGGATTTTTGGATATTTCGAATTTTATATTATTGGATATTGTGGTATGACTGTTTTGAAGCCATCTTTTCTATGGCAACGGGGAGAAGGTGATACAGTTTTGGAGAACGAAAGGTTCGGTGCTTAGTGCGAGTTATTTTCTTAGTTAAATTTTCGATTAGTTACCCTAATTAGGGGATATAAATTCGCATAAGTTGCTTGGAAATCCGACTATTTTGAGTAGTTTGTTTGGAAGTCGTTTTTTCCGCCGTTGAGGGATTATTTTACACCGGATCCACGATTCACTAAGATCGAATCAACCTCCTTTCAAAACCTGCCAGAATCCACCATTTTATGAGCCTATTGGTGGAGGTTGTCCATTGATGGTTTCACAGGGCTGGACATGGGAATTTTGCGAACCCTCATTGATAAATTGAGGTAAGATATTTTTAGTTTTTACAAAACTAAAACTCTCTAGATGGTGAGATTGATTATTTTATTTTCTCTCTCCTTATTGTAGGGTTTTTCTGTTGTGTCCTTATTTCTACGCTTTACTTTCCCTTCTACTGTTGGGGTTTTAATTTGGGACCCTTTTGGTTGTCTGGATTGGATTTCGTCCCAGATTTCACACCTAGTTCGACTTGTTTTACGACATCAGAGAATCTTCCCAGCCGAGACGATGCCTGGAAATTTACCAGTTTTCTACTCCCGAGAGTGACCTTGTGGATGGTGGCTGGACCTCCAAATTCGTGAAAGCTAAGTACAAAAAAAAGAACTTGATTTTACGTTTTATTATCGTTTTAAGATTCTCAGTTTCAAACACGAGTTTAAGTGATTATTAGTTATACCAAAAAATTTCAATTTGGACGTTTGTAAAATTGTCTTGATTTGGATTGCAATTTTAATTCAAAGCCTTTATACTTGCGGTAGTATTATGATGTAGATTATTATTCGGCTTTTGGCATTTGTAGGTAGGTTTATGGTACATGTAAAGCTGGTACGATCATACTTGACTACACCTCTATCACCTACTAAACGATTATTCTTTTGTTTTATACCTACGATATTTTCTTTTGGATAACAAATATTTGTGACATATTTCGACTGATTTTTGATTTAATTTTGACTCAATTTTGACTTATTTTTGATATATTTCTTGTATTTACTTGTAACAGGAGCGTCGTATTGCCGATTATCTTATTTAGCAATAAAATATTGGCCTGTACTAGTTGGACTATTTATTTATACGTTATTTGTACCTATATATATTTTTCCGCGTTTTGGCTACTTGTATAACATTTCTTTTACGATCGCCTTCAGCATAATAGCTTCTAAAAACTCGGTGGCGCCTATTCACGGATTTGACATAACCATATGACCAAGGAAACTATAATACAAAGAACCCTATATTATTTATTCCCTGAGGTATAGTTCTCAATTATTTTCCTCCGGATATAGTTTAATCGCTTCAAGTATACTTTAATTTAGCCTGGGCAAGCATCGGCGATAACGCCTTATATAAGCAGCGATTATTTGTTTTCTCCACTACAGTATTGAAAAAAAATAGGTAAATGCATATTTTCCGTGCCTTTAAATACATGGGATACAATATTATGCTGATAGTTCAATTCGGTATACTGTGTATTTTAGTAATAACTTGTAGTTATTGACAATTTTGTTCCCCTGCGTTTTCGTTTAGAATCTCTAGTAGCAATTGACCTCTTGGGTAAAGGTTACAACTTTACGGTTACTGTGGAACACTAATACGGCTACTTCCTGAAGCTGGTATACTTCCTCATCGTGGTCACCCTCGAATGGCACTAATCGGTTACGGTGTACCACCTTTGGCTTTCCATTTGGGATCTTGCTGATACGATAGATGACATCGTTGATTCTTTTCTTTACGAGGTACGGACCGTCCCAAGCTTTCTGCAACTTTGGAGAAAAACCCTTTTGTCTTCTTGGGTTATGCAGCCAAACTTTGTCTCCTTCGTGGAAACCTCCTTCCGTAGCTTGCGTATCGTACTTTTTCTTCATCCTATCGCTAGCGATCTGGAGATTCGATCGAACCAGCTCGTGTACGTCGTCCATTCTTTTTCTCAGCTGGGTCACGTAATCTTCACCAGCTATGTCTTCTCCGGGTCGGCATCCAAATTCAAGGTCGCAGGGTAATCTCATTTTGCGTCCGAACAGAACTCTTGCTGGTGTTTGGCCGGTAGACTCATTGATGGCGGATCTGTAGGCCATCGCGAATAGCGAGAGATATTGGTCCCAATCTCGCTAATGGTTAGATACTACTTTAGACAGATATTTGCCAAGAGTTCTGTTCATTCGCTCTACCATCCCGTCCGACTGTGGGTGCAAAGCCGTAGTTCTCGTTTTCTTCATGCCGAGCTTTTCTCAAACTTCCTGGAACAGCTGGCTTTCGAAGTTTCTGCCCTGTGTATTTCCAGGGGCACTTCATATCGGCAAATGTACTCATTCATAAGCATGTCGGCAACCGTTGCGGCTTCTTGGTTTGGAATGGCATACGCTTCTACCCATTTTGTGAAGTAGTCCATCACCACCAAAATGTACCTGCTGCCATTTGCTGTCGGTGGAAACGGTCTGGCAATGTCCAGGGCAATGCGTTCAAAAGGGCTTCCGACATTGTACTGCTTCATAGGAGCCTTTCTTCTCCCGTGCGGTCCATTGGTCGTAGCACAGGTAGTGCACTTCTTACACCAGTCCTTCACATCTTCGGAACTGTGCATCCAATAAAACCGTTCTCGCACTTTCTGGAGGGTCTTCTTCACACCTAGATGTCCTCCTGACGGACTGTCGTGTAATTTCCGCAGTACTGCTGCTATCCTTGTTCTTGGAATCACCAACTGTCTTCTACTTTCGGAACCCTCATCGTTCTCGATTACTCGCTGTAGCAAACCGTTTTCCAAAACCAGCGAATCCCACTGGGCCCAATACGATTTCATCGTTGGCGAGTACCTTGAAATCTCCTGCCAAGTAGGTCGACAGTTCTCCTTTTTCCAATGTCGGATTTTCTTCAAGTCGGGATCGTTCTCTTGTTCCTCTTCCAACTTTTCTGGTGTCTATTCGTCAGTGGTCACCGTGGTTCTTCGAATCGCAGCTTCCTTAGCTTCAGTATTGCTGCAGTGAGAGCACTCTGCAGGGCATGGTCTTCTAGAGAGGGAGTCTGCATTTCTGTGGCTTATTTCGGCTCTATGCTCAACAGTGAAATTATATTCTTGGAGCCGCTCGATCCATCTAGCGATTTGACCTTCAGGGTTCTTGAATTGCATAAGCCACTTAAGTGCTGCCTGATCGGTTCTAATCACAAATTTCTTCCCATACAGATACTGATAGAAGTGCTCCACGGACTTCACTACTGCTAGGAGCTCTCTTCTTGTGACGCAGTAGTTTTGTTCTGGTTTGGAAAGGACTTTACTAAAATATCCCAGAACTTTCTCTTGTCCTCCTTGAACCTGTGATAGCACTCCTCCAATTCCAACATTGCTAGCATCAGTATCTAGTATGAATTCTCCCTCTGGTAGTGGATAGCCGAGTATAGGTGCAGTAGTCAAGTGCTTCTTCAAGGTTTCGAACGAAGTTTGGCAATCTTCGTCCCAGCGAAACTCCCTTGCTTCCTCTGTAAGTCGTGTCAAGGGCTTAGCGATATCTGCAAACTTCTTTATAAATCGCCTGTAGTATGTACAGAGTCCAAGGAAGCTTCTAACTTGGTGCTTGTCGGTGGGTCTTGGCCACTTTCGTACGGCAGCAGCTTTTTCTTCGTCTACAGCTACACCATCCTTGCTGACTACATGGCCTAGGTAATTGACTTTGTTTTGAAATAGTTGACATTTCTTGGGGTTGAGCATCAGTTGGGCAGCTTGCAACCTTTTGAAGACACCTTCCAAATTCTTTTGATGTTCTTCGAATGTCCTTCCCAAGACTATGATGTCATCAAGGTACACTAAGCATGTCTTCCAGGACAACCCTCGCAATACGTTTTCCATCAGTCTTTCGAACGTTGCGGGGGCATTGCACAGCCCAAATGGCATAACGGTGAAATGCCATAGTCCAGATCCGGTGGTAAACGCTGTCTTTTCTTTATCGGCTGGATCCATTTCTACCTGCCAATATCCAGACTTCAGGTCCAAGGTAGAAAACAATTTGCTACCGGCCAGCGTATCTAGAGTGTCGTCGATTCTTGGCAGGAGATAGCTATCTTTCTTTGTAACATTGTTCAACTGCCGGTAGTCCACGCAAAACCTCGTGGTTCCATCCTTCTTCTTAACCAGAACTACCGGAGAGATCCAAGGGCTGGTAGAAGGTTCTATTACCTTGTCCTTTTCCATCTCGCGAACAATTCTCTCCGCTTCCTCTCTTTTGGCCTGTGGTAGCCGTCGAGCCGATTGTCTTATCGGTTTAGCGTCGCCGGTGTCAATTTTGTGTTTGACAGCAGATGTTCTTCCCGTCTTTCCTTCTTTTGGTACAAAAAGAGATCGGTATTGTAGCAAGAGATCTCTGATTTTTTTCTCCTCTTGCAGGCTAAGGGATTGTCCAGCCACTGCTATAATTTGTTCAAATTTATTGTTGGCATCATTGGAGGTTGTTGTTTGATGAATTATCGACGCCACTGGTACGCAAGTTCCAATTTTGGTATCCTTCTTCATAGTTATTGGATGGTCATTTACATTTATAATGCGTACGGGTATTTCTTCGGCAGCCATGACTAACCCTTTTCCAACCAGGATTCCTCGACCAACCTCTTCATCGTGATTCCATGGTTCCATCATGACCGGTGTTCCTTCTTCGACGGTTCCTTGTAGCCTTGCCACAGTGAAAAATTCACTCCTCGCGGGTACAATTGTATCCTCCTGTACGGCTACCTGAACAGTCTTATACTCGTGTGGGTGAAGGAATACCTCCTCAGAACCTACTTTAATACTCGGTTCTTGAAATCTAGCTGGAAGCCATGTAGGTTCATAACGTCCATTCCGAGTATTATGTCCTCTTCGATATCAGCGACAACGACAGTGAGGGTGAACTTCTCTGCGCCAATTCCCAATTGCACCGGTAGTTCTCCATGGACATTGGCGCATTCACCTGTGGCAGTCCTGAGTCGCAGTCTCGTCGGTAAAAGTCTTTTCCGGGTGTTGACAGTCTCGGGGCGAATAATAGTCCTCGTTGCTCCAGTGTCCACCAATAGTGTATACTTCCTTCCATTAACTTCACCATCCACGTATACACTATCATCGCGACATTTCAGAGAGGCTATTAGGATGAAAGGGTCTTTGGAAGGTCTTCGGGTCGAAGCTGCCCTCCGAAGGTCGACCCTTCCTAGTTTTCCTGCTGGGCATCTTCGTTTGTAGCAGTTCTCGGTCGCTTGCACGAACTGTGTACATGTCCCATTTCTCCACAATTCCAGCATCTCACAGCTTTCAGTTTTCCATTTGAGATGCTTTTCATCATGTTGACAATCTGGTCGAGCTTGTTCTCAACTTCTTCGTCTGCTACAGCCCTCACCTTGCCGTATACTCCGTAAGCCTGTGTAGCTGCTTCGTACTCCAAGGCTGCAGAGGGTACGTCGACCAGTGTCCTATGCCGGGCCAAGCGTAGAGTTCTCTGCATTTCATGGTCACGAACTCCGTCGATGAATGTCTGTACCCCTAAACATTCCATGACATTCTCCGGTGCCGATGGATAGGCAAACCTCGCAATGTCTGCTTCGAATTCTTGCAGAGTTTCGTCGCGTTTTTGTTTGCGGTTTTTCAGCTGCGACTGGTACAGATGCTCCAGGTGTTCCAGGCCATATCTCATATTCAATCGCTTTTTGAGTTGTTCAAAATCTTCGGCCTCTTCCACTGGAATGGTCTGGAGGATATCCATAGCGTCTCCTCTAAGGGCAAGAGTTAAATTTAACGCTTTTTCCTTCTCACTCCAGTTGTTTGCCTTTGATGCCGCCTCGAATTGCTTAAGATAGTTCGGCCATGACGTTTTACCATCGAATGTTGGCAGTTTCACTCGGCTGTTCATATCGTTTTCCATTTTCGATTTCAACTCTACTTTCTCTGCCAGTTCGTCGTTATTCGGGGCTTGCCTAGTTATAAAATCCGGTTTATTACTAGTCTTCCTTTCGATTTCTTTGATTTTTTGTTTCATTTCTTGCTCCATTCTTTTAATCTTTTCTTCCACGGCAGAAATATCAGTCTTCATGGATGTCATTTCATTTTTCATGTCCGTCGAAATTTTATTTTCCATGTCCGACATTTTGTTTTCCATGTCCGCCGAAAGTTTACTTTCCATGGATGAAATTTCGTTTTTTATATCCGTCGAAATTTTATTTTCCATGTCCGACATTTTGTTTACCATGTCCGACATTTTGTTTTCCATGTCCGCCGAAAGTTTACTTTCCATGGATGAAATTTCGTTTTTTATATCCGACATTTTGTTTTCCATCGAAGACAATTCGTTTTTTATGGAAGAGGTTATAGAGGCGGACGCTTCGTCAAACGTTTCCGGGTCCAATCCATTGTTAATCATAGCTTTTTTTAGTCGTTCCACTAACACTGACTTGACCCCACTTGTGTCCAATTCGTAATCCTCCAACTCTCTTCGAAGCTCTGAAACTTTTAGTTCACAAATTTTCTTCGCCATCTTCCTGTATATTTATTTATTTATTATTATTTTTTTAACCCCACACCTGACACCAATGTAACGTTTATTCTAATTTATATTTACAATTAATTTATATTTACAGATTTATATGTAATTCAGTCCTTATTTAATAATTTATGTAATACACTAAACACACTAATTATAATTTATATGAGAGTCACTTAATAAACGTTTTATCGAGGCGCGATTACTTTCCTTCGGTATCAACACTGACTGGTTGACTAATTGCCTGCAGCGATGCTCGTGGCCTATTAATACTCGCGCGTCGTATTTCTAGAATTATCTCGACGTTCTGGCGGATGCACTGGGTATTCTCGATGTTTCGTATTTTGGATGGTTCTCGAAAATTGGGCGGAGGAGCCATAGTCGTGTCATACGGGGATTTCACTGGGGGCACTAAGTGAGCATATTAATGCAGTAGCTCGCGTAACAGTAAGTAGGCCTTATGGCTACTTTGTGGGTTTGATTCAGTTAATTTGGGGTTGATCTTGATTTGTACGTTACTTGTAAATTCTTATAAATTAGCTTCTGGCATAAGCCGAGGCAAGCTTAACTTGTGGAGGTGTTAGATTGGTTCCTGTATAGGCTCAGTTTTTAGCTGATACCTATTTTAATTTTTAAGGGTTCACCTGTGGGGCCAGATACACACTTCACCTGTGGGGCCAGGGTATACTTACCACACTTCGGGATGTTTGGAGTTTACCTGGTGGATCGATTGTGATGTCTCCTGCAGTTTGCTGCTACTTTTCAACAACTTCTTGAAGAAGACCACATTGAGGGTAACCCGGTATCGGGGGTTTTTCTGAGTTATTTACTTATTTTTATTTTAGGCTTTACGCCAACATGTATATACATTAGCTAGGTAGTTCCTACTGATTTATTTTATTATGCAATTGTAATGGTGGAAATTAATATTTTGCGGTGAATTTTCACAATTTAATTTTCATAATTTTATCCACTTGCGCATGCGTCTCTGCCTTGGTACCAACGCCTTGACTACGGTGTCGCCTTGTATGGAATTTATTTTATAAACTGTACGCTACTTTTCAGGTTCGTTTATAGAACATATAATTAATACGTTCTTATTTAATCACTACTGGTTCACTTGAACAGCCATATTAATTTCACACTAAGTAGGTCAAATTAACTGGTATAGTTTGGAATTTTAGTGTTAATAGTTTGACTATTGGTGTGAAACAGATGTTCACACTATTTTTCTTTTTTTTTGAGTGGGGGGGCTTTTACTAGGGTTTTCAGTAGTAGTAGTAGTATTAATTGCAAAACACCCCTTAAGGGTATTAAATTTTTTTTAATTTTTTTTATTATAAGGAACATAAGCTGAGGTTTGCCTTTTCTATTCATCCCTTGTTTTACTGGGTTATCGGGGGAATTTAGTTGCACAAGACCAAAGTGGAAAACTCAGTTGGCGCCCACACAAGTTGTCTACTATTTTGTCCGGAAGATCAATAAGAGGGATCCACCCCTACCTCCTTTCTGAGCGACGTCGAAGGCCTAAGGTTGTCACCGGAGCAACTGAAACTTATGTGACCGAGTAGACAAATTAATTTATAATCTTGCACTGGTTTTTTTTTAAATGATTATTTAAATTTTATAACTTAATTCTTAGTTGGGCTTGAGCTCAATTTTTAAGGTTACAACTAAGAAAAGTATAAATACCCTAATCTGATTATGAGCAGTAATAGTCGGTTTAAAATATCATCTCAAGTAATATTGGGTAAAATAAGGACAGTTTGCTATTATTTATGTTTTTCAAATGAAAATAAGAACAGTTTAGGAAGGAAGAATTGCAAATACGTTCACAAGTGTAATAAAATATCCCCGATTTATGAATCTATAAATAAATGTTTTATAAATAAAATTAATAAGTTCTATCTGAAAATTGTTTTAATTATACGTATATTCGTATACGTGAAGTTAATTGGTTATTTTCATTTTATAATACCTAATACGAAGGTGTGTATCAACAAAGTATAGAAATACAAACAAATTTTAGTATCCAAAAAAATAAATTATTTTTCCGATAATTTAGGTCTTTAGGTGGGTGATGGTTTGTAGATGTTTTATAAATACATAAAAAAACATTTTTATATGTACCTATACTGTATTTTTACAGTATTTAAAACCATTACTGATTGAAACAACTCAATTATTAATCTCAACCAAACACAAAATTCACCTTCTGTCAAACATAGTTATTTATACTATGAGGGATGTAAGTAACATTTACTAGTTGAGAACAATAAAGTTCGAGACTAGTAAATATATTGATATGAAAAATAATAACTACACATTGTACATAACCGACACGAGTTACTTCTAACATAAAAGCTTCAATAATTATAGAATATTAGAGGAAAACTATTTAAATGATTCAAATCAAAATAAATCAAACTCAAAGAAGCAATTTAAAATTTATAATGTACCTCGTACATACATACAATGGATAAAGTCTAAAATGCAATTATATAAAGAAAACTCAAACAAATCACATGGTATCAAATATAAGATCCACCTTTAAACGGGAATGCTTATGATTTTTATGTATTATCTTGAATTTCTTCATGTAAAATTAAATTTGTCCAAAAGCATTGCGAAACTTTATTCGTATTATGGTAGAATCTAAAATAGAAAATCTTTTAATACAGTTATTAGATCTATGACACCTGTGAAAGTATTTATCATCTGATGTATGACAGGTTTGAACTTAGAATTGTCATCTAGAACAGGAAAATTACCAACCTAAATTGAATATGTCAAATAATTTAAAAATTTAATTAAAAAAATATTTAAACTTGAATAATTCATTTAGAAATTTAAAATATGATGCTTTCTTTTAAAAAAGGATTAAATCTATCAAAGAATATAATAAAATCTATCTAATAAATAACTATAAGTTAATTTGATTGGTCAATGACAATCAAACAAAGAATTTACTTTTAGAGATAGTAGGCAGTTTATTGCTAAGGAAGAAAAAGGAAATGGGTTGTTAGGTACTTGTTGATAGAGAAAGCGTCGTCCCTTTTTCGAAAATGAATTTTTTACAAGAAGCACGTTATTTCGTTCAGTGAAAAAAGTTTGTAAATTTGATAAAATATCTATGTAATTAATAGTGAAAATAGTTTAACTAACCTTGTAACACGGTTCCTGAAAAAAATAAACACCGAGGGATCTTCGTAAGTAAATAAATTTAAATAAACCATATATTAAATTTCATCAAGAGGCATTCTGCATTGGAGTTGTCTTGCTTTTCGTTCTGGAGGCTACTTCACAAAGGCCCAGAGCGGTCTAAAACAGGAAAGAAGTGATTATACATTTTTCAACATTAATAGAAAATAAAAGGTATTCAATAAACTTCAATTTAAAATAAAAAACTTACTTGTGAGTGTATATAAAAGAAACTTAGATATTTTGCAAATTCAGATACAACTGTATCGTCCATTTTGCTTTTCGTTTTGGCTTATTTAAAACGGTATCACTGTGAATACACTAATGTATAAAAAGTTGCATAATTGCATGTATTAAAAATTTCATTGTATGAATGTGATTGTTGAGTGAAAGACCATCTTAGATAAGTTTTATTTTCTTATTTGATGTAAGAAATAACGTTTATCTTGCTAATTTATGTCCACAAAATTAATTTTCATAAAATAAATTTAAAATTGTTTCATCCCAAGTATTATTTCGAAGTAATTCTTTTTATCAGTTGGTACAACTATATTGAACACCTGTAACACATCACTGGGGCACTTTCAGGGTGAGTACACAGGACCGTATTCATGAAAGTGTTTAAATCCAAATCAGATGTTAAAAACTTTATTAAAAATTTTATTTAAATAACATTGAATTTAGGGGCTCATTAAAAAAGAACAGTAATTAGATTTCTTACACATTAAACCCATGAACCCAAACCCTGAGAAGCTGAGATTTCATAAAAAAAAGGTGAGTACACTGTGCAGTAAATTAAAATTGCTAAACTTGAAATTATTCCGGGTAAAACAAAAATCATAAAATCGAACAATAAAAATAATTTAAAAAAAAATTATAAAACACAAAATAAAATATCATATCAATTCTTACATCCCGTGAAGTATATAAGATTTATTCTCCTTCCTGCAGAATTTATTCTCGGATTTTTATTAATTTAATTCCATACTTTTCACATGAAATTATGGACATCTTTGACCAGTTTATATTGTTATATATCTACCGTTATGACCAATTGCTGGGCAACGATGTTTTTGTCAATGAACTATTATTATGATGTTTTGACACATGTTCTGTGTAACTTTAATTCAATAAATTAATTCATTTCATTCATTTGAATACCAAAATGGCGCAGTCGACGGAAGAACACCTCAATACCCTAGCTGCGCAAAACGCCTCGCTTCTAGAAACTGTAAACACGTCGTAACCAAACAAGCAGAAATGCAAGCACAACATCAAGCAACATTCATGACCCTCGACGAATCTTCAGGCAGTTCTCTTGAACCAGTAAGACCACATGGAAATAATTCAGGTAATCCAGGAATACCTTTTGAAAGTTTCGATGAAAATTGCGAAGACTTCGAAAGTTTCGTTGACAGGTTTGACGTATATCTCGACTTGCGGGAGGTGCCAGAGAAAAAAAGTCGAGTCGTTTATTACGGCGATTGGGCCTCGACTATTCCAACTTCTTAAAACCGTACTATATCCTGAAACCTACAAAACCAAGACAGTTGAAGATTTACAAATATTACTTAAGAACCACTTAGCTCCTCAGCCATTGATAATTCCATCAAGACAAACCTTCATCAACCGTAAGCAACGTGAAGAAGAAGCCATTGCTGAGTATATGAAGGAACTCCGAAAATTAGCGCCACCGTGCAAATACCCAGCTAAGATGCTTCCTATCGTGCTCCGCGACGTGTTCGTGGGGGGTCTAAGAGACAGATTCATACTAAACAGGGTTTTTGAACATGAAGATATCACCCTTGATCAAACCATGGAATTGTCCCTTGCCAACGAAAAGGCCGCCCTTGGCTCAATGGGCATCCTCATCGATCCTTTGAATGTAAACAAGCTGAACACGCAAAAACCCAGTAAACCAGAATGCAAAATTCGAACCTTCAAAACCAGAAAAATCAAATTCCAAACCCACGTTACAATGCTTCAGATGTTACGAATTTTCCTATTCTCCTAGGTCTTGCACAGCTACCCATTTATTTTGTAATTATTGCAAAAAAATAATCACGTCATACAGGTATGTTTAGCAAGAAAGCATATCTCTGTTAAGGTCCATTCACTCGAAGTAAACACTACTATGCAAAATCCAGTTGCGAGCAACGGAGAAACAACTACATTGTCCATTTTCGCACTCGGTAACGGCTCAAATCAACCCTTGATGCTAAATGTAGAGATTAACGGAAAATACACTTCTCTAGAGCTAGATACTGGTAGTGCAGTCACAGTCACAGTGAAGATCATACCTAATGTCGGAATACTTAAGCCATCATCCGCGGCGTTCAATGCTTATAATCACGGTGTGATCAAGCCTTTGGGTGAAGTTTTCGTTAACGCCAAAAACCAAGAATTTTCAAAACTGCTGAAACTGTTCGTGGTTCCGGGCCAGCACACACTTCTACTCGGTAGGGATTGGATTTATGCCCTTGAGATTCCACCAACCAGCAATAACCAATTATCAATTCAACAAGACACCCCGCCGGTTGTAGAGCCCTTCTCTCATGATTTCAAAATATTTTCGATGAATGTATCAAACCAGTAAAAGGCAACACTTACGACTTAATTCTTCAAGAAAATACGCGTCCACGATTTAGAAGGGCTAGAACTGTCCCATTCGCCCTACAATCTCGAGTAGACCAAGAATTATTACGATTGGAAAACGAAGGAGTAATTCAAAAAACAACCCACTCCAATTGGGCTACTCCTGTTGTACCTATTGTAAAACCAAATGGTACTATAAGGTTGTGTGCTGACTACTCACGTATAGTTAATGACCAGATGATCGTTCCCCAGCATCTTTTCATAGAGTTCGAGAAAGTACTCGAAAAACTACGAGGGGGGGCAAACATTTTAAACTCTCGATGCACAGACGGCATTTTTACACATCCCCGTGACAAAAAAAAACTTCAGCAATTTTAACCGTGAATACCAATCTAGGCCTCTACAATGTGAACCATTTAATGTTTGGGATCAGTAGCGCCCCAGCGGTTTGGCAAGCTTACATAGAAGGTATAACAGCGGGGCTTCGATGAGTGACAGTCGTCCACGATGATATTATTTTCACGAGTAAAAACGATGTTGAACACTCACACAATCTGGTGTCCCTGTTTGAAAAACTAGAACACAATGGCATTCATTTAAATGAGGACAAGTGCAAATTTCTTCAAAATTGAGTTAAATACCTTGGATACATTTTAGACAAAGAAAGGATTCGTGAAACACCTGAGAAAATTCAATCAATTTTAGCCTGCAAAACCCCCTACACGAACTAAAATCTTTCCTTGGAATGATCATCTTTTACGGACGCTTCTTGAACCACCTAGCTACTCTAGCTACACCCTTATATGACCTACTTAAAAAATAATGGAGGATTCAAGTGGACGAATAAAGAAGAAAGTAGTTTCCAGGAGAGAAATTGCTTCAGACAAATTGTTGGTCACTACAAACCGGAACTACCCCTGATCCTACCAGAGGACGCATCTCCCACTGGAATCGGTGCAGTATCAGCCCATCTGATTGATGGAGTACTTTTGCGTCGCGGGTACTGAACAATTCGGAAAGAAATTATGCACAAATAGACCGTGAGGCATTAGCGATTAAGTGGGCAGTATCTAAATTTGTACACTATCTTTACGGCCGAGAATTCACTTTGTATACTGACCATGTTCCTTTGACCCACATATTCTATAAAAAGCAGCACCTCCCTGTAATCACTGCGAGTCGAATTCTACGACATGCTCTTTTCTTACAAACCTTTAACTTTAACATCAAGCTCCGTAAATCTTCCCATAATGGAAATGCAGATTGTTTGTCAAGACTCTCAAACCTGGAACACTTGAAAGTACCAGTCAAAGATAATTCAATTTTCCATTGAGAACGATGGGATCCAGACAGTTCCGATGAAACTTCGTTGTTCTTTTTGGAACAACTGAACATCCTACCAATCTCGTCCATTTTACTCACCTCTGAGACCAAAACTGATCCTGAAACATCCAAAATTTTGGCAGCTTTACGCTACGGGGGAACTGGAGCTTTCCTTGACCGGAATTGGTCCCTTCAAGGAGATTGCATCATGGTCGGTTCCAGGGTGTATATTCCACAAAAATTCAGGCAACAAATTCTGTATGAACTTCATTTTGGGCACATAGACATTGTAAAAATGAGAGCACTTGCTAACTAATTAACCCACCTAAAACTCGCAACCATTACTGGGAATATCCTTCAAGATCGTGGGAAAGAATTCATATCCACCAGGCAGCACCTTTTATGCTCATTCTAAATGGGTTGAAACATTCATGGTACCAAGTACTTCATCGAAAAGTACCATAAAAATTTTAGAATCCTTGTTCGCACATTACGGTATACCCGAGACAATAGTATCTGACAATGCGGGTTCCGAATTCCAGATATTTTTACGGAGTTATCATATATCCCATAAAACCTGTGCCCCATTCCATCCAGCGTCTAATCGACAAGTAGAAAGATATGTTGCTACCTTTAAACAAGCGCTTCGATGTCTACAATCTTATCCAGGCACAACACAACAGCGCCTGAATACACTCCTATACACTCACCGTCGGTCTTCGAACATCACCAAAGGATACAGCCTTGCTGTTCTTAGGCAGAGAAATAAGATCAAAACTGGACATACTGATACCGAAAGCCGTTACCGAAAAAAGGAAAAAAGGTGAAACTTCATTCTATACTAAAGAGTTTTCACCAGGAGAAATTGTTGATGTTCGAAGCTACCAAAGCCCGAACAAAAAATGGGCCATTGGACGGATCTTGGCCAAGGATGGAGACTTGAACTACACAGTTCAAGTCAAGGGAGAAATATGGAGACGACATGTCGACCAAATGCAGAAGGTAGGAGACCAAATCGTCCCGGAGTCCAACATTCCCCAAGTGATTCATCCACTTGGTGACATGAAAATACTCGAATCCCACACCACTACTTTCTCAAACATATTTCCAAGTATCCTAAACTTCGAGAATTTTTAAAAAGAAGACTTGACGGGTATAAACCCAAAAAATCTAATGTGTTTGACAGGGAAAATGTAAATAAATTCCTGTTTGGAGCCCCCGTTGATATTTATTCAATGATGGAGGTTGTAATGATAATGGGAATTGCTGGAGCATGACGTTCTAGTGAACTTTGTGCAATGAAAATGGACAATGTTGAATTAAGGCATGAAGTCATAATTGTAAGTATTCCTATTAATATTATAAATGAAACTAACTGTTTCTAATTAATTCCACTATTTAATGAAAAAATTATGAAAATTATGAAAGGATATTGATAATTATTTCGATATTGACATATCATCGTCAGAATGACAGAAGTTACATTTTATGTGATACCTACTTGATGTATATTTTGGCAAGACCAAATAGTAAGTGACCTATCTTGTGATTGACTTAATATATATGAATAGAAAAAAGAAGAAGATATGATTTTACAAATATTGAAGCTTAGGTATTATTAGCCCTATGGGGATATCCTGGATATCTTTCTTCCCATTTAAGATCAGTATAACTGTGCAATGATATAGGAAACCAAGGAAAACTATATCTGCTGATCTTTACAATTGTTACTTAAGAAGACAATTTATTAGTGGAGAGCTCCCTAGATTTATCTGTTCATTGACAACTTCATATTGTGGGTCTCTCAAGTGTCTTCTTATTTCTAGTTCTTCAAGGAAATCTAGTTCTTGTTTCTTATCACAAATATGCAGTACTTCTAGTTCTGTGTTAGGTGTTAATGAATGTTTTGTGTCAAGAAGGTGTTTTGCGTAATGTGATTTATCTGGCTGTTTTAATCTGTATGCTCGTGAGTGTTCATTGTATCTAATTTCAAAATTTCGAATTGTTTGACCAATATAGACAGCATTACATTCTGGACATTTAAGTTTATATATTCCAGACTTTTTTAATGGGGGTATTTTTGTTTTTACGTTTAACAATTTTTTACTCACATTGTTTTCTGTTTTAAAAGAAATTGCTGTATTTGTTGAACAAGATATTATCTTTGAAATATTATTAGAAATATTACCAGCATATGTGATGGTTTTGTAATTTTGTATTTCCCTAGTTCTTTCAGGAAATATTAATTATAATGCCACTTTTTCCTCTTTTTTATTAATTAATTAATTTATTATATGTAATGGATAACCGTTGGATGTGGCTATTTGTTTAATTATATTAATTTCTCTATCAAAATTATATTTGTTCATAGGAACTGAAAATGCTCTATGTATCATTGAATTATATGCTGTTAATTTATGTGACATGGGATGATTAGAATTATATGGTATAGTCACATCAGTATGTGTTGGTTTTCTGTAAATTGAAAAATCAAGTATATTATTGACTCTTTGAATTTTAATATCAAGAAAATTGATTGAGTTACTTTCTTCAACTTCTAATGTAAATTTGATTTTTGGATGTAAATTATTGATATGATTGAACAATATATCTAATTGTCGTTCACTACCTACAAAACAAGCTAATATGTCATCTACATACCTATACCAAAATAATATATTTTTTGAAATGTTACATTCAAAGATTTTTCTTTCTAAACTGTCCATAAAAATGTTTGCTAAAATTGGTGATATAGGGCTTCCCATTGGTAAACCTTCATTTTGAATATATACCTTATTATCAAAAGTAAAATAATTCTGATTAATACATACATCAAACAAATTAAGTATATCTGATATTATTCCTGGATTGATATTTTTATCTTCTAGTAATTTTTTAACAAGTGGTATGCACTCTTTTGGAGGAATTTTAGAGAACAAATTGGTAATATCAAATGAAATAAGTTTAGAGTTATCTTGTAATTTGTATGTTTTTAATTTTTTTATTAGTTCTATTGAATTTTCAATTGAGTATTTAGATATACCTCCATAGCTATTAAGTATATTGTTCAGTTTTTTAGCTAACTTATTATTAGGAGTATTAACGTAAGAAACTACAGGTCTAATTGGTTTCGATACTTTATGTAATTTAATAGTTCCATATAATTGTGGAGACTGAGGATTTTTATTAATCATGTATTTTTTCTCATAATCATTGAAAACATAATTTGAACTATTGACAATCTCTCTAACATTATTAGAAAACTTTTTTGTTGGGTCAGCCCTTAGAATTTTTACATCAGAAGATTCTATAAAATTATTAACTTTAGATTTATATTCTTCGGATTTTAAAATGACAGTGGCATTTCCTTTGTCAGATTTTGTTATTGTGAGGTTATAATCTTCTACTTTTTGTTTAATTGAATTTAATGCTGAAATATTATTTTTTGTTTGACGTTTAACCTTTGAAGGTTTCATATTTTTAATCAAATTAGCAATTTGTAATTTTTCATAAAGAAAACTATTTGACTGAGATTTTAAAGCTATTTCTGACTCTGCAGCTAAAATTTCTTTAATACTATTTGTGAATTTTGGTAATATGCTGTATTTTAAGCCTTTATTTAAAAATTCTATCTCACTATTTGTGAAGTTAGTGTCTGAAAGGTTTTCGAATCGTGGTGCAAAGTGTATTGGTGTGTAAGTACTTACAGTTTTATGATGTTCAGTAGTGTATTGAGTGTTATGTTTTATGTATTCCAGTTGTTGTAGTTTTCGTTCTTGTTTCTTGTATTTCTTGTGCTTCATAATGCTGACACTTTCTCTCATTTTGTCATCTTAACAAAAAAAAGTTTGAATGTGAGTTCAGAATGTGCAATTTTTAAGTATATATCTAAGGAGTCTCTTATTTTAAACCATTTTTTACTCTCCTCTTTTATCCAGACTCGTTGAGCACATTTCACGGCTTTTTGGGCTTGAGGTGTTTTCGTATGGCATTTTACGTTTACATAATTTATGGCACGTGAATTTACAGTGACTAAAAGTGACGATGAGAATGTTTGTTATTTCAAAATAGTTCGAAATTACATTGTTATAAGATCCCACATGACGAATTTTAATCCTCGCTTCTTCATGTGATATCAAAATGGAAAGTGCTTAAACCAGCCTGTTGGGAAAAATTTAATTCCAAGTAAAATTGGTAAATTGCTGAACTTTGATGAGTATACTGGACACTCCCTTAGAAGATCGTCGGCCACTCTATTAGCGAGTACTGATGTCCTAGCTCTCAGGCAACATGGCGGATGGAAATCTGCAACTATTGCGGAAAGTTATGTAGCGGAGAGCGTCAACAGTAAAAAGGAAGTTGCAAATACAATTTTATACAATATAACGAAGCTAGAAGTCTCCTGCAGTACTTCAAGAGTAACAGAAAACTTGGTTGGAGAAATTATGGAGTCAGAACATTTCATACAAACTGAGAAAAAACGAGAAAACATTTATCCAAATTTTGTAAATAATGTTCATAATGTAATAATATTCACATAAATAAATAAGATATACCACTGCCATATACACATTTATATGGCATAAACTATTACCACCCAATGGTGGTAAGTTGACTTACAGCCCGTCGTCAAGGGAAATCGATAAGTGTTTGGTAATTATTACTTACGTCCTTTAAAACAGTGTCAAAATACGTTGTTTACAATATAGGGAGGGGAAAATATTCAAAACGTTAGTAGCGTTAGCATGATGCTAAATACGTCTATGAATAGGTTATTTGTGATTTTCAACTAGTATAGTATTAGTAGCTTGACTTTGAATAAGGCTGCATATGTTTAACTATTGTTTTTCCATTCACTTAAACGTAGACGTAGACCAAATTATATAGTAATGTAATGTTTTTCTCATTTATTTAAATAGTTTCTACCGGTGGGATAAAATTATACACACTATGGCTAATTACTATCTATTTATTTAAAGAAACACACACACACTGTATTAAATTTAATTTATATACACACTATACTCATCGTCTACTAATTTATTTACACTCGGTATATTAGTTCTTATTTATTTTCACCACTTGGATATTACCCTATTTATCTGCACTATTTAATTCACTAATTCTTCCGAACTAACTCTACTGTACTCGTTTCACTAATTGTTTCGAACTAACTAACTGCTACGCACTCGAAAACCCGCGTATATATAGTCCTTATCTGTTCTGGAACACTCTAGTGCCTTCGGCGCTCGGGCTACGCGCGAACGAAACCGTTCCAGATTGTTCGAGTACATTTTAACGCAAGGGGAGCGCAGCGACCAAAATTTACACTCATGGAACAGGGCCGGCTTTGAGTTGGTGACCTCGCAACAGTAACAAAGCGAAACGTCAAAAAATGTCTTTATTTATTTTTATTATTCAAATAATTAACCAAACCCAAGAAAGCAAAGCAATTGAAGATTATATTAGTGAAACTGTTGGCTTTTCAACAATGGGGTGTTAAACCGATATCCTGCTTTTGGTATTTTATTGAAGTATATTGGTACTAGTTTGCAAGAATTAATTTAAAATTTTTTTAAACTGATTATTTCCTTCCTATTAATTTTGACCAATCGCTATCAAGAATTGGTATCTCAAATATAAATTTTAAGTGGAAAAATTACTTAACAACTGTCAACTTAGCTGTCAGCAGTTTTTCCGGAAAAAAAACTCGAAAAAATTTCATGCAAGTTTGACAAGTTGCCTTGTAAAAACAAACTTGATGGTTTCTATGCTGTGTTGCTATGTACCGTTACCAACAACAAACAATGCTTACGAATTTATTAATTTTTCAACTGAAACTCAAAATGAATCGGTTCAGCAACATAGAGAATAGTGCTACTACAAACATAATTAAAAACAATTTAACCGATATGGCTAACAATACTCCTGTAACCTACAATAATTGTAATTTTTATATTAATTAATGTTATAAATGAAACTAACTGTTTCTAATTAATTCCACTATTTAATTGAAAGATTTATGAAAATTATTAAAGGATATTGATATGTCAATATCGAAATAATTATCAATATCCTTTAATAATTTTCATAAATCTTTCAATTAAATAGTGGAATTAATTAGAAACAGTTAGTTTCATTTATAACATTAATATGAGTAGATTCCACAAAGTAAGGGTCCAAACAGTAAATTCAATTTATATTAATTGTAATTTAAAATGAGTTTGAAGTAATTACCTTTCCTAGCTTGAAAGTTATATTGTTCTTATTAATTATTGTTCTTATTATTTTAATTTAAAAAAAATGTATTAAAATAAAATGTTCATTTAACTCAGGAAATAATCTTACCAAATATCCCTCGTGCATATAATTTTTCCGGAAAAATTCGGAAAAACGAGTTTCTAAGTAATTTGTTTTAACAGATAGCATGAGAGAGAGTGGTTTTAAAAATCCGAGTCGAAGACGAGGAATTTTCCACTTTCGCGAATGCACTAGGGATATTACCCCCGAATATTTTAGGAGAAAACTGGAAATTAAGATTTCCTAAATGTTTGCAACTTTCATTACAGATACGTCACGCACTTAAAGATGAAGCTAGCCACTTTCTGATCTAGATGTTTTATGAACAAATAGCCAGTTACAAAAAGGCCATTTGAATTTGAAGTTTGAAGAACTGTCAAAGTTATGAATGTTTTGTTTTTGTTTACAGTTTATAGGAGCAACTTGTGTTAATATTTTTTTAGTTGAGTTTAGTTAGTTTTTCGCCACAATAATAATATAAATCTTGTTTTGTATCATACTGCACGAACACAACAGTTACAACGCCCCGTAAAAAGTTTGTGACTGTGCCTGCAGTAGACGAAAATTGTGATTTGTACTAGAAGGAAATATAAACAGACTACAACTGGATACTATTGCTGTGAAGATAATTTTGATGTAAGTAATTATATATGTGTATATTCGTAAAAATAAATCGGAAGTAAATTTAAACAACTCCTAAGTCATTCATTATAAAAGCAATATAACATAAGCATAACCTATAGTTCATCACGATTTTAAAATTGAAGACGACAGAATTGTGGTCCTATATTAACCCTTATGTAACTAGCTAACTTCTCTTTTAGGTTATGTATGAAAAAGCATGAATGGGCGAACTATTTAAATCATCCAAAAGTTGAATTTTCAAATCGACATAAAATCGTTGTGAGAATGAAAATATCAAAAATAATTGATTCCCCATTATGATTTTGTCCACTACCAACTATCAACATTGAGAAAACATCATATTTTTGTTAAGTTTAACACCCCATTGTTTCCTAGCAATAAGCACCTGGCTTTGAACAGTATGGAAATACAGTTTTCCATTAAGTGAGTTTTCTTTCCCTATCACCTCATATTTCAACGACTTGCGATATACTTTACCTTGAGAATATAGTTTAGATGTGAGAAAAATTGAGAAAAATTCTCATTCAACGAAGAAAATAAAATGCAATGACGTTACCTCTATAATACTACCTTAGTCTGTGAGACATCGCACGGTTTGATAAATGATTCAATGGAACATCAGATCCTTTCTTCAAAACAAAGTTTTGAATATTTTCTGGAGGAGAAAATAATAGATCATATTATTCGAATGAGCCTTTTGAATAGATGCTGAAATCTCAAAACAAATATATTTATTCGCATTGTGCAACTTTTTTTCGAATATAAATGTCACTGAGTTTAATAAAAAAAAAGTTAAACAAGTATTATGGTAATTTGAACACTCGTTTGACCTTGGGGCCAGTGACGTCATGCAGCCTGGAATTATGTTGGTAGCATTTGTAGGAGAGCTGACACCAATTTTTGGGTAGGTATTTGAGGCAAGCTGAGAACTTTACATCTTCTATTGAACCCCAACACAGAATTGCAGATCTGGCTGGTGAGTATCGGGACTTTATCAACCACTTAATTTTTGAAAATATGAATTGTTTTGAGACAATTTGTAATTTTTATAAGTTAAAAATTTTTCCAATTCATAGTACACATTTTTAGTTAAAATGCTGTCACAAATTTTTTTTTATTTTTTCACTATAAATAATACCTTTATTAAAATTTCCTCAAATAGTTTTTTTATATTTTTGCACGCGTCTGTCAAGGTTAAAAACCCGACTAAATTGTCTGCCTAATTTTTTTCTTAACTCAAACTACAAAATATAAATATTTCAAATTGCCTTATAGAAATCTTTAATGCAAAAAATATATTTTTAAAAATGTGGGGTTTGCTTTAGCCTCACTTCTCACCAGCCAGGTCTGGAATTTCGGGTTGAGGTATATAAATAGGACAGGTATAGGAGAAGTTTTCAGCTTGCCTCAAATACCTACCCAGAATTTGGTACCAGCTCTTGGACTATCAGAATTGCAAATCGAACAAGTTTATGCTGACCAAAAGCATGGTAAGCTACTTGAGGACTAGGAAGGGGTGCGTGACGTCACGTTCAAAACGCACGCTTGCTTTCCGCACTTTCGATAATTTCTTTTTTAATAGAAATTATGCTCCAAAAGAATATATAAAATACTCGAAATTAAAGCAATAAAAAAATTATGGTTGCATATTATAGTTTAGTCCCAAAATAAAAAAAGGTAACCAGTTTATCTGAAACAAATTCAAGTTGTCAGCTTTAGATATTTGGAAAGTGAAAATTTTTGCGTCCTGCTGAAAAACAAGAACCAAAATTTACTTTGTGAGCCTGTACATACTAGAATATATTAGTCTACATGGAACGAGGAAGCCCTCAGATAGGAAAAATATCTGTCATTATATTCCGTATCTTAGTCTATTACTTAGAGGGCTTAATTGTAAATTCTCGTACACAATGTGTAACAAGTCGGTTTATGTTGGAAATTCAATTATTCTGATATACTAGGTGGAACTTGTGCAATAAATTTCTGGTAATTTATTGTGTACTATGTTCACAATAAACACAACTACCAAAGTTTTATTGAGATTGATCCAAGCATAGAATGCAATTCCTAAAACTAATTAGGAAGAGGCGCAAGATCCCAACTTTTATTCCACAAAACATGAAGAGTCGTGTAGTGAAATTAAATATTATATTTTATTTTGGAAATCATTGTATTATATCTAGCTCAGTAAATTGAATTATCAAGCACAGTGATGATCCAAGAAGTCAAATATAGTTTTTTGCCTACCTTACCGGAACACGAATCATATGAACACCAAAAATAGGGCGGTAAGTATAGTTTAGCAAAATTCTTAACGCTACGGTTTTTTAAGTTTTTCACTCTGTCACTTGAGTACTTTGACGTTTCACGTGAATTTTGTAATTAAACGTCAGTGAATATGGAAGTTTTTGGTTATATTTTCCTATTTATACGATTTTATTTAGCTTCACCTGTATGTGAGTTTGTTTGTAACTCTCCTAGCAAGTGGCTCATTATTACTGTTAGTATATCCAAACAATTTAAGTACGTTCGTTGGCTGAGCGGGCTAAGGCGCGGGTCTTCGATGACGTCGGATTCACCGGTTGTGGGTTCTAATCCCGTTCTCGGCTGAAAATAAATATTTGTTTTTGCGTGTTGAAAAATATATAAATGTATATAAATGGAATAAGTTCCATACCATAGTGAAGGGAACTATTACAGTTGTGCCAGGGTTAAGACTCATCAATACCCTTTGGAACCAACTGTGAACATCGTCCAACGTCTCTTGGAGAATATTATATGCTACCTTTTCTGACTTGGCTCATGCCATGATGACAAGGTCGTCTGCAAACTCTTGCATACGCTTGCTCTTCTTTCGAGAGCACTGAGCAAGTTATCAATTAAGAGTGACCACATTAGGGGGATTTTTTTCACTTGTTATTCAACGTCGGTCTATTTCTGCGACTGAGGAAATCCCCGACGATGGGAGCACATCACTCATAACCGGAAACTTTGCCGAACCCACTAGTGCTACAACCAGTGGTAGGGATCTTTATAAGGGGGATAGTACCCGTCTTGTGGGCAGCCTGTAGTACAGGAAATAGATAATGTGAATCTACAGCATTTGACTATTACCTATTGAAGTGATTGAACTTGTAGGTTAGTTATTAGATAGCATGGGTATCCACGTATGTATAGGACTTGAGTAAATTAAAGGTTATTCTTAATATAATGGTTTAATTATGTGTGTCCCTAAGAGCCAATTAACACATGAACATAGGTAATAGAAGCCACTGGGAAACTTGAGGTTTCAACCTCAAAAGATGTAGTGGCTGTTCTATTCGTGAGCATGGCATATATCCAGCCAGCAATGGTTGTTTTTTTGTCCTTTTCAGCCATCGGTAGTGAGTTGTCAAATGCTCCCTCCATGTCAAAAAATATGGCCACCGCAATCTTCTTGCTGTTAAGGGATTGGGTGATTTTCTCAACAAGGTTGTGAAACGCTAAATTTGTTGATCTGTCAGTTTTATAAGCATATGGGTGGATACTCAGGGGGACATTATTTAGGACAACCTGCCTGTTAAAGCTATCTAGTATTTTTTCAAGTCCTTAGAGCGGGAATAATGTTGGCTAATTGGTCTAACCGATTTAGAATGTGAGTCTGTGCGGCGCACTTTGGGTTGTATTTCATGTCTTCAGAGAAGTTTAACTTACTTTTGAAGATTTCGGGGGTTTTAAGCCCGATAATCTTCTTTTCTTGGTGAAAAGGTTCATCTCAGTCTTCTTGGGATTGATAGACAGTGAGTGTTCCTTACACCATGTTTCCATTAATCTGAGCCCATCCTTCGCTCTATTGCATAGTGTGTTCTCAAATTTGCCGGTCTGCAAGATAACTATGTCATCTGCCTATGAGGTTGTGTAGAATCCATTATTGTTGGGGTGAATAATCAGGGTATCCAGGACTATGTTCCAAAGGAGGGGTGATAAGACTCCTCCTTGTGGACATCCCCTCATGACCAGTCCTCTCACTATGATGTCTTCTACATTGATACTATGCTCTACTAGAGAGCATCTTGAGTATCCATGAAAATTGGTCGTTTGAGAGCGCCTTCTGTAGCCTAGAAACTTGTGGGAAGTCTTCGGCTGCCTCACAATAGGTTCTCCAGGCTGCTCTTTGTTTTTGTCTGCGGAATTTTCTTAACTCTATGAGGTTGGCTTGGTATATTCCCCAGTCCTCTTTGAGCTTTGTTCGTTTTGCCTTGTTAAAGGTCGGAATTGGTTTTGCCATCTGTCCGGATTATCTTCATCGGAGAGGATTCCTTATAGGCAATGTCTATTTTGTTTTGGATAGATACCGCGTACCTTTCCAGTTCCTCATTATTGCCAGGAGCTAGGACCTCTGTTTCCCGCTGAGCTCCTTTTAAGAATCGATTGTAGAGAGCTAGATCCGTTCTCTTCGGGTCATGAGATTTAACAATGGTCCTGATATCCAGGCTTACCGCATAAGTTAGCCAGCGATGGTCTGAAATAGAAATGGCATCCGACACTTGCCAATCCTAAATTTTATTTGATATTTTAGCTGTCGCTAGCGAAATATCTATTGATGTTTGGCTACGGACGTTAAAGAATGTGGGCTCCGTGCCTCTGTTTAAGATTATTAGATCTTTACTAATTATGTACTCATATAGAGACTTACCTCGGGCGTTGATATCCTTGCTGTCCCTGGTCAAGTGGTGAGAGTTTGAGTCGCAACCCAAAATTAGCTCCACTCTCTGAATGAGACAGTGATCCACTGGTATCCCCATCTCTCTAGTTGGTGGTAGGATAGGGTTGCAATTGAAGGGAGGTAGACCCATGCGAGTATCAACGCCGTATATTTGCCTCGCCACTTTATCGCAGTAAGGTGTGAGGTGCAGAATTGTGCCATAGGAGAGACTGTATTTCCTAGAACCGCAAACAGCTGACCTAGGTAGCTGATTGCTCGATCCAGAGCTCGTGGATCGAAGATATTGCATCCTCCGATACATCAAGGCGGCGACATAGTGTTGCCTTGCCACCTTTTTGTGTTGGAGGTTGCCCCGCATTACCAGAGGAAGGCTGATTACAATGGGGTTTCGCCCGGTTCCCCAAGGGGATCGTTCAAAATCGCATATTACCCTGCGATCATTTAGCTGTCGCTACGATTCCTTACACCTTAGCTTGAGTAGGCTAGTCCGCGGTGGCATGTTTCGCAAAGGCTTTTGGGTAGGTTTAGTTCTCCTCACCCAACTATTTCTGCCACTGACTAAGGGGTCCATCGACCCCGTCGGTAAGGCCACATTGGCCTCCCGGACAGGACCCCCCAGCCCCTTGGCCGTTCCCCTATCCGCCACCTGGGGAAAGCCCGTCAGCCCACGAGCCACCTATCTCCATCCATTCCTCCTTCCCACTCAACATTGTCTTCACCATGTTCTACCAATACACCGTCTCCCCTAGTTTCCTCTTCAACAACTTCTTCAGCACTTCCTCGTTCTTCCAGCATATAAACACATGCCCCACATCATCCTCCACTTCACACCTCTCGCATACTCCAGTCTCTTTTTTCCTAATCTTGTGGAGGTACCATGTCCAGTGAGCACCTGTGTCAAGAAGTAGTTCACCTCCCTGTATTTCTGGTCCATCCAATCTCTCGAGACAAGTGGATATGATAAAACAAATTAATACATAGAATAAAGTAGGCCTAGAAGGAAATGGGATGACATAATAGCTGGTATCCTGGGAAAAAAAAGAATTGGAAAGAAGGTAAAGAGCTCGCACAAAATAGGAGAAGCTGGACAATATTTGTTTATTAAATAGACTAAACTATTTATGTACTAAAATTATTAATGTATCAACAAAACACTTTAACGCCCTCAGATATATTGAGGTTTATAATTATATGTACAGGGGGATTCATTGGTGCGATAAAGTCCAATATCTTGTAAATCCTCTAGGATATTTCAATACAAATCCAGCCAGCAGCAAAGCCAGCCTAAAGGCTCATATTTTAAAATCAGTCGCAATAGTACTGATCTTTAACATAACTCCAGAAGAAAAAATGGACTTTATTTAACTCTAGTGATCTTGGTGTCCAGAAAACCCTCATACACCCTGTATATAGTTGGTTTTCTCACGAATCTTATTAGGGGTGTGCAATTCCTCCTCTTTTGGTATAGGAAGAAAACAATATTAGTTACAGTTGTAGATGGACATGCGTAAAGGACAATTTTGAAATAACCGCAAGAGTGCTAAATGTAGACAAATACACTGTAAATTGTATAAGATATTACATACTATATTATTTAATTTTTAACGCTTCACTTGATCTCTTCACATTTTTTTTGGTGTATGTATAGGATAAAAAACAGCACAAAATGAACATGGTCTTGGTCCCTTGTTTAAGCAAGCAGAAGCAAAAGTGGATTTTGTTTGTGCGTGATATGACTTCGGGATTGGCCTTCCTTGCTATCAAAGGGAATAAAATATAGTTTTGAGGTTTGTTATTTCCCCGACCTCGAATACAATAGCCGCCTGGGGGGATTGTTAAACAAGAAGGCTTGTGACTGGATTGAAAATGCCTCTTCTGTTGGATTATTAAGATATGGAAACCGCTTTGATGTCGCACAAACCAGAGTGCTGATTAAATCCCGAAAATATTCTACCTATGCTGAATATTCTCGTTATGTTAACGGATTTTCATGGAACAAATTCAAAGAATATTGTTCGAGGCTCATGTAAGATTCCTTGTGTTTCGATGATTAACTTATGAATTTGAATACCGCGTATAGAGATTATTTGATTGTGAGTTCATAATTTACAGATCTATACGCTTCGTTATTGAAAGTAATAAAATTGAGAGGGATGGTGTTATTGCCATCCCCCAAACCTCCAATTTAATCTTTTATGAAAGCTCTTTGTCTACTATTTATTTAACTTAATTCTAGAAATTACAAATATTTAAGAAGCTCACATATATATTTTATCATTCCTTGAACACAACTTGTTTTTGAAATACTGATTTTTTCAATTTTCTTTCTTTCTTTCTCTTATCCTTATGCCTTCTCAGTCGTCGGATTGGAGTTATTCCTGTACCCATTTTTCCCATTCTTTATGCCTTCATCTCTCCTAATGTTTTTCCTTTGTTCTTTCCAATTTCCTCAATCTGGTCCATCCATTTCCTCCTGGATCTTCCTCTTAGTCTTTTTCTTAATATTCATGAGTATATTATCGAGACTCTGGAATTGGGAGAGCAGATAATACAAAGAACACTTCACACTTAATATTATTTAGATTTCATTCAGCCAACAAAATTGAGTGAGAAAGCCAAACCGACATAAGAAATGTGGGTCACAGAAAGTGATATCCAAATTTGCTTTCTTTAGCTTTCCAAATATACCCAATTTTCACAGGCGTTAAATAATAACAAATAAATATTGTTACGTCAGATCTGTACTGAGGATATTTAGAGGTCCATAAAGAAAAACCAGAAATTACATCTTAATAACAGAGGAGTTGACCATTTAGAACAACAGCAAGAAAATTTAAAATCCAATTCAGCAAGGCAAATTAGAAATGAAATAATTAATTTAGAAAGAAGAATTCGTACCCAAGCTTCAGTAACTACTGATTGACTACTAATTGAAGGCATGACCTCGACCTCCTCTATAACCGAACCAGGACCCATTCCCAATTATTCATCCCTCGTACAGGCTTTAGAGATAGGGTATGGCCAACAATATTTGAAGCAATTATTCCAGAGTCAGCTAAAACTTGAAGTGAATTGAAAATTAAATGAAAGACTACAGGAATTTGAGGCCGATATAAAAAGATTGTTGCATTCTGCCTATCCTCAGGCACCTAAACATTTCCTAGAGCAAATCTTGGATATACTCCAAACTATGCTACGAAAGCCCCAAAATGAGAATAGAAAATGCTTCAAATGCGGACACATTCAAAGAACTGCAAAAGCAGAGCCCGTTCGACGTCCAACAAAATATAACCACAGTAGATATCCATCACTGAGAAGTCGATCTCCCACTCCTAGCCGGCTTTAATCAAGGAAGCAAATAAAAGTAGACACTTCGGGGCAGGCGTCAACTGTAAAATTTTAGTAATTGGAAATGAAGAGATAATCCTGAATCCAGAAGAAGAGACTTCTTAGATAAGGGTTATAGTGGACAAATATATAGAAGTTTCCGAAAATTCTGAAGGAGCCGTCTTCGCGAGCCAAAAGATCTACATTTGGGCATTGTGGAAAGTGAGGAACTCGTGAATGAAGGAATTCTGGTAGCGCTTGATGTCTCTTCAATGTAGATCAACCAAATCCAGTTAGAGCTGCTAATTTATCGAAGAAACCTTAAAATTGAAGAAAGAACAAAATATAGGAATTTTCACAGCGGTGGAAAGAATAATCAGATGTGAGAATAGTTCCAAATGTAACGTTAATTTCGTTCACTTTACTTCCCTCGATTGAATTAATAAATTATCGTATGGGCGGCGAATAGCCAGTCCTTTCTCATACCCAACACCGAGAAATGTTTCAAGGCTGAATATATTTACTGTCGACGAGAGTCGAAATCAACGTTTCTATGCGCGCTGATCGAGGTCCGTCTGTCGGAAAATAGTCACGTCTATATTGAAATTCCCACTTCGATCTCGTGTCTCTTCTTCTACCAATTATAAATCAAATATGAATCAAGAATTCACTACTGAAAGGTAAATTCCTTTCCTGGTCAAAGCGTATGAGCGTGACACGAACATGAGACGTAAGTCGGTGGTCGTTCACATGATTTCGTGTATTTAAACAAGTAGCAAAGGGGTTTCGTTCTTCTTTTCCGGCCAACATGTGCTATTGAAGCCTTTCTGGCTTATCTTATCTTATCTTAGAAGTGCATTCATTTGAGTGGTAAGTCATTTCGCTTAAATGTATAACTAACTCTCCTTTCTTAATAGCTTCTACCTTCCTATCTTTATTATGCAGCAATGTCATTCCAGTGCCAGGAATAATATATATCGATATGAATTTGTTTTTTTCTTTCAGGTTTTTTTTTATATTATCTATTTAAAAATATATACGTATTTAAACAAATGTATGTATTTACCGGTGCAGAATCGGTTATTCGATTTTATCGTTTTCATTTATTTATTTCATTTATTGCTTTCTTTGAGTATTTCTTTTATCTAAAAAAATACAGGATGTATGAACCACGTTGTCAAATAATTTTCTTCAACATTAAATATTATCTGTACTGTAATATCATACTTCAATACTTCAGACATCCTGGATTTTAGTTAAATTGGAAAATTGTTCCTGATACTATATTTGTTCCCCAGCACTTTACCTGGGACAGTTTACCTGGAGCACTTTACCTGGGACACTTTACCTGAGACACTTTACCTGGAATACTTTACCTGGAATACTTTTTCCGACAACTTCTCTACAAGTGTATCTACAACTACACAAGAACAGGAAAGTACAACAGTTCTTGCTCTCCAACACAACATATGTCGTCATCCAATAACTAGTCAATTTTTTTTTATTTTTTTTTTATTTCATATTTTTTTTGAAAATATACAACTTGTAAATTTAATAACGTTGTTCATATAGTTTTTTTTCCCTTCCAATCTTCCAGGATTTGTCGCTATAATGCAGATGTGAATAACAAATAGGCTAGTATTATTCAGAGTGGCGCCCACTTACTTTTCCTAATTTTCATAATTTATCTTTATTTCACCTTAAATAAATTTCAAGTAGAATTACCCGAGAACCGGTAAGACTACTCTCTGAATTTATACTAGTTTGGTCTCAGAATCTACACCTGAGGTGCTCTCTAAACTGAGTAGCCGTTACAAATTGTCGCCCAACCTTGTTGGAGGCGTTGCAAAGTGGCATTACCTTATCGTTACGTAACAAATTCTTCTAAGAAGAAAACCACCACAAGTAGCTCGGTTGACGCCAGCATGAAACAACTAGTCCAAAATTATTGTTAGTGTCTGAAAGTTTCGAATAATGAAATTTTTTTTAGAAAAGACTTGCTTGGATTTGGAAATAACCGAGCCAACTCAAGTATAATACTATTTTCCAATGAATCTAAATAGGCCGCACCATTTAAGTTTTCCTCAATGAATAAGGGTCCAATTATTTTGTCGTCTATTATTCCAGTCCATACATTCAGTTTTTGTGGATATTGGGTGTGGGATTCACGCATCCAACGGGGATTGTTACGTGACCAGTATCTACAATTATGCCGATTTACGTTTCCATTGATAAAAAAGTGGATTCATCGCAAGAAATTACATTACTTGAAAAATTTGGATCGTTTTGATTGTAATATTTTTCCACCATTATGTCTGCAAACTCTTCACGTCTATCATCATCTGACAACTCTTGAACTAATCTTATTTCGTATGGATGGAGATTATTTTCCATAGCTCCGAAATTAGGGCATTTAGGTATAGGGAACATTACATGAAAAATAATCAGTATTTCTAAAGGATTTCAAGAGGCAAAAACTATACAGGGTGATCCATTTAAAATAACAAACTTCATTACTATTCCGGAAAAAGGAAAGTTCTGACAACAATGTAAATACCACCATAATATCAGCCATAACACAAGATCCTTGCACACCAAAATCTATAGAAATAGTGCTATCTATTTCCGAGATAATTGAGGCGTTCCATACATAAAACTCACTTTGTCTATTTTGAGTCCGAGCGATACAACTGTACAGTACAAGATCACATGACAGCCAATGGGAGCGCGAAGAGTGTGCTGGAGCAGTGCCGGTGACCGTCGCACTCATGGCTGACTGGAGTATATTAGCGTGGAATTCATTTGAATTGTTCAAAATTGTTAATTTTTTTTAATGTGAAAAAACACTCGGTAAAAATAGCCAACGGATTCAAGAACTTTAAAAAAAAATGCAACTTTGAGGGTGTTTACCCCCATGTTAACCCCCTCAGAAGTGTTTTCTTTTTTTTTTCAAGTTCAAAATTGATTTAACTTTTGATTTATTTTTAGTCCTTTGTGATTCAAACACTACATGCGCTAGGAACTGTTTTGGGACTTACCTGGCTGCGCATTACCTTTTTTTTGGTGAGGTGGTTGAAATGAATTTACGCACGTGTAGTGGTACCAAATGCCCGAAGCCACAGTGGTATTGCAGTTCACCCATTCACCCATTCTTTGACTGACGGGATCAGCACTTTTGTCCATTGTGCTTTTGTTGTGTTACTTTCCCATTTCGTCTTCCACTCTTCTATATCCCTCTCTCTCTCTCTCTCTGCTCTTTTTTCTGTTGGTCCGTGGTGGTTCCCATTTCATGCTGGACTTTGCGATCCCTTGCTAACAGGTAGATTGGTGGCACACCAGTGATCACTTGGACCGCTTCAGCCGAGACAGTGCGATACGCACTAGCTACTCTCAATGGAGCTCTTCTTTGAGATCTGATAATATTGTCTCTATATCTTGCAACCTGCATTCCCCATACCACACTGCGGCTGCATAAAGCAGGATGGTTTAAACTACTCCATAGAGAATTGCCCTTTTCGAGCTACTAGTGCCTCCTATATTTGGAATTGGCCTGCTTAGTCTTTCGCATCTCTCATCTGCTTTGATGCAGGCATTTTTTATATGTGGCCCGAGGAAACCTTGATGGTCCAGATGAATGCCCAGATATTTTAGGGTGGTTGCCGAGTTTATTCCCTGCCCTTCGATATGAAACGTTATCCTGTCCCCTACCCTTGCCTGCTCCGTTCCTTTTGAAAGTATAGCCTCTGTCTTATGGTATGCTAGCTCTAATCTGTTTTGGTACATCCACATGTTTACCACTTACAATGCTCGGTCGACCTTATTGACCAGATCTTGTCGGTCTTCAGCATCCCCCAATATGGCAAGGTCATCTGCGTAGGCTATGCTCCAACACCCTTCTCCCATTAAGTCTTAGGACTTCATCATACATGACGTTCCACAGGGTCGGCCTTAGGACAGATCCCTGTGGAACTCCTGTTGTTGCTTCTATTGTTAATTCGGGGTTGACTTGTATCTCTCTGTCAGAAAGGTAGCTCTCGATTGCCGCTACCAGATAGTCTGGTATATTATACTACTTTATTCTAGTGATTATAAGTCGCCAGTTTGCCGTATTAATGGCGTTTTTTACATCTAAAGCAACTAGAGCCACCCTCCTTCTTCTGGAGTTTTTGGCGTTTTCGACGTCCCATTGCACAGCCTGTATAGTCGACCTCCCCTTACGGAATCCATACTGCCTCTCCGAAAGTACCCAATTCTCTTCTAGTGCCCTTTCCGGTCTCCCTTTTATCAATGCTCCATAAATCTTCCGTAGAATAACTAACAGACATATGGGTCTCTATGAGCTTGGGATCTTCTCTGGTTTCCCGGATTTTCAAATCAGCACCAACTTTGCCTTCTTCCACCACTTGGGAAAGGTCTGCCCTCTCAATAGCTGATTCATCAGCTGTCTTACTTCTTGCGGGATTGTTTCAATGGTCTGCTTAACAATTTCGTGAGGAATACTGTCAGGACCCGGGGATTTGCCAAGTTTAATTTGGTCTGTAACTAGCGAGATTTCTTCCATAGTAAACTCAGGAGCGGTTTGCGATTTTTCCAGTTTTCCTTTACTTCGGGGAAGAGATGTCTAGCAATATCCTCTTTTCTTTGTGGCGTGAAATTATACGGCAGAGTAAGTGACATTTGCTTGATCACAATAGCATATTCCTGTCCCCATCTGTCTTCCTCGAGGTCTGTGCACAATTTTTCTCATAATTTCCTTTTGTACTATTTATGAGACGCTTCAAGTTTTTCTTTTCCTCCCTTAACTCTCCTTTCAGCTCTTCCAGAACTGGAACATTGTCGTTTCGTCCCCCTTTTCCGGTGATTCGTCTCCTCAGTTTTATGCATCGTTTTTTGCCCCTGCTATTTCATTCGTCCACCAGTAGGGCAGTTTCCTGGCTTGGTTTCTGAGTTGACATGCCTGTCCACAGATATCCCCATCTCCTGAGCATAATTTACTATATTGCTTCTGTATTTGCTAAGATACTTATTCGATTCTTATTACCTCTATTGCTATTTGCCTTGTTTTGTATCTCAAAGTATATGTACTTGTGGTAAGTGAATACTTCTTCTTCTAATACTTTCCAATCTATAATGGAATGTTTGGCCCCCCTGGAGCTGTTCCTCACAAAAGTCGGGTTCCCATCGTTTACAGCAATCAGGTCGAGGATGGCCATCCAATCTGCCCACACATGTCCTCTTGCGTCCGCTGTGGGTGATCCCCATAGCCTCCGCCATGATTTCTTCAGTTGTTTTTTCATAGTCCTCCAAACTTATGTTGGGAGAAATATAGCATGCTATCATTTGGATTTCCTTAATTTCTATTATTACGAAGCCATCCCTCTTGTGCATTCGCGTTATTCCACAATTTCTGTTTGTTATTTGTATTCCCACATCTCTTCTATTGTCGGCGATCCACCATTGGCATTGGCATTAACAATTAAATTCCAACCTATACCAGTTAATTGACCTACGTAGTGGGAAATTAATATGGCTGTTCAAGTGAACCAGTAGCGATTAAATAAGAACGTATTAATTATATGTTCTATAAACGAACCTGAAAAGTAGCGTACAGTTTATAAAATAAATTCCATACAAGGCGACACCGTAGTCAAGGCGTTGGTACCAAGGCAGAGACGCATGCGCAAGTGGATAAAATTATGAAAATTAGATTGTGAAAATTTACCGCAAAGTATTAATTTCCACCATTACAATTGCATAATAAAATAAATCAGTAAGGAACTACCTCTCTAATGTATGTACATGTTGGCGTAAAGCCTAAAATAAAAATAAGTAAATAACTCAGAAAAACCCCCGATACCGGGTTACCCTCTATGTGGTCTTCTTCAAGAAGTTGTTGAAAAGTAGCAGCAAACTGCAGAAGACATACAGGAACAAATCCAACACTTCGACAAGTTAAGCTTGTCTCGGCCTATGCCAGAAGCTAATTTATAAGAATTTACAAGCAACGTACAAATCAAAATCAACCCCAAATTAACTTAATCAAACCCACAAACTAGTCTTAAGGCCTACTTACAATCAACAGTGTCAGCAATAGTACACTATACTGAATTTAAATCAAATAATAAGAATGCGATAGGCATCTAAAATAAACTGTTTTTGGTCATAGCCAGGGTAGGTTTGAAGAACCACCCACGAATTATAGTATTCGTTAGAATAAAGCGGGAAAGAAAACAAAATATACACAGGGTAACAGAATAGAATGTCTTAATCAAAAATTTACAATCAACATGTAGTATTTTACCACCAACTGTTTTAACTACAAAAACTACAAATCTATGAGACATACCTTTTTCAAAAAGGGTCCAATACTCAAAATTTTCCTCTTACTGGACGGCTACCGACAACAACATGTGGCACACCTCCAATTCCAAAACTTCAACGTTGGCGATTTCCTTTAAATATTGGTAAATACATAGTGATGCGAAATCAGTAAGCAGAGAAAATACTTACAATCGTTTTAGTGCAATAAATCCCCTATAAGGGTTTGTAAAAACGGCTTCCAGAACAGGACGGAATTCTCCAGCAAAACGAACTCCCGTAAAACCAAAATACTAACCGTACATTCCACAACTCATTCAGATCGAGAACCTATAAATCCCAGCTGGGATGACTACCCAGTCATTAACAAAATTCAGATTCTCGTTCGATGCACTTTTGGAAACCAACTATCAAGTAGGAGCACTCAACGGAAAGAAGGGTGACTGACACTTCCTCAACGTCAATACAGAATATTACCATAGAGAAACCTACCCGAAACATACATCCGAACTACACTGCTCACTACACCGAGCGTGTTCCGCACAGATCAAGTCATAAAGTGCTACACTTCCCTCTATGTAAGTCAATACGCATTCGCGAGTAAAACAGCTTACACTCCTGAGTAGCATCGATCAAACGCTCTAACAATTCCCTAAAACGGAGCGACAACATTTGTCTGTGGAGTCGTAAAGTCACAGAGCATAGCCTAACATCAAGTACGACTACACTCAGCGGCATGACGAACGAACGCTTTTATCCAAGATACGACTGTCACGGCTAATTGTCAATGTCATCCTACAAATAAACACTTGAAAACATTGAACAGAAATGATAAAGTCAGTGTATTAAAAATTATTCAAATAAATTTGAACAATCATAGTACCACAATACCCTCCTGCCAAAGTAAACAAAGCAAGATCAAACACTCGGATTTAACAGACACAACACACAGCTATAAACAGCTAATATATTGTAAATAGATGCTCAGAATATATTCGAATGCCAACCTACACAGAAGATTTCTAACTAGTACTTATGTCTTTACTCAAGCCAAAATATGGTAGATAAATGAAGAAAATATACCTGTAACTCAAAAGTAAAGTATGTCTCCATAGCTGCTGTAACTTAAATACTACTTCAAATGTTTTAGACTTCAAGTCAAGAAGTCAGTAATTTATAACTGAACCCTAATAAACTTTAGCGTTTATCAAGCTGAAGCGGACAAAGTATTTGGACTACTGTGGCTACACCCCAAAGGTGATATAATCAAAGCTAGAAACTAAATCAGTAGTCCCACGGTAACTAAACACTAAAGTAAAATCCACAAGAGAGAAAACCCCTTGCTACCCTCAATTATGAATTATAATATAACAAAAATAAACAACTAACATGAATGTATCTATACGGACATTTACATGATAGGCGCTCGTTTGTATCATACGATCACAAAACTTACATTATTTACATAACCTGGCGACAAAATATAAAATTGTTGTCATGATGTGAAGACAGGTTTGGTTACAGCCTGCACCACTTCACCGGAAGGATGATGGCAGAGTAGTCCCTAAGACTCTAGGCTGACAGAAATTATTAAAATACTGGAGTCCTTTTGTAGTGAACAAATGATGTTAGGAATATAGAGACAAAATCCGTGAGGTAATTACTATATACAAATACTTAATATATACAATAGACATAGTGACAAATTTAACCGTTACAATGACACATATCTAGTAAGGACATCGTGAGTGAGACCATTTTTGATATGAAAACAGACTATATGAGACCAATAATAGATGTTGTACGCCAAATATGAGACCCTCAAAAAGATTAACTTAAAGTTGGGTGCCAAAAATATGAGACACTAAAAAATATATTTATTCACTTCTCAGGGTTAACTTTATGAATGTGGGTTCTTATGAACCTAGAGTAAATTGTAGAGAATAGTCGTATCGGATAACATGATGCAGAGCTATTGTAATAATAATACCTTGTAAGGAAAGACCATGGGCGCCACAAAGTTTTCTCAAAAACTTTGAAAAGACCTACAAAGATTCTAGGTAGTAGCTATTTTGAAGTTTACTTGGTTACTGCAGGTGGGTAGTTGAAGTTAAAAATAAAAGACAGTCTCAATGATTACTAAGTCTAATGAAAATCTGTGATGAATAGTGAATAGTTATACAAAAAATACAATAGTTATACAAAGAAAACAAAAATTATCTTGACTGCTTTTTGTTAGTGTTAGTTAAGTTAGTGTTATTTAATACTAGGAAAGATATGGGAACAATATAAATGCCGTACAAATAAAAACACTATCCGCTGTTAAGTTACTTATCTGTAGTGAGGTCCCTCGATGGATGGTGGGTAACCTGTAGGTGTCAGGTCAGATGAACCTCCAGGTAAGCGTTTAATAAGTCTTCTGTTTAGTTAGAAAAGTCTTTCTATATCTTGCAAATATATTCCGGTAAGTTCAGGCAAGCTGTGAACTAAGGAACAGGAACACTACCAGGTATGCACTTCAGGCAAGCCTCATATAATCATCAGCAGGCTTTGTAGAAACCTCTTAAAAACCCCATAGAAAATCTCATAGAAAACCGCTAAAAGATATAAAAAAATACCAGTTTCCATCATTTCACAATTAAGTATACCATTTCTATTATAGCCTGATGATGGTAATATCTTACCGAAACTAGTAGCAAATTGATTGTCCTGTTTGGTGGACAAATAAAATTAATTGTGGTTTGGACTTTGAGTTTTATTGAACCCTTTGATTTCACGATTTGTTAAACCCCTCAAGAAAATAATAATTTTACAATTACATCTGTACAAATATGAGAATTTAGGAATTACACAACAGGTAAGTGATAGTAGTATCGTTTGCAAAATTCAATAGGAAGAACAGATATTCATTTTTTATAGGCTTCCGCCATGTTAAAATACAAATACCTATGTCATTCCATTTAAATCCAAACACATCGACAGTTTAGTTAATCTCTATGTCTTTAATTAATGTAATAAAACTTACCAGAGATAAGAATTATCGCTTAAACCATTTATTTACAACATTTATTGTTTTCAAATTCTAATTCTTCAATATCTCTGCGGCTTCAAAGGAATTTTATATCGTTTCATATATGGCAACTAAACTTTTTCATATGGAATTTGGCTTGCCTGTGAAATAAAATAAATAAATAAACTTATCCCCGGCCCTGAATATGAGGTAGATCTTATACCTAACAGAAAGGACTGGTATGTCCCTAGCGGACTGTCGTTTCCAGAACAGTCAAAGACTGGGAAAGGGACAGAGGCAGGGGTGTATAGTGGAATGAGGAACACAAGATGTTCCCTATCACTAGAAAAACATACCTCTGTTTTTCAGACGGAGATTTATGCTATACTACAATGTGCCAGAATAAGTACAGGGTGTCCAGGAACTTTTTTGTGATAAGAGCCTTTGCTTCGGAGTTATGGGTCTCTAAAATTTGAAAATGAAAACCTATGTTCACACATAATTTCTAAGCTATACATTGAAACACTATGAAATTTTGCTGATTGATTACGTATATCCGTGTACTGAGTTTGACAGAAATCCGGGGGCGGATTGTGCCCAGAGGTTAACAATCCGTAATTTCTATAGGGGCAATCCATCTGCAAGAACAGAGTTGCATACCGCTGCATCTCAGTTAGGTTTGAGCGGTATTTTACTGCAAGAACAGTCAGATAAAAAGCTACATCAAATTAGTTATTATAGTCAGAAAACTACTCGTGAAAAACACTTTATCATTCGTACGAATTAGAAGCTTTAGCAATTGTAAACTCGGTGAAACGATTTAGAGTTTACCGTATTGGTATTCATTTTATTATCTGACCTGATTGCAATAGTTTAAAAATGTTACAAAATAAAAGAGACATAAATCCACGTATTGGTAGGTGGTTTGTGCGTTTATCAGCGTTTAATTACAAAATTGGTTAATGTGTAATGTGAAAGGGCCGGGAGAGTGGAAGAGGAGGGTAATTGGTAGGACGGTAGACCAGAGTATGCTGTACGGTGCGGAGGTATGGGGTGAAAGAGCGGGGGTGAATGCGAGGGTTAGGCCACTTCTGCGGGTGCAGAGAGGGATACTGCAGAGGGTGGTGCAGGGGTACAGGACAGTGGGTGGATTGGCAGCAGCGGTGCTGGCAAGATCCTACCCATTGGACGTGATGGCTAGAGCTAGGAACAAATGCTGGAGGTGTGCGACCAGAGAGGAAGTACAGGAATGGATGGAGGAGGAAATGGAGAGAAGGTGGGAGGAGTATGAGGGCGCGCTAAAAGGAGCGATTGGGAATAGGAGAGATTGGATGGACCGGAAATTTGGGGAGGTGAACTACTTCTTGACACAGGTGCTCACTGGACATGGGTCGAGAGTAGAGTACCTCCACAAGATTGGGAAAATAGAGACTGGAGTGTGCGAGAGGTGTGACGTGGAGGATGATGTGGGGCATGTGTTTAGATGCTGAAGGAACGAGCTGTGTGCTGAAGAAATTGGAGAGGAAGCTAGGGGAGGCGGTGTACTGGCACAACATGGCGTAGATAATGTTGAGGGGGGAGGAGGAATGGATGGAGGTGGGTGGAGTAGTAGAGAGCATGGTTAGGGGGAGAGGAGGACTCGATATGGCATGAGAGGTAGGAGTGATAGGAGGGAGAAGATGACGGTGTGAGCGGAGAGTGTGCGAGGGACCGCCGCCCGTCTCGAAGTATGCTAGGGTAGTGATTCAGAGGCGGGGGTAACGGCGAGTTTGAGGTGGGTTTGGTTAGTAGGCATCCCCTTGGAGATGAGTCCAACACTGTTTGGGTCCTGGACCCATTCGAACATGAGTGCCCGAAAAAAAAAATTACACAATTGAGTACTACTCATCTAAGCTTAATGCTGTAGCCGATTCATTAAGTAGAAATCCAGTGGAAGATAGTCGAGATACTGAAATTGAAGGTCTACCCATTTTACATATTAATATTTCAACTGATTGGATTGCTGCTATGCAAAGGGCTTCACCCGAAATTTTGACAGTGTATAAAAATTTGGAAAATGCAGATCAAGAAACTCACAAAAAATTTACTTTATGTTATCGACGAGTATACAGATTGAAGAATAATAAATTGAGACTGTATGTACCAAATGAGTTACAAATTGATATTATAGGTGAAACACATCGAAATATCAATCATTTAGGTATCGACAAAACACTTGCAAAACTTAAAGAAACTTACTATTTCCCTAAGATGTGTGAATCGGTATCTAAGTATGTAAACCGGTGTATAAGCTGTATCTATCATAAAATACCAAACACTAAACGTGGATATTTACATCCATTAGAAAAAGGGGCTACTTGCTTTCACACAGTGCATTTGGATCATTTAGGACCATTTATACGCACATCTAATGAAAATAAATATATTTTAGGACTAATAGATGGGTTTTCAAAGTATACGGTATTAAAGGCAGTACCTGATACTACTTCAGATCAGAGTGTCAAGTTTATGCTAGAATTCATTTCCAACTTTTTAGAATTACAACGGATCAAGGATCTGCTTTTACAGCAGACTGTTTTGAAAAATTTCGTAAGAATCATTACATTAATCATGTAAAAATAGCTGCAGGAACGCCAAGGGGAAATCCTGCTTTCCTGCTTATCAACAAGTAATGATTGTGAATGTGAGGAAGGGAAATATTGCTGGGACGATAAAATATTTGATTTATAGTGGAGTTTGAATACCACTGTACATAAAGTTGAAAAATGTACTCCTTTCGAAATAATATTTAAACATAGGGCCATAGGTTTACGAGATAATCCTTTGACAATTGAGATTAACGATTTAAATACAAAATTTTCAGACAAAAACCAATCTGTAGTTAATGAAATTGTTGCTAAACGTTTAGAACAAAACCGTAAGAAACAGTCAGAAGATTATGCCAAAAATAAAAACTCTATAAAAAAGTATGCTGTAGGGGATTTGGTGATGGTGAAAGATCAAATACCATCTGTGGGTGAAAGTAAGAAACTGGAACCCAATGATAGAGGACCGTATGAAATAACTCGGGTTTGGATCATGATATTGTAAGTATATTGCAAAGGGGATATTTGGAGAACAGCAGAGTGGAAAATTATACAAGGGAATCTTATCTACAGAGAGATTAAAATTAGTACCCAAAATGACCTATGTAATTATTAAGGTGTTTTTTTTATGGATGTTCTGTTTACTTTTGTAAAAAAAACTAAGTATTTGTTTTGTGAATCTTTATATGTTTATTTTTATTGTGAGCCATAGTAAGTAGTGTAATGTATTATAGTAAATAAATCAAACATATCCCAGTGCTAGAAGTAGTTGTTTCATTCCCTTACGATGATCCTCCAAATGACCCGCAATACCACCGATTCAGAGGCCTTTCCACACCTCTAGTCTACCAACGTATCCATTGGAGAAGCATCCATTAAACGAACATGCTGCCCCACTGGCGAAAAGAGGAGCAAAAATGAAGAGTAAAAAATTGATGATATGAGCCTAAGTTCTACAATGGGGTGTGACTTATTCCGAATCACAGGGAAGAGGTATCAATTTGGTGATAGGTCTGGTATATTGTCCTTCACTAGTTTTAATGGTGGCGCAACGAACCTTGCCATCTTTGCCCAAGGGGGCATCAATCACTCTAGCCAAGGGCTATTAGAGAGGGGGCAGATTATTATCTTTTACCAAAACCATATCGTTTACCGGAATGTTAGAGCGGGAAGTCATCCATTTGGGGCGATTTTCAAGTCAGTTCATATAATCTAATGACCAACGTTTCCAAAAAACTTGTTGAATATGGTAACATTTGTTCCAGAATGAGAGTCTATTTATGGGGTTAGAAGAAATATCCTTTTCCGGGTAAGCAGTAAGAGAAGAGCCGATAAGAAAATGGCCTGTGGTCAAGGGTTGTAAATCCTTGGGGTCGGTCGACATGTGGAACAAGGGTCTTGAGTTGCGTATGGCCTCAATTTGGGTTAAGATTGTGAGAAATTGCTCGTACGTGAATTGAGAGTTGCCTACAATTCTAAAGAGGTGTTGTTTAGCACTTTTTATGCCAGCTTCTCATATGCCTCCCCAGTGTGACGATTCCCAGGAAATTTCATTGGCGTTGTGTGTACTCTGTGATTTAAGCAATGTATATAAATCTTTCAACTGGTGTGCTGCTCCAACGAAATTTGTACCGTTGTCATAGTGAATAACTGTGGGGTCTCCTCTACGAGCTATAAAACGCTTGAGCGAGGCTATGAATGAATCTGCGGAGAGGTCAGAAACCAATTCGATATATACGGCTTTGGTTACCATAAATACAAACAAGGCCAAATAAGTTTTATAGAAAGGAGCCTTGCGCAGATGAGACGATTTAACTAAAAAAGGTCCGCCAAAGTCTATTCTGACTTTTTGAAAAGGCCGGGAGATTGAGATACGATCTTTAGGCAGATCTGACACTGTGGCCTAGCCTGTGGTGTTCAAATTTTAGAAGAAGAGATACTACGTGGTTCTTTGAAGGCAAAAGAATTGGGTGCTTTTGAGCGAATAGAATGGGTGCGTGAACCAATCGGCCACCTACCCTAGGAAAGCCTTCGGAATTCACAAACGGGTGGAGGGAGAGAATTTGATTGTTTTTTATTGGTTTAGAAAGAGAAATTGCCTTTATTTCTGATTCGAAATATTGACTTTGGATAGTCTTTAAAATAAAATTGAGAGATTTTTCAAGCTCCTTGACTTGAAGGGGGCCTGATATTTTTGCGTGTTCCGCATTTGAGTTATGAACGAATCTTCATACGTAAGACACTGTTCTTTTCAACCTTTGAAAAGATGAGAATTTTAAAAAGATGTTTTGGCAAAAGTTTTCGGCTCAATACAATTTTCTTCAGTTCTGGGGGATTTGAGACGGGATGAAAAACATTGAGTGAGTTAATCTCTATTCTTGAATCTTTTAGGAATTGTGGACCAGAAAACCAGAACGAGAAATCTTTGGTTTGGAATTTACCACGGGATAACATATCTGCGGGATTGAAGACTGAGCGAATGTGTCTCCAATGAAAGTTTTTTGTGAGCTCTTGGATTTGGGATACTCTGTTGCCTACAAAACTTGTCCAACGAGAAGGAGGACTTTTCACTCATGTTAATGCAATGGAGGAATCTGTCCATAAATTGACTGAATCTATCGTAATTTTATTTGCGAATACTTGTAAATTCCTTTTAACTAGTTTTGACAAAAGTAGCATAGCGTTGAGCTCTAATCTAGGGATAGTGATGGGCTTTCTTGAGGGTGCGACGCGAGATTTTGAAGTGACTAGAGAATCATCTGCATAAAGAGAGCGAATATAAATGTTACAAGCAAAGGCTTCCTGAGAAGCATCTGAGAATCCGTGAAGTTCGATTTTCACTATTTCTTTTTCTAAAAACAAATAACGGGGAATTGTTACGTTTTTTACTTGTGGGATCATTTTTGAAAAAGTGTTCCATTCTTTTATAATTAGTAGATCTTTCATTTCTTCATCCCAATCCAATTGTTGTAACCATATCTTCTGCATTATAAATTTTCCTCTAACGATAATAGGGTTGATGAGACCTAACGGGTCAAACCATTGACACAAGTGCGAGAGAAAGGTTCGTTTCGATTTGTTTAAAAAATTTGCCATGATAATTGGACTAAGTGGAGCATGCAGAAGAGAGGAACTGACAAATATACTTGTTGAAAATGTGATAGATGAAGGATCCGTTTTTAGAATCACTTTACCAAATACAAAAACAAAGGAGTATCCCATGATTGAATATGGTAGAACTTGTCAGACAATACGTGGAAATACGACCTTGCAACACAAACCATCGACGTTTTTTTGTCACTTATAAAAATGAGAAATGCACGAAATAGCCTGCTGGAATTCACACCTTTGGTAAAATGCCAAAAGTTATTGCTACTTTTTTGAAATTACCCCACCCTAAAGAATATACTGGATATTGTTTTCGGCGATCGTCTGCTTCATTTTTGGCCGATTCTGGAGCTGATATGTGTACCATGAAACGCCATGGCGGATAGAAAAGCAATACTGTTGCTGAAGGTAACATCGAAAATTCGAAAGAGCAGAAGAAAAAATATCAGAAGCAATTTTTGGGTTCAACAACCAAACAGGATTACAAGTTCACCAAAAAGCATCAACTACTCATGTGAAAACTCTAGAATCCATTGGAATTAATATTTCAAATTGTAGTAATTGCTCTTTTACCATTTATAATAAATAATTTTTTCTACAGTCGCGCGTAAAATAACTAATTACTATATTCAAATGAAATCGTAAAGTCGACAAATGCCAAGGATTGTTACTTTACGCTCTACGAGCAAAATAAGGAATCTTCTTCGCTCGCTTATTTCATCAAATTTGGTGGGATTAGCCATGAGAATAAATGAACGTCAAGTTACCAGATAATTAATTTCTCCCAACATTATAATAATTTTTATACCAATTTATAATAATTTAAAAAAAAATTGAAAGGTGAATTTCATAAGTCATTGTTATTGTTCATATCTCGGGCACGCCTCTACCTCGAGCGACGGCGAATCAAATGTCGACAGGGGAGGGAGGTATAAGAGGTCTGCAGATTCTGACAAGTCTGAACAATTCAGTAGATCTTTTTAACGCCATAAAGAGAAAGCATTCAAATACTCAAATTGAAATAGGTACTTAAATACATAATAAACCAGAAAAACACAAAAAGGTTATTACACGTTTTTTATATCATTTGTGAATTTCATTTTCAATCTTCAGTAATGGAAGAGATTTCTTCTGAATCAAAAATTGCAACAAATAATTGTAACAATTGTACTTTCATATTCAACATGAATAAATAATATGACAACTAAAATGTCAGAGGACTATCTTAAATCATAATCCACTCCTATTATAACCTAAGATAATATAAAAAACTGTTTTCGTTATTAAAAGGGCGACTGAAGAAAAAATTATGTGTTTTTCGAGCGTAAAGTAAAATTGCCGCTTTCAAAAGATCGCAACATTCTTTCTTGAGCGGCAATCTGTTACTTTACGCTCTAAATACACAAATAACTATTGTACATAGTTATGTATTTTGAATAAACATTTTTGATCTCACCATCACATGTTTTTCATATGGAATTTCATTATGGGACTAACTACCATGATGAGCTTCCTTATGTCATCAAAATTGTGTGACATAACGTTGTCATTATGACATGCCATCAGATAAAATATATTTAGTTACTGTGTAACCTTAACAATTGAGCTCGAGTACGAATATGAATTTATTTATAAAATTTAAATGATAATTAAAAAGCAAGTGCAAGATAACAATTACTTTGTCTACTCGGTCACATAAGTTTCGGTTGCTCCGGTAACAACCTTAGGCCTTCGACGTCGCTCAGAACGGAGTTAGGGGTGGATTCCTCTTCTTGATCTTCCGGACAAAGAAAAGTAGACAACTTGTAAGGGCGCCAACTGAGTTTTCCACTTTGGCCTAGCACGACTAATTTCCCCCGATAACTCAGTAAAACAAGGGATGAAAATAAGAGGCAAACCTCAGCTTATGTTCCTTATAATTCCTATTGACAACATTTAATACCCTTAAGGGGGTGTTTTACAATTAATAACTACCTGAAAACCATAGTAAATGCCCCCCACTTGAAAAAATTGCGTGAACATCTGTTACACATCAAAAGTCAAATAAGTAACAATAAAATTCCAAACTATACCAGTTAATCGACCTACGTAGTGTGAAATTAATATGGCTGTTCAAGTGAACCAGTAGCGATTAAATACGAACGTATTAATTATATGTTCTATAAACGAATCTGAAAAGTAATGTGAAGTTTATATTCACAGGGTAACAGAATAGACTGTCTTACAGCCTTCTTAATCAAAAATTTGCAATCAACAGGTAGTATTTTACCACCAACTGTTCTACCTACAAAATACTACAAATCTACGAGACATACCTTTTCCAAAAAGGTTCCAATACTCAAAATTTTTCCTCTTAGTGGATGGCAACCAACCAATAATGAACCAAAATCAACAACATGTGGCACACCTCCAATGCCAAAACTTCAACGTTGGCGGTTTCCGATTAAATAGTGATAAATACATAGTGATGCGAAATCAGTAAGTAGAGAAAATAGTTACAATCGTTTGAGTGCAATATATTCCCTATAAGGGTTTGTGAAAACGGCTTCCAGAACAGGACGGAATTCTCCAACAATACGAACTCCCGTAGAACAAAATACTAAACCGTATATTCCACAACTAATTCAGAACGAGAACCTATAAAACCCAGTAAGGGATGACTTCCCAGTCACTAACAAAATTCAGATTCTCAGTCGATGCACTTTTGGAAACTAAGCCATCAAGTTGAAAGCACACAGCTAAAAAAAGTGATTGACACTTTCTCAACTTCAGTACAGAATACTACCATAGAGAAACCTACCGGAAACATACATCCGAACTACACTGCTCACTACACCGAGCGTGTTCCGCACAGATCAAGTCATAAAGTGCTACACTTCCCTGAACGCTTTAATCCATGACACGACTGTCACGGCCAATTGTCAATGTCATCCAACAAATAATTCCACTTTGTAAACAATGGACAGAAATAATAAAGTGTGTATTAAGGATTATTCAAATAAATTTGAGCAATAGATAGTATAGTAAATTTTATACCCATTTAGAATAAGACCATCCTTATTTATTATTAATAAATCGGTTGAAACAAAAAATTACCAACAAAAATGAACGTCGTAACTAATTTATTAGATGTCACGTTTTTGAAGTTACTTCAAATTTTGATTTCATGTTAATGTCAGATGGTTCAAGAAGCCGCATACGTTAAGTTACTAAAACGGCTGGTACCTCTAAATAGGTATTAATTTTACTATACCACAATACCCCCCTGCCAAAGTAAACAAAGCAAGATCAAACACTCGGATTTAACAGACAAAACACATGGCGACAAACAGCTAATATATTATGAGTAGATGTTCAGAATATATTCAAATACCATCCTACACAGAAGATTTCTAACTAGTATGTCTTTGCTCAAGCCAAAATATGGTAGATAAAAGTAAAGGATGTCTCCACAGATCAGTAAGTTATATCAAACCCAATTACTACTTTAAATGTTTTAGACTTCAAGTCAAGGAGTCAGTAATTTATAACTGAACCCTAATAAACCTTAGCGTTTATCAAGCTGAAGCAGACAAAGTATTTGGGCTACTGTGGCTACACCCCAAAAGTGATATAATCAAAGCCAGAAAAAAATCAGTAGCCCCACGGTAACTAGAAACTAAAGTAAAATCCACAAGAGATAAAAACCCCTTACTACCCTTAATTATGAATTATAACAAACAAACAAAAACATCTAAAATGGATCTACCTACGGACATTTACCAGATTGGCGCTCGTTTTGTATCGTACGATCACAAAACTTTACATTATTCACACAAGCGACACAAGCGACACAAGCGACAAAATATAAAATTGTTGTCATGATGTCAAGTCGGGTTTGGTTACAGCCTGCACCACTTCGCCGGAAGGATGATGGCAGAGTAATTCCTAAAACTCTGGCCTGACAGTAATTATTTAACTACTGAAGTCTTTTCGTAGTGAACAAATGATGTTAGAAACATAGAGACAAAATCCGTCAGGTAATTACTATATACAAATACTTAATATATACAATAGTCGTAGTGACAAATTCACTCGTTACAACTGATGATATTACATAACAACTGTTTAAAAAACGCTAATTAGTAAGTGAACTCCAATAGGGTCAGCTAGACTGACCGGAGTTAAATATAAATATATACATTCTATGAAACATAATATGAAAGTTATAATAAGCAAGTGGTGTGAAGTGAACTAGTTTAAATGATCCACAACCCAAATCTTTACCATTGGTTTTGTTCGTTTAATCAATACCTACTCATAACTCGGAAGATTTGTTTGCAAAAAACTCTTTCAGTACTCTAAAATAATATACAAATAGTTGAATTGCGTGAAAACATAATATTATTTTTCACAAACGCTTCATTGACGTTCAGGTATGGATATTTAATTTATGAATAGACTATTAAATTTCATTGTACCATCGATAAAGTTCACAGGCAACATAGAAATGGAAAAATTTAATCCAAACCTGCTTCCAAATTACAAGCCATAATAGAATTTCTCCACCGTCATCTTATTTCACGATTGCATAGCTTACGTTAACAAAACAAAAGAAAGGAAAGAAGAATACCCCCAATTCTGTAATCGGAGAGTTGAACTGTAACCTGTAACAGATTTCTATATTTCTCCCGATTTAAAGGGCAAACGCTATAATCCAGTTATATGAAAATGTTATTTCCATTCAAATAGGGTGGCATTTTCCAATCAATAGATCCAAATAAAACTTAAATCTTAGTTGTTTCAACATTGGGATGCATTTTGGCAATGTTACTGGAAAATGTAAATAGTTAAATTGTGAAGATTTGCCAAAAAAAAAAAACTAGAAAGAACAAAATAATTTATACATTTCACACTTTTGTATGTCTATGTATAATTGAATAATTTCTAAAAATCACAGGAGTGCAATAAAAACATCTCAGTGATCATTGAGAGAGTGCGACGAAGGATTTTTAGCTGAATAATTGAGGGAAATAATGAAGACCATACAAGTGAGTCAAGTGAGTGTATTTTATAATTTCCTCTCCACCCATCTATACAGGGTGTTCCATCGAAAACTTGAGCCTCCCAAACCAAAAGTTTCTCCAAAATGTAAAACACACGTTACATTTCATTGGGAGGCTGACGAATTTTCATACGAGATTCATACTAAAAAAAAATGAAGCCTCCTGCAGCCTCGCATCAGCTCCAATTTTCTTAAAATAACAAGTGTGGTAGAGTGACACATCATTTGGCACAATTCTCTGTCGCAACTCTGCGAGATCTGCAGGCGGAATAGCGTATATTTTTGATTTTAAGTGGCCCCCCACAAAAATAAATCCGAAGGCGACAGATCCGGTGATCTGGCCGGCCACTCTATTGGACTCTAAAAGATTATTACAATGCTGCATTCTGTCAGTAATCATTGGGTTGTAACGGTAAAAGTTGTACCTCACAGGGCACCAGCTCGAAGGGCTCCGGCTAGAGACTCCTCTCAAGGGTGATTCGACCCCAAGTTTATGTCACACAGGGATAACAGAAGGGTTGTAAAAATTGAGGGCGCCACTACCTTTTTAACGATGAAAACTACAAAAAACTAAGGCGGAAAAGGTAGAAACGCCTTGTAAAATTTAAATAAAAGTTAATAATTAAAAAAAAGTCACTAAAAATTACCCCGGGCGATATCTCCCTCAACTTTTATAGTTGAGGATTTTAATAAAAAAAAGAATTAAAAACAAATTTACAATTTATTCTGCCACAGGAAATGAACAACGGAATTTACTAAAGGAATTTGTACTTTTATAGGTACTTAGCTTAGATGAAGTGGTTTCCTGGAGAAGAAGTCAGGTCTTGGTCCGAACTGATGAGTTCTGTTCTAGGGCGGTAGTTTGAGGGTTCTATCCTTGGCTATATTCTTGGGGTTATATTCTCAGGTTAAATTATTCGGCTTATATTCTCGCCTAGGGTTATATTCTTGGCTTATATTCTCGCCTAGGGTTATATTCTTGGCTTATATTCTCGCCTAGGGTTATATTCTTGCCTTATATTCTCGCCTAGGGTTATATTCTTGGCTTATATTCTCGCCTAGGGGCTGTGCTTACCTAGAAGTACAAGTGGGTCAGGGATATGTAGGAACTTGAATGTAATGGCACATTATGTTGGTCAGCTTTTCAGGTTAAAGAAAAGGAAGGCAGTTATTTGAAAGTCAAAAAAATTGATTTAATTTACTGAAAGCTTTCCAACATTATATGTCCCATGTTAAAACAGTAAAAATAGCAATTATCGGCTAAATAAAAAAATATACTAATGATCCGAAAGAAACTTATGATAGCAAAAAGTTATTTATTTAGTTATATGAAAAAATATCGTGCTTAGGAAATATATAAAACCGGCACTGGCGTTACGAAAGAATATTTTATAGGTTAGCGGTTTATAACAATGTTATTTTATAATTAAGAGTTATTTCGCAACTGAAAAAGCTTGAAAATGTTTGTATAAAATTAAAACAGAGAATTGTAAAAGAATATTTGGCTTAAAACTACCATATTAGTATAAAAGAATAGTTTATGACCACGTGTTGAATTTAATTTCGTCTATCTCTGTAAAAAAATAAAGAATGCATACGAAAATTATATCAGACAGTACTTTAGAAGAAGCTTATTAATTATAAATGATGATTTTGAACTTACCACAGCAAAATTCCTAAGATAGATACTTAAGATATGAAAGATAGCGAAAGACGATGTGCCTCCTTCGCTGGTCGTTAAAAAAAGGGGAAAACGTGGCGTTGTCCGTTGGCAGGCGTCAATTGTCTTACGTTCGGGGTAGAAGAGTTTGGGATCACAGAACTATAATTGAATGTGGCTAGTGACGACCAGCGCTAATTAAAAGGATTTATTCTGTAAAATCGAAACAGGTCGATAGACATGTTACAGGGTCAATAACATTTTCTGACAAATTCATTGTTCCATTGGAATTTCCGTCAATAAATAATGTGATTTCCTAAAACGCCAACCCAAATATTTAATTTCTGAGGTGTTAGTGTATGTGTCTCCATGAATAAATGAGAATTACTGTCATTCCGATAGGTTTTTTGTTATCAAATCCAAAATACCTTCAAACTTATGTCATAAACTTAAAAAAAATACAATGTTATGTAGTAAAATAAATTACTTTCAAATGATGTGACACTTACTATCAAAAAAATCTGGTGGTTGATGCGGGGCTGCAGGGGATTGCAGTTTTCGGTGGCAGTTTTGAATGAATATTTATCAACCTTCCAATAAAATTTGACGCGTTTTCTTACCTTTTGGAGAAACTCTTGGTTTCTGAGTTTCTGGAGGGGTAAAATTTTCGTTGGAACACCCTGTATATTGTAAATTGCTTCGTATTCTACGCATTGGAGAAAAATACCAGGGCGAAAGCACGTTTGAGAATAATGGGAGGTGGAAAAAGTAATGCGAAAAGTTGTGTTAACATATGGACTTGGTGGCACTAAAATGCCATTATGAAATGCAATGACTTCTCAAAATGTATCCAGGAAACCCGGTAGTACGACAGCTTGGAAATCTAGGAAGAGTACGTAAACTTTTTTGCTTAACTGCTCATATACAGGATGAATCACGTCCAACGGGATGGAGGTTTAAAGTAAAACGGTGAATAATTAAAATGTAGTAGTTTGTAAATTTGAAGGGTACATTTGAAAATTATTTTATTATATTTTTTTGTATTGAATTTTCGCATAATAATAAGATATTGTTTAATAAGGATTTCCTATACCCAAGTACAAAATGTAAGTTATGTAGACTCTCCTTAAAATGTGAAGCTTTGAAGAAAACTCAATATCTATTAATCCAACTAATCATAACTAATTTACTTCCACGTCTCAACAGTTGTAGATTCCTTGAATACAGTGTGGTTGTAAATTGTGACCCTCCCCCTAAGAACTTCTGAAAGCAATGAGATATAATTATGAAATAAAAACTAGATCGAACTAGAAGAAATTATTGTACTATCGCTACTAATAGTGACATGCACCTGACTTAAATTCTGTGATAGAGGGCGTTACTAGCTTTAAAATTGGTAATGGTCACAAAATACTTCTGTTAATTATCTTTACTTCAATAATAACAATTTAGGATTTTTCAATGCTTTTAGTGGAATAGTGAAGTAAATGAAATAGCACAATACAATGCCAATAACCCTCGTATTTATTTTGTTGCTTTATGAAACGTATTTTAAAAATAAAAGTACATAAAAATAAATAATTTATTTACTCAGTTTGTAAAAAGTTCATATTAGTATGCATAGTGGGTAGTTACTTTAATGAAAATCACAACAAAAAACTTTGAAAAGAACAAAACAATAACTAAAATGAAACTACGCATCTAGTAGTACAAAATGTTGGAACATATTTTATTGAGGAAAACTTATATTGATGAAATAAAACAAATTAATTTGTTTAAATCTTCATTATTTATTTTGAACTGACGTTCAAATTAAAATTAGTGACGCGTTTCGCTACACAGTAGCTTTTTCAAACTAGTCAGTTCAAAATAAATAATGAAGATTTAAACAAATTAATTTGTTTTATTTCATCAGTAGTATGGATCTTCATCAAGTAAAAGCCTCATCTATTCAATTTTTGAAAACTTACATGGTGAGACTTATCTACAATTACTCAGAGAACCTGTAATCCCCCTGTAGGGGAGAAATCCAACAATGTAATAATGTGAAAAAATTTAAAAAATTGGGAGTGGTGACCATAGGGGGAGGAGTTAAAGTTATAACGTCTACATATGAGCAAAAAAACGTCTCCCTTTGTATGGTTTTTGAAGTGTTTTTAATTTTTTCATAAAAGTGACGCCTTCAGAATTATGTGGGGTGGATGGTTTTCAATGAAGTGCTTTGTATATGGAATGAAAGAAGAAGATACAGATGGAAATAAACGTTTCGAGTGGATTGAACCATAGCTACAGAAAATGCAAAAGGAAATATGATAATAATTGGATATTTTGAAACAAAGCGGGAAAGAGGATATCTATGAAGCAGTGATATGATCATTATTTACTTGTCACGATAATAAGAGAACAAGTGGAGAGTACAAGTTATAATAGGCAAAAATAAAAATAAACAATAAAATATATAAATGAATTACTTCAGAATAAAAAAATTTGAGAGAAAAGCATCATCAAATGAGTCCTTTACTGATCTAATAAAAACTGCAATTAAGAAGAAATGCGAAAGAGAGCAGTTTTGGAGACCGCTAAAGAAAAACGCAGTAGTAAAAAGAGAAAGAGAAACGTCGTGGCTGGACGAAGTAAAAAAATGCTTGAAAAATGTATGTAAATAACCGAACATCAAAAGATTATAAATTGTACAAAGATAAAAAGGAAAAATGTAGCAGTAGCCGGGATAACAAATATTACAACAGATATCCGCTGAAGAACATGTAAGTACAGTCTGGTTTATGGGGCTTAATTAACGAAATGGATGTTGTAAAGCTAAATCTGGAAGACACAAAGAACCCAATAGGCTGGGGTGTACCTGGCAATAGGACCAGCATCCAAGAAAAAAAGGGCAGTGCAAGATTATGCTCGTTCCCCTCTGACATGCGCTAATTTTGTGTATCGCTAAATAATAGATCATCAAGTCAGTAACTTGCAAGCCAATAGATGTGATTAAGAATTCAAACAGATTGTTTGATCCTTCAAATTTTTAAGACAGATGATAGAACTTATAATCCTGTAGATTATTTTGGATTGAAATTAATATTTAAAATTGAAGTTGGAAATGTCCAAACTATATAATTTGATTTCGTTCAAAAATATGTACTGGCACTTCAATTTCAAATATACTAACTTTTTTTGAGAAATCGATTAATGTACAAATTTAGACGACAACGACGTGTGAGTTCATGCACGTTTATTACAAATTAATTTATTTCAAACACCTCAGGTCTGCATTACAGCTTGAATGTAAATTTCACATTTTCAGCACTATTTACATATAAATGGGACTCTCTTCAAAAACTAGTAATAATTCATTTCAAGACCAATTACAGCATTGATAATTCACATGTTTTTTTCATTTCGGCTATACAATGACATGCCTAGTATGAAAAATAGTGGATTACATATGACACTGCCTAAGTGACTCTTAAGCGGCTCGCACACGGTCAATATATTGATCAATATTGGATAATATTGATCAGTACATTGAACATGTTCGAGGTGTATCGAAATAAATATTGAAGTCGATATCAAATATTGACGAAATTTAAATATTTCAACATCCGGACTTCAATACTTGTAGGTGGTGGGGATATTGATCATTATATTGAAGGTATGCGGCATAACGTCAATATTTTCATCAGTATTTGCTTGCTGTGTGTACTAGTAGACGTTGTTGTGTGTTTTGTCGAGAACCGGTTTTTGAACGTTATCGCCATGAGTGAAACTGATGGTTTTATTGAGACATTTGAAACGATGCCTTTATTGTGGGATTCTCGCGATGTATCATACAAAAATAAAAATAAAAACGTGGTGAAGCATTAGAAACACTACTTGTTATATATCGACGTGTGAAACACGATGCAAACGTGAAAGACGTGAGCAAAAAAATAAATAGCCTAAGAAGCAACTACAGAAAAGAGATGAGAAAAGTGATTGCATCCAAGCGGTCTGGGAGAGCACCAGAAGATATTTACGTCCGATCTTCTTGGACGTATCATGCTCTTTATTTTTTGCAAGGTTGAGAACTTCCAGTTGACTACAATGAGAGAAACGAGGTAAGTTTCTACATACTTTATTAGTAAGTAAACAATATATTATGGTAACAAATACATAATATTGTCACGTCATTTTATATCCAAATTAGTTAGTTCTTAACTAGAATTTTAGCATAACACTATCTATGTATTGTTTTGGGTTAATCATATTTGCCTTCATTATTTACATAATTACGGAATTCGTCTCTGACTTCTTTAGCAGCATTGCTGCTGTTTTTGAACTTACTGCTTTGCAAATTGGTTAATGGGCGATAAGCTATATCATCTTTTTCGTTCAGTTGTTAGAAAATTGTGTGAATACCAACTTGCTAACGTTATATTCCTAGCTTCATTTGGAGCAAGCTGTATGGCTTTCTGGAAAACGCCAAATATACTCGCTACTATCCCAAAGCCTTTTCCACATTCTGGAGTGACAACCTACGATTGAATTCTTGACTAGGAGCGTCAAGGTTTCCTTGAGCGTACGGCTTCATTAAATCGGGCCGTAGAGCAGAAGCTTAGTCACCTATAAAAACAAATAGAAATGCCTTTGAGCTATTTGGAAGAAGCGCGGGTTTGGGAGAATTGAGCTCGTTGTTTTGTTAGAGTTCTCTAAATTCGGAGTAGAACAGCGCTCCACCATTTGAGATTTTACCGTTAGTACCTACATCAACCAGTACAAACTTTTTGTTCGCATCCACCACCTCTAGTAAAATAATGCTGAAAAATGCAACGGCTACTCAGTTTAGAGAGCACCTCAGGTGTAGATTCTGAGACCAAACTAGTACAAATTCAGAGAGTAGTCTTACCGGTTCTCGGGTAAACCTACTTGAAATTTATTTTAATTAAGTTACTGAAGGAAGTTAATTATTAATCAAGCTACTGCAATTAATAATTAAAAATTATGAAAGTTAAGAAAGGTAAGTGGGCGCCACCCTGAATAATACCAGTCTATTTGTTACTCACATCAGCATTATAGCGACAAATTCTGGAATATTGGAGGGTAAAATAAACTCTATGAACAACGTTATTAAATTTACTAGTTGTATATTGACTTTTTAGATAAAATTAAACAGCAAAAAAAATGACTAGTTTTTTATTGAGTTGTTCTATGTTGAAGAAGCGATCTCGGTGAAATATATATGTTACTTTCCTGGAGCGGTGTAGTCAGTCATGGTTCCAGATAGAGTCCTGGTTCCAGATAAAGGTAAAGATATCCTGGATCCGGTCCTGGTTTCAGATGGAGTCCTTGTTAAAGTTTCAGATCTAGGTACAGATAACGTTCCGGTTTCAGATGGAGTCCTTGTCCCAGGTGAAGTGCTAAGGAACAATAATGGTAGTATCAGGAACAAATTTACCCAGCTTTACAAAATCCAGGATGTCTGAAGTATGAATTTGATAACGAATTTGGTATTACAATGTTAAAGAAAATCATTTAAAAACGTGGTTCATACATCCTGTATTTTAATAAAAAAAATAATCAAAGAAAGAAAATAAAAAACACAATAAAATCGAATAATTGATTCTATACTGGTAAATATAGACATATATTAAATATGTATATATTTTAAAAAGGTTTGAAATATCTTCAAATATATTCAAAGAGAATATGAAAAGAAATATGAAAGAACAAAAAAAACAAAATCATATCGATATATATTCCTGGCACTGGAACGACATTGCTACATAATAAAAATATGAAAGTGGAAAACTGCTTAGAAAGAATAGTTAACATACATTTAAGCGGAATAACTTACCATTCACATGAATGCACTTTTTAAAGATAAGATACCTCTGGCTTCAATAGCACATGTTCACAGGAAAGAAAGAATGAAACCTCTTTGCCACTGTTTAAAAACACGAAATCATATGAAAGATAATAGACTTACGTCTCATGTTCACGTCAAGCTCAGACGCTTTGACCAGGAAAGGAATTTACATTTCCATAGTGAATTCTTAATTCACATTTAATTAATATTGATAGAAGAAGAGTTAAGAACGATGTCGAAGTGGGACTAACAAATAGCAGTGGCTATTTTCACCACAGACGGAACTCGCTCAGCCCGTATTAAAACGTTGATTTCGACTCTTGTCGACAGTAAATATATTCAGCCTCGAAACATTTCTCGGTGTTGGGCATTAGAAAGGACTGGCTATTCGCCGCCCATACGATAATTTATTATTAATTAACTGGAGGAAAGTAAAGTGAACGAAATTAACGTTACAAAAACCCTTTATTAAATTGAATTAAAGTACTCTGATCCTGACTTTGCTGGTTTTTTAATAGCGATGTGCTTGTTATCTATAGCTCCTGAGCAGTGCGGAAATTTGCTAATTCCAAATTCGCCAGCAAAACTGAAAAAAAATCAACTTAGGAAATTTGAAAATATAGTATAGCACATTTAATTTTACTTCAGGACAGTCAGACAGTCAGGCTTCGGGTGTTATTATGCCTTCATCTCCACCTAGTGGACCTATTCCAAACTCTTGGGCAGCTATTGAATCCCCGACACCAGTGGAATCGATACCAACTGCAGGATCCTCAGTGAGCTCACTTAAATCTCCAGCTGCACCAAAACCAAGAAAACGACCTAAAGGTCCCGTTGCCAAACAAAACGAGCTTTTAACACTGGCATGTAAATGAAGGAAGGAAGCACATCATCTGAAGTGTACACAAGAAATCAACCTGGTTATGTCTCTACATACGCATCGGGAAGTTCCAATAGTCTCAGGTCCTGCATCTTCACCCTATAATGTAGAGCCTGTGCAGAGTGAATCTCCCGATGTAGGTTCATACTTTTCCAGTTTTACTGATTCAAATTAATATCTTTTCAGTGGTACTTTATAAACATCTTTTAACATGTATATTAACGCATCACAAGTCTCCATAATTGCGTAGCTTATTGTCCTTGGACCCATCAAACCTGAATACTTAAGATCTTCGAAGCTTCTGCCTGTTGCAAAATACCGGAGAGTAACTGCTAGTTTCTCTGTAACGGTTAAAGCTTCTCGCATGGTGGTATCCTGACGCTTGATGTGAGGTGCAATCATTGTTACGAGTGTGTCAAATTTATATTTCTCAATTCGAAAAATAGTAATCACGTATATCACTTAAAACGATTTCTCTTAGTAAATTCATGTGCCCATACCGTTCTTTCTTTTTCATCCATTCTTTAACCCATCGTTGACGGTTAACAGCACGTTTCGCCCCTAAGCATGGAAAAATACTTGCGAACAATATTGATACCTGGATTGTCAATATTATTGACGATCCAATATTAATCAATATATAGACCGTGTGCTGGTCGCTTAAGCATAGTTGTAATTTACTAGTTCAATATTTATTTTTATTGTGAGACCTATGTAGAAACACTTGCAATAATTTTTATTTATGCAACTACGTGCCGGGTGTCCAAACGAAGCTTACAACGTTTTCTCATATGATATGAAATAATGAAACCTTGACAAAGTTCACAATTAATGCTTTTTGATTTCGAATTGAACAGGAATGCAATTAGTAGAAAACTAGTTTTGGCTTGATTACACCAACGTTAGCGAAAAGCAGAAGGAGGTGAATTATAACGACCTATAAATTAATATGAAGCATCTTGTAAGTTGGTAAGTTGCACTATCTTCACTTTCAATTGTGACCTGAAAGTATGATTATCCTAGCTGTTCCGACTGACAAAACAATTTATATTACCAATACGTCAAAATAAATTTTGTACACCTTAACAGACAATAAACAATTATGCTTGAAAAAAAAATCTAGGTGGCATGACTTTCTCACCCACTAAAGAACGAAAAATTATTGGAATTATTGGCTTATATTCCTTACTTCAATAATAGAAAGTATTTTCATGGAATTTAGATTGTACTTGCTGAAGGTCTGCAAATTTAGTTGAATTGGTGTTTACCTACTAATTTGTTTTCATATAAATTTGATGGAACTGCGGAAGTTGTAAAATATACTTGGTTTGCAGTGAGATTTAAATTATTGCTTGTGTGCAGAATTTTGAACTGGCTCCCGGTGAAATTTCAAATTCAAGTGGGGTTTCTGTAATCAAATTCAAATGTTAACAACTACCTTGCATGAATGTGTGTATGATTAGGGTGAACTTTCACTAAAACCTGAAAAATCTGTTGTGCCCCTTTCTCCTACTCAGTTCATGAGAAAGATATTAGAGACGAGTAGTTCATTTAGTCCTAGGAATGTCAAGATACTCGTGGGATTCACTTTGAGCAAGTCTTTTTCCGTTTTCTTGTATCCAGTTATCTCTCAGGTATTTTGTACTCAGATGCAATGAATTTCATAAGTATGTGAAAACTTCATTTTTCCTTCCTAGTTTTAGTTTCTTGAGGTACCCATTCAGGTGGCAGTTGCCTGTTGTGGCACCTGTCATTCTCAGCACACTCTTACTCTGGTGTTGAAACCACACGTTCAACAATTTGTATATTTATATTCTAGTTCCTTTGTATATTCATGTAGAGTTATATTTTAGTTCTTTTATTTTCATTCGAAATTCCTACAGGCGCGGCACTGCCTTCAAAATCGCGTTTTGTTTTCTTCCCCTGGCGGCTGACCGACGCCTTGCAAAATTTACTATTATTCTTCGGCATTTGAAGTAGGCGTGACCAAACGCACACTTCGCGCTTTAGGTATTATCTCCCTGCTTTTTACGAGGCTAGCTCAGATAGTAACAGACGAGTCGATGTTGAGTTTCCAACCCGATCGGTCTCCCAGCTAAAACCTACCACTCCTATACCGGTATAAAACCGATATTTTCACACCAAATAGGTCAAGTTTAATAGTAATTTATTCAATTCCTTTATTTCCTGTATTATAAGTGCATTTTTCTATAAAGTTAAAGTTTGTATAGTGATTCAAGCCCAATGCAAAGTTATATTTCAAGTGAATAGTGGTTTGAAAACTACAAAGGAAAGAGTAGGATCGTTCTAATAATAACTATTTCATACTGAAAGGCTTGTCTATATTCATCGTTTCATCTGTATGTATTTTCGACGTTAAAGTTTATTGAATTGTTAACGAAATACAGTTATTATTTATGCGAGAGAACCATCGATGGCATCCTATTTTTTACGACAGCATAAAATTTGTTGTCATTTCAACTGATGTGGCATCAACGGCCACATCATCTGGCTTTTGTTTTCATCTGGTCGTAGTTTCCCAGTAATGCAGCGACCATTTACAATATCTTCGATGGTCTCAGCCCTACTAGATTTTTCCATTGGTCCGATCTTATCGTTTTTTCCCTCCCAATATTATATTGGTGCGCACAAGTGCAAAGGGTGTTTCAGTAACTCTCTTTGCCAGGTCATCTGCTATTCCGTTTTCTTCTATTCCTGTGTGTACTGGAACCCAAACTTACTGGTGCCGTTCTATGTTTTATAGTCATTCCCACAATGTTTTAGAACTGATTATACAAAAACTTAGTATTTTAATGGCTGCTTGACTTTCCGACATGATAAAAATCATTTGCCTTTTATATATTTTATCAATATCGAACTGGGCACACTTTCCTATGGCGAGAAGTTTCGCTTGAAATATGCTTGGGGGTTTCTCTAGAGTTCAGAGCTCCTGACCCGTAGACTCTTAGGTCAATCCCTTCTTTTGTTTCAAAACCACCTGTATCCATTGAATGGGATTATTTCCAAGTCTGATAATGGTATTCTAATTCCATTTGTTTTTTCACATCTAAAAAATCTTAGTTCATCACTCCCACGATATCTGCTGAAGGAGTTTGTTTGATTATGTTATATACAAAAAAGGGTTAGGATCAATATTTATTACTTATCTTTCACATTAGTTAACTTGTTTCTTTGCAGGGATGTAAGTAGACTTTTTAGTAATATCTGTAGCAAGCACACATCGGAAAAGTGCTGAATCATTATCACCACTTAGAGATTCTTGGTTGGTGATGCTAGTTCACTAGCATATGGGGGTTGTAATTATTTAAGAGCTATTTAAGTTTACTATACTGCTTCCTTTCATCTATTAATCTCAAAATCGAAAGTAGCTCCTTTTAACAAACCTATAACCATTCCTAAGCTTGAGCTTTGTGCCATGGTTCTCCTTGCCAAATTATACTCTCGTATTATAGACATCATCACTCAACAGCTTAATATTTCTAAATCAATTCTGTGATCCGGCTCGAAGGACCATATGTCGCGATTATGCTACGACTATACTTAAGATTACGTGTGAATGATTAACGGCATCTGTATCTTCAGTCCGTAGGCGATAATATTAAATGAAATGTACAGGAACAATATTGCACATAAATATAAAAATGAAAACTTGAACCAAAGTACTATATTTTAATAAATGAAAAGTCATTCTGTTACAACAAACAAAAACAATGTACATTTATAGCGTTGCTAACCAGAGTCAACGCATGTGATTATCTTTGTTGAATGAACAAATCTATAAGGCATAAATATTATTCATGCTGCGACAAACCACTCATTTCTTAGCATTAGCATAAAGCACAGAAACATTTGAACCCAGTTGATGATTTTATTATCATGAACACCACCATAATTTGGCATAAAATTACTGCACAGTGTTCACGACCTTCGTTTATAAGCAATCTTTTTAGACTCCCTTGCCGATACAGTCTCAAGTACATTTTTTATTCAAGCTACACAAATTTCAATCCTCGCGGTCAATTTAAGAAACGGAAACACTATAACTATGCTAATTATAGATTATTCGGTTCCAAAACAGTTTGGGTCTATTCAACTGAAATATCAATTTTGAAATTTTTTAAAAACCGGTCAAGATAACGTTTCAGCAAAAAAGGAAGGAAGGATAGTTTTTCATTCTCCCCCTCTCGGAGGGAGCGAGCCCTTATAGGATCCGGAGCCTCTTCAGCCAACATTGGAAGGAATAAGGATTGTTTGGTTCAGGGGATGGGAGTGGAGGAAACGGTGGAAGGTGTCTGAGAGAAACCTCTGAAAAAACTCATAGCAGGTCAGGCGGACCTGGGATTTGAACCCCGGTCTTTCCGTATGCAAGCCGAGAGCATAACCACTCCACCACTTGCTCGGTAAGTTTCAGCAGGGTGTGCGTTTTTAAAAATTGCAATAATGGTAGCCTAAGAAGAAGACGTTAGCTGAATTTGAGAAAACCAGGATTTTTTCAGGTACCAAAGGTAATTGAAAATATTCAAAGATGAATAAAGTAAGAATTAAAATTCATTATGATAAGGTTAAAATTATATGGATCACTTGGGGAAAGCACAATTGCGCGCAAAATACTACTTTTGCAAGTAGAGTTGAGATGTAGGAGAACTAGTAGATATTTGAGAGAACTGAAAGTGATCGTTGATGAGGAATAAGCTCCTATTCTAAATTAATTTGTAAAGAAAATACTGCATGTCCTGTATGTAGAAAAATATGAATTCAATTGATATGCAGATGGAAATAGAAAATGAAATTATAAATAAAGTGAATAGTACTGAGTAGTTGGGATTATTTTTGAATGAGAACAAAGAGTGCAGCATACATGTACAACAAATAGATAAAAAGTGGTACCAATGATTGTTGCACTCTACCAATATAGGGATTACTTGAACAATAATACATTGAACATTAATTGTTTACCAATCCTCAACTACCTATTTACAGACTTTGGCACCCGTGGGTTAAAATTATTGAATGAAGCACAGATGATTCAAGGTTTTGTTCAGCTTCAGTAAGAAAACGTCAACAGATGTAGTTTTCAAAGAAACTGGTCTTCTTCAGATAGTGGAAATATAGAAGATTGAGTAAAGAAAATTTCTCTACAAAGTGTAATTTTTGTACTCGAATAAAGTGATTGAAAAAAAATAGTTAGTGAGATTCACCTTGTTACAAGCTCATTTAGATGTATCCGCCAAAGGTTAGGAATTAGGCTGCCATACCAAGAATACCAGCATCGTGTGCTGGGAATTGTTTAATAAATAGACTAAAATCATTTCGAGAACCTTTTAAGAAACAAAACAAGATATAATCTTACCAGGTATATTGCTTTGACCAGAAGTATCTATAAATAACTAAAACTAAAATCCCACCACCACAACAGAAAAAGAATAAAATGATTTTCTAACTGAAACAAAAGCAAATTCTCGAACTAAAATACATAATTTTATATAAAATTTAATGTTTATTTTGATAACAAGTTGTAATTAACCATGTACCTATCAATTGTCAATATTGTCACTATCAAACTTCAAAAATCATAATTTCACAAATGTCCCTAAGTCCCATAAGCATAAGTGTCTGCTTAACCAAAATTGGAGATCAGTTTCACCAACCAATTTTAGAATCAAATAGACTTAGGCGGAAAGTTTCGGTTTACAAAAAAAAATAGATCCTTTTTTTGCTATCCATGTGTATGGAGTGAAAGGATCATCGTATTTTACGGAATTTTTGAGAGTTATCCCAAGTAAATTTAAGGAGAAATCTGTGATAGGAGCACTTTTAAGTACCCTGAAGGGGATAAGAACTTAATTACTTGAGGGAATTCAACTACAACTTGAACTTAAATCCACCTTGAGGTCACCCGACACCAAAGGTATGTACTTAAAGTAATACAATATCTGTACCTAGACATATAATCAAGTATTTCAACTTAGTTTATATTCTATAAACCAAAGATTCAAACTATTCTAACATTCACATCGAACCTCTGATCTTCAATTGCGGATTTTGGCAAATGTATTCATTTTAGCTTCTCAATATTGTATTTAATAAAATCAGATCCTAAAGTACTTAACACTTGATCATCACATTGAGGTAATGAAATTTCAATACTGATTCAACTCATTAACTAATTCGACAAAGCAAAAGTCATACTCTTCAGCAGATTTCAACTAGTTACTGTATTAATTCATGAGCAATCTTCAGTTTCTCCTATGAGATTTAGGTCAATCTGGTATTAAAATAGGCTCAATATGTCATAAGTATGTTTGTGTCAGTTTTTCATGATAAAATTGGATGCTTAAAAGTTATAAACCATTAGAAATTGGAAGATATCCTGAGACGTTCTTTGAGTTGACTATATATTTTTGTTATTACCTAAATAATGTCAGCGAAGAATAATAACGAATTATTCTTTTTAGACCTCTCCCATATACCACTCATAATTAGCAGAGATTCTAATTATTCCTGGAAGTACCTTGGACCCAAGAGCCAGAGATACCTGCTTACCTCAGGGGCTTCCAACTGATTGTCTGAAAAACTACTTTTCCATCATCCTCAAGGTTCCGGAGGCTACTGTAACTGTGTGGGGCAGTACTGAGGGAACTATCCACTGTGACTTAACAGCTAAGCCTTGTATATAAGTTGTGTTTGTCTTAACATTTTCTTGTATGTGAACTAAACGACACTTTCTACACATAGATTAACAAGCACGTAGGGAGAAACCATCACAACATACTACATTTAAAAAAAAAAGAAAACTCTGAACTCATAACTTATATTGATTTTTCGTTGGAGAACTCTTTAGAACCTAGGCTTCTTAGTGTAGATGCTTCAGTCATTTCCCTGAAAATAATTAATTTTGTTAAATATATTACGGTCAACTATTGTTGTAAACGCAAAGTATACTCGAACTTATATATATATCTACATTTTAAAGGGGCAAATTAATATATAATGCTAGCTGAACTAAAACGGCGTTTCATTTGTAACCTCAAATAATCGTTCCGTACCCTTTCCCTGAGAGAAAAATTTAGGCAAATAAATTCGCCTCTTTTCACGATATAAAAATTTCCTTTTTTTTTTATTGTAATTAACAAATAGTTCCTCTCTCTTTTTTTTTTAAGTAACAACCTAATGAAAATATGTTATATGTTATTAAACAGAATGAAGATTATGTATTGATATTTTGAAGCATTCGGCTCGAATTTGCTCTCCTGGATTCAGAGCAGGAGCTAGTGAAGGGCACGTTTTGGGGCCATTATTTAAGAAACTATCGAGTTTTCGGAAAAAATCATAGAGACCATTTTTGTAGATAATGAATCGATCTTAATTTTTCATTTAATCAAATATTCTCTAAATGTCATATTTTGGCACTTCGGTGGCTTTAGGACTGGAGAATGGGGAAAATTTCTTTATTTGAAAGACCCAGTTGAGACCTACAAGGTATGATCCTTTTGCTCAATTAACTACCGGTTTGTCCCTTTATTTACGGGACTAACAGCTAAATAAAAAAATTATATTCACAACATCAATAAAGTGGTTCATTCCACCAATTATTTAAATTGCTCACGTTAACGAAAAGTATCATTGCGCTGAAAATTTCATTCGTTCTAGCAATAATCAATGTTTATAAAGCAAAAACTACATTTATTAAAATAATAAATTATTATTATTTCACTGTTGCAACGAATAACAATAATTGAATACATGAAAAATGGTTACCTATAAGACGAGTTCGGTGTTTGTTGAGACAATAAAAGCATTCGTTAAATGGTTGTTAGTCGTATTTTCATTTCAACGCATTTCAGTACGTTTGTATAACATTTTGTTTATTATTTCATGCTATTGGTAATCAATTAATGGAATGTTTTACATTGATTCAATAAAATCGGTAGTTGGACCAATTTCAATGAAGTAAAACTTCAACACAACGGACTTTTCCATTGTATTTACGCTGGTTATTGGTTCTGTCGCTCATAAACAAGAAAAGTGTCACAACTCAAAATTTTAAGAATAGCTATTTGTGTATCAAGAGCAGAAAGTAGTACTTTGGCAGTCGAGACAGAAAGTTGCCGTGCGACGCGTCAGCGGAGCGCGGCAATCTGTCGAGACTACCAAAGGGCTTTCTGCTCGAAATACACACAAGATTTTTTCTACGATCACACCAAAATAAAATTGATGACTTTAATGTTGCTGCTTTTTCCCCAAAATATGTTAATAACACATTTTCTGAATATCTTAATTTTTTTGGATCTGCACCAACTTATAAATAGACTATATTCATTTTCGTACTTTAATTTGGATTTCTCCGGAAGTAGATTTATAGTGACTTTTTTGGCCGCCTCGACAATATCTGGCGGTGTATTTGAAAAATCAGTATCACTTGTATCCATTTTTCTTGTTTTTTTAAGTACTTACTGACTTATAGTAAAATATTAATACAATTACACAGAACTATCTCAAAAAATATTTCAGAGACAATGCACTAGGTTCTTTCTTTGACATAGACATACTTGATTCTTATAATCCGTAAGTTATTTGCAAGTATGTTGTGTTGCCTACCTTTTGCCATTGTTTGTACTTAGCAGTTTTCAGATTGCAGTTTCGTGTACCTATGTACGTAGGCAACACTTATTACATTAATGTCAGATATTTTTTAGATTTCCCTATTTCTCATTAAATTATTACGGAAAATACTGTTGGATGCTTTAATATATTAGAAAATCAACTAAAATATTCATTTATTCTACAGATTATATTAAAATAGCCACTAGCTCTCTTTTATCTATAAATAAAATTAGGCGTGCGCCAAAGTTACTTTCTGCTTAAGAGCGTCAATAATGTCAAATTATGACAGCTCGCGGAAAACATCAACTTTGCGGTTAGATTTGAGTGTGCAAAAGCCTACTTTGGGTAGTGATCGTAGGAAAAATCGTTTATTGCACTAAAATACTCCTAAAATGCATATATTTACTGTGCAAAATCGTCACAAGTATAGTTTCAAAAATATCTTCCTAGGTAGCATATGTGTCTCTTTTCCACCAGCTGTTTTTCCAGTTGGTGCATGAGCAAAAACGTCACTACTCAAAATGATTAGTTGTACGCAGCACAGATCACCTACCTACCGCAGACCATTGTGCAGAGAAGAGGATAATGTTGTTCATAAAAATGGTCACATTTGTAGTTATAACGTTAGTTAAGTAGATTTTTATCACCAAAACAGTCATATTTAGAGTTGTGCCAGTTTTGCTGTTTAGTTTTAGTAGACAAACGTTGAAGATTATTGTTTTAAAAGTCACATTTTGACATATGCCAGATTTTCTGGCTGAAATAATATTAAATATCTTGAAACGTCAAAATTGAAGAAATCAAAATGTATCCATGGCAACGTAGATTCTAGTAGGTATCCAATGAAATCAGTAAATCAATCAAATGACCTCAAATTAACTGATTTCATCGGATATCTACTAGAGCAAAAATTTTTCTAGATAATAAGACTGCTCTATTATTCATTTGAACACAGTAAGACACGGACTATGGGACTGCGAGTAACCTATAAATTACCTCTTAACGCAAAGTTAAGGTCCACTCTCTAAATTAGCTCAACTAATAATAAATATTCTGCTACTTTCACATGATTTATTGTTTGGGTATTTTTATTGTGCTTCAATTTTTTTCAGGAAATGACAAGCCGAGGTCATATAAATTTAAAATTGCTAAGGAAACAAGAAGAAGGAGTTGATGGAGATAGAACTGTTTGGAAAGCTGATGAAGTTAAAACGTTAACAGTCGTAGCAGGAACCTCAAACCATATTCGTTTAGGAGATGAAGTAGTGGTTTATCCTAAAGAAAAGCAAAGTAATTATCATCGAAACATAACACAATATTCTTCTGAAACTGAAGATTCAGTAGAGAATATATTTTCAGATGATAGTGATAAAGATCCTGATTATGTGTTTGATGATTCATTGGAAGGTGAATCCCAAAATATTTCTGAGCACGATGAAGAAAGGGTTAGTGATGAAAATCAAGGTCAAGATAACGTGCTTGATGAAGCATTGATAAACCAAGATGACGTATTGGAGCATGAGGAAGGAACAGCAGTCAAAGAAGATGCGGTAAAGGAGACAACAGCACGTGAAGGAAAGAAAAGGAAAGCGAATAAAGACAACTGGAAAAAGAATTCAACAAAGAGACAAAGGAACCATGGACAAGCGTACACTTCTTCATCTGAGAGTAAAAAGATAGTTGAGACAATAACGTGTTATTTAAAATAATAAAGATCTTTTAGTTTGATATAAAAAAAATATAATTAATATAACATGGTTCAAATAACAGTATTTGAAAAAATTGATATATTTATATTGAAAACTGTCACAACTCAAATTTCATTAAATATGTAACTTAAATACAACTTATTTTACTATAAATGTTTTTATCACCTATTATACTGCTTAAAAATTTTAACACTTTTTTAATTTTCAATAAAAAGGCAGGGGCGGGTTTCAAAGCGTACTAAAGTGAAGACCACTTTGAAACGCTCTCCTGTAAAATTTTGGATTTTTTCTTGTTTATACGCGATGTCTAGCTTAGATGTTTGTACATTTGATGTCAGGTTTTATAGTGGACGTGTATTAGAGCATTTTTTCTCAAAACCAAACTGTCTATATGTATTTTCCGATTTCTCTCTGTAATCATATTTTTATGTTTTCTTAATTTTTTGCAAATCAGATAGAATTCATCCATAATGTTGTAAAGCGAGTCCGGCCTCCCTCGGGCTAGTAAGAAATACGCGAAAAGCCTTAAAAGACTGTGTTCGACGTTCGAGTGATATCTATCCAAAGCTGCTTGAATTAATTATAGTTACAACTGCAGCATCTAGTGTCCACGATTCGAAGCTCCGAAAATATGGTATTAGGTAGTTTGATATAGTGATCCAGAGATGTCGCTGGCATCGACATATGATTAAATTCGCGAATGTTTCAGAATGCTCTTCGTGTTATCAGTAATGAATACTGTTCGTTACGTTTTGAAAGTGAATTAGTTGATATAAAACAAAGTAAGTTCTTTAAGAGAGTTATTATTGAAGTTATATTAACAAAATGTCTGGACCCTCATCTAGTGAATACAGAAAGATTGATCAAGAACGTCGTATCTTTCAATGAAAATGGACCGAAGAATATTTTTTTGTTATGTATAGGGGAAAACCAATTTGTCTGTCATGTAATGAATCAGTTACTGATCATTCCACTTAATTAAAATTAAATGATTTCAGTTGGACTGGAACAAACTGTATATGGAAAATGATTCCATTTGCCTTGCGATAACTGAGCTCTCTATCTCTCTGTCAAAAATCATTTCTATCAATACATATTCTACTTTTAGAAGAAAGAAAGGGATATGTAAATGAAATAAAACATCTGGCGAACTCAAAAGCACATAGAGAGAAAATGTAATAAAAGTCCTGAAATTTCAATAAACGTGACCGGCTAAAGCTTGTAGAAAATATTAACATAAATTTTATGGCAATATCCCTAAACTTTATATACATATGCATGGTTAGCTAAAAAGTATGCAAATCTATATAGAGAAATTATTCAATATACGATCCTCCTCTATAAAGAAACAAGACGGTGAAGGTTCCATAATCTCAGAAATATAAAATAGCCCACATTCTAAAAATAATCTTAATAAAATGAAATTGGATATAAATCTGTATCACCAAAATATAACAGAAACACAATTTAATAATATGAGAGAATAAATGAAATATATATTCAAAACAAGAGATGTATTGTCAAAGAAAAACTTCGCCAAGACAATGTGGAGCATGAATGTTATCACTTTTCAACCAACTGGGTGGATGCATTGTTCTATTTTTTAAATATTTCCCGTTTGTATAGTAGTGCCCACAATTAATAATAGCACTTCATCTAATTTTTTCATCCCACCCATTGAAGCATTCCAAATGACATTAATGTATTTGACGATTAACTCTACGAACCCGACAATATTGACATACTAATTGGCCTCAATAATCTACGAAATCCCGTTTCTCGTGAAAAAATTTAAATTAGCAAGCATTGATCGACTTTACAAAATGTCAAATTAGGTTGGTAGTGGCAGATGCTATTCTTATTTATAAATCAAACACCACAGCTATAACAGCAGTTTTTTATAGAAAAATATATAACACAATTATTACAAATGATAAAAGCTTCCTAATTGTTCATTTTTGAAATATTTGAAATAAGACTACAACTTCCATCTTCTATTGCTATGGCAAATTGGGGAATACTCTCTCTAAATTACTTTTCTTCCATTGTTTTATTCCATTAAGATTGTTTTGAAGCTGTTCCTCACTACCCGCTATTATTACGATGTCGTCTGCAAAAACTCCATACGATATTTCGCCTCTTTCTAAATTTTTATATCCTACGAACACATTTGTTTCTTTACTATCGCATTTCTTGATTATATTGTTCATGTGTACGTTGAATACGCTTGGGCTCAGTCTTCCACCTTGTCTTTATCCCATCTCTGTATTGAATCCCTCTTATTTTGTGTTATTTATTATTACATATATATTCTATATAGGTTTTGGACAATTCTTAACATTTTGTTGTTAACTCCCCTTTCTCTCAGGCCGCTCCATACTTTCACTCTGGGTACTGTGTCGAAAGCTTTTTCAAGGTTTATGAACGCTAGATATAGTTTTTTATTGTGCTAATGACGTTTTTCTGTTAATTGCTTGATCGTGAAAATATGATCCTGAGTGCTCCTTTCAGGTCTAAACCCGCTTTGCGCTTCTGATAAATGTGGTTCTAGTATCAGCTTAAGTCTTTAATTTATTATCTGTTCAAATATTTCTATAATAGTGTTCATTAACGTTATCCCTCTATAGTTATTAAAATTTTTTTGGTCTCCTTTCTTGTGTATCGGTGTTATTTTAATGCTATTCTCCATTCGTCCGGAATTTTTTCATTTTTCCAAGATTTATTTAGTATGGTGAGTATACTGTGAATTCCTATTTCTCCCAAGTTTTCGATCATTTCAGCTGTTATCTTATCATTTCCTGGTTCTTCAATTTTAATTTCATCAATTTCAATTCCTTGGTAGTTATTTTTGTGGTCAGGTTCTGCTTTATTTTGCTCGGTACTTTGCGTTTGTTGTCCCAGTAAATCTTGGAAATATTATTTCCATCTAGCCATTATATCATACTCATCTGTTAATATTTCTTGGTTCTTCTTTTTGATGTATAATTCGCATTCTGCTCTGTTTGTTCTGAATGGTTTCAATACTTTGTAAAATAGGTTATTTGAGATATTTGTTTCTATTTTGTTTCCAAAGTCAGTCCATTACTTTTCTTTTCCAGCTGGTACTAAATCTATAACTATTTTTCTTTACTTTGTGTATATTGTCACCCCCTTTTCTCACTTTATTGGAGTTGAGGTGACAAAAGGGGGGTTTTCTTAAAAAAATAAAATGAATGCCGGTTTCTCAACGGAGAGGGGTCGAGGTAAAATAAAAAGACAATTATATTACGGTTTCAATAAATTATTTTACGTTTACTGAATATTTGATAGTCACTCAGTTTTATGTCCTACAACAGTTTTATAGGTGTAGAGTAGGCCTAATAGAAGGTGGCTCACGCCGTTGACCTACTTTCAGCTGTCGCTGTCAAGTGACAATCGAAAGCACGTTGTTAAATATTAAACTAACCTAATAAAATAATAAAATATAAAATGATTATGCTTAAAAGTAATAGGTACAAGTGGACACAGCTGATGGTTAAAATGTACAGTATAAATGACAATGTACTAATATACCAGATGGTAGAATAGCTTCCAAGAGTATAGTTTTGGATTACACTGAGGGGTTAGTATTGCTATTATTAACTAGGAAATATCTAGGAGCAATTGCCACAATAGGTTACATTTATGTAGGTTCAACTTCCTAACGAATTGTGCGATGGAGTATAACAGTAAACCCTGATAGAGTTGTTGACAACTATCTGAGACACCTACAAGCAGCAGGCACAGCACAGTAATATGAACGATCTTACTTGGAATGTATCAGGTGGTGTGTTTCCAATATGACGCAGGAGCTGGACGAAGGGGGCTGGTCCTCTACTGGTAAGTTTTCTGCCACTCGTATATTGATTTGGTAACTTATATGGCTATGGTACAGACTAGGAAAAGGTCCATAAATAAAAGTCTCAAGCAGCCACTGAAAAAGACTATGAAAATGGTGTCGAAGACTTCAAATGAGAAGGTGCATAAGACGATGCACACGACGGTGAACAAGATGATGAATAAGACGGTGAATAAGACGATGAATAAGACGATGAATAAGAGATCTGAAATACGAAACTCCCATGATGCCTAGGTCAATAAGAGAGAAGAGTGGGTGCTTACCATGGTTGGAGGGTGACCTCAAAGTAATATCCTTTTTCCTGTTAGGAGGAAATCCGCTAGTTGCGTTTAGATAACCACTTAAGGTATCACTAAATTTTCCTAACAGGTTACGATTGTAGCTGGGCTATATCCGAAATAACTTCGGAAGAGCATAATGCAGCATAATGCAGGTGAAAAGCACCAGCACAAGAATGGGGGATTATGGACCAGTCCAAGCCTCACAAGGTCAAGGTCGGACTTCTTCTATTTGTTAACCCTTAGCATCAGGTGAGCAGGTCAAAGGTTAATCTAACAAGTAGCTGTATAGTTCATTGAACTTGACTTAATAGGTCGAAGGCCTCTTGAGAATTTATGAAAGATACATTGTCAGAAAATGTAAATATAACCAAATAAAGTTTGGGCAATGATGTTTAACTATTAATTATTTTGGTAAATGGTATTAGAGCAATATATACAAGGTGAGTGGTGGATTTCATTTACATTCATAAATACTATTTATCTTAATACAATTGTATTGTCAAAGTTAAAAGTTCTCTCCTATACCCAATGTTGAATTGAAACCGTTACAATATGTCGTATTGTTCTGTCAATCTTGTCGTTAGATACTTTTTCTAGTCTCTCTTCTTGTTTTCAACTTCTTCTTTCATATTCTTAGTCCACCGTGATATTTGTTTTCGGATTGTCGGTTCTACAAATACCACATATTTCAGAAGCTATGTTAGTGATTATGTTTTTGAAATATTCTATCCTTGTTGCACATCCAATTTTCTTATGACAAATATTCTATTCTTCAGCTTTGTTTCTGTTTCTTGTTGATATCTTTTTGCTTTATTTTCATTCCGAAGTTTGTAGGTTTTTATTGAAATGTGATATTTTTTGTTTGTGTTGTTTTTCCTACTTTTTTGCTGTTCTTTTTAAGTTTTGCCACTAGTGAATGGTGATCGTTGTATATTTTGGCACCTCTCATAACTCCTACATCAAGTATATTTTGTATTTCTTTTCTTTGTATCAATATATAATCACATTTCTGCTTGGTTGTACTCTGGTATATTTCTATAGATCCTTGTGTTGATAGAATGAATTTGTGATTATCAAATCTTGACAGAATTGTAGCAGCCAATTTCCGTTGTTGTTACGTCTTTCTTCTCCGTGTTTTTCTATTATTGTTTTATATTCATTGTCTCTTCTCCCCAGTCTAATATTGAAGTCTTCTGCAATGTTTATTGTATCTTGTACATCTTCCGCTATTGTTGTTTGTAACGAGATATTTTTTTTGCAAGTTTAATTTTTATTTTGTTCCGTAATATATTTTATTTTACCACTAGGGTGTATATAACTCGTTACTTTACAACCCTTTCTACTACCGCATTGATTTATTTTTTTTGTTATTACCGTTGTATATTTTAGTATAAGTCCGAGTTACGCAAATCCAAATTCTACCATACACAATTTATTCATTTCCGATATTTAAATTTTTCAACTGAATGGACGCCCGGTATATACAACATGTTAATTAAAACCGAAGCCGTCCAGTATAGGTACAAGTTTTTGTCGAGAGTAGATAAATTTCATGTTTAATTCCCTCACCTCGGCGACGGCCGAAAAATGTAACTAAAAATTTTGGATATAAATTCGCTAGCAATCAAGTAGTTTTATATTAAATTGATATCCAAGTGGATTAGAATATTTTAATGTTATGCTAGTACAAATATTTTTACTCTTTGTGTCGATAGGTGGGTACCGTTTAACTCGTGGGAATTTTTTTTTTTGGGAATAATAGTCACCGGCTTTATTTAGATTCAAGGATTAATCAGACTTGGAAGAGGCTTAGCCACAATTTGTTTGATTTCCCGGCAGATCTAATTAGTTCTTAATTTTTTTTTTTTTTGGAATAATAGTTACCGGTTTCCTTTAGATTCAAGGGTTAATCAGACTTGGAAGAGGCTTAGCGACAATTTGTTTGTTTTCCCGGCAGATCTAATTAGTTCTTAAATTTTATTTTTTTTCCGGAATAATAGTTACCGGTTTCCTTTAGATTCAAGGGTTAATCAGACTTGGAAGAGGCTTGGCCACAATTTGTTTGATTTCCCGGCAGATCTAAATCGTTCTTTTCCCGTTTCGTAGAATCATTATTTATATTTTGTTTTTTGTCTTATTGTCGGAATAATAGTTGCCGGTTTCATTCGGATTCAAGGGTAAATCAGACTTGGAAGAGGCTTGGCCACAATTTGTCTGATTACCCGGCAGATCTAAATCGTGCATTACGTTAAACCCGGTAGATTTGAGCCGTATTTGATAACCTGACCGTTAAGTCCGTTAAAATCCCAGATATAGGTAATACATACCTCATTTTCTTTTCCCTGTTAATTTGTTTGTCACTAAAGAATTATTCGTAAATTAGACCACAGAGTATCAATAGATCAAAGTTTTGAATTCCTATTATTTTCATTACTAACCGCAATTTATTGATTGGAGAACCAAGATTTGGCTTTTCCGGATTTTCACTAGTTAGTTAAATTTAATTCAACAAGACCCCTGGAATTTTCCGTAACCTCCATCTGAGGGGATATGGAACTCTTGACGCTAAGGGTCAAGGGGCCGTGGAGCAAACCACGTTAATAATCTGGCGCCCGAGATTTAAAACCCGAATTTTGCATCAAAAGGGTGTCCATAGTGACGTGTTCTTGTGGCAGGAGCCACGTGTAAGAAGGTAGGCACGTTACATGTTGAGTCTTTCCAAGTTTTTCTTTATCAGCTGTCTTTTCGTTTTCGTCTGAACCATATATTGATATAATATAATATCAGTATTTTCTGTTTTACTTTTTAGTTCTACCGATACATTTCTTCCAGATACTGCTTTTCATGTTACTATTTGATTTTTGTTTATTATACAACCTACTCCTGCTGAGGCTCTTTGACTCATCGGCTCTCCACTATATGGTAGCATGTGACCATTTAATGGTTCTCTTTTGCCTTCTCCTTTTTTTAGGTTCGCTTGGTACTAATATTTCCAAGCTTGTTTCTTCAAATTCACCTATTAGTACTACTACTTTGCCTTGTAAGCTTCTAACATTCCATACTACCAAACTCCATGTTTTTGTTTTATTCTTTATTTACATTTTGTTTCAATTTTCATTGTTTTTGAAGCTCTAATATTTAGCCCATTTTCCGTATTCTTGTCCTTATTCATTGCTCGATTTTTTTGCGCTTCACTTGCAATATCTGCCATAACTAATTTTTTCGCGTTGGCATTTTAGTTACTTTTCTAACTTGATTTTCGAAGCTTTGTTCCTGTGGTGATTTTTCTTCTATTGTTCTCTTATTTCTTACTTTTCCTCCATCATCATCTTGCTCCGTTGCTGTATATTTATTTATTTATTTATTTAGGGGCAAGCCCAATTCCATATGAAAAAGTGAACATGAAATTTTTTTTTATAATAGAAATACCTACAAATGCACTATAAAATATGATACAGTAATAAAAAAAACACAATACAATGATAAAAATGAATACAGAAATAAAAAGACAATTTAATAAAAATGGTATAACAAAAAAAATGGCAATTACATCCGTTAAATTCAAATGTTTAGTTGAGACAAATGGTTCTTAAATTGATTAATAGAATTAGTGGAAATCTGTAAACTATTAAGGGAATTAGCTAGTCTCATGGTTCTGGGCAGGAACGAGTAGAAAGCATTCACTTATTGTATCGATGGTAAGGCACATTAAATGTTCTCACCTGCCTACTTAAGCGAGGTAGCACGGACCGACAGATCTTATTAAGAAGCTGTGGATAGTTACAAATACCATTTAAGATGTTAAATAGCAATAAAAGGTCTTTTTGTTTTCTACGGCTCTCGAGAGAAGAGATTCCCAATTGATGCTGCCATGAATTGTAATCTTGTTGAGCATCAAGCTTAAATGCTATATAGCGGAAAAAAAATTTGAACTTGTTCAATCCTCTTCATGTGAGGAGACCAAACAGATGAGCAGTAATCAAGATGAGACCTAACTAACTAAAAGTAAAGAATTTTCATAGAATTTATGTTAGTAAATTAACGAGTTTACAAAACCCAACATTTTCATTGATTTTTGTATGGCATTAGTGATGTGACAAATGAAACTAAGAGAGTAATCGAGAGTAATTCCTAAATCCCTAATCTGATTGACAGTATCGAGCAACTGATCATTAATGTGATAATTAAATGCTATTGTATGATGTGTGCGATGAAAGCTAATTACATGACACTTACTGGTATTAAGATCCATGTCATTACATGAGCACCAAGTAGACAGGTTAGTTAGTTCTACTTTTAACAATGAGGCATCTACACATTTGTTAATTATTTTAAAACATTTCAAGTCATCTGCAGATCGAAGGGCGCTGCTCTCATGAAAACAGTTAGTAATATCGTTGATAAAAAGATTAAAAAGTAATGGACCCAAGTGAGACCCCTGGGGTACTCCCGAAGTAACAGAAAATGCTTGAGAATAGAAATGATTTACTCGTACCTATTGGGTTCTGTCAATTAAGTAGCTATTTAACCACATATACCATATGAATTAACTTTCTGGACAAAAAGCTCATGGTTAACTCTGTCAAACGCCTTGAAAAAGTCAGTGTAAATTGAATCAATTTTTAATCCCTTTTCCATGGTTTCAGACAGAAAACCAACATAAGTTAACAAACTCATTCTGCCGATTTACTGGAAGTAAGACCAAATAGCTGGGAATTTAGGATCCCAGAACAATCATAATAATACTTTCAAAAACCTCTGGAATAGTGCTAAGGATGGATATGGGGCGGTAGTTCTTAATGCCAGATTTGTTACCAGATTTATATTTTGGTGTGACGTAGGAAAGTTTCCAAAACTCAGGAAAACAGCCTATGCTTAGGGATTTATTAAAAATATGAAAAGTATAAAACTGAATTCTCTAAGAAATAGAGGCGAGATACCATCTGGTCCATGTCCTTTATTGACATCTAATGATGAAAGTTTTTCATAATATATTTTTGAAATATGAATATGATACGATGATATATTTAGTTTAGATTGGATGTGGTCAACATTACAGTTTAAGGTTAGATTAGTGTACACCGATGAAAAGTGATTTGCAAATAAGTTAGCAATGTCAGCTCCACAAGAACCTACCAAGGTATTAAAAGTCATTAAGTCGGGTATAGTGTTATTTTCACGTTTACCAGCTACAAATTTCCAAAAAGACTTTCAGTGAGACGGATGTAATCATCATAGCAATGCTTTGTCAGTTGTTTACATTCTGTTCTCAGTCGACAAAATTCCGCATAACTCGAACGAGTCTTAACAGTTTTATGCATTTTGTGAACTCTAATTTTTTCCTGTACTAATTGTTTGAGGTCTAAGGAGCACCAACAGGAAAATTTCGTATCTATAATGAGTGATACTGGAACAAACAGTTCAATAACCGAGTAAATGATATCATAAAATATGCCAATCATGTGGAAATATCTCTATCATGGAGAAGGCTATCCCATTCTATAAGCTCTAAACTCTGATATATGGCTGGAAACTTTGCATTGTTGAAGTTGTAATAAAATTCTTCACCAAACACTGACTCTTATCAACGTTTAGCTTTATGGTAGTTACCAAAGGAGGATGATGAGGGTCAGGTGAAATTAAAACATCGTTTGCTTTAGAAATAACAAGTTCTTCAGGAACAAGGATAAGGTCAAGAATAACATTCCTACTATTAACCACATAATTGCATTGGAACAAATTGTGATAGGCACATAAATTGGAAACAACATCAACTTCTGCTAACTGTGCAGGAGGCTGTACAGTTGCAGAAGAACAGTAATCTTCAACTTCCCGAATAGCTGACGGGATATTATAATCACCAGACAAGTAGAATTTTAAATCAGAAAATTGTTCACTTAAGAACATAAGCTGATCTGAGTGGATCTGATCTGGAGACTGAGGTGGAACGTATATAGCTCCAAATATATATTCTCTATCTAATTCCACAAAAAGCTGTTCAATCGATGGGTCAGAGTGGATGAGGGATGATGAAACTTTTTTCAATATAGCAATCAAAACGCCACCTCCTTTAACCGATGCACTAGATTCGGGTGAACGATTCTGTCTATAAATGTTGTAGTTGTCTAGTTCAAGTTCAGCACCATTGATGTTGTTATTGAGCCAATATTCAGTAAGAATGATGATGTTATAGGCACAATTAAGAAAACTCAAATCAGTAAGTTTTGTTTGAGTCCTCTGACATTGTGGTAATTATAAAAAACTTGCCCATGTCAGAAGAGTTTAGTAGTTTTTGTGAACAATTTTTGGTACGTTATTGAAATATTTAACAAGTTTTGTTCACCTGCATTTTGACGAGTTAAGAGTTCAGACCGGACAGACTCTAACAGGTTTCTTAGAATAGGAGTCTGATCTGAAGCAATAAAAATCTTTTTTTCACGACTGATAGTTTGCTTGTTCTTAATCACACAGAGAGCATCACTAGCTGAAGAAACGATTGCTTCAATGGGACGTTCTTATTCTTATTTCCGGAGCGGAAAATTTTGACTTCACTAATGTTGAAAGAACCATGAGCCTCTGTTAAAATCGATTTGACTTGAATAGAATCATCTGAAGTATTAGTTATTTGAGGGAGATTAAAAATCAGTACGTTCTTAGAACTTTTTTCTCGTTCATTAAGTTCTCTCACGACATCATCCATCGAGAAAGAAGTAGCACTTTTATCAGATTTAATTTTTAACATATCCTGTTTCAAACCCTTAATTTCATTTCGAAGACTTTCCAATTCCCGAATAAGTTTGGGTACACTTTTGAAAGATGAACGACAATCACTACAAAAAAACACCAAAGTTCTTTTTTGAATAACAACAGCACGTAATTCAGAGGCACCTAATCCTGTTTAATGTTCAGTTTGATGCATAGTAACGTGGCAGCTATCGCAAGTGACAAACTTATCACCGAGCTTATCTCCACAACTGGAACAACTACTGGCCATTGTAGAAGTGTTACACCTGGACTATCGTGAAAAAGGATAAAAAATGTAGACTTAATTCCTGAACTATATCAGAACAGTATAAAACCAATAATTGATTCAATCTTTTTATCTAGTGATAATGAATTTAATCACAAAAAATAGTAACACCTCTTATCTACTGTTAATGGATTCATACACAAAAAGTGAAAACTATATAAACAATTTAACAGAAATGGAAAGGACAAATCATAATTTACTTCATTTCCCGGTGCAATAAACTCAATCAACGTTTAGTAGTAACGTAGTATTTCAAATTCTACACAATTTGACACCAAATTGAACATTTAAACACTGATTAAACCAACAATAATACGAGCTATTTACAGAACGAAAAAAATCACATTCTACAAACTTCTACTGAACATTGACAATTATATACCTATATTATTTATTATATTATATATTATATTTATTTATTATATATTATTTTCATTCTCCTCTTTTTGTATACCTCATCGTTGATGAATAATTTATTATATCTTAATATGGCCTTGTATCCTTTTTCCCAACTTCTTCAAGTTCCAGCAGTAGTTTCCCTCTCCCTTCTTGTACACGTTCAGGAAAGTCTTCATCAATCCAAATTTCCGTACCTTTCAGTACCTTTTAGTACCTGTGTTCTAATATTACTGCTTGCTTGTTTCACTAATATTGGCCTTTTCCCGTCTCTTACGTATTTTCCTAGACTTCTTGCTTCGTTTATATTCTGATGTTATAAATAACCACAAAGAATAAACTTAATACATGTAAAATTCAACGAGAAAAAAAGGTAGAAACTACTGAAGTTACAAAAATATATTGTGACAGTATATAAACACACTCTGTATGTTAACAAACAAACACTCTGTATGTTAACAAAGAAATACAATTAAGATTAATGAAATTAAACTATTCTTATTATCACTTTTACATAGTTATAAAACCCTAGAATATTTGATTTGATAACAATTCAAAAGTAATGATGAGAAATTAGTCATTAGTCTCAAAAAGCTTAGGTCCAGACTATCTCACTGGAGATTAATCTTGACAATTCGATGCAAGAATGAGCTCTAACAATCGTTTCTCTTTAATTATAAACAATAGATTCAATCAAATAACAATTTATAATTCACAGGGAGTGAAATTAAAGAGAAGTAGTCACAAGAAAATTTGACAGTTATGAAATCAAATAAGTAAAATTTTCTAATGAGATTTTAGTTACTATTAGTAAATGTTGATATTATCATTAAGGCAATGATAAAATGTTTAAAAAGGTTAACAATATCATTAAAGTAATGATATAAGGTTCAGAAAGAACACAATTGTAATATAAAGGCATAACCTTAACATTGATATTCAAAAATAGAAAAAGATTGTAAATTAGCATAAGAAAGGTGAAAGAAGATATGTGAAGAACATTCTACGAAAGAATACAGTGTTTCAAAATCATTTCGCGTGTGTTTAACAGGATATAGTGCTTTTTACAACATTCAAGTGACAAATATTGAAATCTATTAAATAAGCAATAAAACGCAAAAGAAACGCGAATGAGGGTTTATTTTAGTTATAGGATGTTATTAGCCTTAATTTAGTATAGTTTTTGCATATCCTGAAGTCATATTAAGAAATTTGGGAAAATTTTGACCATAAAAGTAAGGTTAGAGAACCCCAATTTATCAGTTTGGTGTCATAAAATTCGTCCTTCAGGGAGGCTTCTCTCTGACATTCAATTGTTTCCAATTTTATTAACCTAAAAAAAGGATTAATTTTATAATCAAGTAGGAACATAACTTAACTTTGACAGTTATCAAAAATAGCCAAGAAGTGACAGCTCGATGTTTACAAAATGTTATAAACTAAGATTAACATTTTGAATCACAAAGGAAAGAATAATACTCACCGATTTTGGAAGATATTGAGGAAAATTAAACTATATTTCCAATTTGACTAATTTGGTAGATATTCCAAAAATCTTAATAATATCTCCAGGTGTGTTTTTTTGAGAAACGCATTCCCATACTGATGATTGCTGAACGAAATTAAAATTAAACTCTCAATGTTTAATAAAGTGAAAATAGAATCGCTTTGATGGTTCAATGCGACCCAAAGGTTAGTGATGAACTAATATTAATAACCATACCTAACTTGTTTGACTAATGATACAACTCATTAGCAATACTAAAATTTTTTTAATAAACTTCGAGGATTTTTCCAAACTTCGTTGACGACATCTCAGTCGTGGTATAATGTTTTATAATAATGATTCTTACTATCTGCTTTTCAATCAAAAATAATTCCATTAAACGTATCTCGTGGCGTAAACTGTAGGCCATTATGTGAGAACTGAAAGAGGAAGTTTGTCATCAGTCAACGTCACAATCAGTGAACAGTGTTGTCACTTTAATTCTTAGAATATTATATTTAGATTTGTAGTTTTTGTAAAAAATTTGTTTCATTATTTGTTATACGTAAATTTTTGAGAAAATTGTTTCTCACTATTAATAAAAAAAACTGTTCAATAAAATTTCATTCATTCAACAAGAAAATTTAGAAGTTTGATTTGTTAAACGTACATCTGTGAGGAATTAAACCGCACGTCCTTTGATGGAGAATCTAGTTTGACTGAGTTAGCTGAGCATAATAAATCAACCAATTTCACGTTCATTTCAATTTATAATTTATGAAATAAACCCAATAAACACTCCACCAAGAAAAACAAAAATATTAATAATATAGGCAACACGTTATACACGCACGTATAACATCGAACCCGCATACAATAAAAATATGAAACTACATAACAATTGGCACATCAACGTGAATATTCGGTGTAATAATAAAATAATATAACATAACAATTGGCATCAACTAGGAGCATTTATGTAACATTACATTGCAATATATTCATCAGATACAACATTAACTCCTATTTTTTAAATCAGTTTTCTCATTTTTCTCTGGTTTTTGCATCATTCTCTTTTCCTTCGTATGTAATTCCTTTAACTACGATATTTTTCGCTCAAATCTCTCTTTCCAATTTTTCTATTTTATCTTCTTGTTCCACTACTTTTTCTTTCAGCATTTTATTTTCATTTTTTATCTTATCCATTTCCATCACGAAAAAAATCAAGTTTCTCGTTCATTTTCTTCATATTTCCACCCATTTCTTGGAACATTTTTTCAATTTTATTTATGACGCTAATTTTTTATATTGGTCGCGGAAAAAGCAGACCCCATTCAACCCGACGAAAGTCTTACTTTCATCGACCCCCAGCTATAATCCTTATCTTTCGTAGTTTTCCAGTACGTTATGCAATTACGGCAACCTCGCTCCATTTACGACCAGCATTCATTTACAATAAAATGGTAATTAATGTTTTTCAATACCTGTTTCAGTTCACCTCACTAGCACTTCTTTTCTTGATTGCTATTGCTTTGGTGATAGAACGTCTTATATATGAACTTTTTTTTGCACTCACCAGTTAGCCTTTCACTTTACAACACTTTGAGTCTGTATATATTTAATTGTTTTACTCTGAATCTCTCGACTTTTCGTATTTAATTCAGGAGGAAATTCAATTATTGTTACTTTTGTTTGATAGTATGACGAGTGAGTGAGTCATTTCAAGTTTCGAAAATGTTTGAAATGTCCGATTTATTTTATCAAGCATCTACGGGGACCAATTCTACATTGGCATCGAGATTTCTCGCGCCAAGTTAAGTTAGGTTACAAAGGGAAAGAATAAATGCATTATTACAGTTTCCTATAAAATTGTCGTATTTAGTAAAGCGTTTTAACAATAGATGTCGAAGAATAAAAATATATTATTCTAACGCTTTGACAAAGTTTTGAAAAATAATTTTTCCAAAAACAGTGACCGTTCAACGAAGAAGAAACAACTACTTCCCGGGCTACATGCCCCGACAGACATTGAATTACACTTCTAAGTCAAACGGGGTTGGTAAATCTACAAGATTCAAACCAACCATTCTGGTTTGCAACTAGAAGGGATAACATAACTTGTAGACCGGTTTCGGCGTATTGCGCCTCATCAGTACAAGGTATATGTTATCGTCCGAGAGTTCTTCTTCGTTGAACGGTCACTGTTTTTGGAAAAATTATTTTTCAAAACTTTGTCAAAGCGTTAGAATAATATATTTTTATTCTTCGACATCTATCAAGAATCAATGCAATTATTATTTTTCCATTCTTGAAGTACTTAATGTGCGTTACAAAGTAGTGGGCATTTTCCAATAAGAGGAAGGGTGAATACTTACAATGATTCTGTTCCCTTTCCTTTCTTGAGCAACTTGTTCGTTACAAAGTACTGTATATTTTTGAAGAAAAGGGCAGGTAAATTTAATGATTTTCACATATTTGGCTGCAGCACTACTGACAAAAATACTTACTAATTACTTCTTCTATTGGCTGCTTGACAGTGTATACAGGTTAATAGGTTATTGAATAATCAATACCTTATAGTTTTATTCTTGTGATATAAGAAGTGTAGAATGGAAGGTGTCTAACTTTCTATGTTTAGAACCAAAACAATCGTAAAAACTTGAAAGTATCTATCCAAGAGAGATAAAGTATAAAGTATAAAGCATGGACCAGTTTCGGGAATACATATCAAGGCAACCAAAGAAAGTCCCTGCAATGACACCTTTACAAAGGCAACGAAGAATAGATTTTTGTCAATGTTTTCGAGAAGATAGCTTTGGTAATGTTTTTATATCTGACGAAAGTTGCTTTCAGCTTGGAGCAAATCACCTAAAAATCCTATCAAGAGAACAAGTTACTGTTCAAATTTCCCACTAAAATAATGGTTTGGGGAGCAATATCTGTGCATGGTGCTACACCTCTTTGTATAGTTGATGGTATCGTTAATAGTAAATTTTTTTTGATGGTTTCCTTCTTGAAACGGCTCATGCCTTATATCCAGAGGGTTGGCGGTTACATCAGGATAATGCAAGATGCTATACTTCTGCATATAGTGCAGCTTGGATGCAAGAACAAAACTTGACAACAATTCCATGGCCAGCAGCTTCACCAGATCTTAGTCCCATTGAAAACATATGGGGACCAATGAAGATTAAAATGGAACGGCAGCGCCACGAAATAAAAAAGATTTGATTCGTTCAGTTTCTAAGGTCTGGACCACCATCACCGAACTTCATAGCGTTGACCTAGTTTCGGGTTTACCTGAACGTTTAATTAAGTGTTTAGAGTTAAATGGAGGTTGTATGAGTAAACGAGATGAATTATCTGTTAAATTGTGTTAATTTAAGTACCTAATAAAAATATATACTTTCTAGACGGACTATAGTATTAAACTATTATCTTTGACATCTATTGATAAGACGCTCTACTAAAATATGACAATTTTTACAGAAAACTGTAATTAGGTAAATGAGTTTCAATTTCGTTAAAAATGTTTTCGTTCTTCCATGTGTCCCATTCCGAATATCTACACAGTTGTCGTATGTCTGTTGCATTATTTATTATCGCTGATAAGTTACAACTGGTATACTCATACGGTATAAACTAAGTAGATATATCAGTTTTCTATGGATTTTCATACCAAATATATGAAAGTTTATCATCAAAGTTATAACTAAACAGCGAGATCAGTGTGACATCAAAAACAGGAAGTACAACAAACTCGAATAAGCGTTTAATCGCATATAAATCCTTCACAAGACAAATTTACAAGTTTATATGCGGCGAACGAGCGCGGATTGAGTATGCCAGTGGAACATAATCCTATTAAGGTTGACCCGACGGGATATTCTTAAACCACTTTGCATCTTTGTCTCTGGTGCTTTTTCTGTCCGAAGGGAGCTTTACTTAATCAAGGGAAATGGCTATCATATATCTTCTCCCGCATAAACTGAAGAGGTGATGAATTTTCATCGCTTAGGATAAACTAGTTTTTCTGGCGTTATCACTCTTTTTCTTTCTCATTTCATTGTTGGATGATACTTTTCCCAGTTTTGATTCATTCCTGTGCGTGTTTGGACCTTAACAATGCGTTTAATTTTGTTGAGACAATGAGGAATCGAGCGGATGCTGTTCGTGATTTTTTTTCTGTTTTATTTTCTGACTAAGGCTGTGTAAATATTTCTTGGAAACGAGTAGAGGCTTGACTTGAATTGATTTATACAAATACACTCGCTATTTCAACCCAAAACACATAGGACTTACTGCTCAAATGGAAGTAGCGTTTGGAAACATAAAGAATTTTATATAGAAAGAAGGTAAATAATCCCTTTGAAAAATATCATGTTTGATTTTATGATTGTGAAAATTGACAAGTTGATTATTTCTATGAAATGAAGTTTTATTTGAAAAACAAAAACAATATGACAATAATTAATTGTAATACTATACCGAAAATTAACTAAAATAGAAGTTATGATATAATAATATTGAATTAATGAAATAATTAATAATTTACTTTTGATATGACAGGAAAAATGACACATTAGCAAACCATAGGCGTTCCATTTTGAAGGGGTGTTGTACTTTAAATTAATTAAGACTTTTTTTGCAAAGATGGTATAAATGTCGAAAAAAATCGTGGACGATCATTATGTCTGAATACACCATCTAAATGCGTTTCTAATGATGTGCCGCACATGGTATATTCCCTATTTGAAAATAAGAGATTGGTGAAGTGGAAGGGAGGGGGTTGGTAGAAATGTGTCCCCCTTAGAACAAAAATCAACGTGTTTCCTAATTTCCTTAAAATCTAAAGAATACTGCCAAATATTGAGTAGGTTCATTTGATACCACGGCATCATCAACAGGTTCATTTACGTTATTAATTAGTTCCACGTAATTAGTTAGCACTTGCGTCTTGCCATGGTCGCCACATTGTTATAACTTTCAATTTATTACTAAAATCATTTAAAATAATAACTACAGTATTATACTTTTATCAGTAAACTGACTACTCGATATATTTTTGTCATCTCCATCCTCCTTGTAGACCTATTCTAACTAACAATTTACGCACATTGCATTCAGTACTTCTCCTCATTTCATACATTCATATTCAACATTGGCACTGGCATTGTCAAATTTTATAGTGAGTTGTGAAAATAGTATATTCTGTACCAAGGTTAGAATGAAAATTTGATGCGAGTGGAAAGTTCCGAGCGCGAGCCGAAGGTGAGCGTAAGGAACCACGAGCAACACGAATTTTCATTCTAACCGAGTAGCAGACCATACTTTCTGCACGATCAAAGATTTTAAAAGGAAATGAACAAAAGATAATTTATATTAAAGAACTCAATCACAATTATATTAGGTAAACACTCAATGTGACAGCAATAATTTTGACGAGAGTAATGGATCTCAAAGGCCCTCGTCAATTACGCTTTAACTGCAAAGACTGTCAGGAAGGCTATTTACAAGTTCCGAAGCTAACGAAAATTGTTGATGAGTTACGAAATGAGTTACAGAACCTGAAGGCTTCCCAGATCAACGTTGGTTCCATTTCTTCTACCCCAATGTCTGAAGAGCTGCTTTTAGAATTATAGGAGCGACAGAAGAGATCTAGCAATTTGATTATATTCAATTTACCAGAATCGGATACTGATCGGGACAAGGTATCTAAAATTTTGCGTGATATAGTTTAAACACCTCCTTCTCTAGTTAGTCTTCAAAGGGTTGGAAGGCGTAATACTAAGGGAGCTCGTGTCCTAAAAGTTATGTTTAACTCTGCCTTTGATGTTCAAAATATCATTAGGAACCGTACCGGACTTAAGGGTAAAAAGATCTTTTTCAACTTCAACTACGACCTTACGAGCAGTCAAAGGGAACTAAAAGAAGAACTCAAGAGAACGGCGAAAATAATCTCACTCCCAAATTTTTGAATGGGTGTTATAAAATAGTTGTTAAAACCAACCCAAAAAACTGATTAATCCTGGCCCAACTTCAGCTTACTAAACAAGTTATCATTAGACGCAATTACTAATTCCTATAATATAATTGTTTTGACTGAAACTTGGCTATCAGATAATTTTGGAGATGCTGAAGTTGGATTAGATAATTATAATATTTATCGGCGAGATAGATCTGCACTCACTAATCCTGCAACTAGAGGTGGTGGAGCTCTTATAGCAGTGGCTAGAAATATAACTAGTAGCCTGCTGCATTCATCAGAAGAAATTGAACATGTTTTTGTTCTAGTTGGAAACACTAGGAACAAATGTATAATTGGAGCCGTCTACTTTCGCTCACTTTCCCCTCCTTTAGTAACTGAATTAAACTTGAGCTTGGACCATTGTAATTAGTCTCCTGTTGCTGATGACTACAAATCAGCTGATTTTCACTATATTGAATATCATCTGGGACTTATTTGGTGGGATCCTTTTTTATTGAATAGATCATTAGATGATATGTTAAATATTTTCCATGAAATTTTGTATACCGTGATTCACCTGTTTGTACCTGTTAATAAAGTTTCATCCTGAAAATCCCCCAGATGGTTCTTATCAGAACTAAAACATCTCATATATTTAAGGAAGCAAGCCCACTTGAAATTCAAACTAACAGGATCTCCTGTTGATTATTTGGAATTCTCTCAGTGTAAGCTCAGGTCTAAAACTGACTATAACGATTATATTAGGCTTACTGAATGTTCTGTTGGTGTTAATTTAAAATCGTTTTGGAACTTTGCAAACTCCAGAAGAAGATGTAATACACTTCCTGATGAAATGTACTTCAACAATGTCAAATATCCTGTGGGAATCGATTTAGCTAACCTGTTTCAAGATTATTTTAGCTCTGTTTATTCTGATAAGACCTATCCTAGCTATGGTTATATATCTTCTACTCCTTTGAATGCTTCTGACTATTGTGTGTCTATCTCTGAAATATATGAACATCTTTGTGGTTTGAATGTATGTAATGGTCCTGGGCCGAATGGCATCCCTCCTTCTATTTTAAAATATTGTAGTTTTGTATTGTCTCGCCCCTTGCATATAATTTTTAACTACTCCCTTAAACTTGGCATCTTTCCAGATTTCTGGAAATCTAGTTTCGTCGTTCCTATTTACAAAACAGGTGAAAAATCAAACATATCCAATTATAGACCGATATGCATTCAGAGCGTAATTCCAAAATTATTAGAAATATTGTTACTAAAATCCTTACGAAACTTTTGGATCCTTTTATCATTAACCAGCAGTTTGGCTTCCGTTCAGGGAAGTCAAGAGAGCTTAATCTCCTTACATAATGTGTACTATATATCAAGTGCCTTGGACTCTGATTATCAAGTTCACTCTTTGTACACAGACTTCTCCAAGGCATTTGATGAAGTTAATCATGGCCTTCTGATTCAAAAGATTAATAATATGGGTGTTAATGGTAGTCTCCTAAACTGGGTTCAAAGTTACCTTACTGGCCATATTCAAATAGTCCGTGTGTGTGGCTTCTTATCATCTGGCTTTGTAGTTCCTTCAGGTGTTCCCATAGGACCACTTTTGTTTAACATTTTCGTCAACGACATCCAGAACCGTTTTATAAACTCTCAATTCTCATGTTTTGCTGATGATCTAGAATTGTATATGACTGTACGTTCATTAGAGGATTGTCAGAGTCTTCGAGAAGATTTGGACAATTTATCTCGGTGGTGTACTGCCAATGGCATGGACCTGAATCCAGCAAAATGTCAGTTTATTAACTTTAGTAGAAAGCGTCACCCTTTTGTTTTTATCTACAACACAAACCAAACACCTCTTATTGAAGTGTCAGAAGCTAAAGATCTTGGTGTTGTGATTGACTCTACCATGTCTTTTCGGCCCCATATATATGCTTCAATTAATAAGGCATTAAGGATGCTTGGTTTTACCAGAAGGATAACTTGTGACTTTCGAAACGTGCAATGTCTTAGAATACTTTACTTCTCCCTTGTTAGACCTCTTATTGAATATGCATATTCTGTTTGGAATCCCTTCTATACCAACCATATTCACAACATTGAACAAATACAAAGAAAATTTCCAAGACTCATTGCCTATAAATCTAAAATTCATCCTGTTAACACCCACCACTTAAATTACCATGAATTGCATTCCCAGTTTCTGTTGGAGCCTCTTCGCTACAGAAGGAATTGCAAGGATCTTTTCATTCTATTCAACAAAGTCAATTCTACTCTCGATTGTCCTACTCTTTTGTTCAATATTGGTTTTTCCGCACCAACTAGATCTACTAGAAATAGTGTTACTTTTTCACAACCACACTACTATACTAATTATCGCAATAATTCGTTCATCCCCAGGTCCACAAGATTGGCTAATCGATTGAATCTTGGTTTTTTTATACATCTTCTTCTGAGTTTCGCCGACAACTCCAAATTTTGTAATTTTTTAAAATATTTTTAGTTGTTATTGTAAGTGATACGTGCTCTATCTTATGTGTTATTTTTTAATGTACTGTATATATATATATTTTTTTTTTGTTGCGAGGTCACCAACTCAAAGCCGGTCCTGTCCCCGCGATTATAAATTTTGGTGAATGCGCTTTCTAGAAGCTGTATTTACGTATATGAGGAGCGTCATAAAATACTAGAACTTTCCAGAACCGATAAGGACTATATATACGCGGGTTTTTGAGTGCGTAAACAGTTAAACAGTCAGTTCGAAACAATTAGTGGAACGAGTACAGTACAGTTAGTTCGGAAGAATTAGTGAATTAAATAGTGCAGATAAATAGGGTAATATCCAAGTGGTGAAAATAAATTAGAACTAATATACCGAGTGTAAATAAATTAGTAGACATAGTGAGTATTAGGGTTGCGCGATACACTTGAAAGTATCGATATTAGGTATCGATACGGATCGGAACGTAAAATATCGATACAGTAGAATATCGAATGTTAATGTATCGATACTCAAAGTATCGATACGTTAACGATCCGAGATTTTACAGCTGCCAGCGGGTCTATTCAAAAAGCAAAGTGTGGTGATGAAATGAATTAAATAACAACAAAACTATCAAAAGATATTTTTAATAACTCAAAATTATAAATAAACGACGAAACTTTACACTAATACAGTAAACTGCATACGACAAATAACGGTTGCGTGAATATATTTGCTTTTGTTAGTAGATAACGCCACTCGCCGCTACCACTAAAAATCCCGGATCGCAAGGTATCGATACAGTACAAATGTATCGATACTTGGAATGTATCGAAAAGCATGGTATCGATACAAAATATCGAGTATCGGAAGTAAAAGTATCGATACACTGGAATATCGGATCGTATCGCGCATCCCTAGTGAGTATATAAATTAAGTTTAATACAGTGTGTGTGTTTCTTTAAATAAATAGATAGTAACTAGCCATAGTGTGTATAATTTTATCCCACAAGTAAAAACTGTTTAAATAAATGATAAAAACATTACATTATACAGATATATATTTTATTATTCTATTTTTCTGTGTATCAATTATTGTATTCTATTGCATTTTAATGGGTTCTAGCCCGTCAATAAATAAATAAGTAACCTTATTACTCGAAATCCTGTAATTGGGGATTAATTTTTGGAGGAGATAATACCACTAACATATGTATGTCTTTCATGAGATGGGGAGACGTGTACGGAGATATGACGTGTCGGACCCCAGAACTTCTAGACAATCTTCCGCAGAATGTGATCCATAATCTAATCCAAGGCGTGCCTCATACTTTGCAAGCTGAGGAGGAAATGCTCGTTAGTAAAGTTTCAAAAATTTCTTTAGTTTTAACGAATAGCACATCGAAGTAAAATTGTACTATTTCATTACTAAGCAGATCAGATAAAAATTGTTAATTTTCAATACATTCAATGAAATCTGAACAACAAAAAATGTTTGTTTATTCGAGCAATCAGTTATTAAATTATGTTACAACCAAAATAAAAATTCATAAAATAACTGCAAATTACGGATAGACTCTAATTTTATGCTCAGTGTATTATTGTAAATCAAATTTCTATATTATATTATGTTTTGTATTATTAGTATAGTAGGTATAGTCAGCTTTTTTTTATATTTTGTTGTGAATTTTCATTTTCACATTTTATCTATTTTTAAATTATGTCGCTTTGTCCATAAAATTGTAAAAATTTTCATGACAATAAAGCTTATCTCTCTTTCTTTCTCCCTCTCTGTTATTATTAATAAAATACCAGAGAACTTAAACAAGAAAGAAAGATCAAGACAACCCTCATCATATCAATTATATAAATGACAATCGAATATTTTTCCATTATATTTATCAGTACCTAATAAATTTTCATTTTGTGCCACAAACTTAGTTCAATACAGATCTGCGATGTATATCAACTACCTAAATATAAATCAATAACTTCAATGATGTATAGGCGAAAGATGCCGTTAGGGTGGAGTACACCACTTGGGAAAGTCATCAGGCTCTTAAGAAACGTCGCGGTCTATTCAAGGGCTTTTCCACTATGACATACAAGTGGAAAAGCGATGTATACTCCATTTACCAAGCATAATAATTTGTGATGTTATAATTTTATATTAAGACAAAGATATTCTCAAATCTCATTAAATACATTTCCATTATTACAAGACATTTACAAAATACAGCTCAATTCAACAAATCATATTTATACCATATACAGGGTGTTACGTAAGTAGGTACCGTGTATCAGAGGAATGATATATCGTTGAGAAACATTCAAAATACCTAAATACAATTTTTATCTAACCCTGTTAGTTTGTGAGATACAAGACACTTTTTCACATTGTGAATGTTTTTAAACAATAAATTTATAGTATCCGTAGATGTTTTCTAAATAATTTAATCACAAACGTTTTTTATATGTTTGTAATTCATATACTTACCGTCAAAAACGTCCGGCCACCAAAAATTTGACACATTTTCCGAAGTGGAACTACTTATTTCATTCTGATGTGTAACATGATTCCCCTTGGTTCCCTGCAATTTCTTACAGTGCTTTCGTGAAATGGGACGCGAGTGTTGTTACAGGAAGCCAGTGAAGCGCACGCCATTTGATTTGACCAATGAGCGCGAGAGGTCGTAAATTTCGCCGTCAGTTGTCTCTGGTAGCAACGAATTTACCTCCTTTGACAGTTCGCGGTTCACGTGTGAGGTAAGTGAGGTTAGGAAATAGAAATGAAATACTTTGTGGATGATAAATCCGTTTTTTCCCTCGTTTTTAAAAATATCGAAAATTGTGATCGTTTGGTGGTAAAATAATAAGCTAAATGTATTAATGGTATTACGTGATACAAAATACGAATAATATCTACTGTCATGTCTTCTTTTTGGTATGAAATTTTAGAAGACATTTAAAGGTCCAGCACAGTTAGAATTAGTATAATAAGACTTTAAAAGAGAAATTTGAAGAATGAACATATACAAATCACAAAATATTTCCATAGCAACCCCTTTGTTCAAAATTTAAAATGAAAATTGTGTGACATGAACATTTGTAAAATGAGGTTCTTTGAGAAGAGAAATTGACTGGTCGACTTAGTTTTTTCATAAATCAAATTTTCACCTCCAAATAGTGTCATGAAATTTCCGAAAAAATACATTCTCAAGTTAAAAAGTCTCACCAGTGTCATCTTCAAAGGGCGTAAGCTTCCTTAGGAGTAACATTTGGATGAAGGTGAATTAGGTTGAATGGACATGAAATCACATCTAGTATCTGTGGTTTGCGCTTGACAAAAGACTTTCTGTACACCCTGTATAGAATATGAGATTTTTTTATTAAAAACTCGTATATTTACAATCTGCTTCTCACAGATCATTAAGTGAATGTGTTGGTTGAGTAGGCTTGGAAGGAAAACACCCGTTAGTGTTTCTCCTTATTGATTATTTCTATGATGGATTAAGTCCTCAGGCCATATTTTGTGTAGTCTTCTCGCTTCAGGTCCGTTGTTGTATAGTTCTTCAATAATTAGGCGGTTGTTATGGTTGGTGATTCGGTCCCTGTAGCTGGCGGTTATTTTTTGGATTTCTTCTGTAACAAAAGGAATGTTTAGGAGTGCCTTAGACTGGTTTGGTTGACTATTGTTCTCCATCTATTATACCAGTCACTGAGGAGGTTAAGGTATTGCTGGAGGTTTTCTGAAGCTCTATCTGGGTTTTCATCCACTGATACTACTGCTAGGTCATCTGCAAAAGATGCTATAGTGGTGGTCACGGTTTCGGGTATATGAGACGTATAAATACGAAAGAGCAGTGGTCCAAGAACGCTACCTTGGGGGACGACGGATTTAATTGGGTTGATGGTGGATTGAGTGTCTTCGTGTTTAACGGAGAAACTTCTATCTGTTAAGTAGGATTTGAGGAGCAGGTAAAAGTTATGGAGAATGATGTTTTTTAGTTTAAAGAGAAGGCCTGGATGCCATTCTTTGTCGAAAGCTTGTGAGATATCAAGGAATACTGCGTTGCAGTATTTCTTTTCTTCGAGACTCTTAGCGATTTCATTGACTATCCTGTGGACTTGTTCCGTGCTCGAGTGGTGCTCTCGGAAACCAAATTGATGATTTGGAAGGAGTGTGTGTAGGTCATGTTTTTGGTTGATCCTTTTTAGAACCTTACTTGTTGTAGGTAATAGACTGCTAGGTCTGTATGACGTTCGTTCGTGTGGAGATTTACCTGGCTGGGAATCATTATGATTTCAGCGTTCTTCCAGATTGTGGGGAAACAAGCTAGACCTATGATTCTGTTGAATATGGTCGTCAGTAAGATGATTGCTTCTCTGGGTAGTTGTTTCAATATTTGTCCTGTTATTAGATCATAACCAAGAGCATTTCGAGGGTTCAGCTTGCTTATTTCTTCTTTGACTTTTGCGGGAGAGAAAGATTTGATAGGTAGAGACATTTGGCAGCTAGCGTCTAGAAATCTTTCCATCTCTTGATCTATCTTGTCATCATCAGGTATGAAAACTTTTGTTAGGTATTCAGCAAAGTTTGTCACCTTTTCTTTAGGAGAGCGGGCCCATTCTCCGTTTGGTTTACGGATTGGAGGTACATGTATTTGTGGTCTTTTCATTTTTTTTGTCGCCTTCCAGAGTATCTGGTCGTCAACAGATAGACTTGTTATGTATTGTTCGAAGGTGTTGCTTTGGGCATCTTTGAGTGCTGTCTTTAGTTCTCTACTGAGTCGATTATAGTTATGTTGGTCTAGAATATTTCGTGAACGTTGCCAAATTCTTCTTGCTCGGCGTTTCTGGGTTATGAGTTGTCTGATATGCAGAGGTAAGCTGGGGGTATTACCATTTGTATCCTGACTGTTGTACGGAGTAGACTGCCACGCTGCATTTTGTACTAGTTCAGTACTGAGCTACCTCATCAAGATCTGGTGAGGATTTTATTCTTATGTTTAAATTTATATTTTGTTTTATGTTATTTTGAAATTCCTTCCAGTCCGTTTTTCTTGTTGTAAGAAGATAAGTTTAAGACCTTACTCAAGAATAAATGTGTAATATGGGTAATAGATAAAAAAACCTCTGTAGCCAAAGATGTATATTGGTTCGGTTGCGGTATTGTGATGTTGGACCATCAGAGTAGATATGAAGGGTGTTGATATCTTTTTTTCCAATACTGTTTGTAAGATCGGTTTCATACAAGCCCATATCGCATGAGCTTGATGATCACACACACGGTAACAAAATATCTAGATTTTAAAGCATTGTGAACGTTTCGTATACAGGGTGTCCCAGGACTTTTTATCAACAACTTAGGAGATGATAGAGTGACTAAAAATAGTGCGTTATATAAACATTTTTCCTGACGCTCTAAGGTAGGGAGTTAAAAATGTTTTTTTATTTATGACTTATTGGAAATTAGTAAATGTAATATTTTATAATTTTCCAGTAATAAATGCAACAATCAACTCTAAACATTAAAAAAAAAGACATCCCGATAAAATTAACGGTTCAAGAGATACGGGCAATTTTCTGTCGCACTGCACACCTATTGGTGCATTCACATTTTTTTGAATGTACGATTACAGGAAGCATCCTGTGTCATTAGCAAATTATTAGTAAATCTGTGCAGTCTATATTTATAAAACAGACTTTGATAAAAACGACATTAATTTAACTTAAGTGAAATCATAAAAAATGAATAACTACGTTCCATCAACAGAATAATAATAATAAAATAATCAGCGATAATGAAAAAGTCAAACCGGTTTAAAAAAAAATTACAACAAATTTTCAATATGGGCCAATAGATGAGCAGTGTGACATAAAATTGTCTGTATTTCTTAATCTGTTAATGTTATGAAGATATTACTGGAGAACTTTTTTTCTTTAGAAATGTTTAAAAAAGTTATATGTAACAAAAAATTGCAGCATCAACCGTTGAACTTAGTCCGTACCTGAGTTCACAAGTAAAGTGTAGATTTGGTTATGCCGCAAAATGTTTGCAATTACGGTGTTCATGAATGGTTGAAATTTTACTAACTTCCAATAAGCCATTTAATAATTATAATTAAAAAATATTTTTGATTTCCAACTTTAAAGCCCTATAGTTCGTTAACGGAGGGTTTAAGGGTGAAATTTTATGTGGAGTACCATAAACGTTTTTAGTCTCTCTACCATATCTCCAATTTTTGGTACGAAGTCCTGTGACAATAAACAATAAACTGATTTTCTGCAAAATTAGTCAACTGGATTTCATTTGCGTACTTAGTTGTGTAATTCTATCTGTATCATCACCTACTTTCAGTTGAATTGTCTTTAAACTCTTTTCCAGTCTGTTGTAACTATGCCCTAGGGATGTTTTTTCATAACTGGAATATCTTCAATACAAGTCATGTTTAATTCCTTGACTGTACTTGAAATTGCAACCTTTTTAGTGAGCATGAATTTCTTAATCTCGCCTTTCACCGTTTTTTTTATTAAATAAGACTTCCATTGAAAATATGTCACAGAATCTGTAATATCAGCAGGTCAAGCGTTGGATTGTTGCATTTATCACACAGACCATTCATGCAGTCTTAAGAAGTTAAGTCGCAACTATAATCATCGATATTTTTCTCTACAGTCCCGTGATTAATCTGTTTTTTTAATTTGTTCAGTTTAAATTGAAAATTTTCGTGTTTGACATATAAACAAGATTCTTTGTCTCCTAATTTTGGAGCTACCACCCAAAATGATTTTGCCCTTGAAAATGTCGCATAAGGCAAATTTATTAGTTTCGCTAACGAATTTTGACAGAAGCTCTTTAAATGAGAATAAAAGGAGGCGCTTTTATTTCTTAATGCCTTTTTTCTTCACAAAATCTCTCTTGGCTGGGCACATCCGACTGACATCATCTTTCTGGAACAAATCTTCATCTTTTTGACAAAGTCCGGGCTTTAGAACAACTCTACGTATGGTATCGGATTTAGCCATAAGGAACAATTTATATTTCCTCACCACATTACACATTATTGGAAAACTTCCCTTTCTTTGGAATTTTTTTTCAAAGCATTTCTTTCAATTGCGTAGTCAGTACTTAGTTAAATAAAATATTTTTGCGCAGGAAGTACGTCGACATTTTTTATCAATGCTTCAACTTTGCTGTTGGGAGTTGTTGGTGAAGTATATACCTCAGCTTTCTCCTGTTTTCTTTCCATTAAAATTTCATATTAACGTTTAACTTTAGCAATTGTTTTCTCCTGTTGTTTTATTTTACGGTATGCTTTGGTTTTATCCATCCACACAATTTTTCTCCCAACTGTTTTTCTTACTGAAGGTTTTGTAGTTAAATCGTTATCGGAAAATGGTGGAGTATTGCTTTTCTATACTTTATAATGCCTTCTTCTTCTCTCTGTATTTTTTTTATGCTTCTTCCAAATTTTTCTATACTTTCGCTTGTCTTTCTCATTCATCTCAGCAGTGTTTTTAACTTTCTTTTTAGCTTTTTTTCTTGATAGTACGCTCTATCTGTAGCCCTTCTAATCTCTCTCTCTCTCTTCCTTCATCTAATCGGTCGTGACTTAATTTTATTAAATTCCTTTTCTTTTTGATAGATCCAGCTTTCTTTTGATCTGTTTTTGGCCATCAGACAAAGGCTCCATAGGTGACCATGGGTCTCACCACAGTAGTGTACAGCCAGTGTAAAATCCGTGGAGTTAGTCCCAATGTGCTTCTCATCGCCCTTTTAGCAGCCATTAGGGCAATTTTCCCAACCCTTAGTTAAACAAAAAATTGCTTAACGCGGCTTAAAAAGTTTTCACTTCAAAAGTGGTGATTGACAAAAAAGTTTACAAACCAGTAAGATCTGATCAAACAAAATTATTCAACTTTTGTGTAGTTCGATAACAAATGAAAGTAACGCTTCTTTTCTTCAAATACCATATCTATTAAAACTAACTGATAAACTTGAAGACGATGTTACGGTTTTGAAATGCTTATCTTTTTAATTAAGAGAGTTACGGAGGACGATATTGGTTTTAATTAAGCAAAATAAAACTCGTCTGGTTTGATATTGAATATTTTATTTACTGAGCGATTTTCAGTTCTCTTAATTTGCAAAAGTTTCCTTCGGCCTTTAGATTTCTTTATTTGTTCCATTTTCTGAAAATAAAACAAAATTAATATCACTTGATACTAAAAACAAACCAACAATAATTATTATAACCCTGGAAATTTGATCTTCTGTCAGCAAATGTGTGACAGACGTCCTTCACAGCTACAGTAATAATATTTGCAAATAATGAATTGATTCTAGAGTTACCGACAAAACGCGGTATTTTTGGGCACAAAAATAACTTTTGGGCACAAAAATATCTTTTGGGTTACGTTTCTTTTTCTAAGCCTAGAAAGCTTGCTAAAATACGCATCTCGCACCCCGTCATGGAATTGGATTCAACCAAAACCAAAGAATATGGCATTTAAATAATACTTCGGTACTTTCAAGTCACCTACCAATTTGCTAACTACTAATAATTAGGCACTAACGTGGTTTTATTGTGTTAGTGTTTTTTCCTTGTTCTTGTTTTATATCTCACGTTATATTATTTTTGTACCGGAAGATTATAAGTTAGTTTGGTACTCACATTGAAAGTTATCTCTCTTCTCATTTGTGATGCCTCTTGGCCCAATATAATAATATAATAATAAATATTTAAAATAAGAATTAAATTCCCTTGATCTTATTTCAACAAAACATTCAAACGTTTTAATATTATATAAATAAAGAGTAAGAAGGTTATTGAATAGAAAGTCAAGTTCAAAGCGCGAAGTAAGACAAAACAGTGATATGTTTATTTGTTTTATTTGAACTTGACTGGTTATATAAATATGCATTCAATATTTAAGATGGAAGAAGTCGATTCAGAATAATGCAAGATCATTCTATATAGTTTAATAGTCAGAGATCAGTAATCATTAATCCATTAACCATTAAGTATGAGTATGCTATACGGCTAAGATCATAAGTAATAGTAAGTAGTGTAATGTATTATAGTCAATAAATCAAACATATCCCAGTGCTAGAAGAAGTTGTTTCATTCCCTTACGATGATCCTCCAAGGGACCCGTTATTTGGTTATTTAACGTCGGTCTATTTCTGCAACTTAGGCTAATCACCGACGCCGGGAGCACTCCTAACCGGAAATTTTGCCGAATCCACTAGTGTTCCAACCAGTGGTAGGAATCTTTATCGAGCATCCATGGACTCGTGACCTCGGTTTTACGTCTCATCCGAAAGACGGCATATCTACATTATACCTCGTGCTCATTGGTATAATGCCTGCGAGCTGTGATATGCTACTGACACTAGTAATCTAAGGTGTTTCGCTGCAGGCTGTACGGGCTCTACGACGGTGTTTCCCAAGTGGTCACCCATCCAAGTACTAACCTCGCTCGACCTTGCTTGGTAGTAATTATCGCATCCGAAGCGTTCCACCACAAAGCTGGGCCGACGCCCTATATCGTTCTTCACAGTAGAAATCTTCTCGTCCATATTAGCTGACGTTGATGAGATTAAGGTGGAAGCCTCGTCGTTGAATAAAAATGTTTCCATATCCCAGCTGTCACCTTCCAGTGCTATTTTCAATCTTTTAACTAATTCACTCTTTTTTCCGGACGTTTCCAACTCGCAATTTTCCAATTCTGCTTTTTATTCTGTCACTTTCAGCTCACTTAGACTCTTAGCCATTTTTACGTAATTATTTATTTTTATTATTCCACTTCTGACACCAATGTAATATTTTTCATATTTATTTGAATAGTTTTTACGTATGGGATAAAATTATACATACTACTATGGCTAATTGCTTTGATTTGTTTATTAAACTTAATTTATATACACACTTCACTTAATGTCCACTAATTTATTTACACTCGGTATAATATTTCTGATTTCTTTTTACCACTTGAATATTACACTATTTATTCTCACTATTTCATTCACTGTCCGATTACTAAGAACTTCTGTGAACTAACTCTCTACTAACTAGCTGTTTTTGTTTTACTAATTGTCAACTCACTCAAAAACTCGCGTATATATATATATATATATATATATTGTTATAATGTGTTTTTTTATATAGCCCTAATATTAGAGCCACTCGCTATGGAATCAATTTATTATAATTTGGATATAAAAGATTACATGAATGGTATAAAATAGTTTGTGAATGTGCCACAAAATTTGAACTGAAACAAAATTTTAACCTAAAATACAAAGGATTTCTGTAAGTTTAGTATATAAATTTATATATCGTGGATTGAAAAAGTGAAAATACTTTTTAGATGTACATCTTAAACTGTTTTTATTTAGTTATTGGTACCAATAATATATTTCACTGACCTTGTGCACTATTTTGATGTACAACCACTCTTGAGGTAGAACTTGTAAAGTATCTCGACTAGATATCTGGAACTGCTGTACTTGATTTCTTCGGTGAGCTGGACGCAGGCGCCTCTCAATTTATTCAAGGTATGTAATAAACTGTTTATTCATATTGTTTCTTGTTCTTTAATACCTTTTCATACATTTACTTGGAAAAGGCTTCGGATTTTTCACTTACAATATAAATTTTTTATCATTTAATTTTTCTCAACCTTCTTTCAAAAGTTCCAACAACCAACTAACTTTCCTCCGCGTCCTAACAAATTTTCTAACAACCGTTGCTAGGAAAAAATTGTTCTCACTTGATTTTTCTGAGGTGATGTAAATATGATACCTTTTTTATATTTAATGTCCTTTTCACTTTAATTAATCAGTCTTTTCATATTCCTACTTATCAGTACACTTAGTATAATTAATATTTTTACATTATTTCACTTTTAAATTATCCTTTTTAAGAAAAATACTCTAAAATATGATTTCATCGTTAACATCAAATAATAAAAATTCTACAACCTATAAATTAAGTTTCACTCATATAACCTTTTCTTAAATGCTTATTAATTATATTTCATCCATTATTTAATATAAACTTAGCTAGAATTTTCAATTTGAATCATTTAAAAATTGTAAATATTCCTAAAAGCAAAAACAATAAAACTGTTTATTTCCTAATTTCACATTTCTAAGATTAAGTGTTTCATGGTTCTTTCTGAACATTCCATCGATATTTATGGCATACATGATTCATTGACTTTATGTCATCTTGACAACTAACCTACAATTTTTTTTTACATTTCCAAACTAAATAATTAATGTTGAAATATACTGTTTACTAATAATTAATTCCTATTTCAGGTTGTGGCTTTCAAGATATTTATGGGACTTCTATTTATAAATTATTTAATATTGAAGATACTTGTATATAATTATGAAATATTGACCAAATTAAGGTATATTTTCTTTTACTTTTTACATTCTTGAACTCAAATAAATCATATTATTTCAATATATATACAGGGTGTTTCTAAATCTATACGACAAAATTAAGATGGGTCTTTCCTATAACAAAATTTCCTCAGCCCAACCCTTTCCGAGATATCACCCTCAAAAGGTGGTGATTAAAATTGAGATTTTATTTTTTTTTCTAAAATTTTAGTAAAGCTAGAAACTTGAAATTCTGTAATTTTTGTGCACTTGCAAAGGACTAACCACGGGTATTTTTTCAATATTCCTGTTACAACATACGGGGGTGAAATTAGCAACCCTTACTTTATTTCATATCAAAACTTTTTTTCGAGATAAACTTTCATGAAATAAACTTAAAATCCTTGTTTTATTTAAAAACTTTTTTTATTTTCAAATTTTTTTCCCAAAACCAATAGCTGCAGAGAAAAAAAATAAACACCATAATTTATAATTTTTTTAATAAATTGAGTAGAAAACAGTAAATATGTTAAATGTAATACGATTCATAATAAATGCTGGAAATGACAGAATTTCAAGTTTGTAGCTTTACTTAAATTTTAGAAAAAAAAAAAAATCAATTTTAGTCACCACCTTTCAAGGGTGATATCTCGAAAGGGGGCTGAGGAAATTTTGTTATAGGAAAGACCCATCTTAATTCCATACGAGCAATCACCTCCTGAATTTTGTCACCTGTATATATATAGAAAATTCTTGTATTTTCCACGCTTGTCATATGCGTAACAAAACGGTCTTCCTAGAATGTTCTCGAAAAGAGCGCATTCGCCAAAATTTATAGTTAAGTGACAGGGCCGGCTTTGAATTGGTGACTTCGTAACGGTACTATATTGGATACCTTGAGGTTTGTGGTGATGATCTTCCTTTTCAAGTAACCGACTCTATTCATATGAGAAGCCCGAAGACCGTCACCGTTTTGTCAATGTGCAGGCTGCTGGAATGAAAACAGATGAGACTTAAATAGGTATCAATAATTTAGAGATAGTTAATCGTGAATTCTATCACCTTAATCCACGTGCAGATTTTATACCTTTGTTCTTGGAGTAACAATCATATTGATGATATTATCATGTAATTATCGCTACCTGTAAACCCAGTGGCATAACAACAAAGTATTTTCCATGCGGCCCTACAATCCGTTTTTTTAAAAGCACTTGGGGTACTTGCAGTACCTGATTTATTGATGTCACTTCTGAAATCAATTAATATTTAATTTTGTATTATCCCTATCATTTCGGTTTACTTATTTATCCAATATTTTGATGTTATCTATCATAGTTGAAATTTTTTTCTGCTGATATCGTGTCAACGTGGTAACAGTGGAGTTTAGATGGGATTGCATTATTTTGTCTGCTGTTTAGTTTGTTCCATTGAAAACTTGATCCCTCCAGAAACTCAAAAACCAAGAGTTTCTTGAAAATGTAAAAAAGCCCGTCAAATTTTATTCTCATTAATTTTCTTCAAATAGCAATTGTGGTCTAGTGAGACATTATTTGAAGGGTAATTCATTTCTCTACACAACATTGTAATTTTTGATTTATTTAAAAAATAGCTTCCAAATAATTTGGATTAACGAATTAAATGTTGGAAATGATCTCCGCTAACCTCCATACAATGGTATAATCTTATTTCAAAGGCTTTTCTTAAATTTTATGTTACAATTCTCTGTCTCTGAGATATGCAGACGGAGCGTCGTATGTTTTTGATTTTAGGTGTCCCAACAAAAATAAATCCAAAGGCAAGAGATCCACTGATCTGGCCGGTCACACTATTGGAACCCTTCTACTGATCCAACGTTGATTCAAAAACTGCGTCTATCATAAATTTATTCCATAAATACAAAAAAGTTACAAGGTGTATAGATGATGTCACTCGACCACACTTGCTATTAAAAAAAAATCGGGGTTGATGCGGGGCTACAGGGGGTCGCCTTTTGAGTTTGAATTTTGTATGAAAATTTGTCCTCCTCCTAATGAAATTTGACGTGTTCCTTCATATTTTGAAAAAAATCTTGGTTTCTGAGTTTCGGGGAGGCGGGGGTCAAGTTTTCGTTGGAACACAATTATTGCGTTCTATTTCATACACATATATGCGCATACCTATATAGATATGTATCTATAGTCTGTTTGAAATAGACAGATAGTAATAAAATAATAAAACCCAATTTAACATGCAAAGCCTCTACCGGTTATTCTTTTATTCGGCTACCCAACCCTGTTCAACGCTGGTATACAATAGAAATCTTATATTCGGGTCGCTTGTAATTGCAGGCATAGCCGTACCTCTAGGTAGGGTTGTCAGTAGGCATGATATTAAATGAAAAACATGATTGCGACCAAGGCTAGCCCTATAATACAATATCAATTAATAATAATACGTTCATTACAGAGTCATTCATATATATATATATGTCCTGAAGATTTCTCTGAGATGATTGATAATGCCGAATTTATTTTTGAAGGTAATTTTTTTCCACAGGAAGAAATGGTGCTGAAAAAAGAAGTCCAGAAGGATCTAGAAATAATAATGAGGAAATAAAAACAAATGAGGCGGACAGAAATTTTTAAATAAGCGAAGAAGAAATTATGATTTTAAATAACCAAAAAATAATGACGTTAAAGAGATATATCAAGAAGGATCTCGCAATGAGGGAATAAAAATAAATAATGAGGACAAGGACAAAGATTTTGAAATAATTGAAGAAGAAATAAATAAGCAACAAGAGAATCATAATAATGACGCTGAAGAGACAGATCAAGTAGGACCTAGCAATAATGAGGAGATAAGAATAAATGATGCGGACCATGATTTTGAAATAATGGAAGAAGAAATTATAGTTGAAAAGTCAAGTAAAAAAGAAAAATTGGAGTAAATAAAAGGAATTTAAATAAAAAAATGAGAATGTCTGGGAAAGCTTATTTAGGTTTTAGTAAACCGGGAAACCAAAAAAAAAACATTTCATAACACAGATAGAGGAGAGAAAAATTAAACAATGATGATGTTCTAAGAGTAAAGCCGAAAAACCAACTAAGAGATATTTTGAAGTTTTAGAAAATGAAAGAATCGAGATTTTAAAAAATATCTGGTTGGATATTAACTGGTAACAGAGAAAAATATATGTTGCAGCTACAGTTAAAAAATGCGGAACAGAACGAAACAAACATGTACCTGTTTGCAAGAAAATGTTCCTGAATACTCTATGTTCAGGAAAATGGAGTGTACGAGCATGGGCTTTGGAAGCTGAGAATGGTATGACCAAAAGTCATGAAAGAGATGTTGAATCACGTAATAAACGTCAGGATGCGTTCATGCAGGAAAGGCGTTTTTTGAGACAATTTTTGACGAAATTAAACAAGCTTCTGCTTCACTATTGCCGTAAAGATACTAATCGATTATACTTGGAGCAACGCTTTCAGTCTTTGATGGATTTGTATAAAGTGTATCAATCTGAATGCGAGAAAGAAAACAAGAATGTTCTTTATTTTCGTTCGATGAAAAGTATGGCAGATGAGATGAATTCATCAATATTTACACCGCGTAAAGATCAATGTGATCTCTGTTTTATGTACAAAAACGGAAGTGAAGACAAAGAAAACTATGAAAAGCACTTTCTCAGAAAAGATCAGGCAAGACAATCGAAGGAAAGTGATAAAGAGAAGGCGCTAAAAGGAGAATGTCATACCATCACAATGGATGTTCAGGCAGTGAAACTAGCCCCACATCTACCAGCTAGTAATGTATATTACAAAACAAAACTCTGCTGTCATAACTTTACCATTTATAACCTTGCCACAAAAGAAGTCACATGTTACTGGTATAATGAAAGCAATGCTGATGATCTAGGTTCGACATACGCCTCTTTTTTACTGGACTACTTAGAACAATTAATACTTTCTTCCCCTACTAAGCTACCAATTATAATTTATTCTGATGGATGCACTGCCCAAAACAGAAACGCAATCTTAGCAAATGCTTTACTATATATCGCAGGAAAATACAATGTACTCATTATTCAAAAATTTTTAGAGAAAGGACACACGCAGAGGGAGTGTGATTCAGTTCACAGCTCCATCGAGCACTCCCTTAAGAATAAAGAAATATATTTACCCAGTGATTAGCTCAGAATTTCCATCGAAGCCAGATCAAAGTCGCCGTACACTGTGAAGAACATGGATCAAATTTTTTTTGTACACCATGGAAATAAAGATCTTCTGAAGTATCTATCACTCAATAAGACCAGGTCGAGGATCAGATAGTGTATCCGGATCCAATGCTACAAGAAGTCATGTAACAGATATCCGTGTCCTAGAATATTTTGGAGGCAAAATCCGTTACAAATTAAACTTCGAATCTGAGTTTGAGGATTTACCGATAAGACCAAAAAAAATTGATTTCTCAAATGCAAAGAGCAACCAAAAATTACTAAAATAAAATATGACCACCTACAGAGCATTAAAAAGTGTTTGCTAAAAGATTGTTGGCCGTTCTACGACAACTTACCTTTTAAATAAATTATAATGTTGTAAAGTAAAATTTGTTTGAAATTTCAATTAATACTTTTCATTATACCTTACTGAAAACCATATCTTAACATGCCTATTAAGAGTACCAAAAACGTCCTGTGCACTAACATGCGTTGCTATGGAAACTGAACACAGTTCCCTTAGCAACACTAAACCACAATATTATTATGTCACCCGATGTCAGTGTTTTCAATTATAATAATTGAATTATTATAATTCAAAACAATTCAATTCAATTATAATAGTTGAATTATTATAATTCAAAACACTGACATCGGCTGTCATAATTGTACTATGACAGCAGATGTCAGTGTTTTGAATTATAGTCTAGAATGGTAAATACTTATTATATTTTGTATTAAGAAAGGTATAATGAAAAGTATCGTTTATTACACATCCATAAATGCTTTTCCCGTGCTTGCACGACTTCCCGTGTTCGGCTACGCCTCACACGGGAAAAGCCTATTTTCTGGACTCGTAATGAAATATACTATTTTGTGAAAAATAATGAGATTTTATCAGTTAATTTTGTTTTCTACTGATATAGTGTTTTTTTTTTCAGTTTTTTTTAAATTTTAAAACTGTGTTCTGGATTTTTGATTTGTTTTATAAGTTGTTTTTTATTAAAAGTTCTTAGTTCTAAATGTCTCATTAATTTACGTTGAGAATTACAAGAATAATATAATTCGTCGATTAATAACATATTACCACGTATCTATCGTTTTTTAAGTTGCAGTACCTCGTAACTAATTGTGATGCCTTTTGGCCCAATATAATAATATAAGAATAAATATTTAAAATAAGAATTAAATTCCCTTGATCTTATTTCAACAAAACGTCTGAACATTTCATTATTATATAAATATAAATGAAGAAGGTTATTGTCAAGTTCAAGCGTGAAGCAAAACAAAACAATCATATGTTTATCTGTTTCGTTCGAACTTGACCGGTTATATATAGGTACGTTCAGTATTGATCAAATAAGAGTCGATGCAGAATACTTGAAGAGAACTATTCTATATAGTTGAATGGTCAGCTAGTAGTAATCAGTAACCATTACGTCTTGCGTTGACGCCCTTGATTTGCTGCTCTTCTTTGATTACATCTTCTATGCATTTTCACCATCTCTCTGCATTAACTTGTTCCAGATCTTCTTCAAAATCTGCACGGACATCTTTCATTTTATATGTGTTATTTTTCCTCGCCACCAATCCTTTCACCTGAACCCATATTAACTCAATAGGGTTTAGCTCGCAATGGTCAGGAGGAAGGCAAAGTATTATAATATTCCGGTTTTTTGTCATTTCGTCAATTGTATATCTAAGGAAACGATGTTTATGTATATTTACAATTGCCAGTAGTTCTTTTTTAACATATCCGCTTTTTTGTAAGAAGTAGGCAATTTCTCACATATCCTTGAATGATAAGAAGCGTTATCCAAAATGAGTTGGGAGGAATTAGAGTTATCATTTGTGAAAAATAGTCTTCAAAAACATCAGCATATGTTGGTGATAGTCTCCTATGTAAATGGACTCAAATGCTAACAAACCATCTTCCAAAAATCTTGACAATGTTCTAAGCAATTGCATAAAAATAAATTATGATCTAAAATACAATAGGTTACTATTTATTTTATATATTTTTTATATTCTACAAATATATGGGCGTTGAAATACTGTTACCCTTTCTTAAAGTTAAAGAAATCTTTCACTGAAATCAAACGACTAAAAAATGTTTAGTTCGTCAGCCACCCACGCACCTTTGTGGCGCTCGGGGTTGCGAAACTGGGCCTGCCCAGCAGTGTATCGTGGTCCGTCGCGACGCTAACTTTGTGAACACGCTCTCAACGCCGTCGTATAATTTCGTATCACGCGAAATCATTCGCGGGAATTCTCGATTTCTTTCTACCCAAGGATTATTTGAGATAAATGTGAATAAGTGATGTGATTATCAAAATATAACAGTTTGTGTGAATTTTTTCAAGTTTATTGGCGTTCAAAAAGAGTTTGTGAATTTAAAGTGATGTAAGTAGACCAGAGCAAAAGTTTGGAAGGCGATTGCAGAATTTGTAATCTGCGGATGAAACTTGGATGAATATGAATAACCGGCTTTCAAGGGCTTAAAAAGTTTTGAGTATTCAACGGTTTGTATTCGCAGTTAACACGTTAGGGGATGTGGAGGTTATATTAAAATGAATAATTCAATTGAACTTTATCGAAGATTGAGCGATATATTATTTAATAAATTGCATCCATGATTCTGTTAATTGAAATTCAGTTTCAACTCGTTCAAAATTCATCTTAAGAAAAATGTTATGATTGAATTAAGTGATGAAAACGTTTATTTTCAAATAAATTATTGTTTGATTTTTACTTATTCGACTTGTACAAACTAATGAACAATCGGGGTTAAGATACTGTTGATTTAAAAATTTGTTAACATTTCGATGAAATGCAACCATAAGTCATTAGAAACAAACTCGCTAAAAGTCTCGAGTTTTTATAAATAATCCTTATTTCGCAGAACGTAGTACAAAAACCATATGTTTCAATGCGATGTTTAGATATCTTTGATAACTAAAGATATTTATTACTCACCTATGTTAGGTATAAATCGTTTATCAATTTTTCAAGAAGAACGAAATACTTAAGCTATCTTCAAGTCGGAACTAATAAAAATCATGTTATTTTAAAATAAAATTTAGCCCATATAAAAAAAATTTAACATTTTATACGGGACGTCAAATTTAAATTTGTTTACATACCTGATACTATTGAAGTTTTATCATATTCATGAAGTAGACATATCGTCAGTAGTGTGACAATACCTACTATCTCTCTTAGATGAATTCTACAGGAAACGATAAAAATATTTTTATTATTCTGACAATCGTAGTTTAATGTTTTTTTTTCTGCAAATATATTGTTTGAAAAGGATTTGAAATTTTAGAAACTGATGTTTTCATGTATTTTTAAATTATTATTTCTTATAATAATTAAGATAGGAGATATAGCTTCTATAAACATTGAAATGAAATTATTATTCTAATACTACAACAATAAAACTAAACTTGTGAAAGAAAATATAATGTTATGAAAAACTCCTTCACATTCAGATACTATTTCTTGAGATAAATCTAGAACTAATAAAAAAAGTATCAAACTAATTATCATTGTTATATGGAAGATTATCATAGTAAGACCAGGAGTCTTTTGGAATAACACTTTCCAATGCTTGCAAGTGTTACCACTTTTTTGGCACTTAAGTACTTATTGAGAAGCATGTGTTTGAGGGTATACTAGAGAAGAACCTATAGATTTTTTTTCTGAAAGGTAGCGACTCCCATTTCTTTCCAAAATCTAATTTGATCTGTAAAACATTATCTGAGTAATTTATAGCAACAATTTCTGTAACTGTAGGATCTGACGACTTTTTTCCAGGCCTTATAGACTTATATTGCAAGTTTGCTACATTAGAGCTTTATAAGGCTCGTGCATCTTCTGTTCCTGTTAAATAGTAACTCGGTAAATAAATTTTGCGAGTTCTTAATTTTCTTTCTATGCAGCTGTGTACTGAATCCACCTCCATTTGGGAGTGATCTTTTTCTAGAAATTTTTGTATAATCGTTATATTGTGAAAAGTTAGGAAGGGCATTGGACATGACTACATTCCGATGTTTGAATGTGCAACCTTTGCTGTATATTATAATAGGAAGATTTAGATGGAAACAATTTGTTCTGATGTAATCTAACAGACAATATACAAAAGTAGAAGCATTAAGGTTTGTATCAATTTCTGTGAACCAATAACAAGATACTTTGTGATTCTCAACATTATATACAGTGAAGTTATGACGTGATAGCTTTGTTTTGAAATAAATGTAGGTGACATTCAAATAAGGAGCTACTTTCACGGCCTGTAAATCGATTGTTGATAAAATGCACTTCTTTTCTTTAGCTGCTTCAACGTCGTTTTCCTTTTCCTTGCGAACTTTCTCTTTTCATTTATCTTCTGGCACATTTGTATGTTCATACTGTATAAAGACATCACAGCGATCCTTCTTCGGCGTAAACACAAACAGATTTTTTTCTCACTATGACAGTGTTCATCCAGCTCTGGATTTTTGGGCTACAACCCCAGTTTCTCTCTGAGCACACCATTAGAGCCATTTTTGCTTTATATATAATCTCCTTTTCGTGTTCGTTCCATAGGAGTTTACTGTCTAGAGTCAAACCTACATATTTGACTTCTTGTCTCCATTCAACCTCGCTCCCATTAAGTTTAATGGTTTTGAGGTTGAGCTTTCTTTTCTTGGTGAAGGCTATTAAGATGGTTTTGGTGAGATTGATATTAAGTCCTACTTGCCTACACCAGCTATTTGTATAGTTCAAACCCTTTTGTACGATGTCACAAAGGGTATTTTCGAATTTTCTCCTGGCTGTTATGACAATATTATCGGCATATCCTTGGCAGGATATTCCAAGGTCAGTCAAACCACACAGGAGTTCGTCAACCGTCAGGCTCCACATTAATGGGGATGTTACCCCTCCCTGTGGACATCCTCTCATTGTACAGATGAAGACAATGTCTTTGCTCGTGCTCGTCTCCGCCACTCTAGTGGTGAGCAGTTCCGACATCCATTTGGATGTTGTGCTGTCTACACCTCTTCTATTTAATGCTCTTTTGACAGTCTCATGAGGAGTATTGTCAAAAGCTCCTTCTATATCCAAAAAGGCGCATACTACAGCTTCTTGGTTATCTAGAGCACCTCGGATATCCTCTGTCAGTTGTACCAGTGCAGTCTCCGTAGATCTGCCTGCCCGGTAAGCATGCTGATGTAGTCTCTCTAGGATTTCCGCTCTAATATAATTGTCAATAGCTTTTTCCATCGTTTTGAGCACAAACGATGTTAGACCCCAAATCCTTCAGACCAGGATTTGGGGTTTGTTGTGTCCCTTTTTCCAGCTTTTGGAATGAAGGTTACTATTGCTGGAAACTATATAATATCATCCCACATAAATTAGAAAGCTTACCTTTGATAAGTTTAAAAAACTGGAAGAGTTGTTGATGAGCGGCGATATAAAGCACGAGTTCTAAATTACTGCTGCTTTAAATCTGGTGTACCAATACTACGTATTACTTTCTAGCATTAAGTAGGTAGTTTTTCCTCAATTGTATTTACTTTATTATAGAATATGTTATCTAGAATATACTTTCTCCACGATCATCACAGAATTTGTTAATTCTGAAATCAAATTGGATTACAGAATGCTGGAATTCGCTCTCTCTAGAGATTGAAGAAATATTTTGCAACATCTCTGCCCCCATGCAATTTAAATGTATTTACATTCTCTCTCTTGTGATATAATAATATTCTCACACTGGTTAGTAATAATAGCTCTCAACCCTTGTTGTACACAAGGTATAAGGAATATTTTTAATTGAGCGGGATTAAATTTGGTTTACAAATCAAACAAAAATTTAAAACAGCTGTTAGGTAACCCCAAGGATAAAATAATGGATTGGGAAATTAGTTGTAATGCTTGTGATATGGAATATGTTGGGCAGACTAAGAGGTCTGTCAAAGTTCGTTATAAGGAGCATGTAGCTCATTTAAAATACCTGTAGTTGAGAAAAAATTCTCGAAAATGTGTTAACCGCTTATTTCGAATTTCGTATTTGAAATATAGGGAATGTAACTCTTACTAGGTTTTAAAATAAATTGTGAAAATAAAGCTAAAAGATGTGGGTATTCGCATGGAAGGAACTGATTTATTACTTAGCTGCTATTTTTGGATAAGACTTCGATTATTGAGAATAACTATCACTAATGGTGTTGTTACGACAATCAGCTGATAAAAAACTTTCCTACAAAAAATTTTTTTGACTGATGTTGTTTACCAACAACTGTAGGCTCTAGAAAGTTTTAATTTTAAGCGATACCACATTATTATCAAATCAAATGAAAGAGATACCTATAGTAAAATTGATATACCTGCGATAGAAGTTTATGTGGAACTAACAATAAATGTAACAAAATATAGTTTTGACTGAATAATAATTGTTCCATACAATTCACTGGGTCTTTTTAAAAACCAGTTTGTATTTATTTTAGGCGTGAGAAAAATATAGATTCATGCGAGAAAAAACTAATGCTATTAATTGATTATTTAAAAGAGTTGTAGTGTAGACAGTTCCTACACGTAAATAACAAAAATTCGAATGAAATATTTTTCAAAAACTGTGACTGTTGAGCTAAGAAGAAACAACTACTTCCCGGGCTATACGCCCCGAGAGACTTTGAATTACACCGTTTATTCAAACTGGGTCGGTATGATCTACAAGATTACTCACTTATAATATTCTTCGATTTCTAATGGTAACGTTTTTTCACAGAAAACTGTAACAATAGTTTAACAAAAATTCCATTATATTGGTTTGTATTATTGCGCTAGTAACAAATAATAATGTTGTATATCTGATTAAATTGAAACAATACAATTTCATTCCATCTCTCAAGTTTTCTCTAGTTCAATAAACTGCTCCATAAAAATTGAGGCAGTTCATAAATTGGGAAATTGTGTTTTAAGGAATTACGATTTTTGGTCAGTGTTTGTAATATGTTAACAATTTAATATTTTTTTATGTACGCATTCGTTTGCCCTTTTGTGCAATACGGTCGCAGTCTTAAACAACAGTTTGAGGTTGTGCACCTTTTTAATTTCATTTTAATTTCAAATTAATCAACTTCTCTGCATACTTTCAATAAGGTAGTTGTAGTAGCCTTGATCGATTTGTCTCCAAAGTTGGGGTAAAATCTTTCTAAGTAATTGGAGTGTCTGTAGAGGTGGTTCATGGAAATTCAAGGATATTTGTAGCAGGTCCCAGACATGCTTGATGAAATTGAGGTCGGGCGATCGAGGGGGCAGTGCCAAATGCGAGATACCAAGGAAGTCCAAAGCGTCTTCGACCGCTCTTGGTTGGTTCAATAGCAGCATGAAACAAACGTTTAACATTGTTAATAACATGCTGTACGTAAATCTAAGCAGTCATGTTCCCATTAAGCACCAACAATTCTGTATGACCTTCCTGAACTGTCCTTCGATTTCTTGGCACTAGATAAAGAGTCCATACACGAATACGTCGAATATCAGAAAACCGCCAATACCTCGACTCATCTGCGAAAAATGCGGATCTCCATTCAGTATTCCAATTTACATCCTCTTTAAACCATGCCAGTATGGAGCACGCATAGTGATGTGTGTTAATGGTCAAAAGTCAACGTGAACGTGAGTTAACCTCGAGTAACCTTCACGTACTATTTCATTGAAACCAAACCACCAGCAGCATTCGAAAGACTGTATGTATTATCCAATAAGTACTCAGGTATACACAGTCAGATAACGATCTTGTACGAGGGTGGTAACTCCTAGTCGTCCACTTTTAGGTGTTTTCTCACGTTTCCAGCTGCTCGATATCTACGGAGAAGCCGCGAAATGACACCTTACTGACTTGAAGAACGTCCTCAACCTTTCTCTGAAGACGACCCCCAACTTATTAACTTGGAAAAAACTATACAGATAAGCAAGTAAACCATTCAATATATTACAGATAAAGCCTTGGTGATAGTTTTAACATAAATTTAATATTTGTGAACCTCCCTAACTTTTGTGGAGCAGTTTATTTTGCATCACAATTATTAAGTTAATCGTTTATTTTTCACTGAGTACAATTCAGAAAAAGTTATATTTGCTATTTGAAAAAAAAATTTATAAGACCCTCATAAGGTATAGAATAATCTATGCGATGAAAACAGTAGCAATAACTAATGGGGAAAATTATAATAACTTGAAAATTAAAATGTTTAATAGGAAGAGTATTAAAATAAATCATTGAAATGGTCAAAACCAACAACTCATAAAAAAACAAAGACAAAAATTAAAATACCGATCAGAAAATTGTTGTATTTCCAATATAATAAAGTATTGTAATTTCTTTATTTCGAACAACTTGACAAGTTCAAAAGCAAAAAGTGACAAATCCAGTAACCCCGGAATGGAACTAGGAAATAACTATAAATCTACAATTAAAGCCTTACACTTTACAGTATACTTAACAGATTTCCCCCTTCACTTGAAGTTATATCTGTCAACTGGTTTCTCAATTCTGGTACTTCTTCTTTTCGTTTTCTGTCTGACAAGTCTGTTTAAATTTGATATTCCGTCCTCTATACTATTTCTTTCCTGATCATCGGTGTTAATTTCTTTTCCTAATAAACTTTAACATTCACGAACTTCTGTTGTAGCTATCGTCTCCATAGTTGTTTCTGTTTCTTCATTATCATTTTCAGGTGAATTATTTTGATATCTTTGCATACCGCTAAATGTAACATCTGTTCTGGTAATTTGGTCTATGTGTCTTCTAAACCTGTTCCCTTCTGCATCAATCCAATAATGTAGTATACCATCCTTCTGTATTATTTTTCCATATTTCCATATTCCAGTTTCATCGTAATTTCGGAGACGAACTGTATCTCCTATATAGAAAAAAATTTTCGGGAAAATTTGATATTGATTCTCTCTTTCAGGAATTGGGGTAATTAAATCGATTTTTGTTCGAATATCTTTTTTTAACTGTAGTTGTGCCGACGATAATCCAGTAGTTGAATGTTTCGTTTTACGGAAGTGCATCAAGAATTTTGTAATTAAAAATCAATACCGTAGCTTCCTTTTTCAGATAGCATTTCTCTTAAAGGATTCACCATTGAGTGAATATACCTTTCAACCTGTCCATCAGTTGCTGGATGATAAGGTGCCGAAAATTTATGTATAATTCTATTACTTTTTGTGAATTCTTCAAAGTCATGTGACGTAAAAGTAGGTACATAATCTGTTACTAGGGTGACTGGAATATCAAAACGTGCGAAGGTACTTCGAAGATAACGAATTGTTACTGTTGATGTCATCGATGGAGTTATAAATATCTCTGACCACTTTGAATATGCATCTATCACTATAAGGAAATATTTATCTACAAAAGGACCTGAAAAATCTATATGTAAACGTTGCCACTCTTATGACTTGAATTATTTTGAACAATCTGACACGGTAAACAGCTTTTTAATATCACTTTCAATACCAGGCCACCAAACACATTATCTTTCTAAATTTTTCATTTTAACTATGCCCATATGCGCTTTATGTAGCTCAATCAAAATTTTCAGTCTCAAGCAAGCAGGAATAAAAATTCTAGTTCCTTTAAATATCATCCCTTCAGCAAAAGAAAATTCAGTGTCCTTGTTTTCAAAACCAGACTGTGTTATTTTTGTTCCAGATTTCAAATGTTCGTTTACTTGTTTTAACAATGGATCTTGATCGGTTTCCAGTAAAATATTTTTATGAGTATCCGGAAATACTAAAATTTGATGTAGCAATATCATCCAGTTCCAAAGCAGTGGTTGAACCCTTTTTGTATGTAAATCTAGATAGTGAATCTGCATTTCCATGTTTTTCTGTAGATGTATACTCCTTGCAAAAATTGTGCGTACCGTAATAGTCTAGTGGCCGTTATATTTGGTAAAACCAATATCATATGTAACTCCTAGATCCTTGACTTCAAGTTTCCTCTGAAGGACCGCATTTTCCATTTGAAATCCAAAAATAATACTATCTTTCGATCTAGTTATCGTTAAAATGCTGCATTTTTTCAATTTGAAGTATAATTTATTATCACTCCATTCAATTACACTATTTATATCTTTTTGAAGTGAAACGCAGTCTCTCACTGTTTGAATAGTTTTAAACATTTTTAAATCATCTGCAAAAAATAAACATTCTGAATATTTCAATACGGTTCTATACAGTAAAAACAGAAGAGGTCCCAGATTAGATCCCTGCGGCACGCCTGAATTTGTATGAAACTTTCCTGATGTGTTTCCATGATGCCTAACGATAAATTGCCTATTCATTAAATAACTTTTAATTAACTATAAAAAAATTATCTGATACACCAAATTTGTTAAGTTTGTATAGCAGAATATCGTAATTTACTTGATCGAAGGCTTTCCGGAAATCTGAATATACAACATCTAGTTGAGATTTGTTACGTACGGTTTTAAATGCAAAATTATGGACCTATTTATAGCATTATATTATAATTTGCAATAAACAATTTGCTCCAATATTTTAGCCGGGGCGCACATAATTGATATCCCTCTATAATTCTCCACTTCAAGCAGACTGCCAGACTTGTGAATTGGGGTTGTAATAGAACTTTTCCAAAATTCTATAAATTAAATTAAAAATATGCAGTAAAGGTATTTTTAACCATTCATGACAACCTTTTAAAATATAGGGAGGTATGCCGTCTAAGCATGCAGATTTTTTTGGTTTTAATTTCTTTATAGCTTCATTATCTATCTCGTTTATTGATTTTATCTGAAAATAATCATTAACTATATTACAAGTACCATTACTCCACTGCATATTGTATTAAGCCTTTTCTTCAGAATAAACAGAACGAAAGAAATTGGCAAACGATTCTGCACTCCTATTATTTTCTACTATTTGTCCCTTAAAAGTAAATCTGTCTAAGTTTGTCCTATTATTCTTTTTACTATTTACAAAATTCCAAATTTTGGGCTACATCATCTTCTAAGTTTTCTAATTAAATATGAGGCCTTTTTACGTAGTTCCTTACATTTTTCAGGATGATAATTAGAGTTATTTTTGAGTTTTCTATAATGATTCTTTTCTTTCAACAACATTTTTTTTCCATTTGTAAACCAAATAGAATATTTACTACTATTCTTGATGATTCTATATTTTGGTACACATGTTAGAATTATTTTATTCTAAATAACATAAAAATTATCCACTTCTATATTTACATTATTTTCAGTTAGTACTGAGTCCCAGTTAGCATCCCTAACTTTTGTACATAGATCTAGAAAATTCGCCTTTTTAAAATTATTCCATAATTCGTGTACTACTTTCTTATCAGTCTTATTATTTATATTTAAGTTCAAGTTTATATTTATAGCCGGATGATACGCATCTTCTATAACAAAAGGGAATAGATCCCTACTTACCCCGGAAGTATTTTGGTTACATTTAGGCCCCATAACAAGATCCAACATTCTTCCTTGATTGTTTGGGATACTGTTAAATAGCCGAAATGAATTAAAATCAATAAAGTCACATAACAGACCTGTTATGTCATTATATTTGATATTATCAGTATCAGCACTATCAATATCGTGAATATTAAAATCACCTAATATAAAGTTATTTTCATTTGGTTCTATTTGAGTTTGTATGAAATCGAACACTGCTTCGTAAACTGTAAATGGACAATTAGGAGGAATATATAGTACCACTAAGTTGAATTTGTTACCACTAACCTTAAACTGAACAGATAAAGCTTCAAAAGTTGTTGAATGTTTTACAATATTTATCAATTTATATTTTCTCTGTATAGCTATTAACACTCCGCCTCCAGTACTTTTACCTGTCAATCGCAAATCTCTATCTGCTCTAATTACATTGTACATATCCGTATTAACCATTTCCCCATCTAATACCCTATCTTGCTATAATTAAATCAAATTCATTTTCACACGACCTCCTATCAAAATCACTCAGTTTAGTATTAAGACCTCTACAGATCTGATAGTAAATTTGTATACCTACTACACGCCATTTATAAACATTTCATTTAATAGCAAGCTCAAATTTTAAATTACATAAATATTATCATTATTCACCTGTTAAATAAATTTTTAGGTTCTTTAATATAATTTAATATATATTTCTTGTTTAGAAAACCTAGAACAAATATAACATCATAATCATAGTTAGCTAGGTTTGTTCTTAAATTTTCATCATCATCGTGGCCGTTCAATCCCGAGGAATTATGGCTCAATAGAGCTGTGTTTAATCCTATTGACGAGGTGGATTACTCCTCTTATATCAGTGCGACTATAATCTTTTATCTGTCCTGGCCTCATTTGTTATAGTTCTCCATTTTCTTCTGTTTCTGCATTTTGTTTTCCAGTCTCTGATTTTCAGTGATTTTATATCTTCCTCTACTTGATCCCACCATCTGCTCGGTGGTCTTCCTCTTGTACCCGTCTACAATGGAACCCATGTTTTTATTCTTTTTAATATTTCTGTTGGTGCTCTTCTCATATAATATCTCCCATCCATTCCAGTCTCCTTGCTTCTATATATCGGACTATATTTTCTCCACCTGTTTCCTTTTCTATTTCTATGTTTCTTTTTAATCTGCTTTCTCCATCTCTTTTTATGTCTGGTCCAAGTATTGTTCTCAATATTTTCCTTTCTATTATTTTCAGATCTTCTTCTTCTTTTTTGTTTACAGTTGTTGTTTCGAGTGCGTAAGTAATGACTGGTCTGATCAAAGTCTTATAGATTTGTATTTTTGCTGACCGATTTAGATTTTAAAAATTTCTTATTTATGCCAAGAATTTGGTTTCCTTTCATTATTCTTTCTTTTATCTTGTCCTATAGATGTTCCTAAATAATTGAAGGTTGATACAATTCCAAACTTGTAATTTTTGATTCTTAAGTGAGTATCATTGTTCTGTTTTTCTTTCCCCTCTCGAACATATTTGGTTTTGTCTTCATTCATTCGTAGCTCGAATCTTTGCCACTGCTTTTATTAGACTTTTCTTAGTTCTAGCCACTATGGTGAGGTCGTCGGCGTAAGCAATTAACTGGGTCTCGTTCACTATAATATTTTCCTCGTTCAAGTTTGCATTCCTTCAAATTGATTCAAGTACTAGGTTAAACAGTGTTGGAGAAATTGAGTCTCCCTGTTTTACACCTTTATTCATTTTAAATTCTTCTGGAATTTTACTTTTCCTTTAGTGTTTTGTAGGGTCATTTCCACCAATTCCCCAAGCTTCTTTGTGATTCCTAGTATTTTTAGTGTTTCTTTAATCTTGAGTCTTATGATTGTGTTAAATGCTTTCCTGAAGTCTATAAAAATGACGTGTAGAGCATTATTGTATTCCAGGGATTTGTTCGATGGTGTCTATTGCCGTTACTGTTGATTTTCCTGGTCTAAACCCATTTTGGTAGTCTCCCATAATTTTTTCTGTGTATGCCTTCAGTTTTTGATTTATTATGTTTGCAAGTATTTTGTAGGTGGTATTAAGTAGTGTTATTGGTCTATAGTTTTTGCAGACTTCCTTATCACTTTTTGTGGATGGGTGTTATTATTCCAGTGTTCCATTCGTTTGGCATTAGATTTCCCGCCCAAATTTCTTGTATCAGTTTGGATATTGTCTTCTGAAGCGGTTCACCGCATCATCTCCGCTGCTATTTTGTCTTCTCCTGTGACTTTTCCGTTGATAGTTCTTTTTATTTCAGTCAATATTTCTTTTTCAGAGGGGCAGTTTAACGTGATTTCGTTTTCTGGATATGCTACCCTGCTACCCTGCTACCCTGGGGTCCTCAACATTATCTTCATGAAGCATTCTGCTATAATACTTTTCCCATATTTTTATCATTTCCGTGCTTTCATAAACTTTTACGCCATTTTCATTTTTTATTCCCCCTGTTTTATTGGGATATTTGATCGGTGCTTTTATTTTTTTGTAAAATTGTTTTAGGTTGTTGTTACGCCTATCTTCCTCTATTTCTTTAATTTTTCCAATTAGCCAGTCATTTTTTTTATTTTTGTATGTGGCATCTGCCCTATTTCCGATTATCTCGTATGATCTTCTGTCCGATCCTTTGTTTGTATTCATCCACTTTAATCTTGCCGTGTTTTTTTGTTTTCTTATTTCTTCACACTGTTGGTCATACCATTTTTTTTTCTTTTCTTTACTCTTCTTCCCTACTATTTGCTGTGCTGCTTCCAATACGACGTTTTTTATTTTTTACTATTTTCGATATCTGATGTAATAAGTGTCTGATTTTCAATATTTTCTGTAATTTTATCTTCATATTGTCTCCTTGTTTTCAGTTCTTAAACTCTCCACATCAAGAGTGCTTGTGTTAAATTTTAATGTAAGTTAAAATAAACAATATCCCAGATAAAATTATTTAAACCATGATAAAGATCAATCTAGAACCCAAATAGGAATTATACTCACATACCAAAAATAATCCTTATTTAGCGAGCGCATGAGATCACTTTTTTTTTAAATTAAACGGAAACACCTGAAATAAACAAAACCCGATATACAAATAAAACCTGTTAATTTTTATACAAAAACCTTTTTATCAGTATTCAACATCAAATATGGATCTACTTTACTATTAAAAGTTTTCGAATTCATCATTAACTATCTTCACATTGTTGCCAACTTTCGCATACATTTTTCCATCTGCAGACCAGACTTGATTTCCATATTTTTGAATTGCAGCCTTTTTAATTTTATAAATATTATTAGTGAGGTTTTCGTTGATGAATATCTTCTTTCCCTTAAGTTTGTGTTTGGCTTTATAGACTCCATTGCGCTTAAGAGCGGTGACAAAGCTGACTATAATGGTTCAAGATTTTAAATTAATCTGAGAAGTTATGGCTTTTCCTACACGAAATAAATGATTAATTTCTGATACCTCACATGACACATTTAAGTCTTCAATTATAAATTTCATTGTTTCTTTCAACAGATTATCATTTGGCATTTCTTCAATACCAACTATTATAAGGCTATTTTGCTTTGATTTTTGTTCAATATAGTTTATATTTTCACGATTTCTTTGAAATTTTGATTTTGAGCTTGTTCATTTTGTCTTCGAATTGTTGAAACATTTTTATTAATTGAAGAGTCAAGTGGATAAAAGAGATAAGTAACAAAACATTGAAAATGACAAAAATCGATTTAAGTTTCTAAAAACCGTTTTCGATTGTACTTGTTTAATGATTTCATGTTTTCGTTGAAATTTTGCCAGTTATTGGGAAACATTTTCTTTAACATTAGTAACATTTTGATAACATTTACAAAAAGACTCAAATTTGGAAAACATTTTATCCATTAAGTATTTTCACACAAAACAGATCAGCCTTCATTGGAACAGGGGGTATTCATACTAAAAGTTTTTAGAATGAGCTTCATTATAAGATTATAAAAATAACATAGATAGGCAAATGTCTTTAACTCTATTTCAACTATTTATTTTCGGCAAATATTAGGCCTTAGATTCCTGTTCTGCTATAATGGTGTTATTATACCATCTAAATGGTTCTTTAACACACTGCACTTGACTTTTTAAATTCGCAATTTTTTCAGCTGACAATTCACCAGTTTTTGTTCCAATCCTTACAATATTAACATTATCTGGTGGAGGTATGCGTGAGTTTCGAATAAGGTTCACTTCTTTGAAAGGAGTGTTGGGATCAAAGTATGATCCATATTTGCAGAAGCGTATCCATTTTATTCCGTCTCTGAATGGAACGTTTTCATTCAGCGTGTTCTTTTTACGATTGATTAAATTTAACTTTGTGGCTAAATCATCAAATATCCAGAAGTGTTGAAGCATATCCGTAACATGATTCTTTTAGCTAGATTGGCTTATTATAGTTCGATACTCGCCTGGTAAGTATATGTTTTCGTGGCGATGTAAAACTTTTTCAATGCGCCCAAAATCGCGATCTGAATCTAAGTAACTGTGGCCCACTTCAGGATATTTATGGTCAATAATTTTCACCATGCCCTTAAGTATAAGGTACTGGTATAAACATAGCATTAAAAAGTTTTTATTTTGACCTGCACACGAGTCAGTTCACAATATTACGTGGGATATGGCATTGTCTGGAACATTATATTCTAACATTGTTAATAATGCGCTGCATACTTCAACGCTGCCGCGGTGCGCCATTTCCTCAGTCCAAATAAAGAAATTGGCTTTTTCTATATTTTTAGTAATACAATGGATGCCCAAGTTATACATCCACATTTGCCGTAAATAAAATGCCTAGTTATTACGTCTCCTTTGCCTCTATCGCACGTACTGCATGTATCGCTCCTCGTGTGTGTGTGTGTGTTTGTGTGTGTTTGTGTGCGTGTGTGTGTGTGTAAACTTGTGAACGGCTTGACCGATTTGATCGCAGTTGGTGTCATTCAAAAGGGCTTCACCAAACTTAGATTTCCTGTAAGTTGGAACCTATTCGGACCAATAAATTTCGAGAAATTGCAAAAAAGTGAAAAAAAGGTTTTTTTTTCATTTTTTCAAAATATCTCCGAATTGGCTGTACCGATCGACCTCAAAAACTAATCAGCTCTTAACCTTGGAAACCCGCATCGATCACCACCAAGTGCGTCAGAATCGGTTGATGCGTTCGTCAGATGTCGCTGTCGAAAAAAATCTAAAAAAAGTGTTTTTCTGTAATAACTCCGAAATGTTTCATCAGATCAATTTTTTTTTCGACATTTTTTATAGAGCTCAAAAAATCACATCAAACGCCGCCAACCGCGTGAAAATCGGTTAATTCATTCAAAAGTTATAGCAGTTTGAAAATTAAAAAAAATCGAGTTTCAACGAACTTTGATAAGACTTTTGAGCTCGAAGAGCTCAAAAGCATCGAATAGCTTTATCTTTGACCTCGGAGAGCAACTAGCGACAAAATCGCATGCGTTTGAAAATTGAATTAAGCGGGAAGTTGCAGAGAAGGCCTTGGGGTCAACCGATTTCCAAATTTTTTTGTCTCTTTCTTGTTGTTTTTTCTTCCAATTCAAACACATTTTTCTTTTTGTCTCTTTCTCTTCCGTTAGGTCTTTATCTTTATTTTTATTGTCATCGTTTTGAATAAAATTGATGGCCCTATTTATATTTTCAAATTCTAACGTCTTTGCCTTTTTTGATGTATGGCATAGTCAAATGAGTCCTCAGACAAGTTATCAGGAATAAATTCCTCGCCCTCAGAATCTCGTTGATAAGGTTCATCTTCGGAATCAGTGAGAGAGTTTGCAATAAAAAAATGTTTTTAAATCTTTTGTTTTTCAATTTGCATAGCAATTTACCATTATTAACGTTTTCAGTGAAATTCTTGCCTTTGGGCCCTATACGACAGGATCTTGATGGGCCAGCTATAAGAAAAACAAAATATTATGAAAAACCTACGGTTCAGAAAATGAGCAGCTCAAAATGAGTTTATATTGATACTATCTAAACTTTTTGACTCCCGTGATAACATATAAGTTATTACACGTAAATAATAGTACTCTACTTTTTTAAAAATACCTTTTGGTTCTGGAAAATCACACTGTTCAATATCCAAGGTTTTTAAAGGATTTTTGAGGTTAACTTTCGAATTCCAACTTTCACCAATATCACCCTGATTTTAAGTTGAACTAGATATTTTTATTGCTTTCTGCAGAATCAATCTACTTCATGAAAACATGGTCATTAGGTTTATAAAAGAACAGTGATTTTATTTTCGAATCATAATATAAAAAGAAAAGCCACTTGCACTGCTTGACGTTTAACTACTGACCTATTTGAGTGGATGAAGAAGGCAAATGTGAGTGAAGCGGTGACATCTATTGGATAAAGGAGGTATCTGTTAGTTTCAGTGGATGAAAGGGGCAAGTGCGTTAGATACCTCTTTTATTCGTAAAAATTGGTAAGAAAATATGCACATACCTTCTTTATGACTGACAAATTTTCTGTATTTTCAATATTTTTGGGGCAAAGTTGGAGTTAAGTGACAGAGTGTCACTTACCCCTTTTATCCATAGGGATAAGTGGATTTACGAAAAAAAAGTTACTTACCTCCTTTATCCACTCGATTCTTCAATTGTTTTTTTAACTTTCGATTTTATTAATAATTTTAGGCGCCAACTTCTCTGCTAGAGAATACAATGAGCTCTCGTCTAAATTGGCACTTATTTCATAATTTTATTAAATCCTTAAGTTTCTCACTATATTTTTAAAAGTTTTTCTTTAATCAAGTGCAGATCAATCACTGCACCTTCTGTACCAAAAACTGTACAAAAATCTTTGAAAAAACACCAATAACACACTCGGAGCTCGCTATTAACGATGTTCACACTAGTACAATAGACATGACAAGTTGGAATATTCTAAAGGAAAACCTTAAAATACGTTAGAAGAGTACCACAATTTCCTTATGAATTGAATGAACTGTCCAGCTTTTGTAGACTCATGAACTGGAGTCACCTTTGAACTGTATTTAAAAAGCCAACATGATTTGGATTCAATTGTTCTTTTCCGATTCGTTCATTATAGATATTTTCTAATAGTATTGGGAAATCATTGTCTCTGAAAATAGTTAATTGCTGGAGACTTTTAAATTACCAAGCAACAATGAAACGCGAATTACTCAAATATAAATATAATCTGATAAACAGATGACAAACTTTTCGTGTACTGAATGATATATAGCTCATTTTCCGTCAAGATACAAAGTGCTTAATTGTTTCAGCTCCCACTTTGTTGAATTTGTGCGTGACAAATGAACGGTAATTCATCTCGGGTATACGTTTTTGTTTTCGAAATTTGCTAGTAAACTTTTGATGTTAATTAATTAATTGATTACAACCATTTTTTTATTCACTTTATACACTTTTCAATATTATATTGCATAAGTATTTTTTCTACAGTCGCGCGTAAAATGACTAATTACTATTTTCAAATGAAATCGTAAAGTTGACAAATGCCTAGGATTGTTACTTTACGCTCTAGTGCAAAAAAGGAATCTTTTTCGATCGCTTATTTAATCAAACCACGCCCTCCGAATTAACTCAATTGGTGAATATTTCACAATTTATCAGATTAAAAATTATATGAAAATTGTCCAAAATTTTGAAATATGGTCAAAAATGGACAATAATTGTCAAAAATGATCAATAATTGTCAAAAACTTTAAAAAAAATATGAAAAATGGTCAAAATTTTTCAAAAATTGTCAAAAATGGTCAATTGTCAAAAATTTTAAATTTTTTTTCAAAAATGGTCTAAAATTTTCAAAAATGGTCAATAATTGTCAAAAACTATCAAAGATGGTCAAACATTGTCAAAAATGGACAATTATTGTCAAAATTGGTCAATAATTGTCAAAATTTTTAAAAATGGTCGATAATTGTCAAAAACTATCAAAAATGGTCAAAAATTTTGAAAAAATTGTCAAAAACTATCAAACATGGTCAAAAATGGACAATTATTGTTAAAAATTGTCAAAATTTTGAAAAATAGTTGATAATTGTCAAAATTTGTTTTTGAAATATGGTCAAAAATGGTCAAAAATTTGAAAAAATGGTCCATAATTGTCAATTATTGTCAAAAATTATTAAAATTTTGAAAAATGGTCGATAATTGTCAAAAACTATCAAAAATGGTCAATAATTTTGAAAAATGTCCAAAAACTTTGAAAAATTATTAAAATTTTTGAAAAATTGTCAATAATTGTCAAAAATTGTCAAAAACTGTCAAAAATGGAAATTTATTGTCAAAATTGGTCGAAAATTGTCAAAAATTGTTGAAATTTTGGAAAATGGTCGATTATTGTCAACAACTATTAAAAATGGTCAATAATTTTGAAAAATGGTCAAAAATTTTGAAAAATTGTTAAAATTTTTTAATAATTGTTAAATTTTTTTAAAAATTATTAAAATTTTTTAAAAATTGTCCAAATTTTGAAAAATAGTTGATAATTGTCAAATAATGTTAAAGTTTTTGAAATATGGTCAATAATTGTCAAAAATGGTCTAAAATTTGAAAAAATGGTCAATAATTGTCAATAATTATCAGAAATTGTCAATAATTGTCAATAATTATCAGCAATTGTCAATAATTATCAGAAATTGTCAATAATTGTCAACAATGGGCAATTATTGTCAAGATTGGTCAATAATTGTCAAAAATGGTCAATAATTTTGAAGAATGGTCAAAAATTTTGAAAAATTGTCAAAAATGGGAAATAATTGTCAAAAACTGTCAAAAATGGTCAATAATTATAAAAAAATTTAAAAAAAATATGAAAAATGATCAAAATTTTTCAAAAATGGTCAATTGTCAAAAATTAAAAAAAAATAGGAAAAATGGTCTAAAATTTTCAAAAATGGTCAATAATTGTCAAAAACTATCAAAGATGGTCAAACATTGTCAAAAATGGACAATTATTGTCAAAATTGGTCAATAATTGTCAAAAATTGTTAAAATTTTTAAAAATGGTCGATAATTGTCAAAAACTATCAGAAATAGTCAAAAATTTTGAAAAATTTTTCAAAAACTCTCAAACATGGTCAAAAATGGACAATTATTGTTAACAATTGTCAAAATTTTTAAAAATAGTTGATAATTGTCAAAATTTGTTTTTGAAATATGGTCAAAAATGGTCAATAATTGTCAAAAATGGTCAAAAATTTGAAAAAATGGTCCATTATTGTCAAAAATTATTAAAATTTAGAAAAATGGTCGATAATTTTGAAAAATGTCCAAAAATTTTGAAAAATTATTAAAATTTTTGAAAAATTGTCAATAATTGTCAAAAACTGTCAAAAATGGAAATTTATTGTCAAAATAGGTCGACAATTGTTAAAATTTTGGAAAATGGTCGATTATTGTCAAAAACTATCAAAAATGGTCAATAATTTGGATATATGGTCAAAAATTTCGAAAAATTGTTAAAATTTTTTAAAAATTGTCAGAAACTTTGAAAAATTGTCAAAAACTCTCAAAAATGGACAATTATTGTTAAAAATTGTCTAAATTTTGAAAAATAGTTGATAATTGTCAAATATTGTTGAAGTTTTTGAAATATGGTCAAAAATTGTCAAAAATGGTCTAAAATTTGAAAAAATGGTCAATAATTATCAGAAATTGTCAATAATTGTCAAATATTGTTGAAGTTTTTGAAATATGGTCAAAAATTGTCAAAAATGGTCTAAAATTTGAAAAAATGGTCAATAATTATCAGAAGTTGTCAATAATTGTCAAAAATGGGCAATTATTGTCAAGATTGGTCAATAATTGTCAAAAATGATCAATAATTTTGAAGAATGGTCAAAAGTTTTGAAAAATTGTCAAAAATGGGAAATAATTGTCAAAAACTGTCGAAAATGGACAATTATTGTTAAAAATTGTCAAAATTTCGAAAAATAGTTGATAATTGTTAAAGTTTTTGAAAAATTGTTAAAAATTTTGAAATATGGTCAAAAATGGTCAATTATTGTCAAAAATGGTCAAAAATTTGGAAAAATAGTCCATAATTGTCAAACAATTGTCAATAATTATCAAAAATGGTCAATAATTTTGAAAAATGGTATAATATAAAAATCGATTATTTTTTAATATCCCTAGTCAGTAGATCTTTTTAAGGTTAATCATGATGAATAAAGAAAATGACGATTATTCTAGCACTCCTATTATAACCTAAGATAATATAAAAAACTGTTTTAATTATTAAAAGGGCGACTGTAGAAAAAATTATGTGTGTTTTTCGAGCGTAAAGTAAAATTGCCGCTTTCGAAAGATCGCCACGCTCCGCTCCGCGTCGCTCGGCAACATTCTTTCTCAAGCGGCAATCTGTTACTTTACGCTCTAAATACACAAATAACTATTTTACATTATTAGTCAGGTCGTATGGAAAATAACGTTTAAGTCTACGCTGGGCTTCTGGTTGTACCATGAGGTTAGATGTCAGTCTGTTATAGCTTAAGGATAAGTTTTTTATTTCCGATTTGACCGATTCCACTTGAAAATCACGGGCTATAACAAGATTTGGCACAAACCATGGAGCATCTAAAACAATTCTTAGCACTTTCGATTGGAATCGCTTCAGAATTTCAATATTGGAATTATCTGCTGCTCCCCACAGTGGGATACCGTAGGTCCAAATGGGCTTGAGGATTGATTTGTACTAAGTTGGGAATTCTGGTACCGTTGGCGATACTTGACACTGAATACTGTTTACACTACCACTACACCAACACTAACAGTCTCCGAAGAAGATAACTTAGTTATCGAAACGCGCGTAAGATAGTGTAAAGTGTTAGTGTTGGTGTAGTGGTAGTGTAAACAGTGTTCACTGATTGATTTGTAGACCAGTACCTTATTTTTTATAGATAATTGAGATTTTCTACCTATCCATGCCTATATATTTGCCATCGTCCCGTTATGGTAGAGTTTGATTGTTAAGAGTGACTTCTGGACATTTGCCTCTACGGTTAGTGAAAGTTACCTGAGCAGACTTAAATGCCTTTGCTTCAGCTCGCCATGCACGCTGTAGTGTATTTGATGCTACAATAGGATTTTTGTGTGATGCTAGTATGAAGGTGTCATCTGCGAATGTGGCTACTAGTACGTCATTGCTATTTGGTAGATCGGCCATGAAGAGGAGGTAAAGTAGCGGCTCCGGAACACTGCCTTGAGGAACTCCGGAGTTTATTTTGAACAGTGGTGTTTGCTCATCAAGGTATTAAACTAGGAAGTAGCGATCTTTAAGGTAGGAGTGAAGGATTTGGTAATAATTGATAGGTAAGGATTTTCTGATTTTAAATAAAAGACCATCATGCCAAACCTTGTCAAATGCCTGCGTGATGTCTAGGACGCAGCACAATATCTTCTATTTTCTAGATCTTCGTTCATTTTTGTAGGTACCTGATGAACTTTTGCTATTGCTCTCGTCTAAATCCAAATGGACGATTTGGTAGTTTATTTCTTTGGTCAATGATTGGTTGCAAATTTACAACAACTAGTTTTTCTAACAACTTGCACATTATAGGAAGCAGACTTATAGGTCTGTATGACTTCACATCTTCTAATGGCTTACCCGGTTTATGAAGTAGTATAATTTGTGCCACTTTCCACTGTGATGGGAAGTGTGCTGTCCTTAGCGTGGCGTTATAGATATAAGTTAGGTATTTCATAGCTTTGGAGCTCAATTCTTGTAATATTCTAGCTGATATAAGATCATACCCTGGGGCTTTACGAGGCTTTAGATTTGTCCTGATAGAATTAGTAACCTGTCTTAATGTAAATTTCGCAAGCGGAAGTTCTAGCTGAAAGGGGGATTGTAAAATTCAATAATTTTAGCATCATTGGAAACGGCTGAAATACTTACATCAAGTGTTTTCCAAACAGTGCAGCTTTCTTGCTACTAGTCTTAGCCCATTCTCCTTTTTCTGTCCGAAATGGGGGATTATATAGTTGTGGTTGGTTTATTTTTTTTGTTGCCTTCCATAATGAGTAATCCGTGGTTTCCGTTGCTGTTAAGTTAGTCAGGTATCTTTCTATCCCAGCATTTTTGTGTTCACTTAGCATAATTTTTAGCTCTTGCTGTTATCTATTGAGTTTTGTTTTATTCCGAGGTGTTTCCAAGGTGTTTCGTCAGATTTTCCTGTTTCTACGTTTTATGGCTATTTTTTCTCTCATTATCATAGGTAATTCCTCATTGCTGTTTTTTTCCTGTTTCTTAGAGGAAGCTTTCCAAATACTATCTTATATAGCTATTGTAAATTTTTCAACTGCTTCATCAATATCTTCTTTAGTTTTTAAAGGCATATTCAGATCAATTTTATTATCGACTGTCATTCGAAATACTTCCCATTTAGTATACTTATTGCCTAGGTATGAGGGCTTCGGTTTTGCTATCGCTTCAGTGCTCAGTAGGACTAAAATGAGTGAGTGGTCCGATGACAAGTCCAGACATGATTTGAGTGTAATTAGGTTATTTGGAATACCTTTTGTGACGCAGAAGTCTACTAAATCTGGTAGTTTTTTTTTGATCTGCAGGCCAGTAAGTTTGTTTTCCAGTGGAGTATGCTTTTAGGTTACCATTTTGTATCGCCCAATACAGTTGTCTACCTTTAGGTGTAGTTAGTCGCGACCCTCAATGGGTATGCTTCGAGTTGTAGTCTCCTCCAGCAATGAAGCGATTACCTAGTGTATTGAAGAAATTTTCAAATTGTTCTTCTTTTATGTTATGCTTTGGAGGACTGTATACATCACTTAATGTTAGTGGTCCATACCAGTCTTCAATTTCCATAGAAGTGGCTTGTATATATTCTTTATTATGTTTAGCAAACTCTTGGTGTTTAATGGTGTTTTTGATGATTATCGCCGTTCCTCCATGGGCGGTACCGTCTGGGTGTCGAGTATTGTATATTGTGTATTTGGGTAATCTGAAATAACTTCTGTTGGTTGCCAAACTTGGAATGATATCATTTTGAAGTAGTGCCAAGTAATGATCGCCATTCAAATTTCCTTCAATGGAAAAGGGACCAATGATATGGTTTCCAACAATCCCTATTGCGTGTGTTATTCTCTCATCCAGTGAGGATTTTCCGTTGACCAGTAGCGGCAATTTTGCCGATTAGCATGATCGTTTAGTGAAAAAGTGCACTCATCAGAAAACATAACGACTTCTGATTGGATAATATTGTTATCCAACATTCGCTTGTAAAAATAAGTTCTCCAATCAAAATCGTCTTCCATCAGCTCCTGAGTAGGTATCATTTTATAGGGAAGCATTTTATTTTATTTTAATATGTTTACTATCGATGCATGGCTAACATTGATTGTAGTGGATGCCTGTCTGCTTGATATATGTGGGTTTTCCTCAAACCTAAGCATCACATCCAATTTGATTTTATCACTCATTGAATTGGCAGCTCAGACGGACGCAAAAATACTGTTGTTTTAGGGGTAATAGTAGTTTTGACATTTAAGTGGACATTTTTCATATACAAAAAAAATCAAGCTTCGATCGAAGTAATAATTAGACTGCGGTTGAAAGTTTATAGTTATTGAACAATTATGGTTTGAGGTTGGGCAGTTTGTGGAGAAGTGAATCGATCCCGAACTCAACTGCTCATTGGCTGTGTGTGGTTTGACTATTTTTATTTCATTTGCAGGGAAACCAGAACGGCGGTTTCCATACATGAACTTCTATAATAAGTATATTTAACACAGATTTTATTCTCGATTTGAGAAATTGTATAAAGATCGAGTTTATTTTATATAATTCCTCTAAATTCTTAAAAGTGAAAACAATTTCCCAAATTTTCTTCAGTTGATATTATATGGTGGCAATATTTGCTAAGGAATCCATGGCAATGGTGTAATGTGATTATCCAAATACATTCAACGCCCTGTATAATCACCACATATATTTGCCTCAATCAATAAGTACGTCTATAACTATTGGAGTGGATTAAACATGATTTAAATCTAAGTTGCTATCAATGACTTATTAAAATACTACGTCAATAGATATAAAATGACAGTGCAAAAGTGCTAAGTAGAAAGTTTTCTAATGAGAGTCCAAAGTTGCTAAGTACGAATGACCGCAGTTGACCTTTATATAATAGGAGGATAATAATATACAGAGAGCAGCGGAAGTTAGTATGTAGTACACGGAAAATGTATGTGAAACATACATTAAAATAATATACGGAGTGCAGCAAAAGTATGTGTGCTCCGACATATCATTGATAATATCAGTATACGAGTGATGCATTAAAATTCAATACAGCGAAAGTAAGTGTGCTCCGACAAATAATAGGAGGGGAAGCAAGGTATATACGGGGCAGAATAAAAAGTCAATTTCATTAGAGATAATACACAGCGATAACTGTTATTAAATTACTATGAATGTTCTTTAATGACAGTTCAAAATGAGCAAGGGTAGCAGTTGAAATTGTATATAATAGGAGTGGGGTAAGGTAGTATGTAGGGAGCAGAATGAAAATTCAATTATTATGAATTGAAGAGTAGAGAATGTTATTAAATTATTATTAATTTGGAAAGAAAAAGTGTTTATATTAAAATGGAAGAATACCAACTTCCGATGCTCTCTGAATATTATTATCCTCCTATTATATAAAGGTCAACTGCGGTCATTCGTACTTAGCAACTTTGGACTCTCATTAGAAAACTTTCTACTCAGCACTTTTGGACTCTCATGTTATATCTACTTACATCATCGGTCACCATTCTCCCACCAGAATTGAAATACCCTACGCTACCTATCAATGATGCATCAACTGTCATTTATGATAAATATCATTTTAATAAACATATTATAAAATGACATAACATATTTTTGTTTTTAAGATATTTCAGACATTCACATCATGAAAATGAATGAACACCACTAGGAATTAGTGAACTTAATCGAAATCGAAGATGAATAAATAATTATTGAAGCCGTATATCAAATAAAATTAGGTTATGCTGTTATATTAAGATCAGCACGTTCAGCAGAATCCAAAAACGATAAATTACTTTAAAATCGCTACCTGCTTACGATTCAAATATTTTTATACATTAAATAATTGGTAAGTTCAGAGTAGTCATCTTAAAAATGTTGTTATTATTTCTATCAATAATCTATATCTTTTAAATCAACTACAACCCTTAAAGCCCAACCCTTAGCGGATTTAGTTTGTGGGTTAATTCATCCCATCATTTTTTCTGTTTATCCCTTCCTGAGGCCCCACTGAACCTGCCACTTGCAAAATCTCTATTTTTCTCCAGAAATTGAAGACAAATTTCCCAGTGGCAAACTCGTATCTTGAGTAACATTAATATAGTATTTTAGCAATATAAACATCTTAAACTCAAACATGTAAAAAGTGTTTTTTTAATCTGGCAAATAGCAAATGAATTCTGTTGACAATGTCAAAAAACACTTTCGACTAACTTCACTTTGAAAGCACACACACACACACACACACACACACACACACACACACACACACACACACACACACACACACACACACACACACATACGCGCGATATGAGCCCGCCCCTCCCAGGATACACCCCTCAAAGAGCGATGCATCCCGGGGAGAACCTTCCATCCACCCCCCATCTCATCCGATGGGTCCTCATCGTCGACGTTCGCGTTTTTCGTCCCTAGCCGAATGGCTGTTGGCTGGAGTCGAGCTGTCTTCTTTTCGGCTGTGTAGCCTCAGTGGTTTTATCTTCGGCGGTCTTCTCGTTGTATCTTGTCTTCTGTTGTGTGTGTTTTTTTGCTGCCTCTATAAGGGGCAAATCCTTAGCCGACTTATTATGACTAAAGTCGACCTTTTAGAGTGGATCCACTTGTTTTTGTTGACCTAGTTGAAATCCCGACTCATATTTTTATGGATGTGTCAGGCCTTCTCGTAGGCAGGTCTTCTCGAGATTCTCTATAGATGACTTTAGGCCATTAGCTGGGCTAAGAGCCTTGTCAGCTGTTCGAGAATCTCTTGTTTCTTCGGGGTCGTCGTCGTCTTCTTGGATGCCACTTGGGCGTAGCTGACTCCTGGCTTCATTTCCTTTGAGGGTGGTTTTCTCGTCGTCCTGTTGTTAGGGGCATGTGGGCAACCCTTGTAGTTCGCTGGGTGTTCTCCCTGGCAGTTTGCGTAGGTGGCTGGCTTGTCCCTCGGACTTGTGCACTCGCTGGAGCGGTGTGGTCCTCCGCACTTGACACACTTGGTGTTCACTCTGCACGTCGTCTGTCCGTGGTGGTATCCCTGGCAGTAATGGCACTGCGTTGGTCCTTTTACTCTATTTTGTTCCTCCCATCTAATCCTCACTTGTTGGATGTGTTGTATTTTTTTGATTTTTTCTTTTTCTTCCACTTCTAGTTCTACCATGTAGATAGTATTCTTTCGCCAAATCTGGAGCGTTGGCTTATTTTGCCGATTCGGACTCCTTCCTTTTCGGTTCCTTCTTTTAGTTCGTTCTTATCCTCGCTGCTTGTCAGTCCTTTCAGGACAATCCTTCCTTTTAGTTCTTCCCGTGGAGTGTATGTGTACCATTCCACTTCTTTTCTCTCTTCGCCCAGGTACCTTGTCAGGTTCCTGTAGTCCTCAGATCCTTCGCAGGGGATTTTCACCCCGAGTCTTTCTCGGATCATTATAAATCTCGTCTTTATCCCAAGACGGTAAATGTCTTTCCTTACAGAGCCCCAGTGGTGGGTGCTCCGTAGGATGACTGGTGGTGGCCGGTGTGTCTTCTTCTTGCTCTCGTTGATGGCTTCGTCCATCATTTCATCGTCTGTTCTTCTTCTGGCAGCTGCTTCTTTTTTCTGCTCTTTCTGGATTTTGCGGATAGACACCACTTCCGTGAAGTCCATCTCCTTGTTCTCATTTTTTTCGTTGCGTGGGGATTCAGTCCTTTGCGCCTTTCTTCGGACGCGTTATGAGCGGCTTCGGCTTCTTTTTCTTCCTGCATGTCCTCCATTGCTTTTGCCATGTTTTGCATGGCGATCCTTAGTTTCGTCATTTCCTCTTCCATTCGCTTAATAGTTCTTTTAAGCTCATTTGATTCCTCTTTGCATCCCAGGCTTCTTTTCGTGCATCACTGGCTTCTATCATGAGTTTTTGCATTTCGACAGTTCCTTGTGCCCTTCTATGCAGTTCCCTGATTTCCTTAAGGTCGTCTTCGCTGTCTGCGGAATGCACAGCAATTCAGAATCCTAGGGCACAACACCTTGGAGACTACTGGCTAGAAAAGGGACACTTACCTAAACCTAAGCTTGCAGACATCCTAAAAATCCTCCGCGAAATAGGTCTAAAAGAGCTACGTACTAGTCTCTGAGACTTTGCTCAGGAACTAAGTAGAAGAAAGAAAGAAGAATAGATTTTTCAGGTCTCAGTGAATATCACCCCAATACACATACATACACACCCAATCGAAAAATATACGTGATACTCTCAAGTATAGATGAGAGAGTTGTAGTATTAGAAATAAATAGTTACAGTGAGATGGAGTATGCAGGCTCAGCCTGTTGCATAGATTCCTACATGCGCTAATATCCTGATGTATATAACCAACCAATATAATTTTTGATCGCATGATGTCCATTTACCCCACCGATCCTAATATCTACCTTGAAAGACGATATATTATAATTTATCAACAGTAATTGGTTAGCACAGTAACACATTATTAAGTCTCGTATCAAACGTTTTCAGCATTAATTATTCAAAAATAAAAATCTTCTTCAACACTTATATATTTCCTACTATTATACTATTATGAAAGTTTTCAATTTCTTATAACAACGTATATATTGAATGAACAATTTCGTTAGTGTTCGAGGCGTTCAAAGTTCAAAAACAACAAAGTTCATGATTAATTACTGGAATCATAATTTGAGATCAGTCAAGTATTTGTCAACTGACCATGTAAATACTTTTACAGAACAATGTATGTGAGTTGAATACAGTGGAATTTTAATTTGGATTTTCTCTGATTTATTCATAGCAGCTTCTACAAAGTAAAAGTTTCAATAGCTATTATCATTGTCATCCCAGTTTTACATTTGTTTGTCGGATTCTGTAACTTTTTCTGGGTTAGCAAAGTCGTTAAAATTATTATAACGTTGAAAACTACATACATAATATAAGTAATATGTGATAGGGAAAAAAATAATACTGACTTGTTTCAGAAAGTTTTTAGTCTTTATTGGCTGGCTTTTACAAGGGCATCGAAAGTGTTTGTTTAAGATAGGTATTATACCTATTGCGATAATAAGTTAATGGTATTATTTAGAAGCAATTTTATATGTTGATAAAATTTAAACAATAATCCAAATAATGGAGTGTAGCTTGCTTGGAACAATGGAACTGCGTAAGTAAATATGACATGTTGGTACTTATCTTTAGGCCTTTGTGATGTCTACCTCGATAGTAAAAAACAACTGACATATATGTATGTATGTAGATTGGGGTGACATTCGCTAAGACCTAGAAGATCTATTGTGCCCCCTTTCTTCTACTCAGCCCCTACGAAAAGTCTCAGTGACTGGAAGTTTCCCTAGACCTATTTCCCTAAGTAATTTTGGGATATCTACAGGCTTTAGTTTAGTTAAGTTTAGTAGTGTCCTTAGTGCAGTTTTACTCTGGCTTATACATTCATTGTTCTCACCTGGTTCTAGTCTCCCAGAAGTACTTTTAATTGTCTAAGCCACTCTAGATCTTTCCAATGGTCAGATCTTCTCCTCTTTTCGCCTATTTCTTTCAATATTACATTGGAGCTGATACAGCAAAAGGGTTCCGGCCCCTAAAGGGTGTTTCAGCCCCTCTGTGTGCTAGTTCATCTGCTATTTCTTTTCCTTCTTTCCCAGTGTGTCCTGAAATCCAAAGTAAGGTGATCATGCTGTTCTCGCCTAGTTCATTGAGTTTTTCTAGTAATTTCCGTACATGTTTCGAATTGATTGCTTTAATGGCCGCTTGACTTTCTGACATGATGATGATCCTTCGCTATTTATATAAGCTTCGTTCCAATTGGCGTTAGAACCGTTTTTGGTATCGTTTGCGCAAGTGCTGTATTTCTTTCACGTTCCAACTGATTCGTATCGTTCTTGGGACTGATTGGGACGGTATACAAACTATACCTTCTGGAAGGGGTGATAAAGTTAATGTGTCCATCCCAAATTCGAGTTTGCGCACTATTCCGTACTCGAAACGATTCCAGTACGGTTCATAAATGCCAGTTGGAACGAACCCAATCTTTATCAATATTGAACTGGGCACTCTCTCCTATGGTGTGAACTACCGCTTGAAAGTTTCCCAAGTTTTCGGAGTGTTCGGTTTATTGAATGGAATTCTTTCCAAGCCTCGTAATGGTGTTGCGATCCCATTCCTTCTTGTTACTTAATTCCGTATCGAATTTCTTTGGCAGATTAGGATTCCTCGTAGGAAAGTATATGTTGTTTTTGTAGATTTTCTTAGAGTATTTGACAATATAGATCATGCACTTCTTTGGTCAAAACTACCTAAGTTCGGAGCTAGTACTAAGTATATCAGAATATTAAAACACTTATATGACAATGCTACATTTTTAATTAGGCATCAAAATCTATATAGTAAAAAATATGCTATCTCTGAGGGAGTTTTTCAAGTCCATTGCTTTTCTCTATTTTCATCTCTGATATCGAGGATTACTTCGTTAACGTTCCCGTTAATCCCGTTTCGTTATGCGGGATTAATATCGATGGCAAGAATGATGTCTTAATGCTTCAATATGCAGTTGATATAGTAATCCTGGGTGACTCTCCAATGGACATAAAAAGTAAACTGAGAATACTCGAAACTTACTGATCTGACAATAAAGTTACAGTTAACACTGATGAAACAAAAGCATTGATATTTGCAAGAGGAGGGCACAAACATAATTTAAATCAAAAGTTTTATTACAATGGTCTCAGATTAAAAATAGTTAATCAGTTTACGTATCTAGGTGTCGATTATTCCTCTACAGCTTTGTTCTGTACTATGGCTGAGAATACTAGAATAAAAGCTTGTCGCGCCATTGGAGAAGTAATGGATATTATGTGTCGATCAGATGGGATTCCAGAATCAAATTGTATAATTCTATAATTTTATCTTCTCTTTCCTTTGGAATTGGGGGGGATTACGCTATACTGATGTTATTAAGCGCGTTCAGGTTAATTGAAGCTTGCTTCTTATTGCACGACATATTACTTTTGGGAAGGCTAGTGAACTCGTGAAACGTGTGATGTTACGAAAAAGCGTTCGTCACACGATAACTCATTCAAGCGACTGTGCGCCCGCTGCGCTAACTCTCTCCCCTCTCTTCCTAGAGAGAGAGAGAGAGTATCGCGCGTCTCTCTCTCTAATTGCCAAATATGTTAAGATTTTTGAAAAATTGTCAAAAACTTTGAAATATGGCCAAAAATTGTCAAAATTTTGAAAAAATGGTTAATAATTGCCAAATATTTTCAAAAATTGTTAAAAATTTGGAAAAATGGTCAATAATTGTCAAAAACTGTCAAAATTTCGAAAAAATGGTCAATATTTATAAAAGACTGCCAAAAATGGTCAATAATTGTTAAAAATTGTCAAATTTTTTGAAAAAGGGTCAACATTTTTGAAAAATTGTCAAAAATGGTCAATAATTGCCAGAATCTGTCAAAAATTGTCAAAAATGGTTAAAAATGGTTAAAAATGGTTAAAAATGGTTAAAAATGGTCAGAAATTGTCAAAAATTGTCAAAAATTGTCAAAAATTGTCAAAAATTGTCAAAAATTGTCAAAAATTGCCAAAAATTGTCAAAAATTGACAAAGATTTTGAAAAATTTGCAATAATTGTCAAAATTTTTGAAAGTTATCAAAAATGGTCAATAATTGTCAGAAACTGTCAAAAATGGTCAATGATTGTTAAAATTTTGGAAAATGGTCAAAAATTGTTAAAATTTCGGAAAAATTGTCAATAATCATAAAAAAGTGTCAAAAATGGTCAATAATTGTTGAAAATTGTCAAAATTTTCGAAAAATTGTCAAATATGGTTAATAATTGTCAGAAAATGTCAAAAATGGTCAATAATTGTTAAAATTTTGAAAAATGGTCAAAAATTGTCAAAATTTTGAGAACATGGTCAATAATTATAAAAGACTGTCAAAAATGGTCAATAATTGTTGAAAATTGTCAAAATTTTTGAAAAATTGTCAAAAATGGTCAATAATTGTCAGAACCTGTCAAAAATGTTGAAAAATGGTGAATAATTGTTAAAATTTGGAAAATTGGTCTGATATGGTCTAAATTTTTTAAAAATTGTCAAAAATGATCAATAATTATCAAAACTATCAAAATTGGTCAATAATGGTCGAAAATCGTCAATAATTGTTAAAATTTGAAAAAATGGTCAATAATTGTCAAAGTTTTTGAAAAAATGGTCAATAATTGTCAAAATTTTCAAAAATGATCAAAAATTGTCAAGATTTAAAAAAAATGGTCAATAATTATAAAAAAATTGTCAATAATTGTTGAAAATTGTCAAAAATTTTGAAAAATGGTAAAATTTTTGGAAAATTGTCAAAAATGGTCAATAGTTGTCAGAACCTGTCAAAAATGCTCAAAAATGGTCAATAATTGTTAAAATTCGGAAAAATGGTCTGGAATGGTTAAAATTTTTGAAAAATTGTCAAAAATGATCAATAATTTTCAAAACTGTCAAAATTGGTCAATAATTGTCAAAAATGGTCAATAATTGTTAAAATTTGAAAAAATAGTCAAAATTTTTGAAAAAATGGTCAAAAATTTACGAAAAATGATCATTTTATTGTGCATAATGAGCAAGCTTCTGTCGGCGGTCCGACGACCGCTCATCTTGTTTTTTAAATTGTTAAATTTGTCACATAATACTCCAGATTACATTGTATTTCTTGAGACATACTCGTCTCACTTATCATTAATCATTTTTAAACATGCTTTAATGTGGTTAAATAGTTTTAAAATAATGGATAATTCTAGAATGTCTAAAATCTTTTATATGTGACTTTTACAATTAACTACTGAGAATGCTAAATACAATTGGGTCTTTCAAGTTAAAGTTCACTTTTGCAGAATGTGAACATTCATGGATAAACTATTTAAATACATGTTCAAATATGTTGGATGGCGTTATTCTAGGTAGTTTTGAAAGGAAACTCCACAAAATTTATATATCTAGTAAGGTTACGTCGAGTTATTCTCTAATATACTCTCAGTTGTTGATTGATGAAACTAGAAACAATTATTTGCGCATTCCCGCATCTATGTATATAACGAGAATTATCGCACAAATCAGAACTTCCAGTAAAACGATACCGAAATTTTCCTTTAAAGGTAATTTTTATATAATTGATTGCAGTGAAATCTGTTCCGTTTGTAATATGCATACACCAGAGTCGTTGGAGCACATTCTCTTCAAATGCCCAATTTACAGTCCTCTTAGACATAACAGATCTTTTAATGGTGTGGATGGTATTGATGGTCTAGTACATTATTTAAACGTCAATAATGATAATCTCTCCTAGCTCTCTATTCTAGCCCATAGTGTCATTGGTATCTTGAAGTTGCATGTGGAGAATAGTTAATTACACAATGCATATTATACTTACATACTTATTGTACTTGTGAAAAGGTGTATCTTATATGCAATAAAACTATCTATCTATCTGGTAGAATTACTCCATTTTCCGATTACACACGTATAACGTGAATCAAATGTATTCATCATAAGAATTGTTACAATCAACCACACTATTAACAAGAAATAATCAATAGTTGCGACAAAGCCGTTGTGCCCATGTTCTAGCTTCCATTCATCTTCATACATACTATTATTTCAATTTGAAGAGCTAAGTGTGTTTAGAATTTACCTGGTGTATAACACCTGTTATAAAGGATGTTAAACAGTAAAAGGGTATAAATAAAAGATGATAAACACCCTTTTGAATATCTCAGGGTTAAGGAAGGGGTTCTTAAGGGGAGAAATAAAACTATCTCGTTATGTAGATATGTGATTAATAGATTCTATTGATTTACCTAACATGTGGTAGGCCATACAGATCACACGTATGTATATTAAGGTACTCACAAAAAGGGGCTCTTACAAAAATACGAAGGGAAGGTAGGGAACACGTGGGTTATCTATGGTGAGAATCACCGATATACTTAAACTTCAAATATCACATTTGAACGGTGACTTATGTCTAAAATTATAACCACGTGCAAATTTGAGAAAAGTTTAGATGAATATAATTATAATATATATGAATTTATGGAAAATCACCCAAAGTATGCATACCTAGGACTCACAGTATTTATGATTTACTTAGATTTACTATATCGTATATACAATGATTACTGAAGGTAAATATATAAAAGGGTATGAATGTACAATTAAAAACCTGATAACTTTATTCTTGGTAGAATACGAAGTGGTCGGAGAGAAGTCCTAGGGATTTACTTAAACCTATGTTACTTGGAATAACCACTTGATAAAGGTTAGGACGAGTAGAGGTTGAATACCAAAAGTATAGTCCTCGCACGTGTAGATTGGGGTAACAGTTGTCCTATGATGATCCAGAGGTCGTCAACGATGTGAGAACAGGTCGAATCCCAAAATAACAATTCAAGTCAGAAGAGTGAAAATTGGAAATGAAGTTGAAAGATGAAATGGAAAGTTGAAGTTGAAAGTGAAATGGAAATTGAAAGATGAAATTGAAATTGAAGGCCTGAAATAGAAATAAACGTAAGTGAATGATATTGAGCCAGTATTCAGAATATAATCACGTAAAAGTGAGTGGTCGACAAACTTACCGTTGATGGTGAGTGGCCTTTAAGTGGAACAAGACAAGTTGGGGTAATTACAATTTATTTTAAAATAATAAATCCAATCGACTGGTTGAGTTTCCAGTTCTGAGGAACCTTGGAAATTTTTCCTTTTAAAACTTTTTGTAAATTACAAAAAAAATCCGTTAAATTAACATTAGGTGCTCTTAGCTAGCATCCAAAAAGAAAAATGAGACGATATCTCTCTTCCCTTGATCACAACCTGTCCTGAATGGTTGGTTCTTTTACTTTACCAGTAGCTTCTAAGAGTTCGAAAGATATGCTATATGTATGTTTTCCACAAAGGTGGAAAAGGATAAAGAATGTACTGAATTTGTACAACTACCACTTTGTTAATGAATGATTGATTATCAGTCATATCTGATTATCAATCAATTAATTTTATTTTATCTTCTTGGTCTGACAGATGTCAATTTAACCTAGATAATCCAAATGTAAACATTTGAACCTTTGAGAAATATATTTTATTCTTACAACTAAATACCTTATATTCTGAAACTGATCTAGCTCGCAATCACTACTCAAGAATCATTTTCTATTTGTACATAAATTTTTAGGGAATTAAAGTGGATATGAAAGTCTGGAAGATGAACTTCCGAAGATGGAGTATATGTAAGATTCAAAAAAGGAAATGTAGGTCAATTACGAATACTAAGTAAAAGTAGTATTATTAAAATACAAAATAAACACAAATATGAAGAGTAACTCCTAATATTTATTTATTTTCACTATAATTTGTTGGTAAAATTTGGCATATTGAGTAAGTGTTTGCATGTAACTTTTGACCTGTAACAGGGGGCAAATAAAAACGGCCGTCGGGGCCATATCGGATTATGGTGCAGCATTGGGAACAAATCACCGCGAAATCAGGGAAAATTACGAAAAAAAAAATCGTTTGCTTAGAAACATTTTGCGTATATTTGATATTACAAGTTTCAGTCTTTCTACTCAAATAAGTGGGGAAAAGTGGAAACTTTGCTATGAAAAAACGCCTACCCACCTGATTAAAATTGAAAAGGAGCCATTAAATTGATATACCATATTTTTTTATTGCATTAAGTAGACAGTTCAAAATTTATGTTCACTCAGTAAACACAAACAGTTTTATATATTGAGAGGTTATTTCATAGCACAACTTAAAACATTTGGATTCGCACATTAATTCCAATATTGAGTTTCTGTCGATCTTAACGTAAAATTTTTTGAAAAGTACCTAATGATGATTGTTAATGCACTTGGAAGGTAACGAAGGCGTGAAAAAAAAATAGATATGTATGGAATTGTTATGCAATGACTAGAGAAGAACTTTGGACCGTTAGGGAACGTCAAAGTACCGTTGGATCACTACAAAAAAAGTTGATATCAACTTTACGGGAAGAAAAGTGAGTACTTAAACTATACGTAACCGGATCCATGAACCTTGGTTTAATTCAGGAGAGCCCGCTTGAGTATCACCTTAGAGCACTAATCATCTTGAAGCGGGGCGCTTGTTTTCAAGAAAACTCACTAATGTTTACTGACGAGTTAAGATTTCTCTTGAATTATATTGATGGACGTTAGAGGGTGGAGACGACTGGACAAGCGGTTTTTAAATTCGATTCTTTTTTGAAAAGGCAAGCTTTTGGAGGAGACTCGATAATCGTGCGATTATTTCAAGTGGCAGCTCCGTCCCTGTAGTTATTCGGCGAGAAGCGATGATGGTAGAGAACAAAGTTCCTCAACCACATATCGACTCATTCGCCGAAAAAATGTCTGCAGAATGTATCCTCCAGAACGACAATGCGAGACGCCTGTGGTCAGGATAGTGGAAAACTATCTTTCTGGTAATAATATTCAAGTTATTGAGGGGCCAGGGAGTTGTTCGGATTCGAATCTCATCGAAAAAATTTGATACGCACTTGGAAAGCGCTTGATGGATCTTCAGCCACCTGGAACCTTGCAACATGCCTTGGAAAAATGAAAGTGGCTATATCAGGAAGCAATGTTATTCAAGAAAATAAATCGAATTGGGCACGTTTATAATTTTTTGACCTTTTCCCATACCAAATGTTACAGATGAATAACAACTCACAACTCACTAGAGAAATAACGAAAAGCCTCAGGTTTATTATTAATAGTAAGCCATGATCCTCAGCCGGCACATGAGAGGATTGCAGGTAATGAAAAGGCAGACCAGTTAGCTAAAGAAGTCTCTAAAGGAGACTTCATAGGTCCGGAACCGTTTTGTGGAATCACAAAAAATTGTATAAAAGGAGAAATCAGGAACTCGCTAGTTAGAGAACTCCAACTCAAATGAAGGTTGACACAGGTTTTACCAACAATATCATTGATTACTTTTTAACGTTTAACAACGAACTGAAATACATGCTTCAATATCTAGGTACATTTAATACTTTGTTACACAGTAACACACCTCGCATCACCCATGACTACTTCTCATGCCTCAACGAAACTTCTCAGTATTCACTCGTATTAATTAGAGCGCTGCCGATGAGTTAAGGAAGGGTATATGGGATAATTTGAAATAGAAAATAAGCACTTTGAATTAACATTATTAAACTTAATATCACGAGTATGGAAAATGAATGAATTTGGAAACGATAAAGTTTTTGAGTAGAGAATGAGTAGACCTTTCAACCGATTTATCACCAGGCCATTCTTCCCATTTAAAAAATTGGGTGGTTGTCACTGTCACCCGAGGGGGGGGGTGGTTCACAGTTTTACGATGAAGAATATTAATTTATAAGTCAACTTTAATGTGTTTTGGGATTTTCTATCAATATATACAGTAACCGAAATGATAAATTTATTCCATTTGGCTCTTTCACACTGCAAAGGTCCCAATCGAAAGAAATGTATTTTATCACATGAATAAGCTGTTGATGCATATTTCGAAGGTCCCCGAATGGGAACTGCTGTTTTTGTTATTCATCTTCGAAATAGCAGCACACGTATAATGCTCATATTTAAATGAAGAGAATATTTTTAAATCGCTAATTCAACTGAGGAGGAATTTGGTCGTTTATCGATCGTTTCATTTCTAATGAAATTATTTTGTGAAACTCTTATCTTGAGGACATAAAAAATAACCTAGAATTATAGCTGAACATCCAAAAAGATAAAACAAACTTTTTCAAGTTTTCAAATCGTCTTGAGTCATGAAAAACGGGATGAAAGATCCTAATCCAGGAGTTTAGGTCCCATTGTGAGGGAGGAAAAAATAAGCGCAAGAAAAACGTTTTAATTTAGATTATAAAAGATACAAGCTTAATTGCAAAGTTCAAGATATTAATTCGAATTTTTTTCTATTTAATCGGAGCCAACTATATAGTTTTCCCAAAGGAGTGGAGCTTGATAATGTTTTACTAGCTAGTTAATGAGCTTTATGTTCAAATTTAATTATTTATGCAGCGTTTAAACGTCAAATGATTTTATCTCGCAGCCACTGTGAAATTTTTTTATCAACTTAAACTTAATCAACACTTTAGCTAACTCACGAGTACATATTATCTGCAATGCAAAATTTGAGGCAGATCCTTTTTTTAAAATTTCCATCCACAGCAACAGCAGGTTTGTTAATTTAAATATACCATCCTGATCGAGATTAACTTTTTGGATTATACGTTGAATTTAAATGATACTTTGTGTAGAATACTCTATAACTAAAATATATGTTCACCGTGATAAATATTTTTTTCCATGAAAAAATAACAGATGCCAGCTTTTAAGTGAAAAATTAGGGTGGTCGCGGCCATTTGTTCAGAGTATAGAACTAAATTTTGATTATTCAATAATTTGCATTCGGTTTTATCAAAAAAACAAATACTTGGAGAATGCTGCCGGATCCTATACGAATTATGATTTTATGAAATATTTGAGAGATTTTCTACTTGCTGTGTAGATAACAAGTGAAAAAAAGGTGGGCGGTCGTCGGACAGAAGCTTGCTTCCTATGCACAATAGAATGACCATTTTTGACCATTTTTTGAAAATTTTGACAATTTTTAACAATTATTGACCATTTTTGACAGTTTTTCATAATTATTGACCATTTTTTCAAAACTGACAATTTTTGACCATTTTTCAAAATTTTAACAATTATTGACCATTTTTGACAGTTTTTAATAATTATTGACCATTTTTTCAAAATTTTGACAATTTTTGACAATTTTTGACAGTTTCTGACAATTATTGACCTATTTTGACAATTTTTCAAAAATTTTGACAGTTTTCAACAATTATTGAACATTTTTGACAGTTTTTTATAATTATTGACTATTTTTTCAAAACTTTGACAATTTTTCAAAATTTTAACAATTATTGACCATTTTTGACAGTTTCTGATAAATATTGACCATTTATGACAACTTTCAAAATTTTTGACAATTATTGACTATTTTTGACCATTTTTCAAAATATTTACCAATTTTTGACAGTTTTTGACAGATTCTGACAGTTATTGACCATTTTTGACAATTTTTCAAAAATTTTGACCATTTTTCAGAAATTTTGACAATTTTTAACAATAATTATTGACCATTTCTAACAGTCTTTTATAATTATTGACCATTTTTCAAAATTTTGACGCAGCGTTGGTTATATAGTATCGCGCGTTATTTCAATGCGTCTCTCTCTATCTCTGCACTGATCGTACACTATAACCTGCGTCTCTCTCTCTCTCTCTTTCTAATGAGTCATCGCGTGACGAACGCTTTTTCGTAACATCACACGTTTCACGAAGAAGACGAAGAAGACGAAGAAGACGAAGAAGACGAAGAAGACGAAGAAGACGAAGAAGACGAAGAAGACGAAGAAGACGAAGAAGACGAAGAAGACGAAGAAGACGAAGAAGACGAAGAAGACGAAGAAGACGAAGAAGACGAAGAAGACGAAGAAGACGAAGAAGACGAAGAAGACGAAGAAGACGAAGAAGACGAAGAAGACGAAGAAGACGAAGAAGACGAAGAAGACGAAGAAGACGAAGAAGACGAAGAAGACGAAGAAGACGAAGAAGACGAAGAAGACGAAGAAGACGAAGAAGACGAAGAAGACGAAGAAGACGAAGAAGACGAAGAAGACGAAGAAGGCGAAGAAGACGAAGAAGACGAAGAAGACGAAGAAGACGAAGAAGACGAAGAAGACGAAGAAGACGAAGAAGGCGAAGAAGACGAAGAAGACGAAGAAGACGAAGAAGACGAAGAAGACGAAGAAGACGAATAAGACGAAGAAGACGAAGAAGACGAATAAGACGAATAAGACGAAGAAGGCGAAGAAGACGAAGAAGACGAAGAAGACGAAGAAGACGAAGAAGACGAAGAAGACGAAGAAGACGAAGAAGACGAAGAAGACGAAGAAGACGAAGAAGACGAAGAAGACGAAGAAGACGAAGAAGACGAAGAAGACGAAGAAGACGAAGAAGACGAAGAAGACGAAGAAGACGAAGAAGACGAAGAAGACGAAGAAGACGAAGAAGACGAAGAAGACGAAGAAGACGAAGAAGACGAAGAAGACGAAGAAGACGAAGAAGACGAAGAAGACGAAGAAGACGAAGAAGACGAAGAAGACGAAGAAGACGAAGAAGACGAAGAAGACGAAGAAGACGAAGAAGACGAAGAAGACGAAGAAGACGAAGAAGACGAAGAAGACGAAGAAGACGAAGAAGACGAAGAAGACGAAGAAGACGAAGAAGACGAAGAAGACGAAGAAGACGAAGAAGACGAAGAAGACGAAGAAGACGAAGAAGACGAAGAAGACGAAGAAGACGAAGAAGACGAAGAAGACGAAGAAGACGAAGAAGACGAAGAAGACGAAGAAGACGAAGAAGACGAAGAAGACGAAGAAGACGAAGAAGACGAAGAAGACGAAGAAGACGGAGAAGACGAAGAAGACGAAGAAGACGAAGAAGACGAAGAAGACGAAGAAGACGAAGAAGACGAAGAAGACGAAGAAGACGAAGAAGGCGAAGAAGACGAAGAAGACGAAGAAGACGAAGAAGACGAAGAAGACGAAGAAGACGAAGAAGACGAAGAAGACGAAGAAGACAAAGCAGACAAAGAAGACAAAATCGATAAAAAATTGAAAACGTTGAATATCTCGGAAAAAAACAACTATCGAAATAACAAAAAGGATAATATTGCATAACGTATACAGGCAGGATATCGAGCATACTATAAATACAAATCCGTAATTATGAACAACAACATGAAGAGAACCAGAAAAATGATAATATACAAGACAGCAATAAGAACAGCAGTCACTCATGTAGCCGAAACTATAGCAGTGACAAGCGGAGATGAAGAAAATTCAAAAGTATCCGAAAGAAAAATTAGTAGGAGAATTTATAGGCCAAATAAATTAAATGAGGGACTTGGAAATAACAAAAAAATACTAGAAACTGAGAACATAGGAAGAATGATAAAAGCATCCAGAATAAGATGGCTTGGATATATCGAAAAAATAGGAGAAGGTGGAAATTTGAAGAGAATAACAGAGTGGATACCAGTTACAAACAGACCAAAAGCTAGATGGATGGACCAAATAGAAAGAGACGCAGAAAAAATGGAAATTAAAGACTGAATGAAAAAGACCCAGGACAGTAAGGAATGGAGGAAAATTGTTGAAATGGCAAAGAAACATGACTTCAAATGCAAGCAGGGAATCAATGTGGATTGACTCTCCACAAAAACAAAAGAGTCTAAGATCCAAATACTGGCGGTTACTCATTCCGGAAGGAATGTATAACCTTGCATATACAGAGTGAGTTTGAAGTATGTAACGCCTCAATTATCTCGTAAACGGATCGAACGATTTTTATAGATTTTGGTGTGCAAAGATCTTGTGTTATGGCCGATATTATGGTGGTATTCACATTGATGTCAGATCTTTCCCTTTTCCGGAATAATAATCAACTTTGTTATTTCAAATCGATCACCCTGTACATTCTTTGCCTCTTGAAATCATTAGGAAAAGTTAAAATAATACAGTTAGATGGTTATTATTGGATGAACTCGTTTAATTTGAATAATCTTTGATAATTCATGTCCTAATAGAAATATCATAACAAGGTCTACTGTCAGTAAATTAGTAAAAAGTTTAACAAAACTGGTGCAGTAAAAAATGTATCCAAATCATGGCGCAGAAAACCTACACCAACTGAAGACAAATCTTTAAATGTTTGTTTCATGTTAGAGGCATGTTCACATTTGAGTATTAGAAAGATTACGAATTTTAGAAAACATATAGTGATTCAATCTCTTAATCTCTGAATATTGGCAAGTTTTGTTTCATAAACGATGTTTTTCAAGTGACCCTACAATCACGCGAGATCAACACTTCCTTATCCTGAATTACCGTATCTTCAACTTTATTCATAAATTATAATAAATTTTTAATTACAAAACTTTCTGGCTGAATGGGTAAATGTTCGAACTCCGTTGATAGACTTAGAAATATTATAACTAGGTGAAAAAAAAAGCTGAAATAAACAAATCATCAACTCTCTCGGAATAATCCTGTTTGTCCATTATAACAACTTTTTTTCCTTCATCTGCTTTCAAATAAAAACAATCCCTTTTCCTCAAACTTTTGACAAAACAATCATATCCCTTTTAGATGGAAACCTATTTTTATTTTTTGAAATATTCCTAGATATTTGACTTCTGCAAGCCTCCCTAACAAAACTCTTATAGAACTTACTAATTAATTAATTAAATTGAATAATCTAGGATTTCCGTTTCTATTGTTATCACTACCTGGAGTTCACTGAATAGCGTAAATACGTCGAAAGTTTTTAATTAAATATCTGTGCTACTTATATAAATGAAATCAATATTGTAATAAGATACATCTATAATGAAATACCTAATAGGATCTAATTCTTACCCAACTACACTGCGCTGTCACGGCAAATTTATCACTTCTAAATATATTTGAATGGTAATGGCATTAGGGTTCTATGGTCCTCGCTACCTGCGGTTCACTATACAGGAAGAATCTAGTTGCTAACTAAACACTTATTTACATGAAGAAGCGCTTACAATTCTGTTTTAGTCTTTGAATCACCCTGAAGTGTTTCAGACATGTTTTTGAATTTATAATGAGCTCTTCAGCTATCAATATGATAAAAATCTACTATAGCATCATGTATGTGTGTGTGTGTTTTTTCATTTTTTTCATTCGATTTAACGTGCTTGAGGCAACTATGGCCATTAGCACGAGGTACAGAGGATCTGGTCGTATTTCTTTGAATTTAGGATTTCTAGGAAGGATTTCCTTATGAGTTCATGACTGGTTTCTTCCTTGATGAACTTGGTGAGGTAGATATTACATCTTGGGAGTATTTTGGTCCAGGGTGAGTTGTGAGGGATGGGGACAGGGCTGGAAAAGGATAATTGAGTGTGAGGGATTATTGTTTTTGAAAGGAGGGCAATGGTAAGTATGCATGAGTTGGGTGGTGGGGAGCTAGGAAAATACTCCCAAGATGTAATATCTCCCTCACCAAGTTCATCAAGGACTACAGCGAAATGCGCCTAAACAAAGTCGGATGGTAGTATTGTGTACGGGGTTGAGGGTATTCAGGACGAGTTTGAATCGAATGAGAGCTCTGTATACTTCCAGGAGGGAATATTCGCTAGCTCCTCATTGATAGTGAGAGAGTATTTTGATGCTATTCAAGAGTTTTAGGCGGTGTCCTCTGGTCAGTGATGAGATGTCAACTTTTTGTATATCAGTAGATGCTACACCACCAAAAAATCAGTAGAACTCAGTAGCAATCGGCAAGCCACCGTCACAAGGACGTCGAACAACACATAATTAGGAATGGAGAACTATCGATGATGGTTTATCGATATTTTTTACTATCGAAAAAAATCGATAGTTTTCGGCACTATATCGATATAGTTGAGATGTTTTTAGGTGAAAAATGTATATTTTGAACGCTGATATGGAGTAAAAATGCGATCAAAAAATGGGACAGAGAGATGAGAGAAAGAGAGAGAAAGAGAGAGAAAGAGAGATATGGGAAAGAAAGAGATGGGAGAGAGAGAGAAATAAATATGAGAGAAAGAGATGGAAAAGAGAGAGAAAGATATGAGAGAGAAAGAGAGTGATAGAAAAGAGAGAGAGATGGGAGAGACAAATATATGGAAAAGAGAGATATGAGAGAGAGGAAGATGGGGGAAAGAGACCATTTTTTGAAAATTTTGACAATTTTCGACCATTTTTCAAAATTTTAACAATTATTGACCATTTTTGACAGGTTTTGTCCATTATTGACCATTTTTGACAATAATTCTCAATTTTGAACAGTTGTTGACCATTTTTAAAAATATTTGACCATTTTTGAAAATTTTAACACTTATTGACTATTTTTGACCATTTTTTAAAATATTTATCAATTTCTGACCATTTTTGACAGTGAGAAAGATAGAGATAGGAAAGAGAGAGATGGGGGAGAGATAGGAAAGAGAGAGAGATAGGAGAGACAGAGATATGGAAGAGAGAGATATGAGAGAGAGATAAAGATTAGAGAGAGATAGGAAAGAGAGAGAGGGAGAGAGAGATGGAAGCGGGAGAGATGGGAGAGAAAAAAAGAAAGATGGAAGAAAGAGATGGGGGAGAGAGTAAGATGGGACAGAGAAAGAGATATATGGGAGAAAGAGAAAGAGAGAGAGAGAGGGAGAGGGAGAGAGATTTGGAAGTGAGAGAGGAGAGAGAGATAGAGAGAGATTGAAAGGAAAGAGAGATAGGAAAGAGAAAAATATAGAGATAGGAACTAGAGAGAAAGATGTGAGATGAAAAGTCAGATATGGAAGAGAGAGAGAAATGGGAGAGAAAGATAGGAGAGAGAGAGAAAGAAAGTGTATTGCGTGTGATTATAACCATTATTTTAAATTGTCAGAATCTAAGACGGATTCGGTAAGGTTCGCGACCCTAAGACTTTTTTTTCTTATTAGACCATTTTTGATAGTTTTTCATAATTATCAACCATTTTTCCAAAATTTTGACAATTTTTGACCATTTTTAAAAATATTTACCATTTTTGACTATTTTTGATAGGTTCTGACAATTATTGACCATTTTTGACAAGTTTTCAAAAATTTTAACCATTTTTTCAATATTTTTGACAATTATTGACCATTTTTTCAGAATTTTTACAATTATTGACCATTTTTGACAGTTTTTCCCAAATTTTGACAATTATTGACCATTTTTCCCAATTTTTGACCATATTTCAAAAATTTTTCAAACATTTTAATATATTTGGCAATTATTAACCATTTTTTCAAAATTTTAACAATTCTTGAGCATTTTTTAAATTTTAACAATTATTGATTATTTTTGACAATTATTGACCATTTTTGACAGTTTTTGACAGTTTTTGACCATTTTTGACAATAATTGTCAATTTTTCACAGTAATTGACAATTGATAATTTTTCAAAACTATTGACCAATTTTGATAGTGTTTTACAATTATTGGCCAATATTTACAATTTTTGACAGTTATTGACCATTTTTGACAATTATTAGACCATTTTTCAAAATTTTGACAATTTTTGATAGTTTTTGATAATTATTGACCATTTTTGACCATTTTTCAAAATTATTGACCAATTTTGATATTTTCTTACAATTATTGGCCATTTTTGACAATTATTGATCATTTTTCCAAATTTTTGACAATTATCGACCAATTTCTTAAAAATTTTGACCAAAATCGTACAATGATGTTACCGATTGTAAAACTTTCGAAAATAATCTATAGTAAAAATATAACTATCGATAAATATCGATAGTTATTTTACCAAAATATCACTAAAAAAACAACTATGGGTAAATCAGTAGATTGCATGTATAAATCAGTAGATCAGTAGATAGAACCTGAAATCAGTAGATCTACTGATAAATCAGTAGATACCTCATCACTGCCTCTGATTTCTCTGATATGGTGATTCCAAGTAAGTCGGGAGTCGAATATCACACCAAAAATTTTGCAGTGCCCGAAGACTGGGAGAGGGAGGTTGTTAACTAAAATTTCAGAGTCAGGCGATGGGGCTTTTCTGCTGAATCTTATTAGCTAGGATTTTGTAGGGGAGAGAGAAAGGCCAAGTGAAGATATTCTGCTATGTAAAAGGTTTACAGCAGATTGGAGGAGTTTGCAGGTAGTAGGTGTCGAGACAGTAAATAACAAGGTCGTCTGCAGATGCAGCATATTTGACTGGGTACGGAAGATTGTTACATAAAAGACTAATAGCTAGATTGAATAATGTGGGGCTAAGATTAGAGCCCTGTGGAATGCCGTCTTGTTGGACATGAGTTAATGATAGGCAGCCATTTACTGAGACCCTAAAGGATCTATTACTAAGAAAGTGTCGGATAAATGAGAAAATGTTGTCATAAGGGCCATGAAATGAAAGTTTATCAATAATCGTATGTCTTGGTAAGGTGTCAAATGCGGCTTCAATGTCAAAGACAGAGGCTAACACCTCTTGTTTACGATTCATATATTTTTTTTTCATTAAATAGTGGAATTAATTATAAACAGATAGTTTAATTTAAAAAAGGAACAAATCTCTCCGTGACTAACATGTGGATTGTGAGGCCGGCTACTTCTGTTCTCATCAGTACAATTCTACAGGGCAAACGTACGTTTTTGGGCGCAAGAGTAGTTTCTTTTCCCGGCTCTTACGTTAAGTGTCAAAGTGGCAGATGTGTAGCGCGTATCGATACTCAGCTATTACAACTTTCGGTCTGGTGGACCGATGTTAGTTTGAATGTTAGTAAGAATTTGTGAAATTTATGGAATCACCAAAGAAAGTGAAGCACCAAAAGAAGTTTTGGTCGCTGTAAATATTGTTCAACTGAAAAGAACCGGAAAACAAAGTATAGCTGCCATTTTTGCAATAAATTTATGTGCCTAGAACATTTGACTCCACTGTGCTTAGAATGTAGCGCAAAAATGGACACCTAGTCTATTCTAATTTTTACAAATTATAAGAGCATGTATGGTTATAATACAAGGCTATTTACTTTTAGTGTATGTTTGTTTCATTATTATTTCAGACTTTTTTTTTAATTTTAATTTTGAAATGAAATTTTTCAGAATTTTTTGTGACGTTTTATGTGCTTGCCTCTATTGTAAGACTAAAGTTATAATAAGATTTAAAAATGTAAAAATTTACTATATTTGGGTTTATTCAACCCAAATCAAATAAAAAAAGAACAATATGCACATGGTATATATATTTTTTGAAGGTTTTTTGAATATTGGTCTCTGAGACCATTGTTAGTATTGAAGTCCTACCGCCGCATGTTAGTCGCGAAGGGTTAAAAAAAATCAATCTAGTAAAATAGAAAAATTAATTTCAGTACCTTTAACTGGAAGTTTGACTGTGGATATAATAAAGAAGCCGCCAAATACGTACTGAACTCTTTATCAGCTAAAAAGATAGCTTCTCTGCAGAATATAGTTCTTCTCTTGTACATAAGTTCACGAAAACCTATCATGAGAGATGTTTTATGGGAATTCCTCAAACGCACCAAACGAAAAGTATAATATTGTAATATTTTTTATTCCATACTGTCTGGTAGATTTAGTTTACTGACTTTATTTTGAGTCCGGTAAGTATCCAGTATCAGAGCCGGTAAGTGTAACCAAGAAATCTTTCCGGATTGTTAATTTTGAGTTTTGACACAATAACTGAAACTTTTTTAACAAAATTTAATTTCTTAAGAAAATACAACAAAAACTACCTACTTAATCGCTGGGTTAGATGGATTAGGAATATTTTTATTAATTCGAATTTCCGGAAACAGTAATTTCAATTTATTGACATGCATATTTACATTGTTGCTATGTAGAAGTATTTGTGTGATTTTAATACAAAAATGCGCCTAATAATGTTAAATATTGTCGTTATTGAAACCATGAGACGTAAGAATGTATTTTACAGTATGAAATAAAATACGTTACGTGATACATCCGGTAAGTCTCTTACATTACTCATTTCGATATTCAGAACTCGGCTCATTCGTCACCTCGTCCTTAAAAGTCTCATTTGCACTGTAATACTTGATTTACCGGTATTTTGACGTGAATTACTATCATTTAGTTCTGTTTGAATGGATGTATGAGCATAGCATGAATGATTTAGATTTGGTTCCTCCTTTTTGTCATTTTGTAGCAAGTACCCTTTATCCGTTGCCTTTACTATATGTCTAAATAAACAAAGTCACCAAAATATAATCCAAACCGTAATAATAAACTAAATGTTGAAAGTGTTCACCGTTAACATCATTGTAATGCTCAAGTCTAAGTTCAAATGATTGACTAACATTTGTCAGCATATTAACGTTAATAGATCGAAATGCTGGTCTGATTCTCTCTTTCATGTCTTCTCCAGTAGTCAGGGGAGCCTTATGAACCTCATTTTTCATAAAAAACACCAAAAAAATAAATCAATATTTGTTAAATCGGGAGACCGAGCTGCCCAATCAGTTGAGCTCCCTCTTCCGATCATCTGATTTCGAATTCGGTATAGAGATGATCTCGTATGGACGCAGTATTATGAACGGGTGCACCATCATGCAAATTCCACACTTGTCGCCGAATATTAAGTGGAACTAATGGAAAAATTGAAATTTACACAATTCATCTTAAATACTTCTTACTTTATTTAAGAAAACTATAAAATGCAGGCGACAATTACTGCTATTTTTAAGAAATAAAATATACAAACGGTAAACGACTGACGTTTATGTCAAATTTTGTCATGTAATGGTTTACAATAAATATTACAAAATAACTCTGTTTCCATAAACTTTGGGTATGGGGAACGCTCAACAAAAATAAAAGTTACATAACCGAAGATTTTATTTGTGCTTTGAAAGAAGGAAGATAACCAAAGTGTAACGGTAAGTGAAGCGCCAATTTGTTACCTTACAGGGCGCCAATTTGTAACGGTAAACGCTCCAGCTTGAAGGGCTCCGGCTAGAGATTCCTCTCAAGGGTGATTCGACCCCAAGTTTATGTCGCACAAGGATAACAGAAAAGTTGTAAAAATTGAGGGCGTCACTACCTTTTTGACGTCGATAATAAATACTAATGAATTTAAAAAACTAAGGCGGAAAAGGTAGAAACGCCTTGAAGAATTTAAATAAAAGTTAACCAGAAATCAAATGAAAAAATTAGTTAAAAAACAGAAAATTTTACTCCGGGCGATATCTCCCTCAACATTTGTAGTTGAGCATTTAGAAAAAAAATATGATTTAAAACAAATTTATATTTATTCTTCTGCCACAGGAAATGGAACAAATGTGAAGACTTGTACTTTTATAGGTACTTAGCTTATGAAGTGGTTGTTTCTGGAAAAGGTAGGTAGATCTTGCCTCTACGAAGTCTTGAGAAGATGGAAACTAGATCTCGAAGAAGAAAGGTGGATAGAGTCTTGATTTGAATGGTATTCTAGCAGCTGTGTCCTGGTCTAGGGCTGTATCCTGGTCTAGGGCTTGTATCCTAGTCTAGGGGCTGTGATTACCTAGAAGTACAGGTGGATCAGGGATATATAGGAACTTGAATGTAATGGCACACTATGTTGGTCAGCTTTTAAAGTTAAAAAAGGAAGGCAGTTGTTTGAAATTGAAAAAATTGATTAAGTGAAGTTGAATTCAGTTGTTTGAAATTAAAAAATGTTTTATTGAAGCTGAAGGCAGTTGTTTGAAAGTAAAAAATGTTCAATTTACTGAAAGCTTTCCAACATATATGTCCCATATTAAAACGGTTAAAAAGCAATTATCGGTTAAATTAAAAAAAATACTAATAATCTGAAAGTTATATGAAAAAATATCGTGCTTAAGAAATATATGGAACCGCCACTGGCGGTACGAAAGAATTATTTATAGGTTAACAGATTCGTTCTGTTATAAAAATGTCATTTCATGGTTAAAAAAGTTATTCTGCAACAGAAAAAGCTTGCAAATGTTTGCACAAAAGTAAAACAGTGAATTATAAAAGAATATTTAGTTTAAAACTACCATGCATACAAAAATTATATCAGGCAGTACTTTAGAAGAAGCTTATTAGTTATAAATTATGATTTTGAACCTACCACAGCAAAATTCATTAGATAGGAAAGGTATAAAAGCGATAAAAAAATGGAGGTCTTTCCTCGAAGAGAGTCGATAGCGGCGTTGGCAGCTCGTGGCGTTGAAAAAAATGGAAGCGACCGTTGGCAGACGTCAATTGTCTTATGGTCAGGGTTGAAGATTGGGGTGGCTAATGAGACGATGAGCGGTAATTTATTCTATAAAATCGAAACAGGTCGATATACATGTTACAAAAGGTTTGATTTTCCGTCCACCCTGTATACAAAAGAGGAGATAATTGAAATTTCATCGAATAAGAAAATTAGGAAACTCTGTTAGGTGAAATAATTTTTTTTTCTTCAACGAACAGTAAGCTACAGAGAGATGATTTACCTACGATTTGCACATAAAAGTGTCCATACCTTTTAAAGGACTCTGTATAACGTAGCAAAACCTGATATAAAAAGCTTCAAAAAAATGTGAGGAGTCCGAATTCAGTATAAAATACAGGGGTTCCCATTTAAAAAACCATATATTTGGTTTGTAACGGAGTGATTCAACACTCTGTATAATTCAAGATTATTTCAAAATATACACCTTAAAGACATCTACTAATTTTTTCAATAATATTTTTTGATATCTCCTAATATAACCTATATACCGAACTTTGTCGTAAGATTGGTACATCCTGTATATTAAGATATTGTGACATTTTTTCAATAAGAATAATTTTTTATGGGTCCATTATTTTCATGTTTATATCGAAAATTTAAACTATTTTTTTTTCGATTGCGGCAAAAGTCTTGGCAATAATAATAATAGTAATAATAATTATTATTAGGGCCACGATTTTTGCCTTTAAGGTAAACTCCAGTCGTGCGTCGGAGCTGACACACACAGTTTTTTCTTGTCATCCACAACTTTTTAACTCGTATTAAAGTTGACAAACAAGTGAAAACACAAAACTCAAACAAGACTAGGGGTCAACGATATCCAATTTTTTCAGATCCCAAAGTTCACAACACCACTTTATCTCGTTTAAAAAATATAAATACTCGAGTATAAAGTGGTTTTCAGAAGGACAATTCAAAAAAGTCTTCTTGAATAATTAACTATGCTTATTCTGAAAGATTAAGAATATACATAATACCATGGCTGACATTTGATATAGAATAAACCGTTTAATTAATGTATTGTAATGTTTTTGTTATTTATTTGAATAGTTTTTACTTGTGGGATAAAATTATACACACTACTATGGCTAATTACTATTTATTTATTTAAAGAAACACACACTGTATTAAATATAATTTATATACAACACACTTTATTTAATGTGTACTAATTTATTTACACTTGGTATAATAGTTCCAATTTATTTTTACCACTTGAATATTACACTATTTATCTTTACTATTTCATTCACTGTCCGATTACTAAGAACTTCTTGTCCGATTACTAAGAACTTCTGTGAACTAACTCTTTACTGTCTGTTTCACTGATTATTCACGAACTAACTGTTAACTCGCTCAAAAACCCGCGTATATATAGTCCTTCTCAACTCTCGAAAATTCCAGTACCTTCCGCACTCGTCTTATGCACAAACAGATCGTATTGAAACTATGGATGTAATAATTATAATTAAACACAGTTAATCAAAATCCAATTGTATTCGTTTGCTTTCGAAAATATTGGAAAATATTGTTTTTTGGCAATAGTAGTATTGTAAATAGTGTAAGGTTGTACATTTATTTTTTCGTAAGTAATATCATAAGGGCATTTAATATTTCCGAAAAAAATAGAAAAAACACGTTGCTAAGTAATATTTCAACAAGAAGCATGAGTGCTGGTAGCAACAAAAATCCGAGTCGAAGACGAGGATTTTTGCACCTGCACGAATGCATTTTGTCAAAAAAGCGGAGCTGCTGAAAAGTCTTCCACCAAGGGATTATCTTTGAAACGGATAAAGGGAAAGTTATGAAATTTCAGGACGATGGATGAGACTTTATTCTGCATATTTTAGAGCAAATGTCGAATGTTTTTGACGTCAGCGTTTAGCTTACGGCCGCCATCTTGGATTATTCGGAATGGCAACATAGGTCGAGTGACGTATCTTTTTCTCTTCCCTAAAATTATAGCACTGTATCACTTTACTCGGAAATCATTATCGAAATTTAACAAAAATATTAAAATTGTAATTTTAAACAAAACTGGATGTTACAGAAATAAACATGGCCATTTGTTTATTGACAATGATAGAATCTTCCTTCGAAGCTAAGAGTATAATCGTTGATCATTTGTGGAGTAATTTCCTGCATTTCGAGACGCATGCGATCCCTTAAATCGTTCAAGTTAGTTGGACCTGTTGAAATAAACGCTGTCTTCCAAGTAGCCCCAGAGAAAAAAATCAAGTGGTGTCAAGTCGGGGAATCTTGCCAGCCACTCAATTGCACCTCTTTGACCAATCCATCTCTAAGGAAAAATTGTATTTAAATATTGCCTAACTTTTTTTTGTGATATGAAGGTGCGCCATCTTGTTGCTATTATTCTTAATTTACTTTTAAACTTCTTGCTAATTTGAAATTAGTATCGGTTTTGACAATAAATTTGTACATAAATAATGACGTTTTTAAAGCCTACTGTTGTTTTTTGTTTAATTTTAAAATCCTACAAGGTCATATCATTAGTACAGTACAATTTAATTTAGAAAAATAAAACTGATATTTTTTAAGACATTTTGTATTGAAGTGATGCCTTTGATTTTTACTCCAAAATATTCTCTCATTCATCGACCTAGAATTTCATAACTTTCCCTTTATCCGTTTCAAAGATAATCCCTTGCTGTGAGACTTTTCACCAACTCTGTACCTATATAAAATTAGTTCGAAAATATGTCTCTCAGATTGATTATTAAACAATTTGTGAGAAAAAAATGTATTTGAAATTTCCAAATTTAGTCTTTGGAGAGTTTTAAACTCGAAAACGAAGACAACAAGAAGGTTTTGGCTGAAAAAGATGGTGTCGTTCACAATAAAATGAAATATTTGAGAAATTATACCAACTTGTAGCATTTTGTAGTATTTTTCATTTATATATTTGGATGAGACCTAAATTTTTGTTAATGGTATCGCAAGAAGAATTTGACAAGATAAAAGTATAAAATCCATAAAACTCGCCGATGGCGAAAGAAAAGACATGTTATTTTGCAATCAGGTATAAAGCATAGTTTTGTTGATGAAACGGATCTCTTATTTTTGTCAAATTCAAAATCAACACTATGAATGCGGAGATATTTGTAATATGGTCAAAGGAGAAACTTTTATATAACCTTTACATGACCCAACCGTTATTGTGTTGGATAATGCTCCGGGCCATTCGGAAATTTTGAATAAGCAACCAACAAACGCCTGGTCCGTTGATAGAATGAAAAATGGTTAACAAACGAAAACATAATATTTCCTCAGTATTGCTTTTAACCTGAATTATTATCGTAAGCTAAAAGGAATTAATGAACTCTACATTGTAGATAAAATTATACTCAGAACATATTACGATAACCACATTGGTGGTAATGGTTACAAGACGATGCTGTTTTGGAAACCTGGTAAAGCGCACTGCTCCTCGTAAAGTTAAAAAAAAAGAACGGTAGGAAAATGCAAAAATTAAATAGAGGAATTGTGGTTTCGTGAAAACCGAAGACAAGAAATGGCAGTGATTCTGAATTCGACTGAGAATCTTATGAGTGAACATATTGTAAGTACAACATAATTAGACATATTTATTAAATCACCATACTAAATCGATTTTGATTGCAGTCCCTTTCAGAATCATTAAATACGAACACAGTTCTAAGGACCAAAAATAGTTATTTGTGTATTTAGAGCGTAAAGTAATAGATTGCCGCTTGAGAAAGAATTTTACTTTACGCTCGAAAAACACACATACTTTTTTCTACACTCGCCCTTTTAATAATTAAAACAGTTTTTTATATTACTTTAGGTTATAATAGGAGTGCTAGAATAATCGTCATTTTCGCTATTCATCATGATTAACCTTGAAAAGATCTACTGACTAGGGATATTAAAAAATAATCGATTTTTAGCAACAGTATTTTCTTGTAATCGATTTTTAGTTATCAATTTTTTAGTAATATTAATCGATTTTTAGTAAATCGATTTTATAAATTACGTGTTTAAATCGATTTTCGGAAACAGCTCGAATTATTTATTGACTATTTTTCAAAATTTTGACAACTTTTGACGATTATTGACCATTTCTCAAAATTTTGACAATTATTAACCATTTTTCAAAATTTTAACAATTATTGACCATTTTTCAAAATTTTAACCATTATTGACCATTTTTGACAATTACTGACCATTTTGACTGTTTTTCAAATTAGTGACCATTTTTCAAAATTATTGACCATTTTCCAAAATTTTAACCATTTTGACCATATTTCAAAATTTTTGACAATTTTTTAGAAACTAACAATTTTTGACAATTATCAACTATTTTTCAAAATTTTGACAATTTTTAACAATAATTGTCCATTTTTGACAGTTTTTGACAATTTTTGACCATTTTTGATAGTTTTTGACAATTATTGGCCATTTTTGACAATTTTTCAAAATTATTGACCATTTTTGATAGTTTTCGACAATTATCGACTATTTTTCAAAATTTTAACAATAATTTACCAATTTTGACAATAATTGTCCATTTTTTACATTTTTCAAAATAATTGACAATTTTTAACCATTGTTGATAGTTTTTGACCATTTTTGACAATTTTTCAAAATTTTAGACCATTTTTCAAAATTATTGACCATTTTTGATAGTTTTTGACAGTTATCTACCATTTTTCAAAATTTTAACAATTATTGACAAATATTGACCAATTTGGACAATAATTGTCCATTTTTGACAGTTTTTAAAAATAATTGACAATTTTTAACTATTTTTGATAGTTTTTGACCATTTTTGACAATTTTTTGAAATTATTGACCATTTTTCAAAATGATGACAATTTTTAACCATTTTCGACAGTTTTTGTCAATAATTGTCCATTTTTAACAGTTTTTAACAATAATTGACAATTTTTGACCATTTTTGATAGTTTTTGACCATATTTCAAAATTTGTAACAATTTTTTAGAAACTTTAACAATTTTTGACAATTATCAAGTATTTTACAAAATTTTGACAATTTTTAACAATAATTGTTCATTTTTGACAGTTTTTGACCATTTTTGATAATTTTTGACGCTTATTGGCCATTTTTGACAATTTTTCAAAACTATTGACCATTTTTGATAGTTTTTGACAATTATCGACTATTTTTCAAAATTTCAATAATTTTTGACAATTATTGACCAATTTTGACAATAATTGTCCATTTTTGAAAGTTTTTAAAAATAATTGACAATTTTTCAAAATTTTAGACCATTTTTCAAAATAATTGACCAATTTTGATAATTATTGACAATTGTTGACAATTATGGACCATATTTTCAAATTATTGAGCATATTTGACAATTATTGACCATTTTTGACCATATTTCAAGAACTTTAACAAATTTTGACAATTATCAACTATTTTCCAAAATTTTGACAATTTTCAACAATAATTGTCCTTTTTTGGCCATTTCTGATATTTTTTACAATTATTGGCAATTTTGGACAAATTTTGACAATTTTTCAAAATTTTTGACCATTTTTGATAGTTTTTGACAATTATCGAACATTTTTCAAAATTTTAAAAATTTTTGACAATTATTTACCAATTTCGACAATAATTGTCCATTTTTGACAGTTTTTGACCATTTTCGACAAAATTTGAAAATTTTTGGCTATTTTTCGAAAAAAATTTAAAAGTTTGGACAATTGTCCATTTTTGACACTTTTTAAAAATGATTGACCATTTTTAAAATTTTTTTGACAATTATCGTCCATTTTTGACAATTATTGACCATTTTGACAATTTTTGATAATTATTGACCATTTTTGACCATATTCCAAAATTTTGACAATTTTCATATAATTTTATTTTATTTTTAATCTGATAAATTGTTAAATATTCACCAATTGAGTTGATTCGGAGGGTGTGGTTTGATTAAATAAGGGAGCGAAAAAGTTTCCTTTTTTGCTCTAGAGCGTAAAGTAACAATTCTCGGCATTTGTCGACTTCACGATTTCATTTGAGTATAGTATTGTTCATAAAAGAGCAATAAACAGGCGTATATTCTTGAAATAGGATATAATTCACTACGATATGTTTTACTCGTATGAAATATCAGTTTCATTGATCTAAATTCTTTGATATTGATTTGGTAGAGAAAGTAAGCACAACCATTTAAGCACAATCACTTCAAAACGTATCGACAATTTTGTGCGAATTATGTGCACAAATCACGATTTTTGTGCACTCATATTTTCATTTGTATTAAAAGTTTTGCTACCAACCGTTTTTTTTGCAATTTATGTTTATAGGTGGAGTAAAATAGCTCTGTGATTTTTTGGGACATTTTATTTTCAATACTAGAAAAAACAAAAAAATTGGACTTTCAAGTACCCTCAGGAACTAACAACATGCTTTTTTAATATTAATTTATTTCATGGTATTCAAGAAAACAGTTTTTATTTTGATTGCAACATAGAAATACACCACATAAAGAACATTTGCTATGGGGGCGAGTTTGAACAGAACGAAAACTGCACATTTCACATCTCCCTCTACTATCCACATAGATAACCCAGTGGGATCCACGATTTCCAAGCCTCACAAAGCCTCTGCAACAGTTCAATGCCATAAAACCCATACAGATTGACCTTCTAAATTCAAGTGTTTCGAACTGCATGTTATATACTACATAAGCATTAACAAAAGCTATATCGAGAAAACCCCAAAATAGCCTATGCCACCATTTTCGAGACCTACGAACCATACCCATGTGCTTATTATAGTCTGCAACTATATTTGGGCATTTCACCTCAGTACGTGATCCATTTTTCTGGGTTCTTTTCACGATGACCTCCGCAGTGCCATGGAAATTTGACGCAAAATTTACGACCTTGTTATCTTTCCATGTGAATGCCCTAATCTGTGTCGCCTCTTGTAATTTTGTTGTTATCAGTCATTTGTGGAAATCCGATTCTGGTGCTTCTGATTGTTCCACAAGCCAATGTTTTTTTCAAATATAATGTTTCCAATAAAGCGATGGATATAAAATAGTTATCTGCATATATAATTTTGAATTTGTCCCATTCTGATTGACTTAGAGAATGCACTATTCTTTCACCAAGTCCAAAAATTTTGAACTCCTGCTTCAACTCTTCATTTTTACCTTGGTAAACTTCTAATGTTGAAATGTAGGCATTCTGATCAGCGACACACCATAATTTATAGCCTCGTTTTATTGGTTTCATTGGATTATATTACTTCAGTGTTCTTCCTTTGGAAAGTATCATACTTTCATCAATACTTATTTGTCTTGTTGTCTCATAGCAATCTTTGAATCGCCTATTTTGAGTATTTGCTAGTGGTCGAATTTTGTAAATTTTATCTTTATTATCCCTAGGTATTAGGCTGTTGAAGATATTTCAAAATTTCCTCGAAGCGATCCCTTGTCATGCATTTAGCTATAATAGGGAGGCCCAAGTCTTCACTTGTGTTCCAATATTGCTTCCATGCCGGCAAACGGTGATAAGCCATAAGAAAATAAATACCTATACTTTTATTACGCTGTGTAGCATAAAGGTTGCTTTGAAAAACAATATCATTTACAGCTTCTCCAAGTATAGACAGATAAACATCTGTAGGTGAGTTACAATTAATAAATTCTGTTTCAACTGGTCCTTCAGGAAAACGATATTCGGGCATAATCTCTTCTGTATCTGTCTCCTTCCATCTTTGGTTTGCTTGTCCTCTTTGTATTTTTCTTTCATCTGTCTCCTCCTGTTCTGAAGTTTGAGATAACTGTTCAGGATTATGAGAACAACTTTGTTCCGGAACTGTGTAATTATTAGCTGCAGGATGACTTTCTGCTGATATGGTGTCCATAAAATTATTTTTTGACCCAAGTTCCGTATCCTCAGAATCACTTTCTTCTTCATCTGTCAACAAATTATTATCTAAAGGCAAATCTTCTGTCAATATTTGATCAGCAATCTACTCTAGTTCTTTTTGAGTCGGTGCTTTTTGAGATTCCTTTTTTCTCCATAATTCCTGAGGGTACTTTTCAGTTCCTCTGAGGAAAAAAATTCCCAAATTTAGGTTAGATGTATGTAAACTTACCCTAAATAGATCCAATCACCTTTGTTAACATAAAACAACCATTATATTACTATAAAACAACAGCTATCGCAAACTGAAAGTTGATGAAAGAAAGTCACTGCTCTCCACGTGCGAAGTCTGAATATTTCCAACAGAGTTATATCACTATTTCTATTGGCCCTTAGATGAGACTCGAGAGTACCGTCGGTCAGTGATACCCATATTATGTGTTTAATAGAGTTTTATGGTCGTTTGAAGAAGACGATACTTGTAAGTACCGTCGGGCACTAATTAAACTGAAGCTAGCAAAACTTTTTTTAAATTCTCACCTGATTTCAATGAAATCATTGCTGTTATTTTGTGCAAATTATGTGCAATTTATTACACGATTTTTGTGCACTTATATTTTCGTTTTTATTAAAAGTTCTGCTACCGTAAACTGAAGGCAGCACAACTTTTTTTTATTATCATCCGAATTCAATGAAGCCATTGCTGTTATTTTGTGCAAATTGTGTGCAATTTTCGTGCATAAATCACAATGTTTGTGCACTCATATGTTCATCTTTATTGAAAGTTGTGCTGCCTTAAACTAAAGCTAGAACGACTTTTTTCAAATTCTCATTCGATTTCAATGAAATCATTGCAGTAATTTTGTGCAAATTATGTGCAATTTCTGTACACAAATCACGATTTTAGTACACTTATTTTTTTTAATTTATCATCCGCTTTCAATTTTTTGTGCAAATTATGTGCAATTTATGTGCACTCAACTGGATTCCATCCTTATAAGACTATAATACTGTTAAAATGTCATACGAAATAGCTATTTGTATACCAAGGGAGGAAAGTGCTACTTTTCCTCCCGAGGATGAAGTTTAATTTAATTGAATCATTCAAGGGGGGAAAAGGCACTTTACTCCCATTTTATACATATGATTTTTCCGCCTCCCTCAAATAACAAGACATTTTTAATTAATTAATTTATAAAAGAATTTAAAAAAAATTGTCCTCGCCGGAATTCGATCCAACACCAACAGGCCTATCACGAATAGTGAGCAGTGCTCCAACGCGTTGGGCTACCGAGACTCGTAGGAAATTTTTGCGGAATCATGAACATAATGTATTGCTGAAGTCAAATTATTAATGTAAAAATCGTTAAAATAACAATTTACTGATTTACTACCATTTTGCAAAATACAGGGTGTTCTTTAATTAAACGGTAAAATTTATACTTATATAATAGAATATAGTTTAGGTCGTCAATGCCGTATAAGTTATTTCATTGATGACGTACCATAACCTCACTTTTACTTTACCTCCCTAGGGAGGAAAAGTACGACTTTGCTCCCTACAATGAGGCCAGGAAATGTATACTTTGGATAGAGGTAGGCGGAAAAATATTTTGTCCCACATTTTACCAGGGATATGATCTACTGTGAATGGAACTTAAGAATTTGACAACAAATTCTTTACAGTCATAAACTTCAAAATATTATTGATTGTCTAGTTTTCGAATTTTTTTGTTAGTGTCAGATAGGGACCAGAATTTAAAAAACCTAATTGTTCTTGATAATGGTAGCTGGAACGTTGAATTAAAAAAAATAAAAAATATTGTGATTTGATTTCCCAAAATAAATAACAAAAAGAATGAAAAAAATGAGTATCATGTTTCAACACTCACTATGTGGGATATTTCCATAATTATCAAATACATTCAATAAAAAATAACCATTTTAAAATAATTTCGATTATCGAATTTCGTACTGCTGAAAAAGAAGAATTTTTGGAATGTAGTACTTGCGTACAATTGTACGTACAATTGTGAACAGCACTCATGCCATGCAAAGAATAACATTCGCAACTCTAATAGCCCCTCCACTATCAAACAAAGAAAAATCATTATTAGGCAAAATAACAGCAATGGTTTCATTGAGATCAATTGGTAAAAAAAGTGGCAGCTTGTGTTTAAAGTAACAAAACTTTCAATCAAAACAAAAATATAACTGCACGTGATTTGTGCACATAAATTGCACATGATTTGCACAAAATTATCAATACCTCTTGAATAGGTTTTGCTCAAATGGTTGTGCTAACTTTCTCCATCTATTTGACAGATAATTAAAATTAAACAAGAAACACAGGTTTAAATGATGTCAACCATATAATCATTTGTGTACAAATGTAGAAAGTGATATCCATTTCAAATATACAGCATATAGTTTGAAAGTAAACTAAGAATAATGGCACATTTATCATGGAAACGACGAACACAATTACTAAAGTTGAAAATTGTGATTGCAAACGTACCCATAGCGAAGCAAGTTATATTTTTAACGAGTTAAATTCTGAATGACCTCTCATAAGTAGATCCATAGTTACGAGAATAATAAGCAAATTAAATGAAACTGGTAATTTGTAGTTTCCTTCACGGTCTGGTAAAATGAAAGGTGCAGCAAATAAAGTGAATTGGCAAGAAATCGTGTATTTGTAGGAAATGTATGCAAACTATTTTGCATGAAATAACTTCTGTATAAAGTGCAATACCTCCAGAAGTTATCTGACTATAATTTGGATGGAAGATTAGATTTTTATAAATAGGTAACAAGTAAAATTGCGATACTATACAATCTTTTAGATTTAGTTGTCATATTCTGTTTGAACGGTACTGCCCACAGATAACTGTTCAACTTCAAACTTTGACCCAATATTTTTCAGGTAATATGAATAAGTGGCAAATGGGTTATACAAACATACAATAATTCAATGTTTTTTTCTGCCGATTAACAGAAAAACAAAATTTACTAAAATTATGCAACTTGCAGATACGTCACTAGTGTGAAGTTGTCAATAGTCTTCGTTTGTTTTATGTTTTAGTTTGTACTTGACAAAAAAAATACACGTTGACATCTATTACTGTCGCTTACTTGTTGAATTTGAAGGATCATTTTCCAATTACATTTGTGTGCTGTGTTACTGTGTCTGAATTTTATAAATTGCTATGGATTCATTTTTAAGATAGATAGTGTTTTAAACCATATTGTACTAATACATAAAGAGCATAGAATAAAAAATTCATTACTGTAACGAAAACCGATGAAAGTAGGAAAAGTAGGTTTGAGACTGTTTGAGAAATGTCTTTTGTTGAAACTTCAACAAATTATTTTTGTTGTCAAGATCAATTTAATACAAGTAAAATAACTAAAGTATTATACGAGTTTCCAGTAAAATTGTCGTCAAATTTTTCGAATTTTGGTTTGCGGTTGGAGGTGAAGATGTCGCTATTGTCAGAACTTTAACATTTCCGTTACTGGAAGACATGTATTGATTTCAGTGACAAATTCAGTCCGAGACTAGGCTCTCAGAGCACATATACCTTGTACTGATGAGGTGCAGATACGCGAAAACCGGCCTACAAGTTATGTTGTCCCTTCTAATTGCAAACCAGAATGGTTGGTTAAATGTTGTAGATTATACCGACCCCGTTTAACTTAGAAGTGTAATTCAATGTCTGTCGGGGCATATAGCCCGGGAAGTAGTTGCTGCTTCTAAAGTTGAACGGTCACAAATATTTTTCAAAACTTTGTTGTAAAGCGTTGAAATAATATATTTTTCGATAACTGTTAGTAAAATATCTCATCACTCCCAATATATATCCATCAATCCTATTGTAAACCACAACGAAATGCAAACAGCTCACTGCCACTCTAATCTAAACTTCTTCTTTTTAATTTTTTGGTGACTACTATATCCTAAGATAATGATGTTCCATGTCAAAATTTGTGCCTTACTTCAATTTATACTAGTGACGTAAAAATCTTAAAGGTAAGTATTGAAAAATATTGAAAATACGATTTTTTATTGGGGATAAGAACAAAATTACACTATTGAATTTAATTAAATATAGCGCTTCGTAATTTGTTCCTTTAGAATTAACTATCTCTTATGCATCAACAAGAATCTATTTTTTCTTATTGGTACTGGACAGATAATAATCCTCACTGGTTCATACACAGCTGCGATCTAAATAATAGGACGTTTAACAACGATAAAATTTAACGAATCTGCGAAAAGCTACTGGGTTTGATTTCTTTTTAGAAACCGCTCCAAAGTACTTAGACGTACTCAGACCGGTGCACCAGTGAAAGTAAATTAACGGTGAGAAAACCACCCTTCCTAACTTTTTACCATGCCCCGTACGAGGACGAAAACCATACGCAAATAAAGACAATGACGACGAATTTCCACAATTATCATCTAATTCCAATCTACAAACTCTAGAGACGTCTTCCAGCTCTTCTAAACAACCACGTTCCCTGACGGAAACCTTAATCAAACCACCCAAATTTTGTCTTTCCGTCAATATCAACCGGTTTAGACGAGACCTCGTTCAAGTTCGTGAAAAGGTCATACAACAATTCGAAGCCAATCCTAGTCTTCTGGAAAAGGAAAAAAATTCTCATACGCTCAGGCAGCAAAATCTTCCGCCTCGTACATCACTCATTTATTTTCACGCTCTTCTCAGGCCTCTCCAGTTTGCAGTGTCCCAATTCTTTGTAAAATTGAGAAAGAAGTCTCAGTGACTTCAAACTCGTCCAAATATTCATCCTATTTATGGTTCAAGTGTAGGACGCATTGCGACTTTTTATTTTTATATTTTATCTGTTTTTAAATTATGTCGCTTTATCCATAAAATTGTAAAATTTTTCATGACAATAAAGCTCATCTCTCTCTCTCTCTCATTCTTCAACTTCACACCAAACCCTAAATCTGTACAACCTTTCAACTGAATACTGCTCTTAGAACGAACTTTTCAACCTTCTGGACAGAAATGGAATCTTTTACCTCAAAGCAAATCCAAATTGTACTGCACATCTCAAAATTCCGAGGAGCATATGCCATAAAATCTTTCAGTTCAAATTTCAAAATGCCATTGGAGACCACAAAGTGGTATGCATCCCTTCATTCCAACAATCTCCTGCTTCCAGAAAAAACAACCCAACTAAACAGCATACTTCTAACTTTTCATTTGTCATCCCCAACGTCGATAAGAATATCTCTTACAACGAAATTCCTGACCTACTCAAAGATCTCGAAATAAATTACAAAAAGTGCAGGAGAATCGTCTCTAAAGCGACAACCTCTCCCACCTCCCTTATCAGAGTCATCACTGACACAACTTCACCAGGCACTCTCCAAAGTAGTTTTCCTTTACGGCCTAAGCCACCGGTGTGAAATAACCTCCACCAACCCAGACCCGTCTCAAAATATTGTACTCGTTGTTGAACCATAGGCTACTCCTCCACCCAGTGTAAACCCAAGCTTCACGCTTGTCCAAATTGTGGAAGCTACAATCACAGATCCTAAAAAACCTTGTTGCAGGAACTGTGATGGCGACCACGTCACAAACTTCCTCCTCAAACCCTGAGGAAACAGTTCTCATACTCCTACAAAAGCCACCAATGCCATTTGACTTCTCTTCGGTCCAGAAAATTATTGAGTTGACTTGCGTAATCTTAATGAATGCAATCCCTTCCTCCCGTAGGACGGAAATTAAGATTCATCGGCATCTCATACCGGCCTACTAAAATCACAATTGCTCGTTTAAGGGACAGGGCAATATGACATATTTTAGTATCACTACAATTCCATAAACTTGGACAAACCACCACTTAAAAACGCGCCGAAATATTGGAATACTCGAAGACTTATAAGAGCTCGACGAAAAGTACACAGAAACAGCGACAGTCGCTAACGAGAGTAGGCATTAAGAAATGCGAGGGGCAGCAACCCACACTAAGGCACTTTTCAATACACAGCACTTTTCAGTGCAAAAACACACACTACAGGTACTTTTCAGTACAGTGCGCGTCATATAAAACTCGTACAACTATAATAATCGAAAATAGTGTTTTTCTAACTGGGTTAATGGATCACTAGTTTGATAAAGCTACTGTGTAGCGAAACGCGTCACTAATTTTACATTGAACATTAGTTCAAATTATAATGGAGATTTAAGCAAATTAAATCGTTTTACAGTAGAATCCCGATTATCCGTGCGCGTTTTAACCGGGCGGCGGATTTTCCGTGCGGCATTTTAAATTGATATCCGTGCGCGGATTATCCGTGGCTGTAGGGCAGAGGTCGGCGCGTGAACTCTGAACGCACTGCGCCGGTGTTCGTCTCAGGGAATCCCTAAAGTATGTACTTATGTACTTATTATTTTCGCCATCTTCGGCCGACTCGTTAGTTGAACGTAAACAAACGCACAAAATGCAGCGTTCCGGTGCTAACGAAAAGCGTAAACGCAATGTTTTAACTATACAACAAAAAATGGAAATTGTAAAACAATTTGATAAAAACAAAGTAGTTGCTCTACTGGCTAAAACATATAACATTGGAAAACAAACGGTCGGTTCGCGACATTGTGAAGAAGAAAGCCGAACTACAGAGCTTTGTAGCTGAAGCTGACAGTGCAAAAGCTGTTTCTGACAAGAAGTCAATAAAAGGATCTACTTTTCCGAAACTTGATGATGGTTCTTACAAAAAAGATCGGAAGGGGTTCCAATATCAGGATCTATGTGTACTAGGCAAGCCCAAAAGTTTCATGATCAGTTTAAAATCAAAGGAAACTTCTCTGCATCTTCCGGTTGGCTATGCAGATTTAAAAAACGTCATGGAATACGACAATTAGCTATTCAAGGGGAGAAATTAAGTGCTGATGATGTAGCTATGGTAGAATTTTGCTATGACTTGGAAAATCTTATAACGGAGCACGACGTAAAACCCGAACTAGTGTATAATGGAGACGAAACCGGACTTTACTGGAAAGCAATGCCGAAAAGAACACTTGATGCAGGTTCAGAAACTAGTGCGCCAGGTTATTATTTTTAATGTATTACTGTTTGATTTTTAAAGTTACATTTTTTTAAGGTTTCAAGGTAGGTAAGCAAAGACCGTTTGACGGTATTATGCTGTGCTAATGCAACAGGAACTCATAAGCTTAGGTTAGCTGTCATTGGAAAATAAAAAAATCCGAGGGCTTTTAAAAATGTAAACGGACTGCCAGTTTATTATTATAATCAAAAGGCTGCTTGGATGGATCGAGTGATTTTTAAAAAGTGTTTTTTCGAAAAATGTATACCACAAGTTGAAACTTATTTGCAAGAAAATAATCTTCCACCCAAGGCTGTACTGTTACTGGATAATGCTCCATCGCATCCCGATGTAGAGCAACTAAAGTCAGTAGATGGAAACATATTTCCTCCGAATGTGACATCTATTGCCCAGCCAATGGACCAAGGTGTTATAGAGACCATGAAAAGGCTCTATAGGAAAGACCTTATGCTTCAATTGTTGGAAGAATGTGACTTTATGGGATTTTGGAAACGTCTGAATTTAAAAGAAGCAATTTATGCTGTAGCTCGCGCTTGGAGTGAAGTGAATGAGACTAACATTAAAAAAGCATTTAAGAAAATAATGACCTTAGAAGATATAGCAGATGAAGAAGATACTGAAGATGATAATTACTTAAATGAAGGTGAGTTATCAATCGAAAACATGGCATCTATAGCCTCACAAATCGAAGGCTTGGAAGAAATAGACATCGAAAAGATAAAAGAATGGATTGATCACGAAGAAAAAGGGTATCAGATTATGGATGAAGTTTATCTAAATAACCAGACCTCTGCAGAAAGTTCTGACAAAAATAGTGATGACGATGAAAATACTTTTATCAAAACAAGCCATCGAGAAGCAGGAGATGCAGTAAATGCACTTATCGCTTATTTTGAAGAATAGCCTGAAACTGATGACATTCACCTACTTCAATTTAGAAAAATGAAGGAAATTGTAAGGGGTAGACTTTACGAAGCCCAAAAACAAACAAAAATTACTCATTTTTTTAAGTGATTTTATTCACGTTATTACAGTTCATATACGTAGTATTATGTATAAATATTAAAACTTTTATTTTTTGTTACATGTATCACGTTTTTTTTGTTTCTTTGACGTATGTATTTGCCTAAATAAATTATTAAACAATTGAAAATGAGGCTTTTGCCGTGTTTTCGATTATCCGGCAAAAGTTCGGTCCCGGCTGGCCCGGATAATCGGGGTTCTACTGTATTTCATAATTAAATGGTTTTTTTGAAAATGTGTCAATCAGACTGTGTCTGAAAAAAATGAATAAATGTATCCGAAAAGTCTCTTTGACCCACAAAAAAAATTCTCCCAAAATTTCAGTTCGATAGCACCCTTTCCCATTTAAAATACATTTGAATTTTTTTTTATTTTTTGTTTGAATTTTCTTCCAGGAAACTAAATTCTCTCTTTAAGTTTTTCCCTAAACTTGATGGGAAAAAAATTAGAAGTAGAGGAAAAAAATGAAAATGCCAATCATATTATTTTTTTTTTATTGATTTATAGGTAGATCTATTCGAGAGTTGTATTTTATCGACTGTGATATTCAAATATTCAATCTGTCTACAAATCGAATGTTAGTGAATGGTTATTAACATCAATGTAGACATGAGAAATTAAAGATTTTTACAAAATAAAATATTTCGCTAACATATAATCGTGCTTCGAAATATATTATTTTGAGAATAAAATAAAATTTCCCATTAAAAAAATAAATACCTAGTGCTGAAAATTTAATAATTTTATGTTTTTTTTTTCTACGCACAGTAACTTTTTTCCCATCTAGTTTAGGAAAAAAACTAGCCATTTTTTGTAGAGAATTTAATTTCCTGCAAAAACATTCAGACGAAAATTAAAAAAAAAACCTTACTCATACTGATGGAGTATCCTATAGTTTATAGTGTCCTATAGGTAAAAAATGTTTAAATATTAGTTGCAGTGAAAAATGTAATTCTCGATAAAAAGTTTTGCTTGTTCTGAAACCCCATAAAATGAAATAAAATCCAAGTTTTTCAAAACCCGTCTCATTTTATAGCCAGTTTTATGAAAACCGTATGAATTTTTGCACTAAGTTCGGAAATATTGTATTAATCTAGTGAGTGACGTTTACGATGTACCAAGTAACTGTCAAAACTTTTATAAATAATATTCAAATTGTCTTTCTTTAATAAATATTTGACAACAATGTTAACTATTCAACAAAGATTATATCTTATTATCTTACAACAAACGGAGTCGTTTCTTCCCAAAATTGTCGATATTGGACTAGTGAAAACCCGAGCTACAGGATTAACTGTAATAGTCAATTTGCTAAAAAAGTTATTGTTTGGTGTGCGGTTCTACCGGATCGAATAATCGGATCGTATTTTCTGGAAGATACATTAAATCAGGAGGTATATTTGTATTTGCTGGACAACTTCTAAATATCTGAATTAGAAAATATTCCCTTGGAGCAAAGGCGTAAAATGTACATTCAACATGATGGATGTTCGTCACATTCGACTTTGCTAATTAGAGGATGGCTGGATGAATATATTCCTGGACGATGGATGGGACGTTATGGACCAATATTTTTTCCGCCACGATCCCCTATAGGATTCCCCATTCGTGGACACGCTGTATGTCTGATAAAAAAATATCCACGAAATTCAAAATTAAAGCAGTTCAAACAAATAAACCAACAAATAGATTATAGCAGATCAACGTGAAATAAAAACACACAGGACAAAAATTAAATTCTGACTATGAAAGTTTACATTCAATAATTAATAACGTGCTATAGCTCCATTATTATTGATAACTCTTTGTAATATTGTAGGCATTGAGTCAACTAAATTGAATGTTGAATTTTCATTTTCTGTCAAGTTTCTCCAGGTTTCTTCTATTAGGGTCCATAAGTGTTCTTGGTTTCGTTGAATTACATTTCAATTTTTTTACCATAATCTCCCAAACATTTTCTATTGGATTAAGATTTAGACTTTCAGCGACCCATGGAAGCGTTTCAATGTTATTTTCAGCAATATAGTTGCGTACACAGTGTGCACTGAACAATAGGGTATAAGCATAAATTTTGCTATCGGGAATTGACGCTTTATCAGGTCTCCTAACACCTTGCATGCCTATTTTTAATTAAAAATATGAACGTTACTTTTAAAACGACTTTAAAAATCATAAAATTTGAAAGTCCGCCAAAACGCGCTTTACGTCATAAAGATGGCTGCCCCATCCGTTGACGTCACTCCATTTGTTTACGTTCTTATTCGTGTATCACGCTCTGAGTTTTTGTGACCTAATTTGTTTCTGAAAGCTTTAAAAATGGATAAAGCCGAAAAAAAACTTGTATTCCAAGAATTGCATTGTTCCAGAGTGCAAATCAACGTCTATTAAAACTCCAGACAAAATATTTGTTACTTTACCTGGTGGCGCAGACAAATACTACTGCTTTTGTTTGTCAAGACCATTTTAATGTAAGTACCTACTTCTATGTTGGTTTTTTTCTTCTTAAATAGTTTGAGGTTATGGACCTATATGTCTAGGAATTAACCATCAAAACATTAATTTCTTACCAGCTCAGGCCAACATGGCATCGAAATATGGTTGGTATATATTATATATAATACATAGTTTAAATCGTACTTACGATAATGCTTTAATTCCTCTGCATTAAAGCAGCTGTTTGACTTCATAAATTCAAGCAGCATAAATGAGTCTACTTTGGGCAAGTTATCAGTATGTGCTTTTACAAAACCTTCGCAAGCCATATCTTTACTCACAAAATATGAAACAATCGTCACTGAACACTGAACTAGTAAATAAAATATTTTCTTCTAAAAGTTTTAAAATATCCTCGGAAATATCGAATATTTATGTTCACTTTACGTTGACTTTTAGAAATAAAAAAAAAGCACACACAAACGTAATGGTCTCAAACAAACATATAAATGATATTTTTACGTCGATGAAGCAATTAATAGTTAATTAAAATACAATATAAACACAAAACTATACAGAACCTAATGCAATACCGGCCATATTGACAAAAATAAACAAATGGTATGACATCACACGTATCATCGGTAGCGTTCGGAAATCCTCGGGTGGTGGTCGGAAAGTGCATTAAAATTTGAATTTTATTTTAAAATTTGGAAGTAATTTCCAATGGAAACTGGTTTATTTCCTATTATTAGTTATTTTTGATATCAACTTTACTATTACAAATTAATATCTAAGCAAAATATGAAATATGCGTGTACTCTATTGTCATGCTGGAAAATAAAATTATCGTTGGGGAAGATTTCCCTAACCGATGGCAACATTGCCCCATCTAAAATATTTATATAGCTCCTCACATTTAATCGTACTTCGATTTTCCAGCACATTCCTGAACCTCCTCTATACATCCAAGCCCAAACATTTTCGGAGAATTGTCCAGACCTATCATTCAAAGAAATATAATTTTCATAAAACCTAATTCGAGGCGGTCTATAAACTCTAATATGTCCGCCATGACGTGATTGGAATACTTTTTCTTCAGAAAAAATTAACATGACCCAAAAATGGAATGTATCGTTTAAAACATAATTTGAAGCAAATGTTAATCTACCTTGTTTATGTTCTTCATTTTCCAATTCTTCTTAATGCAGTTGTTACTGAAGCATTGAATTTTGGCAGCTTTTGCATGCCTTTCCGTATTTGAGGGATTTTTCCTCAAGTAATCAGTTAATGCTTCGTCTTGCGCCCCTGTAGTTATAACTGGTCTTCCAGTTCCTCTTTTTCTGATAACAGTTTGATCGTTATCCCACCTTTTTCATCTCACCACCACCTCATTTCATAGAACTCACTCGTGGATAATGCGCTTTGATAAATTTGACACATGTTACCGATTGTCATTTTGATTAGTTAAGTTAGGTTTACATTGTGAAAAAAAGTGTACCAGTATTATAAGTCGCGCAGGTTATAGTTTGGCAAGTCTATCTGAAGCTACGCGGAATCGGTAAGAGGTGAGGAAACATGGCCGATATCTGTCATAAACGTACCAATGGCATATGGTACCTATTTTAAAAAAGTATTAAAAATAATAATTATTATTATATAATAATTATATCTATATATAAACTGATTTATGCTTTGCTTTAAAGGTAAGGTATTTTTCAAAACACGGTATTTGTTAAAAACAAATAATATTAAAAATCGTACTTGAATTCAATATGGATACAAAATAATAAGATACCAAGTAAAACTGAAAATACAAAGGTAAACACTGACAACGCCACTGGATAATCAATGTCAGTCAATTGTCGAAGTGAGAGGGAAGAACACACGCACGCGCTTACCAGGTGGTTACTTAGCCACGGCGGTTTGATAAATATTCACCCACTGAGTTAGTCGGAGGTTATTATGATTTTCGCTCTACGTTGCCGGCTTGAAGAAAACCTATAACATATTTGGAAAAGTGTTCACCTTTTAATATTTAGAAATTGAAAAAATATTGTTAATAGATAAAATCCAATGAAACAAGCACATTAAAGAACTAACGTTTAATCATTATTGACATATTGTTAATAATAAAAAGCCCATTTTCTAATTATTATCACTACAAACTTAGCACCTTAGCTTTTTCATAGTTAGACGTGGCAATATCGAACATTTTCGACCGCATTCCTTTCACAGCTTCAGTTATGTTTGCCAATCTATACCTGAAGTATTTACACATTTATGAAAACTGAATACAACACCATTTCCCTTTCCTATCTGGGATTATGGATGCATGTTTCAATTGGCACAATGACCGTAGCAGCGATTCATTGTGCCAATTAACCAGATGGCTATCTTATAGGTGTACAGCCACATCTGTCCCTACCGCCACCGTCAAATAATTTGTATTCAAACCCTGAAGAGAACTTAATTCTATAACAGAATGAATAATTGAATTTTCTTTTATATTTAAATGAAGTATTAAAATCAAGCTTGAACAAAAAAGAAACAGGTATATTGTAAACAATGAATGGACATTATCGATAAGGCTATCGCTGGTTAATACGGATTATGTATAAACATCATGGCTGAAATATACATGCCATCTGAATAAACCGACTTTGACTAAGGCGATCCTACTGTTCATTAAGCTTCTCTGATACTGTTTCATCAAAGCAGCAGATTACTAGGAAGTGATCCCGAAAGCAAATCAGTTACTAATAATAGGATTTGCATGAATGAGTTTGTTGATTCGTCATGAACGGGTTCAATGGTAACTCACCACTCTGCTTGATTACCGGTATGCAAAAAAATTGCTAAGATTTTAGTTAATCTTTGGAATTATTGACCTAGAAATTTGCTTACTAATAGACATAATGACAGTTACTGAGAATAACTTAAATGATGAAATAAAACAAATTAATTTGTTTAAATCTTCATTATTTATTTTGAACTGACGTTCAAATTAAAATTAGTGACGCGTTTCGCTACACAGTAGCTTTTTCAAACTAGTGAAGCTTCAATGAAAAACTTTTAATTTATATAGTGCCTTAATACGGAATTCTAAGATATTGACAAAAGTATTAAAAATGGGGATAAGTACAAAAAGTGCCTAAATACGGAATTCTAAGATATTGACAAAAGTATTATAATATATTTAAATAGGTATAAGTACAAAAAGTGTCTAAATACGGGATTCTAAGAAAGTTACAAAGGTATTGAAAAAAGGTATCTGGGTAATTTATCAACAACTATCACATTTTCTAGGTAAAAAGGTTTAATAAGAGAGAATGATTGATATCTATTTGGTCGTTAAGCAGATTACCGGAATATTTGTTTTTGTTAATCTCGAGGGCTTCTAAAAGATTTAATTTAAAGGATTTGGGTTCTACATGCAAAATTTCAAAATTTGAGTCGAAAGTGTGTTGGTTTGTTAATAGATGATTTGAATAGTTGGAATCTAATTTGTTATTGTCATAGCTGCGTTTGTGTTCTGAAATTCTAGTTTTAAAGTTCCTAAAAGTTCTACCGATATACATTTTGTCACAGTTGTCGTTACCACATTTTAATTTATAAACACCTGACTTGTTTAATTTTGAGGATTTAGATTTGTTATTTTTAATGAATTTAGATAAATTGTAGTCAGTTTTAAAGCAAATATTCATATTTAAAGATTCTAAAAATGATTTGATTTTTGAGGATGGTGTTCCAAAGTATGTTAAGCTTTTAAATTGATTATTTTTATTTTTATCTGAAGGATATACTTGTTCTAAAGTGCGTTTCTTTATCTTTTTATTTATGATATTGTCAATTAAGTTTGGATCGTAATTATTATTAACTGCTATTTGTTTAATGATATTTAGTTCTTTGTTGAAATTATTATTGTTTAATGGGACTGTTAAAAGTCTGTGAATCATACTATTGAAAGCTGCTAATTTATGACTAAATGGGTGGACCGAACTATTATGAATTGTAATGTCTGTATGTGATGGTTTGCGAAATATAGAAAAATCATGTTTATTGTTTATATTTGAAATTGTAAGGTCTAAAAAGTTTATAGACTTATTTTCTTCATGTTCTACGGTAAATTTTATATTGCTATGAATTGAGTTAATATAAGTAATGAAGCTGTCTAGTTGTCTAGTAGTGCCAGTGAAGCTCGCTAAAATGTCATCTACATAACGGTGCCAGTATATAAATTTTTTACTATGGGGGTGTTTATGAATTATTTTTTCTATATTATCCATGAAAATTTCAGCTAATAGGGGACTGAGGGGGTTGCCCATAATCAAACCATCTTTACTACTATAAATCTCTCCATTGAAATGAAAATAATTTTGGTTTAAGCAAACTTTTAATAAATTTATTATGTCAGAATGAATTATAGGGTTAACATTATTATACGTGAGCAAATTATCAACAAGAGTTAAAGTTTCTTTAGGAGGTATACTAGGGAATAGATTAGTTACATCGAACGATATGAATTTAGAATTGTGAGGTAATTTTATATCTTGAATATTATTAATTAATTCCGTTGAGTTTTTAATAGAAAATCGAGGTTTGAAAGAACAATATTTAGAAATTATATCTATGAGAATCTTTGAAACTTTAAATGAAGGTGCTGTGAAAAAAGAAACGACCGGTCTAATAGGGTACCCCTCTTTATGGAGTTTCATTAAAGAATAAAGTTCAGGGTGTTGAGGATTGGGTAAAATTAATTTATATTTTTCCTTGTCGCTTATTATTGATTTCGCGTTATCTACTGCTAATTTTATTTCTTTCTGAAATTTTAATTTGAACGTCAGTTCAAAATAAATAATGAAGATTTAAACAAATTAATTTGTTTTATTTCATCAGTAGTATGGATCTTCATCAAGTAAAAGCCTCATCTATTCAATAACTTAAATACTTTTTTTTCTTTGTTATTTAATGTCGGTCTATTTCTGCTACTGAAGCTAATCAGTCTAGTTCACAAGTTCAAAAACATGTTGATTCTAGATCAAGTATTCGATTGGGAGTATTGTCTAGAAAAATTTATCGAAAGTATGTATTATACAAATTAAGATGAAAAAAAGAAAGCATTTAGTTTTTTGTTAATAACGTAAAAACTATTATTATTTAATATAATTATTTTGAAAAAAGATCCCTCAAGAGGAGGAAATTTCCAATAAAAATAATTCCGACTCCCACAACTATCATTCAAAATTTTAATTCAACGCCGAAAATGGGTCTCCGCGAGACATTTTGGGTATACGTGCGAGTAGATATTGAATGGGGTACCTAAATGAGCAGAAAAAGGAGCAAGGTTAATGACAGTAGTTGTCCTTTATACAGGGTGTCCCACGACGATTAAGACAAGTAATATATCAGAATTGGGCAGTAGTAGATAATTATAATTTTGGGGGTGTAAATTAGAGCAAATGTTGCATCTTTTCTTGTTATTGTGTTACCCAATGAGGTATTTGTTTTTGGTCACGTGACGTGGCATTCAAAATTATTAATGGGACAACCTGTATATTTGTGCCTTTCTGTGTTCCTCCCGATAAAACAATTCCAACTAACTAGCACACTTGGGGTCTAAAATGATTAATTCAAGAGCTACAGGTACTTAAAGGATTGTAAGTTAAAAAATTCATATTTGAATCCCCTGTAATTTTCGGCAATCTTACATTCGTAAATCAATATTATAATTTTTAATAATTCAAATCAACTGTCACAAAAAAACTTACAATATTAAAGGAGATGTACAAATTGATGCCCATCTTCGTAAATGCATTTCTCAAATCTTGATAATAGATTTCGGCTACATGCTGCCCTAATCATTTCCGGTGTCACAGTTCTACAAGCATCGCGTATTTTTCTTTTCAAATCGTCTAAATCTGTAGACGGAGTTGCATAAACGATACCTTTAAGATATCCCAAAAGGAAGAAATCTAACGGTGTCAGGTCTGGCGATCTTGGAGGCCAGTAAATAGTACCGTTTCGTCCAATCCAGCGTTCTGGAAATATCATTTCCAGATAATTTCTCACTCTACGATAAAAATGTGGAGGTGCACCATCTTGCTGCCACCACATTGTATTTCTTTCATTCAATGGAATGTCTTCAAGTCAAGGTCCTTTCATTATTAACTTTCAAGTATTATTAAAAATTATATTGGTTTGTCTTAATCATTACGAACGAATGTAAGATTGCCGAAAATTACAGGGGATTCAAATATGAATTTTTTAACTTACAATCCTTTAAGTACCTGTAGCTCTTGAATTAATCATTTTAGACCCCAAGTGTGCTAGTTAGTTGGAATTGTTTTATCGGGAGGAACACAGAAAGGCACAAATATACAGGTTGTCCCATTAATAATTTTGAATGCGACGTCACGTGACCAAAAACAAATACCTCATTGGGTAACACAATAACAAGAAAAGATGCAACATTTGCTCTAATTTACACCCCCAAAATTATAATTATCTACTACTGCCCAATTCTGATATATTACTTGTCTTAATCGTCCATTAACACTGCTTCTTTTTCTGCTCACTTAGGTACCCCATTTAATATCTACTCGTGCGCCTCGTCAAAAGCAAGCACATTAAATAATTTTTTAAGGTCTGAATTGATCATTTAAAAATTTTTAAAAATTATTCGAAGAAAATAATTTCCAAAAAGTTATATTATTGTTAATCAATAATTTTTTTCCGTTCTCTGTTATCTTAAATGACCACATAAAAGTTTAAATAATATATCTAAAAATTTTTAGCTCCGTGGAGCCTTCTTATACATATACTTAACAAGATCATGCGATAAAAGTTGATTGAAGTTTATTATTCTGTTTATAATAATTTCTTAAAGATAACAAAAAATTAGAAGTCCAAGAAATGTTGTTAAAATTTTTTATTTCACCAAATATTGTTATTGCTGTTTTTGTATTGAGCAAAGGCATTCAGTAACGTTGTAAAAAATTTTTTCACATCATTGGTTAAGGAATTTTTTATAAACAAAAAGAGAAGATGAATTTCTTTCAAAAACTTTTCTTCACCACTCTATTTTCTTGGAAAAATGATGATTGAAAAACAAAATTTCTTCAATAAATTTTTGTATTGTTTATGAACGTTTCTTTTCATTGTTTAAATAATTAGTCAAGAAATTACTTTCGCTTTAAAAATCATAATAGACATTTCTTCATAGATTAACAAACAACAATTTCATTGTTTGTTAACTTAACAATTTGTTGCCTGTTTTTGTAATTTTTTTCTGGTTTAGTATAAAAATAACACGGTTGTTAGAATTTGCTTATAACAAATTGTTAAGTTAACAAACATTGAAATTATTAATAAAATAATAATAATAATAGTCAAAATAGACCCTTGAGGTACTCCTCTAGTAATTTGTAGAGCATTAGATGTATTCTCACCTAAACTAACTTTATGTGATCTCAATTCTAGATAAGATTGCAACATTTTTATAGAGGTTGCATTAAAACCTAAATGATGGCACTCAGAAGTAAGTTGAGCGTGATTAATTTTATCAAAAGCTTTAGAGTAATCGTGTAGTATCAACACGCAAAGTTTATTGTCATCGATTGACCTGTAGATTTCATCTAAAACTTGCATCATTGCAGTCGTGCAACTGTATTTTGGACGAAATCCTGATTGATGTGCTGGCAAGAGATCAAACTGAGTTTGTTCATCTAGAATTTTTTCAAGGAGCTTAGACAGTTTGGGAAGAATACTTATCGGTCTGAGATCATTATAGTCTAATGGATTGTCTTCTCTAGGAAGTGGTATTACTCTCGACTGTTTCCATAAGGATGGAAATGTTGAATAAGCAATCGAAAAATTTGTGATGTGTGTAAGATATGGAAGAATATATGGGCAGCAGTGAAGAAGCATAGTAATGTTAATTCCGTCACAACCGGTAGCATAAACCTTGTTGTCTTCTACATCGGAAACCTGAAATGGCAGTACATTACCTAAAATAGATGATGTACTCGTGTCTGGGGTATCGTTGTCTCCAATACCATCAATAAAGTAATCATTTATATCATCTGTATTTCGAAGATGTTGGGGTATAACCATTGAATCTTTTTTTTCGAGTTATGTCCAAGTTTTTTAATTCTTTCCATACATTTTTTTATTTTGTAAACTTAATTCAAGATATGTTTTTTTTCACGCCCTATTGCATAATTCACTGTATTTCGTAAAGATTTATAGTAGTTCCAATGTTCTCAGACTTTTGACTTTTTAAATTTATTCAACGCGTTGTCTCTCAGTTTCATCACGTGTTTCAATGTGTCGGTGAGCCAAGGAGCTTTCTTTTTTGTTATTTTATTCATGAAATGTGTACAGAAAGGGTTCAATTTTAATCTTGAATACTCCGAGACTACATGAAACAATCAAATGATCTGATACAAGAGAGCAGTCATCAACATGTACTTTATTAATATTGAGACTCTCTGAACACAATATAAGGTAATCAATTTGCTGCCTCTTGTAGGCTGGTCTATTACCTGAACAAGACCATAAGCTTCTTGGGTAGGCTCTAGCAATTTACAAGAATTGCTTTCCGGGTCCAACAAATTGACATTGAAATCGCCTCCACATATTACATAATCAAATTCGGAAGCAATTTGACTTAAACAGTTATCAAATTCATTTACAAATTTTTGAAAAGAAAAATCTGAAGGTCTGTAGACAGAACATAATATATGGCGAATTTTTTATTGTTCATAGTAACAGACACCCACAACTGCTCCGAGTCAGTTTTACCTAAGTTTGAAATATATTTACATTGGAAGAAGTTCTTCAAGTAAATAGCAACACCCCCTCCCCTTTTTTTCGCTCTATCAAGTCTAAATAGCCTGTATCCAGGTAATGAAGCAGCTTCGTTGGTAATCTTAGCATTAAACCAAGTTTCAGTTACCGTGATAATGTCAAATCGGTCATGAACGGCGTTTTTATATGCAAGAAAATTTGATAAAATTGATCTGGCGTGGGAATGACAAACTGAAATAGATTTGCACATGGTAAATAAATATTAATATTAACTACTATGCTAGAAGAAAATAATGAAGAATATAGAAAAAGGATTAGAATTGTAAAATGGAACAGATACTAAGTATAATACAATATTCTAATTATAGTATATTGAATGTAATAAATAGAGATGGGAACGCACATTTATCTATTTATAAAAGTCAATACTTAGAATTCTTCCGATTCCTAGTAATTCTGTCACTTTTGGCTCCAGAGTTAGAATCGGTTTTAGAATATTTGGTATTTTTACCTTCCAAAACTAAGTTTACAGATGGAACTGCGTTCTCGTTAGCGGAACAGTGTGGCGCATTGTATTGAAGATCGCAATAACGTAAATCGGTGTTGGGAGATGTGGAACCGGTATCTACTCTAAACTTCAAATTCTTTTGATTGTTGTTGAGTGTGTTCTTCTCCATTCACTATTAACGATTTACATCTAACAACGGCAGATGAGTGTCGTTCTCTGGCAGCTTTAAGATGTTTCGTAAGAATTTTTTTGTCTTCTAGATCCTCCTTGCTTAAGTCGTTAGCAATATCTTTTGTAAAATTTCTTTCTTCTTCAGAAATGTTGTAAGTTCTACTTTTGTTGGTTGAATATTATCAGTATTATTAGCCTTCAATTGGTAAATATTATTTATGTCCTGTTTTGAGATTTCGACATATAGGAGTTTTTCAATTTTCGCTATGGTATATTGTACCAACTCCTCATCATCTGGCTTACTTAGACCATAAATAAATATATTATTTTTCCTAATGGATCTCTCCAAATATAAACATCTATTTACCATCTCTTCTTGTTTAGTTTCAAGCTCTATTAATTTTTCAGAGTTTTGTGAAAGTTTATTAAGAGTAATTTTATTGTCGTTCTTTATTTCTGACAAGATACTTTTATTTTCAGTTCCTTTTGATTTGATTACTTCCATAAGCTTGTTAAATAATTCGGAGTTAATGAGTTCATCAGAGTCGCTCATCTCTATAGTTAGTCGTCGTTGACCACAATATTTTCAAAGTTAATTGATTTTTCATATAGATAAAAATCAAGCAAAAAGTTGCAAATAATTGAAATTGATATAAAATATTCTTCCCTTTTTAATAAGTAGATCACATTAACTAATCCAAAAATAATGTGTAGTATAAACGGAGCGCACCTAGAACAAGTGTTAACTCTTCACATTTTTTTTGTTAATCTTTGAAGGAATGCCTATTATAATTTTTAAAGCGAAAGTAATTTCTTAACTAATTATTTAAACAAGAAACGTTTATAAACAATAAAAAAATTTATTGAAGAAATTTTTAGACTAATTCTGAGTCTTCTCATAATGGTACCCTTTCCTTGGCTGGTAAGCGAATGATGGACCAAGCGTGGATTTTTTCTTCTCCTGTTTGCCTCTTTCCTTTTCCTCTTCTTCCTCTTCTCTACGTATTTCTTCATCCTGTTTGCGTATTTCCTTCATCTTCAACAACCACACCGGGGGTTCGGAAGTATTCATGTCTTCGTCATATAAGGTGAATCTATTATTTACCATAAACAGATAGTTGAATAAATACTTTTCATATCCCACCGCAGTCACCAATATTACTCCTCTACTCTTTAAACTTTCTTTATTTCTTTAACTTTCGCTCCATCCCAATCTCGTCTTAGTTTTTCAAATCATAGAACTCAAATCTCCAATACTTCAAAACTAACTCAATCATGCCCACTGTACGGCTTTTTATACTTTCCACATGTTCCGGACAGTTTTCGACTTCTCTAGACTTTTCTATGACATTTCTAGATGTTTTTCTTCTTCTTTTTCTTTAACAACGTTTTTGGTTCATGGGGGAATAAGATACTACATTATGCTGAGGTAACATATTTTTAGATAATCTGGAACCATTAAAAATATTCTTCTTTTTGAAACCGAGCTATTTCACGATTGGCTACTAGTTTTTTCATCTCATTCCGAATATGTCTTTTATCGAATAAATTTCCGCAAACTATGAAATTCAAAGTCAATAATTGGCAAGCACAAAACATGTGTATTTTCAAAAATATTGAACTGTTAAAACGGCATAACATGTTAAAATGCGGTTTTTTAGCTTCAAAGTTTCGGTTATTTAATATTATCCAAGCCATTACTCTCATTGTATTACCATTTTCCGCCTGTATGTAACTCACAACATAAATTTAAAACATTCGATTAGTTTTTGGACTATAAATATTCCTGATAAGTAGTCAGGCGTGGAAAATGACACTAATATTCAATGGCGGATTTGGATGGGAAGCACAGAGCAGGATCTACATATTTTCAGGAGAAGCAATCTAAAAATCATTGGTCGGACTTAAAACATTTTCAGTAGAATTAACTTTTTTCATAAAAATCGTTGACAAGATTATTGACCAAAAAAAATATGCTCAAGTGAGATTATTTTATAGTTATCTAAATTGTATGACTAATACCGTTAGATATGAGAGAATAATATAATTTATTCTTTGATATCTGTTGGTAACACGCTTTACTAAATACGACAATTTTATAGGAAACTGTAATAATTCTTACTAATACCGTTGATTAAATCAATCAAAGCTTATACCGAATGAAATTTAACCCGTGATCGATGACGCCCTCTAAAATCACACTATCGGTGACGTGTTAGGTGTTATCTAACCTGTCGGATTTTACGAAAATTCGCCCAAATCATTGACTCTAATTGTAACAGTATTCTTGAAATTGAAGTAATTATGATTCCAGATGGAATTTGTTTATTTTTTGATGTTATAAGTACGAAGATATCATTCATGAATATTTATTAATGAAAGAAATGATAACACGTAATAGTAAGTCTTTATACGGTCCACAACATCAACCGCTCCTTTGGTGAGGTTGTAGAATGTGATAATCGATGGTTTCTTCTGATTAGGACATAAGGACATTCTTCTTCTTTTTAGGAATATACGAAGCAAGCATGTATTTCCTAGGTTCCACAGCCCACGTAAACATAGTGCTATGTACCTGAGGAATTTTTGTGTTCAAAAAAATTGGGGGTATTTTTCGTTTATTCTACCGTAAAGTACCTACTAGAGTGAGACGGTGATCTTTCAATAAATCGTTAGCGAGTGGTATGGAAGTGAAATAATTGTCGGTAGTGACATTCCTACCTGTGTCACTGTAGTTTCTAAGAAGACGTTTGACAACACCATTCGCATCATTTTTCAACATAAATGGACCTTCAGGTTGTTTGCCGGCATAAACTTCAAGATTGTGTGTATAAAACATTCGTGAGTCGACAGCTGCATACATTTTTATTCCATATTTTGCAGATTTATTTGCAATATATTGCCGGAACTTGCACCTTCCCCTGAACCCCTCGAGCATCTCATCTATAGTAATAGCTGTACACATTTTTCGGTGAACGTATCTAGTGCATATCGCACTGCAGCTAGGTTGTCTGTTTTAGCTCTCTCCTCTCTTGTTTCTTTATCATCAAACCTGATGGCTCGCAGTGAAAAATGAAAACGCTGCTGTGATAATGTAGCGGCAAACAATTCTGGAGCTGTTCCATCTGTGTTCCACAATTCTGATGTACTAAGGTGTTGAGCTCGTTTCACACCGGCTAGGTAAAGAAGTCCTCATACTGCCTTCAATTCTAATGAATCAGTATTCAAACAATGCTTCTCGTGCTTGTAAGAGGGTCTCATTCGATCAATTTGTTTATTCGTACAGAGTGTAATATATCGTCAGAAAAGAAAAGATTCCAACAATCTATTACGGTTTTCGCATTTTTTGCAACACCTTTCACACCAGGCAACTGCGTTGTTATATTGTGTCGTGCAGTTCTACCTGGTTGTTTCCTCACCTTATGAACACCACACCACTTAGTTCCATCTTTACCAATGTATGAAGGATAGTTTTCAGCAGTACTTTCACAGATATCGAAGGTATCTTCTTCATCATTATCATCGGACTCTGATGATTGTTCAGTGGCTGTTTCGTGTTCACTATGCTCAGAAGCAGCTTCTCCATCATTTGAACTGGGAGGTAATAGATGAGGTTCCCCATTATATCGTTCTTCTTCTTCTACAGATTCCCAAAGTACTTGTAAACGTTGTTGCTCAACTTCATAGGACATTTTTGAGCGAACACAATAACTAATAATTGAAACACTAAACTGATTTCAAATAACTTGTCCGATTGAAAATAACATACGTAACTAGAATCCCTATTAGATTTCTTCTAACATATAGTTCAGTTCAGACAAACGCATTCAGTGTCTTGTTAGATTCCATCTAACATTCGCACGCGTTCCAATACAATGATGTACTGTTAAATGGAGGGATGAGTACGACTTGTATTGAAGATGGGGTGTGGCTTAGGACACGATGGGGGAGGAATAGCAATAACGGCCTTGAAATATATCTCACAGTAATGCGCGTTTATTTGAAAATGTTAAATAAAATCCAACGAGTTAACTAAAATAGAAGAAATATTTATAATACCTACTACTTGGTTCCATCGCTTGTTTCCCAAAAAATAAAATTTAAAATATCCTACATACTTTTATTATTCAATCATATCATCTAAGGTTTGACTGATTATCTGAAAACAATATAAACTATTCAATTGGAAACTTTGACAAAAACAGTTAATTTATTTCCAAAAAACTTGGACCAGGAAACCTTGATCGATCCCCAAGAGTGACTTGAAAACGAAGTATCTCTGCTATTTATCTACTATGGTCACTAGTAGTTAACGGGTGATACGATATATCGTAACTGCGACAGTTCGTAACTACAACTATTCGTATCGGTATAATTCATAACGCCAACATTTAGTTTTTGAAGTAAAACTTCTTTAGGCACGCTTGACTTGGGGAATAAGCTGGTGAATGCGTGACGAGAGCGTTACGAAAACTGTGATCGGGCGAGGCGAACGAAAGTTGATAGGGAGATCCTTATCTATTTTCTCCCTCTACTAATACGCGGCATTCTACTCTCGACATTGGGGCGCGTTTGATTATCTGTCCTTGTATTATCTTGTCTCTCTTTCTCTCTATCCTTTTACATCCTTATCATTTTCTTTTCAGTATTACTGGATATAGACATAAATGCATCTTGTATAATTTCTACACTTTCCTACACTAACAATAGTGGTAATAAAAGTCTCAACAATTTTTTAGGTATTTGATGATAGAACTGAAGAGTTTTTGCAGTATTTTGGAAATACGTATATAAGAGGTCGTGAATTGAGAAATGGTAGTCGGCGGGATCCAGCATTTCCTTCAAACATATGGAATCATCGCCATAATGCGGATGGTTTGGCCAGGACTACTAACAGCGTAGAAGGCTTCCACCATTCACTTCAATATTTATTTCAATGTTTCCATCCCACCCCTAACCAGAAATTTTGCTGAATCCATTAGTGTCCCCACCAGTGGCAGGGATCTTTATCGGGCCCGGCATCCATGCATCCAGCTTCGCCGTTACGAATTGACGGCGTTATGAGTTGTCCGACGCGTCTTGGATCCTGGTTAACGACCTCTTAACGAAGCTTGAAGAGACGAATTTCGTGCTCTGGGCTATGCTGATGATTTAGTTATAGTGGTTGGAGGCTCAGACCTTGTAACTGTAACCTTAAAATTGAGCTCAAGCCCGAATAAGAATAGAGTCATAAAATTTAATCAATTAAAAAAAAAAGTACAAGATTGTGAATAAATTTGTCTACTTGGTTACATAAGTTTCGGTTGCTCCGGTGACAACCTTAGGCCTTCGACGTCGCTCAGAACGGAGGTAGGGGTGGATCCCTCTTATTGATCTTCCGGACAAAATAGTAGACAACTTGTGTGGGCGCCAACTGAGTTTTCCACTTTGGCCTAGCGCAACTAAATTCCCCCGATAACCCAGTAAAACAAGGGATGAAAAGAAAAGGCAAACCTCAGCTTATGTTCCTTATAATAACTAAATAAAAAAAGCATTTAATACCCTTAAGGGGTGTTTTACAATTAATAGCTACTTGAAAACCCTAGTAAAAGCCCCCCACTTAAAAAAAATAGTGAGAACCTCTGTCACACATAATAAAAACCAAATGATTAACAATTAAATTTCAGTTAATTGACCTTACGTAGTGTGAAATTAATATGGCTGTTTAAGTGAACCAGTAGTGATTAAATAAGAACGTATTAATTCTATGTTCTATAAACGAACCTGAAAAGTAGCGTATAGTTTATAAAATAAATTCCATACAAGGCGACACCGTAGTCAAGGCGTTGGTACCAAGGCAGAGACGCATGCGCAAGTGGATAAAATTATGAAAATTAAATTGTGAAAATTTACCGCAAAATATTAATTTCCACCATTACAATCGCATAATAAAATAAATCAGTAGAAACTACCTAGCTAATGTACACACATATTGGCGCAAAGCCCAAAGTAAAAATAAGTAAATAAACCAGAAAAACCCCCGATACCCGGCTATCCCAAATGTGGTCCTCTTCAAGAAGTTGTTGAAGAGTAGCAGCAAACTGCAGAAGACATCACCATCGATCCACCAGGTAAACTCCAAACAACCCGAAGTGTGTATCTGGCCCCACAGGTGAAGTGTGTATCTGGCCCCACAGGTGAAGTGTGTATCTGGCCCCACAGGTGAAGTGTGTATCTTGAGGGTGGTAAGTATACCCTGGCCCCACCGGTGAACCCTTAAAAATTAAAACAGGTATCAGCTAAAAACTGAGCCTATACAGGAACCAATCAAACACCTCGACAAGTTAAGCTTGTCTCGGTCTAAGCCAGAAGTAACGTACAAATCAAAATCAACCCCAAATTAACTTAATCAAACCCACAAAGTAGTCATAAGGTCTACTTACAATCAACAGTGTCAGTAACAGTATACTACACTGAATTTAAATCAAATAATAAGAATGCGATAAGCATCTAAAATAAACTGTTTTTGGTCGTAACCAGGGTAAGTTTGAAGAACCACCCACGAATTATAGTATTCGTTAGACTAAAACGGGCAAAGAAAACAAAATATACACAGGGTAACAGAATAGACTGTCTTAATCAAAAATTTACAATCAACAGGTAGTATTTTACCACCAACTGTTTTATCTACAAAAACTACAAATATATGAGACATACCTTTTCCAAAAAGGGTCCAATACTCAAAATTTTCCTCTTATTGGGCGGCTACCAACAAATAACGAACCAACAACAGCATGTGGCACGCCTTCAATTTCAAAACTTCACGTTGGCGATTTCCTTTAAATAGTGATAATACATAGTGATGCGAAATCAGTAAGTAAAGAAAATACTTACAATAGTTTTAGTGCAATATATCCCCTATAAGGGTTTGTGAAAACGGCTTCCAGAACAGGACGGAATTCTTCAACAATACGAACTCCCGTAGAACCAAAATACTAGCCATATATTCCACAACTCATTCAGAACGAGAACCTATAAATCCCAGCAGGAGATGACTATGCAGTCAATCATAAAATTCAGATTCAAGTTCATGCATTTTTCGAAACCAACTATCAAGTAGGAGCACACACCGGAAAGAAAGGTGACTGACACTTCCTCAACGTCAATACAGAATACTACCATAAAGAAACCTACCCGAAACATACATCCGAACTACACTGCTCACTACACCGAGCGTGTTCCGCGCAGATCAAGTCATAAAGTGCTACACTTCCCTCCATGTAAGTCAATATGCATTCGCGAGTAAAACAGCCTACACTCCTGAGTAGCATCGAATAAACGCTCTAACAATTCCGTAAAACGGAGCGACAACATTTGTCTTTGGACTCATAACGTCACAGAGCAAACGCTCTATCTCTGCCGACAGCCTCGGCGCGACAAACTAAGTTGTCTGTGGACTCGTAAAGTCACAGAGCAACGCCTAACATCAAGTACGACTACACTCAGCGGCATGACGAACGAACGCTTTTATCCAAAGACACAGCTGTCACGGTCCAAATGTCATTGTCATCCTACAAATAAACACTTGTAAACATTGGAGATAAATGATAAAGTCAATGTATTAAAACTTATTCAAATAAATTTGAGTAAACGTAGTACCACAATACCAAACCAACGTAAACAAAGCAAGATCAAACACTCGGATTTAACATACAAAACACATGGCGATAACAGCTAATATATTATAAGTAGATGTTCAGAATATATTCGATTGCCAACCTACACCGAAGATTTCTAAATAGTATGTCTTTACTCAAGCCAAAATATGGTAGATAAATGAAGAAAATATACCTTTAACTCAAAAGTAAAGTATGTCTTTATAGATCAGTAAGTTTTATCAAACCTAATTACTACTTTAAATGTTTTAGAACTCAAGTCAAGGAGTCAGTAATAATTTATAACTGAACCCTAATAAACTTTAGCGTTTATCAACCTGAAGCGGACAAAGTATTTGGACTACTGTGGCTACACCCCAAAGGTGATATAATCAAAGCCGGAAACAAAATCAGTAGTCCCACGGTAACTAAAAACTAAAGTAAAATCCACAAGAGAGAAAACCCCTTACTACCCTTAATTATGAATTATAATATAACAAATAAAAAGAAACAACTAACATGAATATATCTATACGGACATTTACCAAGTAGGCGCTAGTTTTATTCTTTACCTTACCTAGCGACAAAATATAAAATTGTTGTCAAGATGTGAAGACAGGTATGGTTACAGCCTGCACCACTTCACCGGAAGGATGATGGCAGAGTAATTCCTAAAACTCTGGGCTGACAGAAGCTATTTAACTACTGAAGTACTTTCGTAGTGGAAAAATGATATTAGTTGATATTAGAAACATAGAGACAATATCGGTCAGGTAATTACTATATACAAATAGTTAATATATACAATAGACGTGACAAATTCAACCGTTACATAACCTCCTGGTTTTCTAAGGAAGGGCTATCAGCTAATCCTAACAAAACCACATTCATTTCATTCACTAACAAGAGTAAATCGAAAATACATGACTGAAATAACCCTCTCCTTTTCAGAAGAAGTTGAGTACCTAGGAAGCATCCTTGTTAGGAGACTTATGTGGAATGCAGACCTCGCATATACACATAGTGCTCAATGGATGTGAAGGCAGGGAAAACGTGAGATCTGAACTGAAAATAATTCACTGGTTTGTCAGACCGATTATTACCTAAGCTGCGCTGGTTTGGTGGAGCAAAACAACGCAGCAAAGGGCAAAAATAGAGTTGCAAAAAGTGGAGCGGAAATGGGAATCACGCGTGAAGTGATATCGTGCCCTACCGCAGCCTTAGAAGTAGTGCTAGATCTTTCTGCACTACATCTACAAGTACGTAGGACTTGAAGAAATCTTGAGATACAAGGGGGTGGGGCAGCTCAATCCATGATGATGTCCACGAACTTTATGTCTGCGAAACAAGAATTCTAGCTTACTTTAGACGTTATTTATCAACGAGCGTGAGTTGATACAAAACAGAATCGCTCTAATTACGAGAGGTGTCCTCACTACTGATGGGTCAAAAACAAACGATGGATAAGTAATATGAATTACAGGTCCTAATATTAGGATATCAATAGCCCAGGGCAACAATTTTTGACGGCAATAAAATAGAACGATCCCCGGGGACCATTCCTTTATTCTACTCTACTGCTGTTCTCTTAAGATCATAATTACGTATTCTGGAACATCAAGGAGGAAACATGAAACAGGGAACAAAGTCACAGCGATGCCAAATTTCTGGACCAATCATAAAATTATGCCATAATATACCGATCTTCGAACATCTTCCATCATTTCTTCTCACAACAGAAACCTTTGAATATTGTTATTTATTATTATTTCATTGAATATATATCAACTGAACAGCACAAACTAGGAAAAAAGTGGGGTTGATGGTCCAAAACGGCAAATAAATTCACAAAACTATCAAATTATTCCGTTTTCCCTGGCTGATCCTTTCAATTTACCCAGTAGAAGCATGAGGGAGTCATCTTTCTATTGACTTTCGATAGAATGACATTCAAGAATACGATTTATCCATTATCGATAGAACTACGCCTCCTTTCTATTGGTTGTTCTAGTCCCCGGTTTTCAAGAATTGGGTCCCTGGAAATCACGCCAACAATATTCCAAGCGGAACTATTAGCATTAAATTTTTGAGCTGAAGACTGGTCAAAAATTGCCTCAACTCAGCCAGAATATTTATTGCATCTGATAGTCAGGCTGATTTGAAGGATCCAATCTACCACTTCTTAGTCTAAAACAGTCTGCAACTGCAAACAATCCTTCAAGCAGCAAAGTAACCTGAAGTAACCCAAAGTAACCATGAAGATTGCTGATGATCTCTCAAAAGAAGGAGCTTGTACTTTTTTCATGAGATCCGAAATATTTTGAGGTATTTCAAAAAGCTGTATCGTGGAAGGGGTGAGTGACTTAGTGCAGCCTACTGAAACATTGCTGCAGGCCAACTTGCTCATGGAGCTTCAGAAATCTGATCTCCAAGTAATCACTGGAATTCTCACTGGACACTACTCACTCAGATACCATCTCTGTGAGACGGGCAAAGTGGATAGTAGAACATACATATTCTGCGATAAATGAGTAGGTAGAGCACATTATCTGCAATTGCAGGGTAATTGTTCACTAACGTCTTAAATACCTGGGACAGGTCTACTAACCTAGCTAAGGAAGCCTAGATCTTTTTCATGAACTTAAACCTGACTGAGGCTCACAAAGAATTATGTATAGAATGAATCAGATAAATACAAAATAAAGCAGTTCACGTCTGTGGAATTAATTACCAGTTTCTAAAAGGGAGCTAGGCAATTGCTAAGGCTTAGCAATACTATCCCAAAACTGCTCAATCGACTGCTTACTGGTCATGATCTCGTACAATACCCAATAAACCAACAACTACAGTGGTAGGAGCTAAAACACTTGGAAGAGGTAGCGCTAATGCTTCAAGAACAAAGTGAAACAGCTTTCAAAAAAAAGCACACGACAAATAAAACCTTACACGATTCAGTAACTATTCAATTGTATTGAATCTACAGTATGAAACAACAATTTAGAATTTCAATTTATTCGGGATAACTAATTTATATTGTTACGTTTCTCTGGTCATTTATTTTCACTTTCAATTATCGACTTTGGAATATCCCTTTCTGTTGTTTAGATGCCTGTTTCTATTGTGGTGAAGTTGGTAGGAAAGTTCTGAAAATCGACAATGAAACATAAGTTAGTGCTCTACTATCTGCTTTGTTCGGATTTACAGCTAGTAATAGTAGATAGAGTAGTCGTCCCACACAATTATTCTGAACGAGTTTATTAACAAAAACAGAATATTATCCATCGAAATATTAGGAAACAAATGATATGATTATGAAACATGGCTACTCAACTTTACTATCGCAGATCAACAACCTATAAATCAACGAACTCATTAAAACAATTGACTTTCATTGCTTAATTGAATAATTTTTTAATTGATCCATAACTCTTAGGCCTCAAAGACAATAGCTTCTAATTTTTTGAAGCTTGCTCCTTATTGCACGACATAGGACTTTTGAGAAGGCTAGTGAACTCGTCAAACGTGTAACGTTACGAAAAAGGGTTTGTCACGCAACAGTGTTGCCAGATTTCTGAATAATCCACTAATCCAATGAAATTTAAATTGAAGCTTGCTTCTTATTGGGAAGGCTAGTCAAAAATTTGAAAAAATGGTCAATAATTGTCAAAAACTGTCAAAATATTGAAAAAATGGTTAATAATTGCTAAATATTTTCAAAAATTGTCAAAAATTTTGGAAAATTGTTAAAATTTTTGAAAAATCATCAAAAATGGTCAATAATTGTCAAAGACCGTCAATAATTGTCAAAACCTATCAAAAATCCTCAAAAATTGTTAAAATTTTGAAAAATGGTAAATAATTGTTAAATATTTTAAAAAATGGTCAATGATTGTCAAAATTTTTGGAAAATTGTCAAAAATGGTCAATAATTGTTGAAATTTTGAAAAATGGTCAAAAATTGTCAACATTTTGAAAAAATGGTCAATAATTATAAAAGACTGTCAAAAATGGTCAAAAATAGTCAATAATTGTTAAAATTTTGAAAAATGATCAAAAATTGTTGAATATTATGGAAAATTTACGGTAATTGTCAAAATTTTTGAAAGTTGTCAAAAATGATCAATAATTGTCAGAAACTGTCAAAAGTGGTCAATAATTGTTAAAATTTTTAAAAATGGTCAAAAATTGTTAAGATTTTGAAAAAATTGTCAATAATTATAAAAAAATGTCAAAAATAGTCAATAATGGTTGAAAATTGTCAAATTTTTTGGAAAATTGTCAAAAATAGTCAATAATTGTCAGAAATTGTCAAAAATGGTCAATAATTGTTAAAATTTCGAAAAATGGTCAAAATTTTGAAAATATGGTCAATAATTATAAAAAACTGTTAAAAACGGTCAATAATTGTTGATAATTGTTAAAAATTGTCAAAATCTTTGTAAACTGGACAAAATTTTCGAAAAATTGTCAAAAATGGTCAATAATTGTCAAAAATGGTCAATAATTGTCAAAAATGGTCAATAATTGTCAAAATTTTCGAAAAATTGTCAAAAAATGTCAAAATGGTCAATAATTATAAAAAACTGTCAAAAATGGTCAATAATTGTTAAAAATTGTCAAAAATGGTCAATAATTGTCAAAAATGCTCAAAAATGGTCAATAATTTTTAAAATTTGGAAAAATGGTCAACATTATTGAAAAATGGTCAAAAACGACCAATCATTGTCAAAACTGTCAAAATTGGTCATTAATTGTCAAAAATGGTCAATAATAAATTTGAAAAAATGGTCAAAAATTGTCAAAATTTTGAAAAAATCGTCATAAAATATAAAATAAAACTTAGTAGAACGTACTGGGCCTAATGTAATTCCTAACATCGCATTCTAGTAAGCGTATTTTTATTGATGGTTTTCCCAACCTCGCATTCTATTGTGCATAAGCAGCAAGCTTCTTTCGGCGGTTCGACGACCACTCACCTTTTTTTTATTTTTCTTAATTTTATTCGATCTCTTGCAATCCTATTTCAGTCCTTTATTCCTATCTGTTTCAAATTTTCTTCAACAGCATCCATCGATTTCTTTCTAGGTCGTCCCCTTTTTTACTTACTCTCTCCACTCCCAAAAATATTCTTCTTCAAGCACCATCCGTGATCCATCCTGCCCACATGGTCTAACAATCGAATATGTTGTGCCTGAATTTTACTTGTAATGCATAGTGCCTTAAAATGTCTTGGATTTATATGTTTGTTCTTCTTTTCCACTGCTCCGCATCTTCAATTCTCCTTGGGCTCTTTCGTTCCCACCTCTCCAGTTTACTTTTATTATTTTTATTTATTATCGAAGCTCCACTTTCTTATAACAGGGTTGAATTATTGTTTTGTATAGTCTGATCTTTGTTCCCCTTGTTGATAATTTTAATTTTATCATATTTTATTGGGCTCTTTTGGCTTTTAGTCTCTCTCCGTCTACTTTCAGATCTTCATCGTTTTTATCTGTCACTATTACTCCCAGATATTCCAAATGCAACTGACCTTTTGGAAAAATAGTTTTTACCATTGCTGGTTATACCTATATTCTTCTTTTTCCGGCACACATTTCTAGATACAGTTTTTTCTTGATTCATACAGGATGTGTCACGACGAGTATACACTATCTATATATTGGAAGTTACCTACATGATTCTTATGAAAATTGGTATACAGGGTGATTGATTAGTATGATGAAGATCAATAGGTCTGTTATCATGAAAGATATCAAGAAAAGTTAATCATAAAAACTGTAGGCAGCTCTTAGCTTCATATTTAAAAATTAGTGACAATGGTACAGGTTGTTCTATAACTCGGTGCTAGATCAAAGTTATGGTTTTTTTGAATGGAAGATCCTATATTTTGCTGTGTAAAAGAAAAGAAAAAAATAAGCTGTTTTGTGAAACGTCACTCAGCCTAGGTTGCCAATTCAAAAAATTCATGATGGCATGATGAGCGCTGACGTCAAAAACATTTGACATTTGCTCTGAAATATGCAGAATAAAGTCTTATTCATCTTAATAGAATTTCAAAACTTTTCCTTTATCCATTCCAAAGATTTTATTATTGGTATTTTATGGTGAATAATTGATCTATAGTTGAACTACCTTTGCGGTTGTTATTCCCCTATTTTTTTGTTTGCATGTGTTCAATCGGTTTCTCATTACATGCACTAGTATTTTATATAACACTTCCAGAAATGCAATGCTTCTATAGTTGTCGAAAACACTGGTATCTCCTTTTTCTTCTTTCAGAATTTTTTGTATTAGTTTTCCTATCCTATGCTTCAGTAGGTCTCCTTCCTTCTTTCAATCTATCATTTTTTGTACTATTACTATCAAAACATACAAACACTTCTCTGATATTATACGGGTGCAGTATTAAAAGGTAGTTACCAATAATATCTTGCAATATTATATACGTAGGAGTCAGCATATCGACTAATACTGAATAAATGATAACATTTTAATTCTCTACTCTTCAATACCTAATAATTGAATTTTCATTCTGCTCCATATATACTACCTTACCCCTCCTATTATATGTCGGAGCACACTTACTTTCGCTACACCCTGTATATTATTTTATTGTATGTTTCATATACTAACATTTTCCGTATGCTTCATACTAATTAGATCAGCTGCGGTCATTAACCGTTCATTATATAAAGTAGGTCAGCAGGTGTTACTTTCGTACTTTACCCCGGTGCTGTCTCATTTAATATCTACTCACCTGAAACTATAGAAGAGGAACACTAACCTTAACTGAAGCTTGCCAAAGTCCTAAAATTTCTCCAGGAAATGTGACTAAAGACATTACCAGTCTCTGAGACATTCCTCAGGAACTGCGTAAATCATGTTGGGAGTTCGCTGTATCAACCCTAATTGTGATTTTCACTTAACCAAAAAAGTGATGATACTTTAATTAATCGTTTTAATTCGAGTTGAAATTATTTAAAACTTAGATTTTTTACGCAAAAATGTAGTTAAACATACTCAAGCTCACAACAGTTAAAATTTGCCTAATGAATGGCCATTACTTCAGACAATACCAGCAATCATTTAATAAAAAGATATTCACAAAATCAACAGCATTTGAAATAACCAAAAGATTTTGAAATTTTAAGCTAATATTGACTGAGTATATACAGTATATAAGGTTATTTCTTTATTTTACTGCGTGTCTGTTACAACACATGTTTTGAATACGAATTCGTTAACCCCTTTGTCATATAACGCACCAGAAATGAATGAATTTGGATCGCTTCACCCTTGAAAGGAATTATTGAACGATAATCATTGTGATATTAACGAGCTTGAAAAAATTCAATATTCAATCCCTCGGATATATCGCTCGAAAATAACATCAACAGAAGCTTACATTTTTTCACATTCATCACAGTTTCAGCTTACTAGAGACTACGAATATTTAGTAATTTTCTGTCATTTTTTATGCGACAAGTTCCTTAACATGTTAGTAATTTTTAGCAATAACAGATGAAAATGAATGTCCTTCATAAGATTCTATGAATCCAAGTATGAAATTCCAAGTTTGGTATTCAAGCCGTTGGAACAGATTAGCTAGTTTTTATCATTAACCAAAAGCGAGCGATATACAGGGTGTTTCCTAAGTAGTCTAAAATATTGTAGTGGGCGCTTCGTCACTCCATTTTAAAACGAAAAGTTCTTATAAGCATGTGTGATAAGACTTGTCGTTAATGATATACAGGGTCTGAACACTGTTTACACTACCACTACACCAACACTAACACTATCTTACGCGCGATTCGACAACCAAGTTATCTTCTTCAAATACTGAAGGTAAACTCCTTCAGACTCACCGGTCAACCGCGTACGAAGGAAAAATGGTCCCATCAATGCCATGTCTTGAAAAGTTGGCTTCATCCGTAAACAGAATATTGGCAGAAAAATTGGGATTGTTTGCGATTTGATTCAAAATCCATTGGCAATATTGTATACGAAGCGGATAATCATTATAGGTAGCAAATGTTGAACACGTTGAACGTGATATGGATACCTACAATAAATTATCTTTAAGAATATTCCAAACAGTTCTGTTACTAACATTTACTTCATCGGCAATTTTTCTGGTACTCGTTTCTGGATGTTGGTCAATAATTTGAAGAATCTGGTTTTCCAATTGTGGAGTTCTCCATTTCTGGGTCGTCCAATAATATTCTTTGATTTAGCAAAAGTTCCAGTTTCTTTTAAACGAATATGTATCTTAGTAAAAGTATCAGAACATGGTAAACGATTATTTGGATAACGCTGGGCATATATAGGGTAAGGTTGCCCAATTTGGACCAGTTCTGACGTTTTTTGTTATAGCAATTACAAATTTTAGAAAATGATAGTTTAAATTGCTCCATAATTTTCATTACAGTTTTGAAAACATATATTTTTTTCGAAATTTTAGAATAATTTAACTTTTTTAAAACCTTTACAAGTGGTACAATTAAGGCAACCGGTTGCCTAATTTGTACCAGATGGTTTCCTCAATTGTACTATCCATTATTACATACATACTATTTTATTTTGTTATATTATTTTTAATGGTTTATCAGTTAGTAATATTAAAAATAAAACAAGATTTGAACAACAATAAAACTTAAAACAAATATAAATTCTGTTAAAATAAAAAAAGGAAAACGACCTTCTTTGGTATAAAAAAAATGCTGCAATATATGTAAGAGCACATATCATATATATATAATTGTTTGAAGCATCTGCACATGATTCATGTAACCATTATTTACATCTTATGCATTGAATCATATCTTCTATCAAGCATTCCTTACAAATCTTGCAGTACCATTCACTTTTGTCATAATTTACGGATACTAAAATACCTTCATTTGTTGATGATGATGGTTGTTGTAAGTCGTATTGTATTTGAAAATTGTCTTTTTTTTGCCTTTTTTTCCTTTCGAAATTGATTTTCCTCTTGCTGGTTGCTGTGACATTTCATTTAACAGTTCTTTTCTCCTTCTCTTCTACGGCATTTTGTTTTACTTCCAGTTGCTCTTTATAGGAAGTGGATATAATAATTTCAACCGGCTGTGCGCTCTTACCCATTTTCTGTTTTTTAGCTTCACTAACATCAGGGAAAGGAAAAATATCTACAATTGACACATTTAAATGTTTGGTTGCCTGTGTATCGATTTTTTTAGTGTTAACGTTGTCAGCTGCTCTGTGAACAGTCAATAGAAGATGGCGCTTAAGGTATCGTTTTCTTTAAAATTCGGGAATGGTACAATTTAGGAGCTGGTACGATATAGCCGACTTTCCCCTACGTCTACGTCTAAAAACCAATAACATCACCAAGAAAAATAAATTTCACTTACAGTCAGAGCTTCACTTTGTATTACAAGAGATGCGAGATTACTGTACAACCTATTTTCTTGAAACTCACCCAACTAGCAATTTCATATTTTATAATGGCTGCGACAACGTTTTTGACACAAACGTTTAAAATGTGATTATACGACTGCTATAAGTGCAGAATTGGCACCACGTCATAAAATATTTCTGTATTTCATAAGGCCTTTTACAATAACTATAAAACATCCTGGAACAATTTAACAGCAGCATTATAAAACATGTTTATTGAAGCTTTTCCTACTGCGCTATGGAATATACTTGGCTATTTATTCTATTATTTATACAACCACTATACAACAGCTTTATAAAAGCTTTATTGTAGTTTCAGGTGAACTAAGAAATGAAGCGTGAATTCACGACAATGAAATAAAAAAGTTTCATAAATGTGTTCTAAAACCTACAAGAAGCAATTTCCTATTAGACACATACCAAATAAAATAAATGTCAACAATTATATACAAAAAGGAAGCACACGGTCATTTTAGTATTTTTACTTCCACCTTCTACACTGTATATTGTTGAGAGACGTTTCCAAAACTAAAACCAACATTCCCACTGCGAAGAAAAATTTATCGTGAAATACATAACATATTTCTGTAGTATATGCATAATTATTTTGTAGTTTTTTCGTATTTATCAAATGAAAGTAATATTATAATGCGATATTTAGTATATTGAACTTGGCTCATTTTGATGTTCTGAAACGCTGCCATTTTAAAATGTCGGTTTTATATCAAATAATTTTCTATAAATCAAAAGCATTTTAGTCCAACGATGACCAAAAAATACCAAATAGCGGAAATAATTCATGTTAAAGCCAATTTTGGCACACTTGTAGGGGGAGGTGTCCTCAACAACATACTAAAAGTACTGAGAGGTGGGGGTGAAGCTTATGGTGGTGGGGGTCTTTAAATATCTCTTTTAACAGTTTTTTGTTAAAAACTCGAAAAATACTGCCTTTAGCGAAAAAATGTTCATATACTAAGTAAATCTACATAAGAGTCTATAAAAAAGGTTATATACACTTTTTGCTAGGATCAACGCTTGAGGAGATATGGAGGGTGAAAATAGAAAATTTAAAAATGAAATATTTATTGTTAAAAATGAAATGTTTGTAGCTAAAAATAATATGTTTATTGTTGAAAATGAAGTAATTAGTGTTTAATGATGTATCTTGAACATTAAATTTCGTCGAAATCTAAACTTTCATCTTCATAGATGTTGTGATATTTGTGAGCAGAGAATAACGCAACTCTCGATCTCACCAAGAGCATCGTTGTCGTAGATGGCGGTGTCCTTCTCCACCGCATGAAGTGAAAACAGTCCTCCGACATTTCATCAATTTGCCATCAGTACATTGCCTATGTACAGAAACATTACGGTGAAAATTCTATGGTGGTTTTTGATCGTTATAGTGATGTCGACAGCACAAAACGAGCGGAGCAGAAGCGAGGAGGGATCACAAAAACTTCTGTTGACATCAATTTTCATGAAAGCACGGCCATCCCAGTTCAACAAGAGCATTTTCTTACTAAAGAAAGGAACAAAAGAATGCTGATTCACTTGCTCAGCGAGAAAATGACAACAGCCGGGATTGAAACAACTGTTGCTACAGGGGATGCTGACGGCACTATTGCGAGGTGCGGGTTGGATAAAGCTGCTGTACATCCAACTGTAGTAATAGTTGGGGAGGATGTGGACTTGATAGTTCTCCCCATTGGATTGGCAGCACAATCAATCAATATGTACTTTATGAAGCCAGGCCTTGGGAATGATCGAGAGTTGCATTATTCTCTGCTCACAAATATCACATCTAAGAAGATGAAAGTTTAGATTTCGACGAAATTTAATGTTCAAGATACATCATTGAACACTAATTACTTCATTTTCAACAATAAACATTTAATTTTTTAAAATAAAAACTTTTTTAAAATTTTTTCATTTCCCCCCTCCATATCTCCTCAAGCATTGATCCAAGCTTATAGAGAATTTTATGTAGATTAATTTAGTATATGAACATTTTTTCGCTAGAGGCAGTATTTTTCGAGTTATTAACAAAAAACTGAAAAAAAGGAACCTTTAGAGACCCCCTACACTTATCTTCACCACCACCCCTCAGTACTTTTAGTATGATGTTATGAACACCTTCTTCTACAAGTGTGCCAAAATTGGCTTCTACATGAATTATTTCCGCTATGTTTCCATCGTTGCCTGGACTATTTGATTTTATTAAGTTTTTACGTTTATAAAACATTTAAAACATAGTTCGCTCCACAACAAAGCCTATTTCAAATATATAAAAAAATATTATAATAAAAATATATAAAAATATATTGAGTGAAAATGTCAAAATTATGCATATTTTGCTCGAGTATGGAAGTTTGCAGCATTAGCCGAAGGCAAGTGCTGCAAATCCAAAATTGTGAACAGTATTGTTTCCACCAGAAATATAATTTGGAAATCCATCATGTTTGTGATTATTTTATAAAATATTTTATAACCCTATTATATAAACGTTTTGATGATACAAGTAGATAAGCTAGGCCACCATGACTAGAGATATAGGGAAAGCAATGTGTTAGGGAGAGAGTCATGGAGGCAATGTGTAAGAAAGAGACGTCACGTGTCACGTCAAACGTCACGTGTAACGGCGAACGTTACGTGGCATCAAACGTCACGTGCTACGTCAAATGTGTGGGCTCATTTGTAATATGGCTTCAGAAGAGTACAGACATCGAATTAAAGAGCATATCGAGAACATTGGTAAATTAAATAAAGATATTGCCATATTACAAATGAGCCCACACATTTGACGTAGCACGAGACGTTTGACGTGACACGTGACGTTTGACGTGACACGTGACGTTTGACGTAGCACGTGACGTTTGACGTAGCACGTGATGTTTGATGTGGCACGTAACGTTACACGTGACGTTTGACGTGACACGTGACGTATCTTTCTTACACATTGCCTCCATGACTCTCTCTCTCTCTAACACATTGTTTTCCCTATATCTGTAGTCATGGTGACCTAGCTTATCTACTGATACATTTATACATTACTTCAGCTACCTACAACAGAATAGTGTTCGATGCATGTATAATATAAGCAATTAGGATTTTTTAATAATAAAATACCACCAAAACAAAATAGTTGCAGAGCCATCAAACTATAAAATAACTTTGCTGGTTGAGCAATAACCTCACAATATTAACAAAAAAAAATCTTCACACATTTATAGGTTTAGTGACTGATAGAATTTTTGTACACTATTGGCCATATTTTACAAAATACCCTAGATATACTAGTTTCACCATATCTTAAAATACCAATCATGAAACGAAGTTTAGAATAAGTTCATCATGAACAAACTTTCCCTCTGAAGAATTTGTTTCTGCCGGGAAAGCTCTTTTCAGAGAATAATATTAATATTCTTTGAGGAATTTTGTATACCCGTTTCAGTATAGTCGATATCTGAAAAGAAAAACTAACGGCTAAGCAGTTGGGAAGATATGTGACGTTTATCTGGCTAAAAGGACACTTATAAATCTAGGGCAATGGAGGAGTTATCCAGTTTACTAAGAATGCGGTCTCGTTAGAAATTAAATATAAGTATTCATACTGGAATGGCGTTATTGCAAGTAAAATACAAAATTCCAGACATAGTTCAGCATTTGAGTGTGCTTCATTTTGCGAAAGCTGCAAATATTGGAAAATTTATTCTCTTTTCCCATCTAATTCGTTTTTCAATTCAAGGAAATGAGAAAATATGTACCAAGTGCATCAAAAATTGTATTGGGAATACTGCTATTTTGATTTTTGAATATGGTACCACTGGACTTTAATTTAAATTGATACAACAATAACAGACAACCTCTCCAGAATTCAAAGACTAGCCTGTATGTATATTCATTACAGAAGCAATGAAAACATACCCAACTGCGGCCATGGAAGTGATTCTCAGCCTCTTTCACTACATATGATAGGGAAAAGTGTTCAGAAAAAACTACATACAGACTAAGTAGAGAGGGAAAAACGCTTCTTAGAAATCAGACATTCTGGGACCTGGCACAGGATGGTATGTTGGAAAAGTATAACTCTTCAAAGAAAATCGATACGGAATTCAGGGGATTCCAACACCATTACCAGACTAGGTAAAAATGCCATTTAATGGTATACAGACGACTCAACAGTAATAGAAGGGGCTGGGATAGGAGTGGTCGGGCCAGGAATCAAACTCTTCGAAAGCTTCGTAAATTCTCCAAGTATCTTCCAAGCGGTAATTCACACCATACGAAAGTGTGCCTAGTTCAATCATTATATAAAATGCAAAAGACATACAGGTCTAAAAAACTAGCGGTGTAAAATCAGCGAAAATGAACAAAAAAACGCCAAAATTTGTTGCTAATTAGTTGCTAAAACATCAATTTTGTTGCTCGAACCAATCTCAATATTAAAATAGCATGGAAGCAATTGAATTTCAGATGCTCGATCAAAGAAGGACGATTGAATTTAATGCTAATGTGTTGCTGCAAGATGCTACAGAAGAAAATTGAAATATAGTATAAATACAATTTTTTTCAATTAGGCCAAACTTGGTAGTGTTCATGCTAGCTTGCCGCTCCAATTTTTCGTAAAAAAAATAGAACAATAATTTGTTGCTGCTCACAACTCGGCCTGTCCGACCGTAAAGAGTCAGCAATAAAATAGAAACCGGAGGCTGAAAAACCGGTATACGTACAAACTTACCATGCTGCTTTAACCGTGTTAAATTCAAATGATGATTTTTTGCTGGTCTTAACCCACTCTGGCCGACAGAAAAAAGTCAGCAACAAAATAGAATACGTAAATCTGAAGAGCTTGGATACCTGTGAACGTACGAACCGGCCACGCTAGCTTAACTCGTTTTTCCGTGAAAAAATATAATAAATAATTTGTTGCTGCTCATATCAAGCAATCTATTAGCGTAAAAAGTATCTCCACTGTCAGATCAACCAAGTTAAAAGCAGCAACTAATTTTTATTTAAATTGTCACGGAAAAATAAAAAATTATGTCAGCGTGGCGGGTTTGTACGTTCACCGGTATCTGTATCTGTAAAGTGGGGAGTTTAGGCCACATGTGACTCATTGTACATCCTACCGAGGAGTTGTCCTCCTAGGTCATCGTCCATCCTGTCCTTTTCAGGAAGGTGGACAGGTCACTAGGAGACATCTACTTTATATCGGCAGGTGTAGGCCAAGACTCACCGAACACACACTCTCATATTGACGATAACTCCGGGCACTCACATAAGACATGCCTGACAGTTTCATCTTCTTGTTCACACATTCTGCATAGAGGTGTGTCCACTAGCCCCATAGTATGGAGGTGTTTCCTTAGTTGACAGTGGCCAGTCAGAAATCCTACTGTTAATCGTAGGTTTTTCCAGGTCATCGCCAAATATTTCTTCGGCGCCAGCTTCCCAGGGTCGTCCAAGGTGATCCTGGCAAGACTGCATCCTTTGATTCCACCCCATCTCTTTAGGGATTGAGCATGGGTGTAATGTTTAGCTAGTTCCGCAATTACCGAAGTCATCGCTGGGTCCTAAAAGTCTCAGTCCAGCCGCTTCCCTGGCTGAAGAATCGGCAATGCGGTTACCTTTACTTCTGTCGTGACCTTTAACCCAGCTCAGGATAATATTGTTATCTACCGAGGCGTTAGCTAAATCTTGGGTAGTACTCTAATACTAGCCCTGATGTAAGACGTTGTCTGTTGAAGGCTAATAGAGCTTGTCTGCTGTCAGTGCAGTTATGTTTTAGCCAGAAATTCCTTTACTGGTTAGTTCTTTTGTGGCAATTGAGATACCAACCAGTTCTGCTTAAACCACCCTGGTATTTTCTCCCATTCCCCACTTAATTCTTAGGCTAAATGATCTGGAGTAAACTCCACATCCCGAACCTTCTTTAGTTTTTGAGCCGTCTATATATATGCGTATTGCATTTGCAGCATCTGACTCTGTGTTCTGTTTTATTTCTATTTTGTAGGGTTTATTAAACACAATCTTTGGTTCAATTGCATCATCGGCCGCCTGCAGCAGAGGTAGCGCAGTAAGCGCTTCTCGCCATATGCTTAGCCTCAATTGACCCACTCCTACTTTGGGGTTCACACCAGTCGTACGCAATCGTAACATGGCCAATAACGCAACCTCTTTGACGTACAAGTCCAGAGGGGTCAGACCAGTAATTAATTCCATTGCCGCGGTTGGTGTTGTTCTCATGGCTCCTGTGATGTTTAAACAAGCCAACGTTCACCGGTATCCAAGCTCTTCAGATTTCCAGTTTCTATTTTGTTGCTGACTTTTTGCTGTCATATAAACCGAGATGGTCGATACGGTCTGATGTGCCGAGATGTGAGCACCAACATATTACTGATTTTATTTTTTCACAAAAAAATGTAGAGTTGAGCTAGCGTAGCCGCTTCGTACGTTCACTAGTTCTTATGCTCCTATAATTCTCGGTTTCTATTTTGTCGCTGACTTTGTGCACTCAGAGAATGCTTGATATGAGCAGCAACAAATTTCTGATTCGATTCTGTGAGTTAAGCTAGCATGGCCGGTTCGTACATTCACCGGTTTCTAAACTTTTCAGACTTCCGGTTTCTACTTTGTTGCCTTAAAAAGCTCAAAATAGTGAAGCAGGAAGAATGTAGATTCTGTGGAACGGAAAAAGAAACCTGCATCCTCACACTTGAGGATTGCATGGCATTACATAATTATAGGCACAACACTTAGGAGACACTGCATAGGAGAGGGACACTTACCTGAAGTTAAGCCAGCGAAAATCCTAATATTTTTTCAGAAAATAGGTCTAGAGAAACTAATAGTATCTAAGACTTTCCTCAGCAACTCAGTAGAAGAAAGGGGGCACAATAGATCTTTTATAAATACGTGATTTCCAGATAGAAATTATATTCGAGTTAATTCAATGTTGTCACTGTTCATTTGAAATATTGCTAAATTCATACTCTTGGCTGTATTTTTTCACTTAATGACTTGAATTTATTGATGGATATCAAACAAAGCAAAGGTTTCGAATATTTGCCAAATTCAAGAAAAAATTTCAATGAACTTCTTATTGGAATTCATGCTTTTCCCAGCTCGTCGTCAAGGGTGGTTGTCAAGAAGAATTATAGGAATAAACCAAAAATAATATGGTTACGTTTCTAAATTGCTTATTAAAGTAATTGAAAGTGTCCTAATTGTCTGATTCAATCTACTCAGAGTACCAAAAAAGAAATTCCAGTCCCAGATCAACACGATTAATTTCAATGTCCGTGTTTTATATACAAGAATTTCACAGGTATTTTGTAAGAATATTTGAAACGTATACAAGTTTTATTTGAAATTAATGTTAAAAAGGAAGCAAAGCAAAGTGTTCTTGTATTTATTGCCATAAAATATCGTTTTTATTGTAATATTTAATCTAAAGTCAAGAAGACGCTATGACTTTTTTTATCAAAACTTTGCGTCTGTATATATGTTTACAGTTTGTGCAAATCTGTAGTGGTTTTATCATGAAATATAATTGCTGTTACCCTTCATTACCTACAGACAAATTCATTTGCTTCCGGTACTCTCGAAGCTTTCTCAGAAAATATTTCTTAGAAGACCGAAAAAAATTATAGACAATAAGAAAATAATTCCAGATCACCAATTTGGCTTCAGAGAACAACATTCAACAATAGTTCGAGTCCATATGTCTAAAAATATTATTGAAAAAAGCATTAGAGAATGAAAAAACTGTTCTGCAGTCTTCCTCGACGTGGCACAGGCTTCTGATAAGATGTGGCTTGATAGATTTTACCTAAACAATTTCCTCAACTTCTGAAATCTTATATTACAAATAGAGCCTTCTGAGTAAAGCAGGAAGTTGGTTACTCGGACCTTAAGGTAAGTCAAAGCAGGAGTACCACAAGTGTATAAGGTCCAGTACTTTATCTGATATACATAAGTGATATCCCTAAATTAGATCACGATACAATAGCAATATTTGCTGACGATACTGCTAAAATTGCTGTAGGCAAAGATCACGAAGAAGCACCAACTAGCCTGCAAACATGTGTTGATAATTGAATTCACTGTTTGGACCCTTATTTTGTGGAATCTACTACTTATATCACTTTTTTTAAATTAAACTAATTCTTTATAATTAATTCCACTATTTAATGAAATAACCAATGAGTAATTTACAATTATTTCGATATCGTGACTACTTGATGTTTAATATTTTGGCTAGACCAAATAGTGAGTGACCTATCTTGTGATTGACTCAATATTAAGATAAGAAGAAGAAATTATATTACAAATATTCAAGCTTAGGTATTATTAGCCCTATAGAGATATCCTGAGTATCTTTCTCCCATTTAAGATCTGTATAATTGTGCAATGATATAGGAAACCAAGGAAAACTTTATCTGCTGATCTTTACAATTGTTACTTAAGAAGACAATTCAATAGTGGAGAGCTACTTAGATTTATCTGTTCATTGACAACTTCATATTGTTGGTCACTTAAGTGTCTCCTAGTTTCTAATTTTTCAAGAGAATCTAGTTCTTGTTTCTTATCACAAGGATGCAGTACTTCTAGTTCTGTGTTAGGTGTTAATTGATGTTTGGTGTCCAGTAGATGTTTGACGTAATGTGATTTATCTGGCTCGAGCAAAATTGTGGACCTTTTCCAATTTTTCATTAAAGATTTCTATACACATAGGAGGTGTACGTTCTTCTGCTTCTTCCCCAGAAGGAAGTCTTCTGGAAAGAAGATCATGGGAAAGCTTCATTTCTCTGCCAGTGACTAGCATAGATGGGCTATAACCGGTTGATTCGTGTTAAGAACTTCTATAGGCTAACAGAAATAGAGGAACCAAAGTGTCCCAGTCTTTTCAAGTTTCAGAGACGAACATTAAGAGATATTGGCAAATAGTTCTGCTATTAGGTTCCGAGCGCAGCGGAAGTGCGCATGCCTCAACGAGAAATTGACCAAACCTATCTAACCCCCTCCCCTCACTCACTGTCACTTGTCATCTGTCACGTGTGTCACTTACCACCTGTCACTTGTCATCTGTCACCTGTCACTTGGTTGGATATATAAGATTTCAACATCTACACTAATAAAACCAGTTTTATTAAATTGTTTTTTATTTTATGATTTTAAATTCATTTTTCTAGCGTAAGTGATGTGATGACGTGACGGGTGACGTTTTCCAATCCATATCTTAGTTCACCTTGTATCTCGTACGCTACCCCAAAGCCAAAGAGTTCTTTTCAACCAATCCCCGGTATATCACGCGAATAATCTGAATAATGCATAGCGCTAACTCCTTATCATCTTTGCATTCTCGAAAATAAATATTATACCTTATCTCGCATTACATCCACAGGAAAGCGAAATAGCCGGACTGGTTAGGTGAAATACTATAGACGCCGAGGTCCACTGTTCAATTCCCACTCAAGTCGAAAATTTTTTCAATTTAAAATGAGTCAACGACGATGAGCCAAAAATTTGGAGAGTGGGCCATGAAAAAGGTTTGGTCAATTTCTCGTTGGGGCATGGGACACTTCCTCTGCGCTCGGAATCTAATAGCATATCTACTGTTCTAGGATGTCTTTCTACCATTCCATCGAACTGTGGATGGAGAGGTGTAGTGCCATAATTCGGATTCAAAATTTTGTCCTTGATCAGAATGTAATTCCAGAGGGACTCCGTGTCTCGCAAAAACGTTGGTTACAAAAGCCTCTGCTATTTCGGGCCATTTGGAAAAATAATCCATCACAACCATCAGGTATTTGTTTCCTCTTCCTGTCAAGGGAAGTGGGCCTAGAATATCAAGTACAAGTCTTTTAAAAGGCTCTCCGGAAAGATACTCTGCCATTTTTCCTCTGCTTCTTGTTTTAGGACCTTTTCTACTATTGCACAGATCACATTTCTACGTCCCTTCGACAGTTGACCCAATAATATTCTTCCAGTACTCGTGGCAGTGTTATTTTAGTACCAAAATGTCCTCCTGAGTGGCTTCTATGAAGTTCTTCTAACACACTTCTGATATGAGATCTTGGCAGTACCAATTGGTTAACTATACGTACTCCATCGGGAATTTTCCATCTTCGATGCAATAGGCCATCATGATGATACAGTTATTCATACTGAGCCCAGTGGTCTTTTAATCTTCCACTATATCTGGCTACCTCTTGCCAAGTAGATCTGACTCCATTCTTAAGCCATTTTCTCATAACTTTCAAGTCATTGTGTTCCTTTTGACTTTTCTGAAGATTTCAAGGTGATTCTTATTATCTGAATTTCTTGCTTGATTGTGGTTATCCGTAGACTAACTTATTCCATTGGGTTCACCTTTTCTTCAAGCCTTCCACAGTACCGGCATTGTCGTTATAAGCAGGGTCGCCTGGAAAGTATATCGGCATTGCTATGGAGACGTCCTTTTCGGTGTACTATTACAAAGTTATATTGCTGTATTCTCTCTTTCAACCTAGCAACTTGTTCTTCAGGCTCCTTTAAATTCAATAACCACTGCAAAGCGATATGGTTACTTCTTATAACAAAACTTCTACTATAAAAGAAAGTATGGGAGTGTTCAAGGGCTTTGATAATAGCAAAAAGATCTTTTCTGTTGACGGAATGATTTTTCTCAGCCTTTTCCATGGTTTTACTAAAGTATGCATTCACTTTTTCTCCACATTCTTGTTATTGTAATAGCACAGCGCCTATGCCGTGTTCGGTTGCATCGCAATTCAAAATAAAGTTCTTTTCTCCCGTGGATAGGCTAAAATCGGTGCTTTGGTTAATCGTTTCTTCAACTCTACGAAAGAATTTTGACAATCCGGCGTCCAGTCAAATTCAATGCTGTTTTCAGTTAGTCGATAAAGAGGTTTAGCAAATCGACCAAAGTCATTGACACATTTTCGGTAATATGAACAAAGTTCAAGAAAACTTCTTATTTCCTTTTTGTCCTCTTCACGTCTTTCCTTTTCCTCCTCACGTCTTTCCTTCTCTTCTTTGTCCTTCTTTCTGCGCATTTCCTTCCCTTATTCTTCCTCCTTTCTATGTCTTTCCTTCTCCTCCTCACTCCTTTTCTTCTCTCGCCTTTCCTCTATTAGAATAAATAATACCCAATTACCATATTCTCTTACCGCAAAATATTAGGATATAATATTGGACGCCAAGATACAGGTCAAAAAGAATAACTAAATGTTTAATTCAGAAAAATGTATAGGCGACTGGGAAAAAATTCATTCGTAAACCTACAACAAAGTACTACTGTCCAAAATCATTCTCGGTACCGTATGAACATATGGTATCCAATTGTGGGACTTAGATATCATCCAGCGATACCAAAACAACGTACTAAGGTGCATTTTAAATGCCCCTTGGTTTTGCATGAACAGTAACTTCCACAGGGACACAGGAAAATGGATACTGTTAATGAGACTATAAGCAAATTCGCCAAAAATGACTTAAACATCACGTCAACGTCAAGGCCATCCCGCTTCTTGACAACACCAACCAGAAGAAGAGACTCAGGAGGATCAAATCTCACATCAGTGCAGTAAATTAGGCTATGAAAATGCTACTCATTGATGTAATAATTGATCAAATTTTAATTATGAAAAAAGCATATTTTTACAAACAAACACAAATAAATTGTAGCCTATTGTATTTTAATCATATAAAATCGAACCGTTGAGCGTAAATCGAAAACACATCTTCTGTACAAATTGGTATGTTATGTCGACAGTTTAAAGCTCAATACAATTCGGTCCTGTACCTACCTCAGGCTAATGGCATGTAAAATCGACAAATTTATAGCTTCGTGTACAGAAACACTGCATACATTGTAACTCCAGTGGTTTGGGACATGAATACACAAACATGGATTTCGTCGAGAAAGTTTTGTAAGGGATTGTGTGAAATATAATACTTCAGAGGGCTGAAAAAAATGTGAAAAACTGCTTGAGGAATGAAATGTACATCCTACAGTTATTTAAACAGGATATTCAAGGGAAAATATTATCTGATATCTCACACCCTATTTTTCAATGTAGACGTTGTGAGTTCCTGAATTATTTTCATGGTTGGTTATATCTATAGTAAGGAGAAATAAAATTCAGGGGCTTCAATACAAACTCTACATTTTTGGATAATTCCGTATTAATCATCCAATATAGACTCTAACCAATTCCAATAAACGTTTTTTGTTCAATCCTAATTATTATCCAGGGTGATTCATTAGTGCGATATCCTGTAAATCCTTGAAGATATTCGAAAAAAAATTTGACAGGTTGTAGCCAGTTGTAACCTTAAGAATTAAGCTCGAGCACAAATATGAATTTATTTATAAAATTCAAATGATACTAAAAAATGCAAGATTATCAATTACTTTGTCTACTCGGTCACATAAGTTTCGGTTGCTCCGGTGACAACCTTAGGCCTTCGACGTCGCACAGAACGGAGGTAGGGGTGGATCACTCTTATTGATCTTCCGGACAAAATAGTAGACAACTTGTGTGGGCGCCAACTGAGTTTTCCACTTTGGCCTAGCATGACTAATTTCCCCCGATAGTAAAACAAGGGATGAAAATAAAAGGCAAACCTCAGCTTATGTTCCTTATAATTATGCAATGAGAAACATTTAATACCCTTAAGGGGGTGTGTTATAAATAATAACTACTGAAAACCCTAGTAAATGCCCCCCACTTAAAAAAAAAGAAAAATAGCGTGAACATCTGTTAAACACCAATAGTCAAAAAATTGCCAATAAAATTCCAAACTATACCAGTTAATTGACCTACGTAGAGTGGAATTAATATGGCTGTTCAAATGAACCAGTAGTAAATACGAACGTATATGTTCTATAAACGAACCTGAAAAGTAATATAAATTTTGTAGAAATAATTCCATACATGGCGACACCGTAGTCAAGGCGTTGGTACCAAGGCAGAGACGCATGCGCAAATGGATAAAATTATGAAAATTGACCGCAAGATATTAATTTCAACCATTACAATAAATTACATGAAAATATAAATGAATAAGGAACTACCTATATATATACATAATGGCATAAAGCCTATTCAACCTCAAACCATTCTGCGATTAGAAAAAATAATAAAAAACTTAAATTAGGACAGCCCCGATACCGGGTTACCCTCAATATGGTCTTCTTCACGTAGTTGTGGAAAAGTAGCAGTCACAGCAGAAGACAACACTATCTAGCTACCAGGTAGACTCCAAACATCCCGAAGTGTGTATCCGGAGGGTGTTAAGTATCCCCTGGCCCCTCAGGTGAACCCTCAATAATTAAAACAGGTATCAGCTAAAAACTGAGCCTATACAGGAACAAATTCTACTTGTCGGACTACACATTCCCAACACCTCAACAACTTAAGCTTGTCTCGGCCTATGCAGAAGCTACTTTATAAGAATCTACAAGTAATGTACTGATCAAAATCAGCCCCAAATTAACTGAATCCCACCACCAAAGTAGTCATTAGACCTATTTACAATCAACAGTGCCAGCAACAGTATAAAACAATAAGAATATGATAAACATCTAAAATAAATGATTTGGTCATAGCCAGGGTAGGTTTGAAGAACCACCCACGAATTACAGTATTCGTTAGACTAAAGCGGGCAAAGAAAAACAAAATATACACAGGGTAACAGAATAGACTGTCTTATAGCCTTCTTAATCAACAATTTGCAATCAACAGGTAGTATTTTACCACAACCTACTGTTCTAAATACAAAATACAAATCTATGAGACATATCTTCTCCAAAAAGGGTCCAATTCTCAAAATATTCCTTGCTGGATGGCAACCAACAAATAATGAAACAACAACAACAACATGTGGCACACCTCCAATTCAAAAACTTCAACGTTGGCGGTTTCCTCTAAATAGTGATGAATACATAGTGATGCGAAATCAGTGAGTAGAGAAAATACTTACAATATATAACGGTTATACAGTGTATTTAAAAAGTTCTGACCACTTGTTTCTGATAATCGTAACAACACAGTTTGAAACTAATATTTTACAGCCATACGTCTGTGATGTTCTTCTAGTATCATCATTTACCAGACATGCTTGTAAATCTGAGGAACCGTATATAGGGCGATTTCAAACTCGAACACATAGGCTTCACAATTTTTTCAAATGGATCACCCTGTATTTTATATCGGTATATGAAAGTTACTTCACTATATTTCAAATTTGATCAAGTATTCCCCATACCCAAACTAAATGGTTTTTGTGACATTCCAATTTTATGATTAAAAAAATCCAACAATACAAAATGTATTCACATCAATTACAAATATTCTGAAATTTATAAAAAAGCACAATAGAGTTATAGAAGATACTAGTGACTACCTTCTACATCTTGGGGCTTGGGGATGGTCTTCATAAGATCGACTTACATCTCTAATAATATTTTGAAAAGCCTGCCTTATTCTACGTTTCCTGTCGTCTGGTGTACTTTCTACCCCTGATCCCTTAGCATAGGCTCTGAAGAAAAAAATCAACTTTATTCAACTCTGGTGGTATTGGTGCTCAGAAAACTGGTCCTGTTAGTCCAATCCACCTTTCAGGAAACACATCATTCAATTGACTATGAATGAGCGCATTATGATGAGCAGAAGCTCCGTCACCTAATCACTAGGAACGATTATAATGATGTGGCCCTGATTTAACTATTTAGAAACACTACATCAAGAAATCTGTCTCTTATACACTTGTGACACTATTATCGACCTTTTAGAATATTTTTCTAAAATAACACAATTTTCTAACACGTTAATTGTTGTGAAAGAATTTTATGTAGCTGCTCTTTATTGATTTTTTGTTGGAAATAAAAATTTTTATCATAAAATTGAAATGTCACAAAAACCATTAAGTTTGGGTTTGATCAAATTTGAAGTATAGTTAACTATAGTTAACTATACTATACTATACTATAGTTAACTTTCATTTGCCAATATAAAATACAGGGTGATTCATTTATAAAAAATTGTGAAACCGATGTATTCGAGTTTGGACTCGCCCTGTATACGGTTTCCTAAATATGGAAGCAAGTCTAGTGCATTATGATACAAGAAGACCATCACAGACGTATGTCTGTAATAGATTAATTTCAAATTGTGCAGTTTAAAGTGTACGGGGTCTTGAACTCATTACGATTTTCAGGAACAAGTGGTAAGAACTTTCGAAATACACCTTATAACCTACTACAACCTCATATAATTGCAATGGAGAAGTCAAGCTGAATTCAAATTAGAAGTGGAATATAGGGTGTCCCATTTAAAAAAATTTAACTTTGATCCGAGACAGCGTTCTGGCGAATAATTCTAGGAACTTTTCGTCATTTCATTCTGTTATTCTGTCACTAGTTATGTGAGATGTCAGTGGAAACAGCAATCAGAAAAATAAAGAGATACAACTGACTAGAACTACCACCAATGTCCAATGGAAAATAAACATGAACCATTAATGCCCGATTTCACCACTTTGGCTGAACAAGTAAGCCAGGCTTAAAAAATTAAGCTTGCTGCACCGTCATCTAAGCGAAGCTTAACTCCACGAAATTTTAAGTATATCTTCGATGGCGTAGATATGCGACTGCGCGTTTATATGTGTTCTGATATTCCGGGATGTTTTTGATTTGAACATTTTTGTAATTTGTGTCAATCTAGCTAGTATATAACCTAATTTTTTGGGCTGGTGTTCATTAAATCTAACTGATTTAGCAAAAAATAATTAATTTAGGAGATTCTTGATAAGGAACTAAAATTTTTAGTTTAGAAGTTTGCGGAATGGCTTTTTCTTTTTCCACGTTACTTCTTTTTCTTTCCACTTTACCATGTCCGTCTTTTTGCATTATGTTATATCTTTATATTTTTAACCCAAATTCAGATAAAGCATGTTTCCTTCTGAATTGAAATTTGCCGATCAAATTCTCTCTCAACTTTCCATAATAGTAATTAGATTATTTGGATTGAGCAAATGTAGTTACAAAATATTAAAAAGATTATGTATGGTAGTTTAGACACATTTGAAGCAAAGAATACACCAGTAAACAAGAGATTTTTATAATAAGATAATTGTCATACTTCACTTTGTCGACCAATTGAATCGCTGAAATTTGATCATTTTCTCAGTGTATTTACCAAGTTATCTGTCAACGTCGGTATCTCAAGGTCATGAATTTTTGTTACCGAAACATCAAAAGATTGGCTTTACCAAGCCAAACATGGTACAATGAAAGATTTAAATTGTTGAGTCCCACATTTGAGCTAAACTGGTGCAATCGGGCATGATCCATGATTAAACGAATATCACCAAAAACAAATAAAATTGACACCTGACAAAACTAGTGACAGAATGACAGTAATAAACTGGTGGCATCCCAATTGCGACTAATTTTTGAATATGGGTCCTTAGGTTGGCCACAATCAGTGAAAATTTCATTCGAATATCTTCGAGGAAGTACATTCTTATTGTTAATATATTTTGTTAAAAAAGATTTTTTTATTTTAATTTCACAAGATCGTTTTCTGCTAATCATTTATTGCTTTCTCAATTTTGATCTTACCCTAAATAACTGCATCCTCCATCTTAATGATGCATTTTTAACAGAGGTTGATGTAATTGTCAATGCAGTGTAGCATTTAAAAATTCACTTACTCATTTTTGATATGTAAATAAAGAAACAATTCAATTTAGGTCATTTCCATGCTTTATTTGGACAATATTGATGTACTAATTACAACAACATATAACTGATAATAAGATGAAAACTTTAATCATCTGTATTTTTGTGTACATTAAAATGTATTCTAATAATTCTGGAATCTTTCTAGAAGTTACTGTAGTTTCAAGGAACTGAAATTAAAAATGAGTTTTAGTCAACAATAATAACAAAGAAAAGTATGCTTACCTTTTTGATTTTCCTTTGTAATATTATATGATTGATATAAATAACTAGTTTGTTATTATAATGGCAAATGTCAATGGTGTGAAGACACATAGCATATTTTTAGGTTAGTACGAGAATGTTTGTTGGATTAGTGGTCGTGTAGAGTTGTGTCCTCTAGTGGAATAGTTCTATGATCCAGTAGCTGGAATGTCAAGCAGTCACAGGCCGAGTCTTAGAAATTAGTTGAGTGTCTTAGGTCTATGATTCTTTTCAGTTGATAGTCATGTCGAAATGTCATCTATCTTGTTGGTAGTAGGGTTTAGTTTTTTTGGAACTTCCTTCGTTCCTATAAAATAAAGATGAAGGAGGAGACGCGTGCTTTTCTAGGCCTAGTTGCCTTATTGTGCTTGGTGCCCCTTTTGTTTCATGAGGGTAAGTTTGTAGAAGAATTATTCTTTTTCGGTTTGACGATAACATTTTTCTAATAGGGACCACCTTGACGGCGAAAGACCAAGTTTTGTCACGGCCAACGTTCTTGTTCTTCTTGGATAGGCCATTTTTGTTAGTCGTCAAAGTAGCCACTAGATTAGCCGATCCAATTGTGAGATCAGATCCAGATCCGGGATCAAGGGAAGAAGAAAATCATTCTGATTTTGACTATATGATTGATGTCCCTCCGGTGCAGTCCTCACTGGTAGAATTCTACGTCCAGTCATAGACGGGGCCACGTGCGTCCTTTTTCTTGAGATCTTGTTGATGACTTCCTGCTATTTTCCGCCCTCATCCTGTATAATTGTTGACAGACATCTGTGTTGCTCCCGTAGAAGCCCAAGTTGACAGACAACTCCATTTCATTACTACACCACTGCCATTCGCCCTTATGTTGAGTTTGGTAGGATAGTTTCCACATCAAGGATACAGGTTTTATTTTTATATAATTTTTTTTTGGTATGAGAACTTTCAGTTATATTCATTTATCATGTAAACTTATTTTTCTTATCTACTGCTAAGGATGCATAGATATATTTTTATTGTTTGAATACTCTACTATCCAATTTCATTTGTTGATAATTTTAATATATTTTGATGTAAACAAATTATAGCTATAATCTGTAGTAAACTAGTGTTAAACTGTCTTGACACTTTTCTTGATTTCAAGGATCAAGTATTTAAATACTTTTTGGATGAGTATCCTATATTTTTTTGTTAAGTTACAATTTCTATATATCTAACTATAAATTGGATAGGTATAAAATTTTATTTTTTTGTTACTTGGTGCATAATCTGTATATCATTGATGATATTTGGGGGGTGGGTTATCAACAATCACATTTCTATTTTTAAATAAACGAAGTAAAAAACAACTAAATTGTGTTATTTCTTTTGGTCTACACTTTTAACATTTTCATAAAATTTTTGGTACATTTTGACAATACTTCATTTTTCTTTATTTTGGTGAGGTTTATAACTATACTGTTAAAATAAAGTGGCGCTCACGGGTAGACTATTTTTTTTAATTCAATACATTTTCAATTTAATAACATTGCAAGAATAAGCAACAGTTCCCATGACTTATGCTCACTGACGAAAAGCTGCCGTTCGCAAATTATGTAATGAACTTTAGTTGCAAACCAACATCATTAAATATATTAATGAAAATTGGTACAGCAGACTTGATTATCCACTACTTTATAAACTTTTGATTTAGGATGGCCATCCATATAAGTTGTCCTCCTTCTTTATTACGTCAGTTGTCATGCTACCATTTTGTGATGTCTGAGATTCCAGGGCCACTTATGTTTTTCAATATATACATACCTGCTAGCTTGGGCTGCTGGCCAATTTACAGGTAGCAGGTGTTTCTTAGATATAATGTTGATAAAGAGAAATTAAGTTTTTTAATTCTGTTAAATTGGTCCTTCAAAACTTGACAACATTTTTGCATGGTGGGATAACGAAATACACATCAACTGAAAAGTACAGTTTATGGAATGAAAACATAAATGTACATATTCAAATGAATTTATTATAAATTTATTTCATTCAATCACTAACGTTCCGCTTCTGTGCTGGAAATTTTCGTTAGTGCTACTCAAAAGTTCACTCAAAACTAATGCACTATAAACAAATACTCAACTGAATAATTTAAGATATTTGGAGATAGGTAATCTGAATATTCAGACACATACACCAGTCGTATAAATACAAAAATTGGTATAATGAAGCAAGGAACTATTATTGTTTCCGATTTGCAATTTCCACTCTATCCAATTATTTTAATAATATTAATCATCATAATTTGACCAAATATGTTTATACAAAATATTTATAAAGTATTAAAGCAAATAAAAATGATTACCAAGTAGGTTCAGAGTGAATCTATGGTTACATTTTTATTCTTACACCCGTATACAAGGCGAACAAGTCACATAATTTGAATTATAATAACTAAAAACAATTATAAATATAAAATATGTAAGATTAAAAAAGGATGAAGTTATTGTAATGGTTTAGGGGTTCACCTTATTAATATCTATTTGTGAAATGTAAAAAATGTACTATGTCTTCAATTGCAAAACTATTTATATTTTTTTGCTTACTAATACTTTTATATCATTGTTGATAAATATATCTATTCAATATTATAAAAGTATTATTGCAGACGCTATTTTGTGAATGACCTGAAATTAATTAATTTATACGAGGGGCACTACATTATAATAAAACTTGATACTAATACAACTATCTGAATTTACTCTTTTCAATACCACAGTTATGTATAGACTAAACATTCAAAATAATCCCATTCTTGAACAGACCACTTCACTTTTCAGAACCCTTTACCTGTCCTGTCTGCATTTAACCTTGACCATGCGCACATATTAGGAGAGGTGAGATAAACAAAACCCTGTTCAAAAGTAAAGGGACATCTTTGTTAATGGGTCTTGTCTAATAAATATAACACGCTAGAAATATAAAATATAACACATAATTAGTACCTAAGTTTAGAATATAACATAGAACACATACTTTGAGGACAAGATTAAAATACATGATCAGGAGCAATTATTTAATGAAAGAACCTACCTACTTCCCAACTTACCTAGTGCTATTTCTTATGCGTCGAATATTTTCAGGAATTTTATTATATGTGAGGTGCAATATTCAACAAACTATCTGCGTAGGGATAGATCATGTCATCAGGCCGGGAGTACGCACTACGAATGGAATGCGGACAGGAATTTCCTATACGATTGCGCATAGCAGGATAACGACTGACCGGAGAGTTGTAACACGCTTAAGTGTCGAGCTAACTAAGTGGCATTTGGGAGAGGTACTGCGACGTTGCAAGTCGGCTCTGCGGCAGACTGCTAAAATGTCACAAATGACGGATTTCTAGTTCGATGAAAAGCTGACAGATTGTATTTGTACTTTTTTTGTTCTTTGGGAAATGAGAAGAATATCTATATATTATCATCCAAATCCTTTTACCAAATTAAATAACTATGTTCGGTATTTACATACCTGAGGCGATGGATTTTTGGTCACGTCTCGCAGATATGCCGAGCGGATTGCAATAGAGCGGATCACGGGCAGCCTTCAGAAAGATGGATGGAAATAGCATTTTTTACAGATTTGAATATAAATCGAGAACAAAAGTTAATTGGATTTGGTAAATTTGTGTACTAGTGTGTATTAATTGGATACTATAGTACTTTAAAAGTATAAAAAAGCAATTGTTATGAGTTTTATCGTGTAGTAATATTCGGTTTGAGGTTATATTAGAATTTAGTGTGAAGGTTGCCTGGTGACAGAAATTCGTCACAATGACGTACTTGGAAAAGGTCAATTAACGAATGAAAAGACGATACAGTGGATTGTTTCATAACCTAAATATTGTTGTTTTTGAAAACATCTGTGTTTTTTAGTTTATTGAAGCGTGTTTAAACTTTTGAGATAACATTTTCATGTCCATACGAAAATAAGTCCTCATTGCCATTTACAGAATATTTCAAACGAGGCAGACTGTTTCGCTGTTTACTTTGTTTTGGTTGTGTCATAACCTCAATATTAGATTTGATTTGACAAACGTGACTGGACCCCAATTCTTGATCCTTCGCAACACTCAAAGTTACTCGCTTCCAAACGAATTCATTAAAATACTATTCTTGAGCGCTCTCTCCTTTGCGCATTCGCTTGATAGTGTTCGTTATGCAGCGAGTACATTTTTGTACGTGATAACTATAGAAAATATTTATATTTTTTTATATAAGTGATACCACGCGCATAGTTAATACTATTTTTTATCGAAAAATTTCAAATTGTAATTGAGTAGGTAATTGAGGATGGACGAACTTGTGAATTTAATGTTACTGGAAAATTTAGAGCTGCCGGCATTCAAAATTTCCGGGTCTTGCGCAATCCTTCGAATCCTTTCAGGACAATGAATGACTCTCTCCGCCGCGAGATATTTGCCAATTTAGTCCAGTCTTCCACGGAATCTTCAAAGTTATTGTTGAATTTACTACCAATTATTTGATCCTTCCCTTGGAAATACTATAACATCATTTTTTTGCTTTTCCGAAGCTTTTCCTCCGCGTAATACAATATTTAGAATGGTTTGATCTATTTCAGACAACACTTTTAAACAGACATACATAAAACATAACCATGAAATTGGAAAAATTTGACAGCGTCAAGAAGAACGTATGCTTTATTTACGGTATTGCCAAATTTCTCATTTCGCTTAAGGACGCCCTTTAACGAATCACCTCAAGAATTGCATAGTTTTAAAGTCTTCGCTAACTACTGCTCGTTATGCAGCGAATTCGCTCGATAGCGAGTGATATCAAGAATTGGGCTCCTGGTCGAACGTAAATACCGAACGCACCTATTGTTTGACGGTATTTTTATCCATGTACGACTTCTTGTTTTTGGCTTTCATTTTTGCTTAATCCCACGAAAGATTTTTCTTTTTTGAAATTCCTTCAATAGCACTCTTCACGCTCTTCCACAAATTGATATTTCCACAACGCAATAAATGGGATGGAATATAAACCACTTGAAAATACAGTTTTCTTCTGACTTTCGTCTAACCTGTCCCTCCAACAGAGAAAACCAAGAGACGGCCAGAGATAAGTAACCTAACAAGATGTGCACGTCTAATGGAAGATTTGGAAATATAGTCACATGATTAATTTCTGCTTCATATGAATTGTAATAGATGGCGCACAATGCGTGATTATTTAGAATATCATGTTGTGAAGTTAGAGCGATTCATAGTATAACAGCAATTTATTGATTGACGGTAGATAATTAACCTTGACGGCTATTCAATAAAATGGGCTTTTTATATCTTAAATTAAAAGTAATGTACAGCGACGACCAAATCACAAAATAGTAAAGTTGAAATTAATATATGATAATAGTCTCTATTTGATTTGTTTTCGTGGGTTTGATTAAACTTTTGGCGACGTGACCTTTCACAGTTTATATATTCACACTTATATCACGATTATGACATTGTCACTGTATTCATGAATAATAAATTTATAATGAAATCACAATATTCACAAAAACTAGAAAAAATTGCAGCATGTACGAATTAACAACAAGGAATAAAAACAAAATCAGTATTGCCAGAGTAAAATAAAAGTATGTACCAGAATACTCAAGAAAATGTACCAGATTTAACGTATTGTATATGTATGTATGTATATACCCTAAACTACTTTTAACAAAGTAACAATTTTTAATTAAACTAATATCAGCAAAATAATTTATTATTTCCTATCTTCCTATGCAAAGATTTCATCATATTCACAATAACAGGAAGTTGTTCCTGCATACTTTTCCACAGTAATTTGTATCATATCTGGTACAATAGATAACCCATAAAAAGCACATGAAGAAATATTCTTCTTTTTTTGCAGTTCCTAGTCTGCACCTGATAAAGCTACAATCCCTCTTTGGAATCCAAAACCATATTTCCCAATTATTGCATTGACCTGCGCATCTTGTTTATTACTTATCTCTGAGACGGCCAAGTACATGAGCATTATTGTTTGATTGACGAATAAAATAGTCCTGCTAACTCTATTGTTGTTCAGCTTAAAAGTTTAGGACATATCACATATTTGTCTTATCTTCGCAAAGTGAGCGCAGATGGCAGTAGGAGCATCGCATTTTTGACATAACGGCAAACCTTAGAACATGAAGTTTGTTTGATGTTCTAAGCGGTGAAAGTGACGTGCCAAAGTCTTCAGCCGCCATTATTGTTTTGATGTGTTTGATTAACTTTGTTTTATTTGTGGTGCTTCAATAAATCTAGTATAATTTTACCAATTAACGTACTTATTTATAAACTGTGTAACAGTGGGTTGTTTTACAATTATTTTAGACTTTTGTTTGGGGATTAGTTTGTGTTTGTGTTTTCTATCGCTATCGATAGCTATTGAAGTTAAAGACGCGGTTGCATTTCCATTTTTTAATTATTTTCATTCGCTATGGCTTCAGAAGCAGTGCAGATGATGTAGAGAAACTGCATATTTTCTTCTTAATGATGAGAGGTACGTTTTTTACATATTAAAATCATTTTTATGTGGCTCCTAAATATTGCAGATGAAGCAGTTCTAGTTGATAACCCACCTATTCCTAGTTGCTCCAAGCTATAGAATCAAGAGCTTCCTGGACCTCAATAATATTTATATAATAACTTTTTAGCAGTATTTTGTTTAGCTCACAACTACTTTTTGTATTTTTCAAATAAACTATGTTTTTTAGTTTTGTGTTTTTTGAATGAAAGAAATGAAAGAATAAAACAAAAATAAACAAAAGAGGGCTTGCGCGCGTATTTTCAAATATTCTGAGAATCGCGAACGCCATCTCCACTCTCTGTATAGACCAGTGGAACAATGCATTACTGTAGAAGAAAAACTTCACTTGTACTTGGCCGTCTCTGCCTCCAATCTTTTTTGGTTAAGTGAAATGTTACATCAAAATATATATCTGTCAATCCTCAATCTATAAATAAATTATAAAAGGAGTGACTAGGAATATAGTTGTTTTCGGGTGGTCAGTACCGAAACGAATATATTCCTCAAAGCTTGACCAAGAGCTAGTTAATTCCATTTTCTCCCGGACGACAAGGCAATCTATTCAATGAACAATCGATCCTGAATCTCAGTAGATTTTCTTCCATCAAACGTTCCTATGTCAAAGTATGATTAAATTAATACCTCAAAGCTTTTCTTGGATATTCACAAATCATTTGATGATATCTTGGAAGGTTATAGATGGTCGATCAAGAAAATTACTAGGGATCCCAAATGTTACATTGCCGTCCTAGAGAAACTGACTTTTCATTTATTAGATGTCGTAAACTATTGAAGAGTCACGAAGTGAAGCTACTTGTTTTTAATTATAATACCTATACACTGTGTTCATTTGAAAAGGACCCACCCTTAATATTTCAAAAATGGGACATATTAGAAAGAAATGCCGAAACACGTCAACTTTTAACTTGAGGGGGACACTTTTTAGCGCTAATGTCATACACATCAGATTCACCCCCTCCCTACTGGAGATACCCCTTACATTTTTTCAAAAGGCATTAGGTATCAAGTCATATCTCCTTTAAGAGGTCTGGTAAATCTCTATTCAATCATTTTGTTATGCCTTTGATACCAGCCTTCCATTGTTATTTAATCATTGTTTGAAATTGGCTCTATTGGTTCTTAAGGGGGACAAATAAAACTGTCGCGTTATGTAGATATGTGGTTTATAAAATAAATACTAGCGATCGACCTCCCAGGTGGTAGGCCATACAGATTACAAGTAGGTATTGTTAGGTACTCACAAAAAGGGGCTCTGAAATGAAATTACTGGAAAAACGTGGTCTCTCTATGGTGCAAACCACCGATATAATTTAACTTCAACTATGACAGTTGAAGGGTGACGTATGTCTATAATGATGGCCATATGAAAATTTCAGAGAAGGTTAGCTAAATGTAATAATTAAAATATACATGAAATTATATAAATAAATCTAAGTATGCATACCCAGGCTTTTACAAATTAATATCTCGTATATACACAGATTACTGTAGGTAAAAATCACGAAAAAAGTATAAATGTACAATTAAAATCCTGGTAAATTTATTCTCGGTAGATTATGAAGTTGCCGGAGAGAAGTCCTAGGACTCACTTAAAGCTAAGTTACCTGGAATAACCTCTTGCCAAAGGTTAGGACGTGTAGAGGTTGATTACCAGTGTAGTCCTCGCACGTGGTGTTCGGGGCAACAGCTGTCCTACGATGATCTAGTGGTCGTCAACGAGGTGAGAACGTGGTGAGAACCAGTCGAATCCCCCAATAGAATTCAAGTCCGTAGAGTAAAGTTGAAAGATGAAGTTGAAATCGAAAGATGGAAGTGAAATTGCAATTGGAAAATGAAGTGGCAAATGAAAATGAATGTGAAAATGAAACTGAAGATGGAGGTGAAAATGAAGATGAAAATGAGGGCCTGAAATAGAAATAAACGAAAGTAAATGATATTGAGCCAGTATTCAGAATATAATCACATAAAAGTGAGTGGTCGACAAACTGACCGTTGATGGTGGGTGGCCTTTAAGTTGAACAAGACAAGTTAGGGTAAAATACAATTTGTTTAAAAGGATAAATCCAACCCACTGGTGTTGAGTTTCCAGTTCTAAGGAACCTTGGAAACTTTCCTTTGAAAACTTTTTGTATGTTACAAAAAAATCCGTTAAAATTAACGTGAGGTGCTCTTAGCTAGCATCCAAAGCAAAAATGAGACAATCTCTCTCTTCCCTTGTTCACAACCTTGAATGGTTAGTTCTTTTCCTTTACCAGTAGCTTCTAAGAGTTCAAAAGATAGGTTGATGAGAATTTACAAAGATGGAAAAGGATAAAGAATGTCATGAATTTGTACAACCTCCACTTTGTTAATCAGTGATTGATTATCAGTCACATCTGATTATCAATCAATTAATTTGATTTAATCTTCTTGGACTGACAAATGTCAATTTAACCTATATGATACCAATGTAAACATTGGAACTTTTGAGATATATATTGTATTTTTACAATTAAATACCTTATATTCTGAAACTGATAGTGCTCGCAACCATTACTTAAGAATCATTTTCTATTTGTACAATTATGTTTAGGGAATTGAAGTGGATACGAAAGTCTGGAGGATGAACTTCTGAAGATGTGGTATATGTAAAATTTAAAAGAGAAAATGTAGGTCAATTACGAATGCTAAGTAAAAGTAGTATGATTAGAATACAAAATAAACACAAATATGAAGAGTGAGTCCCAATATTTATTTATTTTTTCACTATAATTTGTTGGTAAAGTTTGGCATACTGAGTAAGTGTTTATATATGACTTTTGACCTGTAACATAGTAAGAACCAACCAAAAAGAAAACACTACGAGTTAGAAAATCCTGCGGAAATTATTGTGAAGAAACCCACTCTTGAAAATCCTGTACCAAGACAATCACCAAGACTGCAAAGCGCCAAATAATAATTGAAACTGTTATTTTAATATCCTTTCATTTTACCAATTCTTTTTAGACATATTTAGTATTTAAAACTTTTACTTATATTTTAACTTTTAACCTCTTAACTCAATAAATTTAAAAAAATGGACAAATATATCCTAGATTTCAAAATCGAACAAGTCGATACTCAAGAAATACAAGATTTGCCCGACTATAATATTTTAATTAATGACTTTAGTAAAAACCAGATCATATCTATTTTTCAAATGAACATAAGAAGTGCAAACAAAAACATTGATGAATTAAAATTAACCTTGGAACAGAAATACAATTCGATTTTATCGTAATAACAGAAACAAGAAAAATACTAGACGGTTCCTTATATCAGTTGGACGGCTATGACTTATTTTACAATAATGGTAGTTTCAATGAATGCGATGGTGCCATTATCTTTGCTAAAAAAGAGTTTCAGAGTTCATGTAAATTAATCAGTTTCAATGAAATTATAATCTTAGAACTCTCATGCAAGGTACATAACAGGAATTTAGTAATAAATGGAATTTACAGACCGTGCCCTTCGCATATAGATACCTTTATAACAGACCTAGGGACTTACTTAAAGCAATGTAAAAAATCTGATATCCATATAATAACAGGCGATGTACCTATCGATATATTAGATAATGCATCAAACTTTGTACACGACTACTTAAACCAAATGACCGAAGAGGGTTTCGAAAGCTTAATAAATAAATACACTAGGGTAAAAGACCAACAAAAGTCATGTTTAGACCATATATTCCTTAAGACTAATATAAATAAATATAAAAATATCCCTATAATAATGCAAACTAGTATCACTGACCATTTTTCGATCATAAATCATCTTGTGCTACCTGAAACAAAGCAAAATATTCCATTAGAAATACAAAAGTTATATTCGATATAAAAATATTTCAAAATCAAATTAAACAAGAAGATTGGCAGGACATTTATAACAATAATGACATAGATATTTGTACCGAAGCTTTTATAAGTAAGTTCAAATTTTACAGAGACAAATCAACAATAACAAAAAAAATGAAAAGAGCCTACATTAAACGTAAAAACTGGATTGTAACTTCTGTTAATGAAAAAAATAGGTTATATAAAATAATGAAAAATAACTACACATCACATAATATATTGGTTTCTAGGAGATATAGAAATTATTTGAATACATTAATGGAACAAGCTAAATCATACTACTTCAATAAAAAAATAGATGACAATAAGGATGTTGGAAAACAATTATGGGAATGTGTTAGAGAAATCTCAAACACCCAACAACAAAAAAAACCAATAAATGAAATTATAACGCATACAAATACTGTAGTCCATAACCCAAGACAAATTGCAAATGCATTCTGTGAACACTTTACAAATGTTGGAGAAAAAATGGCTAACAAAATAAACAATAAAAATACGATAAAAAATATTAAACAACACAAAATATCTAAAACAATCGTTCTTTCAGACACTGATGTAAAAGAGGTAATAGAAACTGTAATGAGTTTAAAAAATAACAAGACACCGGGGCTAGATGGTAGGTATACGATCAGAAACTCTTAAAGCAGTAAGCACAGAAATTGCACCTGTGCTAACATTCCTAATAAATAAATCAATAAATGATGGTAAGTTTCCAAAAATATTAAAAATTGCAGAAATTTTACCCCAGTTTAAAGATGGAGATCCAAAGGAAACTTCAAACTATAGACCAATATCGTTAATTTCAAATGTAGGAAAGGTGTTTGAAAAAATAATACAAAAACGAATTGTATCGTTTATAAAAAAATATAACATATTATCAGATGAACAATACGGATTTCGTGAAAACGTGTCGACGTCAGATGCAGTGGCCAGGTTGTTGGAAATGATAAATCATGCCTCAGATAAAAAACATCCATCCATTGTCATTTTTGTTGACCTGGCTGAGGCATTTGACAGTGTCGACCATAATAAGCTCTTGTCGGTCTTAGAAAATGCGGGTTTTAGGGGTATAGCTTACAAACTTCTTAAGAGTTACCTAAATGAAAGAAGGCAGAGTGTGAATATTAATGGAACTCACAGTGAATTCAAAGTTGTAAAATATGGTGTACCCCAAGGAACAGTCCTGGGACCAATCCTCTTCAACCTATACCTTAATGATATATTTTTTCAACACACAAAAGGAGATATTGTGACTTTTGCTGATGACACCGCTGTACTCTATAAGAATGAAAATTGGTTGGCTCCCAAAAATGATATTGAAATTGACTTTGTTGAAATAGCTAATTTTTTCGAGAGCAGACTACTTACAATAAACTATAAAAAAACCTTTTTTCTACCGTTTACTTCATATAGCGCCGACTTGCCACCATTTGATTAAATATCTATTACTGTATCCACAAAAGAAATGTTCCATATCAAAACATCAAATAAAATTAAGTATCTCGGAATTTTCCTTGATTCCCATTTACGATGGGAACACCAAATAACCTATTTAATAAAAAAACTTAGATTTGTACTATATAAACTTAAATATCTATCTAATATTCTAAAATTAACCTACCTTAAAATTCTTTATTATGCATTGGTCGAAAGCCACCTAACATATGGTCTTATTGCTTGGAGATCAGCTGGAGAAACTCTCATCGAGTACCTACAAAAAGTTCAAAAAAGTATATTAAAAGTATTATTTCACTAACCCAGAACCTACCCTACAATTGAGCTCTACCAAGAAACTGGAATATTTAACATCTGCCAATTATATGCTAAAGTCATTTTACTAAAGCAACATAAGGACAAAGCCACTCTAAAGACAATTCAGCATGGCTATCCAACTAGATATAAGGAAAGTGCTGCCGTAATACCCTTAATGAAAAAAGCTATAGGTAAAAAAAGTTTCACATACCTGGCTCCAAAGTTATATAATCAATAACCATCTGATTTCAAAAAAAATTAACTCTTCAAGTTTATTCAAAAAAAAAAAAATTGGATCCAATCTTATCCGGCTGATACAATGCGAAATTTTATTTCTCCACGAAATGAAACTTATTATAGTCTGTCAATCTTATCGTGATTTATAAAACTTAAAAAATTTTTGTCTTATTAATATTTTAATTGATTTTACTTACATTAGTATTGTCGTTTTATATTCTATACGTTTTTTTTTTTATTTAAACAAACATGCCCGCATCAACTACTAAGAGTTATTAGCAGGAGGACTTACACAAGTAGTATGAGTTGAATATGTGTTATAGATAATTTTTAAATTTTGTTATACAAATTAATGTCTTTGAAATATTTAATTAAAGCACCTGTGTCTTTGGTGAGTACATTTTTGAATACCGCACTTAGATTATTCTGACTTCTATGACTGGAATATTCGGGACACTCTAGGATGATATGTTTTATAGAAAGAGAAACATGGCAATGTATACATTCTGGTGCTGGTTCTTTGTTGAGGAGATATTTATGTGTAAGGAGAGTGTGACCTATTCGCAGACGTGTTAAGACAACTTGATCTCTTCGTTTTTCTGGAATTGATAGAGTTAATTCGACTTGTGGCTCAACTTCTTTCAGTTTGGATGTCGTACGATTCCATATCATTTGCCAAGAATTAAATATATGTTTTTTGATTGGATTTATGTGGTCAGTGTAGGGAATTTTTTTAATGTAAGGTGTTTCTTGATTAGATGTTGTATCTACTGCTAATTTATCGACTTCTTCGTTTCCTTTTATACCAGAGTGAGATGGGACCCACAGAAATGAGATGTTCTTTTGGGTAAGGCGTATTATTTCCATTTCACTTTTGATTCGTATGAGAATAGGGTGTGAAGGGTAAAGTTGTTTTAAGCCCAGTAACGCACTCAGTGAATCTGTTATGATGAGAAACTTGGTTGCTGTAGAGTCTTTGCACATTTTTATGGCTTCCAGAATTGCAGTGGTTTCTCCCGAGAATATACTACATTGATTCGGTAGACGGATGGCAGATTTGTTGTTTCCACATATGTAAGCTGCTGCAATTCCATTGTGATTTTTTGAAGCATCTGTATAGATTTGCAGGGTATGGGGGGATTTTGATATAATTTCCTTGTAGAGGTTTTGTAGGAGACAGGGGTTGGTGGAATTTTTTGGATTTTGAGTGAGGGACGTATTAACATCTGGCTTATGAGACATCCAGGGGGGAAAGTTAGAGTTTTGTTGGAGCGATAATTTAAATTGTTCAAATTCATAGTTAGTTCGTCTCACTCTTTCTCTAAAAGGGATATTTTTTGTTGGTTTGGAGTCGTATATTTCGTCAGGGGGGGCGTATTTTGGGAAAATGACTTGATATGCATTATTGTTGGGATAAGCAGAAATTTTTGCAGTATAGTTTAAGGAAAGGAGTTGTCGACGTAAGTATAGTGGAGGTTCGTTTGCAATGACTAGAAGACTGCTGGTTGGGCTGGTTCTGAAAGCGCCAAGTACACATCTAAGTGAAGAAGTTTGAATGACATCTAATTTTTTTAGTAACGTTTTCTTAGCGGTATCGTAGCAAATGGAACCATAATCTAATTTACTTCTTATCAGAGATTTGTATAGGTTCAATAAGGTGATGGTGCTAGCTCCCCATGTTCGGTTTGATAAAATTTTTAACAGGTTTATTCGGGATTGGCATGACTGTTGAAGGACTTCTATGTGTGTTTTCCATTTGAGAGAGCAATCCAAGGTGAGACCAAGAAAATTTACTTCTTCTACCCGCGTTAAAGGAGTTCTATATAAAAGCAGATTAAAATTATGGGTGTCTTTCCGTTTGTCAAAAATCACATAGTGTGTCTTTTCGCTTGAAAATTGGAATCCTGTTTTTTGTGACCAGTTTTCGATTTGATGGAGGCAATCTTGAAGTAAAGAGTAGGCGAACTTTGTGCTTCTACTTCTTGTATAGATGATGAGGTCGTCTGCATAAAGGCAAATTTTGATGGGAGGTTTTATCATTTCGGTGATGCTGTTAATTGCAGTGATAAAAAGTGTGGGACTCAAAATAGATCCTTGGGGAATGCCATTTTCGAGAGGTCTTGTAGTTGAGATAAGGCCATTTGATCTAACTTGAATAATTCTGTTTTTGAGAAAATTATTTATGAACGCTAGCATGTTTCCTTGTACTTCCCATGTCTGCAGTGTTTTTAAGATATTATATTTCCAGGTTGTATCAAAAGCCTTGATTAAATCGAAGAATATGGCGATTAGTTTTTGGTCATTCAAAAATGCATTGTGTACTTCACTTTCAAAAGATATTAGATTGTCAATTGTCGATCTGCATTTTCTGAATCCACTTTGATAGGGTGTTAAAAAATTTTTGTTTTCAAGATGCCATGCTAGTCTGTTGTTTAAGATTTTTTCTAAGATTTTACACATGCTGCAGGTTAGGGATATCGGTCTATATGAGGCTGGGTCGTCTTTTGGTTTGTTGAATTTACATATGGGGATAACTGTTGCATTTGACCAAGTTTCTGGAAACTGATGTTTTAAAAACATAGTGTTGTATAGATCTAGGAGAATTAACTTTGTATTGAAAGGAAGATTTTGCAGAAATATTGTGGGAATGTCATCTGGTCCAAGAGCAGAGTTTTTGGTGTTTTCGAGTGAAAATTCAAGTTCCTGAAGAGTTATGGGAATGTTTAGATAAGAGTCGTATTCATTAATTTGGATTTCGGAAGTTTCAATCAATTCTTTGTGTTGTACAAAGGACTGGTTTAAGCTTCGATCACTAGAATTATATTGGAATACATCTGCCATAGCCTCGCATACATCTTTTTTATCGGATATTAACTGATTATTGTAGGATAAAGTATTTATGTGAAGGAAAGAATTTTGTCCTCTAATTTTATTCCATATCGAGTCCAGTGGGGTAGAGGGATTTATGGAGGAAATATAGTTACACCAGCTTTCTTTTTTACTTTTTTTAATTAGGAAACGGGTTTTGGCATTGAGTTTTTTGAATTCAAGGCGATTTTCATCATTTTTATGTCTTTTCCACACGTTATAGGCGTGTTTGCTTAGACCTAGTGCTTGTGCAATCTCCTTATTCCACCAAGGGACTGGTTGTCTTTTGCACATTTTAGTTTTTCCGATACTGGAATTTGCAGCTGATATGATGATATTGTTCAGTTTTATTATGTTTTCATTTATATTTTCTTCGAGAGTGAGATTGGTGACTTTGTTTTCTATTTCCTTCCTGAATAGTTCCCAATTTGCCGATTGTTGTTTCCAGTGCTGGTATATATTATGTGAAGGAGGTTCGTTTTCTTTCCATTGTATGGATATGGGGAAATGGTCACTGTTGTATAGATGGTTGAGGGTATCCCATTGAAGATCGGGTGCCAGAGATTGACTGCAGAGGGAGAGGTCGATAGCAGATAGTGTGCCATTGTACGTATTAAATCTTGTAGATTTCCCTGTATTCATTAGGATTAGACTACAATTATTAATGGTTTTAAGAAGTAGATTTCCATATTTGTCAGTTTTGTGGCTCCCCCATGCTGCGTTGTGGCAATTCAGGTCTCCTACAATTATTTTAGGCGACGGTATTTGCTCAATCAAATTATTTAACTCATTTATATCTAGTTCGTTTGGGTGTGGTAAATATACGTTACATATATGTATTTTCTTGCGAAATGTTATAGATACTGCGATAGCTTCGAGATTTGTGTTTATAGGAATTTCATTTGCTTGAATATTCTGTTTTATAAAAATTGCTACTCCGCCACTGGCTTGTTGTGCTTCCGATCGGTTTTTGAGGAAGCATTGATAATTTTTCAACTTTATTGGTTGTTGTTTGAAGTGAGTTTCTTCTAAGCATATTATCGCTGGTGATTGTTTATTGATTAACAATTTCAAGTAGTCAATTTGAGTATAGTAACCATTGAGGTTCCACTGAAGTATGAACGTATTATTCATTATATTTAATTTTCTTGTGAGAGAGGTTCGCTGTCGGATTCTTCAGTGGTGGAGAGGCTGGAGAGACTTAACTTTTTCTTAAGTCTTGTAATGTTATTTTTTATGCCCTTTGTCGTACTATGTTTATATATGAAATTTAAAATTTCTTTTATTTCGGATTCTTCGTTGGAATACTGCTGTGCTATCTCCTTTGGGTGTTTGGAGTTGATTGTGTTTTCGAGAAAGTCGCATATTTGAGTGAAGTTTAAGATGAAAGGTGGGGTTCTATTTTCAATTTGTTCTTTTATAGGGTTTAGTATATTTTCTATGTCTTCAGAAGACATTTTCGCTCTTTTCCTCTGTTTCGAGGGTTTTAGTGGAGTAGCAAAAGTGGGGTTGGGTGAATTTTCCTGGATGTCTGGTGACGTGGAAATTTGTCTTTTTGTTGATTGTGTGTTTATTTCTGATGGATGATTTGGTGGAGTGGGCTTAGATGTTTGTATTATGTCTATTGTAGAGAGCTTGAGGATTGAAGCATTGAGGTGCTTGGTGGTGGAGGATCTGACTCTGACATTTGGGTAGTTTTTGCTGTTGGAAGGGTTGTGGAAGAGGGTATATGAATTGATGGTGATGTAACTGGTGAGGTAGAAGTATTTGGTGGTATTGTGGAGATGGGAATTTCTATTGACGATGATGTACAGTTAGAATTTTTGTCTGTGGTTGGGATGGATTGTATTTCATAGTCTTCCATATGTTCTAGTGAGTCTTGTTGAGCTAGGTAGGTTGAGCAGTCGGATTCTTGATGGCCGATTGTTTTGCATTTTTGGCAATTAGAGCCATCAATATGTAGGTATAATCGGTAGGTGGTATTGTCATGGGAGATGTTGAAAGAGTCTGGTATGTTTTCGTGTTGGAGTGGTTTGATATAAATTTGTCTTCTAAAGCTGAGTACGTGGCTATATTCAGATTCTGGCATACCAATTTTCAAGAAGGTAATTTTAGATACTGCTGTTATTCCCATGTTTTTCAGTTCTTCTTCCAAAAGAGAGTTAGGAATTGTTGGGCAAATATTAGATATAACTAATCTTTGGGCTGGAGTTATTAGTCTTCTTATTTCTACTTGAGTTCCATTAACTTTGATGGTGTTGTGAGTACTAAGAAAATTATCTACAATATTTTTTGAGGAGAGATAGATGCAAATTCGGTTATTAGCAATTCTTGAAGCAAACAATATGTTTTTGGGTTGTATAAGGGATCCTATTGCTATTATGTAGTCGTGTATCTTCACTCCATCGATTGCTGAGAGAACTACAGCTTGATCTTTTGTTGGGTATTTGTACGTATTTACTATACTTGAGTAGGTGGTAGTTGTCATGTTTCTATTGGAGAAATTATCTCCCGGTGGATTTGTCTCGTTCATTTTTCATATTATTTGAAATATATCTGAGTCCGACGCTGTTGTCGGGTGGATTCAGGTTACTAATTACCAGTGTAACCTTACTTTCGTTATTTCCACTTTTGCAGATTAGTTGGTAATAAAAAGTCTACTCACTGTAATTTCTCTATAGTGGTTTTTGGAAACAATCACTTACTAATGTATCACTTAAGGTGTATTTTGATTTTTCGCGGAACTGCGTAAATTTTGCTAAAATTTCGGAGCCAACTAGTAGCGTGGTTTTCAAGACCTTAGTCAGGACCAAACTCATTCTATACGTTATATCTTATATTTCAATTCTTTAAAATGTTCTAATATATATCTAAAATATTTGTTTTTGTAAATGATTGCTTTTTTAATTTTTATACATCTAAGCCTGGCTTTTGTGAATGTACGCTCTTTTTGCGATGAAAATAGGCGACTACTTATTTAATTAACTTATTTTTATATGCTTGAATCTTTTTAAATATATATTGTAATTATTGTAGCTGTAACTGAGGCAAATAAATTTAATATTATTATTATTAAATAAAACGAACCCAACACGTAGACAACTATCATAACAAAATATTTGACATAACTCAAACAACAAAAACAAATAATACAAATTAACAAACAATAAAATTATTATTCCATAATAGTATTGTGCCAACGAAAAGGAAACTCGGGGCGTCCCAGGACAGTTAACAACAACAATAACCATGAACGTGTTTTTGAGCGAATCTTAGAAAATCCAGCCAGACAAAGACAGCGTTGCATCTTGGCTTAAAAAGAACTTCTTTGCAAAGAATCCTGAAGGAGCTGGGTGCATTTTTGTATGTGATTCAGGTACATCAACAATTACATCCCCGGGATTATCGCAGTAGAGTGGAATATTGCGCCAGAATTCTTGCGTTGCAGTATGAAAATCCTGATTTTTTTTAAAACGTTTGGTTTTCAGAGGAAGCACAGTTTCTTTTATCGGGCCATGTAAATTATCGCACAAATCGATTTCTGGGTTTTGCCAGACCAGATGAGGTTCAAGAAGTTCCTTTACATAGTGCAAAAGTGAGTGTCTGGTGTGCAGTTTCGGGTCACGGAATCATTGGTTCGTACTTTATCGGAGAGAACGGTAGGCAAGTCACACTTAATTAACAGATGTACATACAAATTTTAACATCCTTTATCCCTGATCTACGTCAACTCTGTCAAGCACGTAATTTGGCGATTCGAGACCTAATTTTCCAGCAGGACGGGGCAACTTACCATACTGCTGCCGCAGTTCGTCAATTTCTTCAGGAATATTTTCCAAGCAGATTAATTTCACGATTTACTGACTTCTCTTAACCTTCACATTCTCCAGACCTCAGATCTCCAGACGCATACATTTGGGGTATGGCTGAAACTGCCGTTTTTGAACTGGCACCACAAAATGATGCCGTTAGAGCCTTCTTCGCGGACCTGAGACAACCCTTATTCCATAACATGACGAGAAACTTAGAACATTAGTATGAACGAGGAGGAGCACATTGAGAATATGTAATAAAGTGTCAATAATATGTATTTCTTAAAACAATAAAATAATTACAAGTTCAGTACTGTTTATTTCGGGCTATACTGTATTTTGTTTTCAAATATTTGAAAATTGTATAAAAAAAGGACTGATTGAAAATTAGGATCACTACATTTCAAAGCAATAACAATAAACTGTATACACAATACACAATATTAATTATAATTCTATTCTATTATACAACATTCGTAATTAATGTTTTTGTGTTTGAATGTAACTTTAATCGTTAACGACCGATTAAACCACCATGCACTTGATTATGCAAATACTTCCTTCAAATTGTCAATATATATATTCCATTTTCTATTTTCATGCATTATTGATTTAAATCAATGGAAATGCAGGCAAAGGCAAATTAGAACAACAATGTTCTAGTGGTTACTTGGTGGTTTGCAGAGCTGCCATTGTTTTGACCAGTATTAATGTGGGATGTAATAACAAATACCTAGAAGCTGATGTTCCTCCTCACTCGGTATTCCGAAATTATGTGTTGTGTTCAGCGGCACTCAGCTATTTGTTAGTATACGTTGGGAACTATTAATTTGTTTTTTTTATAAAGAGAGATGTTTTAATAAAAAACGATGGATGGGAAGCAAAACTAACCATATTTAAGGAGGAAGAGAACAAACTTTGGGATGTGAGATTTTTCTCAAAATTCTCCTGATTCTTGTCATGCAAATACATGAAAAGCATTTTTGGACGTGTTATGAACAATACTTTGCGATTAAACCTCTATAAGAATTCAAAAAACTGAAAACTTCCATAATAATATAACCGTTATTTATTGCTGTTAAGGAAAGTGAAATATAATGTTTGCAAGCCATTTAAAAAACTGTCAAATACTGTCATGATTCAGGCATTATTTATATATAATGATGTATTTTAGCGCACGGGAATAGCTATTTTTATTACAGGGGAAGAAAGTGTCACTTTTCCTCCCGCAGGATGTAGTAATCATTCAAGGGAGGAAAAAGCACTTTACTCCTGTGTAATACATAGAATTTTTCCTTATACCCACTTATTAAATCTTTTTCTTGATTATTATTTATTTTGTTGTCTTCAGCCCATTGATTACATTGCATAATATATTGTTTTTCAAACCTGTCTATACAGATACATTCGAACACAAACGGAACATAGGGATTTTAAGCATTGCATCAGAACTGCTTTTGAACTACTCGACCAACATCCAGCTTCAACAGATTAAAAACACGATTATTACAATCGTTTATTTGGACACCTATAACATATCAGTCAGTCAGTCGATCGGTGAGAGTGTTCAAGCCCATAACTTTGTTTAAATTTAAAGAATCCTATTTTGTTTAATTTACGATTTTATTTTTATTTTGAAAGCCGTTATTGCCAAAAGAAATGAAAACATATTATCTTAACTTGAAACATTAGTCGTTAAAGAGAATTTAACAATTAATTTTCGATTTTAACAACATAAAACGTAAGCATATTGTTTCAATATGTAGCGACGTTTACTACCCCCATCAAATAATTATTCAATACTAAATCGCAGTTCGCACACCTCGCACATAGCTAACAAATTTTGGAAGGAGAAGGGACGGGGTTTCTTACATTGGTTCTGAATCCAGCTGTCCAGATCAATACTTGATATTCATTGAAGTGAACTTATAGAAATGTTTTGTTGGTGGACTATTTAGATCGGCGAATACACTAAATCCCTATGTTCCGTTTGTGTTTGAATGTATCTGTATAGTCGAGGCAATGAAGTACTCAACCTCGCAATTTCTTGCACTAAGATGGATCGGAATGCGGTTTTTTGCATTCGCTTCCAAATTTTTTTTATAAAAAATGTATCTACTTTTTATCTAATACAAACCGGAAATTTCATTGCTGCCGCCAAAAAATGAATTTGTTGAGACGGCTTTTGGAAGATTTAATAATAAATAAGAGTCGGAACTGGCCCAAATCGGGTTCCTGGAGGTTTTCGAGGTCGCTGATCACGATTATTATGTTAAAATCAACCCACAGCCAACCTGGAGCTCCGGAACGACGATGGACGTCATCTCCGAAGGAGTCTCCCAAAATTTACGCGGGGAAGAAGAAACTCGGCGCCCAGGGTTTTTTGGGTCGTTGAATTCAAATATGGCTTCGGCGAACATACCCCGGTCACCTGGTGCGCCGGAATCTGAACGTGGACGTCATCTCCGAGAGTTTTTTGACAAGATTGCCAAAAACAACCCGAAAATCATTTTGTCGCTGAATACAAATTTCACATCTGAAACGATCCCCTTAACACCTGGTGCACTGGAACCTAGACGCGGACCACCTCTCCGAGGGTTTTCCTTACACAATCGAAATAAACGAACCGAAGGTGAAGGAAGGAAGGAAATTCGGCGCCCGGGTGTTCTTTGGATCGCTGAATTTAACACCTGGTGGAATTCGACACCTGGTGCGCCAGAACCTGGACGTTGACGTCATCCCCGAGAATTTTCCTGACAAGATCGCCAAAAACAACCCGAATTTCACTTCGATAATGGTACCTCCGGTCACCTGGTATACCAGAACCTCGGCCTGACATAAATCTTCTTCAGGTCGACAACCAAATTCCAGGTCGCAAGGAAGCCTCATTTTGCGTCCAAATAGGATTTTCGCAGTTGTTTGACCTGTGGACTCATTGATGGCGGATCGATAAGACAATACAAATAGGGACAGATATTGGTCCCAATCTCTCTGGTGGCTGGAAACTACTTTGGACAGGTATTTTCCAATGGTCCTGTTCATTCTCTCGACTATTCCATCTGACTGAGGATGCAACGCCGTTGTCCTGGTCTTCTTCATTCCCAGCTTGTCGCAAATTTCCTGGAATACGTGGCTTTAGAAATTCCTTCCCTGATCGCTGTGAACTTCCAAGGGCACTCCATATCGGCAGATAAATTCCTCCACCAATATATCCGCGACAGTTGTGGCTTCTTGATTCGGGATCGCGTATACTTCTACCCACTTTGTAAAATAATCCATCACAACCAGGATGTATTTATCACCATTTTGTGTCATCGGAAATGGTGCAGCGATGTCTAAAGCAATCCTTTCGAATGTGCTTCCAACATTATACTGTTTCATGGGTGCCTTTCCCTTGCGATGTGGTCCATTACTCTTAGCACAAGTCGTTCATTTCTTACACCAGTCCTTCACATCGTCGTAGCTGTTCGTCCAATAAAACCTTTGACGGACTCGCTGGAGGGTTTTATTCACTCCCAGATGACCTCCTGATGGACTGTCGTGTAACTTCCTCAATACCTCGGCTACTCTTGTACTCGGGATAACTAGCTGTCTTCTATTCTCAGAACCATCATCGTTTTCAAGAATTCGTTTCAACAGGCCTTCTTCCAATACAAGGGAGTCCCACTGAGCCCAATATGCCTTGAGTGTCGGTGAAAATCTTGATACTTCTTGCCAGGTGGGTTGCCGATTTTTTTCTTTCCATTGCCGAATCATCTCCGGGTGAGGATCACTCTCCTGATCTTCTCTGATCCTGGTGGGTGACCATTCTTCGTTGACTACTGTAGTTCCTGAAACAGTAGCCCCCTTAGATTCTGCCTTGTTGCAGTGGGAACAGTCTGCTGGGCAAGGCTGTCTAGACAGGGAGGCGGCATTTCGGTGACTCACGCCAGCCCGATGTTCGATGAGAGGGTCTTTGGAATGATCCTGGGTCGGTGGTACTTGCGTACACGCCCTAGCTTGTCAAAATTCCAGCATCTAAACTTCTTCGGCTTTTTGTCCACCATAGTTTTTATCAAGTTGACGATCTGGTCAAGTCTGTCTTCGTCATCTTCTTCTTGAATGGTCCTATCTTTGTTATATCCCGAAGCCTTCATGGCTGCTTCATATTCAAGAGCAGCATTTAATGTATCGACCAACGTATTGGAATGGGCTAAACGAAGCGTCCTCTGCATATCAGGGTCACGTAAGCCATCAATAAAAGCCTGGATACCCAGACATTCCATCATGTTTTCCGGTGCTGATGGATAAGCAAATCAAACTAGTCGGGCGATATCCACTTCATACTCTTGAAAAGTTTCGTCACGTTTCTGTCTTCGGTTCTTCAGCTGGGATTGGTATAAGTGTTCTAGATGTTCGTGACCGTATCGCATGTCCAACCTCTTCTTCAGCTGCTCGAAGTCATCCGTTTCTTCAAGGGGTATCGTCTGAAGCACATCTAAGGCATCTCCCCGAAGCGCAATGGTTAAATTCAGTGCCTCCTCCTTATCGGACCAATTATTCGCTCTAGCGGCTGCTTCAAACTGTTTGACATAATTGGTCCACGAACGTTGGGACCTTGACTCCGGCTAAACTGCCAATATTTTCTGTCTTGGGGTGTGCTTCTGGCTTGCATGGTTTTATTTGTTTGATCTTTTTTCTTCTGTTGGCATGTCTTGTGTTCTTAAATCTGACATTTTTCTCTCTAAATCCTGGATTTTCTCGTCCATCGTTGTGATTTTATTCTCAATATCTGATTTTAGAGACGAAATTTTATTTTCGACTTCAGCGGCAATGTCAGTTTTCATTGATAATATATCGGCAGAAATATCATTCTTCATAGCAGAAGACTCGTTCTTCATATTAGCAGAAATCTTCTCGTCCATAGTAGAAATCTTCTCGTCCATAGTAAAAATCTTCTCGACCATATTAGCAGAAATATCGTTCTTCATAGTAGACATCTTCTAGTCCATATTAGCAGAAATAACGTCATTCATAGCGGAAATATTAGCAGAAATCTTCTCGTCCATAGCGAAAATTGATGAGATTAAAGTGGAAGCCTCGTCGTTGAATAAAAATGTATCCAAAACCAAGCCGTCAATTTCCAGTGCTATTTTCAATCTTTCGACTAACTCACTCTTCTTTCCGGACGTTTCCAACTCGCTTTTAGTTCCGTCATTTTCAGCTCACTTAGTCTCTTAGCCATTTTTACGTAATTACTTATTCATATTATCCCACTTCTGACACCAATGTGATGTTTTTGTTATTTATTTAAATAGTTTTTACTTGTGGGATGATAAAGTAATACACACTATGGCTAATTACTATCTATTGATTTATTTATTAAACTTAATTTATATACACACTCTACTTAATGTCTACTAATTTATTTACACTCGGTATAATAGTTCTAATTTATTGCCACCACTTGAATATTACACTATTTATCTACACGATTTCATTCACTGTCCGATTACTAAGAACTTCTGTAAACTGTCTGCTAACTAACTCTTTGTCTTCGTTTCACTAATTGTCAACTCACTCAAAAACCCGCGTATATGTAGTCTTCATCAACTCTCTTGACCTTCTACGCCCGTCATATGCGTAAACAAAACGTATTTCCAGAATGTTCTCGAAAGGAGCGCATTCGCCAAAATTTATAGTCGAGAGACAGGGCCGGCTTTGAGTTGGTGACCTCACAACATTATGTATTTTAAACTCAGAATCGTCACTATCCATTAAAATAATAGGAACATTTACTAAATTATGTAAAAAAATCGAATTATTGATAGAAACTAACGTCAAAACAAATACAGTACATATGCTGTAAGGTAACTTGATCTTTTTTTCCAGTAAAGGTATGGACGAATTTCACTAATCAACAGTATTGGCTTATGGAAAGCTTGAAATAAAGTTAACGTTATGGTACTTTTATTAACGCTTTTTCACTTTTTTTGACTCTCATCATAAACATCTGTTTTAAGCGCTACAAACTGGTGAAATACAAGGTACTTTAGAGATAGGGCGTAGGAAAAGTATATTATTTTTGGTAACAATAGGCAAACATCAAACTCCTTATCTAAACGGCTTGAGCGTATCTTGAAAAATATTTTTAAAGAAATAAAAACCCTTTGAAATATATTTTAAAGAAAACGCAAAATTCTTCTTTTTCATTTTTTCGATTTCTATGGTGTGACACATTTCCAGTCTGATATCATCTCAAGTAATGTTTTTTGTCGAGTTTTATATTGTCACCTTTTTCGGGTTTATGTCTTAAACCCAAAATCTTTTCAGATTTATTGACACAATCTTAGGGATAGAGAAATTACGGTTTGTCAGATATATCCTCCTTCCAAGTAATGTTTTGAAAAATGTGAATAGGACTCAGGGCACTGTTCCATATCTTTAAAGTTACAACTCCCGAACGTAGAATTTATAGCGTGTTCTTTCTATTTGGATGCCTACTTCAACTGCAGCTTTATAGAAATTGGATTTTCATTTTTATCTCCCGCTATCAATCGTCGATTTAATAACTGTGTTATGAAACTTTTGTCGTTAATCAAAATAAACATGGTCATTATTAAAGGCGGATGGTAACAGTATCACTAATAATTACACTTAAATCGGGATTCATGGCACTTTTTATTAGCCACTTGTAATAAAAAGACAACGACTGGAATGCTGTTCAATTCAGCGATTAGACATGCATTCAATTTTGGTCCAAGAGTCGCTCTTAACCACTCAGTCTTTCGTATGATAATGTGGCATTCAGAGGCGAGTACCAAAAGCATTTATTTAGATGATTAATTATTGACATATTCCTACATTATAATAATAATTACCGTCATTATCTCACAATTAAATATCGTTTGATTTCAAAATAACAGTGTCAAGAACCTACGGACTCTCATTTATTGAGTTGTGGGTCCTGTCTTGAAAGTCGATAGTCGGGAGTCTTGAGAGTCGAGTGTCTTGAGAGTCGAGTCTAGAGTCTTGAGAGTCGAGTGTCTAGAGTCTTGAGAGTCTTGGGAGTCTTGAGAGTCTTGAGAGTCTTGAGAGTCTTGAGAGTCTTGAGAGTCTTGAGAGTCTTGAGAGTCTTGAGAGTCTTGAGAGTCTTGAGAGTCTTGAGAGTCTTGAGAGTCTTGAGAGTCTTGAGAGTCTTGAGAGTCTTGAGAGTCTTGAGAGTCTTGAGAGTCTTGAGAGTCTTGAGAGTCTTGAGAGTCTTGAGAGTCTTGAGAGTCTTGAGAGTCTTGAGAGTCTTGAGAGTCTTGAGAGTCTTGAGAGTCTTGAGAGTCTTGAGAGTCTTGAGAGTCTTGAGAGTCTTGAGAGTCTTGAGAGTCTTGAGAGTCTTGAGAGTCTTGAGAGTCTTGAGAGTCTTGAGAGTCTTGAGAGTCTTGAGAGTCTTGAGAGTCTTGAGAGTCTTGAGAGTCTTGAGAGTCTTGAGAGTCTTGAGAGTCTTGAGAGTCTTGAGAGTCTTGAGAGTCTTGAGAGTCTTGAGAGTCTTGAGAGTCTTCTTGAGAGTCTTGAGAGTCTTCTTGAGAGTCTTGAGAGTCTTCTTGAGAGTCTTGAGAGTCTTCTTGAGAGTCTTGAGAGTCTTCTTGAGAGTCTTGAGAGTCTTCTTGAGAGTCTTGAGAGTCTTCTTGAGAGTCTTGAGAGTCTTCTTGAGAGTCTTGAGAGTCTTCTTGAGAGTCTTGAGAGTCTTCTTGAGAGTCTTGAGAGTCTTGAGAGTCTTGAGAGTCTTGAGAGTCTTCTTGAGAGTCTTGAGAGTCTTCTTGAGAGTCTTGAGAGTCTTCTTGAGAGTCTTGAGAGTCTTCTTGAGAGTCTTGAGAGTCTTCTTGAGAGTCTTGAGAGTCTTCTTGAGAGTCTTGAGAGTCTTCTTGAGAGTCTTGAGAGTCTTCTTGAGAGTCTTGAGAGTCTTCTTGAGAGTCTTGAGAGTCTTCTTGAGAGTCTTGAGAGTCTTCTTGAGAGTCTTGAGAGTCTTGAGAGTCTTGAGAGTCTTGAGAGTCTTGAGAGTCTTGAGAGTCTTGAGAGTCTTGAGAGTCTTGAGAGTCTTGAGAGTCTTGAGAGTCTTGAGAGTCTTGAGAGTCTTGAGAGTCTTGAGAGTCTTGAGAGTCTTGAGAGTCTTGAGAGTCTTGAGAGTCTTGAGAGTCTTGAGAGTCTTGAGAGTCTTGAGAGTCTTGAGAGTCTTGAGAGTCTTGAGAGTCTTGAGAGTCTTGAGAGTCTTGAGAGTCTTGAGAGTCTTGAGAGTCTTGAGAGTCTTGAGAGTCTTGAGAGTCTTGAGAGTCTTGAGAGTCTTGAGAGTCTTGAGAGTCTTGAGAGTCTTGAGAGTCTTGAGAGTCTTGAGAGTCTTGAGAGTCTTGAGAGTCTTGAGAGTCTTGAGAGTCTTGAGAGTCTTGAGAGTCTTGAGAGTCTTGAGAGTCTTGAGAGTCTTGAGAGTCTTGAGAGTCTTGAGAGTCTTGAGAGTCTTGAGAGTCTTGAGAGTCTTGAGAGTCTTGAGAGTCTTGAGAGTCTTGAGAGTCTTGAGAGTCTTGAGAGTCTTGAGAGTCTTGAGAGTCTTGAGAGTCTTGAGAGTCTTGAGAGTCTTGAGAGTCTTGAGAGTCTTGAGAGTCTTGAGAGTCTTGAGAGTCTTGAGAGTCTTGAGAGTCTTGAGAGTCTTGAGAGTCTTGAGAGTCTTGAGAGTCTTGAGAGTCTTGAGAGTCTTGAGAGTCTTGAGAGTCTTGAGAGTCTTGAGAGTCTTGAGAGTCTTGAGAGTCTTGAGAGTCTTGAGAGTCTTGAGAGTCTTGAGAGTCTTGAGAGTCTTGAGAGTCTTGAGAGTCTTGAGAGTCTTGAGAGTCTTGAGAGTCTTGAGAGTCTTGAGAGTCTTGAGAGTCTTGAGAGTCTTGAGAGTCTTGAGAGTCTTGAGAGTCTTGAGAGTCTTGAGAGTCTTGAGAGTCTTGAGAGTCTTGAGAGTCTTGAGAGTCTTGAGAGTCTTGAGAGTCTTGAGAGTCTTGAGAGTCTTGAGAGTCTTGAGAGTCTTGAGAGTCTTGAGAGTCTTGAGAGTCTTGAGAGTCTTGAGAGTCTTGAGAGTCTTGAGAGTCTTGAGAGTCTTGAGAGTCTTGAGAGTCTTGAGAGTCTTGAGAGTCTTGAGAGTCTTGAGAGTCTTGAGAGTCTTGAGAGTCTTGAGAGTCTTGAGAGTCTTGAGAGTCTTGAGAGTCTTGAGAGTCTTGAGAGTCTTGAGAGTCTTGAGAGTCTTGAGAGTCTTGAGAGTCTTGAGAGTCTTGAGAGTCTTGAGAGTCTTGAGAGTCTTGAGAGTCTTGAGAGTCTTGAGAGTCTTGAGAGTCTTGAGAGTCTTGAGAGTCTTGAGAGTCTTGAGAGTCTTGAGAGTCTTGAGAGTCTTGAGAGTCTTGAGAGTCTTGAGAGTCTTGAGAGTCTTGAGAGTCTTGAGAGTCTTGAGAGTCTTGAGAGTCTTGAGAGTCTTGAGAGTCTTGAGAGTCTTGAGAGTCTTGAGAGTCTTGAGAGTCTTGAGAGTCTTGAGAGTCTTGAGAGTCTTGAGAGTCTTGAGAGTCTTGAGAGTCTTGAGAGTCTTGAGAGTCTTGAGAGTCTTGAGAGTCTTGAGAGTCTTCTTGAGAGTCTTGAGAGTCTTCTTGAGAGTCTTGAGAGTCTTCTTGAGAGTCTTGAGAGTCGAGTCTAGAGTCTTGAGAGTCGAGTGGCTTGAGAGTCGAGAGTCAGGAGTCTTGAGAGGCAAGAGTCTTGAGAGACAAGAGTCTTGAGAGACAAGAGTCTTGAGAGTCAAGGGTCTTGAGAGTCAAGAGTCTTGAGAGTCGAGTGTCTTGAGAGTCGAGTGTCTTGAGAGTCGAGAGTCAAGTGGCTTGAGAGTCGAGTGTCTTGAGAGTCGAGTCTAAAGTCTTGAGAGTCGGGAGTCAAGTGGCTTGAGAGTCGAGAGTCGTGTGTCTTGAGAGTCGAGTCTAAAGTCTTGAGAGTCGAGTCTAAAGTCTTGAGAGTCGAGTGGCTTGAGAGTTGAGAGTCTTGAGAGTTGAGAGTCTTGAGAGTTGAGAGTCTTGAGAGTTGAGAGTCGAGTGACTTGAGATTCAAGAGTCGAGTGTCTCGAGAGTCGACTCTAGAGTCTTGAGAGTCAAGAGTATTGAGAGTCGAGAGTCCAGAGTCCAGTGTTTTGAGAGTCGAGACTCGACGAATACGTGCAGCATCGTGTAGTCAAATGACGTCACACGATGGAGCGCCGCGTGTAACAAAATTATTGTTGCAAACGCAACTTCAAAGTCCCATAACTTCTTCATTTCTTGAGATATTTTATTGATTATTTCACGTGTTTGTTTCATGTTATTTAAAAAAAATTTAAATTTTTATAATTTATCCGATGTGCTTCAAACGATACCCCTTGAAGAAACAGATGACTTCGAGCATCTGAAGAAGAGGTTGGACATGCGATATGGTCACGAACATCTAGAACACTTGTACCAATTCCAGCTGAAGAGCGTGACTTGAAACGTGACGGAACTCGTCAAGAGCTGCGAGGTTATGTTTCCAGTGTTTTCAAAATTCGAAGGTGAGAGAAATAATGTGTCCCTAGGGAAAATTAAAAATTTAACTGCGGAAAGGAAGGGATCATGAAATTACAAAAAAAAATAACTTTGTTTTAATATTTCTCAAGCGCTGATTTGCTGGGATGTCGAATCGAACAAAAAAATGATTAAGGCAGCTCTGGCGAAACCAAAGATATGGTGAAAACATAGCAAATTCAATCATCGCTTTTAGTAGTTTTGATTTTTTAAAATTAAGTCCTGTGACCAGACGACGTAGCAGAAATAATCCGGGATGCAGAAATAATTCTTGAGTTCCTGTATTCTCCTACAGCAACCAGGATTAACTACAGAAGCTGCTAAAATGAGTTTCAGTTCCAAATGAAAATTAGAAAAAAAAAGCAAAAGAAAACACATCAAAAGATGTAGAAATAATTGTTGAACACATTCATATTTCTCAGCAGCAACTACTATTACCAGAAACCGATCCACATATGGATACTCTCGACGTAAAAATACAGGTAGTTCTAAATCGGATACTAAAATTCAACAGAGAAATTAACAAAAAACTGAACAAGAGTGGAAATAAATACATTGGGTTTAGAAGGATCAAAAAATTAAATTCATGACACTTCCAGAGATGGAAGACATCTAAAACCTGAATGCAACCGCAAAGATCCTCCAAAACAGTGCAAAAAAATCACATAAATTTAGTCAGACATACCATGGGAACAACGCGAAGTTTTTGTGGTAACCACAGTGAAAATATGAGTTTTTCGCGATCGATAGCATTGACGTATAGAATATTAACATTCCTGTTTGCAATTGAATGTTTCTGAACACACAGGAGAGTGCTCTGCAAGATCTTGTGCCTTATCCGCATGTTATGTATAGTGAGAGATAATAAAGTTGTAGTTTCTACGAGATTCAAACGCATAATTATTTTCAAGGAGGATAGACATTTTTAACTGATCTGAATGAATTGTCATCCCAATAATGTGGAGAAGGCACAAATAAGCTTAATCTGGAACACACTTTCCAGTCTGGAAGTGATTTGTTCTGGATTGGTATTTCTTTTTTCCAATAATTTTAAAAATAGTTGAGAAGGACAAAGATATTTGTTAGTGCTGAGCCATTTGATACTGGCCAAGGCTTTTGCACCTCCTTGTGTGGTCTTTGAAAATATGGGATTGTATTCGATACGTCCCGTTAACTCTCCTTTTAGGTGTATTTCTCGTTGGAAATAATGTACTTTGCAGTTCACTGCTTCTTTGCCTCGCCAGGCGAGTTCAAAAGAGAATAAGTGAAAAATATTTTTCTGTGGGCCGTCTGGGGTGTCTTCGTCATGATTTTTGTATCATTTCCAATTATTCTTTTTCTAATTATTCTTGTTGTAAGGGCTTCCGAACTTTCCCAATCAATCAGATTTATATCTATAAACAGGGTGATTCATTAGTGCGATGAAGTCCAATATCTTATAGATTTTCAATGATATCCAAATAAAAGAGCACTCGACATATTACTTCCAGAAAATATTCACCATCCTTCTCTGACAATTGATTTTCCTATTAAATATGAGAACAACTTCCTAACCCCTCAATCAGGCACAGGTTATAATTTCGAAAAGGCCGATCTCCCAGCTTTGTACCAATCTATATTAGATATTGATTGGACTAGCTTAAACTCCTACGCTAATGTTGAAGATAGCGTAAATCTCCTTTACGCAAAACTAAATAATTCTTTTGGGCTATATGTTCCCAAAAAAGGTATATTAAAAAATAATATGCGCATTGGTACAACTATGATATTAAAAATCTTAAAATTAAACATAAATTATTTAAAAAATAGAGCTTACTCGAAACCCTTAGGTTTATCATGAGTTTTCGAGATGTAGATCAGAAATAAAATTAAAAATTGAAATAGTATATCGACATTTTGTTAGAAAATCCGAAGAAAATATTTTGCTTGAGCCTCAATCATTCTGGAACTTTATTAACATTAAAAAGGGCGAATTATCTTCAATCACGAATACTATGTTCTTTAACAATGTATAACTAGACAACATTCAGGATATAGTTAATGGTTTTGGTACGTTTTATAAAGCCGGTAACTATTATTCCGAAAAAATAAAATTTAAGAACGAATTAGATCTGCCGGGAAATCAAACAAATTGTGGCTAAGCCTCTTCCAAGTCTGATTAACCCTTGAATCTAAATAAAGCCGGTAACTATTATTCCAACAACAAAATTTTCCACGAGTTAAACGGTACCCAGATATCGACACACAGAGTAAAAATATTTGTACTAGCATAAAATTAAAATATTATAATCCACTTGGATATCAATTTAATATAAAACTAGTGAGAACCAAAAGCATAAAATAATTCGAGAAACCACTAATAATTTATATCAGTTAATTACTATTTAATAATTGCTGTAAATAAAATTCGAAATCAAATTACAGTTCACAAATCTTCATTTCCATATAAAAGAAACAAATAAAAAAAACCCAATTTCAATTCAACAACAAAAGAAAAAAGAATAGCCGGTCGGAAAATTTTCAAAACTATACATTTAACAATTTAATATTAAGCGGTGGTACGGAAAGTTTCGAATACACAGTTTATTTGTAAAAATGATTTACCTTATAAAATACAGCTTCCACACACAATCGTAATGCACTAAATTTTCACAATACTGTTTATCGGTTTTCGGAAGAAAGTTGAGCGAAGAATCACGAAATACTAATTGAGAGCCGGAATGAATCAGAGACGGAATGAATCAGAGACGATAATTGAGAGCGAATGATTGAGAGCCTCTTCTATCAAAATTCGCTTTTTTATACTTAAAATTCTAGTTACATTTTTCGGCCGTAGTCACGGTGAGGGAATTAAACGTGAAATTTATCTACTTCCAACAAAAAGCTGTACCTATACTGAACGGCTTCGGTTTTAATTAAAATGGTGTATATACCGGGCGTCCCTTCAGTTGAAAAATTTAAATATCGGAAATGAATAAATTGTGTATGGTAGAGTTTGGATTTGCGTAACTCGGACTTATACTAAAATATACAACGGTAATAACGAAAAAAAATATCAATGCGATAGTAGAAAGGGTCGTAAAGTAACGAGTTATATACAGCCTAGTGGTAAAATAAAATATATAACGGAAAAAAAATAAAAATCAAACTTGCAAAAAAAATAACTCTTACAGTACTCCTTGGTGACATACTGCTATTTCTAAGGGACTTTTTGGGGGATGATGTTAGATTACCTTTTGCAGGTGTCTCAATTTATAACTAAAATGTTGTCAACAGTGTTAGCACTGCATTTTTTGAATATATATCTATAATATGAATTGTATTAGTCCAAAATAAAATTTTACAAGAATCTCAAACAAAACGTCTGCCTTCAAATATGTTTATCATCGGTTTTTAAAGTTTTAAATATCACAGAACTACTTATAGAATGTTTCATTTCACTTAAAAAACAAATAATGAATATCCTTGGTATATTAATTTTTAAAGTTTGTTTACCTCTAAAGGGACTCAAAGAGCCCCCATTCCTGTTCATAATACTCCATTTCCACCAGTCGCCAACACCTGACACAATGACTCTATAGCTTAGACTAAACCAGACTGGACACTGAACAAAATAAACTAAACGATGTACGATATAGTAATGATTAGAACCGATCTTGTGCGAAATGCAAAATATCCGTTATAATTAATTAAACCCTTTAATTGTGGTTAACACACTTAGCAAGTATCAGGTAATCGTTATACTTATCGTAATTAAGATAATTTCAGAAACAAATTTTGATTGCTTGCTAGCTTAGGAAATGTAATTTCAGAAAAAAGTCTTCAGAAAAATAAAAAATTCTAGGGCAATTCTACAAGTTTAATTATGGTTAGCCAGAATTTCTCTATTAAACCAGTTTACTTGGCCTGTTTTTCTCGGTATAATTAAAAATTGTTCTAATATCCAAAAATCTGTTGATATTTTAAACTGCAGCCAATCGTCAGTTTGCTTACAAAACCAAATGTAATTTACATGCAAAACAGTTATTATAATTTTTGTTTTCTATAATTATTTTTTTTTTAGATCTATATTTCGATGTTAACTGGTGCTAGTTCAATGTATGATAAATGCCTAGTTTGAATATACACGATTGTAATGTTTTCTTATACAGGGTGTTTCTAAATTCATGCGACAAAATTCAGGAGGTGATTGTTCGTATTTTGCTATAACAAAATTTCCTCAGCCCACCCCTTTCCGAGATATCACCCTTAAAAGGTGGTGACTAAAATCCAGTTTTTATTTTTGTTCTAAAATTTCAGTGAAGCTGAAAACTTGAACTTGACTAACCACGCGTATTTTTTCAATATTCCTGTTACATTATACGGGGGTGAAATTAGCAACCCTTACTTTATTTCATATCAAAACTTTTTTTCGAGATGAAGTTTTTTGAAATAAAAATGTTTTATTTGAAGACTTTTTTTATTCTTAAATTTTTTACCAAAACCAATAGCTGCAGAGAAAAAAAAAATAAACACCATAATTTGTAATTTTTTTAATAAATTGAGTGGAAAACAGTAAATATGAATAATGTAATACGATTCATAATAAATGCTGGAAATGACAAAATTTCAAGTTTCTAGCTTCACTAAAATTTTAGAAAAAAAAATTAATTTTAGTCACCACCTTCTAAGGGTGATATCTCGGAAATGGGTGAGCTGAGGAAATTTTGTTAAGACCCATCTTAATTTCATACGAGCAATCATCTCCTGAATTTTGTCGCATGAATTTAGAAACACCCTGTATATTGTGATAGTTTTTTGTACTACTAACCTTATCGTGTAAATTGGGTATATCCCGTAGGATATTGTAAATAAATAAATAAATAAATAAATAAATAAAATAAATAAAAACTTTGGACCGATTTTATCCAGCTCAAAGGCCCATGGAACACCCTGTATTTTACTCGAAATTTGAATTTTGCTTGACTTTGCTATTGCGATGATATGAGGTTGTAATCGATTATTTTGTGTATTTAAAAAAGTTTTGGCCACTTTTTCCTTAAAACCGTATACCGTATACTTTATCTTTGAGGATTTACAAGATATTGGATTAATGAATCACCCCGTATAATTTCATACTGTTTATGAACCTATAAATAAATGGGTCTTTTGGATAGTACCTAATAAAATTTTTGGCTTTCCTGTGAAATTCATACTCCAAGAGTTACGAAGTCCTGCCTTCCAACCCTCGATTTGTGTTAGAATAATTCAAGTAAAGTTGGCAATTGAATATTGAATTGGTGTGAGTAAAGTTCGGATATCAATTTTGTTGAACGTTTCTAAGACATGCTAAAGTTAATTATTAGAAGTCCATCCTAAGGAAAAAATGTGTTTGTCATAAATAGTATTCAGTATATCAAACCACAATTGATTGTCGATATATGACGGTGTCTCTACGTTTCTATGGGATTTAATCAAGCAATTGATTTTTTATCGCTTCAGACTTTTGTATAACTTAGATAAAAAATAATACGAATCAGTCTCAAAGAAGATATATGAGTTATGCTATAAATGACAATATGTCTTGAAGTTATCTATAGGTTCTATAGTTATATCTATTTTTTCAGATAATTTATTTATTGGAGTTATGTATGTATGCTTACAGTCCTTGCCTTTTTCCAACTATCTCCCCAAATTCGTTTACCAGATTCTCTATGAAATTTTTGTTTGTTTTTTTGGGTTATATAAAATTGTGAAGAGATAAAATATGAATATGTTTAGGGTAAAAAAACTGAATAATAGTTATAGTTAAGTAACGAAACCTATTCGTAAGAGGAAAATTTAGTTTCAGTTAGTTGCCTCTCACATTCATTAAAGCAAGAACTAATTTGTTGGTAAAGTACGACCAGATATCTAAGAAGGTCATAAATCACCCAGCACTTGAGTTATCGGCAGGCGGTCGAGTCTACGCAAAGTTGTACCTTTGTTTGTTTTGTTTTCCATTATGATTTTTCTGCTACTAGTGAGTTTCTTAAATTTAGGTCCGTTTTGCAAAAGAGACTTCCTTAACTACCTCATCCACACATACGACTCACCAACACCAAAAAACCCACACCAACATGTTCAACTCTACGCAGTTGTCACCGATCTCATTATCACTGCAAAAGACATACATTTACTCTAAACAAACACTCAAGACCTACTAATTCGCTATTCCGAATGTTAGCGCCAATGACATAACTCATAGCATTTAAACACTCCAACACACATTTAATCGAAGTTATACCAACACTCCACAAATATCCGCATTTCATTTTGGAGTGAGATTTATTGGTATGTGTCACCTTCAATTGGGAGCCTGAATTCCTTGAAACGATGAGCAGGCTCAGGAATCCAGTCAATCTGGAAAAATTTTCTAATCAAAATCACTACAAAGGACCAGTTGGTTTCATCATCAGGAATCACTTACGTGCCGCCCCCTGTACCAAAATGTAAATTAATACATAAATGATATTCCTTGTCCAAAGTTGTGCCTCTGTGCCGATTTTGATGAACATTGACCGGTTTACAGTGGAATGGTTAGCAAAAAATGAAAAAAAAAATCAAATCTAACACCCTTTATCATTTTTCACAGTAAAATTTAATTGAGGCATATTTGGTCCTACCCTCATATTTTGGCCCAAATACTCCATCTTTAGCCTTTTGTGATGTTGGGATGTTCTTATGTGAACACCTCTTTAATTGGTGATCTTCCAGGCCACTCGAAGGGTCATCTGACTTCAATAAAACTACTACTCCATTCACTGGGATAGGCTATGTTTATTACCATACTTTATATTACACAACTACAACTAACTATGGTTACTAAATCTAGTATAAGTATCTATCATTATAGCATACTTACTTATATTATAAACTGAATAGAATATCTTTAATATAATATAATACTGATTATGTTATCGTCTGCTTCTACGGTGTTTATATTGCTGGTCAAGTTCATGTTTATATTAACTATTGAATGTTATATAATAGTTTATCGTAAATATACGTGATGAACTTGATTCTCGATACCTGTCGGCCTCGTGGGTTTTATTTATGCATTTTTCAACGTTCAATGATTTATTGAAAATAGTTTCAATTTTATTTTATGTCAAAAGGCATCACACTATGCTCCAAATTACCCTGTATAAGTATTCTTGGATTTCAAGGTTTTCCGTGTATCAAAAATGGATCTAATGAAATTTTTCACAAAAGCAGATGAATAAAACAACTTATACTATTTTCCACAAGTAATAATTTCTTTGGACAACTACTAAACATTTTGTTGGTCGAACAATCGAACTTGGTATTTTTCTCACAAAATTTGCAAGTTTGTTTGGTTTATTTTGATGTTATTTTTAGTGTGTATAGTGGAATAAAAGGAAATAAACTTGATCGTAAAACGTTAACAGCATTTTCAAGCTTAATCCTTCTTTTAGGGCACTTTCTTGAAACACAACAGTTTCCGGATCAAATGCTAATCAACTTATAGAAATTCCTGAGGACTTCCAATGTTTAATTCAACTAGGATGAAATTCTCGACAGAGATATATTCGCATCAAGGCTGACTCTAACTAGGGATTCTTAGCACGTCTGAATCCCCCAGGAGGGGATTTGGAATAGCCAGCCAGGGAGTCGGCTGACCGAAGCTCGAAAAATTCTTGAATAGAAACCATCGACGTTCCACCAGTCATGAATTATTTGTAAAGGACTCGGTTAGATTAAGTTTTATCGGGTTTCTCACTTTTGATAGATATATTAAAGTTCAATTTTAAAAATGAAATGCCATGGAATATTCTTCTATTTTTTTAATTTCAACCAATTTTTGATGCATTTATTAGTGTCATCTGTCTGTGCATCGATCCATGTATGTACGTAATGGAATATTCAAAAAACTAACTTGAAAATGTCAGATTGAATTGAAACTTTGCTCATCAGTGACCAATAACAATACAAAAATCTAATAAGTTCATTCCAGTATCGTCTAGATTATCAGGATTCACAATTAACTCCTTAGATTTCGTACTTAAAATTCAAATTACTGAGAGATAGGCAGAGATGTTAAGACTTTTGACTTGCAGTCACTTTTGATAAGGAAACTCGGGTTAGATACTGGGAGGAATATAATTGTTTTAAGTATGAATGCAACTGAATTTGAAGTCGTTTGAAGATAAAAAATGCAAACAATTAATCTTTGACAAAATAAAACAAAACATGCTTCTCTAGCAGATCAAACTAAAAAGTGAATCATAGTTTTTAACTTATTAAAAAATGCTCTTTTTGTGATGAATTGAAAATTATTATTCACAATCTGCTATAAAAGCGTATTTTGCCGAGTTGAATTATTATTTTGAAATTTTATGTAAATACTGAAAAACAAAACCACTCATGATATCAATATAATAAGTGATCTTTTTACTCAATAACTAAAATCGTTAAGAGATAATCCTTACAAGATACATTTTTTGAAACAATGGAACGTAGAACATTCAAGAAGAAATATTTGGAGATGGTGGAAAATCCTCTATTGAAATATACCTGATTGGGAAAATTGAGCTATCTGAACTTTTACGTTCAGATAAGCAAGAAGGTACCAGTCTCTAGTATCAGCTCTAATCTATAAGTAACTATCAATACCATCACAGCTCTTGCTGATTATACACTACTATTTCGGCAGTAAAAGACAAACATGAAGAAATGAACAAAAAACACTAATCATCAAATAATATTCCTTCAATCCAATCGCTATACGGTACAACGCTAAAAAAATTTGATAAATAAAACATTCATACTAGTTATTTGAGAAAAAAATTACACTACACTGCAAAATTAATTTTTTTCATGATTATCATAAATTTTAATTATTGTTTGTGAAGTTGTGGACCCTTCTATTCCTATCATTATCTCTTATCGATTTCACAGAAAGTTCGAATGGATAATATGGTTATATACAGGGAAGCACAAAAATTGCATTTTACTTAACATCTGAACATCCTGAGGAAAGATTGAATAACTGAACGATGTTTATTTGTACGACGTTTTCAAGCCCCCTCTTTTCTAAACCATTTGTTTTTCCATGTACTTCGATATCTGCATCATTAAAGAAAACACGAAGGTTTAAAGAAAACAATGCAATAATCCTTTAATGGCAACAAGACAACAATAAAACCAATATGGGAAACAGCAGTATTAGGGTTTTCCTTATAAAAATCGAGAATTTCCTCCACGAGCCTCAATAACAGTTCTCATCCTTTCAGACATAGATTCAATCAAAGCACCAACCGCGTCTTGGAGTATCTGCTGCCAATCTTTTGTCAATGCCCGTGCAAACGCAACCAGACTTGGAAACTCGCCATAGCTCTGTATAACTCGTCTTTCTAATGTATCCCTCATATGCTCAAAAGGGTTGAGATCCAGTCTTCTTGAGGGGTCAGTCCAATACTAAAAGTCAACATCGTTCAAATATTGTCTCGTTATTTTTGCTGTTGCGCATTAAGAAAAAAATGTTGTCCCATGAATAGCATGTTCCTTTAAGCATTAATACCCCCTTGAAATATAGCGACGTCTGTACGAGCTTCCAAAGAGATGCTGCCCAATACCATCATTCCTCCACCACCAAATTGAACTCTAGGAGGGAAACAGCATTGGGAGTATCGTTGAATATTACGTATGGTTTGGCAAACCTAACTGAAGCTATGAAAGGAATGCGGTCGAAAACATTCGATATTGCCACGTTTAACTATGAAAAAGCTAAAGTGCTAAGTATGTAGTGATAAAAAATAGAAAATGAACTTTTTATTATTAACAATATGTCAATAATGATCAAACGTTAGTTCTTTAATGTGCTTGTTTCATTGGATTTTGTCTATTAACATTATTTTTTCAATTTGTGATATTATAAAATAAACACTTTTCCAAATATGTTATGGGTTTCCTTCAAACCGGCAACGTCGTGCGAAAATCATAATTACCACGCCCTCCGGACTGACTCCGGACTGACTCAATTGGTGAATATTTAACGAGCTCCCGTTGCTAAGTAACCACTTCACTTCCTATTGGCAAGCGCGTGCGTGTGTTCTTCCCTCTCACTTCGACAATTGACTGATATTGATTATCTGGTGGCGTTAATATTGTCGGTATTTACCTTCGTATTTACAACAAAGAGATCAGAAAGGCAAAAAGGCAATCGTGAAAGAAGTTAGGGAGATTAAATGACATGACGCCCAAATCATACCATCCAATCAGCCTAGTGACTTTCCTGCTTAAAACGTTGGAGAGACTAATAGACAGATACATTAGAGATGAGGTTTTATCAACAAACCCTCTCAACGAGCGACAATACGCGTATCAGCCAGGCAAGTCAACAGACTTAGCACTGGATGATCTCAACAGGCTACTAACAAAATCCCTAGAGGACAAAGATATAGCCATGACAATTTTTGTAGACATTGAGGGTGCTTTCAATAATGCATCTACCGTCACAGCTAGAGCAGGTAGGGGCTGCCCGCAAGGAGGGGTGTTATCACCACTTCTGTGGGCTATCCTAATAGACGAACTACTGAAGAGGCTGACATCCAAAGGCATGTATTGCTTAGGGTATGCCGATGATCTCTCGATTATTGTAAAAGGCAAATTCGCAGGTACAGTCTCGGAGCAGACACAAACTGCCCTAAACATAATCAAATGGTGCCAAGAGGAGGAACTAACTGTAAACCCTCTTGAAACTAAGAGAGTTCTTTTCACCAAGAAGAAAGTACTGAGAGGACTGAAGTCACCAGTTCTTAATAGAGTGGAAATTCCAATTGCCCAAGAGGCAAAATACTTGGGAGCCATATTTGACCACAAGTTGACATGGAATCAACACCTACAGAAAATAATACAAAAATGTACGATGGCCCTCAATCTGTGCAGAAGAATGTGCGGAAAGAACTGGGGGCTACAACCAAAAATGATCATATGACTATATACAAGAGTCATCAGACCCATGATAGCATATGGTTCGGTGGTATGGTGGCCAAATACTCGGCAGGTTGGGGCGATTCAAAAGCTAGGTGGTATTCAAAGGCAAGCTTGCCTGGCTGACACGAGAGCCACGAGGACAACCCCAACAGCCGCACTAGAAGTCTTGCTGAACCTGCCGCTATTCTATGTCTACATATAAGGTGAAGCCAGGTCAATCACTAATAGCCTGACAAGAGGGCAAGCACCCATTAGTAGGCTACACGGTAAGGTGTGTAACGAGCTATACAATTAGTTGGATATCGACCCCATAATGGGACTGCCATCGGACGAGATGATTCCCAAGTATAGCTTCGGAAAAACTTCAAAACAGTCATAACAGGCAGAAAGGCATGGAAGGAAGGACCTCCAATTAATGTAGAGATGGCCTGCTACACCGATGGCTCAAAAACCGTGGAAGGTGTAGGAGCAGGAATATATATAGCCAAGCCAAATATAAGAGGCTCACTGAGCTTGGGTAAACATGTGACGATATTCCAGGCAGAAGTTGCAGCATTACAGCACTGTGCAGGGGAGCCATCAAGGCAAGAGTTTGAGTTAAAGACCATTGCCATATACTCCGACAGCCAGGCGGCTATAAAAGCAATCAACTCCATGCAGATAAATTCCAAACTTGTTTGGGACTGCTTGGAGACGCTACAAGAGCTGGGCATTCGTAATAGACTGTCCCTAGTCTGGGTACCAGGCCACTCAGATCACAAGGGCAATGAAGAGGCATACTCACTAGCCCGAGAAGGGGCAAGTTGTGCTCCCATTGGCCCAGAACCTTTCTGTGGCATAGCGAAAGCGCTGCAAAAAGCAAATAGCAGCGCTTGGAAAAAAAATCAGTCTCGAGAATGGTGGAAGAAGGCTCCAAAAATGAGGCAGGCCAAAGAGTTCAACAAGGAACCCTCGCCAAAATTCACGGAGTATCTACTGAGCCAGAATAGGAAAACAATCAGGATCCTGGTTGGGCTCCTTACAGGGAATTGTAGACTTAACAAACACATGAACAACATTGGATTGGCAGAAACAACCATATGTAGGTTTTGCCAAGAAGATGAGGAAACCCCAGAACACATACTGTGCTACTGCGAAGGCCTGACTAGGCTGAGGTTTTCAACGATAGGGGAGGAAAAACCACAACCCTCCCAATATATGGAGGACCTGAGGTTTGCCATCCGTCTAGTAATAAGGTCGGGTCTAGACAAGGAACTCTAGAATAACAGGAGGGCATACACAATAGATCTGCAAAGGTCGTAGTGGAGAGGCTCTTAGAAGCACTTAAGCCCCATATTTATCTTATCTTATCCTACCTTCGTATTTTCAGTTTTACTTGATATCTCATTATTTCTTATCCATATTGAATTCAAGTACGATTTTTAACATTATTTGTTTTTAACAAATACCGTGTTTTGAAAAATACCTTACCTTAAAAGCAAAGCATAAATCAGTTTCTATAATAGATATAATTATTATATAATAATAATTATTTTTAATAAAGTAGGTACCGTACGCCACTGGTACGTTTATGACAGATATCGGCCATGTTTTCTCGCCCCTTACCGATGCCGCGTAGTTTCAGATAGAATTGCCAAACTATACTTGTCCCTAAGCTGAAAGTTTCTCCAGATGTCCATGTTCCAATTCCAGGCAGGCGGAGTCGTCGATGACCTGCATCTAATAGAGGACCTATAACAGTACACGAGAAGTTAAATTCTGCTCCCTCAATCTTCTGCGTCTGGTATCAGCTGAAACTAAGGTACCGTTAACAGCTTCTAGCTAAAAGCGGAGCAGAGACTTATCGCTCTCGAAGAATCTGAAGATGAAGAAATCGTTCATGCCCCTGTGGCTCTTCATTTTCCCTGTCCAGGCCTGATAGAAAGACCAAGCCAACTTTACAGTTAATGTTTCACTTTTTGTTCTCAATAAATGATTATTGTATTATTTCTTTTAATTCTGTGTTCATTTTATTAGTGCAGATATCGGAATGGATCAAAAAAATTTTTTTTCATAAAATGTTGGACTTGAAAACGTCGTACAAATAAACATCATTCAGTTATTAAATTTTTCTAGAGGATGGCTAGAAGTTAGGCGTGAAATGCGATTCATTTGTTGTGCTACTCTGTATGTTATCACATCCACTTGAACTTTTCGCAAAATCGATAAGGGATAATGATGAAAATGGATGTGTCTACAAATTGACAAAAAATTATTGAAATGCATGCAAAATATAGAACATATAGCACGAGAAGTAGTTGTTGCTTCTTGGTGAACGGTCTCTTTGATTTGAAAAATATTTTTTTTAAACTTTGTAAAGCGTTATAGTAGTATTAAACTATTATCTTTGGCATCTATTGATGACACGCTTTACTAAAATATTACAGTTTTTTACAGGAAACTGTAATTATGTAAATAAAACTAGTTAGCTTAATTTATCAGAATATTGCCACTGATTCCTTTTCTTCCTTATATTTTTTTCAGCAATCTGCCGCCATTTCTTCCTATCCCTTGTTTTTCCTTCCACTGCCTTATTCCTATGCTATTGCGATCGCTTAAAACCTGTAACCACGTTGTTTTGGGTCTTCCTCTCTTTCGCTTATCACAAAGTTTCCATTCAATCATTGCATATATTGTTGACTTTGTACCTGCTGATGATAACGGTCACTTTTATCGTTCGTCTTCAGAATCATGCATTCTGGTATTGAATGATAAATTCCCATCATCTGGGATAGTTTTATATATGTATATAAATATAAATAAACTAAAAGAATGTTATGGTACTCACATTAGTTTTATTTGTATTCCCATAAAAACCACTCCTGGAATTATGAGCTTAAGCACTCTTAAAACTCCGGCTCGATTGCTGAAAATGGGTCAATATAATCCTATAGGTCTGTTGGTCCAATTTCGGAGCGGGTGAAAAATAATACAAATTAACTAAATAGTAATTATTTATTCCGAAGAAGTAGGTAACTATTTATTCGACAAACATTTAATAAAATTAAAACGAGACAAATAGTTACAACTCTTGTATCAGTAATAAAATCTTGCCTTTTTTGGTATACCCTATAAGTTTGTTATTTCTAAAGATACCGGCTGTCTTAATTTTTGTATATGACTGAATTTGGAAATTCTATAAAATGTCAATAAATTTAAAAATATCGGGATGTGCCGAATGAAAATTTTAATTAAATTGGGATTGGAATGACTCTCATGCATTCGTTGTTCTTCTATACATGCTGTTTGTTAAACAAGCCCATATACTTGGAGTAAATTTTGATTGATCATCAATGTAATTATCTACAATATAATCACAAAACCTAATCACGCGTTCGTCACTAGGCATTATTTAAAAAATTTCGTTGGCAAAAAAATCATCCACTTCATCGGGTTCCAAAAAAGAATCTTAAAAACTGACCGCCATTCGATTCCTTGTAATTTGTAGTGTTGATGATAATGATTAATCTTACTTCAAATGACGGTAATTTCATCATCTAATGTATACATTTTTGCACTACATTTTACGGGTCACACATCTCCAACGTATCTTACCACACTTTAATATATTTGCTTAAGAAAATTTAAATTTATCTATAACCAATAACTTACACTTTGGCAAATACAGGAATGAATGTGAAATAGCCACGCCCGTCAATGCGCGTTACTAGATGATGGTAGTAGGGATTAGTACGAGCCCTTAAGCAGGTACACTTGACTACTATTGTCAGTTCTATTGCGTTTATTAGATAGTGAAGAGCACTGCGTGGGTACCTACTTTCATTGTTTTTAAATACATGAGTACCTATTACCCTACAAGTAATAGGTACCTAATTTACTCTAATGAGATATTTACCAAATAATTTGAAAGACATTAAACTCAACAATAGATCTGATAAGCTGATATTTTTTTATATAATATTAACATGTAATCGTTGTTGAAATATTTTCTCGATTTATAATTTTGGTCGAAACGTACAAATATCAATTGTTTAAATTACTTTAATTATGTATTTTTAATTACTGTTTTAATGCTTTCGAAGGGTTTAAATCCCTTTTCTGACATACATCCGGATTAAGTTTAAAATATTGGAATTCCCACTACCTGTTTCTTTAAGTAAATATCTGCATTCTTATTTTGAATAGACTTGTATTGTTCCAACAGATATTATTATAGTTATTTCTGATACAAGTGCATGAAGTGATACTTTTGCGCACGAGTTGCGAAAATGAAAGGCACGAGCGTAGCTAGTGCCTTATTTCGCAACGAGTGCGCAAAAGTAATTCACGCATGAGTATCATACAATGCTTTATCTACGACCACATTATATATTACATAACCTCTCTTTTTAATAATTGTGTTTGAATTATTGCCTACCTTCATCATAAGAAATTCATTATCTGGTGCTCCATTTATAAAATCCAAAATCAGTTCCCTTGTGAAAATTTTTGATTTTTTTGATTTATGGCTCTCTGATTGTCGTTTTATGAAGGTAAAAAGTTTATGAAATTTACTTATATCAATATTTAAATTTATGATAGTTTTGAACATTGAATAATGGGACCATAACGTTGATGATTTCCATTGACTTTTCCGAGAAATATGCAATAAGAACATTTTCCGTCTAATTTTTAATTTTTTTGGTGTTACACCGAAACAAAAAAAAGGTGAGCGGTCGTCGGACCGACGACAGAAGCTTGCTTCTTATGCACAATAAAATGACCATTTTTCAAAAATTTTGACCATTTTTGATTATTTTTTCAAATTTTGACAATTATTGACCATTTTTGACAATTATTGACCAATTTTGACAGTTTTGACAATTATTGATCATTTTTCAAAAATTTTGACCATTTTAAACCATTTTTCCAAATTTTAACAATTATTGACCATTTTTGACAATTTTTGAACATTTTTGACAGGTTCTGACAATTATTGACAATTTTTCAAAAATTTTGACCATTTTTCAAAAATTTTGACAATTTTAGCAATGATTGAACATTTTTGACAGTTTTTCATAATTATTAACAATTTTTGACGATTTTTCGAAAATTTTGACCATTTTTTCAAATTTTAACAATTATTGACCATTTTTGACAATTATTGACCAATCTTGACAGTTTTGACAAATATTGACCAATTTTGACAGTTTTGACAATTATTGATCATTTTTGACAATTTTTCAAAAACGTTGACCATTTTACCAAATTTTAAAAATTATTGACCAATTTTGACAGTTTTGACAATTTTTGACCATTTTTGACAGGTTCTGACAATTATTGACCATTTTTGACGATTTCTAATAATTATTGACTATTTTGGGCAGTTTTTGATAATTATTGACCGTTTTGACGATTATTGATCATTTTTCAAATTTTTTCAAAAATTTTGACCATTTTAGACCATTTTTCCAAATTTGAACAATCATTGACCATTTTTGACAATTATTGACCAATTTTGACAGTTTTGACAATTATTGATCATTTTTAGACTATTTTTCCAAATTTTAACAATTATTGACCATTTTTGAGCATTTATGACAGGTTCTGACAATTATTGAACATTTTTGACAATTTTTCAAAAACTGACCATTTTTCAAAAATTTTGTGAATATTTTATAATTATTGACCATTTTTTCAAAATTTTTACAATTTTTACCATTTTTCAAAATTTTAAAAATTATTGACCATTTTTAAAAATTTTAAGAATTATTGACCATTTTTGACAGTCTCTGACAATTATTGACCATTTTTGACAATTTTTCAAAAACTGACCATTTTTCAAAAATTTTGTGAATATTTTATAATTATTGACCATTTTTTCAAAATTTTGACAATTTTTGACCATTTTTCAAAATTTTAACAATTATTGACCATTTTTGACAGTATCTGACAATTATTGACCATTTTTGACAATTTTTGAAAAAATTCAACAATTATTGACAGTTTTTTCATAATTATTGACCATTTTTCAAAAATTTTGACAATTTTTGACCATTTCTCCAAATTTTGACAATTATTGACCCTTTTTGACGGTTTCTGACTATTATTGACCATCTTTGACAATTTTTCAAAATTTTTGACAATTTTCATTAATTATCGACCATTTTTGACAGTTTTTTATAATTATTGACCATTTTTTCAAAATTTTAACAATTTTTGACTATTTTTGAAAATTTAAACAATTATTGACCATTTTTGACAGTTTCTGATAATTATTGACCATTTTTGACAATTTTCAGAAAATTTGACAATTATTGACCATTTACGTTTCACACTTCCTAATGACAGTACAAAATTATTACAATTACAGAACCTTTGACAAAAAACAAAACACACAGTTGTCTAAGGTAACTTAATAAATATACAAATAAAAAAGAGTGTTATAATGATTATCCCATTTAAAAAGTAATGTACTTTTTCGCACTCTTTTGGGTGTTATAATGAATCTTCCATTTAAAAAGCATTGTTCTTTTTCGCACGCTTTAGACGTATGTATAAAATGTAATTTCACGTATTTATATGAGTTTGTAAATGCTTAATTTTAACGGTGGTCGTAGATAAAATATATCATTAAACAGTAATAAATACTATTAATACCTTCATTTACGTCTCCTGAATAATTAAAGAATGTTACTTAATATATATTTTGATTATTTACCGTACTAATTCACCAAGCGCATATTACCCTCTTTGTCATCCGAATACTTTCTCATTTTAACTTCGTGCCTCTCGTACTTTTCTCGACATTCACTCCTGTATTTTCCAAACTGTACAACCTTTCTCACTAAGCATTGAATAATTTGGAAATGATTCCATCTTAATCAAAGAATGAATGAAAACTGATTTCCAAACTAGAAATAATTATTGTTATCAATTTGTTCAAACTGGTACCTACCCTACCTAACATTGCATTAAAAGATTATTAAGGGTTGCAGGTAGCTAATCTCTTGATTTAATATTCTAGGCTCAGCTGAATGGTAGGATTAGGAACTACCTGATTTGTTGGCCTAACTGACATATCACGCGTTTGCAAGTTTGTAAGTAATTTCCAAGTTTTTCGAAGCTATTCTTGTGATGAAACTTTTTTTTCCTAATGCTGTACTACAACCCGATCTTAAGACATGGCTGACGGCCTGTACATGAGAAATGCCACAATAATATTAATGAATAGTATGTACACCATAGTCTAGTTATTATAGGTCTGAAGGGGTTGAATGAAATAAGAATTACAAAAAGTAATGTGAAATAATTGTTTCCGTATAAAAAAATACCGGATGTCCCAGAAGTTTCTGATCCATTTTAACTGCGATAATCTGGGAACTCATGAACGATAGGGAGGTGCGGTTTTCCATGAACAATTACTTTATATAAAAAGTTTTTTCACTATGAATGTGTAATTAGTGAAATCTTATTTAGGGTGTTTTGAAAAAATGGTATTTTTAAATGAAAATATCGTCTATTTTTTTAATGAAAGCTGAACTCTTCCCCTTCCCAAAAATATATAACTTGTTGAAGTTTAGATGAAAAAATTAAGTTATTTGATTTTTGAAAATATGCTGTTATGTAGGCATCCAAAGGCGTTAATGTTTTGAAGAATGTTGTGGAATTTTCTCAATAAACTGTGAAAGTAATTAATTCCGATTTGAATAGTTCTTGAACGGCTGGCTGTTGTTAATTAATTTTCAATAATGGTTCGATTTAGTTTACTCGGAAAATCAAAAACTATGCTATTTTATGCTAGGTATGAATCGATTGTTAACACCAGAAGATAATTTCGTGAGGTATCTACTATTCACTTCCGTGAAATCCATATCTTCGATTCATTCCTCTTCTTCTTCTTGGGGGGATTCTGTTCTCTGTGTCTTTCTACGGACACTTTCTGATCGGCTTCGTCTTCTGTTTTTCCCCTTGCATATCCTCCATTACTTTTGCCATGTTTTCCATTGCAATCCTCAGTCCCGTCATTTCCTCTTCCATTCGCTTAATGGTTCCTTTAAGCTCCTCTAATTCCTTTTTTGCTTCATTGGCTTCATCTCTGAGTTGTTGCATGAGGAGACTTTCTCGTAGCCTTCTCATCAGTTCCTTGGTTCGTCTTCGCTATCTGCTGATATGTCATGTTTTCGGCTTTTTTTCCTCTCTAGTGGCTAGAAATTCTTCAGCAGAAAGATTTGAAGATAGGTTGATTGGGAGAGCCGGAACAAATGAGTGACCTGCCCACTCACCAGACTTTTTTATAAGGTCTTTTATGAAAGCTAGATGTTATATTCCTATTCCAGAGACTCTGGAACAACTGCGAGGCAACATTTTCCGAACATTTCAAGAAATTACACCGGAAATGTTGCGCAATTCTTTTGATCACTGTTTGTTCAAAAAGGTATCTATAGATCAAAATGGACGACACTTGGAACTTCTTGAAGATTTTTATCAAATTAGATAATTTATAATGTAAATTTTCATTGAAATTTGATTCACCTTTCAAGTTTGTTCTATGTATTTGTATATTTTTAACGTAAAGTCGCGCTTCTTCCAAAAACATTCGGTATATTTTTTTCAAACGTATAGGTATTAATTAGAAGGCAAATTTTGTAATTCTTTTTTATTTAAAACGCATGTGTCTGACATCTTTATCTAATAAACAAACAGCATTAAAAAGCAAAGAACTTACTCATTTTCCATCTAAACTTCAACAAATTCTACATTTTCGAAAAGGGAAAAAGTTCAGCTGTCAGATAGAATGGAAATATATAGCGTGTTCTATTGAAAAAATAGACGATATTTACATTTGAAAAATACCATTTTCATAAAACACCCCATTTAAGAATTCACTAATTAAAAATTTATACTGAAAAAAATTTATAGAAAAATAAATTGTTCATGGAAAACCGCACTTCCCTATCGTTTCTGAGATCCGAGATTTTTACAGTTAAATGGGTCAGAAACTTCTGGGCACCCAGTAATATGGGCACAAACGCTTACCTTATATCGTTTATAATTAACTTGAATATTTTTTAAGCCATTCATTGATATTTTTAAAAACTTTTAGCACTAACAACCTACTAATTTTTCCATTTTTTTTCAGGAAACAACATTACGAAACTGTAACAGTTTCAGAAAGTGAGATAAATACAGAAATAAATGCAGACAGCTGTAAACACTACAACTTTTCATCATGTACGGGACACTTTTAGATGAAGTAATAAATAATAAGGAACCTCCAAGATGAATTTGTTTTTAAACATGGAAAAGTGCTTGTTTGTGTTTGTTTCATATTCTCTGTTATTTTGTGACTTTTTTGGATTTGCACAAGGTAAGATTTTTGAATATTTTAAAATTTTTTTGGTCGCGCTGATGTTCTTATGGCCGGCAATCAAAGAATACCAGAGAAAGTTTCGAATAAATCTTGTGTTGCGCACCCTCCTGCTTTCCGAGTCAGCTGTTGTCGCTAAGAAAGTCCTGGACAGTTTTCAGGCTTCTTTGTAAGCGGTCGGAAAAATCTGAAACACCAAATAAATGTTTAAACTTTTTCCGGTATTATTTATGGTTATCTTGGAGCTGGAACGTTGTTGTGATGATGGGAGAGGTTGCTTGTTTGGCATGGAGGTCAGCATTTTCATTGCCAGTAATTCCAATGTGGAATGACAGCCAGATAAAACAGACTGTTACATCACGAGCTAAGAGAGTTTGAAAGATGTCATGGATATTTTTGACTATTAAATGGTCCTTCGATCATTAAACAGATTCTATGAATAACCCACTATACTGACAACACACTTTGTTTGAAGCTAACATCTAAATCGATTCTCTCATTCCAAAACAAAGATAACAATACAAACAGTGAAGGTCACAGATTCCAATAACAGTGCCGTGCTGTGTGAGGATTAACATTTATTAAAAATATTCATCTTAGATTCATTTATTACTCGAAGAATGAATTTTAGTTGTTGTGTAAGAACAGTCCGTAGCGCAGAGGGTTACGTAATGGCTTTCTAAATGATGAGTTCCGGGTTCGAGTCCCGATGGTTTCGCTTTTTCAATGTTTAGCGTTTCACAACGAGTTTACACTATCTATACAGAGTGAGTCATAACTATTGGGACATAGGCTAAGGGCATATTGTTTGTACCAAAATATGGAGATAGGACCAAATATGCCTGGATAAAATATTGCTGTGGAAAAAGATAAAGGGCGCTAAAGTTGATTTTTTTTCGTTTAATGTCACTGTATATTTATCGATTGTTGTCAAAATCGCCACAGTGGCATACTTTTATACAGGGAATATTATTTCATGCGCTATTTTACATTTTGTTGTAGGGGGCACCTCGTGTAGGAATTCTGATGATGAAATCGACTGGTAACTTTTTTTGACGAAACTTTTCACTAATGTTGATCAGGAAATATGACATGAACATCATTTCTACGTAATATTAGTACTGTTATTTAAACACGATATTTTTATCCGTTTTCGAGAAAAATGCAATTGAACAGTTCAAAGTATCGGAAGGGAATTTCAAGTAACGGACAATGAAAAAACTTGTAACGTAGGGCTTCTATTTCGACGATAAAGCATAATTAAAAACAATGTAACATAAAAAGAGCAAACTCAAATTAAATGTTCTACGTGACCTCCTCCGACGTCTGTGCCTCTTCTAATTATTTTAATAAGAGACTTTCGGACTTCAAAGAGAATATTATTCTGTCCCCTTATAAAGTTAGCCGCATTTTGTATTGGTCTCTTGAATTAATTTCATTGGCATAAACTAAGGACTTCATATTATGTCCCCAAACATAAAAATCAATCAGGTTAAACACCTTGGTGCCCATGCAAAATCACTTCCTCTACCAATCAATCGTTGAGGAAATATGTCACTTAGATGATTTCTAACAACTTATGGGAAATGAAGTGGAGCTCCACCCTGCATAAACCACATTTTCATTCTTACATCTAGTGACAGATTATCCAAAATATCACTAAAAGGATAATAAGAATCTCCATTTGAATTTGGAGGCAGAACATATGGCCTTAGTAGTTGGTTGCCTATAATACCACACCGAATATTCAATTCAAACTCATAATGAAAATGTCTTTCTTTCTGAACATGCGGATTTTGTTTTTCCCAATAATGGCTGCTTCGCCAATTAAATACCCCTCGTCTAGTAAAAGTCGCTTCATCGGTGAACATAATAATCTTAATAAAATGTCAGTCATCATTATGCCTGTTGAGAATACGTTGGCAGAACTTTAACCGTCATGGGAGACCTCTTGAAAGCAAACAGGAGTGAAGTAATAAGGGTGGAACTTTTATTTTTTTTAGAACTCTAATAATAGACGACTGACTTACTCCTGTTGCTGCTGACAAATGACGTGAACTTACTGTAGGATTTTCATCTAGTCGTACCAAAATCTCATCTTCTTGTTCAGGTGTGATTTGTTTCAGACGATTACCTTGATTTTTATTGTCAAAATAATAAATTTGAAAAAGTTTTGTGATCTGGTTGCCTTCTGCCTGGATATAACAATGTTTATCTTCTGGATGCAGAGCGATCGCAAAAATGTTCTTGTGCGTGTAGACAAATCATATCCCGCATTTCTTCATTCGTAAAATGATTGTGTCGAGGCATTGCAATCGAAAAAGTATATTCAACAATTGACTACAAACTCGCAGCAAAAGTTATTCATTGAGAAGAAATACAATTCACCAGCAACAATTATCTGACAGTCCAAAGCATTCTCTTCATAAATGAAATATTATTTGAAATCCCCTTCTGATACTCTGACCGGTTCAATTGCGTTTTTCTCGAAAACGTATGAAACATCGTGTTTAAACAGGAGTACAAATATTACGTAGAAATGACGTTTATGTCATATTTTCTAATCAAAATCACTAAAAAGTTACCAGTCGATTTCATCATCAGAAATCCTCTACGTCGTGCCACCTGTTACAAAATGTAATATAATACATAGAATAATATTTTCTGTATAAAATTATGCCCATGTGCCAATGTTGATAACAATTGATAAATATATAGTGAAATAGTTATTGACAAAAAACGAAAAAAGAATTCAATTTTAACGCCATTCATCTTTTTCCACAGCAATATTTTATTGAGGCATATTTGGCATAGAGATACTACAGATAGAGGCAACAATCCAGCTCGGAACCCGTCAGCATATAAGAGAGAGATAGAAAATCAAAGGTTCAGGATGTCTTTCTCTAATGACACGTATACTATAGACGAGAGACAAAGACAGAAGAACCTCTGACGTTTGTCTTTTTCTCTCTCACCGGAGTTCAGACGGACATTCCCACTTACACATCGGCCTATGCCTTGTTGCCTCTATCTCTAGTATCTTTATGATATTTGGTCCTATCACCATATTTTGATACAAACAATCTGCCCTTAGCCTATGTCCCAATAGTTATGACTCACCCAGTATATTGGAGACTACCAGCATAGATGGAAAACAAGTTATGGCGACTTCATTAAAAATATTTTGACATATATCGACGGCATGCGTTCAAAACCTCCTAACTCAACTTTTACCTAAAATGGGATTTTCGCACAGAAATATAGGTTAATATTTAATGCGCATGCCTGCAAACTGTTCCAACTGTACAAAATAACTAAAGATTCGAATACTCTAAATTCATTCAGTCTCTCTACTCTAGTCGTAGAAATTGAATTATTACAGTTTCCTGTAAAATTGTCGTATTTAGTAAAGCGTGTTACCAACAGATATCAAAGAATATATATTATTCTACGCTTCACATCTAAGTTCAAAAACAGTGACCGTTCAACTAAGAAGAAACAACTACTTTCCGGGCTACATGTCCCGACAGACATTGAATTACACTTCTAAGTCAAACGGGGTTTAAACCAACCATTATGGTTTCCAACTAGAAGGGACAACATAACTTGTAGACCGGTTTCGGCGTATTGCGCCTCATCAGTACAAGGTATATGTTATCGTCCGAGAGTTAATTCCGGACTGAAATGAGACTATAATCAACAACTATACATATCTTCCAGTTACGGAAATGTTTTAGTTGCGATAATAGCGATATGTATAGTTGTTGATTATAGTCTCATTTCAGACCGGAAATAACTCTCGGACGATAACATATACCTTGTACTGATGAGGCGCAATACACCGAAACCGGTCTACAAGTTATGTTGTCTCTTAAATAAATTACTCTCATCTCGTACAAAGCGATTTGCAAATCCTACCACATCATTCCCAAGACATTATCAAAGAAAGTAACTCTATTTTCGACACTGAACTGCCCAACCTAGACCGTACATACATCCCTAATAAATCTGAAACACAGAATGAAGCTACAACAAGTTGCAGTGATCATATGATCACACAAGATGATTCTGATTCAGATAAGGGAGATGCTGATGAAGAAGATATTCAGGACGATAGTAACATAGACACAAGTGGTGACAATGAAAAAAATAGGCTTGACCAAAGCGCACGAAAGCGAAAGTTAACAGAAGAGCCTGAAGAATGGAAGAGAATAGAAAACAAAAATTTTTGAATGCGAGGACAACCATACACGGGATTCAAAAACAACTCAGAGATTAAAAAAAGTACGCAAGGCCAGTTAAGGCATGAGAGAAACTTTAAACCACGGTGTAATTTGAAAGCGAAGACGAGACAATGTTCCGAAATAACCGAAGAAGTTAGGAAAAAGATGTGTAAATAATTCTGGTCAAAGATGATGTAGGATCAAAGAAAGGTTTATGTCTCTTCTAATGTGCGAAAACAAGTTACCAAAGTGACGACAAGTGATGCAGAAAAATCCAGACGCAAAGGTTCCTTCTTGTATTTCATCTATTATGGTTCGATTCAAGTTTGCCGAAGAATGCACTTGAATACATTTGATCTTGGATACAAAATGATTAGGCACTGGGTCTATTCTAGTACGTATGATGGAATGCATGATAAACAACTGTCTGATGAAAACAAAATTGTTGCCCTTACTATGGACTTGCAAGCTGTTAAGTTGGGCCCTTGTGTGAATGCGAATGCATTTTATTATAAAACCAAACTTTCCAACCATAACTTCACCGTATTTAATTTAAAAACACACCATGTAGCGTGTTATTGGTTTTCCAAGGACCAAAATGCTGAGCTTAAACCTTCAACTTTCGTGTCATGCATTATTGACTACCTCCAAAAAAATTGTCTTACTAGAAACAAAATTCCTTCAGTCCTTCATATTGAAAATTCTGTGTGAACATCCCCAATACCGAATAAAAAACATCATGTCGGGTTGAAAAGTAGGACTACAAAGGTAATTGGTGACATGTCGAAAACTTCTTTTTTGTATACAGGGTTCGTAAAAAAATTATGAAAAGTTCAACTTCACAAATGTCAAATATCCCAATTTTTCCAAATGAAACAACCATATTTTTATCATTTTATACTGACACAAACCCAAAATTCATAAGGAGCAACCACTCAACCAATTGTCTTTTACTGATCTCCAAAATTTGGAGTTCATAAAACGGCATTTAGCGTGTATACGGGAACGTTAAAAAAAAACATTCTTTACGACGTATATCTCAGACACCGGTGAAGTTCCATAACTAAAAATTTACCTTTAGGTGTTTCAAGAAAACTTTTACAGTATGATAACCAGAAGTCCAATAAAAAAATCGCTGATAATTTTTTTTAGAAATCGACGTTTTGAAGCCTAAAAATGTCCCTTTGCCGACCTTTTAAAACCACCAATATTTCAAGTTGATCATATGTCAATTAAAAGCTGTAACTGGGTGTTACGATCTTAAGTAGTCACACTGTATGTAACAAAAAATAAAATCTGCGTGCTGGTGTTATTACCTTGAAAAATTTAGTTGCAACATACATAATTGAATGAAATAGTTTATTTTTCATATTTCTAGGAGTAGAAGGCGATTATTATGCGTTGAGCTGAGAAATTTACTGCCGAGGCTGTGAAATCTGAGCGAAACATGAATAACACAGAACATACACAATGCCTGAATAATAAAGCCTTCTTCTCCGTGTAATACATTCTATTTTTACTTCAAGCGTAAATATTGTAATTCTTAAGACATATTTGAAATGAAATGTTCAGAACTGAGAGACGTCAAATTAAATTAAGAGTATTAAAATGAGAAATCTTACCTTTCTCATAGTATGGCGTTGTTTTTTATTTTTTTCTCCTCCCTATATAGTAAACAACGCATTTTGACACTGCTTTGAAGGACTTAAGTAACAATTACCAAAAAGGTATCGATTACCCTTGATGACGGGTTGTAAGTCAACTAACCACCATTTGGCTGTTATACAAATCAATAATTTCAATTTCTCACAATTTATGATAATGAACTGTCAGCTCGACGTTGTTGATAAAATTACAACATTTATGACGTTATACAAACCGGTCAAATTGCCACTCGACACAAGCTAGTTTCTCACGGATTAATTCGAGAGTTGGAGTCAAAATTCAATGTTCTCCGAACCAGCGAAAGCAACGGGGCATATTTATTAAAATTCGAGTATGGTGTATTAACGCTTGGTTACATGCTTGAGTACCACCGATGAGATTAATTTCGCCCTAATTCATGATAGGTATAAGCAAATATCGAGAGCTAAATAATATATACGGGTGCCCAAATTTTTTCCGGGAAAAAATCATAGGAAGGAATAAAGAATTTCCGAGATGTTTGTGAGGAATACATCGAATGAATAAATATTTTTATCGTAAAGTATTGTTTCGCCTCATGGTTTGAAATTTTTTTAAGTTGAAATGGGATTTTTCTAAAAGTAAGCTCTCAAACTATTATACTTTATCACACTCCGTATTTTATATCACGTTTCCTTTAATACGTCTACATTTTAAGTAAAGCTGTTGCGGGTAGATCCAGAATAGTCGTTTTCCATGTTTCGGATTACAACAAACAAAAAAAAGTTTTCTCATTTCCTCAAATCCTGTCGAACACTTTTATATACGTTCGTGAAATCAACAAAAGAATGGCAAGACCAGCAGTATGAACAGATGAAAGAGCAAAAGCAAACATAAGGTCGATGCATTAAGAATTGAAACCGATAAAAAAGCTAAAATCGATTTTAGGAAATAAGGATGCTCGTTTATAAGAAGCAATATCGTCAGGAAACTATTCAAGTGAAGATAGGGATTTTTTCATTAATTGAGGATTGGAAAGTTTTATTAGTAGACGAGTACAATTCAACTTTTCCTAATTTAACATCATCCAGATGTGATATTAAATGATTTTCATAATTCAGTTTTTTCATTGTGAGAATTGTAATAAAGTATACCATTTTGAAAGCAGGTTAAATAAAAAAATGCATGACCTCTTTACGGAACAAAAAGTTTAATAAAGATAAAAAATTACATTATTTTCATGTTGTTCATCATTCTGCTGTGAGAAATGAAATGATCATTATTCACGGAAAGCGACCGTAATAATTAATTACCTACTCACAAGGCATAAAAATGTTGAATAATTGAATAGATGAATAAAAATGTATTTATTTGTCAATTTATCCACAGGTAACGGTAGAAGTGTATTCCACATTCAAATGTTGTGTATTGTAAATTATCCATTATTACTGTTATATATTCATAGTGAGGGTTTACCAATGGGAAGTCCTATATCGCCAATTTTGGCAAACATTTTCATGGACAGTTTAGAAAGAAAAATCTTTGAATGTAACATTTCAAAAATTATATTATTTTGGCATAGGTATGTAGATGACATATTAGCTTATTTTGTAGGTAGTGAACGACAATTAGATATATTTTTCAATCATATTATTAATTTACATCCAAAAATAAAATTTACATTAGAAGTTGAAGAAAATAACTCAATCAATTTTCTTGATATTAAAATTCGAAGAGTCATTAATATACTTGATTTTTCAATTTACAGAAAACCAACACATACTGATGTGACTATACCATATAATTCTAATCATCCCATGTCACATAAATTAGCATCATATAATGACAATGACACATAGAGCATTTTCAGTTCCTATGAACAAATATAATTCATAAATTCATAAAATTAAACAAATAGCCATATCCAACGGTTATCCATTGCCTGTAATAAATAAATTAATCAATAAAAAAAAGTGGCATTACAATTAATATTTCCTGAAAGAACTAGGGAAATACAAAATTACAAAACCATCACATATGCTGGTAATGTTTGTGATAATATTTAAAAGATAATATCTTGTTCAACAAATACAGCAATTTCTTTTTAAAACAGAAAACAATGTGGCGATTTTTAAATTAGACACAATGAACACTTTCGAGAAATAAGAACTGGATTTCCTTGAGGAATTAGAAATTAGAAGACACTTGAGAAACCCACAATATGAAGTCGTCAATGAACAGATAAATCTAGAGAGCTTTCCACTATTGAACTGTCTTCTTGAGTAACAATTTTAAAGATCAGCAGGTATACTTTTCCCATATCATTGCACAGCTATACTGATCTTAAATGGGAGAAAAGATATCACCATAGGGCTAATAATACCAAGTTTTAATATTTGTAATATCATCATCAAGTTGCGGGAAATGGCGATTGAATTTTTGACAATTTTTCTTTTGAAAAATTGAATAGATGAGGCTTTTACTTGATGAAGATCCATACTACTGATGAAATAAAACAAATTAATTTGTTTAAATCTTCATTATTTATAAAAACTTGCTTTGATGGCAGAACTACTATTGTTGTCAGTTTTCAATTTCATGTATTTCGGGAATACACGATTTCTGGAACACTGCCCGAGGAACCACAAATTTTGTGTACACACTGCACTCTTTAAAAGTAATTTAAAGTACCAAATAGCCAAAAAGCTGATATCAGCTTTCTTCAAAAATTGAATAGATGAGGCTTTTACTTGATGAAGATCCATACTACTGATGAAATAAAACAAATTAATTTGTTTAAATCTTCATTATTTAATAATGAAGATTTAAACAAATTAATTTGTTTTATTTCATCAATTTTTCTTTTGCTCATTATTTCATTACTGTTTGTCCTTTCGAAACGTAATTATGACTATTGTCTTGTATATTCCTCTTTGCATTAGGACAGAAGAGCCTGAGGATTTTGTTAGTGTTGGCTCCTAATATCCGAAATTTCTGTACTTGTTAGTCTTGTCCGGACAGATTTGACTTCATTCTGTAGATGTTGTGGTGTTCAATAGGCTGGGGTTGCTATTTTATGATGATTCTTGTATGGGAAATTGGGATTCAATTTAGAACAGAATAATGTGGGTACAGGAAACAAAAGTATTATAATACAAAGTACAAAATTATTGAAAGTACAAAAGTAAACAAAATAATTAAAAAAAAAATGTGACTTAAGTGAGTTGTAGAAGTCGAAGTATGCGTTTTTAATATAATTTTTCTCTACTAAAAACATTAGGTCTCTCTTTTTGTTAGCAGCGATTGGAATTGGAGCACTATATGCCTTTTTGATCTCCCAATTCTTGAAGGCATCTTTTCTCTCCTCGACGGTAACAGTTGATCTGCGACTTCTTCTGGTTTGAGTTTGGGATGTGTCGGCAGTTTCGAAATTTTCAGCTTGATAGAGAAAGACAAACGGATTTTCTCTCCTCAATTCAAGAACCTTGATGTCGGCGAAGAAAAACGTTTCTTGTTTACCGTTCGTAGTGAAATTTGTTCCCATTTTTTCACTAGTCAGTGATTTAAAATCAATGAAATCACTATAGCTCATTTCATTGCCTTCATCAAATGGAGCTGTGTTCTTAGCAGTTCTCATTACTTGGTAATACTGAGATGGTACGTGAATCGTCCCAGATTTTAGCTTCCTTTTAACTTCTTTCTCGATTACAGAATGGAGCGCGTCCCCCTCATTTTGAGTATGTCCTTTAATTAAGAATTTATGAATAATGGACTTAATATTTTGGAAAATACATAAGGCGTATGTGTACATTGTCAGCATAAACTTGTAGAGTAAAAAATAAACTCAATGTCTTTGTTTGGGTTTTCTTTGGAATGATTGGCAATAAATTGAAAAACTTCAGTGGCAATTTCTATTGCTCCACGGTAGCCTACTCTCTCATGCCAAACATTGCACACAGCCTTTTTCGTCTTCAATTCGTAAATCGTCAGGTTGTACGTTAACAATTTCGATCGCTAGTAAAATACCGATACCTCACCTTTGGGAAGGGCAGCTTGTAAGTCATAAGTGGCCACGATATTTTTTGAACCGGATTCCGTTTTGTCCTTCCCTTTCTCAACTCTTGACATTGTCTTCTCCTTCAGATGATCTTCAAGTTTCGCCGGAATTCTCGTACGCTGATCTTTCTTTGGGATCGAAGAAAACAGTGCGTTTCGCAAAAGTTTTTCCTTCTTCGAGGCACTTATTCACATAATCTCTGTATATTTAAGCGATGTAATAGCCCCCTTCAATGTACTCTCTCTCCGTCCGACCCCTGAGATAATGGGAAGGTATTCCTGGGATGGAATTGATGTGAGCTCTTATGTCGTTCTTGATGAAATCGGGTAGTTTTCTGTGGTTCCGGTGTTTACCACGTTTCTCATCCTTAAGTACGCCATCGCTGAGTTTCTTTCTAATTGTGGTGACCGTTATCGCCGAAATACCAAGGGTAGCGAGAAAGAATGATTTACAAACACGCACTTTCTTGTCGTTATCTTTGAAATAATAAGCCAAGTTACTCCTTGGGTTAACAGAAGGACCTGTTTGTTTTTGACGTTCCTGGCATCGGGATTTCCGTTATCAGTCGGCTCAGAAAGTCTCTGTTTTTGCAAGTCCCCGTAGCTCCAATATTTCCGAAATATCCTTAATCTAGATTGTTACCCAAATTTTAGACGAACATTTAAAAGTGCACACTTCTCCACAACCAGGTTTCATTTTTCTGCTGTCAACTTGTTTATTGGTGCTCTTTGATTTATAGGGTTTCCCCAAATTGCGGAGGCTTTTGGCGACGTTGACCTGCCACTGCTTTGGCTTTGCTCTTCTCTTGTGTCCTTTCTTCGATTCAGTGGGTTATTCACATTCGCCTCCAACAGAAAATGTGGAATTCGAGCTAAATGATTCATAGTCGAAACATGATGAGCTGGAGTTGGAGCTTGATGAGCCAGAGCGGACAGCATTTACTTTTTGCAGTTGTGTTGTTTTGACAGTGGTCGCAGCAGTTATTTCTTCTGATGGCAAAAGAGCTTTGAATGGTTCACTGCCATTGGAGTCAACGTTAGTAACAAAAGCCTGGTCGGGAATTTGTGTCGGCAAAGTCGCGTAGTTAGAATAAAGACTGTCGCCGAAAAGATACTTTTCTGGTTCTGAAAGAAAATAATTCAGCTAGATAAAAATAACAAGCATTCAAATTGGAAGAGTATAATCTAACTATTTATAATTACCTGGCATTGGTTCGTCTAAATTCCGGTACACCAGGTTTCTTTCATACTCGAAACGTTGCTCTTCCCAGCATTCTACAGAAATTATAGGGGGTCTCATACTCTCATTGAGCAACTGAGGTAAGTAATTTGCATCAAATTGGTCTGAAAATAATAGAAAGCAGTGAAAAATAATTGGGATACTCTTAATGTTGAAGTTAATAAGTAATAACATAATAAGAAATCTTGACTTACCGTTTGGAGAATACAGACACAAATTTCCTCTCAAGTGACAATCATCCGTGGAAGTCTGTAACATCTGTCGAAATACCTCTAAAGCGTCAGGTGGTAGGGATAAGACTGAGTTATTATCGTCTTGGGCGAATGGTTTTACTTCCTCCTCACAGTGGAATATTGTAACATCTGCTCCCTTGCGGCGAATGAAACAACTTGACATGTTGCAGTCTTCAGAGGATGGAGAACTCATTTTCTGAGTTTCGATTCGATATTAAACTCAAAATGAAAAAAAAAAAATGTTACAGTATTCCACGGAGGGTGCGATATCTTTTTCTTTTTTCTATTCATATACATTAAGTCAATCACGATATAGGTCACTATTTGGTCTAGCCAAAATATTGAACATTAGGTATCACATCAACTCCTGTCATTCTGGCGATGATATGTCGATATGGAAATAATTTAAGACATAAGTGGATAAAGGTCATGTCACAGTTTATTAAAAATTGAGTTAGTGCTATTTAAGGATACCCTTAGTATGTCTTTAAATTTCCTGATAGTTGGAGAAATATTTACATGATAAAAGTGCCAGGTCACACTTACTACTGGTCCATTGACCGAATAAAGGTGTTATGTCACTTGTAGTGTATGCAATGCTGGAGAGAATCGGTCAAATCATAAAGAAAACTAGGAATTTGATTATAAGTTCCAAAAGTTTGGTGGTGAGACCATCCGTTACCCAAAATATATGTTACATAACAATGGACCACCGGATCAATATCGAGAAATCATGGTTTCTACCAGTACTGAAGATAGCGTGTGTACGGAGCATTTCTTTTTTCACTTTGAGATATTTACAGCCATGCTTTATTTATTCAAGAAGACTAATACAATTTCTACCAAATCAACTCACCGGACAACGTCAAGTGGATAGGTGATGAAGATGAAAGATTTGGGTACTATTTTGATAAAAGCAGTTAAGATCCTAACACTCCATATTTGCAAGTTGTTACAGGTGAAAAGTCAAATACAAACACTTACTCAGTATGCCAAACTTTACCAACAAATTATAGTAAAAATAAATATACATTAGGACTTACTCTTCATATTTGTGTTTATTTTGCATTCTAATCATACTACTTTTAATTAGCATTCGTAATTGACCTACATTTCCTCTTTTAAATTTTTCTTATACCACATCTTCAGAAGTTCATCCTCCAGACTTTCGTATCCACTTCAATTCCTTAAAAATATAGGTACAAATATAAAATGATTCTTAAGTAATGGTTGCGAGCACTATCAGTTTCAGAATATAAGGTATTTAGTTGTAAAAATACAAAATATATCTCAAAGGTTCCAATGTTTACATTGGTATCATATAGGTTAAATTGACATTTGTCAGTCTTAAGAAGATTAAATCAAATTAATTGATTGATAATCAGATGGGACTGATAATCAATCACTGATTAACAAAGTGGGGGTTGTACAAATTCATGACATTCTTTATCCTTTTCCATCTTTGTAAATTCACATCAACCTATCTTTTGAACTCTTAGAAGCTACTGGTAAAGGAAAAGAACCAACCATTCAAGACAGGTTGTGAACAAGGGAAGAGAGAGATTGTGTCATTTTGCTTTTTGGATGCTAGCGAAGAGCACCTAACGTTCAAGTAACGGATTTTTTGTAATTTACAAAAAGCTTTGAAAGGAAAGTTTCCAAGGTTCCTTAGAACTGGAAACTCAACCAGTGGGTTGGATCTATTCTTTTTGAAATAAATTGTAACTACCTCAACTTGTCTTGTTCAACCTAAAGGCCACCCAACATCAACGGTAAGTTTGTCGACCACTCACTTCAATGAGATTATATTCTGAATACTGGCTCAATATCATTTGCTTACGTTTATTTCTATTTCAGGCCTTCATTTTCACCTTCATTTTCACCTTCATCTTCAGTTTCATCTTCACATTTATTTTCATTTGCAACTCCGTTCTCCAATTGTAATTCCACTTCCATCTTTCGATTTCAACTTCATCTATCAACTTAACTCTACGGACTTGAATTCTATTGGGGGGATTCGACTGGTTCTCACCACGGTCTCACCTTGTTGACGACCCCTAGATCATCGTAGGACAGCTGTTGCCCCGAACACCACGTGCGAGGACTACACTTACGGTAATCAACCCCTACACGTCCTAACCTTTGGCAAGTGGTTATTCCAGGTAACTTAGCTTTAAGTGAGTCCTAGACTTCTCTCTGGGAACTTCAGAATCTACCAATAGTAAAGTTACCAGGATTTTAATTGTACATTTATACTTTGTTCGTAATATTTACCTTCAGTAATCTGTATGTACGAGATATTAATTTGTAAAGGCCTGGGTATGCATACTTAGTTTTATTCATATAATTTCATGTATATTTTAATTATTAAATTCAGCTAACCTTCTCTGAAATTTGCACGTGGCCAACATTTTAGACATACGTCACCCTTCAACTGTGATAGTTGAAGTTAAAGTATATCGGTGGTTTGCACCATAGAGAGACCACGTTTTTTCAGTAACCTCATTTCAGAGCCCCCCTTTTGTGAGTACCTAACAATACCTACTTGTAATCTGTATGGCCTACCACCTGGGAGGTCGATCGCTAGTATTTATTTTATAAATCACATATCTACATAACGCGATAGTTTTATTTGTCCCCCTTAAGAACCCCTTCCTTAACCCTGAAATATTCAAAGGGTGTTTGATATATTTATTTCTACCCTTCAATTTCCTTAACATCCCTTTATAACGAGAGTGTTATAAAGTGGATTTACATAAGAAAAGCAAAGGAGAAGTTAAAGTATGAATGGTTTGTAAAACTATATGTATGACCTCTCTATCCATCAAAAAGCATATCCAATTTCTAGTTTACAGTTAGTGGATAATGGTGTTGTGTACTCAAAAATTTAGTTTTTTAAGATATGAATATGTTTCTCTATAATAAAAGTACCTTACTCAGGACTATGAAAATGTGACATGACACCTTCATCCACTCTTGTCTTCAATTATCAATAAGTATCTTAGAATTTTTATAATTTTCCCATTCAATAGTGGAATTAATTAGATACAGCTAGTTTCATTTATTTTATGACCAGTTGCAGTTTTCAACGTAAAAAAGTTTAATTTATCTTTGAAAATAATTGATATGCAATGAATTCTACAATTTTTTTGAATAGAAGGGTGCAGCGGGAAAAACAAGTGGCTAAAATGAAAACAACACGGAATTATCATCTTGATACATTCTTTTCGTAGTATATTTCATTACCAGAAATTTTCAAAAGAAAAAACCACCTGAAATACAAGGCGTCCAGAAACTCTCATTCCAAATGCATACAACAGATATTGAATGTGGTTTTATGTCCATATTTACCTTCATCCAAAACTTATTTCTATGAAGATAACGCTGTTGTCAGTTTTTCAAGCATAGGTTCCTGAAAAAGTGAAAAATTTTAATACTTTGGTGATAAACAATCGATGGGGAAGAAAAACGGAGATCGAAGAAAAAATATGGACAGCAAACCGAACCTACCAAGCAAACAAAAATCTATTGTTGAGCAAAATATTGGAACAATACGAAAGAAAGATAATAAGAACAATTCTGGACCCAGTGAAGATTGGAGATCAGGAATCTAGAAGGAGAACGAATCAAGAAATAATAGAAGTTAAGAATCAATAGAAGAAAGATGATAAGAACAATTCTGAACCCAGTAAAGATCGGAGATCATAAATATAGAAGGAGACCAAGCAAGACATAATAAAAGGATTGGAATGGAGATGATATAATAAGGAGAATTGAAGCTTTAATAATCAAGAGATTGGGGATATATAGAGAAAAGGACCAGGAGTAGTAACAGAGGCTATTCGACAATGGGATTCAGGAGGAAAAAGAAGATCCAGATCGAAATGGCTGGTAGAGGTAGAAGAGGACTCAAGTAAAAAAACAAGACATCGAAATACATGGCAAATCAGTGGAAATAAATTTTTATTTAATTCCATCATGTATGTATATAAATGAGTATTTCGTTTTTCTAGTTATTCAATTTTCTTCTAACTACTATTTACAATATTTTACTGAATAAATTCATGATTTTCAAACTGAAAAAGTGATATTCTGCTGATAAACAGAAACATATCTATTAATTATGTTAAATTGACTAGTTACAAAAGAATAAGAATGCTTCCCAGATATAGGTGTTGACACCAGAGAGAAATTTTTCGTGGTAAGCCAAAGCTAATGATCTACCGTTCGCATATGTAGAAATAAAGCAATAGAGGTCCATACATTTAGATCTCTTCCAGACTCCTGGTGGATCTAGCATTTATTTTTCCAACAACACGTAAATGGAATACCCTCTATAGAATTCTATATCGAAGATCCTGTCAAGTTTATCAATTTCAAGAGCTCAACCGATGACCAACAAAATCTAGAAGGAAGGCGAAACTGAGAGGTAAACTCAAGTTCATTCCGACGCAGACTGAAGAAATCTTGGAGGAGTTTATTCTCTTTTGTACTATTTTATTATTGAATTTATATTTTCACTATATTTATTCACTTATCAATTAATTAATTCCATCAATTCGCAATTTGGTACAATTGGTTTGTTACTAAGTATGTGAGTTCTCAATTCGCTGAAAAACGCAACTTTCAAGCATTCGTACAATTTCGCTACTGCTGTTTCAAGACTTCCTTTTCATTATTATTTGAGTATTATTATTTTTTTCATAGTTTGTAAAAACCTTTGTCTTGCTGTGTTTCCTTTCACTGCCATTTTTTCTACAGAGTTAACTCACACAGTGATTTCATGTTCTAAAGTTTTTTTCGCTGTTTGCTAATAATTGTAGGTCCTCCTTATTCAATTCTCTGTTTTGTTTTTGTGTGTTGATTCGGCTTTGTAATCTTGTCAATTACCAAAGCTTTTAACAACCAACGAAGTTTGCTCGACAAAGTCCAACACGAGAATCATTAGCATCTTTTGGTTTAAGTTAAGTGAATTGAGTTTAGAATTTCTGAGAAATAAAGGGTACCTACTGTTAATTGTTAATTGGTTTAGATCAAGGTTACCGAAGTTTACTACGAAAGTGCTCTTTATCTTATAAAGTTCATCTCCCTCGTGCATTCGATCTACACAATACCTAAGGTTCTGTATAGTTGCATGACAACAAGAATTCGATTTCATAGAGGAGCTAGAGAATATACGTGATATATGTGATATGAATGTTTACATGAAGTTTTAAGCTGAGTATTTTGGAATCAAATGAACTGATACTTCGTGTTTTATAATTATGTGGCAAAAAAGCTATCAATTTTTGCTTTGCTGCACTTTTCAATGATAATTTATTAAGTATTAGTGAACATTCCCATATTGTCAAAAATCCCATGTAAAAGGAGTAAAACCATTATTATTATCATGAAACTCGATGGTGTTAACGACTTCCATTCGAAATAACGAAGCCTACTTGTGTCATGAGCTACCGGCCTATGTAGACCGATAATTGCACAGTTCATATCCATGGCAATTCCACTGTACACTTTGATAATACAGCGACAATTTATTAGTACGGTCAGTTTGATAAGTAATGTCAAAAATATTAAATATTTATTAGAAATGTTCCAAATGTTCCTGTGCTGAGAAAATCTATACTTTGGATGTAAAAACCCAAATTAGTAGTCTGGCAAAAATATTAACGCTGGTTACGTCCCAATGAAACTGTTTGATAGAAAGAATAAATACCAGCCACTAGTTGAGGAACTCGAGCTACTCCAAGCCAATCCTGACTACTCATTTGTACGGCTACAAGACGGACGTCAAGGTGAAGGGGAACCACTAGACTCACCTACCCAAGAGGCACCGGAGGAGGAACCAGACGCAAACGAATCGCTATTGAACTTCACGACTCCTCCAAGCTCGCCGCTCACTGTAGACGCTCATTCTGGTCCAAGCTCACCTATGTGCCCTGAAAGATCAACCGATCCCTCGTCGCAGAACTCACCTGCTCCTCCTCCTACCTCTCCTGTGCGAAGCTCATCGGTGCTCCCGCTGTGCAGGTTGTGAGGAGGACTGGCAGAACAAGAAATCCTCCACGCTACCTTCAAGATTATAGGGGGGGAGAAAGATGTGAATCAAACTCTTTAGTGTTGTGCAGCAAAACCGACCTACTTGGTGTCTATGGTATCAACCGTCAGTGTCAATGTCATTGCTGTCAATCTGTTTACATATCTCAAAATATGTACAATTTTATTATTGAATAAATCCTAATATCCTAGGTCTTCTCGTATCTATTTCAGGACTGAACATCCAATATGCGCAAGCTGAATGGCGATAAGTACAAAAAACGATTTGGAACGTAAGCGCTAAATTACTGATGTAAAAATATTTCACCGAATACAACATCAATTTTGATTCTTTTACTAATATTGAGTGCAAAGCAGCCAGAGATGTGAAAAATGCTAAGAGTAAACTACTGCGAACAGATCCAGAGAAGAGAAACTAAAGTACAGTTTTTGTGAAGTACGATGAATTCCAGAATATGGTTCGTGGTTGTGACGAAAATACTCCAGATGGTTTCCAGCGTGCTTTTGAATTAGCGTGTCGTGGTTATTATCTTAGTACTTTGAAGAAGAAGAAAATACGTAGGTGGAAAAACATGAAGATTATTAATGATCCTGTTTATTAAGACGAAATGAGGGGAAAAACTATGCGCTTCATTTAAATGGCTAATAAACAATAAAATCAATTCGACTGATCAAAAAATTCCTAGAAAAGCGGGTTGGAATAGAAACAAAATGACCCTTTCTCACTGTCTCGCTTGGAAGTTAAACAAAAAATGGTTTAAAGATATTCCTGCTTGACGAAATACTGTAAGCAAATGCTTGTTCTAGAAGCCTAAGCTTCTGGTTTGAATACAGAGGATATCAATCTCACTAAACATTTGTTACGAGCTACGGCCGTCTCAAATCCCGCAAAAAAGGGGACAGCAAGTTTTAAAAATCATGGGTCATTCAAATTCAAAATCATAAACGCAATATCTTCAAATGGATGGCGTTTTTTGACAACACGCTGTCATGCAAAATTATCGGTAATTCTTATGCTTTTGTGCAATTACTTACGACTGTTGCGCTGTGTTGAAGGTTTCAAATCTTCCCGATCCCGCTTTTAAGAATGTTTCCTTGGTATACTCTTCAATAATTATTCCTATCCTAAGCTGAGAAAAATAGTAATTATGCGCCAAGGTAGAAAAGTGAGTTATTATTGTCGCGGTCTTTAATGGATCCGAGACATTAATACACTTTTCTACCGTGGCTCATATAGCATTTTTTCACTACTTCACTTCTGGCATTTTATTTTTTTAAATATTAGTTTGTCGACTCCCGTTTCACATGACATGACAGCTGTGCACAAGATAACCTCACATTCTATTAAATGGATTGAGATTTAGTTCTAATCAAGTAGGCTCTGTATTTTTCTACCTTGGTTAATAATGAACAACTTTACTACCTCAACAAAAGTCAATAAAGTTAGGGTTAGAGGCTAGTAATGAAAAAAATATTTTTTGATAAAGGTCTTCATCATATTTTTTTCATACGAAAAAGTTGAAGAATGTTCAACTATTTATTTAAAAATTTGAAAACGGGTCAAAGTTTTGTTATCAGTTATCTTGCTTGCGTGAATTGCATAGCTGAGCAAAATGTATAAAGGCTTAATTACTAAAAATTTCCATTTACCATAGGCGTACAAATGAACGTTTCAAAACGATCAATTGATTTGTAAGAACTTCTGTGTCATGGGCGTACCACGAAGTTTTTAAGCGGAGTTAATCTATTTGTTGAAATACCATTCACTATTTCTAGAAGGTATTCATTTATTAGCATAAATTTCCATCTACCATTGGCGTACGATAAAATTCTTATGGGAAGTTAGTTTATTTGTAAAAATTTTCATTGAGTATGAAGTTGTCAATGAATAGATAAATTTAGGGAGCCCTCCACTAATCAATTGTCTTCCTGAGTAACAATTGTAAAGATCAGCAGATATAGTTTTCCTTGGTTTCGTATATCATTGCACAGTTATACTGATCTTAAAAAGATATCCAGGATATCCCCATAGCGTTAATAATACCTAAGCTTTAATATTTGTAATATCATATCTTTTTTCTATTCATATACAGATACATTCAAACACAAACGGAACATAGGGATTTTAAGCATTGTATCAGAACTGCTTTTGAACTAGTCGACCAGCATCCAGCTTCAACAGATTAAAAACACTATTATTACATTCGTTTATTTGGACACCTATAACATATCGTACAATTCCCACCACTTCGTATTCTCAATTGTGGGCGGTTCTTAATTAGCGTCAGACAGTAAACAGCAATCGGTAGGTAGAGTACAATTTAAAGATTCTTATTTTGTTTTATTTACGAATTTATTTTTATTTTGAAAGCCGTTATGGCCAAAAGAAATCAAAACATATTATCTTAACTCGAAACATTAATTGTTAAAGAGAATTTAACAATTAATTTTCGATTTTAACAACATAAAACGTAAGCATATTGTTTCAATATGTAGCGACGTTTACTACCCCCTTCAAATAATTATTCAATACTAAATCGCAGTTTGCACATAACTAACAAATTTTGGAAGGAGAATGGGCGGGGTTTCTTACATTGGTCTGAATCCAGCTGTTCAGATCAATACTTGATATTCATGGAAGTGAACTTATAGAAATGTTTTGTTGGTGGACTATTTAGATCGGACAATACATTAAATCCCTATGTTCCGTTTGTGTTTGAATGTATCTGTATATTAAGTCAATCACAAGATAGGTCTCTCACTATTTGGTCTAGCCAAAATATTAAACATCAAATCATCTGTCATTCTGATGATGATATGCAAATATTGAAATAATTATCAATAATTTTTTAGGATTTGCATCAATTTTTTCATTAAATAGTGGAATTAATAAGAAACAGTAATTTTCATTTAAAATAGTAGAATTTCCATTTATCATAAACGCCCGATAAAAGTTTCATAAAATTCCCATCTACTATGGGTGGACGATGGAATTTTAATTAACCTGTGAAAATTTCCTTCGCTCATAGACGTACGATAAAATTTTTAAAAGGGGATTCATTCATAACAATATCCATTTACCATGAAGGGGATGCATTAAATAGAAGATGTGTAGACGGCACAACATCCAAATCGGAACTGCTCGCCACTAGAGTAGCAGAGACGAGGACGAGCAAAGACATCTGACATCTGTACAACCAGAGCATGTCCACAGTGAGGTGTAGCATCCCCATTAATGTGGAGCCTGACGGTTGACGGTTTGCCTGACCACGGAATATCCTGCCAAGGAAATGCCGATGATATTGTCATAATAGCCAGGGGATAATTCGAAAATACCCTTTGTGACATCGTACAAAAGGGTCTGAACTATACAAATAGCTGGTGTAGGCGAGTGGGACTTAACATCAACCCCACCAAAACCATCTAAATAGCCTTCACTAAAAAAAGAAAGCTCAACCTCAAAACCATTAAACTTGATGGGAGACAAGAAGTCAAGTATCTAGGTTTGACTCTGGACAGTAAACTCCTGTGGGACAAACACAAAAATGAGATTATATACAAATCAAAAATGGCTCTAATGGTGTGCAGGAATCTGGCAGGGAGAAATTGGGGGTGCAACCCAAAAATCCTGAGCTGGATGTACACTGCCATAGTGAGACCAATTATCACTTATGGAGCCATTGCGTGGAGTAGTAGAACTAGCCTATTGACAACGAGAGAAAACCTCTCCAAAATTCAAAGACTAGCCTATATGTGCATTACAACCTCACACCACTACATATGGTGGTGGAAAGTGTTGCAGAAAAAACAAGATACAGACTGAGTAGAGAGGGAATCATTAAAAAAACCACCTCCTCACTTCTTTAAATCAGAAAACCTGGAACATGCCACAAGACGGTATGATGAAAAAGTATAACTTTTCAAAGAAATTCGTTACGGAGTTAAGCAACAAGAAGGAATGAGATCCGAATACCATTACCAGACTTGGAAAGAATACCATTCAATGGTACACAGACGGCTCAATAGCAATAGAAGGAACTGGGATAGGAGTGTACGGGACAGGAACCCAACACTCTGAAAGCTTGGGAAAAACCCCGAGTATCTTTCAAGCGAAAATTCACGCCATAAGAAAGTGTGCCCAGTTCAATATTGATAAAGGATATAAAAGGCAAATTATTATCATAATGTCTGATAGTCAAGCAGCCATGAAAGCACTGAGCTCTTGTGCAATCAGTTTCAAAATGGTGTGGAAATGCCTAGGCAAACTAAATAAACTAGGCGAGAACAATATAGTCACCTTACTGTGGATCCCAGGACACACTAGGATAAAAGGAAATGAAATAGCAGATAAGCAAGCAAAGAGGGGGACTGGAACACCCTTTTGGGGGCCGGAACCCTTTTGCGGTATCAGCTCCAATGTAATATTGGAAGAAATAGGCAAAGCCGAAAAAAGAGAAGATCGGAGCATTGGAAAGATCTAGTAGGACTTAGAGAATCAAATATTCTTCTGGGAGACTACAACCTGTTGAGATCAAATGAATGCATAGGTCAAAGTAAAACTGCACTAAGAGTTTTAACAGGGATCTTTACGGGACATTGTCACCTGAATGGACACCTGAAAAAGCTCAAAATAGTGGAGGAAGAAGAATGTAGATTCTGTGGTATGAAAGAAGAAACCTCCATCCGCATACTTGCGGACTGCACAGCAGTTCAGAATCCTAGGGCACAACACCTTGGAGATTACTGGATAGAAGAGGGACATTTACCTAAGTTTAAGCCTGCAGATATCCTAAAATTGCTCCGGGAAATAGCACTTAAGCAGCTACTAGTCTCTGAGACTTTCCCCAGGAACTAAGTAAAAGTGAGGGGACACAATAGATCTTTGAGGTCTCAGTGAATGTCACCCCAATTTACATACATACATACCATGAAGGGGATTCATTTATTTGTGTTTCCACTTCTGTCGTCAGTTTCCGTGACTCCTTATTTTTATGTTTGACTGCTAAATGAATCTGTGAGCATCAGAACGAATTTAAATTATTTGGTTTTCATACGATATGAAATAATGAGTGTTTTTGTGGGGATGCGGCAAATATTTCTTCTTAAATTAAAATAATAGATATACAGTTATTAACAGGTTTCCGAAATAACCTCTACTTTACGAAGAGTTTTTATTTTTTCAAATCATTTGAAGAATTAATATTAAATTTATTTACATCAATTGTTGTGTATGGTGTCTGCCTTGAAAAAACTACATAACCTTAGAACCATTCAGTTTTAAATATTCGACATTTTCTGGAATTTATTGGATATAAATTTTTTCTGTTTTAAAAGAAATATAATTTGGCCAATTATATACCTTCCAAAGTATATTATTTATCAGATAATTCACGAAAGAGTTTGCAAGGTCAATTTTTTCTGTCAATTGATAGCCAATTTTTTTTTTCGCATATAAGTGTTTCAATACATGAGAGATAAATATTCTTATGATTGATGCTATTTTTTCGAAGTCTATAATTTCTTTATTAGGTGATAAATATGGGCGTACTTACTCTTACCAGCACATACTTCAGAGTTTTGTGTGCATTTTTTAGAAGAGGTCATAATTGAAATTACAATTTCTTATTCCATTTCAAGATATGAGTTGAGCAAGTCTCTAAGATTTGAAGTTTTTAAGAAAGACCAAATTGCTTACTGATTCTCCTCTAAAACTATCGTAGTGTGGGTCGTTAAGTGTCAACATGAATACCTGGCACAAGACGATAAATTACCATGAATATAATGAAACCAACAATCTTTGCTCTTGTTGGAATGAAGATTGAGGTAGATATTCTCCGTCTGAGAGCTCTGTGAGTTTAATCCTGGACTAAAGACGATGCTGAAATCACAATCAATACATATTCTCCAGTGAAGGAGAAGGTGTCGCTGTTATCACAACTTTAACATTCCCTTTCCTTGAGGATATGTACTGATTGTGATTTCAGTAACATCTTTAGTCCGGGATTAAGCTCACAAAGCTCTCGGACGGAGAATATCTACCTTGTACTGATGAGGCGCAAATACGCGAAAACCAGTCTACACGTGATATTGTCCCTTCTAATTGTAAACCAGAAAGGTTGGTTGAATTTTGTAGATCATACCAACCCCGTTTAACTTAGAAGTGTAATTCAATGTCTGTCGGGGCTTACAGCCCGAGAAGTAGTTGTTTCTTCTTAGTTGAACGGTCTATGTTTTTGGAAAATATTTTCAAAACTTTGTAAGGCATTAATAGTATAAAACTATTATTCGATATTTATTGATAACGCGCTTTACTAAATACGACAATTTCACAGGAAACTGTGATAATCTATTATGTTCATATGATGATTATATATCACCTACACCCAAAGTATTAAATGAATTCATCGAATTGTTTCCGCTACTGCTCGTTTTCCAAAGGGGCACAGTTTTGGAAGAATACACAATAGTTGTCTTGCCCTTCCTCTTTTTCAAGAAGAAATGAGAGGGTTAAAAAGTCTTTTTGTCTTCATTTTTTAATAACAACCAACGAAAATTTCTGATATTTATATTGTTTTCCTATATTTTTCAAAAATAATAATTCGGTTGAGGAAGTAGAACAAAACTGAAACCATGCATAGTTTGCATTTTAAGAGGTGTCAAAGTTTTATTTTAAAATAGAAAATGTTGGTCAATTTGAAACATTGTTAAATAACGTTTTATCAACACGATTCTGACATCAATAATCTATTTTATGAAAAAATCAAGTCACAAATCCAAGTTTAGCGGTATCTCGGCGATTGTCCTTTGGGGTTACTTAGTTTGTGAATCGCATTTTATCTTAAATGTGCCTGCGGTGAAAGGTCGCTACAAAAGTATAATAAAAACTTAGTAGCTCGAAAGAGGTTATTCTCTTAAACTTTTAGTGAAGTTTCCACTCGGAAAAGCCGAGATTACACAGTTGAAAACACCATCGGCTATTCTCGTATTTTCTTTTTCTTTAATTTCCCTGGAAAGCGCATCTACACAATACTTTTGAATATTTACTTAGCTTCTGACGGTTGCAGCATGCACTTTCGGTGAAAAGTGTAGATTAGATATCCAATGAATAAAATATTTGTTATCCCACGAAACAGTTATTTTTGTATAGTTTGACAAGTCTATCTGAAGCTACGGAGCATCGGTAAGGGGGGAGGAAACATGGCCATCTGTCATAAACGTACCAATAGCGTACGGTACCTATTTTATAAAAGTATTAAAAGTAATAATTATTATTAGATAATAATTAGTATAGAAACTGATTTGTGCTTTGCTTTAAAGGTAAGGTATTTTTCAAAACACGGCACCTATTTGTTAAAAATCGTACTTGAATTCAATATGGATACGAAATAATAAGATACCAAGTAAAACTGAAAATACGAAGGAAAATATTGACATTATAAACGCCACTGGATAATCAATGTCACGGAAATGATCCAAAAAGTCGCCTACATAAATACTTGTAATCTTACAGTACCTTATTGGAGAATAAAATCATCCCCTCCTTTGGCAGAGGCCTTTATTAATACCAATCATGATGAAGCTTTCATCTTAAATAGTACTAAATTCCCTATATATAAGTATAGTTACAAAAGTACTATATTTCGGCCAACCGTCATATACCCCTTATACACCGAAATTCCTAATCTAAATAATATCATTCTTGAAACCATACTGAATGATTTTGGAGACAATTTAACTAAAATATATACAGATGGATCCAAATGTGACTATGGTACAGGAGCAGCATTTTTTGTTTCAAACATAAATCATGTTGAAAAATTTAGAATAGCAGACATTTTTTCAGTTTACTCTGCCGAGGCTTTGGCACTAAAACAATGCTTATTATGGTGTACACTAAATCCATTTCAAACAGTTGCTATAATGACAGACTCAAAATCCGTTTTACAAGCTATAGAAGGGTCTCCTATAAATATTTATAATCAGGAACTAATTTTTGAAATAAGAAACTTACTATACCAATTAAAAATTAATAATAAACATATTATTCTCATATGGGTAAAAGGCCACAGCGGCATTGTAGGCAACGAGAAGGCTGATCGGGAGGCAAAAGAAGCTTGTAAATTAAAAGAATACTTAAACTTTTTCTGCCAAAGTGATGTAATTAGCATGCATAAAAAATCTATTAGAATCAGATGGAGAGTAGCTTACAATAACCTAAGCAGAACATCAAAAAGCTTCTACTTCCAGCTTCATACAAACCTACCAAATAATATTCCACACATAACAAAGTTTGATTATAGTAGAAAATACACATCAACTATAACGCGACTAAAACTAAACCATGGTTGCTTTCCGGCGCACCTTCATAAATTGGGTATTCTACAGTCTCCATTTTGCGACTGCGACAACGTATCGATCGGTGATACTAATCATATATTTCTAGAGTGTAAGAAAAATGAAGCGGCTATATCTAATTTATATATGTCTTTAATGGGCCATAACTTTCCTCTTCCACTTAATATTAGTTCTCTCCTGGCATGCATAGAAAAAGCTACTTTAGATTCTATAATAAACTTCATTAAGCAATCAAAAATAATTCTTTAACCTAGACACATTCAATATAGAGCAGAAAAAAATAATAAAATAAAAGTTCTGTGACCAATAGCCTTCGGCTGAGGCCATCCCTGCTACCACACACACACACACACACACACACACACACACATAATCAATGTCAATCAATTGTCGAAGTGAGAGGGAAGAACACACGCACGCGCTTGCTAATAGGAAGTCAGATGGTTACCTAGCAACGGAGGTTCGACAAATATTCACCAACAGAGTTAGTAGGAGAACAAGGTAGTTATGATTTTCGCACGACGTTGCCGGCTTGAAGGAAACCCATAACATATTTGGAAAAGTCATCTTTTAATATTCAGAAATTGAAAAAATAATGTTAATAGACAAAATCCAATGAAACAAGCACATTAAAGAAATAACGTTTAATCATTATTGACATATTGTTAATAATAAAAAGTCCATTTTCTAATTATTATCTCTACATACTTAGCACTTTAGCTTTTTCATAGTTAAACGTGGCAATATCGAATGTTTTCGACCGCATTCCTTTCACAGCTTCAGTTATGTTTGCCAAACTATACGTTACATGGAAGGGGTTCCTGCAACAATTTTAAATTATAAAAATTTTGTATAAGCAAATATTGTTTATTATACCAACCAAATGTATATACTTCAGTGGATTTCAAGAATTAGCTGGTAAATAACATGGCTGTAGCAGCAAGTAACAATACAATATGAGGATCGTTAAGGACGTATACTCGGAATGGTTTCAAACAATCTATACCGGGTATGAATGATAAGCCCCTGATTCTCTTAAATTAGATGGATTTGAAGAGCTATTTAAAATACCGGGTAGCCCATACAAGTTCCTATTGAAATAAGTGAGTTTTAGTCTAAAAACTACCTTTTATAGATTCGATCGTTAATAAACTTGAAGAAAATTGACAATTTAGATAAATAATATTAAAGGGTAACTTTAAGGTACATTATCTGAGTGACTGTTACCTATAAATTACTAATTATTATCCTCGCTCGAAGAACGAAAATTAAAGTATCGGCTTTTGACAGTTTTTTTATTTACATCTGACACTAACTAACTAAACAACATACATAACATATAGGGTGTTCTCTTCGTACTCTTCGTACTCTTCCACAAATCTTCCCCCAGTAATTGGCTATTTGTAAAAGGCAATTATTCCACATCTAATACGATAAGCTTCGATACAAGTCTCTTTTCTTTGTCCACTGTATAGATAGCGGTTGATTTGGACCGGAAAGTTTAAGCTGTACACTAAGATTTGTGTCTATTAAACTGATAGTAGAAGCATCATCTAACAAAGCATAAGTTTCCATTTTAATTGATCCATGTTGCACTACAACTGGAATAATTTTCAAAAGAACACATTACTTATCTGATATGTGACAATTGGATGCGGAGGACTCACCTTTAGTGACTAGAGACTTATTTAATTTTGACGAATTGTTTTCTGATTTACCTGCTTGTTCGACAATGTTTGCATCGTGTTTATGACGTAAAACATGATGTAATTTCTGACAATTTTTCATACCGCATGGACGTTTCTAGCGACATGATTTAACATTGTGATAGGGGTTCAAATGGTAAAAACAAATCCCATTGGCTGTGACAACATTCCACCTCTCATTAACTGAAAAAGAATTGAATGTAGATATCTGACAACCACAAATACATGTTTTGACATTTTCCTTATCTTTGGTTATGAGAGTAGTTCCATTTCTGGCATTTTTAGAGTTACCTTTAGGATTACTTCTTTTTTTTAGCTTATCAGAATCAGGTATTTTACAATTCTGAACTTGACACAAAACAGCAGATTTTCTGACAGGCCAGTTAGCAAACTTTAAAATTTTGAATTTGGGGCTAACTTTTGAGACATGCTCAATCCATTGAACTTTATTTGAAATCTAAAGTTTATTGAGTAATTTATTTAGCAGTAATGGATTGTGAAGGTGATCTTCCTCATTTAGCTTAGTTTACTTCATCAGCAAAATCTATAATTTGATCCATTTGTTCAGTTTTTAGATTGGTAAATTGTTTTAAATTGATAAGTAGTAATGGAATTATTTGTTCAGTAGGTTTGGAGAACTATCGATAGTCTATCGATAAAAATTTTTAACAATTATTGACTGTTTTTGACAATTTTTCAAAATTTTTGACTGTTTTTGACAATTTTTCTAAAATTTTGACCTTTTTTCAAAATGTTAACAAGTATTGACTGTTTTTGACAATTTTTCAAAAATTTTGACCATTTTTCAAAATTTATGACAATTATTGATCATTTTTCAAAATTTTGACAATTATTGAACATTTTTAAAAATTTTGACAATTATTGACCATTTTTTAATATCTTTGACAATTATTGACCATTTTTCAAAATTTTGACAATTATTGAACATTTTTAAAAATTTTGACAATTATTGACCATTTTCGACTCTTATTGACCATTTTACACAATTATAGTCCATTTTCCAAAATTTTAACAATTATTGACTGTTTTTGACAATTTTTCGAAAATTTTGACTATCTTTTTAAAATTATGACAATTATTGACCATTTTTCTGAATTTTGACAATTGTAACGTTAATTTCGTTCACTTTACTTCCCTCGATTGAATTAATAAATTATCGTATGGGCGGCGAATAGCCAGTCCTTTCTCATGCCCAACACCGAGAAATGTTTCAAGGCTGAATATATTTACTGTCGACGAGAGTCGAAATCAACGTTTCTATGCGCGCTGATCGAGGTCCGTCCGTCGGAAAATAGTCACGCCCATCTTGAAATTCCCACTTCGATCTCGTGTCTCTTCTTCTACCAATTATAAATCAAATATGAATCAAGAATTCACTACTGAAAGGTAAATTCCTTTCCTGGTCAAAGCGTATGAGCGTGACACGAACATGAGACGTAAGTCGGTGGTCGTTCACATGATTTCGTGTATTTAAACAAGTGGCAAAGGGGTTTCGTTCTTCTTTCTGGCGAACATGTGCTATTGAAGCCTTTCTGGCTTATCTTATCTTATCTTAGAAGTGCATTCATTTGAGTGGTAAGTCATTTCGCTTAAATGTATAACTAACTCTCCTTTCTTAATAGCTTCTACCTTCCTATCTTTATTATGTAGCAATGTCATTCCAGTGCCAGGAATAATATATATCGATATGAATTTGTTTTTTTTCTTTCAGGTTTTTTTTATATTATCTATTTAAAAATATCTATTTAAAAATATATACGCATTTAAACAAATGTATGTATTTACCGGTGCAGAATCGGTTATTCGATTTTATCGTTTTCATTTATTTATTTCATTTATTGCTTTCTTTGAGTATTTCTTTTATCTAAAAAATACAGGATGTATGAACCACGTTGTCAAATAATTTTCTTTAACATTAAATATTATCTGTACTGTAATATCATACTTCAATACTTCAGGCATCCTGGATTTTAGTTAAATTGGAAAATTGTGAAAATTGTTCCTGATATTATATTTGTTCCCTAGCACTTTACCGGGACCCGAAACTTTACCTGGGATACTTTATCCGGGATACTTAACCTGGAGCACTTAACCTGGAGCACTTTACCTGGAGCACTTTACCTGGGACACTTTACCTGAGACACTTCACCTGGAATACTTTACCTGGAATACCTTATCCGGGACTTCAAGTTTTCCGACAACTTTCTACAAGAACAGGAAAGTACAATGGTTCTTGCTCTCCAACACAACATATGTTGACTAGTCAATTTTTTTATTTCATATTTTTAAAGTCAATATACAACTTGTAAATTTAATAACGTTGTTCATATAGTTTTTTTTCCCTTCCAATCTTACAGAATTTGTCGCTATAATGCAGATGTGAATAACAAATAGGCTAGTATTATTCAGAGTGGCGCCCACTTACCTTTCCTAATTTTCCTAATTTATCTTTATTTCACCTTCAATAAATTTCAAGTAGAATTACCCGAGAACCGGTAAGACTACTCTCTGAATTTATACTAGTTTGGTCTCAGAATCTACACCTGAGGTGCTCTCTAAACTGAGTAGCCGTTACACAATTTTTGACCATTTTTCAAAATTTTGACAATTTTTGACCATTTTTTAATATTTTTGACAATTATTGACCATTTTTCAAAATTTTGACAATTATTGACCATTTTTGAAAATTTTGACAATCATTGACCATTTTCGACTGTTATTGGCCATTTTAGTCAATTATAGTCCATTTTCCAAAATTTTAACAATTATTGACTGTTTTTGACCATTTTTTAAAATTTATGACAATTATTGACCGTTTTTGACAATTTTTCGAAAATTTTGACAATGTTTTTAAAATTATGACAATTATTGACCATTTTTCAAAATTTTGACAATTTTTGACCATTTTTCAAAATTTTGACAATTTTTGAACATTTTTTAATATTTTTGACAATTATCGACCATTTTTCAAAATTTTGACAATTATTGAACATTTTTTAATATTTTTGACAATTATTGACCATTTTTCAAAATTTTGATAATTATTGAACATTTTTAAAAATTTTGACAATTATTGACCATTTTCGACTGTTATTGACCATTTTACACAATTATAGTCCATATTCCAAAATTTTAACAATTATTGACTGTTTTTGACAATTTTTCGAAAATTTTGACAATGTTTTTAAAATTATGACAATTATTGACCATTTTTCTAAATTTTGACAATTTTTGACCATTTTTCAAAATTTTGACAATTTTTGACCATTTTTTAATATTTTTGACAATTATTGACCATTTTTCAAAATTTTGACAATTATTCACCATTTTTGAAAATTTTGACAATCATTGACCATTTTCGACTGTTATTGGCCATTTTAGACAATTATAGTCCATTTTCCAAAATTTTAACAATTATTGACTGTTTTTGACCATTTTTTAAAATTTATGACAATTATTGACTGTTTTTGACAATTTTTCGAAAATTTTGACCATGTTTTTAAAATTATGACAATTATTGACCATTTTTCTAAATTTTGACAATTTTTGACCATTTTTCAAAATTTTGACAATTTTTGACCATTTTTTAATATTTTTGACAATTATTGACCATTTTTCAAAATTTTGACAATTATTGACCATTTTTCAAAATTTTGACAATTATTGAACATTTTTAAAAATTTTGACAATTATTGACCATTTTCGACTGTTATTGACCATTTTACACAATTATAGTCCATTTTCCAAAATTTTAACAATTATTGACTGTTTTTGACAATTTTTCGAAAATTTTGACCATGTTTTTAAAATTATGACAATTATTGACCATTTTTCTAAATTTTGACAATTTTTGACCATTTTTCAAAATTTTGACAATTTTTGACCATTTTTCAAAATTTTGACAATTTTTGACCATTTTTAAATATTTTTGACAATTATTGACCTTTTTTCAAAGTTTATGACAATTATTGAACATTTTTCAAAATTTTGACAATTATTGATCACTTTTAACAATTATTGACCATTTTTGGCAATTATTAAAAATTATTGACAATTTTTGACAATTTTCAACAATTTTTGACCATTTTAGACAATTATAGAACATTTTTCAAAAATTTGACAACCTTTGACCATGTTTAACCATTTTAGGCAATTATAGACCAGTTTTCAAAATTTTGACAATTTTTGACCATTTTTCAATATTTTTGACAATTTTTGACCACTTTTCAATATTTTTGACAATTTTTGACCATTTTTCAAATTTTAGTATATAAGCTAAACAATAACGCTTCAAATTAAAATCGAACAAGCTAAACAACATAGTGATAGAGATGTCAGATGTCAACAACTTTACCGATGTAAAACTATCGAAAATTATCGATAATAATCGATAGTAAAAATAGAACTATCGATAAATATCAATAGTCGGGACTATCGATAGTTCTCCATTCCTATTGTTCAGGTCTACCGTATCTAGACTGCAGTAAATCAATAACCTTTTTAACATTATGGGGTATAATCAACAAAGACTGACATATCTTCTTGGAATTTCCTTTCAAGCATTTTTGTAGTCTACGGTAAATCCTTCATATGTGTTTTAAAAATAAAATTTTTGATAATGTAACCGTTTTCTTCCACAATCTGAGCTTAAGATAAGGCCACAACAATCCAAAATTCAATTTTTCTAATAAAAATAAAAAGGGAGTATTTTTTGACATTTGTTAGGTAAACTGTATGTAGTTAAAGCCGGAAATTCCAACTAAGCAGAAATTAATTCATTGACATTTCTTATTCTCATATCATTTCCGGTTAAACCGGAAATCGACCATATTTATTTTAAATATGAGAAAATTCAAAATTGACTCCAATACAACCCACCGAAATTTGAATAAAATCTATATACCCATTCAAAAGTTACAGAGGTCACCCATGATTCATTTACGCTCGGTATTCCTTTTACAAGGATTGAAAGTGATACAAAGTGGATATTTAATTTTATATTCTTTTTGTAAACTATTTCTCAGTTGCTTGGTCCAATTCAAATAATTATCTATTCAATATCAAATCAGGCTTATCGTAGTTGTCCTTGACAACTCCATTAACTGTTTTGTTTTTCAGAACCACTGTTAAGTGGGAAAACCTAGTCCAGTCTATTTACGAAATGGAAATGTCACTCAAGATAGTCCTTGTACGGCCTCCAGTGTTTTCCGGTAATATAATAGGATATTTATTTTCCGGTGTAATGTTTACCTTCGTTAATGGAGTTTCAAATAATACCGACATTATTTTAGTCTCTGAAAGTTAAATACAAGTACAAATTTGTTGGTGAAAATATGATTTGGTATTTTTTTTTCGAGTCATTAACTTGCTTATTTTGAATTATACAGCGTTGCTGGAAAGTCTCGCTCCAAGGGATTATCTTTGAAACGGATAAAGGGAGTGTTATGAAATTTCTAGACGATGAATAAGACATTATTTTGCATATTTTAGAGCAAATGTCAAATGTTAATTAGAATCGTTGATCATTTGTGGAGTTATTCTCTGCGTTTCGAAATGTATGCGATCCTTTAAATCGTTCATGTTATTTGGTCTGTTAACATAAACCCGGTCTTTTAGGTAGCCCCAGAGACAAAATCAAGTGGTGTCAAGTTGGGGGATCTTGCCGGCCACTCAAATGCACATCTTCGACCAATCCATCTCTTTAAATATTGCCTAACGTCTTTTTGATAATGTGGAGGTGCGAAAGTATTCGTTCAAATAAGTATATGATCGATTTATTTCAGGTATAATTTTATTACGGAGTAAATCAAGATATTTAGCGCCTGTAAGCGTACCTTCAATAAAAAATAACCGATAAAATGGTTTATCACGAAACCCGTCCACACATTAACTTTTTGTGGACGATGTGTACAAACCTCCTCAAACCACTGCAGATTACAATATGAACAGTACCAGCGATTATGTCTGTTAACAGAACCCTTCAAGCAATATGTGGCTTCATCACTGAATACCAAAAAATCTAAGAAATTGTTTTGTATCCTAATTTTCTCTCTTACTGTTTCACAAAATTGTAATCGTTTATCAAAATCATCCCCAGCTAGTTTTTGGAGATTTTCAACTTTATACGGATAAAGGCTCTTTACCGAATATGTAAGTTATTGTTAAAAATTAATAGGTGACATGGATTTCTCAAATGGCCATCTATGGCAAGATCTGCTGAAATATCGAACTACTTTCGAAGAAAGTATCTCATTCCAGGTAAATGGGTTGACGAAAGCCATATTGATGACAAAGAACTAACTTAAATTGTAATAAATTTCAGGTGTCATTAGACTTCTTGATGGAAGCCATATTAGGATTGTTGCACCAAAATAGTATCCTGTTTCATCTATAAATCGCAAGGGATATCACTCTATTCTATTGCAAGGAGTTTGTGATCATAATAAACTTTTAACAGATGTTTATGCAGGTGAAGTAGAATCGATTCACGACAACACAATGTTTTTGAGATCAGAAGTGTCAAATAGAGGAGCTGAAAGCTTTCCAGATGATAGACATCTTATAGGTGATTTAGCATACAAACTGACTGAAAAATGTTAGTTGGTTTCAAAAATAATGGCCGCTTGACACCCAGCGTAAAAAAATTCAATTATGTAATATCAAAAGTCAGGGTGAATATAGAAAACACTTTCGCAACCTTAAAAGGTAGATTCCGTCGCCTTAAATACATGGAGGCTGTAAGGCCTGAATTCACCTGCCTTTTGGTAGTAGCAGCTTGCTTATTGCATAATTTATGTATACTAGCCGAAGATATTCCTGATGATATAGCAGATATAAACTTAGAAGCTGAAAGGCAAAATGAAATGCAGAACAATCCTAATGACCGTTTAGATGTTATGGTGCCAGTGGATGAAAATGTCAGAGCACAAGTGAAAAGACGTGATATATTGAACACTTTGCATTTAATTTATAATATATATTTTGTCAATTAATTTGTTGAAACTGTCAAGGAATCGATGCATCCTTGACAGTTTCTCCTTATGTCTATCATTGGCAGTAGGGGCATGTCTTCTTTCAAGCGTCGGCTGTTGGTTGTCCCCTGGAGGGTCAGATCCAGAAGTAGAAGGTGTGGTTTTTTTTGTCTGTACATCTGCTTTTGTTAATGCTGTAGATCTACATACCACAGGTGGCACAATTTCAGGCCTCTGGTTGAATAATTCGTCCATTATTTTGAAGTATTCCCATCTATGAGTAGCATTTCCACTTTTGCTATATTTCAGTTATATGCTTTTATATGTTCGTTTCATTGTCTTCCATTTTAGTTCTACATTTTTGACATTAAACTGAAGTTCATTAAAATTTTTGTTTAATTTTTTGGCTATTCTTTCCCAAACAATTTTCTTCATACCTGTATCAAAAGCTTTTTCATTATCTTTGTAATGATGCAATAAAGATAAAATTTTCTCATTGGTCCACAATTTATTAGTAGTAATCTTTTCCTTTTCTTCTTCTGAATCTGAGTCTGAGTTTAAAAAAAAAACAGTGACTATTTAGTAGTAGAATAGGTAACATACAGCATTTGAACAAAATATACACCTTCAGAGTGTTCAGCTGTAGTTTGAACTAGCTGAGAAGGTTCCTGTTCACTGTCATTTATTGACCTTATTCTTATACTTCCGATGTCTTCTGGACAACTCACATTTTTCATTCCCCGGATGTGATTTTTGAACATACAAAATCTCACAAGAATTGCTGATCTGCAAGGTATAAATATGTTCACTTATATTAATAATTGCTTTTACAAATTGCACCTACCTGAGAGAAGTTGATGTTCTGGATCTTCTATTTGATACTCTAAGTTGTTCACAAATTCAATCGGGAAGTTATTGTTTTTACCCCGTTTCAACAAATCTCGACATTTTGAAGTGTTTGTGTGTTTGTGTTTGTGTTTGTGTGAACCTCTTATAACTTCTGAACGGCTCGACCGATTTGATCGCAGTTAGTGTCATTCGAAAGGGCTTCACCAAAATTAGATTTTCTGTGAGTTGGAACGAATTCGGACCGGTAGATTTCGAGAAATTGCAAAAAAGTGAAAAAAAAAAGTTTTTTTTTTCATTTCAGAATCGGTTGATGCGTTCGTGAGATATCGTTGTCGAAACAAATCGAAAAAAAGTGTTTTTTTTTGTAATAACTCCGAAATGTTTCATCAGATCAACTTTTGTGTTCTAAATTTTTTATAGAGCCTTAAAAACTACATCGATCGCCGCCAACTGCGTGAAAATCGGTTGATTAATTCAAAAGTTATAGCAGTGTTTCATCGAACTTTGATAAGACTTTTGAACTCGAAGAGCTCAACAGCATCGAATAGCTTTATCTTTGAGAGCTCAAAATAACCCAAAAATTAAATCGAATGCGTTTGAAAATTGAATTTAGTGGGAAGTTGCAGGGATGGCCTTTAGGGTCAACCGATTTCCAGATTTTTGTACTGGCTTCCCTATCTGTTTAGTCATGTTATTTTAATTATTCTAAACCATGTCTTGTGCTGTTAACTGTAAGTAAATCACCTGAGGAACTCTACTTTTCCCTCATAAACTTAAAAAAATGACATTAGCAATGTCACTTTTTAAGAGTTACACTTTTGCCTCCTACTCGCGATGTGGAGTCAAAAGAGGAAACTCTTTTCACTCCGTCCAGCAATTCCGAACAGCCGATTCTATGATCCCTATTTACTCCACCCTAACTCTCACGTTACTATAAAACGGAGGGTGTTGATTCGGAGTGAAAAGAGCAACTCTTTTTGTATTTCCTAGGATTTCATAACTTTCCCTTTATCCGTTTCAAAGATAATCCCTTGGTGCGAGACTTTTCAGCAACACTGTAATAAAATGATTATTCAAGTAGATTTAAAATGTGGTTTTTTGAATTTTGATCAAATGACCAAATACCAATGGTAATAAGGTGACATTTAGTTAAAATTGAAAATATTATGTTGGTGCAGAAAATGTGTGGGATAATACAAGGGGGTTGAATTATATCCAGATATTTTGTTGGTCCAAATATTTTTAAGAAAATCAAACCGTTAGACTGTATTTGATATACATCACATTTTCTCTTTATATTGAATTCAATTCATTTGAGTTGGTAGAAAACGATATTTGAACAAGCGCGTATGTTGGGGATTTCAACGATTGAGTTGTCAATGTATGTCAAAAAATAAATATAGTAAAAGACAGATAAGTTACTGAAAACGTTTTATAATTTAACATTGGTCCTTCGAGTTCAAAAGAATTCGCTGTGGAATAATGGAACAGTTTAGAATTACAGAGAAAGAAAATCTTCAAGTTTGCTACAGCAGTAAACGAAATAAAGGAAATTTGCAGATTTGGACAGTAATAGTCTCGGTATGAATGTAGCTTCTATTAGAGAAGATGTGATGAAAATAGCCACTGCATATAGAAGCTGCAAGAGAAATATAGAAACAGCTCATTCTTTGAATTATGAAGATGATAGAGAATGCCCACTTAGTAGATCAGAGCATATCAAGCGCACACCGTCAACCAAAATTAAAAAATATGTTTCTTCCAATCAGAACGTTTGAAAGCCACAGAAAAGAAAAGACAAAACATAACGGAAGTAATGAAAGTCAAGCAGAAGATGTTTTAAATAACTGAAACGGCAAGCAGACCACCTATAGAGGTAAATTCTAATCTCGCAGAAAGTTTATATAAAGAACCGAATGCTGTTGGACAATGGGTTGAAAATGTAAGAGACCATACATTTGATTGTGCTGAGAAGGCATTTTTTAAAAGAAGTCAATTATTTACCATCAATACACGAGATTTTTCGACAATTTTTTATGTCGCTGGGAAATACGACGTGATTCATGATTTAGTGGAAACCAATAAGTTTAGGAGAATTAACAGGATGGCCAATATTCATAAATCAATTTAAGAGATCGATGGATCAGCACAACATCTCGGATGAAGAAAACCTAGTGCGTCTTGATAAAGCTCTTAGAGGAAAAGCACGAGAAGCTGTGAAAGCTTTAATGATCTCTCCCGACAATGTTTCCAATATTATCAAGATGCTGGAGACGAATTTTGGTCAGACTGAGTGGATCATAGTATCCCTGATGGAGAAGACTAAAAGGTTTGTAATGGTAAATGAAGATAAATTAGAATCATGTATTTCCCTCTCCAATGCGATAAACACTATGGTTATTACCATGAAAAACGTGAATTCAACATTACATTTATATAAAATTATCACCTATTTAGAGACGCAGTTGGGGTAAAATAAAGTACCATCGAGATATGCAAGGTTCACCAATCTCATTAGAAGATTTCTCTAAATGGTTCGAAGAAGAAATCCATATACTTGCCGCTACCACCAATCCTTCCCAAAAGAGCAGAAGAAAAGAATCGGTGATGCTGTCTAGGGAGAGTTCTGAGACAGAAAATGAGAACGGAGAATGTGCTTTCTGCCGAAATACCAGTCATAAAATCCAAGAATGTGGACTGATAATAGAAAAATCACTTGCTTAAAGAAGACAAGTTGTCCTGAACCTAAAATTATGCTTTCTATGTTTAAAATTTGGACATATGGTCAGTAGATGTCGTTTAAAAACTAGATGTGGCATAAATTATTGCAGAGGGAGACATAGCGAATTACTACACTTACCCAGAGCCACTACAGAGCCAAATAGTACACAACTCGACACAGTTTCATCAATCAATAATGGATATTGTGCTAATATAGCAATTTATGTCAAAAAAGTACTGTTGCGTATCGCGGGTCAAAGAAACATTTGCAATATTCGACGAAGGCTTTACATGTTCAATGATAGAGGAAGCTTCGGAGCTTGGCTTGTGCGGCCCTATTTCACCTTTATGCTTCCAGTGGACAAATGGCATCACACATTTTGAAGAGACATCTAAAGTTATATCTTATATCCTGGAAAACTTGAGAACCGTTGCTAATTTATGTCTTCCCGAACAACATATGGATGTCCAAGATCTGAACAGAAAATTCCCATATTTGGATCGTAACATACTAGAAACAGTTGCAAACGTTAAACTAATGTTACTGATAGGCCAGTACAACTATGGTCTGATAGTTCCCCGACACATTATTCAACCAAGATTGAACCAACCAATATTGTCATTATCAAAATTAGGATGGACCATTTACGGACCGATCACTGATGATTTCAACTCGGATATTTTCCATGTTAATTTGTGTCGCCACACTATACATGATGATGAGCAACATCTCATGGTGAAAAATACATTCAAATTGGAGAATTTTGGAGTCAAGATGCCCAACGAAATCATAAAGTCTGTAGAGGATAAGAGAGCATTAACAATTTTGGAAAATACATTGAAAAAAATGGTAATCATTATGAAGTTGGACACATTTGGAAAAACGTTGCAGCTGTTCTACTAGAGAGTAGGTATAATGAAATGAAAAGGCTCATCTGTATGGAAAGAAAAATGGATAGAAATGGTGATTTTGCTGAGCAGTATTGTAAAAAAATCGATGAGTATCTGAAGAAAGAGTATGCAAGTAAATTGGAAACCAGTGAAATTGTAAAGAGTTCGAAAGATTGGTATTTACACATTTTGCAGTATGTAATATCAATAAGCCAAATAAAATGAGCCTGGTGTTTGATGCAGCGGCCAAGTCTTTAGGCTCATGCTTGAATGGTGGCAGACTACTGCTGTACGCTTCAGAGAACTTCCAGATGTGACGTTCTATGACAAAATGGAAGTCATTTTCGGATTCAGCACACCCAAACACATAAGAATTACGCAATAAAACCAAAACAGCTCTCAATTTTTTTATTCAAATCGTCCTTCAACAAAACGTCACAAAAATCACAAGCAAAAGCTATCTGCTTCAACTCAACCGTTGTGAGATATTTGCGGACCATATGCCATACACAAAACACTAACAGCCGTGTGCATGGTCGGTCGCTGGCGATACATCAGAGATTTATTCTGGCAAATTGCTGGTGAAATGAGAGCGCATGTTTTGCTTTGCACAGTCGATCTCTTTTTTTTTCTCCTCTCTGGCGCATTGTCGAGTGGCTAAAAGCATCGTGGAACGGGTAGAGCTTGCGCAATTCATTTGCTTGTAATAAGCACTTGAATTCAGATATTACAGTGCATTTTTCTCTTTTTTTTTAATTTGAACGTTTAAAATTTGAATATTAGCCAATATACTATATTTTGTCCACCACTATTAATTAACTGTTTATAAATGAATTTTTTTTCTCTTCTCTCCAAATTAGGAAGGGATTATAGGCTTTCATATACAATTTCCTGGTAATAAATTTAGGGATACTATTTATTCTGCTTCTCTAATTTTTGGCGGGGTAACATTCACTTCAGTGTCTGATTCGCTTTCTATATTTTATTTTCTAGTAATTTCAATTTAAATTCAGTATAATAATTAAAACTTTTGCAATCAACTATAAAAATAATTATTGCTGAACGTGCTCTGAAGTAAGGGTAGCAGATTAAACATTTGTACTATTAAAAGATTAGGTTTCTTAAAACTATTATAAACAACCTTTATCTGATTATTCATTTTTATGTTGTATTCTCAATTGTCGTTGAGGTATATTTTCTTTTCTCACTGACCTGAGATGGGATAATGACATGCAATAAAGCCATAAAAGTATTAGCCGTGACAGGGTCGTATTTATTTTGTTGTTGGCGAATAATAAATTATTACCTGAAAACTCTATAAGACTTTTGGGTCATTCTTATTATAAATACTTAGTACTTTTTCTTTTTCATCAGGTATAGTGCGACCCTGCACGGTACCGAAAAGTTTTATGTGTTTATTGCATCTCAAGCCTAAGTCAAGTCTAGTAGATCGTGAAAAGAACTATAGGTATTTCGTATTCTAGTTCTTAGTCTTACTTTGGTCCTTACAGAGAAAAGATCAAGCTTACTCGTGACGGTTTTTTAAATATACCTAGTTATATTCTAGTTCAATATTCAATTGAAGGGAGTTTATTTTCACTCTTTTTCAATTTAAATTGATTCTACATACTATTTTCCATTTATCTTCTCTCCTAATAGTCACGACAAACTATAAATACACAAAAAACATGACAGTGAGGATATTGAGAGGAAAAAAAGCATAGGAAAAAATTGTAGCTGAATTTAGTGTCGCTGTGAATCAAAAGTTAATTATAATATCAATGGATTAACAAAAGAAAATATTGTAGGTTTCTGAGATGTTGTTGGCTGATATATTTTTTGGAGAAGATTAATTCAATTAAAAAGGTTGTGGGATGAAATGAAAAGGATCCGAAAAAGCATAGGTGAAGAAAGACGGGAGTTGATAGCTACATGTGGAGGACCACCACCAGTACCACACTTTAAAATTGATGATCATTTCTAAATCTGTCTCTTGATTTGAATTCAGTGTCACTATACTTTTATCTGTCACGGATATACCTACATTAATTTATTATTATTTATAATTGATTCAGGGATTATCATCTGAAATACCTAACAGCGGGGTATGTGTACTTCTGAATCCCAAATATCTCTATTCGCATTTTATAACATGTCAAAATCAAGATCCAGTATTCTAACAAATCATACAAAATATGTGGACATTATTAACCATTTTTTCAAAATTCTGACAGTTTTTGATCATTTTTCCAAATTTTTGACAATTTTTCAAAAGTTTTAACATATTTGGCATTTATTAACCATTTTTTCAAAATTTTGACAATTTTTGACCATTTTTGACAATTTGGCAATTATTAACCATTCTTTCAAAATTTTGACAATTTTTCACACCTATACGTGTGCGAGCTCAGTGCGGCAAGAGAGATTTCGCACAGTCGGTTGAATGAGTTATCGCGTGACGAACGCTTTTTCGTAACATCACACGTTTCACGAGTTCACTAGCCTTCCCAAAAGTCCTATGACGTGCAATAAGAAGCAAGCTTCAATTTAAATTTCATTGGATTAGTGGATTATTCAGAAATCTGGCAACACTGTTCCGTGACGAACCCTTATTCGCTTTTTCGTAACATTACACGTTTCACGAGTTCACTAGCCTTCCCAAAAGTCCTATGTCGTACAATAAGAAGAAAGCTTCAATTTAAATTTCATTGGACTAGTGGATTATTCAGAAATCTGGCAACACTGTTGCGTGACGAAACCTTATTCGCTTTTTCGTAACATTACACGTTTCACGAGTTCACTAGCCTTTTCAGAAATATGGCAACGCTGTTGCGTGACGGACTTTTCGTAACGGTTACACGTTTTACGAGTTCACTAGCCTTCTCAAAAGTCTTATGTCGTCCAATAAGAAGCAAGCTTCAAAAATAAAACGTGATTGGTCGCTCCGGTCTCTCACATCGTAGGACGAAATATTTTCGGCAAAACTACCTCTTGCAACACTAGGATTAGCACTGCTGTTCCGTCGTAACCAATAGAGAAGATACACGGAGTGGGAGATGGCTCCCACCTTGATTTTCAGAATACCACTAAATAAAGTTTGTGGTCGGTATCACAGACCGGGCGCACTATCGGAAGGTTAAGAGACCGCATTTCATTTGAAACAACCAACTATATGAAATACTCGTTACCCCTTTATATTAAGAGATTAATGGCGCAGCTGCGAACTGCTAATATATAGAAAGTTAGTATATATGTACTATACTGTACGTATACAATTAAGACAAAAATAACCTGCTCAATTTGCAATCATTTAACACCCGAATCACTTGAACAAATAGTTCTGACATGACCTATGTATAATGGCTTAAGAACTATACTTGTCAAATCCGAAGGATACTCAGATGAATTAGATGTTATATTAACCTCAAACAATTTCTCGGTGTTGAAAAAGCTATTTAAATTTCTCAGCGAGACGATGAAATTGAGATCCTTTATCAAGAATGAATAACTGAAGGCATCTCAATCACTATTTTAATTTATTTACGATATATGCAGAATGACAAACTTTGACAGACAACAGTTGCGTGATTTTTATGCTAACGTGTCGGCGCATTCTCCACACCTTCCGCCTGTCAGCGATTCTCCAGCGGTTGACTAGGTTTCTCTCGCAAACCATTCGCTTGCCAAAGGATGACTCATCATCGATCGATTTTTTCCTGCGTTTCGCCAGCCTTCAACTATGATTATTGTGATGTTTTTGTTATTTAACAGTTTTTAACAGTTTTTACTTGTGGGATAAAATTATACACACTATGGCTAATTACTATCTATTTATTTAAAGAAACACACACACACTGTATTAAATTTAATTTATATACATACTCTACTTAATGTCTACCAATTTATTTACACTCGGTATAATAGTTCTAATTTATTTCCACCACTTGAATATTACACTATTTATCTTCACTATTTTATTCACTGTCCGATTACTAAGAACTTCTGTGAACTAACTCTTTACTGTCCGTTTCACTAACTCCGAACTAACTGTTCACGCACTCGAAAACCCGCGTATATATAGTTCTTCTCAACTCTAGAAAATTCCAGTACCTTCCGCGCTCGTCCTATGCACAAACAAAGAGAATGTTCTCGAAAGGGGCGCAGCCATCAAAATTAACAGTCGAGGGACAGGACCGGCTTTGAGTTGGTGACCTCGCAACAATATCACTGTTAAAAACTATACATTGTCCAGGAAATGAAAATAACTAACTGGAGCAGAGTCTAACATCGCAACAATTGTACGTATGAACACTTGGGTTTTTATCATGCGCAGTGAAAACTTACGCGGAATTCCACATATAAAACCTGATATAGAATTGAAACGGAGAGCCAAGGGGGGTCGTTTCAGAACACAAATTTAAAAAATAGTTTTCGTTCGTGAAATAATGGTTACTAAATATGGTGAAAAAGTCAAATAAAAAAGTCAAAATTGAGAATATTTTTGAAGGTATTGAAGAAAAACATACTTCTGGGTCATCCGAAAATTATTCAAGGTTTCCTCAGATGGAATAAAAGTCCAAAATTATTTCCATAAAATATTTTTTACTTTAAACTGTTCATACGTTATTCACTTCATTTAATACCTCGTATTTTTTTCACCTTTTATCGTTCAATTTTAGCAAACGAATATGCTTGGCATAAATACAAAGATGTTTCGAAAATGAAGATAATCGCTTAAATCGAGTAGGCACAATGTTCTGTTCTAAGGGTCGTGAATACTAATGGCTGTTTTACTGTTACAGAGTTATTATACCTTTCGGCCATTAAAACTTTTAGGACGTAGTTATTATTAGAAGGATAATTGTGTCATAAACTGAGAGGTTATTCGTTATCGGATAATAAGGATTTATAGAGACGTATCTTTTTCTATTAAAATTTTTTAATAGATATAGTTGAACAAAGGTTTTGTGTTTTGATGATAACTTTGAAAAATTTGGAAATTGAGAAATACTTCTCTAGGTTTTTAGTAAATAAGGAATAATTTTGTTAATTTATTCACTGCATTTAATAATTCATTGATTCCGCGTAGCTAATTAATCAATTTGTTGGTAATATTATTCTTAATTTCGATCAATGAACATACTTTACGAATAACCCGCTTTGCTGAGAACAGACTTCGTAACCAACATCTAAATCGATTTTTTCGATCCAAAACAAGTATAGCAATACACACAGCAAATGTCGCAGCCTCCAACAACAGTGCCGTGCTGTATGAGGAAGGGTTTAAATTGACTGAATAATCATATCAAAATTTTCGTTTAATAGTAGGCTCTGATCCTAATCTATTTTTTTTCACCTTCCCCAATCATTATATCACTAGAACTGAAATGGATTGAACATTTCTTCCGAATATTATCTTCCCCAATGATATTTTTTCAACGCTGAAGTTGATTTGCATCTCAACGAATCCAAATGTTTACTTGAATCAACAGCAACAATGAAACAGTACTATATATTTCATTCATGTAATTCAGTAAAAGCTATTCTAATCAATGATTCTAGTTTATTTCTTATAATTTGATGTTTTTTAACAACGTACACTTTTATCAGCCCCCGTACCAAACACTCCATCTATGAATCAACAAGCTATGAAGGTAGTACCCCTGTATATACGATACATGTGTGTTTTAACGACCGTTTTAAGCAAGTCTTTATCAGCGCTACATGAAAGTACCGACGACGAGTGAACCTACTATTCATTGTTTATGTACTCTGGACCTGCGTATTGAAGGACATACATTAAATAACCACAAAAGAATTGGAGTTATTTGATGATTATTACCTTGTGTGGTTGCTGACAAAATACGTAAATAAACTTTGACATTGTTTATCTAGGAACTAGATAATACGTCTATTTCTCTTCCAGTATGTTCATTATTTGGAGGTTCTTATTCAATGAGCTGTATTCAATTGAATTCAATTAGTAACAACTATTTTTTATCACAACTACTTTCCTAGGATTATCCATTTCATAAAAAGTCAACACTACTATTGTGAACTACTTTCGCCATAAGGAGAGAGAGATATGAATCCTATCTATGTATGTAGAAAAAGCAAAAGTGGCACACAAATATTAGTATAATTTCAAAAGCCTTCACGCGCGTTTTTCAATAGCAAGTCTGGTGGTTTCATAGCGACTGGTCGATCTTCACCAATTGTGTTCGTTCATAGTACGCGGTAATATGATTTTCGCACGGCGTTGACGGATTGAAAGAAACCCATAACATCTTCGGAAAAATCTTTTAACCTCTTAACATTGAGTATTCGAAAAAAAAAATGTTAATACACGAAATCCAATGAAACAAGTACATAAAAGCACTAACGTATAATTAGTTAGAATATCTCAAGAGCTTCGAAAATGATAAAATAAGTATTACGTTGAGTTCCGAGTGAAAAAAAAGGTGAGCAGTCATCGGACCGCCGACAGAAGCTTGCTTCGTATACACAATAGAATGACCATTTTTCGTGAATTTTTGACCATTTCTTCAGAAATTTTGACAGTTTTTGACGAATTTTGACAATTATTGACCGTCTTTGACAATTATCGACCATTTTTGACAATTTTTCAAAAATTTTAACATATTTGGCAATTATTAACCATATTTTCAAAATTTTGACAATTTTTTAAAATTTCAATAATTATTGATCTTTTTTGACAATAATTGACCAATTTTGACAGTTTTAACAATTATTGATCATTTTTGACTATTTTTCAGAAATGTTGACCATTTTTCCAAATTTTAACATCTATTTACCATTTTTGAGCATTTTTGACAGGTTCTGAAAATTATTGACCATTTTTGACAATTTTTCAATAATTTTGACCATTTTTCAAAAATTTTGACAATTTTTAATAATTATTGACCATTTTTGACAGTTTTTTATGATTATTGACCATTTTTTCAAAATTTTGACAATTTGATCCTCTTTCAAAAATTTTGACAATTTTTGACCATTTTTCAAAATTTTTGTCAATTTCTTAAAAAATATTTGGCAATTATTAACCATTTTTTCAAAATTTTGACAGTTTTTGACGATTTTTCCAAATTCTTGACCATTTTAGACCAATTTTCCAAATTTTATCAATTATTGACCATTTTTGACAGTTTTTGACGAATTTTGACAATTATTGTCCGTCTTTGACAATTATTGACCATTTTTCACAATTTTTCAAAAATTTTAACATTTTTGGCAATTATTGACCATTTTTTCAAAATTTTGACAATTTTTAACCATTTTTCAACATTTTTGCAATTATTGATCCTTTTGAGCCATTTTTGATTGGATTTGACAATTATTGACCATCTTTGACAATTATCGACCATTTTTGACAAGTTTCAAAATTTTTGACAATTATTGACAGTTTTTGACAATTTTTGGAAATATTTGGCAATAATTAACCATTTTTTCAAAATTTTGACAGTTTTTGATCATTTTTCTAAATTTTTGACAATTTTTGACCATATTTAAAAATTTTTGACAATTTTTCAAAATTTTTGACAATTTTTCAAAAATTTTGACAATTTTTGACCATTTTTGACAATTTTTCACACTTATAGGTGTGCGAGCTCAATGCGGCAAGAGAGTTTGCGCACAGTCGCTTGAATGAGTTATCGCGTGACGAACGCTTTTTCGTAACATCACACGTTTCAGGAGTTCACTAGCCTTTTCAGAAATATGGCAACACTGTTGCGTGACGGACTTTTCGTAACGGTTACACGTTTTACGAGTTCACTAGCCTTCTCAAAAGTCCTATGTCGGGCAATAAGAAGCAAGCTTCAATAATCGATTATTTTCGATTGCTCGAGTGGTATTAGTTACGATTTCATAATGAATGGGTTTACGGCGTGTTAAGAGGCGTTGAAGATAAAATTGCTCGGCTTATTTCTAAATTTGAAGCTATTCCGAGGCGATTCATTGCGATTTCAAGACGTTTTCTGACTTTTTGAGAAACTTAAAAAGGTGGTTACTAATCGCAACACACATTGTTGGACCCACCGGAAAACCGAAGTGATTAAACCACATCGTCAAGCATATAACCGGTTATCTATACGCCGTAACTATGATCAATTCGTAATTTCTATTCGCTAATTTTAGCATGAATTATATAATCAGTTATAATATCACAAGAGCTCTAATAACCCCTCGAGCTACGCTCTCGTGATTTTTCACAGATTATGTCTCGTAACTCGTAAAATAATCGATTATTTTCGATTGCTCGAGTGGTATTCGTCACGATTATATAATGAATGGAGCGATAATAATTAATCATTTATTTTGTATTAATGTTGAACGTAAAGTAATTTGTGAAACATAGTTATCTGCCGATGAGCCTGAGCTAGCTATATTTGTATTCCATCATTTTTTTAATGATGTTAAGATGATGTTTATTGCTCAGCTTTAGGTATGACTTGAGGACTCTGTTGAAGAATGAGCAGTAATTTGAATAACTTCTTGTAAATTGGCTCCAGATTTTGTCAATTTGCTTACAGCGGAGGAGCGATTGGGATGATTGGTTATTTTCACCTTCTTGCGATATAAATCCCAATAGTCTGCGCGCCTAGACGTGTCCATTTAGGTTAATACCTATTGGACAATTTTTGTACCAATTTTCTGTTTTCTTCCAATCCGGATTTGGAGTTAAGAACAATCAATTCGTTTTGATATTCGGTATTCTTCTGTAGTAGACTCACTGGACAATTGTCTCGACATTTTTTGTTCGATGTTAACCATTTGGATGCAGCGGTAGGGTTTTCTCCGCCCTGTGCAGTTTTGGAGAATATGGTGTTGCATTCAATATGGCCTGTAAATTCACCATAAATGTCGACTTCGTTCTTGAAAAAGTCTACTAGGCAGAGATTTGGTATACATTTTTTTGTGAGCCATCTGGTGAGTTTTCATCAAAGTTTTCCACAATATTGCTGATCACTCCAGTTGTCAGAGCTGCAGAACTGGATTTTCTTTTTGTAACGTTAATTTCGTTCACTTTACTTCCCTCGATTAAATTAATAAATTATCGTATGGGCGGCGAATAGCCAGTCCTTTCTCATACCCAACACCGAGAAATGTTTCAAGGCTGAATATATTTACTGTCGACGAGAGTCGAAATCAACGTTTCTATGCGCGATGATCGAGGTTCGTCTGTCGGAAAATAGTCACGCCCATCTTAAAATTCCCACTTCGATCTCGTGTCTCTTCTTCTACCAATTATAAATCAAATATGAATCAAGAATTCACTACTGAAAGGTAAATTCCTTTCCTGGTCAAAGCGTATGAGCGTGACACGAACATGAGACGTAAGTCGGTGGTCGTTCACATGATTTCGTGTATTTAAACAAGTGGCAAAGGGGTTTCGTTCTTCTTTTTCCGGCGAACATGTGCTATTGAAGCCTTTCTGGCTTATCTTATCTTATCTTAGAAGTGCATTCATTTGAGTGGTAAGTCATTTCGCTTAAATGTATAACTAACTCTCCTTTCTTAATAGCTTCTACCTTCCTATCTTTATTATGTAGCAATGTCATTCCAGTGCCAGGAATAATATATATCGATATGAATTTGTTTTTTTTTCTTTCAGGTTTTTTTTATATTATCTATTTAAAAATATATACGTATTTAAACAAATGTATGTATTTACCGGTGCAGAATCGGTTATTCGATTTTATCGTTTTCATTTATTGCTTTCTTTGAGTATTTCTTTTATCTAAAAAAATACCGGATGTATGAACCACGTTGTCAAATAATTTTCTTCAACATTAAATATTATCTGTACTGTAATATCATACTTCAATACTTCAGACATCCTGGATTTTAGTTAAATTGGAAAATTGTTCCTGATACTATATTTGTTCCCCAGCACTTTACCTGGGACACTTTACCTGGAGCACTTTATCCGGGATACTTTACCTGGAGTAATACTTTACCTGGGACACTTTACCTGGAGCACTTTACCTGGGATACTTTATCCAGGATACTTTACCTGGGACACTTTACCTGGGACACTTTACCTGGGATACTTTATCCGGGATACTTTACCTGGAGCACTTTACCTGGAGCACTTTACCTGGGACACTTTACCTGAGACACTTTACCTGGAATACTTTACCTGGAATACCTTATCCGGGACTTCAAGTTTTCCGACAACTTTTCTACAAGAACAGGAAAGTACAATAGTTCTTGCTCTCCAACACAACATATGTCGTCATCCAATGACTAGCCAATTTTTTTTATTTCATATTTTTTTTGAAAATATACAACTTGTAAATTTAATAACGTTGTTCATATAGTTTTTTTTCCCTTCCAATCTTCCAGGATTTGTCGCTATAATGCAGATGTGAATAACAAATAGGCTAGTATTATTCAGAGTGGCGCCCACTTACCTTTCCTAATTTTCATAATTTATCTTTATTTCACCTTAAATAAATTTCAAGTAGAATTACCCGAGAACCGGTAAGACTACTCTCTGAATTTATACTAGTTTGGTCTCAGAATCTACACCTGAGGTGCTCTCTAAACTGAGTAGCCGTTACATTTTCTCTGGAAGCGCTTGTAGCTCTCTTCTTTTGTCCGTACGTGCACTTCTGGCATCCTCAAAAACTATGTCTTTAAATGGGTCTATTTTCCGATTGAAATCTTGAAATTACTTTTTATGCAGAAGCTTTACGGAAGTATTCCAAATCGTTTCCACAACTCTCTCCTTATAATCGGTGTCATTAGCTCGGTTCATATTGAAAGCCCAGTATTATACCTGCCAAAAGTTCGTTCCAAGTCTCCTCAAAAAATTCATATTTTCGCTCTTCACAGAAAACTGCTTCCAAACGCATTTCTGCGTTTTCAGCGTATTCAGAGGCGTTAAAGATCCAATTGCTTCGCTTATTTCTAAACTTGAAGCTATTCTGAAGACGTTTTCTGACTTTTTGAAAAACTTAAAAGGGTTGTTACTATCGCAACACATTGTTGGATCCACCGAAAAACCGAAGTGATTAAACCACGTCGTCAAGCGTATAATCGGCTATCTATACGCCGTAACTATGATCAAATCGTAATTTCTATTGGATAATTGTATCATGAATTATATAGTTATTATTTATTAATTGTTGATAATCGAAAGTCTATTTTCAAATAATAATTACTACTACATACTCAGCTTTCGGACACATACCTTTGATAGCTTCAGATAAGTTTGCCAAACGATAGTTTCTATCTGATTTCAAGTACATGCATTTTAGTAGTATATGCAACCTCAATGCACAATTGATATTGAATTTCTATGATGTTTTTCATAATTGTGATTCTTGAATCCCCATAATGTTTTTAATGATGAAAATACGTCTATTAAAATAATGAAATCAAAAATTTTAATTATTCAACAGAATAATTACGCAACTAAAACTGGAAGGAAAAATATATCCATTTTTTTGCTTTTTATACGATTTTATCGAATATCACCGGCATATGCTAATGACCTTTTAGGTAGATGCAAAGAATAAATGAACGAATTATGTACCAGCAATGCTAGACAAAAGTATAAACGCACCTTCTGAACGATAATGAATTTAACACTTTGAACTTTAAAACTAAGTAATGAAGAAATACAACACAGTGCATACAACATAAACTTCTTGAAAATGAACTTGAATTATCAGTTGAAATGGCATTCACATATAAACTGTATACAATTAAAAGCTCAACCTCGACTTAATTCACTCTGAAGCCTGTCAAGTCACAAATGGGAAGCAGACACCACAAAATTACTACATATATACATTTCCTCAATTCGCAGCAAATTTGATAATGGAGCATTGCTTACGACTCAGAATCTGAAACACAATTAAAGAAATTTTACAGAATTCAAAACTTTGTGTAACCTACCAATTTGCTTCTAAAACTAATAGGTGGTGAGGTTCTTCGGTTGTCTCAGATCTTCAACCTTTACGGCCTTCGGCTTCGCTCATGTGGATCGAATCAAATGTTCCTGGGTATCCACAATATTATATTGATGTCCGAAATGGGCGCCAGCTAGATTTAAATTCTATGCCAGGCCTATAAGTACACACAATCCCTAGTCTAGCAAGATAAAAAAAATAAAATAAAAGGACCACCCTCGATCTTGCTCCTGTTTTATTATCTCTCTTAAGAACTCTGATATACAATACCATACGCGATAAAAAACAATTAGCAATCATAAACAACAGGAAAAAATATTAATTTTATACAGAGAGTGTTGAAAAATATTTGACAGGTCGTTGACCAGTTTTGAGTTACTTAGGTATAATTATTACAGTTTTCCCATTCTTTACCATAGTCCCATGAGTACCAGAGGGCCCCTTTTGGAAGGAGATCACTGCTAAATCAGAAGTAGAAAGGCTTTCTCAACATATCAATGATACCAAAAGAAACGTCACAACGGATAACTGGTTTACTAGTATGGAACTTGCAGAAAGTCTAAAAGCAAATAAACTAACCCTTGTAGGAAAAATCCGAAAAAACAAGAGGCATCTTCCTTTGGAATTTTTAAAAAATACTGGCCGACTTAGCGGCCAAAGAAAAGTAAAAATGTGCTACTTATTTCAACAATGCATGTTGGAGATGACATGGATTGTCATACGAATAAGCCAGAAACTATTATGACTTATAATGGCACTAAAGGAGGGTTAGACATGGTGGATAAATTGTGTGCTCAATACAATTGTTCTCATGGCACTAGACCATGGCCAATGGTCCTCTTTTACAGCATGCTATATGTAGCTGATATAAATGCGTTTGTTGTTTATAATGGAAACCATCCCGATTCAAAAACACTCAGAAAGGAATTTCTCCTTAACTCTTTCACCTGTCAGGACGGCCGAATTTTCACTTGTTTTGCTGTGTGGACGGCAGTTTTTTGCATGCCGGATGGACGGGTGTCATATATATCGGCTACCTAGTATTTAGCACAAAATAAAATGACGAAAATGAAATAGAACTCAGTTTCTCCTTTTTTGAGTTTTCCTTCAAGTTTGGGCATATGGAGCCTATTAGACCCAACAGTCCCACACGAATTGGTCATTCTTTTAAATAAATAGCGTGACAGTATTGGACTACTATGAAAGTTGTCAGTGTATAGCGAATGCCCTTTGTTTAGATTCGGCTCCATAAGCATATCCACAATATTTCCCGAGGCTCCCAGGCCAGTTATATTTTCTTGTTCAACGTAGGTGTCTTTGCCAATATACACAATGAAATCCAACACAATAGCACTCTCACAATCACATAGAACATACAGCTCTATGCCGAAACGATGACGTTTGGTCTTTATGTACTGTTTGAAGCTAAGTCTACCCTTGAACAGTTTCATGCTCTCATCAATCACCAAATTTTGAAATGGATAGAGCTCTGGTTTGAATATTCGCTTGATTTCTTCTAGTACATACTGGACCTTGTGCAGACGGTTATTAGCTTCTGCCTCCTCATTATTTGCAAAATGAAGATTTTTGAGGATTTGTAAATATCTATCTCTTCCCATGTACTTACTGAAAGCTGGGGTGTATAGTAATGGATCTACTGACCAATTTTCTTTTATTGAAGCTTGCTTCTTATTGCACGACATAGGACTTTTGAGAAGGCTATCGAACTCGTAAAACGTGTAACGTTACCAAAAAGGGTCCGTCACGCAACAGTGTTGCCAGATTTCTGAAAAGGCTCGTGAAACGTGCAATGTTACAAAAAGCGTTCGTCACGCAACAGTGTTGCCAGATTTTTGAATAATCCACTAATCCAATGAAATTTAAATTGATGCTTGCTTCTTATTGCAAGACATAGCACTTTTGGGAAGGCTAGTGAACTCGTGAAACGTGTGATGTTACGAAGAAGCGTTCGTCACGCGATAACTCATTCAAGCGACTGTGCGCAATCTCTCTTGCCGCACTGAGCTCGCACACCGATAGGTGTGAAAAATTGTCAAAAATGGTCAAAAATTGTCAAAATTTTGAAAAAATGGTTAATAATTGCCAAATATGTTAAAATTTTTGAAAAATTGCCAGACATTTTTAAATATGGTCAAAAATTTGGAAAAACGGTCAAAAATTGTCAAAAATGGTCAATAATTGTCAAAATTTTTGAAAAATGGTTAAAATTTTCGAAAAATTGTCAAAAATAATCAATAATTGTTGAAATTTTGAAAAATTTTCAAAAACTGTCAAAAATAATCAATAATTGTCAAAAATTTTGAAAAATATTTAAAATTTTTGAAAAATTGTCAAAAATGGTCAATAATTGTCAAAGACAATCAAAATTCGTCGGAAACTGTCAAAATTGGTCAATATTTGTTAAAATTTTTGAATAATTGTCAAAAATGGTCAATAATTGTCAGAATCTGTCAAAAATTGTCTAAAACTGTCGAAAATTGTTAAATATTTTCAAAAATGGTCAAAAATAGTCAATAAATGTTAAAATTTTGAAATATGATCAAAAATTGTTAAATATTTTGAAAAATTTACAATTGTCAAAATTTTTGAATGTTCTCAAAAATGGTCAATTATGGTCAGAAACTGTCAAAAATGGTCAATAATTGTTAAAATTTTGAAAAATGGTCAAAAATTGTTAAAATTTTGAAAAAATTGTCAATAATTATATAAAATGTCAAAAATGGTCAATAATTGTTGAAAATTGTCAAAATTTTTGAAAAATGGTCAAATTTTTTTAAAAATTGTCAAAAATGGTCAATTATTGTCAGAAACTGTCAAAAATGGTCAATAATTGTTAGAATTTTGAAAAATGGTCAATAATTATAAAAAAACTGTCAAAAATGGTCATAATGGTTGAAAATTGTCAAAAATGGTCAATAATTGTCAAGACCTGTCAAAAATGCAGAAAAATTTTCAATAATGGTCAATAATTGTTAAAATTTGGAAAAATGGTCTAAAATGGTCAAATTTTTTGAAAATATGTCATAAATGGTCAGAACCTGTCAAAAATGCTCAAAAATTGTCAATAATTGTTAAAATTTGGAAAAATGGTCTGAAATGGTCAAATTTTTTGAAAAATTGTCAAAAATGATCAATAATTGTCAAAACTGTCAAAATTGGTCAATAATTGTCAAAATTGGTCAATAATTGTCAAAAATGGTCAATAATTGTTGAAATTTGAAAAAATTGTCAAAAATTTTGAAAAAATGGTTAATAACTGTCAAAATTTTTGAAAAATAGTCAAAAATTCACGAAAAATGGTCATTCTATTGTGCATAAGAAGCAAGCTTCTGTCGGCGGTCCGATGACCGCTCACCTTTTTTTCCAATTTTTGATTTCTGGACATTAGCATAGTCAATGCAATGGAAGTAAAAAATTCTCCGTCTAATAATTGTTTCCACTTCTTCTCATTTTGTTGTTCCACTCCACTATTACTGTCATCAAATGCATGTACTTTTGGCACAAAGTCGTGTTTTGTCCATGTATTAGTTAGGTCTCTATAGTCTGTTACGTCGGCGTCAAGATAATCGTCGTTAATGTCAACATCTGGCACTGGAATATCTCTGTCTTCCAAGTTATTTCATTTACCTCAGTTTCGCCACTTTCTTGATGGCCCATATCATTTTCACTTCGCTCCCGCTATCAATAAAGGGCTCCTCATGACTATCAGATCCAAATATATCATCGTTTTCAAACAAACCTTTGATATGGTGAACCTCACGTTGATCCAATCCGCAATAACTATTGTCGAAATCACTCTCCACCCTAACACGATTTTTTTGAAGGCCCTGGCTGTTCCTCTGCCGACCTTTTTAACGATACTAACCACTAGTTACCCTGGTTACCCTGGTTACCCACTAACCGTGCCACGTTGGCGACTGTCGTGTATTTCCGTCGCCGGCTGATATATCGGTCGTTCGTCGGTATGGCACGGATATATGAGATCGATATCTCGGTCAGACGTCTGTACGGCAAAACGATTTTTTAAATTTGTCTGAAATATATTGTAACATGTCTATCGACCTGTTTCGATTTTACAGAATAAATCCTTTTAATTGGCGCTCGTCGTCACTAGCCACTTCCAATTATAGTTCTGTGATCCCAAACTCTTCAACCCTGACCGTAAGACAATTGACGTCTGCCAACGGACGCTTCCATTTTTTGCACAACGCCACGGGAAACACCCCTTTCTGTTATCGACCGCCTACGGGGAAAGATTAAATTTCGCTATCTTTCATATCTCAAGTACCTATCTTATAAATTAGAAGTGTAATTCAATGTCTGTCGGGGCATATAGCCCGAGAAGTAGTTGTTGCTTCTTAGTGGACGGTCTGCTCTTTGGAAATTAATTTTTCTAATTTTGTAAAGCGTTTAATAGTATTGAACTATTATTTTTTGACGTCTATAGATCACGCTTTACTTATATGACAATTATGTACAGGTAACTGTAACTAAGTAAATACCTACAAAACCGAGATGGTTTTTTGTCGATATAGAATTTTGGTTTGTGATTAGATGTAGGGATGTCGCCGATATCGCACTCTCAACATTTCCTTTACTAAGGCTAATGTATTGGTGTGGTATCGACGTAGTCTCTAGTCCAGGATTATGCTCTCAGAGCTTCTGGACGAATGGCATCTACCTTGTGCTGATGAGGCGCAAAAACGCCGAAACCGGTCCACAAGTGATGTTATTCCTTCTAATCGCAAACCAGAATGGTTGGTTCTATCTTAACAGATATACCAACCCCGTTTACTTTAGAAGTGTAATTCAATGTCTGTCGGGGCATATAGCCCGAGAAGTAGTTGTCTCTTCTTAGTGGACGGTCTGCTCTTTGGAAATTAATATTTCTAATTTTGTAAAGCGTTTAATACTATTGAACTATTATTTTTTGACGTCTAGTATATTTTTGTTGTGAAAGATCATATAATGATTATAAAATTTGTCACAACTTATCAACTACAGTCAGAAATATGCTAATTTACTAGCCGGTGCGCGATTGACTAAGTACTATAATTTGGAACACAAGATTTACTAATCAGACAATAAAGCACAAGATAACTGTACTATTAAATTGAATAAAACTCTTTTCAGCGCTAAGTTGAAAATGTGAAAATACATCACATCAATTCAGCGAAGTAATCAGCAGACTCGGTCGTTAATCAAATACAGTACGAAAAACAAAAAGGGTACTCCGTGTGAAAGATAATACCTTTTTAATGAAAGGTTTTCGACCAACATTAAACCATTTTCTCTTCTTTTAACGATTCACCTAATTATGCTCAGGACGTCTTCTCCACGCTTGATTTTATACAATTTTTCTTCATTACCTTTTTACTGCAGCCATTTTTAAAATAAACCAATTATTCACACTTTGTTAAGCCTCCAGAGAGTAGGATAATTGACGAGGAATTATGTATTATATTCGTTAGTGAAAAAATAATGATCGTGCTTATATTTTGAAGTTCAAGATATTTCAAGGGACGAGAATAATATCGTTGATTGTTTTATTTAATTTTCATTTAGATATTACCGATAATTTTCAATCGATTCTCTGAGAATGAAATGAGGGAATAATATTGAAATAAAAAAATAAACCAGTAAAATATTATTGCTACGTACATACTGAAACACCTAAATGTCGACACTTGTATCCAGACTACTAAAAAGAGTGTTCAAAATGCTGCTTGTTTTGCGTCTAGTGTGTCTCAAGTCCTGTCGTAGATTGAAGTGCGTTACAATTTGTATGACATTCATCTAGCAGGTGTTCACACGTTAACAAATGATCTATTTGGAAGTTTTGATCGTGACAAGAAAACGACTGCAGTTGTTTGTTGTTTATTGGAAAAAATAAAGGAAAAGCGGACTTGCTGGGTGAAAGATTGGGTCGAAAAAAAAAAGGAATTATTTTGGGCTTACTTTTAATTGTTAGTATCATTTAGTTAACAAGATTAATAATATTATAAAAAAATAACAGGTTCATGTGAAAACTGCTGAAGCAAACCCAATAACACAGAAATACTCTATTAAAAGACTTTTATGTTCAAAGAAAAAATATAATGATGACAACTATTAAAAATTATATATGACAAGTATCATTTTGTATATTATAAACAAGTACATAACAACTAGTAAACTAGAAGGAAAAGCCTAGAAAATGATAATATTTCAACACTTTCCCTCATTAAGTGGTTTTTCTTTTCACTAAGTTAGTTTAATCTTATATTTGTACAAAGCTGTACTAATCTAGGTTTTGGAAGAGCTTTGGTCATCATATCAGCCAACTGATGCTCAGTATGTACTTTCTTAACGACAATTACTCCTCCTGATACCAATTCCCGTACAAAAAAGTGCCTTGTTCGAATATGTTTGGTACGTCTATGGAATTCGGGATTTTGAGCTAACCTCAATGCTGGTTCATTGTCAATATGAAGTTCTGGTACAGCTGATAAGTTAGTTATTTCTGTAAAGAGACGTTTAATCCAAACTATTTCGCGAGCAGCCTCACTTGCAGCAACTATTTCTGATTCGGTTGTGGAAATTGCTACTGAAGTTTGTTTTCGGCTTAACCATGATACCACACCTGCAGCATAAATAGAAACAATTCCTGATGTTGATCTACCAGTGAGTGTATCACCACCATGATCAGCATCACTGTATATTCTTATGATTCCTTGCAGATGGTGTGGTTTATAAGTGATTCCATAATCCAATGTTCCTTGAAGGTATCTAAATATACGTTTCACCTTAAAAACATCTTCTTTACTGGGATGTTCCAACGATCTAGAAACAACTCCTAGTGCATAAGATATATCTGGTCTCGTGGATACCATAAGGTACATTAATGAACCAACAGCTTCTCTATAAGGAAAATTTAGAGATTCATCTTGATCTTTCCCTGATTGAGAATAGTCCTTAATAATAGGTGTTGAAACTGGTCTTCCATGCCAAACTTTTCTAAAACTTTCTTAGTATAGGACTTTTGGTGTATTTTTATTGAACCATTGTCTTTGGTAGATATCTCTAGACCTAGAAAATATAAAGCAAGCTTGAGGGTAATTTTGAATTCAGATTTCAGTTTTTCAACAAAATCTGCAGTATGCTCAGGATGATTAGAAGCTAACAGGCCATCATCTACATAAAGAGCAAGTAAAAGTTTGATTTTTTCATGTAGCTTTATAAAAAGACAAGGATCAGCTTCGCTCATTATAAATCCATATTCCTCTAGAAATTGACCAAAACGTTGATTCCAGCACCTAGGCGCCTGTTTTAACCCATATAGGCTCTTGTGTAATCTGCAAATATTTTGAGAGTTATCATTGAATCCTTCACGTTGACGCATGTATATTGTTTCATCTAGCTCTCCATAAAGAAAAGCAGTTGATACATCAAACTGAGTGAGTTTCAATTTTTCATTTGCTGCAACACTAAGTAAAAGTCTTATAGTGCTAGATCTCGCAACTGGACTAAATGTTTGATCATAATCTACGCCTTCTTTTTGAGCAAAACCTTTTATGACTAGTCGAGCTTTATACTTATCAATGGAGCCGTCGGGATTCGTCTTTACTTTATAAACCCATTTACATGGAAGTGTTTCAATTCCTTCCGGGAGTTCTTCCAAAGTCCACGTTTGGTTTTTTTGTAAAGATTCCATCTCTATCTGCATTGCTTTTTGCCATTCTTCCTTCTCAGAGCTGTCTATAGCTTCTCTGTATGAAGATGGTTCTGAAGGTTCAGTTATATTTGCTAAATAAGTCATTACAAAGTCTTCAAAACGTTGTGGAGGTTTTATTAATGCTCTATTTCGTAGATTTCTTGTTTCATCTATTTGCGGTTCTGAATTTTCTATTTCACCATCATCATTATCTTCGTTTTGACTTATAAATTCTGTCTTCTTCAAGATTTCTTCTGTTTGAATATCATTATCCTTAACATCTCGATTTTCCACATGAGTCTCTTCATTTTTCTGTCGAACAAATTCTAATTTGAAATTACTTTTAATTTGGAGAATGTTCTCTTGGAAAGTTACATCACGTGACCTGATTAATTTATTATTTTCTCTACACCATATGCGATACCCATCTACACCATCATAGCCAATTAAAATACCTTTCATGGCCTTTTTATCCATTTTCTTTCTTTGTTGTTTAGGTATATGAGCATAGCATGTAGTTCCAATAATTCTAAGATGCTTAAGGCTTGGTTTCTTCCCAGTCCATAATTTTATTGGTGATTTTCCTTCTATTCTAGAAGAACCACTGATATTGAGAATATATTTAGCTGTATTTATCATCTCAGCCCACAATCCTTGAGAGATTTCTTCATGGGAGTGCATAAGAGCTCTAGCTGTTTCTACCAGCGTTCTATTTTCTCTTTCTGAAGAACCATTTTGTTGCGGTGTATACGGCATAGTAAAGCGTTGTTTTACTCCATACTTGGCTAAAATCTCTTTAACTTCTTTATTATCAAACTCTCCTCCATTGTCACAAAGCAGTTCTTGCACTGTATGACCTGCAGCTCTTATCTGAAGCAACATTTCTTGCAGCTTAGAAGAAACTTCTGACTTATGTTTGATAAAAAATACTTCACGAAAACAAGTAAAATCGTCTTTAAATAAAACGTAGTATCTAAACCCTGACATAGAATTTAAAAATGGACCACATACATCCGTATGAATACGTTCTCCAGGTAGAGTTGCATGTTCTCTTGTACCAAATTTTCTTCGATTGGCTTTTCCAAACACACATCCTTCACATATTTCGCTATCGAGATATACTTTGATTCCAAATTCTCTTTCTATTAAGTTTTTCACATGTCTTTTGTTTTGATGACCTATTCTTTCGTGAAATAACTGTAGTTGTGATTCATTTGATATGTTATTCAATTCAGGTAATTTCGTGATAGTGTTTATATTTAGTTTAAATAATCCGGAATTTTGGCTTCTGTAACCTTCAAGAACAAATATATTATCAATTTTTAGAAAACATTTTGTGGCTCTGGAGATAAATTGACTATTTGGTTTTTTTATCTTGAGCAGCGAGAACGGAAAAAAAATTTTTCTTGATTTTTGGTACAAGCCAAACATCACTAAGAATTAGTGTGTCTTTTTTATAATTGACCAATGTTTCAAAAATTATTGTTCCACTTCCTAGGGCTTCAATTGATTCACCACTTGCAGCTATCACTTGATCAGCTGTTGTGAAAGGTTCATAAGTATCAAATAATTCTGGACAAAATGTAATGTGATTTGTAGCACCATTATCTACATACCAGTTACGAACCACTTCTTCTGAATTAAAACATTCATTTGAACAGACTAGAATGACGTTAGCTTTTGAATTTGTAGTACTTGGCTTAGGGGGTTTGCCATCAGCACGCCATTTGGGACACATTTTAACTTTATGACCTTTATGACTACGTACCAGTAAAAAGAACTTCTTGATTCACCTTATTTTTATCTTTTTCATTCAAGGCTTTCTCATAAACACACAATTGATTCGTAAGGTTGTCTATTGTTCTGTTATCTTTGGATATTAACATCCAACTAGATCTAAATGAGAAATAATTGTCTGGTAATGGTCCTAAAATTTTACAAATAAGCAACACTTCTGGTAGTTCAATTGCATTTTCTTTATGAACTGCTAATTTCAATTCATTCCAAAGATTTTTAAGCTTAAACATATGTGTAGCTACATCGTCATTTGGTTCTTTTTCAAAGCTAAATTATTCTAAACAGAGATCATAAACTTTTTCTTCTGTTGCACCATCAAATAGTCTATTTAATTCTTGCCATATTTCTTTTGCTGTTGAAAATCTCATAATTTTCCTCAAAGTATCTTCGGTCATATTGGTTGTTAGGATAATCATTGCACTGCTTTCTACTTTTCTGTACTCTTTCAACTCTTCTTTGTACTTGATACCTTCTGCCTCCGTAGCATTTTCTGCTAAAGTTGTAGGTTCTTTTAGTGTACCTTCTACAATTTCTAGAGCTTCAATAATACCTCTTAGTAATGTGCAAATTTTAAATTTCCACTTAGACCAATTTGATTTACCTTCTAAAAGTCCAATTTGTACTTTTGTATAATCCATTTTGTCAACTAAATCTGTGATGACAAAAATTGGGGTATATTTATTTATTGCATTCCTGGGCCCCTAACCTGTTGAAGCAAACCCAATAACTCAGAAAAACTCTATTAAAAGACTTTTGTGTTTAAAGAAATATTATAATGATGACAACTATTGAAAATTATATATGACAAGTATCATTTTGTATATTATAAACAAGTACATAACAACTAGTAAACCAGAAGGAAAAACCTAGAAAATGATAATATTTTAACAAAAACAACGTCATCGGTTCCATTCCCGAAATTTTTATTTTCACGCATCTTTTCGAATATTTAAAAATTTAAACAAATGTATTATTGTGAGTGGATTAATATGAGTAGATTACACAAAGTAAGGGTGCAAACAGTAAATTCAATTGAACAAACGTTAAAACGCGTAACTGATTTTGTTGTTAAACGATGGAAAAAACATACATTTCAACAAGTTTACTCTGATTAAAATGTGTTCTTGTTAGGGGAGCTAGATTATTAACATCCCTTTGCAAACTGTAACCTGGCAGTTCTTCGTCGGAGAGCTAACATGAATTCTGGGGGGAATACTGTTGTTTAATTGAACTCAAGACTAAAAGGGCGCCACCCTGATTTTGATTAAGATTCTCAAAATAGGGAAAATTTAAGTCGAAAGAACCAGCATCTTCCAACGGTTTTATAAATACTTATGTAATCTAGAAGTTTTAAATACCAGCTATGGTCATAAAAAAATTTATTTTGATATCAAATATAAATCGCTACCTTCCCTTTAACACGAGGAAAAAATTAAAATAATTATTTGTAGAATATTTTATTATCAATGGTTGAGTTGTTTTTTTAAGGTTTACACTTAGATATAATTTTATTGTCAGACATCATTGAAAAGATGGGGCTGGATGCAAACGCAGACAACAGCGCATTAAAATGGGTACAAAGTAAAAAGATTAATCCAATGTTTCACTTATGTAAACACTATCTAGCTTGGTACCAAATGGTATGGTTTTATACATGAAAAATTGATCATAACCAGTATTAACAATTTACTCACAGCAAAGACCTTCTTAGTACAATCTCTTGGCAAACATTGCCTAAAAACGCACAAAAGAACTTGAAAAATGGTCTTTAATAAAGGTTAAACCCAAACTTTATGAAAATAATGCCAGTCGATAGTTATTATTAGCCATGAAATCATATAAACCTACAAATTTGACGTGTTTTTAATATTTAAAGATAAAAATTTTGGAATGTAGCCCAAAAATATTGAAATATATTTACACTAACCTTATGTTCATTATTTTTATTTTATTTCACCCTGTAGTAGAGACACTACCGATCAAAATCCCAAACTGAGAGTGGTTTTCTTTATGATGAAAGTTTGCCCAGGTACGGCATCCCGACACAAAAGGAGTTGGCTTACGTCCAGCGTTAAGAAAAAATTATCTGGATGACAAGCACAAAGCGATGACACCATCCAACAAGGGGTGGTTCTTGTAGGAAAATCAAAGGCCTGGTTCAGCCCAGACATATGTAAAACCTCACACTGGTTTCGTCCAGGAACCCCAACAATTATGAGAAATTAGAATGTGATTAAATCCTCAACAGAATCATAGTAGGTATAAACTGGCTTCGCCCAGTGGCTAACAAGAAAATTTTCGGACAAACTCGGAGATTTATGTATCCAAAATCAAAATTGGAGGAAAATACTTTCAATCATTCGTCTAGCAGGCTCTTACAAATCCTAACATTAATAAATTTTTGATAATAATGCTAAATTTGCGAGGATGATTAGAGAATACATACCCTCTTCCAAAAAGGAAGCCAAAACGACCTACACGAGTCAAAGTTCTCTCACCAAAAAAAACCAGTCTTGTCGCTATCTTCTACCTTTGCTACCGTCATAAACCCGAATTTAATAAGTTGTATAATAAGTATAATAGTATATAATATAATTAATCATGATGCATTGTTTATACAATCTAGGTGAAATTTATTTTTTTAACTTTGTAACAGAAATCAGTCAATTTTACCGTTACAACGTAGTTTTTTCTGTTATTTGTTTTCATAACTTGTGAAATAATTTTTATGTATTGATGAAATTTCCACACAACTAATGTTTAATCAATCAGAACGTGTTTTTTTGACAGATCACCAAGGCAAAGGATGAATTATACTGGAAATTTTTTTGACGTTTATAATGACAGAATATTCTAGTGACAGTCTGGTTTTTATTTGCAAAAAAGCAAATTTCTAACTCTTGTTATGTGTTATGTCTTGAGATGGAATTTTCGAGCAACTACAACGAGTAAAAATCAACAATTTCAAGGTCTAAATTGCTGCCAAAACTGTGACGCGCTGTAAATCTGTTCATGGAACGTTCCGAAAGACTATTGATGATGATGGTGATTGAATGAATGATTTTCTACCACTTGTAGTAAGCAAGTAAATATAAAATGAGAAAATATAATATTTTAGGTCCTAAAATGGCACTTTTGAGCTACTAACATCAGTACAAAGTTTGTGACATTGTTGGAAATCGAAAAATAAATTTTAATTATTTCACACACAATTTTGTATGGAATTTTCTTACCGAATACCACACGAGATCAAATTAAATCAGGAAATTGTTTTACTCCTAGTGGTATTACTAGTGACAATTTCTATCGGTCAGCAAAATAATACATCAAGAAAATTTTGATTAAATTCAACATGGAAGACCGTTTAACCTTATAATCTCCATTAATAAAAGGTAAGATAAGAAGTGAACTGTATCGTGAAACAGTTGGCTCTCTTATGAGCAGACCTGATATTGCTTACAGTGTTAGGCCGTTTTATAAACTATTGGGATCACAAACATCGGACAGCCATGATAAACGAAAGCTTGAACTTGGAATAAAGGCTTAGAAGCAACCTTAGAACTTTTATTGCTTCCTCTTCAGTTCCTTTGGGGTCTCCCATCATTATATAATACATTTGTAATGTTACCAGTACCCCGTTACTGTCCTTCCACATATAGTGTCTCAAAATTGATGCCCGTCCTTTCAGAATATGAATCGGGGGGCTAAAACGAATTAAAACGTAAGAATAAAAAAATTGCGTTATGTCCAAAGATTTAACATTCAATGTTTAAACTTTATTAAAAACGAATATTTGTTACAAAACAAGAAATTAATTTATAAAAGGTGTTCAAACAAATCGCCTCCTACTTCAATGCAAATATTTGCACGATTTATCATTGAATCACGAACCCTCTGTAGCATGTTTTCGTCTATAAATGTCACAGCAGCGTGAATACGAGCTTCTACATCTTCCGCACTCTCAACAGGTTCAAAGTAAATTTTTTCTTCCAAGAATCCCCAGAAGAAAAAATCTAATGGATTTAGATCTGGAGATCTACGAGGCCATAGACAGAACTAATAATTAACATTTAACATTACCATAGCAAACTATGCTAATCAATTGTTTTTAGCTGACTTCGTTTTTTATTAAAGTGTGAACATTGAATGTTAGATCTTTGTTTTTTGTCAATAACTCTGTAACCATGGACATAACGCAATATTTTTATTCTTACGTTTTAATTCGTTTTAGCCCCCCGATTCATATTCTGAAAGGACGGGCGTCAATTTTGAGACACCCTGTATATATATATATATATATATATATATATATATATATATATATATATTATTAGGAATTCCGTCACAATTTGGGCTGGTTTGAAATTAAACTCTTTTTTAATACTTCCAAGCTTTCGGATTTATTTGAATCCTTTCTCAAGGCTAAAATATGAACAAGTTCTAAAACAAGTCAAAATTATTAAAATAAATTAAACTTGCGTGCAAAGTGAGTTTGTACAAATTAAGTAAAACATCTTTTTAAAAAACATGAAAACATTTTCCACAAATGTGGTAGTTGTACGATTACATTTTGAAAACTAAATCAAAATCTGTCTGTCTTCATACCTGCTAAATTTTATGGCCTTCCAAAAATTCATAAACCAATATTATCAATTAGACCTATAGTTGCTTGTATAGGTACCCCAACTAATTTATTAAGTTCATATATCACTGAAATTTTAACAAAAGCTTACGACTTTAATACAAAATATTACATCAAAGATTCATTCGATGTTTTTAATCAATTTAACAAATTTCAACTACCTGATAATCATGTAATTTGCAGTTTAGATGTTATATCTTTATTTAGTAATGTATATTTAGAAATTGCTCTAATAGCAAATAATTGATAAAAAATGGAATGAAATTAGTCAACATTGTAAAATATCAAAAAAATATTTTCTAGAAATTGTTACATTTCTCTTTGAAAATACCTATTTTACTTTTAATTCCCAAATATACAAACAAACCTTTGGTACTCCAATGGGAGCTGCAATTTCTCCAATTATAGCTTTTTATGTAATGGATAATATGTTGGATTCTATTATACCATTATTACCATTTGAAATAATTTTTATAAAAAAATATGTTGATGACATTATTATGTCAATACCAAAAACTAACTTAGATGAGGTTCTTTTCATTTTCAATAGCTATAATCCATATATTCAATACACTATGGAAAAAGAAGACAGTGAACAAAGTGTACCATTTTTAGACACAAAATTTATAAGAAATACTGATAATACATTATCTATTGATTGGTACATTAAACCAATAAGCTCTGGAAGATTAATGAACTATTGGTCTTATCATAAATATTCAATAAAAATTAACTTGATTAGACAAATGAATAACAGAATAACCAAAATTTCAGATCCCAATTTTCATGAAAAGAACCTAAAAATTCTTCATAAATTATTTTTAGAAAATGGATACCCTAATAATTTAATCAAAAACATATTGTATAATTATTTTCCAACTGTAGACATTGCAGACAATAATAATACATCCCATAATACAGTACATATAAATAAATATATATCTTTTCCATATATTAAAGAAATAACACCAAAGTTGAGTAGGATTTTCAAACCAATAAATAACATTAAAATTGCCAATAAAACATGTTTCACGATAAAATCTATTTTTACAAAATTGAAAGACAAAACTCCGATTCTCAATCTATCAAATGTAATATTTTGTATACCATGTAAAAACTGTAATAATAAATACATTGGCCACACTAGTCAAAAATTAAAAAGTCGTTTAAGTTTACATAAAAGTGATTGTAGATTACATCCTGACAGATGTGCATTAGCAGAACATGTAATTGATAAAGACCACGTTAAGGATTTTAAATCTGTTAATATTTTAGACATACAAACAAATACTAAAAAAATACTTTTCTTAGAAATGGCTCACATATCACAAGAATCTTGTACTATTAACAAGAAGAGTGACCATAAAAATCTCAGTGATATTTATCACTACTTACTATCAATGGATCACAATAATAAGATTTCAAATTTCAATTCTTAATCAAAAATTAATTTAAAAAAAAAAACTTTTATAATAATTTGACATTATCATAACCTACACTCTCCATTTTTTGACATAATTTTTATAACTTATTAGAAGGAAAAAAATGAAATTGTTTATCTGTCATAATGACAATATTTCAATATTTTTTAAAAAATTCAAATACCAATTTTAGCATTTAATATATATTTACCATTTTATATCAATTCTCAATTTACTGTAACTTGATAATGGAAATAAAAGTTACCGAAAGCTTGTTAAATTAGTAAGAAGAGTTCACTTTTATAAACTTGCCGTTTCCCCAATATTTCTGGTATATATATATATATATATATATATATATATATATATATATAGGAAATAGTTCGTTGCCGATACTAGTTAGGTCTAACTATTATTGTGGGGGATGCGGCAATGTGAATAAGTGAACTCTTTTTAGTTTGTTCTGAGCTTTCGGTAATTTATTATCACCATTATCAAAGAAAACTAAGCGAGGTTAATTACAATATCTATATATAATATGTATAATATGGAGAAAAAACATGGTATAAGATATAATTTTCTTTTTCAAGAAATTAAATTAAAAATAAAACTATCAAAATTGACAAACTAAAAAGAGTTCACTTATTCACATTGCCGCATCCCCCACAATAATAGTTAGACATATATATATATTTATATATATATATGTTACCGTATTTGTTAACCTTAGGTTGCATATCTAAATTGCTTATAATTATATTTTTATTGTTTGTCGTTATCACTTCCATTCCATTTATGCTTAGCTGTATTTTATTAGTTAATTCATTTTTTGTAGTTTATAAATCAGTCTAGAACTGGAATCCAAATTGTAAGGTTGTTTAGTAATAAAGTTAGTTTTTAAAAACACTTTCTCAGTTAATTAAAAGTTAAGTGGCGCAGTCAGTAGGATACTCAAACGGTCGTTAGTGTATATAACAGTCGGTTCATTTCTATGATTTGTTGACTACTCGAACAAAGTGAAATTTTATATTTAAATTTTGGAACTCTTAGTTGGGTGAATTGAGTAAGTCAACTAGAAGATCTTTGTAGTGCAAGAAGACAGAAAACTCAAAAGAATATTGTGTTCCTGTTAGCTTCGAGCCAATGGAAAGGATCTTTCTTCTTTCACTGTAAGTAGTGTTTTTATATGTCGTATAGAGAAAATATACATTTTAACTTATCTGAAACATCTGACGATTCTGACTCAAATTCTGATTCAAATATTCCAAGTTCTAACTCACATTTTAATAATAAGAAAAAAATAATTTTACCCAATCCAAAACTTTTATCTTTAAATAATACAAATAAAATGGCGACTCCACAGTTACCTGTTTTAAAGAAAGAATACCTGGACATGATTCCAGACTTCAATGGCAACAATGCTTTACTTCCTAGGTTCATAGAAATTTGTGAAAAATTAGTCACGAAATTTTATAATACTGTAGATGTTGGGGATTTTCAAAATGAATATTTGATGTCCAGCATCTTAGCTAAAATAAGAGGTGAAGCAGCTATTAACATTTCTTCTTGTAGTATAAAAACTTGGGAGAACCTCAAGGATGCTTTGATAAATACATATTCAGACAAACGAGATATTTACACATTAAATATTGAATTGTCCGAAATGAAACAAGGCAATGAAACGCCTTTCGAATATTATAATAGAATTCAACATATTTTGAACTTACAAATTTCTTATCTCATGACACATTCAAATATTCATGAACATAATATATTAGGTAATTATTTTAAGAATTTGGCGCTCAGAGTATTGCTACGCGGTTTAAAAGAACCATTAGGTACATTAATGCGCACGAAAAATCCCGAAAATTTGAATATTACTTTAAATGTTCTAACAAACGATTTTCAGGTTTATATGAGTCAAAATAATCACCAAAAAAATTTTTTTTCAAATACCAATTCGCAAAATTTTTCAAATAAAAATAAAAATAACTTCCAAAATAATGTGGTACATACGCAGCCACCCCCTAGGCAAAAGCCAATGCAGAACTATCAAAATACAAATAGAAATCTTCCTCCAAATGCACAAAATCATCCATCAACTTCTTTTAATCCTCCTAATAGGAATACTACCAATTTTTCTAGTAACGGCTCAAATGTTTTCAAGCCAAACCAGAATCAAAGATTTCAAAATCCCACTCCAATGAGCATTTCTACTAGAAATACAGCAAGACCCACCCAAAATTTTCAAAATAAATTTCAAAATAGTTCTGCCAATCAACAAAAAAATTTTATCTCAGAAGAACTTCATAATCTAGATGATTTTGAAGGTACAAATAAAGATTCCGATAATTTTTTAGAGATACCAGCCTCGGTACCCAACGAAACACAATAGAACTTTTAAACTTAAATAATCCAGAAAGTGTACTACCGAATATATTTTTTCCAGAACAGAATTTAAAAGTATTGATTGATACCGGTAGCACAAGATCTTTTGTGACACCAGTGGTAGCTGAAAAATATTTTAAGAAATCTTTTGTTCGAAAACCGTTCAATGTAACTTCAGCTCTTGGAAGCTGTCAACAACATTACTGCACTTTCATTCCTACTTCTAAAATATTTAATTATAAGAAACCAATTAATTTAGAGTATTGCGTTTTCAAATTTCATGACCATTTTGACTGTCTATTAGGTTTAGATAACTTAAAAAGGATTAATGCAAATATTGATTTAAATAATAATATTTTGATCACTCCTTATAGTCAAATTAAAATAAATTACTTCAACATAAAAACTGGATCCACGAATTGCATAGTAGTGCCTCCACGTTGTGAGCAAATAATTAAATTAAATATTAAAAATGTAAAAAATGGTGATGTAATTATACCATACACTCGAATTGGGAAACTAGAAATTCCAGAGTGTTTGGCAAATGTTGAAAATAATTTAGCTTTATGCACAATTTTAAATGCTTCAGAATCCACTTTCAAAGTAGATCTTAGCCCTTTTATTGATGTTGAGAAGTTCGATGAATACGAACAACCACTCAACCCAAATTTAAATAATATTTACACAGAAAATGTCAAATTCGATATTTCAAAAGTTAGGACGGAACATATGAATTCCGAAGAAAGCCAAGCAATTTTAAAATTATTACAAAAGTATAGTGATATTTTTCATGTTGAAGGAAATCAACTTACCTTTACTAGTAAAATAAAGCATCACATAAAAACTTCAAATGAAATTCCTATTTATTCAAAATCTTATAGATATCCGGAAATTAATCGAACTGAAGTTCAAAATCAAATTAATAAAATGTTAAATGAAAATATCATTAGGCCCTCTAGTTCCCCTTGGTCTAGCAATATTTGGGTGGTCCCAAAAAAGCTAGATGCTTCCCAAAAACCTAAATTTCGAATCGTTATCGATTATCGAAAACTTAATGCCATTACGATTGGTGATCGTTACCCATTATCAGATATTACAACGCTACTAGATAAGCTAGGACGTTGTCAATATTTCACAACTTTAGATCTCGCCTCTGGTTTCCACCAGATCGAGATGGCTGAGGAAGATATTCCTAAGACAGCGTTCAACACAGAAAATGGGCACTACGAGTATGTGCGCATGCCCATGGGTCTCAAGGGAGCTCCTGCAACCTTCCAAAGAGTCATGGATAATATTTTAAGAGGCATACAAAATGAAAAATGTTTGGTATACCTCGATGATATTGTGTTCAGTACAAGTCTGCAAGAACACCTGAGTAATCTGAAAGAAGTATTTGTCAGATTAAGAGATTCTAATTTTAAATTACAGGTTGATAAATGCGAATTCTTGCGAAAAGAAGTAGCATATTTGGGGCATATTGTCACCCCAGAAGGTGTAAAACCCAACCAAGATAAAATAATAGCGATAAAGAAATTTCCCATACCAAAAAATCCAAAGGAATTAAAAGGATTCCTCGGACTTTTAGGCTATTACCGAAAATTCATTAAAGATTTTTCAAAATTGACAAAGCCTTTAACTATTATGTTAAAGAAAAACGCGGTTATTAATATAAATGATTCAGATTATAAAGTATGTTTTGAAACGTGTAAAAATTTATTAATTAACGAACCAATACTTCAATATCCTGATTTCACGAAACCTTTTAATCTCACCACAGATGCAAGCAATTACGCTTTAGGAGCTGTTTTGAGCCAAGGTAAAATAGGTACTGATTTACCGGTGGCTCACGCTAGCAGAACTCTAAACGTTTCAGAATGCAACTATTCTGTGATAGAAAAAGAACTTCTCGCCATAGTGTGGGCAGTCAAATATTTTCGCCCTTATCTTTTCGGTAGGAAATTTACCATAGTTACAGATCATAAGCCACTTCAATGGTTATTTTCACTTAAAGATCCTATTTCCAAACTTGTTCGGTGGCGTTTGAAACTAGAAGAATATGATTATGATATTGTTTATAAAAAAGGTGCTTTAAATACCAATAGTGATTGTTTATCACGAATACAATTAAATATTAATGAAACTGATGTACAAGAACCCCAGTGTTCTAAAAATGTTTTAGATTATATGGACAAATTTAACAAGTCATTATCAGAAAATATTGATGATAACGAATCCCTAATAGTTGAAACAGGTAATGATAATCTTAATAATAACGAAGATGAAAATGACATTACCGTTCATACAAATGTAGAAAATCCTGTAATAGGTGTACCAATTTCAGAGTCAGCTGTAAATATTGGAAAAAATCAGTTAATTTTTTCAGAAGTGAATTTCGAGCCAGCCGCACCTACTATTATAAAACTGTATGATACTAAACAAAGAATTATAGTACAATTTTCGAAAAATAATTTTGAGAAAGATGTCATTAACTTTGTGAAAGAATTTGTGGTGCCAAAAGCTAAATATTTTATTTATTTTGAGGACCCTATTCACGAAAAATTTAGTGTAGTACTTCAAAATTATTTCAAAAATTCTCAAATTGACTCAGTTAAATGCAACAAAAAGCTGATAGACGTTCCTTTAAACGAAGTTAAAGAAGTAATTCAAAACTATCACGAAGGTAAGACTAATCATACAGGATTAGACGAGACCGAAAACCGATTGAAAGCGCTGTATTATTGGCCCAATCAAAGAGCATCAATACAGACTTTTATAAATGAATGCGAAATATGTCAATTAACAAAATATGACAGAAATCCTATAAAACCATATTTAAATGTTACTCCCACAGCTACGAAACCTTTTCAAATTTTGCATTTAGATTCTATAACATTAGAAAATACTAAATTTTTGACATTAGTAGATTCATTCTCCAAATACGGTCAACTTTATCAATTGAGATCCAATCAAGGAATCGATGTAGCCCATAGTTTAATTAAATATTTCACACATCACGGTGTACCAGAACAAGTAATTTCAGATAATGGTACTGAATTAAAAAATTCTGTTGTAAAAGAACTATTAGAAACTCATGAAGTAAAAATACATTTTATCAGTTCACAACATCCAGAATCGAATGGAATTGCTGAAAGATTCCACTCTACTATTATTGAACACATTAGACTAATAAACAACCAAATTGACTATAAAAATGAACCCATTGAGAATAAAATTATTTATGCATTACTAGCTTATAATAATAGTATTCATTCGGCGACAAATTTAAAACCTAATGAAATCATCATCGGCCATTTAAATAGCAATACACCTTTTGATATAGAAATAGATCAGCAAATAGTTAATAATTATGTTCAAAACCACAGAGATAAGATGAAACTATTCTATTCAAAAATAAATCAAAAACTGCAAGAAAATAAGTCAAAAGTAATTTCTAAAGTCAATAAAAATCGCGAAGAATTACCAGAGACAATTCCTACAAAAGTTTTTGTGCGTAATAAACAAGCGCAAGGTAAAACTAAAAATAAATATAAAAATGAAGAAATTAAAAGTAAAAATACTAAGCTTAAAACAGTATATGTGCATTAAAATTAATATTTCTAATAATACATTTCTTAGAAGTAAAACAGATAACATTGTAAATATAATTCAATTAACTAGGAATAGTATAGAAGAAAAGTTCAGTAATCTTAATATTCATTCTATGATACATAGAAATAAAAGAGGCTTAATAAACGGTTTTGGATCAATTATAAAAACCATAACTGGTAATTTAGACTCTGAAGTGGTAATTTAATTTTGGAACACTTAAAGGAAAATCAAGGCAGCTTGCAAAATCAAATAAAGATGCAGTACTCTGTCAGCCATCAAATTATAGAAAATTTCAACAGAACAATTGAAGAGATTCAAAATAACGAGATTTTATTAAAAGCAAAAATTTTTGAAATTAGAGATATTTTACAAGCTCAAGCAAATTCTGAGAATGTTATTTATTTAAAAGAATTGTTAAACGAACTTTTGATAACGTTTAACGTAATTCTAGATTTCATGGAAACAGTAGAAAACTCGCTAACTCTTTGTAAACTGAGAATCCTACATCCGAGTATTATAAAATCAAGTGAACTATTCGTAGAATTGCGAAAAATGTCGTCTCATTATAAAGCTGAATTGCCATTTGAAATAAATTATGAGAATATTTTAAATTTTGAATCAGTCATAGACGTAACATGCAAAGTAGAAAAATATAAAATAAATTATTTCCTATCAATTCCCATAGATTATAATATTAAGTTTGATTTGTTTTATATGTTACCCATATCTACCAAAATCGAATCAGAATTTGTTACTCTTATACCTAATACTAAATATTTATTAAAATCTGATAAATTAATCAGACCTCTAAACGACATATGCACGCACAGTAATATTTTCCATTGCCCCAATCATCTCCAGGACAATAATAATCATCTCTGCGAAGAACAAATTCTATTGAATGGAAATTCTTCAAAGTGTCAGTACATAAAAATAAATATTGAGAATAATCACATAGAAATTATTCCAGAAATTAATCAATTTTTAGCCATATTTCCATTTGAAGAAAAATTAATAATAAAGTGTGAACGAGAAACCGAAACCAGAAATTTAAAAGGAGTTTATCTAATAGAAAATTCACCTTGTACAATAATTTTCCAAAATCAAGAAATAACATTTCAAGACAAGACCTTTGGACAACCATTTATAATTAATAAACTTAATTTAGATTTTCATCAGTTAAATATTTCGTCGATGAAAATTAATTTAAAAACTCTCAAATTAAAAGAAATTTCACCTCCATTTATGGAATCAATACCAAATGAAAAGTATTATTTCCATATCCCAAGTGTATGGACTGTGTTTGTCTATATTGGTATAATGATAATATTAAGTTGTATAGTATATAGGAAGATTATTTTAAAATATGGAAAAAAGAAGAACAACGGACCAACAGAAGCAGTTCAGCTGCCAGAAGGAGCTTCATTCTGAAGGGGGAGGTGTTACCGTATTTGTTAACCTTAGGTTGCATATCTATATTGCTTATAATTATATTTTTATTGTTTGTCGTTATCACTTCCATTCCATTTATGCTTAGCTGTATTTTATTAGTTAATTCATTTTTTGTAGTTTATAAATCAGTCTAGAACTGGAATCCAAATTGTAAGGTTGTTTAGTAATAAAGTTAGTTTTTAAAAACACTTTCTCAGTTAATTAAAAGTTAAGTTATATATATATATATATATATATATATATAAGTATTAAATTTACTTATGAATTAGAAATAAATTTTTAGACACATTATAAATTAGGAATGGAAATAGGTTAGAATTTGATATTTATAGAAAAGATACTGCTACTCACAGGAATATCCCAGCTGATTCTTTTCATTGTGATCAACATAAAATGGCTAGTCTTCATTTTTTAGTACAACATATTTTTCTCTTTATAATGGAAGATATAATAATTAAAAGAATATAATTGGGGATATAGCTGCTATTAACGGGTATGATAGGAAAATAGTAGATGAGCTAATTACCCTTGTTATACCCTTGTTATACAGAAGGTTTGAAAAACATTTTCAATAGAGCGGGATTAAATTTAGTTCACAAATCAAACAATACTTTGGAACAGCTGTTAGGTAACCCCAAAGATAAATAATGGATTTGGAAGAGTGGTATTTATGAAATTAGTTGTAATGGTTGTGATATGAAATATGTTGGGCAGACCTAGAGGTCTGTAGAAGTTCGTTATAAAGAGCATATAGCTCATTTAAAAAATGGGCGTACAGAGAATAAAATATCTTCGTCCTCAGCTGCAGTTTCTATTTTTTCTCACTCTTCACTTCTCAAAGTTCAGGAAAAGTTTTATTGTTGCTTTGTCACACAACCTTTTATGAAAAAGAGCAATGATAGTGACCAAATATATTATTATCTACGGAATATTTGGAAATACTAACATTAACAAAATAACCGATGTTCAGCAACACAAGCAAAAATTTAGCTACCCCAAATATATTTCTGCTTGGAAATATTATCCCTACTTCCCTACAAACATATAAAACAATATTAACTGGAAAGCCAGTCTTTTAGAGGGCTTCGTTTGTTCTCCGGGTTAGTAATGAAACAATAAATTGAGGGATTATCCGCATCTGATAACAAAAGAGGTGATAAAACATACATTCCATTTATTGTTTTAATAATTAGACTAACAATTCAACGATGTTAACATCGTGAATACATTGATATTTAAATTTAAACATATATTCATTAAACGAATCAGTAGTAACCAAACCCATAAATTCAGTAAAAGGAATTTGCAAGCTGGTAACAAAATATCACTTTTTATGAAATTATTTTTCACATAAGTGAAGGTGGACATTTCATTTTAGAATATTTTATTATACAAAAGTTACATTTCCTTTATATCAAAAGTACAATTATTAAATGTGATAGACTTGTTCCTTGAACTGTTCTGTGAAACAGTCCAATTTACTGGTGTTGAAATTAAATTTTTTTCTTCCATGGACTCAACTGCCGTTGATATACCTGGTTGCAAATCTAGTTGCGATATGGGTTAAAAAGTAGGCGATCCTTTGCCGTTGCTGGACGAGACGCTATGTACATTCGATAAAATTTAGTATATTTTTCAGTAACTACAAATTTCTTGTACACTGTTGGGGGTTGAATTTTGAAAAATATTTCCTCAGTAGATGCCTTCGTCATATGAGAAATAAGTGTGCGGAATCTCAATTTTCTAGCCTCAAGGGTTTGGCCTGTGAGTTGATACATCAGTCAATCACTTTTGCCTCATCACTTTTGCCTCATATATATATATATAGAAATGAAAATTGTCTCTTTAAAAACAACATTTAAAAACGCGGTTTACACTAATTTCAAATCTTTTTCAGCTGCTAACGTGAGTAATACGCGGATTTAATCGTAACGCACTGCCGGCGAGAAAGTTTCATCATAGTCTATACCCTTTTGTTGAGTATAGTCTTTTTCCACTAAACGAACTCCTCATCAGTATTAGCTTTCACGGTGAAAACCCATTTATTGTCAATAGCTGGAGCATTTATTGGATTTGGCACTATAATCCAAGTGTTATTCTTAATAAGATCTTCCATTTCTTCTTCCATTGCTAATTTCCATTCCAGATTCACTTCAAATCGAACTGTTTCTTGATGTGAAGTTGAACAATATACACTAGCTCCTTAATAATCTGGTAGTTCAAGATCATTTCTATCTCTTAGAACTCTTGTGTTTTCATCTGAATTCTCCTGTTCTTATTAATGTTTATCAACAAAAATATTTGTTGTGACAAGCCAGACATCCGCATCATTATAATAGAATTGAAAAACAAGACGCCTGGATATAAATTTGAATATTATTGATGTAGAAGAGTTTTAAAAAATTGCATCATTATTAGCCTCTTTCGGCGGAAAATTTCTAAAATTAAAAAAAAAACCAAATAATGGATATACAGATTGCGAAAATCCCTTTCTACGACAGGGAAAATATGAGCAAAACTACGTGAAAGAGAGAGAAGACTTGTTAGCCCAGCGATCAGTCCCCTCTACCAAAACAGTTGGGCGTGTGTTCAACGCCCCACTATTTCAACCGCTGTTGCCAGAAGCTCAGAATAATTTGTACAAATGATATTTTTGTCTCGTTATCGTTAACTTTTTTTCGAGCTCATGCACTATTAGGTAAAATTAAACACTTTCATCCGGCAACAGTGTACCGAAGTTTACTATACCTTGTTTTTAAACTGAGAGGAGCGATTTGAATTTAATTTGGCATTTCTGCTGCCTAGTGATTGATCAGATTGCCGCTCATTTCCACAGCTCTGACAACTGACAATTGTAACGGTATAAATCGTCACTCGAACTATTCCAATTGATTTTTACTAGCTAATATGCCGTTAGGAGGACGAGTAGCTACAACCATCGTGGTGGTTTTAGTTTAATCACACGGAAATTTACATCGTTTAAGCGATAATTTTTGTTCATTTTAGCAGGCCGCCCGCTTTGATTCTTTGATTCTTAATCACTTCTGTATTGACCTTGAATATAAAATCAATAATTCTTACCATCTGAGACATCATTAAACAAATAAGAATAAAGCCCTCTTTGTCTGCGAATTAGGAAAGCGTGATATGTGTCCTCACGTAAGTCGGAGTTTACCTCTGTTCATAATTTGTTGAAATTTGTTAAATTGTATGCAAATTTTTAACCTCTTTTTTGGTATCTAAAGCAGTAGAGAAAAGACCTGCTGTCTAAAATTTTTATATTTTTCATGTAGAAAAATTATAGGTGAAAACTATAATTTCTCATTATCTTAATGCATCAGAGTCTCATGCATTTTCCCTGATACATTATTGTTACTAAACTTTTTTCCTGGCAGAAAAATATCTTCCCCGAAGGATTTGAAACAACTTTATGAGCTAACCTGAAGCAACTTTAATGAGCTGCTCTGAAACAACTTGATGAGCTGATCTGAAACAACGTTCCTGAGCCGTAAGCAGCAAACAACGAACAGGAAAGTAGTTAACGTTCTGTTTTCGTTCGCAATCTGTTTTCTCTGATTTTCAACCGTAATTCTCAGTGCAAGTATTAAGCACTTTATTTCATCTTTTGTAGTTTTGTGGACCCTTCAGGTCATTTAAAGAACTATGAGTTCTCCATTTTTTTTGTGAGTTTGTAGACCCTTCAGGTAATGTTTTTATTGAGGAAATGTCATATGTAAAATTTTGTTGAACTTGTATTGAAGTGAATTTGTAAATATAATAACTTCGTTCATAATCAGTACCTTTCCACAATCCTCATCGGGTTATTGGGCAGGAGCGATTGTATAGAACGACAAGCAACTAATAATTCTCCAGATGACGCCCACTTTTCTTTCCTTATAATTTACCTTTGAAATTTTTCTTTTTTAATTGAAATCTAAAGTAGACTTTTATCCGCGAATCGGTAAAATCTACCCAGGAATTGTATTAGCTAACTCTGTAAAGGATCCACACCGATATTTGACTAGCCTTGGTCATACTTTAATTTTTGAATTTTTCCAAAAGTGGTTACACATTTTTGGCGCCCAACGTGGGGAACATTTGACAGTTTTGTATTAATTTATATGAAAATACTCATTAGTACAATCTTTACTACCACATTTTTGCGTTTGTTGTTTATTGTTATATTTTTAACAAAGTATTAAATTCCAACCATGTTAATGACTGTTGGGCGAGGATCTTACTTCTCTACGAAAATTATACTTATTAAATCAGATGACATAAGACCATGTAGCCATGCCGTTTTTCATACTAGACTTTGTTTAACCATCCTTTGACGTTACGTCATAATCGGTGACGTATTCTGCTGTAACACGTTTGTCTTATATTAGTTGAATGTTATTTTACACTTAACCTTAAAATTATAATCAATGAAATTTGTTTAGAATTGTTTTCAATGATGCATGCTAAGGTATGTATGAATAAATTATAGGTAATGCCAATTAATTCTATTTTGCTTTATGCGTTGCGTACCTTTTTACATAATTTAGTTTTGTTTTAACTTGAAATGTCCGTTTTTTTTTTAATGATTTGTTTCAAATTTCTAGCGTGAGGATGCTCAACGTCGCTGAGCATGATTTTTGACTGAATTTAAAAAATTAAGGATTACCGAAACGTGATTAAATAGCGAATTGTATCATATAAAAAAATGTAAAAATGTATTATACGGTTATATCTTTGGGGTGAACCCAAAGGTTATTTTCTACAATTAGATAGAATATCTATATAGTCATATTTTCAAAAATTGTATACTAATTATTATCTGTCATTGTGAGAAATAATTTCGTAAGTATTCCTGAGAAATGCAAATACATATTTCATGTAATTGTCAATTAGTTCGAAAAGCCTGAAGACGATCCTTTCGGAACACTCTCCCAATCTAGTAATTTTCAGTGGGGTGATTGAGTTGAGTTTAACTGTTCCTAGTTGAAAAACAAGGTATGATAAGTTCCTTTTTCCATTTTATAACAAGTATACAAACGCTGAAATGACCGATATGCATTTTGTGTATAATTTGGTATCATACTTTTTTATTTGCATGTGTTCACCAAAGCTTATTGGATACTAGAAGTTTATGAGACATACCGACTTCCAGAACAGGACGGAATTCTCCAACAATTCGAACTCCCGTAGAACAAAATACTAAACCGTATATTCCACAACTAATTCAGAACGAGAACCTATAAAACCCAGCAGGGGATGACTACCCAGTCATTATCAAAATTCAGATTCTTGTTCGATGCACGTTTGGAAACCAAACCATCTAGTAGAAGCACACACCGGAAAGAAAGGTGACTTCAACTTCAGTACAGAATACTACCATAGAGAAACCTACGCGAAACATACATCTGAATTACACTGCTTACTACACCGAGCGTATTCCGCACAGATCAAGTCATAGAGTGCTACACTTCCCTCTATGTGAGTCAATACGCATTCGCGAGTAAAACAGCCTACATTTCTGAGTAGCATCGATCAAACGCTCTAAAAATTCCAAAAAACGGAGCGACAGCATTTGTCTATGGACTCGTAAAGTCACAGAGCAGATGCTAAACATAAATTTCGACTACACTCAGCCTTACTACTTCACGGCATGACAAACGAACGCTTTTATCCAAGACATGACTGTCACGGCCAATTGTCAATGTCATCCAACAAATAATTCAACTTTGTAAACAATGAACAGAAATAATGAAGTGTGTATTATAAGGATTCTTCAAATAAATTTGAGCAATAATAGTACCGCAATACCCCCCCCTGTCAACGTGAACAAAGCATGATTACTACTTTAAATGTTTCAGACTTCAAGTCAAGGAGTCAGTAATTTATAACTGAATCCTAATAAACGCTAGCGTTTATCAAGCTGAAGCGGACAAAGTAGTTGGACTACTGTGGCTACACCCCAAAGGTGATATAATCAAAGCCAGAAAAAATCAGTATCCCCACGGTAACTAAAAACTATAGTAAAATCCACAAGAGAGAAAACCCCTTACTACCCTTAATGATGAATTATAACAAACAAACAAAAAACAACTAACGTGAATCTACCTACGGACATTTACATGATAGGCGCTCGTTTTGTATCGTACGATCACAAAACTTACATTATTTACACTACCTGGCGACAAAATATAAAATTGTTGTGATGATGTGAAGACAGGTTTGGTTACAGCCTGCAGTTCTTAGCCGGAAGGATGATGGCAGAGTAATCCCTAAAACTCTGGGCTGACAGAAATTATTTACTTACTGAAGTACTTTCGTAGTGAACAAATGATGTTAGAAACATAGAGATAAAATCCGTCAGGTAATTACTATATACAAATACTTAATAAATACAATAGACGTAGTGACAAATTCACTCGTTACACTGTGTGAGTTTTTTACTTTGACTATTTCACTAGAGAGTTTTCCACTGGTAAAATAAGATAGCAACGGCATCTTTTCTACTGACAGAAAAGTTACCTGCAATTACCTTATTGGAAATGATAAAAATTCATGACGAAGACATCCCAGACGGCCTACAGAAAAAATATTCCACTTATTCTCTTTCGAACTTGCCTGGCGAGGCAACGAACGAATGAAATGCACATTATTTCCTACAAGAATTGGACCTAAAAGGAAAATTTACGGGACGTATTGAATACAATCCCATATCTTCAAAGACTACACAATGAGGTGCAAAAGCCTTGGCCAGTAGCAAATGATTGGTATAGTTCTTCTAAGCCATAACAAGTCCCGAATTCGGCGGAGTATTCGGCAAGAGCTGTTCGACAAACCATTTTTCAAACAGATCGGCTGTCATATCTTCGTGATAATCAGCAGAAGACTTTGTTATATTTTTAGCCAACAATAGCAACGCATTTGGTATAAAGCCATCTTTACTTCCGGCATGAAGAATAATTACGCGTTTTCCTCTCGAACACGGAGTATCTAAAAAGCATCTTTTTGTGTCGTCAACCCAACCATACTTGACAACATCATGCGTATCAAACCAAGTTTCGTCTAAATAAATTGAAGTTTTGTTTGAATCACGGTACCCTTTTATTTCGCGCAAATACTCGTGTCTAAGTTCAACGATACGCCGAGATTCCATTTGACCATTCGATTATCCAATTTCTTATATTTAAATACACAATTTAACAAAACCGCGCGCAGTGTTTCCAAACATTGATAATCCAAACTGGAAAACAGGAATTTGGTACAAAAACATGCATATTGGAATCAACAGCCTGTCAAAATGGACCAAACTGTCGGCAGATAAAATTGGCGTAAATACCAAAAAATTTAAAGTAACGAACCATCCACATCGCTCTTCCACTATTTCTGCCCTTGCAAAAAAAGGTAGTGAGCAAGAAATGATCAAATTAACTTCTTGAAGCTTTATTTGCAGTTGGACTCTGAATATCATGTAAAATTAATTGAAAACTTAAGAGAAAAAGCACCAGATCAAGTAAATTTTCCTAGTAGGAACATCATAAAGATAAAAATGATGCACAAACGTTTAATTATCTCAACTGTAACTTTTATATAAATAATGTTTATGTTTATGCTCTATTGTTAAATAAAAGTTCACTTATTTTATTTTTTAGTCACGTCGAATACAACTCGAGACAAAATTGTGTAGGCAAAATTGTTCCAAAGGCTTTATTCAAGTTCGTTGATGTTCGGCAATTTCGCTCATGTGATTTGTTATAAAATCACTCGCCCCACGGCTCGTGATTGTCATTCACGAAATCACCAAGCAACAAACTTTCATGCCTTTTGAAAATGTTGCCGACAAAATATTTTCTCTTGTGATATTATATATGAAAAGAAAAGTCGCGATTTGGAAAGGAGACTACAGAGTTCATTAAGAAAGAGGTAGAAAATTTAACTCCATCAAATACAAAAAAGTCTAAGGCAACAGTGGATTCATTCGTATTGCGGGAGATAATAGCTGTCATGTGACGCGAAATTTCCAATAATTAATTTTACGTCTACATGCTCATGTGGAAGAAAAGTTTGCTGGTTACCATAGCAAAAATGTCAAAATAAAGCATCTGATTGGTATAATTATGACTAGTATAAAATTTTCATAATAATCATGATACTGTATGTTTTCCCCAAATCTATTCGTTCTAGGAAAAAACTGTAAAAAAAGTTTTTCAAATCAACAGAGATTTCATAAAAGTTGATCTTGAAAAAATAGCTATTTATGATATAAGTGTTAAAAGTAACATTTTATAAAATTTACTTTTAACACAAATATCATACATAGTTTTTTGTACAACTCCTTTCTTTAAATAAAATAAAAGTATTTCAAGAAAATCACATTTTGACGTCTATTGTCAGTTAATTATATTTTTTGCGTTTTAACAATAATTCTCATAATGATTATGTCTCTTTTAACACTGACAATAGACGTCAAAATGTGATTTTCTTGAAATAAATTTATTTTATTATCAAAATAGGAGTTGTACAAAAAACTATGTATGATACTTGTGTTAAAAGTAAATTTTATTTTGTTCGTGAAATTGCTCCACTCGCTTCGCTCGTTTCGCAAACTTTTTCACTCACAAAATAAAATGTTACTTATAACACTTATATCATAAATAGCTGTAATATTAAATTTGGAAAATTATTGTGGGTTGATAATTTCACCCCCTTATAATGTTATGGATAGGTTAAAAAAACGGTGATTTCAGAATTATGATTTGAAATACCTACCATCGAGGTATTAATTTAATAATCGCTGCACTGTTTGGTGAAATATGGCTGAGAAGATTGCCGAAGATGGTCCTGGCCGTCTGCACAATCGTCACTTTTCTGACGATTGACCATGCACTACAAATCTTGCAGAGCGAGTGGCGAAACGCTGGCGAGCCGGTGGCGATCGACTGTATACAGCTGTTAAACTCGTTCAAGCATTGAACTAGATTACATTTGGGAATTGGAATGCAACGTCGAATATATGCAGGTTGAACTTAGAAGCCCAATATTGGAGGCTTATCTTATATAAACCGTTCTTAACACTTTGGTAACTTTTGTCATTGTCTCATAGAAGGAAGGTTAATTAGATTTGATGAAGTCACTAGTTGGCCTATTCCACTGCGCCCTTCATCCATAATGGTCTTTTTAGAAGGTTAGATTCGTATGTTTGAAAGCTTGAAGTTCGAGCTGACTGTCAAGAAAAAGCTATTTAGACTTTTGTATGTTTTTTCAATTAAATACGTCCAAAACCACATGTAATTCGAAATTCAAAAAACAACCGTCATATCCTGTGAACTTGAGTACTAAAAATTCAAATAGCTTCAAGCATTGTCACCAACGAACGTTTTTAACCCAAAAAAGTTCCTACATTTCTAAGCGTTGTCAAACTTCTTTCAAGTTTTACTTAACTTTGTTCGGTGTATACTAAGGTAACATTAAGTAAGTTAAGTTGAACGGGTTTATTTCTATGAACGGTGCATACGGCTTTTAATTTCTCAAAAGTATCAGAAATAATTTTTGTCATAACATGTTACGTTAATATGGACAATATATTATCCTCTTGAAATGAATAAAATAGTTTGAAAAAATAAAAAAATTAAAAGTTTATTACAGCAGATAGGACTGAAAAGTAGAAAATAATATCAATAACTCGGTAAATTTGAATGATTTTCGAGAGTTTGAAATAATGGTGATGTAATAAAATGAAATGGTTATACCATTGGTTGTTAAAAATTGAAATTAATTTTTTTGCGGTAAAACCAGTAACAATTCTAAACTATATACAGGGTGTCAATTTAAAAACGAACGGCATTTAATATTGCCTAAAATTATGTCAGTATCAAAAATTGGCGAAACACGTCAATTTACATATCAACTGTTGAGGCGTTTGTTGTCGTATTACTTTCAACCCCCTGACCCCCAGGGCACCTACCCCTAAAATTTTAAATGTCAACCCCCATTTCTTTTGCCATTTTTGAGTTCCTTATGTAATTCTTAGATACATTTCATAATTTCTTTTTCAAATTGAAGTACTTGAGCTCACGAATGTGTGGAATGTATTGCAGTTTTAGGAATACTAGTAAAAATAAAAATGATATTTCGAATTATTATTTATTTAAATCTCAGACCAACCCAGTTAAGACCCATGAAATGTATTTCTTATTCGAATAAAACCACTGATAATAGTTTTTGCTGCTTTTTGAATTATTAATTTCTTTTGTGTCTACTTATACAGTTCTTTATTTTCTGACTCCTTGTATTTATTTCTTAAAATTGTTTACACTATTGCTGAACGCGTAGAAATGATTTATATTTATGGAACCGAACGTTGATTTAAAACATCGGCGACCAAATTTAACGAAAGACATCGGGGAAAAATGTTGGACACAAATACAACGGAGAATTAGTAGCTAAATTTTAAGGATCTGGAGATATTGGCAATAAGAAGAGGGCTGGGCCAAGATTGCTCAATGAGGCCGCTCAGATTGAGGTTCTTGGTCAAGTTGCTATAGCTCCTACTTCATCACTTCGTGAAGTTGCGCAACAAACTGGACTGTCGCATGAATCAGTCAGGAAAGTATTGAAGCTTCACAAATTTCACCCATACAAACTACAAATTACCCAAGAATTAGGGGATGATGACCCGGACAGACGAATTGAGTTTTGCGAAATTATGACCAACAGGATTATTGCTCAGCCCCTGTTAATAAAAAATATCTGTTTCAGTGATGAATGCACTTTTCACATAAATGGCAAGTTCAATAAACAAAACTGCCGCTGTTGGAGCGACTTCAATCCTCATATTATTAGAGAGGGGCATACACAATATTCTCAAAAATTGAATATTTGGGCAGGTATATTAGGCAATACTATCATTGGTCCCCTCTTCATAGATGGAAATATAAATGGTGAAATTTATGCCGAAATGTTAGACGCCAATGGAAATCTTGCTCTAGATGAACATTTACCACACTTCCAGCAGGACGGAGCACCTCCTCATTATGTACGCCCAGTAAAAGAGTGGTTGAATAATCATTATCCGGAGCAGTGGATTGGTAGGAGAGGACCAATTGAATGGCCACCTAGATCACCAGATCTGACACCGCTCGATTTCTTCCTATGGGGTCACTTGAAATGCGTTGTATTCAAAACCCAACCAGACCCTATTGAACAAGAGCAACAAAGAATTGTACAGGAATGTAGGGCTATTTCACCCGTGACTCTTCAAAAGGTCCGCGAACAGTTTGAATATCGACTGTACTTGTCTTTAGAAAACAATGGAACCCATTTTAAACAATTCATAAAGTAATTATAAATGTAAAAGTTGCATTATTTCAATTTAAACATTGTATATATTCCACACATTCGTGAGGTCAAGTACTTCAATTAAAAAAAAAATTGTGAAATTTAGGTAAGAATTACATAAGAACTCAAAAATGGCAAAATTTTGATACTGTCATTAGTTTAGGCAATATTAAATGCCGTTCGTTTTCAAATTGACACCCTGTATATTTAAATTGTAAAGTGGCAACTGATAATAAAAAATGAAATCTGTTAAATTTCATTTGTATATACGAGATTTATTTAAATATAGAAAAGTGACTTTATTAAGGCAAGCTAATATTGATACTAATTGAACTCCCTATATTTTGATACACAGACAAAAAACAATAAGAAAGCTCAAATAATTTGCTACGTGAATTTTTTGGCCATATGACATATTTCTTCTTGGCTGCAGTTTCTCATGATTAAGGGAGCTTCTATATAGCGACCATAGCATTTTAGCTTAAATAGAATATCGATTAGTGGAGTTGGAACCATCAACTTGACCCTTGACTTAGCAGGTTCGCCAACCTCTCCACTGAGGTCAAGGTTAAAATATCAACAATGCTTGCTTAAAATTGACTGATAATCAATAGAAATATGAGGTTTCTTACCTTATCCTTACAAGAAATGCCTGTCCGTCAATTCGTCTCGATGTTGTCACTTTTTTTTGCCTGATTTACTTGACACTGGAATTCGATTGTGGATCTTGTGAATACTGACAAAGAGGCCGAACCATCATCAACAGACCTCTAATCTACCGTACTCTACTCTTCTTTTTGTGTTTCCTTGGACAACCGAGCTGGTGCTTTGATTTTGCTTGACATCTGCATACTACTCAGTTATTTATTTGAAGATATTTATTGGGTACCATTTACTTGCCTGGAAGGCTGGTCGACTACCCTGCACTAGGATACTACACCTTTGGGCTCTATTCCGGCTTTGGAGCATCATTTGTTTGTCCCAGTAACACCGTAAACAAGGTAGGATATACCTATTTAGATTTACAAGGGGATCACCGTTATAAATAGACTCTATATGACGGAGTTAAAATTAACATATTAGAATTGAAGCACATTGCGTCCACTATGTTTGGAACCTTTATTATAAAATTGATACCATTTACCTACAATAAATAACTTGTGAACAAAAAGTATATACTCTTCGGCTTTAACTTACCGTAATAATTATTATTTATGTTAGGACTAGGTAATATTAATTGCCTCACTTGATTTAGTCTTTCCGCAATGATTTATAAATAACAATTTGTTTTTACTGTATGACATTTGACACTGTCAATCCAGGATCACAGATCTATTGTCGCTAACGTAGTTAGTTTCACTTTATGAAGATCCATACTAAACGATGAAATAAAACAATATAATTTGTTCATTGTATTTGAACTAACATTCAAGGATATCCTTAAGATTCCGTATTAATGCACAATTTTTCATTATACTCTCACTCGTTTGATAAAGCTACTAGCGAAACGCGTCACAAGTTTAAATTGAACGTTAGTTCAATTACAATGATGATTCAAACAAATTAAATTGTTTTATTTCATCGTCTAGTATACTTTTACTATTTTATTTTTTTGTGCACCAGCTCCGTTTGTGATGGATACGATGATAAATTGGATAATAAATTGAATAATAATAGTTACTGACAAACCTGGTATTTATTTTACCCTTAATAAATACCACCTATGACCCGTCCCGATTGAAGCTTAGAGTGGACTTGAAGCTGAAAGTTTGAGGAATGAAAGAGTACCGCGTTCCAGAAAGAAGAAGGTGGTACAATATGTCACTATTGTGATCAATGAAACTTCATCATCGCTAACAACAAACAAAACCGGTATAAATTTGTTTTCTCGGGAAAAACCGTGAACAACGAATCACCATCAACTTGAAAAGCATGGCGAGTCAGGACCATTGGAAACAACAGAGTTAATAAGTCCAGCTTAACAAAATAAATATACGAAACATTAATTAAATTTCCACTTTCATTATAATTGAATTTTTGTTTTATTTATTTTAGAAGAAAATTTCATTTGATATAAGACCTTTTTAGCTTGTGGACAATTCACCAGAGATGAGCACGGAAAATATTTCAAGCGATTATGAATTTTTTAAAAATTGCATATTTTTAAAGTAAAGCATGAGAAGAACGACCCTTTCATTAATGTGTTGGATCTTTTTGTATAAGTATGGATCATTTAGACAGTAGCGTAAAATATTTCTGGTATATAAACTACCTGGGGAGTTCAGGCATTTCCACGTATATGGATTGTAGAAGAAATATGAACAGCGACGTGCACATAAGTTAAATTAAGGTCGATTTGAGAATATTGAGTGCCTCACTAGTAGGCAGACAGATACCGAACATAATCGATAAAGTTGTTAATTAGTTTGTGCATAATTATCAAAATAGACTGAAGGACCCCGCACCACTACTAAGTGAAATTGAGTCCCAGTCGAGTTGGCTCAAAATTTGGTATAATGTGGATTTTGATGTCCCAATTCAAAGTCTTGAAGGAGCGAGATAAAAAAAATGCAAAGTTTTCGAGTTACAGGTGGGGTCAAACATGCGGAAAACAGGTTAATCGTATTATACATAGTTGAATATTACTGATAGAGTTCGTGTGCGCAGTTTGTGTACAGGGTGCGCTATTTAATCCGAAGCAGACACATATCTCGAAAATGATGCATTTTATAACAAATTAGGTGTTAAACCGATATCCAGCTTTTGGTATTTTATTAAAGTATATTGGTAATATATTGAATAGATGAGGCTTTTACTTAATGAAGATCCATACTAAACGATGAAATAAAACAATTAAATTTGTTTAACTCTTCATTATTATTTTTGAATCTATGTTCAAAACTTGTGCTGTTTGTTAAAGCTACTGTGCTAGCGACACAAGTTCAAGTTGAACATAGGTTTAAAAATAATAATGAAGAGTTGAACAAATTAAATTGTTTTATTTCATTTTGTCATATTGGTAATACTTTGTAAAAAATATATATAATCTTATACCCTTATACCTATAGGTGTCGGGTTTACATTTCACTCTGTATATATGGAAGTTTTCCATGCTTTTCTATCTTTTGTTAATGTTTTTGCTTCTTCCCAGGATTTGTCTCTCTCTTGTAATATTTTACCCACCAGTCTGCTCCATGTTTGTCTTGGCCTCCCTCTTTTTTTCTTCATTTACGTTCTTGCCTCATATACCCATTTTACCTGCCTTCTGTTATTCATTCTGTGGATGTGACCCCACCAACTGAGTTGTTGTTGTTGTATGAATTTTAATACTGGTTGTACTGCCAGTATTCCTTATGTTGTCCATTCCATTTACTCCTGCCACACTTCTGAGATACTTCATTTCTGCTCCTTGAATTTTACTTTGTTGTCTTGTTGAGAGAGTCCAATCCATAAGTTATTACAGCTCTATATACTTTATTGTATACTTTTATCTTTGTTTGTTTGGATATTTCTTTTTTGTTAATAAAATTTTTGTTCATAGTTTAATTGTTTTTGCAATTCGTTCATTTATTTCAGCGTCTTGTTTTCCCGTTTCGTCAAACATTACTCCTAGGTATTTAAATTCTTCAACTTGTTCTACTTTTATGTTATCTCTGTTGATGTCTGTATTAATATTCTGATCCCCTATCATTAGTATCTTTGTTTCATTTGTATTTATTCTTATGCCCTCTTCTTCCATAGATTCTTTCCAGATGTTTAAGTTTTCTTGTAATTCTTTCCCGCTTCCTGTTATTAGTACTACATCATCTGCAAAAACTCCCTCCGCTATTTCTACTCTCTCTAAATGTCTGTGTCCAATGAACATTTTCTTGGTTTTCTGTTCGCTTTTCTTTATAATGGTGTCCATATGTACATTGAATAAAGTCGGACTCAGTCCTCCTCCTTGTCTCAATCCTACGCTAGTTCTAAATCCTTCTGGCTTTAAGTTGTTAGGTATTATGAAATTCTTGTCTTGGATAACTTTTATTATTTTACCGTGTATTCCTTTCTCTTTCAACCCTTTCCATACTTTATTTCTAGGTACTGTATCAAATGCCTTCTCAAAATCTATGATATGATAGATATGTAGTTTTGTCCTCTAGATGTCTCTTCTCTACTATCTGTTTTATCGTGAATATGTGATCTTGCGGACTCCTTCCTGGTCTAAATCCGCTTTGTGATTCTGATAGTTGGCTTTCTAGTATTGTTCTAATTCTGTTATTTATAATTTTTCCATATACTTTCACGATAGCATTTATCAGGGTTATTCCTCTATAATTGTGACATTGTTTTTGGTCTCCCTTCTTGTATATAGGTCTGATTGATGCTTTTCATCATTCTTCTGGGATTTTTTCGCTTTTCCATGCTTTATTTAATATTTCTAATAATATTTCTAATCCTGTAATTCCTATGTTCTCAATCATTTCGGCTGTAAGTTTATCATTCCCAGGTGCTTTTCCATTCTTTAAGGCTTTAACTGTGTTTTGTAACTCTTCGATTGCTATTATTTCGATTTCTTGATCTTCATCCTGATTTTCGGTTTTTGCTTATTCAGTATTGTATTCAGTTGTTTGTGCGGCATCGGTAAGGGGCGAGGAAACATGACCAATATCTGTCATAAACGTACCAATGGCGTATGGTACCTATTTTATAAAAGTAAGAAACTGATTTATGCTTTGCTTTAAAGGTAAGGTATTTTTCAAAACACGGTATTTTTCAAAACACGGTATTTTTTGAAAACGAATTATGATAAAAATCGTACTTGAATTCAATATGGATACGAAATAATAATATACCAAGTAAAACTGAAAATACGAAGGTAAATACTGACATTATAAACTCCACTGGATAATCAATATCAGTCAATTGTCGAAGTGAGAGGGAAGAACACACACACGCGATTGCCAATAGAAATTCAGGTGGTTACTTAGCAACGGTGGTTCGATAAATATTAACCAATTGAGTTGGTCCGCAGGGCGTGGTAATTATGATTTTCGCACGACGTTGCCGGCTTGAAGGAAACCCATAACATATTTGGAGAAGTGTTCATCTTTTAATGTTCAAAAATTGAAAAAATAATGTTAATAGACAAAATCCAATGAAACAAGCACATTAAAGAACTAACGTTTAGTCATTATTGACATATTGTTAATGATAAAAAGTCCATTTTCTAATTATTATCACTACATACTTAGCACTTTAGCTTTTTTATAGTTAAACGTGGCAATATCGAATGTTTTCGACCGCATTCCTTTCACAGCTACAGTTATGCTTGCCAAACTATATGTCTGATCTGTTTTCAAATAATTTCAACAATGCCTTCTAGAATACATTAAGGACTGCAATGAATGGGTGTGGCGCGAAAAGTTTTGATTAAAAGTGATGGCAGATACAGTTATGTTGAAAATACAAAATTACGAAGCTAAAGGTTTTGGAAGACGCTGAGTTGAAATATAATGTTGTACTGAATGTGGCGCTTCCGGTTAAACCGGAAGTAGATGTCAACTTTGTTATTTTTAATTGAACCTAATATATTTTATTTTATTTTCCAATTCTACATGAAATTTCAGATGAAATTTAGTGCACATTGTCCTATGAAGTATTTTCGAGACTTTTCATACAGGGTGTTTTAAACTCAGCCGCCATCATGCACAATTTAAATCATTTATAAGTTGCTTACTTTAAACAGAACACCCTGTATTTTATTCTGCTGTATATTTTCAAGCCAATTCGTTATACCTAAATTCAACCACTTTTGAGATATTTTAGTTAAAACATAACAACACTTAATTACTTCAACATTAAAAAAGGGTAGGTCATGGCTGTCAAAGATTTGGTAGTTAGAACGTTGATTGTTTATATTGTTTTGACAGTTTTCTTCACCAGTTTGTGTTTCATGGTGAATAATGGCAAATGTAGGATACTAATTGTTGAACAGACTTGCCACGTTTTAGCAGAAAGATATCCAAATCGACCAAATGCAACTGGTGACATTGTTAGAAGATGGCTTAAGAGCTGCCGTCAGTTTGGTCAATTTGAGACAAAAATAAATAAAAATTGACCACTAGTGGACAGTGACATAAACGAAATTAATGTTTTGGGTTATTTTACGGCCTCTCCAAATGCCTTCATTAGAGATTGTGAGAGAGATATTACTTTGTCGACGAGAACATCTCATCGCATTAAAAAAAATGGAGACCATTTTCATATCATTTGGTGCAACACTTTCAATTAGGTGATCTTGCTCGAACGATAGAATTCTGTGAATGGTTTTTAATGAAGACCCAAGAGGATGAAAACTTCATTAAAAAAGTTATATGGTGTGATGGAGCAAAGATTAGTAAAAATGGATTATTTAACCCTTTAACCCTTTAAGTGATACTGGGATACAATTTTGCCACCGTCGTTCAGTTATTGCTACTAAAGCGTCAGTGGGAATATTGTATCCCATTCATAACGTATATTAATAAGGTGTATACAGAGACATCTATCATCACATAGCCAAATCACTGGCTCATGACAGCACAAAGTGGGAAGATAGTATCCCATTGTTTTCTTCAGTGCAGTGAAAACAGGTGGTGCTTCGTTTTTCTGCATTTGAAGTGAATTAAATGTGTATAGCTGTGCTTTGAGTACACAGTTTCTTTTATAATTGGTAAGTACATAAAATAGACACCTCGTCTCATAAAAACATTTTATACAAATCTCTTCGGTCTTGTGTAAAATAGTAAAAAGAGTTACTCGAATATTTTGACTCAGATGAGAGATCCAGATTATGAACCTCGACGAGTACTTGGTCCTGGAAGATACAGAAGGGAGCGAGAATTCGGATATTGAAAACATTCCAGATGAAGAGGAAACTGTTATGCAAGAAAATAATGAAAACAGAAATGAAAGGAAGTATGAGTGGTCAAAGACTGCCACTACACCGAGCTAGTTCCAAGAAGCCGAATTCATCGAGCATGTTGGGTTGGAGTAAATATTGACCGAAATACAGACAGTCCACTATCTATTTTTCTAAAGCTACTTCCTGTAAAGTTTCTGGTCGAAATTGTAAAGCAAACGAATTTGTATATTCAGCAGATGAAAAGAACTCAAGCAACTGATGATGTCACTTTGGAAGAACTGAAAGAACTTCTTTCTTTGGTTTTATAATCTTCATGAGGTCTCACAAACTCCCTTCCATGAAACTCTACTGGTCGAATGATGAAAATTTTCATGTAGATAGGATAGCACGAGTAATGCCCATAAAGCGATTTTCATTCATTTCACGTCACCTCCACCTGAATGACAATTTAAACATTCTTCCAAGAGACAATCCCGCATTTGACAAGTTACGTTACATAAACTGAGGCCAATGATTGAGACTCTCAAAACAACATTTTTCCAAGCCTACTCGCCATCCAGAAATATTAGTATAGATAAGTCAATGATTGCTTTGAAAGGCCGCAGTACCATGAAGCAGTACCTACCTATGAAACCCGTGAAAAGGGGGTTCAAAATATGGGCTTGTTGTTGTGCCGAAAAAGGATATCTAGTCAACTTCGACCTTTATAATGGGGAAAGTGAAAGCAGTGGAGGTCCCCTAGGTGAAAGAGTGATCATAATCTTGTCTCGACCCTATGCCAAGAAAAACTATTGCCTTTTTTTCGACAATTATTTTTCAAGTGTTGCGCTTATGGATAAGTTACTATCAGAAAATTTATTTGCTTGCGGAACCATTCGAAACGCCCGTAAACAATGTCCCAGTTACCTCGGCAAGGATAGGTTAGGTTGGGTTCTATGTGAGTGGGGCCTTCTCGCCACCTCCACTGCGACCCCCTTTGGGTCTATTGTGGCTCACCCCTAGGCATTATAATTCACCCCACAAGCCTGTGCTTCTGACAAAGTCCATGGTTGTATTTAGTGATACTTTTATGAAGTCGCTCGGCTCTAAGGTACTAGAACCGAATATGTTATACCTTACCCTGCCCAAAGTATGTGCTCAGCAGTTTCGTCCTCCAAATTACAGAACCGACAATCCGAGGTCTGAACCAGACTCATCTTCTTTAGGTGGTAATTTAGTCGACAATGTCCTGTAAGCAGTCCCGACAGAATGCGTAGGTTTGTTCTACTCCATTCCAGGATCTGCTTATTTTTTGTACTCGGAGGGTTGTATATGAACGCCTTCGAGTGAGAGAGCCCCGGTATTTCTGCCCAGTACGTGAAGGTTTTCGTCTCCGCCCAGGTAGCTATGGCTGATCTAGCAGTGCTTTTCGCAATGCCAAAAAATGATTCAGGTCCGATAAATAGAGTCTCTGATCCCTTCTTTGCCAGAGTGTCGGCCTTCTCCTTGCCCTCCACTCCTCGATGCCCCGGCACCCAGGTCAAAGTGACTCTGTTTTCCGTGCCTAGTATATCAAGGGATTGTAGACAGTTATATACTAGCTTGGATTTTATCCTGTTCGAGCTCAGTGCTTTAAGAGCAGCCTGGCTATCTGACAGCTAGGATGTGTATGTTCTTTTTAACAACAGGTTGATTCATCAGCTCTTTTGCAGCCAGTTCAATGGCGTATACTTCAGCCTGAAAGACGGTAGCGTACCTACCCAGGTTGGCTGTGATTTCAACTCTGGGTTTCCTGCTAAAGACCGACGTTCCAGCCCCGTTTCCGGTTTTGGATCCGTCAGTGTAAATCACGAAGTCCGTTTCTAGGAAGGAGCTTTCTTCGTTGTCCCATTGGTCTCTCGTGGGAATGAGGACCTTAAAGGGCTTATCCACGTGAAGTTTTGTGACAGAGAGATCCGAGGGCATCCCCAGAATGTGGTGATTTTGTATTTCCCTCATCATTCCCGAGTGATCCCTCAGAGTGTCTCCATTTATTTGCCTCTCCACTGATATCATTCTATGAGCTGCTCTCCTGGCTTCCTTCTCCAAATGAATGTGGAGAGAAGTTAGTTGCAGGAGGGCTTCCATAGCTGCCGTTGGTGTGGATGACATTGCTTCGGTAATGGCCAGGCATGATGTTCGCTGCAAGCCTTGCAGCTTTGCTCTAGCTGTCTTTTGCAAACTTTTGGTCCAACAGACAGCAGAGCCATACGTGACCATTGGTTTAACCATTGTTGGGTAAATCCAGTAAATCTGTTTGGGGTTCATACCCCAAGACTTTCCACATACCCTTCTGAGATTCCAGAGGGATAGTCTGGCTTTGTTTCTCACTCTTTCCAAGTGGGAGTTCCAGGTGAGTTGTTTGTCTAAAATTACCCCTAGATATTTCACCTCCGTCGCAAATGGAATGATCACGCCGCCTAAAATTGGCTGACGGAGTCGCTGTAATTTTTTCCTCTTCGTGAAGGGAACAATTACGGTTTTGAGGGGGTTCACAGACATCTGTTCCCTCTCGCTCCACCTATGCACTATGTTTAGGGCCGTTTGAAGGATGTTAGAAATTATCTCTTCAAATTTGCCTTTAATAATTATTACTATATCATCAGCATATCCCTGCACATCTATCCCCTGACTGGATAATTCACCCGGGAGATCGTCAACCAGTATTGACCACAGAAGGGGGAAAAGCACCCCTCCCTGAGGGCAACTCCTGGCCGCCATACCCCTTACCGTGACTCCATTCAGTGATGTAGTGATGTACCGGTTTGATAATATGCTTTTGATCCAGTACCGGATTGGTCTGCAGATTCCTCTGCACTCCAACGTTCTCCTTATGGATTATGTTAGGGCGTTATTAAACGCTCCTTCCATATCTAGGAAGGCCGCCAGCGCTATTTCCTTGTTGCCAAGGGAAGGGCTGATTTTCCCCACTAGATTGTTTAACGCCAAATCTGTTGATTTGCCAGTTTGATAAGCATACTGGGAGGGGTTTAGCGGATACTCTCGTAACCTTCCTTCCCTTATATGCTTGTCTAAAATTTTTTCTAGACATTTCATTAAGAACGAGGTCAGGCTGATCGGACGATAGGATTTGGGAAGTGAGTTATTCACTTTCCCAGTTATCCGTATAAATACAACCCTCGCCACTGACCATTCTATGGGGATGTACCCCTACGCCAGACTAGCTCTCAGTAACTTGACCAAATGGGGTAACAGCTCTCCACTGCCCAGTTGTGGCAGAAGAGGAAAAATGCCATCCTCCCCAGGTGATTTGTACGGTGAGAAATCGTTTAATGCCCATACAATTGCCGTTGGAGTGACTACGTTTGTTGCCAACTTCCAATCTTCCTTTTTGGGTAGTTCTGTCGATCCCGTTGGAAGTGGAATGGGTGACTGTTCCTCCAGAAACCGACTACCGGGAAAGTGAGTCTGAAGCAGTAGCTCCAGGGTCTGCCTTGCAGAGTTCGTATAGGTGCCGTCTGGGCATTTTATTGCTCCAACGCCCTATGCCGGATCTCTGGAGAGAGCCTTGTGAATTCTGCAACTGACAGGTAAATCTGATATACTCTGACAGAAGTTTCTCCAGGACTATACTCGGCAAGTATAAAGATATGACTACACATGAGTCAGATTATGCTCAAACTGAGCATATTGCTGCAGTAAAGTGGAAGGACAGAGGAAACAAGAGTGTTTTCGTAATTACAACCATGCACAATCCAAGTGAGGCTACAAATGTGCTTAGACGCGACAATAAAGGGATCCGAGTGTAACCTTAAAAATTGAGCTCGAGCCCAAATAAGAATTTAGTTATAAAATTTAAATGATAATTAAAAAAAAAACAAGTGCAATATTATAAATTAATTTGACAACTCGGTTACATAAGTTTCGGTTGCTCCGGTGACAACCTTCGGCCTTCGACGTCGCTCAGAACGGAGGTAGGGGTGGATCCCTCTTATTGATTTTGACAATTATTGATAATTTTTGACAATTTTTCAAAAATGTTAACCATATTAGACCATTTTTCCAAATTTTAACAATTATTGACCAATTTTGACAATTATTGATCATTTTTGACAACTTTTCAAAAATTTTGACAATTTTCGACCATTTTTTCAAATTTTAACAATTATTGACCATTTTTGACAATTACTGACCATTTTTCGAAAATTTTGACCATTTTAGACAATTTTTCAAAAATTTTGACCATTTAGACCATTTTTCCAAATTTTAACAATTATTGACCATTATTTAGCATTTAGGACAGTGTAACCTTAAAATTGAGCTCAAGCCCGAATAAGAATAAAGTCATAAAATTTAATTAATTAAAAAAAAGTGCAAGATTGTGAATAAATTTGTCTAGTTGGTTACATAAGTTTCGGTTGCTCCGGTGACAACCTTAGGCCTTCGACGTCGCTCAGAACGGAGGTAGGGGTGGATCCCTCTTATTGATCTTCCGGACAAAATAGTAGACAACTTGTGTGGGCGCCAACTGAGTTTTTCACTTTGGGCTAGCGCAACTAATTTCCCCGATAACCCAGTAAAACAAGGGATGGAAATAAAAGGCAAACCTCAGCTTATGTTCCTTATAATTACGCCCCCCCACTTAAAAAAAAGAAAAATAGTGTGAGCATCTGTTACACATAAAAAATAAATCAAATGATTAACAATTAAATTCCAACCTATACCAGTTAATTGACCTACGTAGTGGGAAATTAATATGGCTGTTCGAGTGTACCAATACAGATTAAATACAAACTTTCAATTATATGTTACCTGAAAAGTAGTGTAAAGTTTATGGAAAAAAAAAATTTCATACAAGGCGACACCGTAGTCAAGGCGTTGGTACCAAGGCAGAGACGCATGCGCAAGTGGATAAAATTATAAAAATTAGATTGTGAAAATTTACCGCAAAGTATTAATTTCCACCATTACAATTGCATAATAAAATAAACCAGTAAGGAACTACCTAACCACTGTATATACATGTTGGCGTAAAGCCTAAAATAAAAATAAGTAAATAACTCAGAAAAACCCCCGATATCGGGTTACCCTCAATTTGGTCTTCTTCAAGAAGTTGTTGGAAAGTAGCAGCAAACTGCAGAAGACATCATTATCTAACTACCAGGTAGACTCCAAATGTCCCGAAGTGTGTATCTGGCCCCACAGGTGAAGTGTGTATCTGGCCCCACAGGTGAAGTGTGTGTATCTGGCCCCACAGGTGAACCCTTAAAAATTAAAACAGGTGTCAGCTAAAAACTGAGCCTATACAGGAACAAATCCAACACCTCGACAAGTTAAGCTTGTCTCGGCCTATGCCAGAAGCTAATTTATAAGAATTTACAAGTAACGTACAAATCAAAATCAACCCCAAATTAACTTAATCAAACCCACAAAGTAGTCATAAGGCCTACTTACAATCAACAGTGTCAGCAACAGTATACTACACTGAATTTAAATCAAATAATAAGAATGCGATAAGCATCTAAAATAAACTGTTTTTGGTCATAGCCAGGGTAGGTTTGAAGAACCTCCCACGAATTATAGTATTCGTTAGACTAAAGCGCGCAACGAAAACAAAATATACACAGGGTGACAGAATAGACTGTCTTAATCAAAAATTTACAATCAACAGGTATTATTTTACCACCAACTGTTTTAACTACAAAAACTACAAATCTATGAGACATACCTTTTCCAAAAAGGGTCCAATACTCAAAATTTTCCTTACTGGATGGCTACCAACAAATAACGAACCAACAACAGGTGGCACACCTCCAATTTCAAAACTTCAACGCTGGCGATTTCCTTTAAATAGTGATAAATACATAGTGATGCGAAAACAGTAAGTAGAGAAAATACTTACAATCGTTTTAGTGCAATAAATCCCCTATAAGGGTTTGTGAAAACGGCTTCCAGAACAGGACGGAATTCTCCAACAATACGAACTCCCGTAGAATAAAATACTAAACCGTATACTCCACAACTAATTCAGAACGAGAACCTATAAAATCCAGCAGGGGATGACTACCCAGTCATTAACAAAATTCAGATTCTCGTTCGATTCACTTTTGGTAACCAACTATCAAGTAGGAGCACACACCGGTAAGAAGGGTGACTGACACTTCCTCAACGTCAATACAGAATACTACCACAGAGAAACCTACCCGAAACATACATCCGAACTACACTGCTCACTACACCGAGCGTGATCCGCACAGATCAAGTCATAAAGTACTACACTTCCCTCTATGTAAGTCAATACGCATTCGCGAGTAAAACAGCCTACACTCCTGAGTAGCATCGATCAAACGCTCTAACAGTTCCCTAATACGGAGCGACAACATTTGTCTTTGGACTCGTTAATTCACAGAGCAAACGCTCTATCTATGCCGACATCAGTGCGACAAACTAAGTTGTCTGTGGACTCTTCAAGTCACATAGCATTGCTCTATCTATACCAACATCGGCGCGACAAACTAAGTTGTCTGAGGACACAGAGTCACAGAGCATCGCCTAACATCCAGTACGACTACACTCAGCAGCACGACGAACGAACGCGTTCATCCAAGACACGACTGTCACGGCCAAGTGTCAATGTCATCCAATAAATAATTCGACTTTGTAAACAATAACAGAGAAAAAAAATAAAATATATATTATAAATTATTCAAATAAATTTGAGCAATGGATAGTACCACAATACCCTCCTGCCAACGTAAACAAAGCAAAATCAAACACTCGGATTTAACATACAAAACACATGGCGATAACAGCTAATATATATTATAAGTAGATGTTCAGAAAATATTCGAATGCCATCTTACATAGAAGATTTCTAACTAGTATGTATTTGCTTAAGCCAAAATATGGTAGATAAATGAAGAAAATATACCTCTAACTCAAAAGTAAAGTATGTCTATATAGATCAGTAAGTTTTATCAAACCTAATTACTACTTTAAATGTTTTAGACTTCAAGTCAAGGAGTCAGTAATAATTTATAACTGAACCCTAATAAACTTTAGCGTTTATCAAGCTGAAGCGGACAAAGTATTTGGACTACTGTGGCTACACCCCAAAGGTGATATAATCAAAGCCAGAAACAAAATCAGTAGTCCCACGGTAACTGAAAACTAAAGTAAAATCCACAAGAGAAAATCCCTTACTACCCTTAATTATGAATTATAAGAAACAAAAAGAAATGAATGAATCATGAACATGAATCTATCTATGGGGACATTTATCAGGTAGGCGCTAGTTTTATTATTTACATTACCTAGCGACAAAATATAAAATTGTTGTCGTGATGTAAAGACAGGTTTGGTTACAGCCTGCACCACTTCGCCGGAAAGATGATGGCAGAGTAGTCCCTAAAACTCTGGGCTGACAGAAATTATATAACTACTGAAGTACTTTCGTAGTGAACAACAACTGATGTTGGAAACATAGAGACAATATCGGTCAGGTAATTACTATATACAAATACTTAATATATACAATAGACGTAGTGACAAATTCAACCGTTACACGAGTGCTGGTGACTTGCCCTAAAGCGGTTGCAGTTTACAACAAGAGCATGGGCGGTGTTGATTTGTTTGACCAGGACATGTCATTTTATTCAATTCATCAAAAGTCCCGAAGATGGAATTTTTCATTATTTACTTGACGTCTGTGTTGTGAATGGTTTTATCATTTACAACTGTGCCAGGAATTCTAAGAAACTAAGAGGACTTACACATTTACAGTTCAGGTCAAAATTAGTAAATGAATTGATAACAAATTACACCAGTCGCAAACGTAAAGAAAAGAAATTGTCCAGATGGTCGTCAGACGGTTCAAAGCTTAGTTAGACTTGTGAATGTGGGAGATCATATTCCAGAAAAAATAAAAACTTATCGACGCTGTGCCCACTGTAGCACTAAGCAGAAAGAAAAACGAAGCAATATGATCTGTAAAATGTGCGATGTTGCTTTGTGCAAAGAGTGTTTTTCAGTATTCCATAAATCATAATAAGTTTGTTTTTCTGCTACTATAGTGGGAAATTATGATACTAGTGAATTCAGCCATATCTGTAGGTTCCTTAGAGATCAGTGGGATACATATTTCCCACCCCGTATAAATGTTTTTAAATTTATTTTTTATATATTTAGTATATACTTATATCAATCAGTAACAACAAACGGCAAGCAAATAAAAAGGTTCCCAGTCTTTTGCCACTTAATCGACATAATTTCCATTTTTGGTCTAATGAAAATCCACATGTTATTTCCAAGTAGTTGGAGTTTTAATGTTTTTTTGTGCAATAAAAGACGATAAAATTTTAGTATTAAAATTTTATGGTGAAAATTCAAATGGTGAAAGATATTGCCATATTTCAGAAGAGGCCATACTACCGGCGTTACATATGTTCAGAAATGGAGGGAGCTTGGTATCAGCAAGATGGAGCTCCTCCATAACTGTATCTGCTATCACTTTTAATCAAACCTTTTCGCACCACACCCTGTATAGACAATTGCATTCACCACTAACTTTTTCAAATTATATTAGTAGGCGAGATTCAAATGATTTAGACGTATTTGTCTTTTGTAGGTGGAACGTTATAATTTATTTTCATTATGGTTTGAATAATGTAGGTATACATTTTTGGTACGAATATTTGTTCCTGATGTAATTAACCAAATCAATATGCTCAATGTTGTGATATAGTTTTATCTAATTTCTATCGTACAATTATTTTTTATGTCTTCAAATAATCTTTTCTCAATCTATTTGTGAGTGGAAACAGGTCCGTGATAGAATTATACATGAAAAATGAGATAATAAAAGCTTCCAGGTAGGTACATCAGCTTTTCTCAAGCTTGAATGAAATTTCCTGAGGAAATTACTGTCGTCAACTGAAGGAACCTTTTGTTTTTATTTTCGTGATAAATAGTCGACATGTGGGTTAAGAGTGTTCTGCAGAGCGATATCCATTTGGTTGTTATTTTAGTTAATAAGAAAGTTAATGGACCATTTTACTCTAAACTGCTTTCATGCGAATAATCTACGTGCATACCTTTTTATACAGAAATATGTTTTTTTCTAGAATAAATTACCCAACACAAATACGTGTAGAACTGACAAATTTTTGTTTCACAATATTTTATTTTATAATTCGAAAATTAAAATAATGTTTCATAATGTTTATAAATAGTAATTTATGCAACAAGTGCATAAAGTGGTTCTTTTTTTACGAATGGAAAAGTTGGGTGAAAAAAGACACTTTATGCATATGCTGTATACAATATTTTTCTACAGCCCTATACAAATGATAAAATCAAAATAGTAATTTGGAATATTTTATTTGAATTTTTTCAGTAAATTACAACTAATGAATGCATAATGACTGAATTGGAAAATGTACACAATAATACTAGAAGAAAGTAACAACTATATCATGTATTTTAGTTTTATTGATGATGAGTAGAAATTCCCCATTATTTTCAATGTCATCAATTTTATTTCGTACAACTCTTCTCTTCGATAGCCTCCAGCTTTCCTACAAATTTATAAGTAAAGTAAGCAAAAACCAAATCAACTATTTAAAACTTTTATCTCAAACTCACACATCAAATATTTTTCGTCTGGAGCATTCAATAAAACCTTGTTCATATCCTCCATTGAAAATGTATTAGATTATTTAGGTTTATACCCAACCGATTTTCGTTTCAAAAATGCCATTAGATCAAAATATTCACTTATATTTACGTTATCATTAATTTTAAAGGATGCTTTTAGTTTAGAATAGCTCGACCATAATGTTCTAGACATTTCTTCAAAAAAAGCTAATAGCAACCGCCTTTTCTATGATTCCTTTGGGAGTACATACACTACCGAGCATAAAATTTGGGTCACCCAGTAATTTGAAGATATTGTAGAAATTTTTATTTTTTTCGGACTTTTAATTTGATGTGCTAAGTGAAAAAAATGAACAATTTTACTTTGATATGCAAAAGAAATTTTAAGGACTTCAGTAGCTAGTATTCCCTCCTCTTGCAGTGATAACAGCCTGCAAACGACGAGGCATGCTTTGGATCACATTATGTGGAAGATTGTCTAATTCCTGTACTAGTTCTCTAGAATTTCTAGGGGCCGGCACATGTCTACGTAAATGTCTCCCTATTTCATCCCAAATATGTTCTATTGGATTTAAAGCTGGACTGACGGCAGACCAAACAAATCGCGTGATTTGAACCTCATCAAGATACGCAGTAACTATCCGAGCAGTGTGAGGCCGTGCATTATCATGCATAAAGGTTGAGTCGTCTCCAAGAATAACCATGATCGGTGAAATGCGCAGTCAACGTTCCAATCTCGATAAAGACTAACTCTGTACGAGCGTCAAAAGATATGTCTCACACGCCATAACTGATCCTCCACCAAATGGAAGTCGCTAAGCAATACACGCTTGAGCATATCTATCGCCTGGTCGTCGCCACACTCTTACACGTCTATCTGAGCCTGTGAGACAGAATCGCGATTCATCAGAAAACAATCCGCTATTGTCCCAGCCAAGTGTTCTCGTGCAAAATTCAACCTAGCATTCCGGTGTGCACGAGAAAGCGGCGGTCCAGTAGCTCTAGTTCGAGAAGATAAATCAGCAGCGTGAAGTCGCCTCCTAACTGTCCACTCACTTATGTTTACATTTCTCACTTCTTGCAGATGATTTCGAAGGGCAACTGCCGTAACCGTTTGGTTTCTCAAGGCACTAGAAACCAGAAAGCGGTCATCTCTAGCTGTTGTAGACCTGCCTCGCCCTGAACCAGATCTTCGAGTGAGCATACCAGTCTCTTCGTTCTGTTGCCTTACTCGTTGCACCCTCGAGAGACTTACACCAACGTTTCTGGCAGTTTCGCGCTGACCTCCACCATCTTCTGAAGCCGCCACAATTCGTGCCACAACAACAGGATTTAAGCTCATTGCTATAAACTGACAATAACAACACTAAACAAACAATTTTCAATAGACAGATAAAACCATAGGAACAAAAAATATGCTGATAATGGTACTTAGGAATTTGGGCGAGGGGCCGTTTTCAGTTCAACTACTTTTCTAAATAACAACAACTTTTTTTATTCAAGCAAACTATGTTACAACCGAGAAAAATTCGAAAAAAAAATAATTTCTACAATATCTTCAAATTACTGGGTGACCCCAATTTTATGCTCGGCAGTGTATTATTTTACACTCGAAATCTTTACTATCAATAATATTAATAGGAACAACTACTAAATTATTTAAAGCGAATCGATTTTATTAATTAATACAAACTTACAAATAATCAACTATGTCGGTTTAAAGAGTGACTTTATATTATAACTTTTTAATTACACTGTATGTATAGAATTCAGAAATTTCTAATTCATGAAAATCAAAATTTTACATCAATTATTATATTTTTTTTTCCGTCTTCAAAATGTTTTTTACTTCGATTATGTCTAAATGTTAATTATTCTATTTCAACTTCTTAGAATCACCAAGAAAGTCATTTGTAGTACAATTTCTACTTTACTGCTTTAAAATTTTCAGTCCAATATTTTAAAATTTCAATGGATTATTTTATAGATTATTACAGTTTCCTGTAACATTGTCGTATTTAGTGAAGATATCGAATAATAGTTTTATACTATCAACCCTTTACAAAGTTTTGAAAATATTTTCAAAAACGTGACCGTTTACTTGGAAGGAACAAATATTTCTCGGGCTATATGCCCCGACAGACATTGTTCAACGGGGTCGGTATGATCTACAAGATTTATTTTAGATTCAACTTGGAAGTATAATTCAATGTCTATCGGGGCATATAGCCCGAGAAGTATTTGTTTCTTCTAAGTGAACGGTCACGTTTTTGAAATTATTTTCAAAACTTTATAAGGCGTTGATGGGATTGTTTTATTTTTACTATATCTTTCTGCCTGTCAAAAATATTCTATCTCAATCATCTTAAAAAATCTAATAATTTTCACCATCACCACCCATATTCAATTTATATGCTTTTCCCCTGATAGTTCTGTTTTTCAAAATAGCTTTCAAAATCATAAATTCATCTTTCAATTTGACATTAACCATACTTACAAATTTCGTATTTTCACACATATCAAATTTCATAGATCATGCCCTTTTACAAAAAATTTAGATTCCAACAATGCATTAGCCCAACATAAAATTCAAACAGGTCACTCTATCAATTTTTCTGAAACCCAAACGTTGGCCCCAATTCGATCCTTAAAATCCCGTACTATTAGAGAGGCAATAGAAATAGAGAAACGTCCAAATTGTATGAACAAAAGAGATGACGGCCAGCGATTACCAACGACATGGAAACCATTACTTACCCGCCGAATACCCAACAACCATTTACCTCCAACCAATATCCCGCCTACCGTTACCTCGCCTATCATTTTCCCACCATCATCTCCCTCCGTACCTGTTCCTATAATGAAGCGATCCCCTCCTACGACTTGTCAGTTATTTCTGAGGAGTAGGGAGATTGAGACCTCGGAGATAACTGCCGGGCTCAGCACGACCAGTGGAGTAGGCAGATTGAGGCCACGAAATCTTACTGAACCTTAACCTACCTTTTCCTATCTCTTGAAAATAAAATGACTCCAAAGCAGGAGTCGAAACAAACAGAGGGTAGTAAGTTGTTAATGCAGTAGTAGAATCAAGCTGTTTGGACACATATTTGATGGCAAAACAGGCACAGGATAGTTTTTGTGTCTACATGTACATACCATTTAAGGGCACCGTCCATATGAAGACCAAAAAACTTCGAATTGAAGATCTTAGCAACTCATTGTTAAGTTTGAGAGGTTGCAAAACTCCTCTGTAAAATAGGGCTGAAGTTCCCTCAGCATGAACAAAACCCGTTCGAGTCAGTCCAGGACCAAATAGTGGAGAGATCTTTACATAATGGTAGAATGTAAAGTTGGTATATCTGAACTACTCCAGGTTACACTAGTGTCATCAGCAAATGAAGTGAATTTACTATCACTTTCTGAGTCTGTAACATTGGTCCTAAAACTGATCCCTGGGGTACACCACTACTAGCTGGTGAATTTTCCGAAATTTTACTTTTAAATTAATTTCTTGATAGTACTTTTCTTGTAACATCTGCGCCGTGGTGTTCCATATGCTTCTGATTCTGATTCTTTTGCTGGAGTATGCTTTTCAAGCTTATAATCTCTTACCAATGAAAAGTGTAATTGGAGATATATTCTCAGGATCTGCCTTTTTAATTTCTATAATGGATTGTATTCTTCAGAAACGCTCATTTTTGGACTCAACTAATATGACGTTTTGTAACAAGGTAAAATGTCCCAGGTAAAGTGTCCCAGGTAGAGTTTGGGTCCAGGTAAAGTTTGTCCCAGGTAAAGTGTCCCAGGTAAAGTTTGGGTCCAGGTAAAGTTTTGTCCCAGGTAAAGTTTGGGTTCAGGCAAAGTTTTGTCCCAGGTAAAGTGCTAAGAACAATACTAGTATCAGGAACAAATTTACCCAATTTAACAAAATCCAGGATGTCTGAAGTATGATCTTACAATGTTAAAGAAAGTTATTAATTTGATATTACATTGTTAAAGAAAATTATTTGACAACGTGGTTCATACATCCTGTATTTTTATATAAAAGAAATACTCAAAGAAAGCAAATAAAAAAAACATAAAATCGAATAACCGATTCTACACCGGTAAATACATACATATTTTAAATATGTATATATTTTAAAAAAAGTTTGAAATATATTCAAAGATAATATTAAAGAAATATGAAAGACAAAAAAAACCACAAAATCATATCGATATAAATTCCTGGCACTGGAACGACATTGCTACATATTAAAGATAGGAAAGTAGAAAACTATTAAGAAAGGATAGTTATAGTTATACATTTAAGGGAAATAACTTACCATTCAAATGAATGCACTTCTTAAAGATAAGATACAATAAGATAGAAAGGCTTCAAAGGCACATGTTCACAGGAAAGAAGAATGAACCCTCTCCGCCATTCTTTAAATACAGGAAATCATATGAAAGATAACAGACTTACGTCTCATGTTCATGTCAAGCTCAGACGCCTTGACCAGGAAAGGACTTTACATTTCAATAGTGAATTCTTAATTCACATTTAATTATTAAGTGGTAGAAGAAGAGATACGAGGTCGAAGTGGGAATATCAAAATAGCAGTGACTATTTTCACGACAGACGGAACTCGATCGGCCCGTATAGAAACGTTGATTTTGACTCTCGTCGACAGTTAACATATTCAGCCTTGAAACATTTCTCGGTGTTGGGTATGAGAAAGGACTGGCTATTCGCCGCCCCTACGATAACTTATTATTAATTAACTGAAGGAAAGTAAAGTGAACGAAATTAACGTTACACCCACGAGAAAACATAAAATTAAGAAGCATTTCCTATTAGAACTTTTGGTGTAACAATTACCCTAACCTCATTTGTTTCTGCACGTGGTTACATGTGTGCCTTTGTTGCTTATAAAAGTTAAATTTTTTGTAGTTAATAGTGAGTCATAATTCGTAAAAACAATCATAACTGTTTGGTAAGTACCCATTCTTTTGAAATAGTATGGAATTGAATTAGATAATGTAATAATAAACAATAAAATAATAATAATACTAATGATTTTAATATTTTGTCGCATAACGTCGCTAAAATCGAGCATCCAGTCTAATATTTTTGTCAATTTGATAAATTATTCTCCCGAGTTTGTAGATAACATGACATAATATATTGGTTATACAGGGTGGTATAAGGAAAGTTGTAATATGATATAAAGTGGGATCAATATGTAGTCACAAATATCGACATAGGATGCTGGAGTAATACGTGGTGAAATACATGATTCGACTGTTTGTTCCAGTGGCGTCCAGTATAAAAATCGTATTGATATTTTTAGAAAATACTCATACACTTAGTTAACTGCATACCTTACTAAGAAAAACATTATTATTTTTATGTTTTCCGAGAGGATTGCATTTTTTTTCAGATAAAATGAACCCAAAAAAGGAGGAGCGACGTTTACGACTATATGAAGAAGTCAGCACTGGCGAATCAGAGGATTCTGAGTCTGAACGAGAAGAATTCAGTGCTGATGATGATAATTTCCTAGATCCACCTTTTATTGCCGATACTGATACCGATTCAGATAACAGATGAATTGCTTACAGAGAAAAATGATGTTGAACTTGAAAATAACAGCGTTGATGATGAAGATGAGTGGTGTGATACTGTAGCTGACATTCCTGATTTTTTATTTAACAATAGTGTTACTGGGCTCCAATTTGTTTTTGAAAATACACCATCCTCTGTTGAATGTTTTGAAAAGTTCTGGGATTAGGAAATAATAAACATGATAGTCGATTCTATAAATACATATTCTGATATTTTACAAAAAAGCAAACATTGTCGATATCGATCTATTAGATCAATAACTATGACTGAACTCAAGCATTTTTTACAATCTGAATATCCTTCTATCCGAAAAATGTTCGGTATGGACTCTTTATACTACTGTCCCATTCTTCATCGTACTCTCTCTGGAAGACGCTTCGAGGAGATTCTAAGATGTTTTAGTTGTTCTTATGGTCAACTTCCCAATCCGAATGATAGACTAAACAAAGTTCGACCCCTTCTGGATGGGTTATTATCTAACTATAGAAGCGCTATTGTACCAGAAGAACATTTATCTTTAGACGAATCGCTTATGCTTTTTCGTGGTCGGCAAAGCTTTCGACAATACATAAAACGTAAAAATACAAAATATGGGGTAAAATTTTATTCTGTTTGTACTACAGATGGCTATGCTTTAAATCTCCACATTTATTCTGGAAAAACCCAAGAAGCAAATGGTTTATCCAAACTTGAGACATTGGTTCTATCCTTATTGGTTCCATATTTAGATCGGGGCCACCATGTTGTCATGGACAAATTTTATAATAGTGTGTCTCTGTCTAATCGTCTTCTTAATCGAAACACCCATACTACTGGAAATTTACGAGAGAATCGATTAGGAAATCCTGAGGTTGTTGTAAAAGGCAAACTGAAAAGAGGCGACCATTGCTGAAGGAGACGTGATAAGATATGAAGTGGAAAGACAAAAGGGATTAATTGTATAGGTATTACTATAAAATATCATCCGAAACTAATTCAGGTTACAAATAGATTTGGTAAAGAAAAAATAAGACCGGAAGAAATATCCAATTACAATACGTTTATGTCTGGTATTGACCGCAATTATCAGATTGTTCATTATTATTCATCACCCAGAAAGAGCATATGGTGGTACAAAAAAGTAATGTTCCATTTGTTGGACATTATTACTTTCTTCATGTTCAATTTGTCATGTAAAATTTTTCTGACACTTTTTTCATTAGTGTTTACAGTCTCAGCGATTGTCTAAATGCTCATACGACGATCTACGTGCACAATTCCATTGAATTTGGCCCTGTTTCCGTGGTTGACACAGAGACAGGTCGACCCGAACATTGGTCATCTTTGATCGCCCTACCTCTATCAGATCCGAAGATCGAACCATTAAAACTATCTAGTAGGGCTAAAAAAGTCAAAGATACTCATGGGGAGCTAAGACCAAGTGAAATAAAAATAATGCATAAGCCAGAGTGAGACTACTCTTGGGGTATATTTAGTGTATTTCAAACAAGTCAAAATTCCCTATGCCCGAGTTTTATAGTGAAACATTTATATTCATATAAAATATGCATTTCCATAAACCAATTTCGACGTAATATATAAGAGAAATGTCAGTGAAAAGAAGGGCTGGTCATTACGAATATGAATGTTCTATTTGCATACGTCGATGGGCGCAATTTTTTATGTCAGTGCAAAAGATCCGCTCGTCTGCTCTCATTCATGTAAATTAATGATATACGGACGCCTCTGCATTATAAAACGAGCAGGCAGTTCTTCTGAAAAACCGGCCTGCGGTATTCCGTTTTCATTAAATCAAACAATATTTTATAAACCTTTTTCTTTATGCCGCTGCAAAAGACACCAAAGACAAATTCGACCACTTTCGCGAGCCCTGTGAATACATTTCAAAGTTAGAAGATGGCATTTATAAAGCAGTTTGCGTACGTTGAAATCATCTTGGCTCTTTTACTTGAAAAGTTGTTGTAATAAATATGGACTTTTTGCAGGGATAATCCTGGGCTGGAGTAATGAAATTTTAAATATTAAAGTAGAAAATAAAAAATTACACATTATAATCGAAATCAAATTAACGTGTTCACAGTAAATGTCATAATTTTCACTTATTTCAAATTCTCCTCCACCAGCTTCATCACACATGAATAATTTTTCAAAAGTTGTAAGAATTTACTTGATTACTATAAAAATAGTTATTTGTGTAACTAGTGCAAAAAGTGCACCATGCATGAAGTTTGTTGAGTGCTACAAATATTCTTTTTGCACGTGTTGCACACAACATATTTTCTACGATCGAAATAAAATATGTTTTTATATCAAATTATGCTTCTGACTTTTCATTTAAATAAGCAAGGATGACGTTTTCTGTAATATTTCTAACCGACTTTGTCTCACACCAGTCTATTAACCGTTTATAACAAATTTGATAAACGTTTTTAGATTTATCGAGTGGTAAATCTGCGGTTGCTTCGGCTGCTGTTTTAACTAAATCTGGAAGAGTACAGTAAGTAATAGTTTCTTCCTCACTATTCGAATTGAACATTCTTAACAACTCACAACTCATTAAATTGTTGAACTAATAATTTGAAACGAATTCGGATGTAACACGAAAATTATTACATTATTTAATCTGACAGTGACAGTGACAGTTCAAGTACAATTATTATTCATAGGTAACTATTTGAAGAAGTAGGAATATTTGTATTAATTAAAATTACAGTAAAAAAACTTTCTAAAATAAAGTCTTTCAAATTCGTTGTAAAGACTTTCTATTTCTTTCATCGCTTACTTTCAAGCGGATTTTGGTATCTATATCTATATAGGAGCTTTTTCTTTATATACGGCAGAAACTACGCACATATAGATAAAAATATTATACACTACACGGGCATAAAGTTTGAAAACCTTGAACTGCGCGCCATGATCATGGCGGGCTATGCTGAGCGCGTTGCTGAGGCTTGGAGTGGGGGAGGGGTTGGTTAACCTTGTAAATGACTACTTGAGGGGGCGAGTGATAGTAAACTCTAGAGGGAGGAGGTATGAGACGGAGACTGGAGTGCCCCAGGGTTCGGTTCTGGGACCGACGCTCTGGAAATGTGTGCTTGATGAGGTTTGTCGTATAGTATGTGAAGTGGGATGTGAGATTACGGTGTATGCGGACGATGTGTGTCTGGTATGTACGGCAAAGGGAGAGGCGGAGATGGAAAGAAAGGCGAAATGGATGTGTAGGAAGATTGTTGAGAAGATAGAGCGGTGCGGACTGGAAGTGGCGGAAGATAAGACGGTGGGGTTGCTAGTGGAAGGACGGAGTAAGTCGAGGGAAATGGGGGTGATGGTGGAGGGAAAGAGAATTCGTCAGACTGATTGAAAAAAGTATAGAATGGTCACTTTTGGCACGATCGTAGAAAAAAGAATTTATCAAAAATTGTTAAACAATTTGATATTTTGTTTATTTAAGTGGCAATTATAATAAAAATAACAAAATCGAGATGATATTATAAGAAAATATAAGGGAAATGTTTCTCAAGAAGTGAGTGTTTTTGAATTCTGAAAATTCAAAAAGACGGCCGCGTAAACTGACTTTATTTATACTTTTTTCAATCGCTGTTCATTTTATGAGCATTAATAATTTTAAGATGCTTTTTGTTGCAGGCGACAGAGTAATCGTTGTAGTTCAATATACTATATATGCAAAATTTCCAAAATTTTATTTACATAATTTTATTAATGCTTGAACTGAAAATAGTGATTATGCGCCAAGTTAGAAAAGTGAGGTATTATTGTCGAGGTCCATTAAATGGACATGAGTCATTAAAACATATTTCTACCGTGGCGCGTATAGCATTTTTTTAACTACTTCACTACTGTCATTTAATTTTTTTAAATATTAGTTTTTGAAACTAAGAAAAGATTTAGTTCTAATCAAGTAGGCTCTGTATTTTTTTCCTTGGTTAATAATGAATAACTTTTCTATCTCAACAAAAGTCAATAAAGTTAGGTTTAGAGGCTAGTGTGAATAAATAGTAAAGCATTCGTATACCTCTTTTTCGGGATTTATTGTTGAAAAATTAATTTCAACTTCTGCTTAGGATCATACAAGGATTTTTTTTTGGGTCAAGATGGGAAACTCATGTTAGGATAGATCCTCTCCAGGACAGTGCTGGACTCATCCCCAAGGGGATGCCTACCAATCAACCTCACCTCAAACTCGCCGTTAACCTCTCCTCGGCATCACTACCCTAGCATACTTCGAGACGGGCGGCGGTCCCTCGCACTAACTCCGCTCACACCGTCGTCTTCTCCCTACCTATCACTCCTACCTCCCATGCCATATCGAGTCATTCTCTCACCCTAATCATGATCTCCACTACGCCACTTACCTCCATTCATTCCCCCCCCCCCCTCAACATTATCTCCATTGTTCTTCCAATACACCGCCTCCCCTAGTCTCCTCTCCAACTTCTTCAGCACAACCTCGTTCTTCCAGTATCTGAACACATGCCCCACATCATCCTCCACTTCGCACCTCTCACACACTCCAGTCTCTTTTCTCCCAATTTTGCGGAGGTACCCTACTCTCGACCCATATCCAGTGAGCACTTGTGTTCACCTCCCCGAATTTCCGGTCCATCCAATTTGTCCTACTCCCAATCGCTCTTTTTACCCCTCCCACCTTCTCTTCATTTCCTCCCTCACTATTCATGTACTTCCTCTCTAGTCGCACCCCTCCAGCGTTTGCTCTTGGCTTTAGCCATCGCGTCCAATGGGTAGGATCTACAACATACTCTGATCTACAGTCCCACCAATTACCCTCCTCTTCCACTCTCCCGACCCTTTCACATTACACATCAATCTTCCCAGCCATGCTGACCTTACTTTCCCCTTCTGTGCCGCCTTCAACATGTGTGTTCTGAAGGATAATTGACTATCCAACTACACCCCTAGGTATTTCACAGACTCCTCCAAACGAATTCTCCTTCCCTTCACCATCACCCCCATTTCCCTCGTCTTACTCCGTCCTTTCACTAGCAACCCTTTCGTCTTATCTTCCTCCACTTCCGATCCGCACCGCTCTATCTTCTCCACAATCTTCCTACACATCCTTGCCGCCTTTCTTTCTATCTCTGCCTCCTTCTTTTCCGTACATACCAGACACACATCGTCCACATACACCGTAATCTCACATCCCTCTTCACATACTATCCCACAAACCTCATCAAACACACATTTCCAGAGCTTCGGTCCCAAAACTGATCCCTGGGGCACTCCAGCCTCCGTCTTATACCTCCTCCCTCTAGTGTCTACTATCATACGTCCCGTCAGGTAGTCCTCTACAAGGTTAACCAATCCCTCCCTCTCTCCAAGCCTCAGCAACGCGCTCAACACCCCCGTTTACTGACACTGTTGAACGCGTTCCCGACGTCGAAGGATAAAAAATACTTTCAAAAACCACACATTTTGAGGAATATGTAAATGAAATCTGGAAAATTCTGCTCATATGTTCTGTTAAAAATTCAAATTGCTTAAAAGTTTTTGAAAAAAGAAGGGGTTGAAAATTTTTTTTTCTCAAGTCTACTAGCATTATGTTATAGGGCATAGGATTTGCACAATTTGGATGTCCACAATTTTTTTGTGCGAGCAAAACTGAAAGAAATATCAGCGTAAAAGACTCCAGTTTCCAGATATAGACGTTGTGGTTGCAAGCTGCGTCGCAAACTCCAGGGACGTAATATTCCATCTCGGAAAAATGTTGTGCTGCTTAGATTTTTCAACCTTACTTTCCTGAACTATAATTTTTATGTAGTGATAAATTTGAAATGGGAATTCTCCTTGGTCTACCTTTTTAATGTAGAGCGTTTTTAAATTGTTGTAACTGTAGATTCTTGGTTTACCGATTTGAAAGACGGGAAAATAAACTCAAAACTGTCTTTTCAAACAGCAAATAAAATGATGTATCCATTTTGTATGTTATATTGACGTAGTCGCAGAAAAAGAAATTTGCAATTTCTAGTTAAATTCTCCATGGGATTTGGAGGAAAAATACGTAGTTGTTACATTTATGCACCACAGGGATGGCCTTGTCAATTTATTGACGCTGGCCAAATAATAGTCTTTTCCTAGTCGTAGCTACACTGTTTCTCAAATTCGAGGCGTTTCATTGGTATCTCGAAAAGGCTAAGAGACCATCTATCGCATGTCGTGTTTGACATACATTATATTATGGTCTATATACAACATAAAAATATTATGTCTTCGTAGCCGAGCAGTATGGAGGTTTGGATGCCAGAAATTATGAATGGTAGGCATAGGGTTTGAATCCTGGAAACGGTGATTATTTTTTTATTTTTTATATTGTGACATTTGTATATGAATGACCTTCAATACAGTTCCTAATAATCCGAAAACACACCTTATAGTAAATCGAACTAAAAAGTAAATAAATGAAATATTTATATTCTTACTCATTCGTGCAAGTGCTCCGCGGTATTTGTGAATGAATTAATTAATTTTGTGCCGTAAAAGACATACTGACAAGAAAGTTCGTGCTTATAGGGAAAGGGCAAAGGTTCTTGGTGAGTTAATTTATTTTTACCAGTTTTTATTCAACTCGCTTTCTTTTATGTCCGGGCTTTCTTGTATGGAGAATTTTTGATAAAACGGCAACTTTTTAGATTTGACATACTACATCATACAGTCTATAGACAACATAAAAGCCTATGCCTTCGTAGCCGAGCGGTAAAGAGGTTTGGATGCTGAAAATTATGAATTGTAGGCATAGGGTTCGAATCCTGGAGACGGTGGTTGTTATAGTGTGACATTTGTATATGAATAAAACCTTCAATATAGTTCCTAAACACCATAAAAAAAACACCTAAAAAGTGAAAAATAAATGAAATCAAATTTTTTTTCAATATACTACGTTTTTAAAACGAATTGAAAAGTGAAAAATAATATCTAATAATATACGTGGGGCGCATGCGACACATCTACTTTCTACACATCTATCCAGTCTGATAATGTTGAATTATCCGGTTTAGGTTCCTTTTAATTAGGGTTGACGTTCTTTAAATAAAACACATCTTTCTTCGACAAATGTTCAATTTGAACTGCCCGACCAAAAACCCGAAGCAATAATTGCCAGGCTACACATTCTTTCAATCTAGCGCGTGTCTGCTTATTTTGCATTTGTTACTTATATCGATAAATAAATTATAATCAAACTGCTTAGTCGATATATCTTATGATTACAATAGTTATTATAACTAAACACATACATACCAAAGTTAATAACCTAGAATTTAACAATAAGCATAAATTCTTAACTGAATGATTAACTATCCATTACACCAGTATCATTATGTGATATTTTTGGTTCTTAATGACTTACAGGTTAATCGAATAAAATAATTGTTCAAAGTTCGAATAAGTTTTTGTAATACGAGCCTGTGCTTCGGAGTTATATGTCTCTGAAGTTCATGAAATTGTACACCCTGTAGATACGAAAATGAATACCTAAGGACGGGCTTCAATATTATCACAATGCTTTTCAATTTTCGGATTATTAACTTTTTGTGTGAAAAGCTAAGGATATTGATAAATGACATTTACTTAGTTGATCTTTGAGATCGTTTCATTTGAATAAAGTAAGTATTTTATTGGAGATAAATATGAAAAACATGTGAGGAACACGTTTGCAATTGGATTTGATTTATTGTTCACACATATTATTAACTGCTTCTCAGGTGATTTACACATACAAAACTTAAAACCAATAAATAACGTTCATTTTGCAAGAAGTTTTCATGAACTATTTGTCTTATGAGCTTCATTTCATTTTGGAAATTCCCATGTCTCACAGGAACAGAGATAAATTTGTTGCTTTAGAACGGGGAATCAGGTAGGGGTGAGATCTGAATGGAATAATTTCGTTTTTTAACGTTCTGCTCCTTCTTGAAAAAAAATTTCTCACAAGAGAGTGACTATTTCACGACAAAAAACAAGTACTCTTCGGTTTCTATACCACGACGAAAATTGAATTACATCTATCGAATCGTATCGTTTCATATTTGAGGCCGCTTCCAATTTTCATAATGTGAATTGCGGAGTTCTTCAGGGATCTGTTCTGGGATCACTGATATTTTACTTTTTATAAATGACTCACCTAAGCAGATTACGAATGACAAAATATCATTGTTTGCGGATGATACATGTTCGGTGGAAGCCGGAGAGACCATTGAGGAGCTTGTATTGATACTAGAATCTTTATTCAGAGTCCTTCATCCCGTGGTGTCGTGCTAACTTTTTGATAGTAGGTACACATTGGGAAAACTGAATTTATTGAAGCTTGCTTCTTATTGCATGATATATGACTTTTGGGAAGGCTAGTGAACTCGTGAAACGTGTAATGTTACGAAAAAGCGTTCGTCACGCAACAGTGTTGCCAGATATCTGAATAATCCACTAATCCAATGAAATTTATATTGAAGCTTGCTACTTATGGCACGACATAGGACTTTTGGGAAGACTAGAAGGACGTTTGGGAAGGCTAGTGAACTCGTGAAACGTGTGATGTTACGAAAAAGCGTTCGTCACGCGATAACTCATTCTTCGTCTCTTTTTCGGCCGCCCGCTGCGCTGACTCTCTCCCCTCTCTCCCCTCTCTTCCTCAGCCGCCTTCTTCTTCTCTCTTTCCTAGGCTACACAGCAGCACGCCTCTCTCTCTCTCTCTCTATCATACACGCCGGCACGAGGGATTCCCAAACGGTCGGAAGAGAGACAGAGTATCGCGCGCCTCTCTCTCTAATTGCCAGATATGTTAAAATTTTTGAAAAATTGTCAAAAATTTGGAAAAATTTTCAATAATTCTCAAAAATTGTCAAAAACTGTCAAAATTTTGAAAAAATGGTTAATCATTGCCAAATATTTTCAAACATTGTCAAAATTTTGAAAAAATGGTCAATTATTGTGAAAAATTGTCGAAAACTGTCAAAATTTTGGAAAAATGGTCAATAATTATAGAAGACTGTCAAAAATGGTCAATAATTGTTAAAAATTGTCAAAATTTTTGAAAAATTGTCAGAAATGGTCACTAATTGACAGAATCTGTCAAAAATTGTCAAAAACTGTCAAAAACTGTAAAATATTTTAAAAAATGGTCAAAAATAGTCAATAATTGTTAAAATTTTGAAAAATGATCTAAAATTGTTAAATATTTTGAAAAATTTAAAATTGTTGTCAAAATTTTTGGAAGTTGTTAAAAATGGTCAATAATTGTCAGAACCTGTCTAAAATGGTCAATGATTCTTGAAATTTTTGAAAAGTTGTCAAAAATGGTAAATAATTGTTAAAATTTCGGAAAATGGTCAAAAATTGTCAATAATTGTCAGAACCTGTCAAAAATGCTCAAAGATTGTTAAAAATGGTCAATAATTGTTAAAATTTGGAAAAATGGTCTAAAATGATCAAAATTTTTGAAAAATTGTCAAAAATTATCAATAATTGTCAAAATTTGTCAATAATTGTCCAAATTTGTCAATAATTGTCAAAAATGGTCAATAATTGTTAAAATTTGGAAAAATAGTCAATAATTGTCAAAATTTCTGAAAAATGGTCAAAAATTTTCGAAAAATGGTTATTCTATTGTGCATGAGAAGCAAGCTTCTGTCGGCGGTCACTTTTTTTTTATTATCGGGTTTACAATGGTAATAATAGTGAAGAACTTAAAATTCATTATGAAAATATATGAGTGACCTCTCAAAAGTCTGAAGAACTTTTAAGTATTTTTGGTGATCAGAATTTAGGTGAAAAATTCAATAAATTAAATTAATACCATTACATGTTGTATTGAATGTTTATTATAATAGCCTTTTATACAGTCATCTTTCATTTATTGTTGTGCTCTTTGTGGATGATTCAAAGGCTCACAAAATATCCTTAGCACAAAAAAGAGTTTTTCCAAATATAGGGTGATCCATTAGTGCGATGAAGGCCAATATCTTGTAAATCCTCAATGTTATTTAAATATAATTTTGATTGATTGTTTTCAACCTAAAGTCTCATATTTTTTTGAATTGGTCGCAATTATACAGCGTGTTCCAGAACTCTAGAATAACAGGAGGGCATACACAATAGATCTGCAAAGGTCGTACTGGAGAGGCTGTTAGAAGCACTTAAGCCCCATATTTATCTATCTATCTATCTATCTAATTACTAAAAACGCTAATGATGATGTAGTTCTAATTTAACTATTCAGAAAACCTGCATAAAAATTCTCACCCTCATACAGTTGTGGTACTGTTACCGACCTTTTAAATTTTTTTTCCAAAATAACACACATTCCTATCACGTTAATTGTTGTGAATGCATTTTATGTAGGCTGCTTTTTATTGATCTTTGATTGGAAAAAAATGAAATTGACATATCACAAAAACTAATCAGTTTGGATAAAGGGAATACTCAAACAAATTCTAGGTGGAGTACAGTAACGGTGGTACACGCTACGGTCTACCGAAGAGGTCTACTTGGACAGGCATACCAGTGCAGGTCAACTGGACGTCGGAAAGGTTAAAAAAACAGCACAGGTCTATTCCTAAACACGCTCCGGCCTACCTGCACAGGTAGACCTTTCCGGTGGACCATAGCATGAAGGGCCGGCATAACTCTCATTAACCGATATTATATAAAGGGTGATCCTTTTAAAAACTTAAACCAATGTATTCGAGTTTGGGCTCGGTTTCTTAGATATGCAAGCGGGTCTAGTGAATTATGATATTAGAAGACCACCACAGACGTATGGCTATGAAAGATTGATTTTTAAATATACAGTTTAAAGTATACGGGGCGTTGAACTGATTACGATTTTCAGCAGCAAGTGGTCAGAACTTTTTAAATACACTGCCTCCCATCAAAAAAAGTACCTTTGATCTGGTATGGAGTTCTGGAACACGCCACTAATTTCAAAATATGGGTCTTTAGGGTGAATACAATCGGTCAAAATTGTATTCAAATATCTTTGAGGAATTAAAAGATATTGGACTTTATCGCACTAATGAATCACCCTGTGTATTATATATTCCACGCAGGGATTCATGTAAACCAGTTATTTCATATCGACTTTTAACTTTTTCCTATACTAACTTTTCAGGTTCTATGTAATGATGAAAAAAAATTTAATATAGAGTGATCGAAAATTACTTATTTTTGGCCACCCCGTATCAGATATTTTTTTATGCCTTAGAATAGAATCTGAAAAGATAGGATATGGACGTGTAGGTAGGCCGTTTTTTTTTATTTTCAGCCGTTTTTGTGGTACAGCTCCCTAAATTCAAAAAAAAAGTATTTTCTTAGCCTTGTAACTTTGTTATTAATGATCCAAATTAAAAAACAAAACAAGGATGTAAAGGGTTTGCAAAATCTTATTCAAAATTTTCGAGGGGGTGCTCATAATTCAGAGGGGGTGCAAGAGGCGGGTGATATATTTATACTATAAATTATCAACTTAAGAATATAAATCGACCTGTTTCAGGTTTTTCCTAAATGTTCATAGTAACACTAAAAATGAGACACTTTCTATATAAAAAAAAATAAATAGATATTCTATAAAATCAAAAAACACAGATCAAAGTAAAAGGTACGTACAACAAAACCTATCAACATAATATCACATTCCATTTAAAAAAAATAAACAGATATTCTATAAAAAACCAACAGTTCAAAGTTTAACTGTAGATGCACTAAGATATAATATAATATTTCTATTTATAATTGCTAATATACATAAATCTTATTATTCAAAATACGTCCCTAACATTATATATAATAATTTTTTTTTATTAATTTGGCTGTTTCTTATACTTGCTTTCTAACATATTTGTCGCCTCCTATGTTTGCTACCGAATTTGTCACTTTTTTGGGAATCCGTTTTCATAGAGTTTAGCAATTATAAATAGAAATACTATAAGAAATTTGCACAAAAAATAACCTGTCAAACATACTTAATATCACATTTTATATGACAAAAAAAACATCAAAGTATAACGACATATTAATAATAAAATGCACAGAATTAAGATTATTTATCTCCTTAAGCTTCTGCTATAGCAAAATTTGAGTTTGCCAGTCTATTTATGCTGACAGCAAGGTTATCAATGCTATTCGAAAATGATTCTGTTGAAGAAGAATACGCCTTCAAAGCATCTGTAATTCCCCCTTTCTTTCTAAAACACTTTCTAGTCTTAGTTTTTATATTATAGTGGGTTGGGATATCTTTCTGGGCGGGTATTGATTTGTCCTTTTGGGGCTTTTTTGCAGTTGATGGCAGGTTTTCATCATCAGTCTTTATAATATTTTTTCAAGGGGACTGTCAGAAATTTCCTCCTCTACCCTCATTTCTTTATTTTCAAGAGACTGGAGAGGCTGAGAAGTTCCTGTTTCTAGTTCTAATAAGCCTCCTTCTGGAATATCACTATCACCCAAAACTGATTCCTTTCCACATACTCCTAAAAGTCTCAATTCCATATCTGGAAGCCCTCCTGGTCCTCCTCTAGTTTTGGTCTGCGAAATGGAAATGTCTCTTGCCTTTTTTGTTTTTGATTTCCATTCTATGAATGACTGCAAAAGAAAATTATTTTTAACGTGACTACCCATAAATACACCTCAACAAAAATGTTCAGTATCTAAATTTCAAATCTACACAAAATGACTACTTACTCTTCTCTATTGTTTAGCAGTTTTTATAGCTCCATGCATCTCATTCAATATATTGTACAATGTTTGCCACACTGTTAAATTATCTCCTCCGATCTGCATTTTTTTTATTTTTGCTAACAAAGCCAACCATGACATTTTGTTGTGACAGGGTAATTTTTGAACTTCTTTTGTTCCGTACCCCTACGGTTTCTACTTCCATGTTATCTAATAAATGATAAAATGTTTAAGTATAAAACAAATAACACCCTCTGGTCACCTATAGCCCGATAAACAACACAAAACACCCCCACTAATAACGAAATATTCTTCTAACCTCACTTCTCTCAGTTGTCAGACTTGTTAGTTGAAAAGTAAGGTCGATTTACACTATAAAAGTGACTAATCATTCTTCTTAACCACTAGTAGTCACCAGAATAGCAATTTTATTGAAAGTGTTTAAAAAGTTACTATCTAGAGTTGCTTGTCAGTTGTCAGTCAGTTGCTATAAAGCTGCTTGATTGCCACTTAGATACAGAATAGGCCTGTATTTAGAACATTGTCAAAATTTTACTTTGATATTAATTACTACTTTTAAATTTGTGTTTTCATCTGGACAAATGTTTTCGAAACAATTATAATGTACGATTTATCTAAGAAAATTTATACAGATAACAATAACACTTTTATTAAAAAAACGTAGAGTTCAGTCATGAGACTGCCGACAGAAGTGAAAACACCAATAAATGAATCCATTTTAAGAATATTATCGTAAGCCAATCGTGAATGGAATTTTTTACAAAAAAAGTACACATATATACACAGAATACATATAGCTCATGGAAAGCGTAATGATGATTTATGCAACACTATATACCTGATTGTTAATTGTGTTGCATAACCAAAAGTATTGTATGTTGCATAAAAGCGTGACGATGACGAAAAAACCAAGTTTCTTCTTCTCAACGTGCTTAAAAATCTGTCACTTCAAAAATAATTCGAATATCTATCTGATATTTTATAATACACTTCTAATATTGTGTTCAAAATTTACAACTTCTTGTTGAAAAATGAAGTTAATCCAATATTTGAACGTTATTCGAAGGAGAAAAAGCTTCATTCTGGACTTCATTTCGTGACAAGCATTGAATTACTTTTTAACAAAATTCGTGATAAAAACTATATTTTTTTGTTTGCAATTAAAATGAGATTTCATTACTTGCAGACCAGTTTCCGCGTAGTTGCATCATCATAAGGTAAATGCTTTTCCGTCTAGCATATCAAAGCCGAACTGGGGATGATGATATTGCAGCGTTAATACGTTACTTTCCAGAACAAAATCACAAAGCCTCAAACGTGCCATCACGTTTTCCGTTAAAGTGTAAATTAATGCTTGACTTGTAGTTGTTTTCTTTGGAAACCCTTAAAATATGTTTTGAAGAATTTTTTTATTTTCCAAACAGGAAAAGTATGTTGTAGTCACAGACATAATAGGTCTTGAGACAAAACCTCTTATTCATGAAAAGTTCTCAAAGGCGATTGTTTTGAAATAAGTAATGAGTATAAACGAGAAATTATAGTCAGCTCACTTTGTCACGTAATAACAATGTAATGAGTTTGTTAGTTTTAGCAATAGGAACGTACTCTTTAGATAAGGTGTTTTTTGGACAAATTACAGGATACCTGATAGTAATAAAAAACAAACTGATTGGAATAATTTAGGCGTACAATGTTGAAATAACTCTGAAAAAACAATCTTTGTGGAAGCACTTGAACTAATAAGGATATGAGTGATTCTCAGATAACTGTGATTATTACTACTAAATATTTTTCAAAATTAAAAATGCTTTAAAACCTATGTTTTCGGTACTATTAAGCCTGTAATATAGTTGTACTACAGCTTCAATAGACAAAAAACTAGGACAACAATAGAAAATTCCAATGCCACGGTAATGACAAATAACTGAAATATTCAAAGTAGTCACCTAAATATTTTCAAAATCTTAAGGAAATAAAACAAATGATAACTTTCAATACTCTGATAATGATAAAAAGACATTTTTCGTATTTTCCTGGTTGATTTTAACAATATTAGGAATTTATTAATAATATAATTAGAATAACAATAATTTTAATAGTAAACTTTGAATAAAACTAAGTTTAACATTAGTTGATAAATGAAATTAATTGAAATTTTCAACAATTATAAATGTAGAAAACAATAATACAACAGTTTTTTATCAAAATACACAGTGAATCATTTCTTAAACTTCTTCGAAGGGTTACATTTGGAAACACTTTTGGTTTTTGATTTCACCACTGACTACAGAGTCTTTCTGAGATCTTTTCAACACTTTCTGTGCTTTAAGAGAAGTAAATGGCAATCGATTATCACTATAGTTTATTTTTCCAATCGAAAAATGTCCACAAATTATGCCAAGTTGACAATCGAGACAATGAGTTGAATAGTATAAAGCCAGGGTTTTGTCTACTCCAAGTCAGTACCGGTTTACTTTTCAAGCAGGCACGTAGCTAAATTAACGGTCACTGGTTCACATCGTAATATGCTAGGCAGAAACCGCTCTAAAAAGTACACACGCCGGTGCTAAGCAGTGAAAAACTGCCCATTGAACCCTAAACCTTTCCAACCATGCCCAAATCCAAGTCCAAACACAAACACGACGACACTTTTAAGTAACTTCCGTCTTCTGCTAAAACCCAAAAAAACTCCAAACCACGCCTTCCAGTGGAAGGCATGTATCTCTCACCCCAAAAAACTCCAAACCACGCCTTCCAGTGGAAAATCCGGAAATTTTCCAATTTAAACCAAAATCTTCAGCCTCCAAAACTTCAACCTCCCAATCTTCTGCCAAAAAAGCTTCCAAAACACCTTCCAACAGCTCCAAAAACTCCAAAATACCCTCACTTATGGAATCTCGATTCCACGACCCAACTTACCATTCCAAGACATATCTCTCACCAGAGCAAACATCCTTTTCAAATCGCTCGAAAACCAATTTAAATCTTCTTCGGATTCAATAAAACTCACTCCTGATCAAGCATCTATGTTCAAAGCAATGCAAAACGAACTAGCCCACATCAAAAAAAAACCTCCCCAAATTAGAAGCATCTTTATCATACGCACAAGCTACTAAAACTCCTCCTTTTTCTATCCATTCTTCTCGATCTTCCCAGGCCTCATCAATCTACGAAGCAACAAAAACCCGCCAAAACGACGAAGCAGCCTCCGTTCGGAGCTTAGTTCGGACTTCTTCGTCAAAATCTTGATCTCACACTTCTTCTCCACAAACAACTCCGCTTCAAATCCTTAATCTACGAAACCTCCCATCCAAATCTTGCTCTCAGAAGGAACTATTCCTCCTAAAAATTCCAAAGAACATCTGCCCCAAAAAACTCCAATTAAAAATTCAAAATGTCATAGGAAACAACAAAGTTGTATGCTTACCTCTCCATTCACAATCTTCCGCCTCCAGAAAAGAAACTTTAGCCAACACCCACTTGTTATATTTTTACTTTATTCTACCCTTGTTTCCCCAATTGGAACAGGTAGGGAATGGAGTTAATCTTCTCAGTGATAGTAAATTTTATTTTGGATGCTGGCTAGCTACTTACTTTAATGCTTTTCGGAGAGTGGTGTGGGTTTATCAAAAATCTCTAGTTCAATGCCAAGTATGTATTTAATCAGAGTGCCCATTCATATTGCTGTATACAGTTGAAGAAATAAAGTGATGAGTATACACTGACCAAGAAAACTGCTGAGCAATACAATATAATTCCCAAGTAGTACTATTTGGTTTAGAATTTATTTTTAGATTAAGCGGACTGAAAAATCTTGTTGAAATTAATAAAACTAGTACTTCTACTATCTAAACTAAGCAACTCTATGATGAAACAACTAAACTATAAGCGATGCCTTTATATTTAAATCCAGTGATTAAGAGATAATGAGTTACATAATCCCATCGAAAGTAGCTTGAGCTAGAGTTACGAAACCAAAGGGCCACAGGCTAGGAAGCGCACCAAACCAGGCAGTATTACCAGAAAGTAAAGAATATATCTTACTTGGTTAATGAATATAGCTTCCAAGTGTAGGTGTTCTTCTTCGCGATAATAATCAGGTACGATCCAAAGCCTCTCGCAGCTTATGCCAAAGTATGTGTCTGCCTGAAGCCCATCTAGGAGGTCATGCATGTTACCGTCTCTAGGAGGTTGTAGGATGTGCGGAAAGTTTGTTGGGTAGCAGTGTAGGAGAACAAAAGAAGGCCTGAAAACCCATGGTTGGTTATAACTATGCAGAAGGAAAGATTGTAGTTGAAGATGATGACTTACCGTAGTTGAAATTTGGTTTCTCAGGTAGGTAGCAGAGTATACAAATCCACTAATGTGGGAATCAACCTATGATATATTGTACAAAATACTTTGTCTACTTTTCCAGTTTTGGCTTTAAAAATCCGATTTCAGTCGAAATTCACAAGACCATATGGCCCAAGGAAAACCAGCCTTTTTGAACGACCAAAGCAAAAAACCAAGAAACATCAAACGGAAACTGTCAGTTCTTTCAACTAGGGAATTAATGGTGATCAATTGATCAATTAAATCATAACCAAGGTAGGCACAATTATGTTAATTTGAAGATTTTGGAACAGAAGAAGATCCTTTCTCAAGGTCAACCTTCATTGTACTTGACAATGTAAACATTGTGAAAGGTTAATAAATAATTGAAAACAGTTTTAGTGACTTGATTGATAGCAGCGGTGAGTGTTTACACTCTTAATTTAATCTGAAATAAGGGAAAATCATTTATGCAACTTTATAAGTTTCTTCAAAATGTAACACACTCTCCAAACTTCTCCTTCGTCATCTCCAGGGTTGACAAAAATATCTCCGATGAAGAAATATTTGATCTTCTCAAAGACCTTCAATTCAACTTCCAAAAATGCTGGAGGATAGTCTCCAAAACCACCAACTCTCCAACCTCCCTATCAGAGTTATTACTAACTCTGAAATTCAACTTCACCAGGCACTCTCCAAAGGAGTCTTCCTTTACGGCCTCAATCACAGATGTGAAATATCAAACTCCAACCAATTACCTCCGTCCCGAAATATTGTGCTCGCTGTACCAAATAAGGCCGTTCCGTCACCGAATGTAAAGACAAGCTTTACACCTGCCCAAATTGTGGAAGTCACGAACACAGATCCGACAAATGTGACTAGGCAAAAAAGCCTAGTTGCAGGAACTGTGGTGGCGAACAAGCAACCTACGATCCCAAATGCCCAAAAAGGAAAACTTCCACGTCAAAACCCGAGGAAACAGCTCCCATTACACTCCCAAAACTACCATGCCATTCGACATGTGTTATCTCAATGAACGCCTTCCGTTCCAGTCTGCAAGGCGCAGACACAAAACACCGCACCTTTCAGTGCAAAACAACACACACTTCGGGTAATTTTCAGTACCTGAAGTGTTTTCATATTTATGATACTAAACAAACACCATTCCCCTTTCCTTTTTCGGGATGAGGATGCAGGTTTTCTGTGGTTTTTTTCTGCATCTTAATTTCCGCAATGATCGGAACCGTGATACATTGCGGAAATTAACCAAATGGTCATCCTTGGGTGCACAGCCACAGCTGTCCCTACCGCGACACTTGCTTTTAATTTTTCAATTCAAACCCTGAAGAGTACCTAATCCTAGAACAGGGTAGATTTCATTTTGAAATGTGTATTGGTACATGTTCATTGTCCTATTAAAGAGACGAACTTTTTCTAGGAATAAGATATCAACAGTTTCTATTTGTGAAGTAGTTACGACATCAGTATGTATTTTTTTATTTTTTCAGTGGAGCAACGCAAAGCTGTTACAGACTGTTAAAAATTAGTTATATCCTTACCAAATTTTACTTGATCATCAGCTGAACGTTTCAGTGCGCCTTCAATGCCATCAGCTGCGATTTTTCCGAGTCCAGCTTCATTAAAATTGTTTGATATGAATTTAATTTGAGGATAACAAAGTGGAAAATATTGAGTAACAATGTAGAACATTTTACGGTTCCGATACTGAGTTGTCCGGCCATCACTCATGAAATGTATTTTTTATCCTTGGAAACTGTGGAGATGTAGTAGTTAAGGACTTGCTTCAAATGGGCAGTAATTGCAGCAGGATTATGTCGTAACGATTGAGATAGAGTAGCGAATTCCCGAAAAAAACTCTGACCATAAATCATTCCAGTGTGCAACGTACATTGTGTTCTGCTAGCTCCAAAATGAACAGACTGTACCTCAGTTGCGTATTTAGTTAGATAGTTTTCACTGAAGTGGATGGGAACAATGTTTTAGTAACAATGACTACAAAGAATAAATATTATCAAAATGAAATTGAGCATAACAAAAATAACAGCAAATGTATGTGGAATGCAATAAATGAAGTTTTAACAAAGCGAGACCAAATCAAAATAAGAAAAATAAAAAATAAACAAAATTACCTTATAAATTCAGAATTTGAAATATCGGAACATTTCGTTAATATCGGCAAAGACTTATCCAGTAAAATGAAGAAAAATTCGAGATTTCAAGGTTCTAGACCGGTTAATCCTAGCTCGATGTTTTTTTCTTCCACTCATCCTATAGAAATAATAAAAATCATTTCTCAGCCGAAGAATAATAAATCCCCAGGATTCGACGGTATGAAAGCTGCAGCTTTAGAATTAGCAGAACCTTCATCTTATATAAATCATAAAATTTTTCAATGTGGAAAAATTCCCTCAGCACTTAAACTCTCTATTGTAACACCTATATTCAGAAATTGGGACAGAACTGAGATTAACAATTAAAGGCCAATAGCATTAATTGATTTGTAAGATGCTCATAAAAATAAGAGTGATTGGATTTATTGACAAACATAACATTTTATCTAAACAACAATTCGTCTTTAGACAAAAAATGTCAAAAATTTTAGACAATATATATGAAGCAATAGATGAAAGAACACCATCCCTAGGAGTATGTATTGACCTTAAGAAGGCATTTGACACTGTAGATCACTCTCTGTTATTAGAAACAATACGAGGTACCGCACATGATTTGCTTGCAAGTTATTCACAAAATCGGAAACAAAAATTAAGTGTAAACAAATATGAAAGAGATGAACGTACAGTTATCTGTGGAGTTCTCCAAGGAACAGTGTTAGGGCCTTTGTTGTTTATCATCTACCTGAACAACCGGTTTTTATTACAATAAAATAATAAGTTTTTTCTAGATCAGTCTATGTTTTACATTTCACCAGTGCCCAGTGTCTTAAGTTTTTTTGGAATTATGGAAATACAAGAAACCGAAGGGAATTCAAGTGAAAATCTCTCTATTGAAGCATCTATTGGTAAATGGAGCCGGATGTCTATACTTCTGTTGATCAACTTTTATAGAGAGAACTTTCATAGAATGTGCGGCACTAGTGTTAAGTATTGTATGGTGGGGAATGACATCACTTCGACAATAAATGCGGATGGTTTTAATTACTCCAAAAAACAAGTTGCAAATAAATTCAAGTACTTACAACAAAAATATATAAAAAAAGAAACATGGGGGGTAATGCTTTAGGAGCCAGCCCAATTCAATTTGATTATTCTGATGAATTTGATGAGATATTTGGAAAAAAACCTTCCATTACACCAACAGCTATAGCTGGCTGTCAAATCAAACTCTGAAAATGAAGAAAATGAAGAACCACCACAAAAAAAGCAAAAAACTAGGTTTGAAAAGGAATTGTCATCTTGGAGTGAAGAGTTGAGACAAAGGGAAATAGACAAAAAAGAGTAGAGAGAACGAAGACACAAATAACGACAAGAATTAGCAGAAAAGGCCATAGACAGTCTTGAGAGAATGATGGAAAAATTAATTGATAAAATATAATCACTATGAAAAGTTATAGATGGACTTAGTGCTAGGAATTTTGGTCATTGATATAAATTTGACCTGTTCAGTTCTCCATTTCTTTATGGTTTATATCCTAACATTTTTTTTCTTAATTTTGTGATTAGTCAGGGTGTCCAATTAGTGAGGGATTCTTTGATAGCTGGATTGTGACATTGCTGCTTCTTGACTATGCGTGGCAACACTTTGTTATTTTAAATGAGACGCCCAGTATTTTCTCACTTTTTTGAATCTATGGATCATAAAAAACATGTTTGCAGTTATTGTTTCTACACCTATCTCTTTTCGTTTTCAAAATATTGACAGTTGAAAATTGTTAATTTTGCAGCTTTGACCCCCTTTAAAATCTAAATGGTTTGAGATCAAGAAAAACAAAACACTTTCCTCTCCTAACTATTAATAAGCTATCCATTGACACTAATTTTAGATTCAATCCGAGATTAATTTTAAGCCAATTTTTTTAATCACTGATTAAATCTAAAATTGGATATCGTATTAAAAGTTGAGCTGGGAAAGTTCAAAGGGCAAACAAATTTTACAGGGAATCAATGTTGCAAAATTGACAATTTTCAACTGTCAATAGGTATTTTGAAAACGAAAAGAGATAGGTATAGGAACCATAATTGCAAAAATATTTCTTATGATCCATAGATTTAAGACAAGTAATAAAATACAGTCTCATTTCAAATAATTGAGTGTTGCCACGTTCAGTGAAGAAGCGGCAACGTCCCAATGTCAAAAATATTTTTAAAAGAAGCGCACTTTTTTTGTATTTTTTTTAGCATTTTCCATTTACAACCTATTGAAGAATCCCTCACTAATTGGACACTGTATATTTATTTATCAGACTAGATCAGCTAAGTTTTGTGTTAAGAACCCAATGACCATAGTATATAGTGTAGGGTATACTTTTACAATTATACTTATTTCAACTACATCGTATTATGCTTAAGACATATATCCATTTTTTCATCGATGCTTTGGTCCATATTGTAGTTTACTCCCCTTCCTTCTAGTACATTCCATAACTTCTCCCTTGGTACTTTGTCAAAAGTTTTTTCCATATATATACCTCTTTTTCTTGTTGTGAAAACTTATCAATTATCTGTTTCGCCGTAAATATGTGGTCTTGTATGCTTCGCCCTCTTCTAAATCCACTTTGCGATTCTTCGAGAGTATTTTCTATCAGTGGTCTTAGCTTACTGTCTATAATCTTCTCGTAGACTTTCATAGCTGTTCTAAGTAGATTTATTCCTCTATAATTATTGCAGTCTTGTCTATCCCCCTTTTTATATATTGGAACTATTAAGGCTGTCTTCCAATCTTCTGGAATCTGTTCTTCACTCCAAGCAGTGTTGTATATTTTCAATAATATTTTTGTTCCTGTTTCCCCTAAATTCTTGAACATTTTTGCTGTTAATTTATCAATTCCTGGAGATTTTCCATTTGTCAATTCATCTATTATTTCCTGTAATTCTTTTAGAGTTACAATGTCTTTATTTTCCATTATTGCATCCTTTTTTTGTTAATGTCCTGAACGTTGTTGTCTGCTCCTAGTAATTCCTCAAAATACTCTTTCCATGTATCATTTACTTCGTTTTCATTTCTTAGTATATCTCCTTTTTTATTTTTTATTCAGGTTATTTCTTGTGTTTTTTCCTTTCTTAATGACTTCAATGTTTTGTAAAACAGTTTTTGATTTGATTTACTATTGCTTCCCATTTTTTCTCCAAATTCTTTCCAATTATTTCTTTTAGCTTTTAGCTACCATCTCTTTTACATTTTTCCTCTTCTCTTTGTAAATTTCAGAGTTTTCCGTTGTTTTGTTATTTATATACATTTTCCACGCTTCTTTTTTCAATTTTACTTTTATTTTAATTTCGTCCGTCCACCAAGCTGTTTGTTTTTTCTTATTAGTTTTTTTGCTACAACCACATATTTCTTTAGCGGTTTCCGATACGGTTTTTTTGAAATAATCCCACATTTCTTTTAAATTACCATTTTTCATTATATCACAATTATTTAAGAACTTTCCTGATAACGCTTTGTTTTGTAGTTTGTATGATCTGACCGATTCATATTCTATTGTTTTTTCTGATTTTTGTCTATTATGGTTTGTAATTTCTAGTTGTTCTCTTATTTTTGTTACAAGTAAATAGTGGTCACTTCCTATTTCTGGTCCTCTTCTAACTTTGGTATCCAATACTTCCTTTCTATTTCTTTTTTCCACTAATATATAATCTATTATTGACCATTAACTTCTGCTTTCCATCACACGTGTATATTTATGTATGTCTTTATGTTGGAAAAATTTATTAGTTACAATAAAATTGTGTAATATGCAAAAATCCAGCATCCGTTCTCCATTATTATTCCTAAATGTTTCACCATGTTTTCCTATTACTGCTCTATAAATGTCATCTTTTGTTCCCACTCTGCTATTCAAATCTCCAAGTATAATTATTTTTCCTTTTGCATTTTCTGTAGCCATAGTTAGATCTTCCCAAAACCTATCTTTATTTCCTACTGTATCGTCTTCATTTGGTCCATATACAATTATTATGGTTTTTGTGTTCATATATTTATCTTTCATTTCCATCACCAATAATCTTTCCGACCATCCCCTCCATCCAGTAATTTGTTCTTCTGAGTTTCTATGTATTATGCATGCAACTCCTGCTGCCGCTCTTTTTTCATTTTCAATACCACTATATATGAGTATATGGCCATTATCCATTTTCACTATCCCCTGTCCTTTTTTTTGTCTCTGTTATAGCTAGTATTCTCAAGTTTGTATTTTCAAACTCTTCTTCTAATTCTTTTTCTTTTCCTAAAATACTTCTAATATTCCATGTTCCAATTCTCCACATTTCCGTTGCTGATTTTACTTTATTCGTATCAAATTCCGTTGCCGTGTCTTTTTCTCTGTTACCATTAATATCTGTTTCTTTATTTAGTTTTTTTAATGTATTTTTTCCAGTATTTTCATTCTATTTGTTTACCGTTACCTTATTGTATCCCATTTTTACGTCTTTTCCCTTTTGACTTTCTAATTTTGCAAACATCCTTACCTCTTTTTGTTTTTCTCTTTCCTTCTTGGTCATATCATTATTTATAAAAACTCTTTCTTCTTTCCTCTCCTTTAATTTAGCTTTATTTGCCATAATTTTTTCTTTATCAGCTTCTTTTTGACATTCCACTATACACATTTTCTCCCCTATCTTGTTAACTGCTTTAGACTCGATATTTATTTTTAGTTGTTGACTCAAAAAGTTTCTGACATTTTCTACCAATTTCGACGGCTCATTAGTATCAAGTTTTAATCCATTTATCATCACATTATTCTTTCTTTATCTATAATTTCCATTGTTTTTTCAATCTCTTCCATTTCTGTTTTCATTTCTGCATTTTCTTTTTCAATTGCTTGGTTTTCTTTTCTCAATACTTCGTTTTCAACTTCAATATTTCCTCATTAAACAGAGCCTGTTGATCTTTGGTTTCTTTAATCTCGTTTTTAATTAGTTGTTGTTCCCATTTCATATCCTTTTGATCTGCAGACATTTCCTTCATTAACGCTATGATTTGATCTAACTTTTCATCTTTTTTACTTTCAATATTACTACTTACTACTTACTATTAAATAGTTCAATTATTGAGGGCAAAATCTTGAATACAAAATCAAAGGCAACAAATTAAAAATACTTTATTTAGTTAAACAAAATTCAAATATTTTTGAGCATAATATCCAGTTTCTATTATTTTCTGCGTTTAATAAATAAATTTAAGCAAATATCGTCCCTTTTAATACTGGCCAAATTATGATTCTCCTGTCTTTCAACTCCTGCACCATCTAGAATCAATACCTGTAGTTAAATTCTTCCTAAACTTAAATTTAAAACAAAAAATATATAAATTTATGAGTTATTCATATTGTAAAAAATATAAAATGTATCTATATACCTCGCTATATACATACTTTCTGGACGTTTTGATTTTTGAGAAAAAAAGACTACTCACCTTCTCCAATATTATGCTCCAATGTCCACATCAAAGTCAATACATAAGTTATGCAAAACACGAGTTGTAACAACTGTTATAGGTATTAGATCTGTACAGGTCATATCCAATAAAATTTGTTCAAAAAACTGCTCTGTATTTACAACTATCAGTTTGTTTATATCCTATTTGAAAAAATTCTACAGTCATTGACAAACCCTGGATATCCTATAAATGTATCAGTGAACTTTAATGAAGGTTCACTAATTGCCTGAAGAGTAAAAGCATAGCAACATTTCCTCGTCAAATAAGCTTCAGCATGGTTTTTTGGTTTTTTAATTGGTATATAAGTTCCATTAATGGCCCCAATTACATTTGGAAAATTAGCAAACTTCCTAAATTTTTCCTTAACAATTATTCTCTCTTCATAAGACGGCCATATGATAATGATTCGTGCTAATTCGTAGAGAGCTCTAACTACTATAAAGAACCAATCTGAGAGGCTGGCTTTTCCCAGATCAAATTTGTCTCCTACAGATCTATAATAGGAATAAATAATATAAAATATGTATGTAAATCTACAAGATAATGTAATGAAATGCAAATTGTTAATAAAAACAGTTTGAAACCTTTTAAACACAAGCTTGTAGTAAATTTACTTTACTTACCTAAATAGATCTGATGTAGATAAAAGCCATGGAACCACTAATAATTTTTTTTTCAATTTGCTCTCTAGGGCGTGCATATTCATATTTTGTTTTTAAAATAGGTTCCACAAGACTTAATGCTTTATTATATGCTGGTTTAGTTAGTCTGAAATGGGATTGAAATGTTTTGTCATCATAACTTGGAATAACAACTTCAAAGTAGTTCTCAATTCTAGGAATTTTTGAAGATTTAGGAGATATATTATTCCTGGAAGCCCTCTTTTTTATCAATTCCAACATTTGAGATTCATCTTCACTATCGGAGCTTGAGTCACTATTATTATTACTAATTATTACAGTCTCTACAAATCTTTTGGAGGCACCCATTACTGCAGCCAAAATGCATTTTCTTTTTACACATCTCCGCTGTTCATCCATCCAATCGAATATCTGATCACTCACTAATCCAAAATCCAAGAAAATATTGAGGCACATATTTAAATGAATAAATTTTTAATTTTATTTGTCAACAAACACACACATGACCTTGAAACAAAACACTCCATCACCGTTCGAAAAAATAGAGCGAGTTTAGCACACCTAAGTGTGTTTTGACTCCCACTCCTTAAAACAATTTTCATACCAACAACCAGCTTCTCGAACGCAGCCCTGTGTGAAAAGTGCGACAATCTGACCAATCACTAGGCAGCAGAAATGCCAACTTAAATTCAAATCGCTCCTCTTAGTTTGAATTTAAAAACAAAGTATAGTGGAGAAAGTGATACTTTTGAGTGCGAAAAAGACACTTTCCGCATTTGTTAGGAACAACATTTTTTGAAGAGCGGGCATAAAATGGAAAAAATATCACTCAATTAGACAGAATAACTAGATACAAACTTAAAAGTTTATTAGTTACCTTCTGGTTATTGATGTAATTAATAATAGTTATTACCGCAATATTCAATAAAATTTCAATAAAAATATAGAATAAAATAATTTCTAAAATATACTGTGCTCTTAATCGTTTAAAAATAGTCTATAGAAATAGCTTGAAACTGCCTTGTTGATGTAGGACACCTTCGGACTCTTTAAATTATAACTGACATTTTACTTTTAATTATAATGGGTATTTTTCCATTACAATAGGTGTCTATTCATTTTTAAACTACCCACATAGTATGTCATTGATTCTTTCAAGTTTAATTTTTAAATAAATTCAAAATTTATATACGTCTAAGCATGATGTAAAATCAATTCTCGTACAGTGTACGTCAGCTGTCTCGTCAGAAGAGTGAATATCTGTTATCTCTTAACGTCACGGATGAAAAGTTTGAATTTATTTGGAAGTGCACTAAAATCCTATTTAATTTTTAATGCACTAGTGCTTCCGAATTTTCAACGTTGTTTAAATTTTTTATGAAAATCAGTGAGTATGCGATCCAAACTAAGCGAGATATGCGAATCAATCAAAGTGGCAATGTGGATAAAAAAATCACCAACCTATGCAACGCTTACGACACATTTTTGTGAATGAACTACTAAAAAATAGAGAAAATCAAATTACCCAATGTAAAAAGTTGCAAAATATGTTTTTTTTTTTAATATTTATGTTCCTAGGCACTAAATTGTATTCGCAAATACAGGGTGTTCCACTCTAAAGTAACACATTTTTACGGCTTACTTATTAAGCGAGAACAGAAAAATATATCGACGTGCAGTTCTCGGTAAACTTCTTATATTACCTTCAAGTTTTTGTTGACATAGTTGGCAAATGTAATTTTTTTCCCGAAAGCTCCGAAAAAAAATGACATTTTTGGAAGCGAAATTATCGGTTCATTTTAAACTCAACAACCTATATTTTTTAATACCATCTGAAAGTCCCTTGCTTCCCCTTTCCAAAAATGTATACATTATCGGCATATACTCAAGTTTTTAGGGGAAGATTCAATATTTTATGAAACCATGTCAAGAACTTCCAAACGTAAATTATCACATTTTAAAAGCTTGGAAACATTGTAACTCGAAAATGAGACAAAGGATTAATGAGCGGCTGTTACTAAAATTCTTAGAAATGTTTAAATTGCCAAGTTTCCAAAGCTGTCTAGAATTTTGGTAAAAAAGTGACTTTTTGGAAATTTCTTACGAAAATGTGCTTTGGTAAAAATATGACATTAAGAAACGTCAAATAAGTTATTTATGGTAAGTGTAAGAACGAATATAGTTGAATTCATTATTCGAAATGTTTACTTTGATAGAAAAAGAGCGGTGCGTTGTATTACATTCATATTGCGAAAATCCCTTTCTTTCTATGCGACTTATACAAGTACGACAAGGAAAATATGAGCAAAACTACGTGAAAGAGAGAAAGACTTGTTAGCCCAGCGATCAGTCGTCCCCTCTACCAAAACAGTTGGGCGTTTATTCAGTCCCCTCCTATTTATTTTAACTGTTGTGTTGCCAAATGTACTTATCTGTAAAAATTATTCCTAATTTTTCTCTATCGTTGTTTTAAAATTTTCAACGGCATTTCAAGCGGCAACAACGTTAAATTTCAATAATTGTTAAATAGAAAGCAGTGTACGGATTTTATTTATTGCAGATTGTAATTTGTCCAAATTTTTTCTTGAACTTCATTATTTTATTCTTATTTGTGTTGATCTCACTCATTTTTCAAAAGTCAATAATATTACCAATCCCGATTTTCTCCCACTAAATACACCGTTATCCGGTGTTAAAAGTCAAATGCAAAATAAGTTATTTATTACTTAGAAAGTACCAAACATTCTAAACTGGTAACGCTGCTATAACATCAGAGATTGACTTTCCCCACTCTGTGAGTAGGTTCACTAGGTTCAGTAGTTTCCCAACATGGAAGGAGTGAGGTTGTTAAAGAAATAAAAAAATACTCTCGTTATTACATAACCTGTACATCTTAAAATTCATTTTTGTCAATTTGATCGTTTCTGACCAAGCTGACAATTAATTTCTAACTACAATAGGATATTATTTTAGCCATTGTAACTTGAAAATAAAACATTTTTCCTTGAGATAAAAATAATAAAGTAGTTGACTGTTGCCGGATGAAAGTGTTTAATTTTACCTAATAGTGCATGAGCTCGAAAAAAAGTTAACGATAACAAGACAAAAATATCATTTGTACAAATTAATCTGAGCTTCTGGCAACAGCGGTTGAACTAGTGGGGCGATGAACACACGCCCAACGGTTTTTGGTAGAGGGGACTGATCGCTAGGCTAACAAGTCTTCACTCTCTTTCACGTAGTTTTGCTCATATTTTCCTTGTCGTACTTTTATAAGTCGCATAGTAAGAAAGAGATTTTCGCAATCTGTATATGCTGAGAAAAAATTAATAAAAGTGTCCAGGAAAAGATTCAGAGCCATTTTTGACAGTAATCCGCCTATACACGAAAATCTATATTAACTTGGGTACAACAATTTTTCAGAATCGGGAAAACTAGAGAAAGGATGAAAATATTTAGAACTGAATCATTTTTATTTAGAGTTGTTGTATGTGACCTCCATCTGCATCGACACATAATCTTAATCTCAGCCGAAAATTACTGAACGGATTTTGCAGCATTTCTGGTATTATGCTAACGAAAACATTCACTATGTTATTTCTTAGATCCTGAAGAGTTGGGTTATAGCATCTCTCCTTTACATAACCCCATATAAAAAAGTCTTTTATAGTTAAGTCCGGGCAATACAAGGCCCACTCGATGGGACTAGCTCTACCTATACATCTATTGCCGAAATGATCTGATAATGAATTTCGAGAAACTAAAAAGTAATGTGAAAATATACAGTGTTTATAATTTCATCTTGTTGTAATTGGGGATACAAAAACTCCTCCAACATATCGGTGTGTTTCCGCTGACTGTTGCTTCATGGAAAAAAAGGGACTGCAGATTTTAGTTTTAGATACACCATACCAGACATTTACTTTCATCTTTCATCCCTTTCAAATTCGTTGAACGCTCTTGCATTTTCATCTCCCCAAATCCTGCAGTTATGTTTATTAACTCTACCATTAATATGAAATATGGCTTCGTCTGACATTTTTAGGTTCAAATTAGGCTGAAGTGTTACCAGATCCAACAATGTTTATGACATGAAAAATCTTTGTTCGAGTGAATATTAAGATTATTTGGAAAGTTCGTATTTTATATGCTTCAAATTTAATAGCTTTTAGGAGCCAGTGAACCTCACTTTTTGAAAATTGTGTAATTTGGGATATTTTTCTCATAGCTATTCTATTATTGTTGAGTGCTAGAATTTCCCCTACTTCTAGAATATCATTAAGCATATTCTCTTGTGCGTTTTCTAGTTCCTAGTTTTCCGGATTCTGTGAATTGTTGTACCCATGTTAATATAGATTTTCATGTAAATTTCTGTCAAAAATGACTCTGAATCTCCTTCTGGTCACCTTTCCGTGAAGAATTGACAAAAGTAACTGACTTACGAAAATTTTAGATAATTTTTGAGACTTGACATCGGTAAGAAAAATTTAAACATTTCTAAGAATTTCAGTGGAAGCCGCCCATTAATCCTTTTTTCATTTTCGAGTTATAAATGTGATAATTTACGTTTGGAAGTTTTTGACATTGTTTCATAAAAAATTAAATATATTTCACTAAAAACTTTAGTATATGCCGATAATGTAAACTTCTTTGGAAAGGGGGAGAAAGAGACTTTCATATGGTATTAAGAAATATAGGGTGTTGTATTTAAAATGAAACAATAATTTCGCTTCAAAAAGGTAACTGTTTTCGGCGATTTCGGGGAAAAATAAACATTTGGCAACTATGTCAACAAAAGCTTGAGGGAAATATATGAGAAGTTTAGCGAAAACTGCACGTCGATATCTTTTTCCATTCTCGAGTAATAAGCCGTCAAAATGTGTTACTTTATATTGTTCTTAATTTTTGTTTCAACTTCTTATTATAATGTTAATTTCTCTTTCAGATAGAGCACTAGAAGTGCAAAGCGCTCTGTTTTGCACGTTTTGAGCAAGGTCAATGGTTAGGTTAGGTTAATAGCACGGTTTTAAACTTAATTTGTTACATACAGGGTGCGGCACCGAAAACGACTATCCTACATCCCTCCCCACCCCTCTGTCACTATTGCCAATAAAATTTAAATAGGGAAAGTACTAAGTGTGACACATCCTTGAAAAGGTAATTTTATAAGGAATTTGACTGTGTGGCAGTTTATTACGTATGATTTTGGCGCCATCTTGCGGGAAACGTTTCCGTATTTTGAATAATGATACTTCATTTGAAAGCAAAACTCAACTATTTAATAGACATTCATAATAAAAATTTAAAAAAATAGAAGAGTGAACATAAAAATTAAATCGGAAAATTTAGAACAACTCCCATAATTAAAAACTAAATTACTTCAATGTAAATGCTCGAAGTGTTGTCCATTAACTTCCATACACGAATATAAATTATTCTCGAATCTTTGTCTGACGTTTTGGAGCATTTCTAGAGTTATTTGACGACATTCGGTAATAATACGTTCACGTAACTCTTCTAGGGAACCTGTCTGAGTGGCGTATATTTTACTTTTCAGATATCCCCATAAAAAGTAATCTAAGGGGGACAGATCAGGAAATCGTGGGGGCCATTCAATAAATCCTCTTCGTCCAATCCAATATCTAGGAAAGTTTTCATTTAAGTACTGACGAACCGCTGCAGCAAAATGTGGAGGAGCCCCGTCCTGTTGAAATATTAGGTGATCTTCAAGGTATCGGTTATCGTTTTCTATTATGTCTGTTAACATTGGATCAACGGTGTTTTCGAGTAATTCCAAATAGTTAAATTACCTGGTAAAAAAATGGACCCACAATACCATTGCCAAATATTCCAGCCCAAACGTTTAACTTTTGTGGGTGTTGAGTATGCGATTCATGAAATACTCTTTGATTGGAATCGGACCAGTATCGACAGTTATGTCGATTGACAGTCCCGTTAACATAAAAACTGCATTCATCCGAAAAACAAATGTTATAAGGAAAATGTGGATCTTGTATAGCATGCTCGCTCATGATTTCACAAAATTGCATGCGTCGATCAAAATCGTCTTCGTTAAGTTCCTGAACCAAATAAATTTTGTAGGGATGGAATTTGTTGGCTTTCAAAATTCGCCTGACGATACGTTGACTTACTCCAGATAATTCTGCAAGCTTTCTTGTACTAAGGGTTGGATCTGCAACAACTTGTCCTAAAACGGCTACCTCTACCGCTTCGTTTCTTACTGGATTTTGAATCTGCCGTTTTTTAATTTGGACAGATCCTGTTTGTCGAAATTTTGAAATAAGTTCCAAAACATACTTACGTTTAACCTGTTTGTTTGGGTGTCGCTCATTAAAAATTGTACAGGCAGTGTTAGCACATTCGTTATTTTTTAAATAACATTCAAAAATTTCTACTCTCTACTGAATAGAATAAACCATTTTTATGTTGTTTTCGCTAATAGACTTGAAGTATAAATTACGCTAAACTAAAAAACAGACCTGGTAATTATGGAAACAAAATCCTTCATTTTTATTTTACGAAAATATAGGCGTAGTAAGTTAGATTGTATTCCAAAGGTAATTATGCATTAAATTGTTGAATTTGGCTTTCACATAAAAATACGCTTATTTGAACTGTCACATGTCACAGTGTCAAATTCGTTATAAAATTATCTTTTCAATGATGTGTCACACTTAGTACTTTCCCTATTTAAATTTTATTGATAATAGTAAAAGAGGGGAGGGATGCAGGATAGTTGAGGATATGATCAAAAGATGTCCCCCTTGAAATAAAAATGTACCTATTTTTGCATTTTCTCCAAAAAAAATTTGTCTTCAAGATATGCGATCTGTTTCGTTTTCGGTGCCGCTCCCTGTATTCCATTTATGCTGAACTTTTCAAATATTTGCATTTGACACACACATACACAAGTTAATAAAACATCTCTCGTTAAATGCATCAGTAGAATGAAGTTGTTTTCGGATAAATCTCATCGCTTCTCAAAAAAAATAACTTTCATCCTTTTGATGTTATGCAACGTTTCATAATTAGTTTATTGATGATAATATATTTAAATAATATTACACTGAACAAACTACTACGTTGCTGTGATACATGTATTATCATGGTTAGATTTTCTTCACGACATACTTTTCGACAAAGCAAACAATAAGTCTGTTGATTCACTGACTAAATAGAAAAATAACTGTTTGATCTGGAAAATTGCCTTCATGGACATCGATAATAATAATTATATTCTTTGTTGAACTACAATATCTAGTTTGAATGACTTTTTATTGAAGAAGAGAAAAAATAGTGGTTGCTGTAGCATATATTGGCATCGATAATAATAATAATTTTATTTGGTTTGATATATGTGCGATTAAGTGCGGATGACACAAATGAATTGACCCCATTCAAAAATTTTATCGTACGCCTATAATATAATTTTTTCACAAATAAATTAACCACGTTCAAAAATTGTATCGTACGCCCATGGTAGATGCAATGAAATTTATTTGTATAACAATTTCCATTTACCATGGGCGTACGATAAAATTTGTTGTCCGACTTTTTTTTTCAAGAGGCAAGTAAGTAGCATACCCATCATTTAAAACGTTCAATAATTTAATAATGGTTTGAGCAGAAGGTATCATATGGGCTTTATCAGGATTAATTGAAATACGGGATGTTCAATTGAAAAAAAATATTCTTTTAGTTCTTATAGTTATGGCACGCCACTGGGATAAAAACTATCCTATAGGTTATCAGAGTTTTGTCGCAATAGCATGAACGGTACGGCAGCGCATGAAATACGAGCAAATAAACAAAAATTTATCTTTATGCATAAGATTCATAAGTGTTTCAACTAATACCCTTCACACTCATTTGTATCTTAATATTTTACTCTGAACTATAATAGTACCTACCCGTAATTTCTGTTCATTTTTATTTTGTTCAATATAAACTCATGGACAAAATTAACGTAACACTTGAAATTTTGCTCATTTTTGATTTTCAACCAATTGAAATTATTTTCTCGGCACATTATAGGAAATTCTTTAAATATCATACAAGCATTTTGAATTTTTATAAAAATAAATTTGACAATTCATTATACCAGTTGGAATAAAACAATATTCATGTACCGTAAATTCTAAACAGCCTGTTGGGTAAACTGAAGGCTACACATTTTTTCTTTGCAAGTGATTAGAAAGACTAATTAATTCCCGATATTTTGTCATTTACTTATTTTAAAAAAGATACAAATTTTTAAGGAAAACTCTACAATTTTCGCGACGTAAATTAATATTTTAAGAAAAACTAAAAAAATCATTCATTCTTAATATCAACAGCATCAATTATCAAATTAAAACTCAATCTAAACAAGTACAGAAAAGACCGGGAGGTCGATAAACATCCCCCCAAGTCAAGTCGTAAAAAACCGTGACGGGGGATGAGTGGCAAAAGGTTAAACTGTCGTGAATGTTTCCTTTGGGGCACCAGGTCGCACCCCATCATATTTAGATCCGTATGAGGGGCTCTGCGGGGATGGGAAGTTTATACCCTAGCTACTCATGGGATCTATATGGAAAACAGTAGTAAAAACAAAACAGGCCAAAGTGTGCCCAAGGCCAAATGTCCAGGTCACACAAAGACTAAATATATAAGGTTCCTAAAGCCATAGGGCAGGGAATATCTGGAGAAAAGCTAGAAGCCGCAAAGCCCGGGAATTCGTGAGATACATCCCAAACTGAAAAGCAGGGAACCAAACAAGGGAAGTATGTCAGAGTGGAAGCCTTGGAAAACGTAGATATTATAACAGACAAAGTGATCAGGGCTGAAAAGCTATCCGGGGTCTCCATAGCCAAAGTAAGCAGATTGGTGAAGCAAGGCCAGGATTAATTTCAGACCAAAAGAGCCATAATCAAAGCTAGCTTCACCAAATTTGCGAAAAGGGCAAAGGAGGTACCGTCAAAGCCTGCGGAGGCCGAGACGAAAATAAATACGACCAAAGGCTCCAAAAGACGAAGGTCAGATGGAAGCACACCACCGGAAGATGAAAATACCAAATACCGAAAGTGTGACTTTCAGCGAAGCTGCAGCTTCCGTCAAGGTAGCGGTGGTAGAAACAAACTTCACGGAAGCCAAAATGGATACGGACAATCTTAGGGCAGTCCATAAATCATGGCTACGTATCATGCAACCACGAAGGAAGGGCCCTGGTCCGCTTTCCGAAAAGCACTCATGATCCGGGATTTCCGAAATATACTTGTGTTGATAGCATAGGCGCAAAATGGTTAGCAAAAGTCATCCCGACGCTGACGCCATGGGAAGAAGCTTCTCTAAAGGCACTAGAAGGGAATGATATACCGAAATCACACGCCTATACGGTCTCCGTACATGATGAATATGTGGAGCGCCTTGATTCCAACAAGATTCTCAACAAATTAAGGATAAGTAACCGCGGGCTCAAGACGCAGGAAAAATACCCACAGACCCAGGAGTGCTATGAACCTTCTCCATGGATTTTGATTCCAAGGAGCAGCTTCTAAAACTAAAATTAGCACCCGTCTTTGGGATAGGGAAATTAACATTTCGCCTGAAGGAGGAAAAACCCAAAAATTTGGAGACAAAGCCTGCAGCTATATCCAAATTACTGGAGGGCAGTGCCGAAAACCCAATTCTCAACATGAAGAACAAACTTCCGAAAGTGAAGTTATCATACTCTTAAGGACACCCGTCCAAGAGATAGCTGTACCCATGCAGGAGGAAGAGTCCTCAGAGCATGAGCAGCGAGACTCTTCATCCCGGTGAAGAAGAATATAAGGGTTCTGTAAGCCAATCTTCAGCAAGCAAAAGACGCCTCCGAAACGCTTTTTCAGGAGCCCTGGCGGATGGGTGAGAAGATTGTTGGCATATCCACCAAACAAGGTAAATTATTGTAGATAGCAAAGGCCACAACACCTAGGGCATGTATTTGTATAATTCACAGTAATAGGATAGATTGAACACTGATACAGGTTCTCTGCACCGATGATGTTGTTACAGGTTTTCCAACAATGCCCACGGAAGAAGGAGATAAGAGACTGGTTGTATACTTCGCCTATTTACCGGGTGACGAAGCTGAACTTCCACCACACATAATAAGCGACGTAGTTGCATACTGTGTTGAAAAAGGAATGCAGCTAATCATAGAATGTGATGCCAATGCTCACCATATCACCTGGGGCAGCACGAACATCAATTAATGAGGGAAGTCCATTTTAAATTTCATCTCAACTGAAGGGTTAATAGTTTCCAGCATAGGGAATGAACCCACTTTCGTTACTAAAGAAGTGTTAGATTTAATACTCTCTATGTCTGACGAACCGTCATGCTCGGACCACAGACACATAAGGTTTAACATTAATGTAACTCCATTGGTATGCAAGTACCGTGATCCAAGAGATACAAACTGGATATGAAACGTCCCTCAGTAGAATTCTCGAGGATGGTACTGTACCGATTGATGGCATTGAAGCAGTAGACGTGGCAGTAGAAAAAGTAAGCAAAGCTATTATGGTGACCTACCAAGAAAACTGTCAGGAGGAAACAAACGAGAATACAAGTTTGGTGGAACAATGGGTTAAAGAGACTTAGGGAGGAGGTCCACGATCTTTTTAACAAGGCCCAAAGCAGCCAAGACCGGGATACCTACAGGTAAAAGCTCACGCAATACAACAAAGAAATTCGTAAAGCCAAAAGGAATTAATGGGGGGAAATTTGCGAGGACATTTTGGATGCTCCCGCATGCTTTTGAATCTGCAAAGTCCTGGCAAAGGATGGAACAACCAGAAGAGAAGTAGGTTCCATCAGGAAAGCGAACGGCATCTATTCAGAAACCAAAGAGGGGGGTTTAAAGGAACTAATAAACGTCCACTTTCCAGCCTCATCAATTCTGGCCACCTACGCAGTTATGCTTACCATACGAGAACGAAGGCCAAACACGCCATATTTGACAAACTGGAAAATAGCCACTGAAGTCACAAGACCAATAAAATTAGATGGGCCATAAACAAATTCCAACCATTCAAATTCGCAGGAACAAATGGTATATATCCCATTCAACTACAAATGGGAATCGAAGTGTTGATATCACACGTAACTGGATCTTCAAAGCTAGCCTGGTATGGGGATACATACCAGAAGTATGGCAAAAGGTTGAAGTCATTTAAGTACCCAAGGTAGGTAAAGATTCTGACTTAACGCCAAAGTCATAGAGGCCAATAAGCCTATCCTCCTTTCTACTAAAAACGCTAGAAACGTTATTGGACAGGTATATAAGAGACGAAGTGCTAAAAGATAAACCACTAAGCATTCGTCAATGTGCCTATCAACCAGGCAAATGTACGGATTTAGCGCTGGATGATCTAAACAGGCGTATCCTAAAGTCAATAGAAGACAAAGAGATAGCAATGACATCTAGGGAGCATTTGATAATGTTATCACTAATTCATTGGTTAATGCAATAAATAGACGGGGAATATCCACAACAATATGCCGATGGATGAAGGCAACTCTGGAGGATAGAATAATAGTCTGCACTCTGGGGCAAGTCACCATCAAAGCAAGGACGGGTGGGAGATGTCCACAAGCAGAAGTGCTATCACCACTACTATGGGCAACCTTAGTAGACCTCCTTACAGAACTGTCCAAAGCAGACTATTACTGTATTGGATACGCAGACGACATCGCTATTGTAAGTTTTTAACAATTTTCGTGAGGGGATAGTATTCCATTACCGAATACTGGATTTTAATGCAATAGACTCAAGTATTACCAATTTTTGCTCCAATACCTCTGTTACGATGATATGTTACTATGTGGCATAAAAAATATTGTTGAATGTAGCAGTTGGGGAACGCTTTGAAAAAATAAATTTTTCCACGTCTATTTTTCAATATAAAATATCTCATACTTTTCCAAGAACAAATAAACTAGTGTCCATAAAAAGTAAATTATAGTTGTAGAGTTCAGTTATATTTAGATAGATGTAATATAATCTCGGATAATTCCATAAGGCACACCTTAACAGAATAATAAAATTTTATTTCATATTACGATTTTTTATCGTTATATCACAGCAATAAAATAACTGTAATATTTGACTTATAAGCCCTTATATTCGGGAAAATTGATGACAAAAATATTGCAAGCAACTAAAGCCCTCATTTTTCAAACGTTCCGCTACTTTTATTCCAGTAACAAGGTAAAACTGGAAGCGTATTCAGCATTTCATCATATTTTTGACACATGCACATGTCAGAGGCATTAATTTTTATTTTGTGGTTATACTAGGGTCTCTTGTAACGATGTTCATTTTGGTATATGACGGAGGTGTGATATTTATGGCTTTGAAATAGCGACCAAACATTAGTTAAAAGGCAGTCTTTTCAACAAGGGTTTTCCAAATTCCAGTTAATTATAGGCCGATTAATTAGAAAACTACCGCTTCTAACATCTTCAATGATTTTACTGATTTTCTAATCAAATATTATTACTAGCAGATATGGGATACAACAAATTAGATACTGATTTTGTTATAATCAATTTATCATTTGAAATTGGTTTTAACATACTTGATTACGTCCCTAAGAGGAATTTCTCTCAGCCTGGCTGGTGTTAGCCAATACTCGCCTATCACGGATTCACGAATGGATGCCAGAGACGAGCAATCGGAAAGAATGAGCTCTACCGTCTCATCTTCCTATTCACAGCTTCGACATGAGGATGTGTCTGATGTCTGCTGCTAAAGGTAGGTTCCACCGCGCCATTGTCAAGAATATTTTTGCTGCTGCTCTGACAGGATAGTAAAGTTATTTCTTGGCTACTTTGCCGTATTTTCTTCAATTCCATCTTCTTTTGAACTCATTGTGAGTATGTTCATACATTAGGCTGGCCACTAATGAAACACTGTTACAATGGCAGAGCAGGCAGGTTCAAAAAGTTTCCTTCCTACCCAGCGGATCAGCCGCGCTTACCTTAAGACTTACCGAGATGTAACAGCATTGGTTTCTCTACAAAAAAAATGTTTCAACCAATTGAATAGGAATATCAAGAAGAAAATCCATTTTGGTACTGTTTAGACTAGACACATGAATGTTCATTTGTAAACTATAAACTCAAATTTTTTTCCACTTCAATTATTATTATTATTTCTTCTTAAAATTGCTACTTAACAGTTAACGTTCAAAACTGGATAAAAATAATTATTTTCAAGCAGAAAACGTTCCTTTGAAATTCTCTTTTGACTAAAAAAACACTTCTAATCAACTTTTTTTTGTTGCTAAATATAAATATAAGAACTAATTTTTTATGCTCCTTAAATAATTATTTTCGTGGCCGAGTTAAGTTTGTGATGGAAAGGAACTTGTGAACCAGTCTATTCATCCCATAACGTTCTCAGTAACACTTTTCCCCGTAGTTCTTGTATGCCAATTTAGTACCGGACAATTAAGACAGGGTTATCATTAAAGCTCGGATTATAGGCAAAATGCCCTTTTCGCCTATTCTAGATGATTTTTGTATATTTTGCCTTTTTTTGTAAATTCTGCCTTTTTGTGCCTTTTTAAAACTTTTATGCTACCCTACTGATGATGTTATTCATCTTCGGTACTTCATTTTATTACTAAACCTTTCTGTAATAAAATTTTGGGCTAGTAATAAAATATTAATGGTTTGTTTGTTAATGGTCTTCTGGGAAAATTTACCTACATATTTGCGGATTAAGAAGAGGCTTAACAAATGGGAAATCCCTAAAGTTTTGATCTTTATATCAGTAGTACAGACGGTTACTGAATCAGAGTTTAGTTTTGTTGCGTATACCGAAAAGTAAAGAACACACATTTTAAAAAGTTTTAGACGTTTTGTGAGTTTATTTAGAAAGATGACTTCTAAGTTAAGTGCTTGGATCAGACCATATCCGGAACTATCTCTAGAAGAACTATCTAGAGAATTAAAATCATTTGCCTATATTGTCTGTGTGTTAAGATTTATGCCTTTTTCAATAAAAATATTTGCCTATATAAACGCCTTTTTCTTCAGTTTTTGTTGCCAATATAGTGATTCTACCTTTGGAAGGTGAGGAATGCGGCAACAATTATTGAAATAAATTAAAATACCCCTAACACCAGAGACTCACCGAAATCAGTAATCAGTCCATAATATTTTCCTGGAAGTAGCTAAAAAAGGGGAGATAATCCTCTTGAAGGTCTGTTATGAAAGTACTACAATGGCTAAGCACATTTGTAGTAACGAAATATTAAAATGGGCTATAAACACCTTTTCACTTTTCAAGGCACCGGGAGCCGATGGGATTTTCCCAGCTTTGCTCCAGCAAGGACACGACGAAATTTCACCACATTTGGTTAGAATCAGTCAGAGCAGCTCAGATCTGGGTTATATACCAGAAGCACCGATTAGTCTAACATCGTTTGTGCTCAAAACGATGGGAAAAACTATTGACAATTATCAGTTTCAATATGCCGAAAAAAAAGAAGATCTGACCATTAGAAAGATCGAGCAGGACCTAGATAATCAAATATTCTCCTGTTGAGATCAAATGAATGCAAAAGTCAAAGTAAAACTGCACTAAGAGTTTCAGCAGGGATCCTAACAGGAAATTGTGGCCTGAATGGGCACCAGAAAAAGCTCAAAATAGTGGAGGAAGAAGAGTGTAGATTTTGTGGCATTTAAGAAGAAACCTCCATCCACATACATGCGAATTGCACAGCAATTCAGAATCCTAGGACACAACAATTGAGATTACTGGATAGATGAGGGACATTTACCTAAGTTGAAGCCTCTAGATATCCTGAAATTACTCCGGGAAATAGGACTTAGGAAACTGCTAGTCTCTAAGACTTTTCTTAGGAACTGAGTAGAAGTAAGTGGGTACAATAGATATTTTAGGTCTCAGTGAATGTCACCCTAATATACATACATACATACATACATAATATTTTCTATACATTAGCCATAACTGGTAATCCACATAGAACACTTTTCATAAAAATGGTCTTGATAGGTATCAATACAGGGCGGACCAATAGTCTGGAAACAGCCAATCATTTCGTCAATTGCTAGTTCGAATTGTACAAAATTTGGGATGAGCCTATTTTGAGAAACCGAGATTCCAGATTTAACATTTACAATTCTGCCAGATTTGTCGTTTCTCTGATATTATAAGTCTCTTTGGTTTTCAAATACATCACCTTTTATATTCAGTCACTATCGGATTTTATGTAGACTAGAAAGTCTTAAATCAATAAAACAGTCCAATTGTCTTGATACAATTAACAATACAAACTAATTTCAACTACATTAAAACGTGACAATTGGAAGATCACATTTTCCATAGAATTATTACTCAATCAAGTGTTTAAAATGTACTTCATTTGTATGTTGACAGTACCCTTATCGATGGCAGAATGCGTCCCCTACATTTCTCCATGATTGTCCAGAAATTAATCGAGATTCATCGATAATTTGTTGCTTTAGCTCTTCAGGACTTGCTGGATTAGTTTTGTATACTGACGTTTCCAAGTATATACAATGGAAATAATATTAAGGATTGAAATCAGGTGAATGTGAAGGCTATTTAGTACTACCTCGTCTATTAAGCAATCGTCTGGAAATATCTCATTCACTCAACTCTTGCAATTAATTAATTTTGTATGGGTGAAATGTATTCTTATGTAATATACGTAGGATTGAAAAGTAGGTCATTCTTCATGTCATCATGTACTTGTGCAGCCCTGCGTGAAGATGTATGTGGGTGTGCAAAGAAATTATATCTGAAGTTTTGTTGTCATTCATTATTGGTTTTGGTCCACCTGATCGGTATCTATCTTTAACTCTTTGAAAGACCTCAAAGCGCTTCACAATTTTTTTGTACCGTCGCCTTATGGATATGAGAACGGTTTGGGAGCGTATTGTTGACAAGTTGGACACTTCGTTAACAACCATTTTAGAAAAGCAATTTACCTTGAAGAATTTTCCAAAACACATTAGACTACTGTCACAGAATTCTAGATTAAATTTCAAAATTTAAATATCTTCAAATCCACATATTTTGCACTATTTCATTTATTTAACACCTTCCAGACTACTGTAAAATCATAAGTGTAACCAACGAATATAGACGCTTATAAAAGGGCAGGCCAGTGTGTGAGTAAGACCGAGAGGTTTCAAAATGACCGTAGGATGGCGCCAGATGGACGAGAAATATGTTTTGTCTTCAGGGAAGTGGAAAGAGAGAGCGCGTGGCTGAAAAATAGGGATGGAGCACGTGGGAGCGGCGAGTGAACAAACCCTTAACTCGGATTTTGAGTTTGTTAGTCAGCGACGGTGGCGCCATCCGGTGACTGGCTAACAGAGCCTAAACGATCTGTTAGCCAGCACCCAACTGACCTCCCATAACACCTGCCCTTCTATAAGCGTCTATATTCGTTGGTGTAACATATGGTTAAACTTGTATTGAAAGAAGAGATTTCAATAGTGACTGATTAATGTCAAATGTAGAATCTCCGTATCCCAAGATAGGCTTATCCCAAATTTTGTACAATTGGAACTAGCAATTTACTATATAATTGACCGTTTCCAGACTATCGGTCCACTCTGTATATAGGTAGTGTGAGCTCTTCGTGAAACAGCTTGTAATTATTTTCGAAAGAATTTTATACATGAAATTTGAGCGAAAACGTTGTCCAAGTCAGTTTCGCTCCAGAAAGGCCATCTGCTACAACATGATGAATTTTTATTTAACCTCGTAACATTTTATTGCGTGATGTATTCGGACATTTTTTCCTGACTAGTAATTCCTAAAAATATCCTGTATGATGATAAAACTTTAATTAAACCAATTGCTGCCCAGTCAATTTAGACGAGGTCACAAATTCCCTTCTATTTTGTTGGCGGAATAGAGTATCTACTAACGTCGAACTTTAAATTACTTTTTCAAACTGTCACGATGTAGTACAGGATTTGAAAGGCAGATAAACATCAGAACGGCCGGGCGGTCATGTCAAACTGTTTAGGGCAAATATTTTTGGCGTCTAGACCAACAAATACATGCATACATACCGTAAATCGAAATTTATTAGACCTCAGTTGAACGTATAATGACATAAAGGCAAAACGACTGGAACTAACGGTATGCTAAAAAACAAATTAGTTTTCAATATACACCATAGATGGAAATAGTAGATTGTGTTTAGGCTCGCGAGAATATATGAATTTTCCCCACATGTTGCACTCTATGCTGCCTCTCAACAGTTGAATTATTTATTTTTTTCCTCCCCATATTGTAAACAACGCATTTTGACACTGTTTTGGAGTAGGTAAGTAACAATTACCGAAAAGGTATCGATTGCCCTTGACGACGAGGTTGTAAGTCAACTCACCACCCTTGGGTGGTAATAATTTATGCCATATAAAACGTGTATCGAATTCATCTATATGAATAATAATACTTAGTACAATTATTACAATTTCGAACATTATTTACAAAATTTGGATAAAAGTTTTCTCGTTTTTTCTCAATTTGTATAAAATCTTCTGAGTCCATAGTTTCTCCATCTCTAACCAAGTTTTCTGTTACTCTTCAAGTACTGCAGAAGACTTCTGGCTTCGTTATATTATATGGTGACACCCGGAACGTCATTTCTTTTTAGTAAAATTTCTGTTATATCGATGGTGGAAGTTCGGGGCCGATCTTTCATACGGTTAAAAAAAATTTTTTTGGCAAATCAATCAATCGAAGAGCAGCACATTTTTTATATTATATTATCTAGCAGAGTTTGAAACTGAAGTAAATTATATGTATGTGTATCAAATAAAACTAAAAAAACCAGTGAATGAAATAATAAATATTATAAATTAAAATAGAACAACAAGTACGTATTTCAGCTAATTTCACGACGCTCACACTGTTTAATTCGCGGCATAGCAAGAATACCACGCGCATGTGCTTGGGATCTACCGACTCATTCTCTTTCACTCTCCTACTTTTTACCTTTGTGTATCTTTTTTTCTCTCTTTAACGTTTAACGCGACCTTGTTGGAAGTCGAATTAGAAGTATAACTTCAAAAAGCTCTGGTGATTCGAGGGAAAAAGCGAAAGAAACTCTAAAAATAGTTCCTTCTAAGTAAACTTACCTTAAGTAGTAGGTATTCCTTATTTGTAGCTTCATTAAAAATTTTCTGCAATTGGTCGGCTGTCAATATATTTGATTTTTTGGGGACGAAATTGTCGTACTCTTTTTTTGAAAATGAACGTAATTTTTGACAGGTGGATTTAACAATGTTATGACGCTGTGACTACTATAATACTATACGAAAACGCCGCAGTAAGTATAAGAACTAGAAGGATAGCCATAATTGGGAAATAACGGTGAAGCTGAAAAGTACACGTTCTTAACAAATAAAAAAAACTGTTAAAGAACCAAAATTTGCAAAATCGATTTCTCTGAAATTGTTCCAAAACATTTAACGATTTCAGACCAAATTAAATAATATGATTTTTTTTATATTATTAGTTGTTTTTCACGTGCTAAAGTTAGGGTAAATTGCACATTTTCAAGAGTAATTTTTGGTAGAAAATTAGTCAGAAAATATAATAAAAATTTTATAACTCAAAAACATCAAATTTTCTTATTCGCTCAAACAATTGCGGTTTGAACAATCTCTGACCAGGGAACAGCCTGGTGACATATATTATTGTAATAATTAGCATTTTATTCTGGACATGATTATTAAAAAAATTCCATTAAAAAAATTTCTGGAGCACTTGCGCCCATACCACCTAGTCTATTTTTTTTTCGAGTCGTGATGGGAAGTTCATGTTCGAATGGGCACAGGACCCAAACAGTGTTGGACTCATTCCCTAGGGGATACCTACCAACCAAACCCACCTCAAACTAGCCGTTACTCCCGCCTCGCTAATCACTACCCTAGCATATTTCGAGACGGGCGGCGGTCCCTCGCACAATCTCCGCTCACACCGTCGTCTTCTTCCTATCTATCAGTCCTACCTCTCATGCCATATCGAGTCCTTCCCACCCTCTAATCATGCTCTCCACTACGCCACTCACCTCCATCCATTTCTCCTCTCCCCTCAAACTCAACCTCAATCTCTAACATATTCTCCCTATACAGCGCCTCTCCTAGTACACTCTCCAACTCATTCAGCACTTCTTCGTTCCTCCAGCATCTAAACACATACCCCACATCATCCTCCACTTCACTCCTCTCGCGCACACTCCAGTCTCTCGTTTCCCAATCTTGTGGAGGTACCCTACTCTCGACCCATGACCAGTGAACACCTGTGTCAATAAGTAGTTCACCTCCCCGAATTTCCGGTCCATCCAATATCTCATACTCCCAGTCGCTCCTTCTATCGCGCCTTCATACTCCTTCCACTTTCTCTCCATTTCCTTCTCCATCAACTCCTACACTTCCTCTCTGGTCGCACCCCTCCAAGTTCTCGACAGCTCTTCAAAGTATACCAAAGGTACACTTTTCGAGAAAGATTTTATTTTTGTATTTATTCTTGATTCCAAAAATTTTTTGTTTGCCACTCAATATTTATTTCCTGAAATTTCCGTTACTTCTGCAGCTTTTTACAATATCTCTGGCGGAGTATTATCAAAATCGTCACTACTGTCATTATCCATATTATTCATTTTACATAGATTTATTATGTCTTATTAAAATAATATTTAATGGAAACTGCTATTTTTATGAAAGCACGAATAAAGGATTTAAGAAACTTCTATAATCTGACATTTGTGACTTCTATTTAAAGTTGAATAGCAGCCAAGTGAGTTTTTTTTGATTCTCCATTGAATTTGTTTTATTGCTTCATTAGGCAGTATTTCATGAAAAATTGTCACCGTATTTTGTTTAGCACATCTATTCTAAAAACACCATTCTATACACCCTTCACTCAAAAAACCTTCAAGGGGAAGGGTGAATTGAATGGTTATTTATCCTTCCCCTTCTTGAAAAAGTAAGAATCGCGAGTTGCGACCCTCGTAGCAAGAAAGTCGCAGTCATGGGATTGCGGACAGAAGTGAAAACATCAATAAATGAGTCCCTTTTAAAAATTTTATCGTAAGCCCATCGTAAATGGAATTTTTTACAAAAAAAAGTACACATACATACACAGTGTACAAGCTCATGGAAAGCGTGATGATGATTCATGCAACACTTCATACGCTTCATTGTTAATTATGTTGCATAACCAAAAGTATTGTGTGTTGCATAGAAGCGTGACGATGATGAAAAATCCATGTTTTTTTCTTCTCCCAAAAAAAGTGCTCAACGCCCCTGAAGAAGTTTTCACTTCAAAAACTATCAAAAGTGTGGAGTGGAAGCGCGCTTTGATCGTGACGTCACTCACTTCTCTATGACGTCAACTAGCCTACGACTTTGAAAACAGTTTAGTGTTTTAGTAGGATTGTTATATACTTGTACGGGAATAAAACCTAAAAGAATCTGTTATCATCTATTACAAAATAAAATATTAAAGGAAGGTTAACATTTTCATTTTAAAAGATACCGAAGGAAAGTACAACAAACAAATAATAATAAAAGAAACACACGTATTTCTGCGTCTCTTTTTTTATCCAGTTACGGCAAGGTTATTGATGACAAGCTAAGAATGTATAAATTAATAACATTAGTTTGACAATTTGACAGTTTATTCGGAGAATATTCCCTCGAATTACACTCGTGCATCAAAATAACCGGATAATTTCGCATTCCAGCGTGTTGTCTTTGAAAAACTGCATTTGGTCATTTTCATATTTTGGAAAAAATGAAAATGAACTCATGCTGTCATACAAAATTATCGGCAATTCTGATTCACTTGTGCAATTACTTACAATAATAATATTTTTTTTTCCACTACTAGCCTCTAAACCTAACTTTATTGACTTTTGTTGAGGTAGTAAAGTTGTTCATTATAACTAAATCTCAATCCATTTAATAGAATGTGAGGTTAACTTGTGCACAGCTGTCATGTCATGTGAAACGGGAGTCGACAAACTAATATTTAAAAAAATAAAATGCCAGTAGTGAAGTAGTGAAAAAAATGCTATATGAGCCACGGTAGAAAAGTGTATTAATGTCTCGGATACATTAAAGACCTCGAAGCTTCGCTTCTCGGTCTCTAATGGACCTCGACAATAATACCTCACTTTTCTACCTTGGCGCATAATTACTATTATAAGCTTTGTAACCTTCATATTCCAAACAGAGTTTCGCGAGTAACTAGAGACACTAATTAATTGACTTTAATTGCTTTCGGTTCTTCCGTCAACAGATTTGGTATTCAACGAGAAACTAATTGTTTCACAGATAATTCTTCATGTGAAATTTCTTGCATTCTGATCCCAGTGATTCTAAAATTTCACGATATTTGACAAGTCGATTTTATTGGATCAGCTTACGAGCAGCATCGACGTTTTCCTGGGTGACTGCCGTTGTTGGTGGACCTGTTCTTGGATCGTCGCTAAGATTATTCACGTTTAAATTCTGCAGACCAACGAGAAATTATCAACTGATATGTTGATTCATTACCGAAGACAGAAATCAACTAGGCAAGGCATTCTTGTTGAGGCAAATTGTAAAAAATTATTGCACGAAAATTTTCTCGGCTCACTTCCATTTTTCGACTGACTCATCAATTTTGAAAATGTATTTAGGGTGCAGCTTCAAATGAAGCGGTCTGGACTTTACCGTTAGGTTAACTAAACATGACAGTTAATTTTTACATTCGATATTTGTGGACAGGCACCAACTATGTTGTTATATGCAACACTTGAAAGACAACTTTCGTCACCACATTGCAAATATCACTGCCATTTAAACATAAAATACAAATGGATGGAAGGGTTCATTTTTGTTCCTGTTTGATTTCGCAATTTCCATCACTACCCTATCAAATTATGGTACTTAGAATTTACAGAGAAATTTCTTATGTCTTTGAGATATTTCGATAATTCGTGCCAAATTCAAACTCAATTCCCAATTAGTATTTCAGTTTATTATGTTTTAATTGCTATAAATATAACACCTCCTTACTTGATTGATTGAATAAACGCTTAAGCTCGCAAAAGTATCTTACTATCCCTCTCATTCCGCTCAGTATGTGCACTATGTAGATTCTGGGTAAATATGTAAACATGTTCCGATGCGAACAGAATTTCCACTCACAAGAAAGTTTGCTTTGTTTGATAGAAACTATCTAAGTAATTTGCTATGCAGAAGCTCGTACTCTCGAATACAGAAGTTTTCTCCGCGTGTAGAGATATTCGTATTGTATAGACTTCAATGTATAGTGCTTATAAAACCTCGTAACCAGCGCCATTACATCTTCTTTAATAATTGGAATATGCGATCGCTCTTGACCTAAAATAATTGATGTATTTTCTTAAGGCAGCCATAGACGGTTTTAACCGACATGCAAAACTTTTGGGAGGATAAACGAAGAGACATCACACCCACAGACTTAAAAATTTATCACGATGAACCAAATGTGTCTGTTAGCAGTGGTGGCTACGTTAGCTGGACAAAAATAAATAAAAAACGTAAGCCCTGTTCAAAGTGGAGCAAGGGGTGGCTGTTAAGGCGAATGGTGTATAGTCATGTTAACGCTGTAAATGAGTTTCCACTGGAAACTAATAAAACTTATGTGAATAGTGAAGTGAAAATACCAACCGAGCCTCCACCTCCTTCCACTCTAATTGGAATTGTCCTATAGATATTACATTATATGTTCAGTCAATAACCATATAAATAATTTTGGATTATACATTTATTATTATACAGCAGTGCTGAAAAGTCATCCACCACATGATCAAAGAGACGTTGAGCAATATTTAAATACAATTTTTCCTCGGAGATGGATTGGTCGAAGAGGTGCATTTGAGTGGCCGGCAAGATCCCTTGATTTTTTTCTATAGGGCTACCTGAAAGACCGCATCTATGTTAAGGGACCAACTAACTTGAACGATTTTAAGGATCGCATACGTCTCGGAATGTAGGGAATTACTCCACAAATGATCAACGATAGTATTCATAGCTTCGAAGAGAGATTGTAATTGTCAATAAACAATTGGCCAGTATTTTGAGCACTTGTTGTAATGAAGTATCTACAACTTAAATGAATGTTTAATTTATGAATTTCTGTAACATCCAGTTTTGTTTTAAATTACTATTTTGATATTTTTGTTAAATTTCCATTATACTTGCCGAGTGAAGTGATACATTATTATTGTTTTTGGAAAAAGAAAAAAAATTAGCTTCTTTGGGATACGTTACTCGACCTAGATTGCCATTCCAAAAAACTCAAGATGGTGGCCCCACCTTAAACGCTGACGTCAAAAATATTTGACATTTGCCTTAAAATATGCAGAATAAATGCCGAAACTCACTTAACAGCACAGCACCTGACAAGCATCGTCACAGCACCGTAGAGAGGTCAACTCGATGGTTGTGTATGGGTTCACTTAACGCATCGACACGGGATCAGCACCGTCGAGATACCCGACTATAGGCTTCACTTTATATTGTCAGAGATATTGTATTGTATTGTACTAACCGAAATGTGCTGATAAAGTGAGTGTACGACATCGGCAAAGGATCAGCACACCACAAGCACGCCGTCCGCAAAATATTATCTTTGATAAATGTGTTGTGGTTGAGGCGTTGACGTGCCTTGTCGGTACTAATGCTGTTAGGTAGGCGTGCTTACATACACATAAGAAATAAAATCTGCTGGTGATGATCAGTCGCTGTTTCTATGAGGTGCTGATAAGTGAGTTTCGACCTTGAAGTCTCATTCATCGTACTAGAATTTCATAACTTTCTCTTTATCCGTTCCAAAGATAATCCCTATATATTGTAATGTGTGTGATGACGTAATGGGGTTTATTATTTTTTTTATTTATTAAATTGATTATTGAATTGTGATTTTATTGTATTGCATAGTTGGGCGCCAATATTTATTTTAAAAAGTATTGAATATAGTTAATGATCTTTTTATTTCTTTATATAATTCCACCTATTAAAATTTTATTAAATTTACCTGACCCTTCTTTCTCAGTACAACCCTGTAACTTACTCTGATGAAGCACAAAACTACCTAGATCTCAGTCGGAGTCGTTAGTTGTGTTTGGAGTCGACGCTCTACGCACTCTTATTAATTATCTCCAAAATGGCTGTTCAATAATAGACAAGTAGTTGAATTAAACGAAGAAATATCATATTTTTTATTGAGAAACTAAATCTAACACAGTGGCAAATTATGTATTATGCATTACCATCCCTTCCACACTTGAAGAATAGTGAAAATAATTGCTAAATTCAAGAAATCAGTACGCAAGTGAGAAGTGTTTACAAAAAACAATGGTTATCATATAAATACAAAATCGATGTTGAAAATTGCTTATCGACCAACAAGGTAAGTGGAAATTAATTTTAGTAAAGTATTTATTTATAAAGGAAAACTAGAAACTTGTTTAGTCTATAAGCAAAAGGAAAAAAAAATAGATAGATGTTTACAATCTAATAATAATACATAAAAAATATAAATACTACCGTAAATAATGAATATGTCAAATCTTCTTTAATTCCTTTTTTAGTTTAAATGCATTTATTGTTTTTGTTTGACTTTTTATTATTATTATGGCCTTTAAGTTATGTTTTTTAGTTATAGCAAATCTGTTTAGAATATTATTGTTATTATTTAATAATTAACTTTCTTTTTCTTTTATATTGTAGGAAGAATGAATTTAGGTACCTTATTTTTTTTTGTTAGTCCTTCTTATTTAGATGCTCAGGGAAATAGCATCGGATTCCAATCTATTTTCTTTCCTTCTTACTTCAGGAAGAAAAATTTGATTTTTAAAAGAAATCTTTTTGATTTCTCAGCACGTGAAGAATTTTAAATTTACCACACTTTTAAACTTCAAAATGTCCTTCTGTCAAAAGTCAAGGTAAGTTGACTCCCTACTTCATCGATATTGGAACTACTTTTTCTTAGACTTTATTGTGCAAGTGAAAAAACTGGAATGAGCCATCCTCTTGAAGTTTTTACTTTCATCAAACACACAAGTCACAGGTCACTATGTTGAATTTTTTGATAAAATTTGTGTCAAAACTGATATACAAGGATGGTCGAAAGTTATTTTGGTATTTTTAATTTTCTTACACACACCTTTTTTACACATATAATTATAACCTACATAAAACATAATATTAAATGTACAAATCTTATATCTTTAAACCTCTTCTAGACATAGGAATCACACTTTAAAAATTTCTCATTGTCAAAATGATTTCTTTCAAATTTTCGAAAACTAAAGCATTTTGGTTATTCAAAACCTTTTATAACATGTCCTTGCACCCTTTAGTTGCAGTTTATGTGTTTTTATTTTATTTACAAGTGTTACTATAGTTTATTTCTTCAGGTTCACAACTGAAGTCTTGGTGGATAAGAATTTTCGATTCTAGTGTTGGAGGTAGGACTTCTTGAACTTTGAATCGTTTCAGTAATTTATGAGAAGACTCCAAATAATGTAATTTCACCTTGTTTTCTTACTATTCTCATCAATTAATATTTTTAAAAAATATGAAAAGATAGTTTTGACAATTGTACCTAGTATAAACTGTAAGTATTCTCAGTTACTTTATAATAAATCATACTATTAAATTATTTCATGATAACAATCCTTAATGCTCATAATCATCAATACTTTTTATCAAATTCAGTTTTCTATTATATTTAAACTTTATTTTGAATGCTGTATTTCCAATCCGTTACAATATGTACAGGGTGACCCGAGAAGATTGGTCATAAACTATACCACATATTCTGGGGTCAAAAATGGGTTTATTGAACCTCACTTACCTATATACAAAAGTACATACAAAAAAAATGACAGGGTGATTTATTTGAAGATTTAAATTCATTTTTTTAACGTTTCTCTGAAACAGTGTAACGTAAATGCATGAAAATATTAATGAGACACTTGTATACGATAACCCATAAACTGGTAGTAGTAGCCATCATTTATTTTTATTAATCATGCGTTTTCAGAGACGGTCAGCACCCTTTCGACCTCCCAACTTTTTTTGAGGGATTTAACAAAATATGAAACGCCACTGGTATTCTCAAACTTTTTTGTCTCGTTGTATTTGTTTGTGAACATTTGAGTTTGGAAGAGACAGCCACCCTTTTAAATGTCAATTTCGAAATATTGAATTATTAAACTTTACTGTATTTTCATGAGCATCAAAAACAACTTTATTATTACATTACAATTCATAATAATAAACAAGGTAATGAAAATCTAATGTGATACATATTGTTATATCAAATCAATTTCGTCTTTCTGTTATGTAGGTAGTATACAGTCAATTATTCATCATTTCATTATTATTGAATATACAGGGCGCGGCTAAGTTATGGAACACATCTATTATTTTGCAAACCATTTACTTTTTACAAAAATCCTGAAATACGTCGATTTTTAATTTTAAATGCTGATTTTGTAAATAATATGCGAACATAGTGACGTCACCAGTTTTGACGTGTGACGTAAATGTTAATTTTCTTAAAATGAAATGTGGGTCTTGTAATATCTCATTTGAAAGGTCTTTTAATACTGTATCCATTAATAGTATATTTGGTCAATTATTATTTCTACGAAGAGAACAAAGATTTATTTTATGTTTCAGTTTGAGAATTTGCTACTATTGTTAAAAATTATTAACAATAAGCTGTTATAGTTCAATATTACAGGTGAGACACCCGGTATTTAATAAACTTCATCTTTCAGTAAAAAAAGGACAAAGCTAAAGAAATACACAAAAACACAACAGCAATTAATTGTCAAAAAGCAAGTTGCTATTAATCGATAAAAATCAAGTTGCCTGTCTAATGTCAATTAAAATATCAGTCGAAGTTTTGACGTATACACCAAATTTCAAGTATGAAAGTCTTAAAAGTAAACTATGGCTACTTTAAGTGAAACCTAACGCATAGAAATTCCAATTTTTATAGGATGTGGAGAAAAAACGATTTGTTTAATGCAAAGTACCCAGACAGACCTATCAGCCGATCAACAGTCGGTAAAATCAAGAAAAAATTTAGAGAAACTGTGATCTCAAAAATTATCAAAATGTTGGACTTCCTAAGGTATCAGAAAACGTGAAACTTGATGTTGAATTAAGTGAACAGAGGCATATCTCAACGGTCGGTATTATGTATTCTGAAAGACGAAAAGTACCATCCATATAAAATTCAGTTACATTAAGAACTCAACGATGATGATCCCGATCGCCGTATGCAGTTTTGTGACATTTTGCAGAATTCATATAACCGCAATCCACGTTTCATTAAACAAATTATGTTTTCTGATGGGGCTACATTTTGCCTGAATGGGAGGTGGATTAATAGACGAGAACCAGTGGAGTGGCCCCAGTTCTTACATCTCTATATTTTTTTCTATGTGGTTATATAAAATCAAAGGTTTGTGTAGATAAAGCAAAATCTACAGGAGTAACAAGAACCTCACTTCAATATGAAAAAATCAACAATTACGTCACCGCGTCAAAACCGGTGATGTCATAATTTTCGCACTTTATTGAAAAATCGGCATTTAAAATTTAAAATCGACCTATTTCTGGATTTTTATCCAAAATAAATTATTTGCAAATTAATGATTTGTTCCATAATTCAGCCACGCTCTGTAGATTGAATCATTATGAAACAAACTCGAATGAGGCCAGTTTGTGCTTACCAGTGGTGAATAAAACGAGTTTTATTAATACTTGAGCTCAATCAGTGACATGGTATTACAACCCCATACCCGCTATTGTATCGGACAAAGATTTCGGTCACATATTAATTTTTGGTCAGAAGGTCGAGATCTATATTATACTAAAAGGTTATCAAATTCCATCATTTTCCAAAATGTCATTAAAAGTGTTTGGGACTATATATTCAGCTATAGTCTGGAAGGTCCCAAGAAAAACCGCATGTAAACAAAGACCATGCGTAATCTATTCTTAGTCGGCTCCGTATTGGACGACTCGCTTTAAAATGTTAGCAGAAGGTTATACAGCCCCGTACATGCTGACTGTCTTAGTATTGAAGTTAATTATTGTGTATAGTACCTATTTATGAGAGTTAATTTACTTTATTTGTATTTTGAGTTGTTAAAATTGTGTTATATCTGTGTTCTTTGTTCTGATAAAAATTATTAATATTTGTTTATTTGTGATTATTAATTATTGCGTGAATACTATATTCATCACATCGTTCTCAATACGCTCCTGTTAAACTTTATCCACTTGCCCAGGTCATTCAATATACACATCATTCACGTGTTGAACTTTATCAAGTAAAAATCGTTAAAGCAACAACAAATTTGTAACGTTAATTTCGTTCACTTTACTTTCCTCCAATTAATTAATAATAAATTATCGTATGGGCGGCGAATAGCCAGTCCTTTCTCATATCCAACACCGAGAAATGTTTCAAGGCTGAATATATTTACTGTCGACGAGAGTCGAAATCAACGTTTCTATACGGGCCGATCGAGTTCGGTCTGTCGTGAAAATAGCCACTGCTATTTGCTATTCCCACTTCGACCTCGTTCTTATCTCTTCTTCTACCACTTATTAATTGAATATGAATGAAGAATTCACTATTGAAATGTAAATTCCTTTTCTGGTCAAAGCGTCTGAGCTTGACATAAACATGAGACGTAAGTCTGTTATCTTTCACATGATTTCGTGTATTTAAATAGTGGCAAAGAGGTTTTCATCATTCTTTCCTGTGAACATGTGCCATTGAAGCAGAATTTTATTTTTATATTATCTTATCTTTGACAAGTGCATTCATGTGAATGCACTTTACCTGGGACAGGAACTTTACCTGAGACACTACCTGGGTCAGGAATTTTTACCTGGAACACTCTACCTGGGAATCTTACCTGGAACAAGAACGTTAACTGAAACCAGAACTTATCCTGGGACTTCAAAAGGACACCATCTCCTCACCATCACTCCAGGAAAGTACCCTCTACATATATTCAGCTCTTCAACATAGAACAACAACCTAATAAACAATTTTTTTCCTATTTAAATTTTTTTTTGTAACAATGTCAATATACAACTTGTAAATTTAATAACGTTGTTCATATAGTTTTTTTCCCTTCCAATCTTACAGGAGTTGTCGCTATAATGCTGATGTGAGTAAAATAAACTAGTATTATTCAGGGTGGCGCACACTTACCTTTCTTAATTTTCATAATTTACCTTTATCTAATTTCAGTACCTTGAATAAATTTCAAGTAGGATTACCCGAGAATCGGTAAGACTACTCTCTGAATTTGTACTAGTTTGGTCTCAGAATCTACACCTGAGGTCCTCTCTAAACTGAGTAGCCGTTACAAATTTTTGCTAATTCGTCTACGAGTTTTATCACCTGAATGTGTTAAGTGAACGAGTTTCTTATTTTGATTTCAACATTTTTACAATTGCTATAGGATTTTTATTATCCTAGTAATCGTTAGTGAATTCCAGTGGTGATCGCTAGAAAATCCTGTTAAACTCAGGAGAGCTGCTTTTTAAGCTCTCCGCTCAGAGAGCTCTTTTTTTTCTCAGCTGTGTCATTAATGGTCTTGGTAACCAGGATCCCACTCACACAAACAATGAATACCCACAATAACTTATAACTATCAAACAACAACCCTATCTCCAAACCAAAATCATATGTCGCTGCTGCACTCACCAAACCACCTCCTCCTACTTTTACTAAAAGGGACCAAGCTTTTGTTCTATCATCAAGAGTTTTCGCACCGCACGCGATGTAAGGAATTTTCCAGGTAATTTTTTACACCTCGGGTTATATTATTAAAGTTTTAGTAAGGATCCCTAGCCTGTGTCACCCTGGGGATAGTGTAGCTTCCCAACGGTGCAGGAATTCTGTAAATCAGTCCAATAGTTTCAGAGCCTAATCAAAACAAACGAACAATCAAATCTGTTGAAAAAGTAAAGTGTTTCACTAGTCGAAAACATTATTTGAAACTCTTGAATATTACCAGGTTACTTTGGTTACTCATGAAACATATATCATTGATTTTTATTTTTCGAATATATTTACCAATCTCACATTATCTAAATTTATTTAATAATCCTAAAGAAAAGCATGTTCATCAATACTGTGTGTGGGCCCATATTTCAATAAGCTCAGTTTATGAATAAAATAATCAGAACAAAGTTTTGGATTCAGGGAGAGGAACAGTTCATCGAGGATGAAAAATGGTCAGTTTCATCATTCTATTTATTCATCAAATTGTATAAAAATATTATAATAACTAACGATCAAAAAAATATTGAGCTCTATAGCAACACATCTTGAACCGATATGTATAAATAACTATGACATTGAGAACCGGTAATGATGGGTTTCACATGATAAAAATGCGCTTATCGCAATAATGCGATAACGAGAAAAATACGCGAAGTCGATACTAACTTCATACTAATATCTGAACATGTGCACAGGAGTTGGATATTGGGTGGAAAATAATAAATTGGTGAAACTGATATTTTTTGCTTTTGGTGATTTAACTCTCTCCTAAAATTTTATTATGATAGGAGAAATTTATTTGAAAAGAAGTATTTAGCGAGCAGCACGGTACACGTGATAAGAGTGGAACTTTCTAAATTCATCAGTGTAAACAACTGTGTTGGGTGCTGGTTGTCTGGTGTGGACATTCCTCCACAGATTTTTTTCCTGATTTTTATTTTTGTTAACTGATTGGAATCAGTTTAATTATTTTTGTACATATTATGTATGACATTTAACTGGAAAATTATTTTTTCGTCGACCTTTACTAAAAATGACATTTTACTTACTAATTTCCGGATGAAAAATAGATTATTTTTGAAGGCAAGTATTTTTTGTCCGCAGGCACTTTTCGTCCTCAAACAATTTTTTTACTTTCAAATGAAACTGATCTGATCTGATCTCAAAGAGGTTTCCTAAGCTCTGCTATTTCTGGTGGAGTATTTGGAAAATCTTAATCATTTTCCGAATCATATCATAACTTAAGAAAACTCACAATGCTTTCAGTGCAAAACTCACAAGTCTAAACAATTAACGAGGAACGACAAACTAATGAAACTAGGCAACTAGTTATAATCCTTGTTTATTAATAATTCAAGGTCGTTAAAACATTATATACGAGGGCAGGAAATGATTTAAATTATGAATTTAACTTTCGTCACCAGAGACGGAAAATTACGTTTTCGCTGAAGGTATTCTTTCACAAAATGACGTCTTTTTGTCATGGGTTCTGGAAAAAGAACTTATTCCGTGTAATCCATAATTTTTTGGCCTTGTTTCAGATTCTGCTCTATATCTCCTATTCTCTGCATTTTTCGTTGGAAGTTATTATATACGTTTCCAAGACCATTAAGTTTGTGATAAATCAAGCCCAACCGGAGCTCTGTAGGTCAATTGTTCACCGAATTACGGCACTTTAAAAATATGCCATTTTTACGAAAAATTAAAAATTTTAGCTTTAGACCTTCTTTGAACCTAAACTGCGTCGAAACCATTGATCTTACGAGTAGAACTTTTGGAATATAGTTTGTAGGAAATTTAATTAGCTTCAAATAAAGTTCAGAGCGGGGTCTGTAAGCCTCGTAGTACTCTCAACATCTTAAAAAATATATATAAAGTTAAATCGCATTTTTCCAGAAATGTTCCATAATCTTTACTATCTTTTGCTTTTTGGTTTGGTAATGAATCATTTGAAAAAAACGGTGAAATATATTTTGATATAAACATCAAAAGTGGAGTAACCTATTCAATCAGTCAATCAAATTAGACACAAAGTCAAACTCGTCGCCTTGTTTTTGATGGCCCTGGATCGTCACTTTCGCTGCTCTCTTCAATAGATAGGTCTTCCGCTATTGGTGAGTCGCCGTCTTCGTCAGTTATAGGTCGTCCAGTATTGGTGGATCGTCAGGGTTGTCTTGAGGCTCGTCATCGTCGTTCTCTTCAATGATGATAAGTACAGCGTTCTGGCATCTTTCCCCAGAGCAGGTAGCACATATCATAGAACATCTGAGTCCCGATTTCAGACAAGTGCAGCCATCTCTGCACCCCTGATTGCATTTGCAAGAGAGGAGTTTTAGGAGCTCTGCGGGTGCAGGAGCTTGCCGACTGGTAATGGGGATGAGTCCAGTCGACGTCAATTCCCAGCCCCAGTCGGTGGCCCACCCCAACCGCTTTTGCACCTGGTGGTATGTGCGGTAGGGGTGATACGACACATCCTCTGTGGTTTAGGGCAAACGGGCCAGATTCGCTTCAACGTTGACCGCTGTCTTCACAAAAGTACGGGGTATCTTTCGTTTCGTTTCCTTTATATAGGGCAACTAGGCACTTGTCACGGGCTACTGAGACTTGTTGGTGTGTGGCATCTGTCTGAAGGAAACCTCTTGCTTGGTCCACTAGGGTTTGATTTTGGCATACTTTCAAAGTGCCGTAATTTGGTAACCACTTGACCTACAGAGGTCCAGTTGGTCTTAATTTGACACACATTTAATGTTCTTGGAGTAACTTTTGACGAAAAATGCATGTACTAGGAGATATTTTTTTTTTTTTTGGGCCGAGATGGGAAACTCATGTTCGAATGGGTCCAGGACCCAAACAGTGTTGGACTCATCCCCAAGAAGATACCTACCAAACAAACCCACCTCAAACTCGCCGTTACCCCCGCCTCGGAATCACTACCCTAGCATACTTCGAGACAGGCGGCGGACCCTCCCACACTCTCCGTTCACACCGTCATCTTCTCCCTCCTATCACTCCTGCCTCTCATGCCATATCGAGTCCTTCTCTCCCCCTCACCATGCTCTCTACTACTCCACTCACCTCCATCCATTCCTCCTCCCCCCTCAAGATTATCTCCACCATGTTTTTCCAGTACACCGCCTCCCCTAGTTTCCTCTCCAACTTCTTCAGCACTTCCTCGTTCATCCAGCATCTAAACACATGCCCCACATCATCCTCCTCTTCACACCTCTCGCACACACTAGTCTCTCGTTTCCCAATCTTGTGGAGGTACCCTACTCTCGACCCATGTCCAGTGAGCACTTGTGTCAAGAAGTAGTTCACCTCCCCGAATTTCCGGTCCATCCAATCTCTCCTATTCCCAATCGCTCCTTTTAGCGCGCCCTCATACTCCTCCCACCTTCTCTCCATTTCCTCCTCCATCCATTCCCTTACCTCTTCTTTGGTCGCACCCCTCCAGCGTTTGCTCCTAGCTCTAGCCAAGACGTCCAATGGGTAGGACCTTGCAAGCACCGCTGCTGCCAGTCCACCCACTGTCCTGTACCCCTGCACCACCCTCAGCAGTATCCCTCTCTGCACCCGCAGAAGTGGCCTAACCCTCGCATTCACCCCCGCTCTTTCACCCCACACCTCCGCACCGTATAGCATACTCTGCTCTACCGTCCTACCAATTACCCTCCTCTTCCACTCTCCCGGCCCTTTCACATTACACATTAATCTCCCCAGCCATGCTGCCCTCACTTTACCCTTCTCTGCCGCCTTTACCATATGGGTTTTGAAGGATAATTGGCTATCCAACCACACCCCTAGGTATTTCACAGACTCCTCCATGCGAATTCTCCTTCCCTTAACCATCACCCCCACTTCCCTTGCCCTGCTCCGTCCCTTCACTAGCAACCCCACCGTCTTATCTTCCGCCACTTCCAGTCCGCACCGCTCTATCTTCTCCACAATCTTCCTGCACATTCTCTCCGCCTTTCTTTCTATCTCCGCCTCTCCCTTTGCCGTACATACCAGACACACATCATCCGCATACACCGTAATCTCACATCCCTCTTCACATACTATCCCACAAACCTCATCAAACACACACTTCCAGAGCGTCGGTCCAAGAACCGAACCCTGAGGCACTCCAGCCTCCATCTCATATCTCCTCCCTCTGGAGTCTACAATCACACGCCCCGTCAGGTAGTCCTCCACCAGGTTAACCAACCCCTGCTCCACTCCAAGCCTCAGCAACGCGCTCAACACTGCCCGTTTGCTGACACTGTTGAACGCGTTCCCGACGTCGAAGAACACGAGTAAGGCCAATTTCTTCTTCCTCCAGCTGCCCTCCCTAGCTCTTTCCACCAAACCCATCACCTTGCTCAGTGCCGAGATGCAAGATTTCCCCTTCGTGAACCCGTGCTGGTTTACCCTAAAACCCCCATTCCTACCAACTTCCTCCTCAATCCTATCCCTTATTATCCCCTCCATCAATTTACCCATACCACACAGCAGGCTGATAGGCCTATAGTCACCCGCCCGCTTCCCCTCTCTGTACTAGGAGATATGGAGAAGAATTTGAAAGAAGGCCAAAAATTTCGCAGTTTTTGATGTGTTAACATTTTTCCACCACTGTTTGAGAGTTGCAAACTTGGGTATACATGGCCTTAATGGGTCCAAAAAACATACTAAAGAGATACATCATGTTTTGCGAATTTAGCGAATTTTTGTATCGATTTTGACTGGCCTATATATGAAGCCTTTCTGTCCACCAAGTGTTCACCATGACTTTTTCTGATAAAATTCCTCAAAGGAGAATTAACTGTCGTAACTTGATTAATTGAATAAAAAATGTTGATATGTCATCAGCATTCTGAAGTTAAAGTATCACAAAATGGAATCTTGTATGAAGGCAAAGTGCGTATTCAATGAACATAATATTCGCCCAAACGCTTTCGTCGACTGGGGCATCTTCAAAGGCTCTGAATATGAAAGAAAAATGGAAAAAAATCATTCAACATTTAAATTTCAATAAACATAGTTTAGATGAATCCAACTCAGTTTAATGGAAGACTTAGGAATCTCAAAAGATCTCAAAAACAATAGTTTTTTTTTTTAGTTTAGAATAGCTGGACTATAATGTAAAAGACTTGAATTTTCTAAACCTTTCTTCAAAAAAAGCTAATTGCACCCGCTCTGTAAAGCTATGGATATTGTTCTGATTCCACCATTTCATAAAAGTGTCTTTGGATTTTTCCGGCAGCAAATTTAATGTGGCCGCATTTGCCTTTTCTATGATTTCTTCAGGAGTACATATTACTTTAGGCTCGGAATCTTCACTATCCATAATAATAATAGGAACAGCTATTACATTATGTGAAACAAATCAAAATATTGATAAAAACTATCGACAAATCAGTTACAGTTCATGTGCTGTCAAAGTCTAAGGTTATCTGATATTTTATCCACAATGACATTATAATTGAAGTTTTATCCACACTTATGAAGCATATTAAGTACCACTTCATCCACTAGTGGAATAATGAAGAATACAATGTTAAATCAATTACATTTTAGTTATTGAAGCTTGCTTCTTATTGCACGACATCGGACTTTTGAGAAGGCTAGTGATCTCGTAAAACGTGTAACCGTTACGAAAAGTCCGTCAGGCAACAGTGTTGCCATATTTCTGAAAAGGCTAGTGAAATCGTGAAACGTGTGATGTTACGAAAAAGCGTTCGTCACGCGATAACTCATTCAAGCGACTGTGCGCAATCTCTCTTGCCGCACTGAGCTCGCACACCTATAGGTGTGAAAAATTATCAAAAATGGTCAATAATTGTCAAAAATTTTTAAAAATGGTCAATAATGGTCAAAGAAGGCCAATAACTGTCAAAACCAATCAAAATTCGTCAAAAATTGTCCAAAAGGATCAATAATTGTTAAAATTTTGAAAAATGGTCAAAAATTGTCAAAATTTTGAAAAAATGGTCAATGATTGCCAAATATGTTGAAATTTTTGAAAAATTGTCAAAAATGGTCAATAATTGTCAAAGACGGTCAATAATTGTCAAAATTCGTCAAAAACTGTCAATAATTGTCAAAATTTTTGAAAAATTGTCAAAAATTTTTGAATAAGGTCAAAAATTGTCAAGAATTTGGAAAAATCGTCGAAAATTGTCAGGAACTGACAAAATTTGGAAAAAATGGTTAATAATTGCCAAATATTTTCAAAAATTGTCAAAAATTTGGAAAAATGGTCAATAATTGTCAAAATTTTTGAAAAATGGTCCTATTTTTCGAAAAATTGTCAAAAACTGTCAAAATCCTGAAAAATTGGTCAATAATTATAAAAAACTGTCAAAAATGGTCAATAATTATAAAAAATTGTCAAAATTTTTGAAAAATGGTCAATAATTGTTAGAACCTGTCAAAAATGCTCAAAAATTGTCAAAATGGTCAATAATTGTTAAAATTTTGAACAATGGTCAAAAATTGTCAAAATTTTGAAAAAAAGATCAATAATTGCCAAATATGTTAAAATTTTCAAAAAATGGTCAAAAATGGTCAATAATTGTCAAAGACGGTCAATAATTGTCAAAATTCGTCAAAAACTGTCAAAAATTGTCAATAATTGTCAAAATTTTTGAAAAATTGTCAAAATTTTTCAAATATGGTCAAAAATTGTCAAGAAATTGGAAAAATCGTCAAAAATTGTCAAAAACTGTCAAAATTTTGAAAAAATGGTTAATGATTGCCAAAAATTTGGAAAAATGGTCAATAATTGTAAAATTTTTGAAAAATGGTCAAATTTCTCGAAAAATTGTCAAAATTTTAAAAAAATGGTCAATAATTATAAAAAACTGTCAAAAATGGTCAATAGATAATTATTAAAAATTGTCAAACTTTTTGATTAATTGTCAAAAATGGTCAATCATTGTTAGAACCTGTCAAAAATGCTCAAAAATTTTCAAAAATGGTCAATATTTGTTAAAATTTTGAACAATGGTCGAAAATTGTCAAAATTTTGAAAAAATGGTCATTAATTGCCAAATATGTTAAAATTTTTGAAAAATGTCAAAAATGGTCAATAATTGTCAAAGACGGTCAATAATTGTCAAAATCCGCCAAAAATGGTCAATAATTGTCAAAATTTTTGAAAAATTATCAAAAATTTCTAAATATGGTCAAAAATTTTCAAGAATTTGGAAAAATCGTCAAAAACTGTCAAAATTTTGAAAAAATGGTTAGTGATTGCCAAATATTTTCAAAAATTGTCAAAAATTTGGGAAAATGGTCAATAATTGTCAATTTTTTTGAAAAATGGTCAAATTTTTCGAAAAATTTTCAAAATTTAGAAAAAATGGTCAATAATTATGAAAAACTGTCAAAAATGGTCAATAATTATTAAACATTGTCACAATTTTTGAAAAATGGTCAAACTTTTTGAAAAATTGTCAAAAATGGTCAATAATTGTTAGAACCTATCAAAAATGCTCAAAATTTGTCAAAAATGGTCAATAATTGTTAAAATTTTGAACAATGGTCAAAAATTGTCAAAATTTTGAAAAAATGATCAATAATTGTCAAATATGTTAAAATTTTTGAAAAATTGTCAAAAATGGTCAATAGTTGTCAAAGACGGTCAATAATTGTCAAAATTCGTCAAAAACTGTCAAAAATGGTCAATAATTGTCAAAATTTTGAAAAAATGGTCAATAATTATGAAAAACTGTCAAAAATGGTCAATAATTATTAAACATTGTCACAATTTTTGAAAAATGGTCAAACTTTTTGAAAAATTCGTCAAAAGTGGTCAATAATTGACAAAATTTTTGAAAAATTATCAAAAATTTTTAAATATGGTCAAAAATTTTCAAGAATTTGGAAAAATCGTCAAAAAGTGTCAAAAACTGTCAAAATTTTCAAAAAATGGTTAGTGTTTGCCAAATATTTTAAAAAATTGTCAAAAATTTGGAAAAATGGTCAATAATTGTCAAAATTTTTGAAAAATTGTCAAATTTTTCGAAAAATTGTCAAAAATTGTCAAAATTTTGAAAAAATGGTGAATAATTATAAAAAACTGTCAGAAATGGTCAATAATTATTAAAAATGGTCAAAATTTTTGAAAAATGGTCAAACTTTTTGAAAAATTGTCAAAAATGGTCAATAATTGTCAGAACCTGTCAAAAATGCTCAAAAATTGTCAAAAATTGTCAAAAATGGTCAATAATTGGTCAAAAATGGTCAATAATTGGTCAAATTTGGAAAAATGGTCAAAAATGGTCAATAATTGTCAAAGACGGTCAATAATTGTCAAAATTCGTCAAAAACTGTCAAAAATTGTCAATAATTGTCAAAATTTTCGAAAAATTGTCAAAAATTTTCAAATATGGTCAAAAATTGTCAAGAAATTGGAAAAATCGTCAAAAATTGTCAAAAACTGTCAAAATTTTGAAAAAATGGTTAATGATTGCCAAAAATTTGGAAAAATGGTCAATAATTGTAAAATTTTTGAAAAATGGTCAAATTTCTCGAAAAATTGTCAAAATTTTAAAAAAATGGTCAATAATTATAAAAAACTGTCAAAAATGGTCAATAGATAATTATTAAAAATTGTCAAACTTTTTGATTAATTGTCAAAAATGGTCAATAATTGTTAGAACCTGTCAAAAATGCTCAAAAATGCTCAAAAATTTCCAAAAACGGTCAATATTTGTTAAAATTTTGAACAATGGTCGAAAATTGTCAAAATTTTGAAAAAATGGTCATTAATTGCCAAATATGTTAAAATTTTTGAAAAATGTCAAAAATGGTCAATAATTGTCAAAGACGGTCAATAATTGTCAAAATCCGCCAAAAATGGTCAATAATTGTCAAAATTTTTGAAAAATTATCAAAAATTTCTAAATATGGTCAAAAATTTTCAAGAATTTGGAAAAATCGTCAAAAACTGTCAAAATTTTGAAAAAATGGTTAGTGATTGCCAAATATTTTCAAAAATTGTCAAAAATTTGGGAAAATGGTCAATAATTGTCAATTTTTTTGAAAAATGGTCAAATTTTTCGAAAAATTTTCAAAATTTTGAAAAAATGGTCAATAATTATGAAAAACTGTCAAAAATGGTCAATAATTATTAAAAATTGTCACAATTTTTGAAAAATGGTCAAACTTTTTGAAAAATTGTCAAAAATGGTCAATAATTGTTAGAACCTATCAAAAATGCTCAAAATTTGTCAAAAATGGTCAATAATTGTTAAAATTTTGAACAATGGTCAAAAATTGTCAAAATTTCGAAAAAATGATCAATAATTGTCAAATATGTTAAAATTTTTGAAAAATTGTCAAAAATGGTCAATAGTTGTCAAAGACGGTCAATAATTGTCAAAATTCGTCAAAAACTGTCAAAAATGGTCAATAATTGTCAAAATTTTTGAAAAACTGTCAAAAATTTTTGAATATGGTCAAAAATGGTCAAGAATTTCGAAAAATCGTCTAAAATTGTCAAAAAATCTCAAAATTTTGAAAAAATGGTTAATGATTGCCAAATATCTCCAAAAACATAGAAAAATGGTCGGTAATTGTAGAAATTTTTGAAAAATTGTTAAATTTTTCGAAAAATTGTCAAAAATTGTCAAAATTTTGAAAAAATGGTGAATAATTATAAAAAACTGTCAGAAATGGTCAAAATTTTTGAAAAATGGTCAAACTTTTTGAAAAATTGTCAAAAATGGTCAATAATTGTCAGAACCTGTCAAAAATGCTCAAAAATTGTCAATATTTGTTAAAATTTTGAACAATGGTCGAAAATTGTAAAAATTTTGAAAAAATGGTCAATAATTGCCAAATATGTTAAAATTTTTGAAAAATGTCAAAAATGGTCGATAATTGTCAAAGACGGTCAACAATTGTCAAAATTCGTCAAAAGTGGTCAATAATTGATAAAATTTTTGAAAAATTATCAAAATTTTTAAATATGGTCAAAAATTTTCAAGAATTTGGAAAAATCGTCAAAAAGTGTCAAAAACTGTCAAAATTTTCAAAAAATGGTTAGTGTTTGCCAAATATTTTAAAAAATTGTCAAAAATTTGGAAAAATGGTCAATAATTGTCAAAATTTTTGAAAAATGGTCAAATTTTTCGAAAAATTGTCAAAAATTGTCAAAATTTTGAAAAAATGGTGAATAATTATAAAAAACTGTCAGAAATGGTCAATAATTATTAAAAATGGTCAAAATTTTTGAAAAATGGTCAAACTTTTTGAAAAATTGTCAAAAATGGTCAATAATTGTCAGAACCTGTCAAAAATGCTCAAAAATTGTCAAAAATTGTCAAAAATGGTCAATAATTGGTCAGAAATGGTCAATAATTGGTCAAATTTGGAAAAATGGTCTAAAATGGTCAAAATTTTTGAAAAACTGTCAAAAATGATCAATAATTGTCAAAACTGTCAAAATTGGCCAATAATTGTCAAAAATGGTCAATAATTATTAGAATTTGAAAAAATTGTCAAAATTTTGAAAAAATGGTCAATAATTGCCAAATATGTTGAAATTTTTGGAAAATTGTCAAAAATGGTCAATAATTGTCAAAGACGGTCAATAATTGTCAACAATTGTCAAAGACGGTCAATAATTGTCAAAATTTTCGAAAAATGCTGAAAAATTCACGAAAAATGGTCATTCTATTGTGCATAAGAAGCAAGCTTTTGTCGGCGGTCCGGCGACCGCTCACCTTTTTTATTACACATCTGTTGTCAGAGCAAAATGTCAATTTATTGAAATCTCATTCTAAATGACTGTGATTGTGGATAAAACGTTGTATTGCATTCGTGTTTTAATTGCGTATTATTTACCTGAGAAGATTAAACCCTCCAGCTTAGCTCTCGTGTTCAAACTTTCTAGCGTGGATAAAACTCTATCTAATACACTTATACAATATATGATTAGTTTTTTCGTTGACCTTCACAAAAAATGACATTTTACGTACTATTTTCCGGATGAAAAATCGTCTATTATTGACGTCATTTACTTTTCATCCACAAACACTTTTCGTCCACTGTGGTTGCTATGGTTACCTGTGACAATAACTTCTTGCTGTTGTCAAATAAATTATTTATGAAATCTGCTAGATTTTACGTGTGAATAAGACCGTGGTGTGGATATAAGTGTTCATAATAATCAAGAATGGATAGTGATAGCGATATGGATATCAGTAACACTCCACTGCAGGAATTGGTATCAAGAAGTACCCAAAATCAAAACTTGTCTCTTGCATCTTCTTCGACAGCATGAATTAATATCAATAATCGCACAAACTGTATATTAAATATTTATTTTCGAGATTGATTTAATTTTGTAGTATTAATACACTTCAAATCAGAATATATTTGGTTTAAATTTATTGAAATAATGTTCCAGTCTCCAGTTCGAAGAGTGGGACGTAGCCTGGGCCAGCAAACAGAGGTCGACGAAAAAATGTAATATGCACTTCGGCGAAGAACTGTCTATTGCACTAATCAACTGTATTGCTTATGGAAAGCGTGAAATAAAGTTAACTTTATTGCACTTTTTTTAACGCTTTTTCACATTTTTTCACTCTCACCATAAACAGCCGTTTTAAGCGCTACAAACTGGTGGAATACAAGGTAGTTTAAAGGTAGGGCGTAGGAAAAAACCTTTAAATAATGTGTTAACAATTTTTAATAAACACAATATTAGAGATAACATTCATATCTTTCTTTGAATAAATCTTTTACAATTTTGAATATTTTCTTTTTAAAGAAATTTTGGAGTATTTGAAGATGCCTTAACCGGCGAAAGCGTTTAGGCGAATATCAATTAAAAATGCACTTTGCCTTTATAAAAGTTCCAATTTTATAATAAATTGTAGGTACATTTCAACCTCATCACTCCTATTCAAAGTATTACTCGTATACAATCGTCACCCTGTCATTGAAAGTAGACGGGATCTTAATTACTGTGAAGCTGTGAGATTATATAAAATTGAAACAAAAAGGACAATAACAATTAGCAGCTAGGTAATTATATTAAGATTTGAACACTATACAAAGAATATATTTTTGCTGTTGATTTTACGGTCAATATTTTTTTATATGAAACTCATATTAAGTGAAATATTTCAATCAAAATTTTTTTTTAACGGGATCTGGATTATTTCTATTATAATAAATAAATGTTGATAGCGATGTTCGTAGAATAACTGAACTATGGAGTTGGTAATCATAATCAACAACCGACGGCTCATTAACGGTGTATACATGAGAAAAGGGAGAGAACGGATCAGTTAATTTACTTGAAAGCCTGTGCGTATACGGGTACACCACAAATTAGGTAGATAAAGGGCCACGCCAAGTCCATTGATTAAAGAGTTATTTATAAATATCGGTTGTAACATTGATTGTGAATAATTGTTTTACAACCAATTGATCGTATCAACCCTTACTACGTGGAGTATTTCCATAATTATTAAATAAAATCTGTATATACAGTGCGCTTGAATAAGTGTTGCCCCCTCTTGATTTCTTCATTCATTTTTGTATAATAAGAAAAACGCTCGGACAGGTTGATTTTTATGATAATCAAAGAATGCTACGATATATCAGTTTCTAGCCGTACTTGATTCCTTTTCAAGGGACAATAATTCAAATTATTTCAAATAAGAAATTACCTCATAAGAAACCGCGTTTGACACAGCTCTTGAAACACTGATCTTGATGATAATAATATTAACTTTGTTCACAAAACATAATTAAAAAATGTTACATAAGCGAATAAACATAGTTAAAACCACAGAAACATCAGATAATGCTTGTTTGTGATGAAAAGGAAAAACAAGATTATGATATAAACTTCCTATGTACCAAGTTTCAGCTCTCACAATTGAAAAATTATTACGAAAATATGAATTTAAAAAAAATGGCTAATTTTCCGGTTTTTCGGAATTTTCTCGGTTCCTAATTATCCGATAACTCGCTGGACCCCTCATTTTGTTCGTATTTCAATCACCTGCGATTTATCTAAACATTCCATTGAGATTGCTTCAATACTGAATTTACTGTTTGGACCCTTACTTTGTGGAATCTATTCATATTAATGTTATAAATGAAACTAACTGTTTCTAATTAATTCCACTATTTAATGAGAAAATTATGAAAATTATGAAAGGATATTGATAATTATTTCGATATTGACATATCATCGTCAGAATGACAGAAGTTACATTTTATGTGATACCTACTTGATGTTTAATATTTTGGCTAGACCAAATAGTAAGTGACCTATCTTGTGATTGACTTAATATATATGAATAGAAAAAAAAAAGAAGAAGATATGATTTTACAAATATTAAAGCTTAGGTATTATTAGCCCTATGGGGATATCCTGGATATCTTTTTCCCATTTAAGATCAGTATAACTGTGCAATGATATAGGAAATCAAGGAAAACTATATCTGCTGATCTTTACAATTGTTACTTAAGAAGACAATTTATTAGTGCAGAGCGCCTTAGATTTATCTGTTCATTGACAACTTCATATTGTGGGTCTCTTAAGTGTTTTCTTATTTCTAGTTCTTCAAGGAAATTTAGTTCTTGTTTCTTATCACAAATATGCAGTACTTCTAGTTCTGTGTTAGGTGTTAATGAATGTTTTGTGTCAAGAAGATGTTTTGCGTAATGTGATTTATCTGGCTGTTTTAATCTGTATGCTCGTGAGTGTTCATTGTATCTAATTTCAAAATTTCGAATTGTTTGACCAATATAGACAGCATTACATTCTGGACATTTAAGTTTATATATTCCAGACTTTTTTAATGGGGGTATTTTTGTTTTAACATTCAACAATTTTCTACTCACATTGTTTTCTGTTTTAAAACAAATTGCTGTATTTGTTGAACAAGATATTATCTTTGAAATATCATTAGAAATATTACCAGCATATGTGATGGTTTTGTAATTTTCTATTTCCCTAATTTTTTTAGGAAATATTAATTGTAATGCCACTTTTTCGTTTTTTTTATTAATTAATTTATTTATTATATGTAATGGATAACCGTTGGATGTGACTATTTGTTTAATTATATTAATTTCTCTATCAAAATTATATTTGTTCATAGGAACTGAAAATGCTCTATGTATCATTGAATTATATGCTGCTAGTTTATGTGACATGGGATGATTGGAACTATATGGTATAGTCACATCAGTATGTGTTGGTTTTCTGTAAATTGAAAAATCAAGTATATTATTGACTCTTTGAATTTTAATATCAAGAAAATTGATTGAGTTATTTTCTTCAACTTCTAATGTTAATTATTAATATGATTGAACTATATATCTAATTGTCGTTGACTACCTACAAAACAAGCTAATATGTCATCTACATACCTATACCAAAATAATATATTTTTTGAAATGTTACATTCAAAGATTTTTCTTTCTAAAGTGCAATAAATAATTATGTCTGTACAAAAAAAAACCCAATTTTCGTTGAAATCTAATGGTTTTCATTTCCTTATTCATTCAATTAATAATAAAGAACACATTAATGTTATTTTGTTTTGTGAACTCGATTTTATATAGCACAACCTTTAAACATGTGCCACAATTTATGATTTTTAAATCCAAATTCGAAATATTGTGTTACCCTCGTACGTATTAGCAACCTTACCACGTTTTCTCTTCCCGGTAACTGCGTTTAGAGAGATGTCAAGTTTTATGGCTTTCTCGCGCATCGTCAACTTCCAAAATTAATTTGCCAACCTGTATGTTTATTTGTACGATATTTAGTGCTAGAGCTAGAGCCTTATGTCCAGAAGGATACCTACTAATTATAGGGAAAATTAACTAAAGAAAAGTCTTTGCATTATTTCAATTTGATGGATGTGAGTATTCAACGCTTCTTCCCACTCTGCCATTTCATAACGTATATGACATCCCAGAAGCGAGTTGTATAAAGTTTTGAGATATTTCAGAGGTAGGAATTCTATAATTTTTCCTGAATTTGAATAAAATGCTTCTCAATAAATTGACGGTATATTTAATACGTAGATCCCATTTTTAATGAGTATATAAAATTATTCTCAAGTATTTTATTTTATTTTCAGGAAAACTGTGGAAGGGTTCATCCCTGTTTTTATTGTTAGTTCATCGTTAGTAACTTCTTACCCAGCCAACATTTAATGAGGGAGAACTCACTTTCAACTTTAATATTTAGGGAATTTCAGCTATCTGCTTTATAAATGATGGTAGTGTTAACTGCGAATCCGGCTATGTTTCCGTTGCCTAATGCAAAATAATGTACACTTGAATTCAAAAATTCACCAATTATGAGTTGTGCATAAAAAAGTATTTAATATTTACTTCAACAATTAAATACATTTTTTTTAGACGCACGTGAAATGACTAATTACTATATTCAAAAGAAATCGTAAAGTCGACAAATGCCGAGGATTGTTACTTTACGCTCTAGCGCAAAAAAGGAATCTTTTTCGCTCGCTTATTTAATCAAATCACGCCCTCCGAATCAACTCAATTGGTGAATATTTAATCATAAAATTATATAAGAATTGTCAACAATTTTGAAATATGGTCAAAAATTGTCAATAATTGTCAATCATTGTCAAAAACTGTTAAAAATGGACAACTTTTGTCAAATAACTGTCAAAAATGGTCAATAATTGTCCAAAACTGTCAAAAATTGTCAATAATTGTTTAAATTTTCAAAAATGGTCGATAATTGTCAAATTTTTTTGAAAATGGTCAAAAATGGTCAAAAATAGCCAATAATTGTCAAAAACTATCAAATATGGTCAAAAATTGTCAAAAACTGTTAAAAATGGACAATTATTGTTAAAAATTATCAAAATTTTGAAAAATAGTTGATAATAATTGTCAAAAATTGTTAGTGTTTGAAAAATTGTCAAAAATTATGAAAGATGGTCAAAAATAGTTAATAATTGTCAAAAATGGTCAAAAATTTGGAAAAATGGTCCATAATTGTCAACAATTGTCAATAATTTTTAAAAATGGTCTAAAATTTTGAAAAATGGTCAAAAATGCTCAAAAACGGTTAAAAGTTGTCAATTATTGTTAAAACTGTTGAAAATAGACAATTATTGTCAAAAACTGTCAAAAATGGTTGAAAATTGTCATCATTTTGAAAAATTGTCAAGAAATATCAAATATTTAGAAAAATGGTCACTAATTTTGGAAAACAGTCAACATGGTCAATAATTGTTAAAATTTTGAAAAATGGTCAATAATTGTTGAAATTTTGAAAAATGGTCAATAATTGTTGAAATTTTGAAAAATGGTCAATAATTGTTGAAATTTTGAAAAATGGTCAATCATTGTAAAAATTTTGAGAAATGGTCAATAATCAACAAAAGTTGTCAAAATTTTGAAAATAGTCAATAAATAATACGAGCCGTTTCCGAAAATCGATTTAAACACGTAATTTATAAAATCGATTTACCAAAAATCGATTAATATTACCATAAAAATCGTTAACTAAAAATCGATTATAAGAAAATAATAATCAATTTAAATGAAAATCGATTATTTTTCAACATCCCTAGTCAGTAGATCTTTTTAAGGTTAATCATGATTAATAGCGAAAATGACGATTATTCTAGCACTCCTATTATAACCTAAGATAATATAAAAAACTGTTTTAATTATTAAAAGGGTGACTGTAGAAAAAATTATGTGTTTTTCGAGCGTAAAGTAAAATTGCCGCTTTCGAAAGATCGCCGCGCTCGGCTCCGCGTCGCGCGGCAACATTCTTTCTCAAGCGGCAATCTGTTGCTTTACGCTCTAAATACACAAATAACTATTGTTGGCTGGGCTGCACTTTTTTATACTTGGAGATCTTTTGTTTTTATTTCATCAAATTGTATATCAAACAACTAAAATCAATGAGATGAGAGTTCCTTTTTTTGATGAACCGCTAGAAATATTTAATTTTAATACCACTAGAAATTTTTCCCCTTGTATATTAAATCTATCTATGATATACGAACCGACAGAATCAGTGTTTTCCTAATAACCCTTAGCATAGTCGTATGAAGAGTTTATCAGGTTATTTTTGTACAGAATCTTGTTATTAATAAATTAGTAGCTTAATAATAGTAGAAGTGCTGAATTTAACGAGACCCCTTGTATTCTCCGTAACTTCCATCTGAGGCTATCTGGAACTCTTGACGCTGAGTCTCAAGGAGCTGAGGAGAAAGTCACGTAAATAATGTATGGTCCGAGTTTTTAATGAGAAGATTTTACATCAAGGATGTCCAAAGTGACTACCAACCAAACCCACCCCAAACTCCTCCTCCCCCAGTGAACAATTTCCCTATAATATCCTTCTCTCAATCTTCCTCTAGCACCTCTCTCCTATTTCCACCCATCCTCTTCACCGCTATCTCATACGTCTTTCCCCATGGATTGTTTCCCAATTACCCCAGTAACTCTTCCGACTTCCCACTTCCTTTTCTTTCTTCCCTTTCTTTCTTCTTCTCTTTGCATCCCCCTTTTCCCTCTATCCTTCCTCTTCCCCTCAATATCCGTCTTCGTTCTTTCTTACACTCCCTCCACAGCTCCTCTATTTCCTCATTTCACCAGTAATTAGCCCTCCGGTCACGCCTATTGCCCCTGTTTCCCTCTTTTTTACAGCCCTGTATCATATTGTACAATTCATCTACATCATGTCCAAGTCCACTTTCTATCTCCTCTCTTATTTTATTCCTCATACTCTCTGCCTCGGCCTCCGTCCACCTCCATCCCCACTCTACCGATAATTCCTTTCTCCCTTTCCTTATATCCGTCTCCACATACCTATGTGAGCTCAAGTTTTCCTCATCCTCCAGCACCCTCCAACTTCTCACTCTATCCTCCAGCCATTCATCACATGCTGTTATATCAATGTATGACGAACCCCCGTCACCCATCACGAAGGTGGGCAATAGTCCATCATTCAGCACCGCCAGTCTATTGGATGTCAACACTTCTTCCAGGATCTCCCCTGTCCGTTTTCTACCCCCCCCCATAGAGTATTCCTAGCATTGAAGTCCCCTGTCACCATTCTCCCAATGATCCCCTTTTTCCCTTTTTAAACCCTCAGATCGTCCTCCAATCCTGTCATGCTCCTCTCATATTCTTCCAGGCTGACATTTGTTGGTAAGAGTCTTAGAGAGAGCAAAAATCACGTTCAATAGTTCCAACTCGGACGCAAAAAGAGTTTGTGAAACATTCAGTCCGGTTATACCGCAAGTTGTTTATAACTTCGTTTTTGTAAATAGGAAACCTTGTATATTTTCCAATTTTAGAAATATTCACGTTATTCTGGACATCTTTTGTGAATGCTCCCCTATGCCTATCTTGAACCGTTTTTGAGATATAAGGTTTGTTCCAGTTGGCATTTAGAAACCGTTCTGGGATCGTATCAAGTACTGTATAATGCGCAAACTCGAATTAGAGATGGAGACATCAACTTTATCAACCCCTCCAGAAAGTAGTTTTTGTACTGTCCCAAGAACGATACTATAATCAGTTGGGACACGAAAGAAATACAGCACTTGCGGTTCTATCGCCAATTGGAACGAACCTATAATGTTTTTTAGATGAAAACTGCACACCTCTACTTTTTAACCAATGAGATATCTTAATTTTGACTAGTTACCATGGCGTCTAAAAAAATTTCCGGAAATTTTTTCGAGGTGCCACGATATTTAAGTGGAAATTTGAACAATTTAAAAGGTAAATTAAATTAAATTAATTTAAAACGTCAGGTTTGATTAATAATTTTTTTCCAAATTTTGGTATGAAATTTCCTTACCGAAACCACGCAAGCTTAAATTTTTCATGGAAATTTTCTTTAGGCGCACGAATATTTTAAGAAAATTATTTTGAATGAAAGTTTAAATTCCTTAGGAACTATTTTTTACCACATACCATGTATCGTTTACACTATGAAGTTAACTTTTTTATTATACAGGGAGCTGTCAAAATGTGAATAAAAACGGCATCCACAATCTCGTATTTCCTTTTTTCAAATATATGTGTTTCATTATTTTAGAAGAATACGTTGCCCACTATCTTACAATCAGATTCTGACTTTTGTATATTATACATATTTTTCCAATGAAACTGTATATTTTAGGTTTTTAGAAATTTATGTTCAAAGAAAAATATATATATATAAAAGTTTGGAATTTTCTATTAGAACTTTCGCTACAGAAATATTTGAAGCAGAAACTTTTCGCGAAAGTTGTCAATCAATAAATGAAGAGAATATCTAGTCGAAAGAAAATTGAGATAAATGCCATATTTTTCGAAGTGACATTCATTGGTTGCTTAAATCATTTATTATGAAGGTGAATAGAGAATTATTCGTTCGGCTTGAATCAATTTTCATAAATTGGGTAAGCGGATGATTTGAGAATATATATTTGACAATCTAGTTACATAATAAGTAGTTTTCGTGAGAAGTATATGCATTTAGAAAAGAAGGAAGGTATCTGACAATGATTTTGCTTGGTGGTGAAAAAAGTACTGATATTTCATACAGGGTGCCCTGAAACTCTCCTGTCCACAGATATTATATGTGATTTCATGTCCATCTAGTCTAATTTACTCTGAAGATTACGCTGTTTTTCAAGTAAGGTTTTTGAGCATATCTCAAAAATACCGCTACCTACAAACTTCAAACTTGGTGTATTGTATAAACGAGCCGTGATAAATTGTTCACTGAAAGTCCGCATTTTTGTCACCATCATAAACGTTCAACGTGGGTGGGGTAACAAGTAAATTTGGTAAAATTTTTCTATGTATCTGTTTTTTGACAAATTTTACATTTAATTCATAAAATATAAGTTTTTTTGTGGAAAAAATTGTTTGAATTCACTAATATGCACCGTTTTCGAGTAAAAAATGAAGGTTATTAACAAAAAAGTTAAAATTAATTTTCATAATATAATGATCTACATGATGACAATTTGTTGCGAGACATAAATCCAGTCGTTTCTATAAGAATTATCTAGCATTTGAAAACATTCTGGGATCATTCTGGGACCTTCTATTTTTTTCCCAAAGCTGAATATGATTTTGTATTGAAATCGCATAAACTAATGATTTTAAGTAGATTCAAAAACATATCGCTACGATTGAAATAGGGCGATCTTGCAGGTCAATTGACTGACCCTCGTCCAATCCATCAATTTCCATGCGTAGTTGCGGTGTTATTAGGGGAGCGTCGTTCATCAAATCAGATAAATCATTTTGCAAAAAATTCGATAATCCTGTCTTGTTGAACTGTCAGGTAACTCTACTGATACCAGTAGTTGTTTGCCGACTACACCTATCCAGACATTGATGATAAATCTTTGCTGGCTTCATGGCGTGCGGGTTTTTACCACTGTGGGTATAATAATGTGCATCATATAAATTGAAAATTCCGTTTGGACTAAATTTAAACCTCAAAATAAAAATTTTAGAGAAAAAATTGGAATCCTGGATCTTTTGTCCAGTAACCAGTTTGCAAAAACTACTCGAGCAAGGAAATCACCATCTAACAAAGCATGAACTTTTTGAAAGTAAAACCGATAGAGGTTTTTTTCCTGAAGATAATATTCCATAAGGAGGATTTAGAGATTACATTGCCACGAGTATAACAGTATTATGTTTTATTTCGTCCAATATAATATTTTTGTACACCTCTGTAACACTCGTGTGCCTACCAGTTTCAGTACCTTTGAGTGAAAGACGACCAGAAATATGAGAAGGTCATAAATCACCAAGCACTTGAGTTATCAGCAGATGGTCGATTCTACGCAGCCCTAGTCATTAAGTTTTGTTTTATAGGTAGGAACAATGATATTGGGTTAAGATGATTATTAAGAAAAATCGTTTGCCTAGGCAAAGTACGCATTGCCGGAAAACTAATATATATTGCCTTCCCCTTTTCACTTCCCCTTTTTGAAAAAGAGCTACCACAGTTGAACTTAAGGCTGGAGAAGTATTATTTCTTCGAACTGCTGACTTAAGCTGAACATACAGTAATAAGTAGGAGGTCTGAGCACCAAGCTTCGAACCAATAAATTAAAAAAATATTTCTTCTTCATCGAAGTATTGCGTAAAACTCCTGGAAACTGTTTTTTGTGTACTTTTCCTCATAGTACATATCATTTTTTAACATATATATTTTTGTATAGAGTCATTTGAACATGGTGCTTTATTTGGTATGAGTTTAGTTTGGAACCAGTCTTCCAATAATTCAGTTTTAGTATCATCATGATAATCAACTAAAGAGTCCCTAATATTCTTTGTCGATAAAGACAACGCATTTGGAATCAAACCATCTTCGGTTCCTGCGTGAATTATCGTAAAGCGTTTTCCTTTATTAGACGGCGCATTAGTTTGGCACAAGTCAGATGAGTATACCCAACTTTTATTTGGAATATCGTGTGTATCGAACCAAGTTTCATCCAAATACACTACCGCTCTATAACTCGCCCAGTGTAAGTTGGACTTCTGCGATGCGCGGTAGAACATCCGATCGCTCGAGACTCACTGAAATGGAGGACCCCAGTCTCCCAGTATTATAGTAGTTTTTAGTTACGGTAATTATTATCAGTAGTTAGTTTATAGAAGGTGTGGTTTTAGCTTATAGTTTAGTTATAATTATTAGAATGGAGTTTAAAAGTAAATTAAAAAATGAACATTTGAGTGGTCAATGCCGTGGAAATCGACTACTAAATCTGGAGACTAGCATGATGAGATGAACTTAGAAATTTTCCAAAAATGGCTAAGAGAACAAACTTTGAAATAGACACATCGGAATATCAAGGTAGGTCATCACTAAATGTTCTCAAAACAGTCTTGTTTTCCAAATCTGGTAGGTGATTTATTTTGTATAGGTGAATAGACCATTATCGCTATAATTTCGTTTATAGTCCATAGTCCATTAGTACTGAAAAACTGGTGGCCAGGTAGGTAAATTTTATTATGTACAAAGACTTGAATATATCTTTACCAAGGGTTCTAAGTCATCCTTAGGAGATTTTTTATTATCAAATAAATTTAAATACAAAACTGCCAACAACAGCCAAAAATAATGGGGAGCCCACTATTATTAAAATGCCAAACTATATTTTGAACAAAAGGTTCTAATGAGAGTCGACGGCTGATATTGATTCACGACCTTCTTAGATTTCTGGTCGTATTCTACTCCCGAATCGGTTTCTCTTAGGCTTTGGTGGGAAGCTGTAAATGCTGATCGATTGGGGTGTCGCGTATCTTCTTTCGTCACCACCTCACCAGAGATTAAATGCATATCACCATAATCTTCATATTAATAGTTTTGATGAAAAATTGGAATTATTTCACCTTTTTTACGCAACAACAATAACTCAACTTTAAAGGAATTTGACTTGATGTCAATACTTGTTAATTTGCCAAAGCTAACTAGATACTGTAAAAATATTTTAGTAATCGAATAACTATACTATACTATACTAAATGCCAAAAATACAAGAGCCTTAAATGATTTTTCTCGGAAACTGAGCATTATAGCGAATTCAAACAATAGCACATTACTTTTGGAACTCTTTATCTCTTGTCTATGAATTTCATGTAAAATTTGTCGAAAAACTGATACACAAAAATTTAAACAAATTTACCTGCAACCTCTCCTACGTTGAACGCTTTTGATGGTAATAGAAAACGCGGGTTTGTGGTGAACAATTTAACACGGCAGCGGCATACAATGAACCAAGTTTGAAGTTTAGAGGTAGCGGTTTTTTTGAGATCTATTAAAGAAACTGACTCAACTGCGTCATGTTCAAAGGGCGCTTGCTCCCTTAGGAGGAAGTTTTGAATGAATGGATGATTAGGGTAGATGGAAATCAAATAACATGTCGTATCTGCAGTCTGCGTTTGCCATTTTTCATATGAACAAAACAAACTAATTTTCCAAGACCGTCCTTATTTTTTTATAGCTTGAATAAATCAGTTAATTAGGTGATAGTAATGTAACGTTTTACCAAACTATGAGATAAATCGAATTTACCGTTCAAAAATTATGATCAAAAGAAATGGCCATTTGACATTCCCCATAGGGGTCTTCATACAAGGTAGGAGTATGTACAATTCCTCATGATACACCCTGTATAATAAGTATGAATGGTATTTTTGTTTTCGTTCTATTGTATTGCTTGATTATTTGGTATTCAATACATAGGGGTTGAATTGATAAAAGCAATGTGAATTATGTTAATTACGACAATATAACAAATTAGTGCAGTGTATCAGGAATTATTGACCTAAATAAAAACCATCGAGACTGATCTTTGACCTAAATAAGCCTTAGTGAATTACCCATCTGTATACGAAATATATTAAAGACTTCCTTACACTTATTGTTTTGTGAACTGTTAAATGAAGATTTACAACAAGTGAATATTAAAGTAATTATTCAAAAAAAACACATCACTCGAAACAAAAGCCTAATTTGTTGATAACTAGGCAATAAAGCAAAGAAAAACTAACAAATTCGAATAAAAGAAATGAAAATGATTTTATTGACAAGGAGTTATGCCTTTGTGTTTATTTATCAATGTCATTTCAGGGATATTAAACATTTCACTCGCTTTGTAATCAGACATTCCATTGACAACAGCTAGCAGCGCATCTCGTAATTCTTCTTCAGAACAATGAAACAAATTCTTCTGGTGCCATACGGATATACTTGACTACTTAAGTACCAATCAAAATGTCAAATTCTAATGCAAATGAATACATCCCCTTGAAGTTTTTTTGTATCTAATAATTGACCGATATTTGAATTAGTATCTATTTGACCCAGCTAGTTAACAGCTCGACACATTCAATTGTAAATATTAATTGTCGGTCAAACATTGAAATCTATTAAACATCAACATTTTTTAAATTAAGACAATGGAATAAAATAGTATTTAACGTTATTTAGCTAATATTTTCCACATTCAATATGAGCTAGTGTTTGTTCTAGTTTTGATTGAACATAATATAGCAATTAAAAAAAGTGTTGATCAAACACTAAACCAGATCTACTCTGTTAAGTTATTAATATCTTAGCTACAATGGAAAATTGGATGGAGGAGGAAATGGAGAGAAGGTGGTAGGAATATGAGGGCACGCTAAAGGGTGCTATTGGGAATAGGAGAGATTGTATGGACCGGAAATTCGGGGAGGTGAACTATTTCTTGACGCAGGTGTTCACTGGACATGGGTCAAGAGTAGGGTACCTCCACAAGATTGGGAAAAGAGAGACTGGAGTGTGCGTGAAGTGCCTGGATGATTTGGGGAATGTGTTCAGATACTGGAGGAACGATGAAGTTCTGAAGAAGTTGGAGAGGAAACTAGGGAATGCGGTGTATTGGGAAAACGTGGTGGAGATAATGTTGATGTGGGATGAGGAATGGATGGAGGTGAGTGGCGTAGTGGAGCATGATTAGGGGGATAGAAGGACTCGATATGGCATGAGAGGTAAGAGAGATAGATAGGGAGAAGGCGACGGTGTGAGCGGAGAGTGTGCTAGGGAAACGGCGAGTTCGAGGTGGGTTTGGTTGGTAGGAATTCCCCTGGGGATGAATCCATAACTGTTTGGGTGTTGGATAGGACCCATTCGAACACGAGTTTCCCATCTCGACCTGAAGAAAAAATTATATATTTTTAAATGTATAGAGTATTAGATAAATCGTCAAATCATCAGTATTCGACCGAACGGACCATTATTGAATCTGAGGTATACAGGTTTACTACAAAAGAATCATCTGGTTTGACAAAGCTAAAATTCGTAAAATATGACAGATAGAAGAATAAATGACATGTCTATAGGCAGCGACAACCTCTACGTTAAAAACTCTCGCCTGCGGAGGCAGCTTGTCATGCGCACACCCACGTCACGTCCGCAGTAATCAAAATGGCTAATATGCAGCAGAAATCATTTTCCATGTTAGAATACTCGCCATGTTTATCGGTTGTTAAATTGCAACGTGCATTCCGACGAGAATACGAAATTATGCTTCCAGGTCATCAGAGTATTCTACGATGGTTCGGACAATTCAAGACCACAAGTGTACTTGATAAACGTAAAAGCACCGGAAGACCACGAGTGTTAGACGCAACAGTGGATGCGGTTAGACAATGTTTTGTGCGTTCGCCACAACCAACCACCAGTCAAGCAGGACGGGCAATTGGTATTCCGCAGCAAACTGTGTGGAAAGTTTTGTGAAAGCGATTGCGATTCAAACCATACCGGATACAGATGGTGCAAAAGTTACGACAAGATGACTCTGTCAAACGAACCCAGTTTTGTAATGCTATGCAGGAAGCAAAGGAGGATGACGGATTTGCTAACCGTCTGGTGTTCAGCGACGAAGCGATATTTCATTTAAGTGGCAAGGTGAACCGTCACAATATTCAGATATGGGGCACGGAAAATCCTGATGCAATTCTCCAACTTGAGAGGGATTCTTAAAAATTGAATGTTTTTTGTGCCGAATACAGCACAAAAATGTATGGACCGTTTTTCTTTCATGAAAAAACTGTAACCGGTAGGTCTTACCTCGATATGTTGCAGCTGTGGTTATTTCCGCAACTGACGGTTGATTCCAACAACTTTATATACCATCAAGATGGAGCACCACATCACTGGCATCATGAAGTGCGCCGTTATTTGAACGAGAAACTCCCTCATCGTTGGATAAGCCGTTGTGCTGCAGAATATTTAGCATTGCTTGCGTGGCCTCCCGATACTACACCGTGCGATTTTTATTTTTAAAGTTACATTAAAGACACTGTTTCCGTACCACCACTACCTACAACACTGGATGAGCTCAGAAGACAGACGCATCACCGATGCTGTTAACAGTATCGACCGAGATACATTGCAGCGTGTGTGGGCTGAACTGGACTATCGTGTGACTCACGGAACCCACATTGAACATTTGTAATGCACTAAGACTTTAATTTTTTCTCTGCCTACCGACATATCATTTAACATTCTAGTTATGATATTAACTGAAATATAGCTTTGTCAAACCCGATCATTCTTGTATTAGGCAGCATTAGTGTTTAACCTACATAAATATATTAAAAAAACTGAATTTGGCAGTAAAAACAAGTATCTTAAGTAATTACATATTATGCTGAAATAATAAACAAGCCGTGGATTTTGGTTTTAGGTAATCCAAAACGATTAAATACTCACTTTATGTGGGTAGCAATGCTTAACATAGAAAATACCTTAATCCGGCAGAACGTTGATGCACACTGTTTGGCATGCAAGCTACAAGGCTGGTATGCTGGAAGTAATCGTAGTAATGTTTTAATCTACTGACATGTAGATAACACATCATTTATGGCCTATAAAATAATCATTCACGGAATTCTTAAAATCGGCTTTCATATTTAAAATAGGTCAATAACTAGTACTCGGACGCATACTAGTACGTTTACCTTAGATTTTTTCAAATGCTATCATTTGTATTCTGAATTCTATTAAATTCATCCTGTTGAAAATCTCCTATTTCAACCATTTTCAAAATAAAAAACTCACAATAAAACCGTCTTGAATTTATTTCATTTATCTCTTGTTTCAAACATTCATCATCATAATGTTCTTTATGTTATCAAATTTCAACTAAGGTTTAATTTAAAATATCTCGAAAAATGATAACTTCATCGTTATGAAGGAGGAGAATGATATTTACGTGAAACGTACGGGAGAGTCGAAAAATTGTGCTAGAATTGCGATAAATCAGTCACTTACCTTACCATACGCCCATAGTAGTAGGCTGGAACGTTTACTTAACATAATTTAGTAGGGTGTATAGTACCTACATATTCCGCTAGGTTTTGGGAACTCGGAATAAATTATTTTAATTCAAACACTCCGTAACTCAGACAGAAGAAACATTTTATTTAGGTGATTTGGATCAAATCTTCATAATATTTTCAGCTCAAGATTCTACAGTTATTTTCAATTAATAATGGAACGCCCTGTACATAAAACAGAAAATATTCGAATAATTTGATTGATACAAAATATCTGGTTGATAAACAAAAACTGGATTATGGGACTGTACATTTTGACAAATTCTTTTTAATTTATTTTTCGGTCGTATACAACAACCAATCAAATTATATCATTAACTAAAGTCAACTCGAATCCCTTTCATTCAAGATAACTAAGATCTCAATTATTCGACTCATTACACAGATGCAATATTAAGGGGCTTTTGAAATAAAGTCTTAAAAAGGATCTTATAAATACATCCGTAAATGTAAATAAAAACTGACATTTTGCCCCCAAGACATATTTGGCAAAAGTCAAATAAATTTAAAGGTTTTATTTTCTTAAATTCGCTTGAGACGGGTTTTCATTAGCAGATTTTATAAATCAATATCATGGAATCTATCCCATTGAAGTAGAATTGTCTCATGAGAACATATGTTAAACAATATTTTTGAATAATTCTGCCTTTCAATAAAAGTGGAACCCACTTCTAGTGGTGATAGATTAATGGGATCAATTCAATTTAACTGAACAGTGCTTGGATGTGTGAAGAAGCTTTCAGCCGCTTTAAAAGACTGTTGTGTAAGTCTTTGAGGTTAGTTTTGCTATTATCTATAATGTACCTATATTTGTAAAATGTCCAATTTTAAATGGAGGGATAACCATTTTTCTATTTTCTAGGAATGTGAGGGTAACTAAAATATATCAATGCGAGTTTTTTCTAAATAAATGGTTCCTCTAAAGAGGAAAATCATACCGAGAATACTAGGGACAAAAAGATCCCGAATGTAGGGTACAGGAGACTATATAACTATGAAATAAGTCAATACTTGAATGGTGAAGATAAAGTCAGACATATAAAGGCGCACCGACTAAGATGGTATGGGCATCTTCGAAGAAGGAATAAGGACGATCCAATAAGGAAAATCTCCGATTGGAAGCCTGCAAACCCCAGACCAAGAGGACGTTCCAAACTTAGATGGGAAGATCAAGTGATTGATGACCTGAAGAAAATAGGGATCCGTGACTGGGGTATGAGAATTGAGGATAGGAAGGAATGGAAAAAAATACAAAGATGGCGAACTCACACCGCATGCTGTAGTAAGCAGAAGATAACACACGGATTGATCCACCGAACAAAAGTGATCAAAAGAGCTCACAAAGAGCGGCCTATACTCCGACAACAGGAGTGCTGGCCTATATATATTGTTATGGTATGAATTTGTACTCAATAATAAGTTTAAATATTGAATAATCATATAATTTAATTGATACGTGTACAACCAACTCTATCATTTGATATTCAGAATCATTTATTTTCCATAGTGGAAGAATATAAAATGTATTGAATAACTCCGTCACAAGCCTAAAAGAAACATACAAAAGAAAAGAAAAAAGAATAATATGTAAAATTAGTTTTTGATACACCCTGTATACTGAATAATTAAAGTCATACAATGACAAACAGTAAAACAGGAACACAAACTTAAAAAAAAGATTAACAAAGTACCAACTAAAAAAGTGATGATTGTAAAATTGAAATCGAAATAAAATGACCACCACCATATAGAAAATTATAACCTAGAATTGAACTATAGATAAAATGAAAATAATCATATAACTTAACATAAATAAACTATCAATATATTCAAAAATAGAAATAATAATTTAGTAACTAAATCTTTCAAGGACAGTCATTGGTAGAAATAATTTTAAACTAAAATCTAAGATAGTTTGTTGAAAAAACAAAGGAAAAAATCAACAACCGGTTGAAATTTTGAGAAGGAAGGAAGAGATTTTTCTAAGTAAGAAACTAAAATTGAAATTTATGCAGAAATATTCAAAAAGAAATAAAAAGTTGTAAATACAAATTAACTAAACTAATATGAAGTGATTATTACAATAAATAAGTAAGTGAAAGGTAATACTTACCATAAAGTTTTTGTTGCTAAGTGAACACTGGTATAAGCCATATAATATACCCATATCTGAGGCATATTATTAATAAATCACAAGTGAGAAGCAGAAAAAGATTGAAATCGTTCAGTGCCACCAAACATTGAAATTCAGTTTGACCGTCAAGAAAAGAAAAGAAATGAATACTTTAATTACGAAAGACAATCAGGTATCATTTATCTATATAATTTAATGTTGAATTTATTGATGTATAAAATTTAAATTGCTCATATTTTGAAAAGTATTACATAAGATTATACTTACTGACAAAAATTTTCAAAAGAATCAAAAATACATTGACCATCATTGATTCCATTTATTATTCTAGAACGTTGTCAAATGTCACTTCTTCACGTATAAAATCATCTTTTCCGTCGTTTTTTAAAACAATAAAGATATAAAACCATAGACTCTCATAAGTATTATCTTAATTTTGTTGTGAATTAGAGAGTGAATGAATTTTTGATAAGAAAATAAATAATAGTGTTAATGATTTTTTAGAATATTTTTGAAAAGTTGCTTAAGCAGTTAAGCAAAGTTAAAAAATAAACCAAATGTTTCATTTATTGAACATTTATTTAAAATTGAATGTGTTTATTTTTATATCTATGATATATTTTACAATCAACACAGGCTGTCAACGTTGGAACTTTTTGAAGGCCAAAGGACAGAGTTGGCCTCACAAAATTTGAACTCACAAACAAAACATAATTCCCTGAGATAGTTTGAATACATTTACAAAATAATATTCAAATAATATAATAAAGAGTCTTATAATAATCATAATAGAAAAATAATAAAATAAAAAAATAAATATTTTGATAATTTCCGACTGAGCTAGATTGTTATTAATAAAGATAAGCATTATGACTAAAATGATAAAATAAGACTTAATTTATAATAAGGTATAGAATTGATATAGATCACAATTCAAAACCATATCAATATATATATATATATAAATGGTTTTTCTTGTAGAAAGTCAAATTTTCCTTCCGGCCAGTTCTTTGGGTCAAGGGGTTCTTATAAGCATTCAAATCACTTTTTGTAAGTTATACTAAAAGCTTCAATGAAGCACCTTCATATCTGCGATTTAACACCCATGATCTGATCTAACAACGACCAGGTTTTCTTTCTGTATGTTGCCTTTCTTCCAAGCATCCAAAAATAAACTCTGTACCTACCAACTGCTAGTATATTAAAAATAAATCCTGATTGTTTTGAGTAGGATTAATACAATTATTGTCTCAGGAATCCTTTCACTCTTCTCAAGCATCTCCCTGAAGGGTACTAAAAATAATATATAAGTATTAACCACGGATTCCTTGGAACTTCATGAGATATAATAGATCAAATATTCATATTCTAAATTTACTGATTACCTTATTTAATCATAAGATGATAAAAGTTATTAATTTAAAAAGGTCAAAAGCTTAAAGGTTATTTGTTTACATGGTGTATCAAATTGAGTAGATGACAATCTTGTCATATCTGTCAATCTTGGAAATAAATCCTCTCAAAGTGATTACAAATCATTAATCATAATAGTAATGTTCTTTCGTACTGAAAGAAGTGATCTATGTAACTAAAATCAGGTAGATCAGTTTAAGCGATCGTTCTTTCGTTTTCAATCAGTTCCCCCTCTACACTTTGAAAGTGATCATAAGTAATTATTCTAAACGCGGAATTTATTATATCAGTTAGATCACATTGGTAAAGTTAACCTCAAAATTTTAAGCTAGAAGTTTATAATATACATTTACGTTTTTACCGGTTTTTACAGAGATAACCCTCTTTGGTGGAAATCCTAATAATTAAAAACATAAATTGTACCTGAAAATGGCAAACCAAAGTTTATTACCTGTTCAATTATACGATCCGAAAACAAACTATTTGTACACTGTACAAATGAATGAAAGTAATGCCAAAACGTTGTGAAGAAGGTATTTTTCAATAATTCATTAGAGATTACGTACCATTCATAATTTTCAGATATTACTTTTGACCATAAAATACTAGAGGACGCAAAAAGTGAAAAGTTTATTTTACTGAATGATTGTACTGCAAGAACATCTCTTGACGGAGAACAGTAGGATACTGTCCCATGTGGTCCCATTGAAGGGAAAGAATATGAAAATAGTTCTTCATCTTGGTTCTATAATGAAACCATAGCATTATTAGCAGCTTATGAGAATCACAAAGAGAAATTCAATGTTGTCCAGAAACGAAAGTTTGTCTGGCAAAACATTCCCGATGAACTTTTGAGCAATTACTTCCGAAAAACTGCTTCACAGTGTGAAGTGAAGTGGAGAAACTTGGTCAGGACTTATAAGAATATTAAAGATATGAAGAACAGTACAGGTAGAGGAGGTAGAAAGTTCAAATTTTTTGAAAAAATCGATGAAATAATAAGAGATAAGCCATCAACTTCATGTAGCCATACATTCAGCAGTCTATCGTCAAATGCGGTATCAAATATTAACAGTCAGTCTGATAATATTGAAAATTGTTCATCCCTAAGTGAAACTGTTCAATCTCGAAGGAATTGTGACAGTTATGATACATTAAGTGTAGAATCACCATCCCAGGATATTAAATGCGGTAAAAAAATTAAAAAAAGGAAAACAACTGACGAGAATTTGAAGAAAAAATATGAAGAACTTTCAGATATCAAGATCAGTTACGTCAAAAAAAAAGAAGAGAGTTTTGAAACAAGGGAAAAAAGGAAAGAACAAAATTTAAAGATAAAAGAGCAAAAACGCATAAATTTACTAGAAAAATATTTGGACAGTTCCTCTAATAAATAAATGCTAATATGGGATTTAACAGTTAACTAATCTATGATTAATAATTATGTTCCTAGAAAGAAATATTTGTTATTTTTTGTTTGTTGATTAAAAATAAATGTTCTTATGTATTGTGGAGAGAAAAATTCATTTATTTTGTTTCCATTTGCATAATATATTTTTCAAAATTTTTTAATTTGTATTAAAATACATTTAATTTTTTTGAAGTATTTTTAATAAATTTATTTCGAAGTACATATTTGTGTTACTATATATCTTAAAAATAAAGAACAGTTGAGAGATTATATTGAAAGCTAAATGATCTCTATGAATATATTAGTTATGATTTTTATGTTCGAAAGAAAAGAAATCCTACTGTTGAAAAATTAAAATATTCTTGAGGAAGCATAGCAATGATTGAATTAATTTGAATACATCTAAGTAGTTGTATAAATAGGCATTTTTGCTAACTTTCAGAAAAACGATTTTAACTGTGACAGTACTAAAAATGAAATATCCTAAATTTAATTGTATAAATTTCTGAATAGTTCATCTCTTCTTGTTAATCCTTGAATTTCTCCAATGACATCTTCCTCGTCCATCTGTTGACATGTGAGAATGAGGTCAAACGTCTAAATCTCCCTTTTAAAAGGCCAAATGCATGTTCTACCACAATTCTTTTCCGTGATAAGTGCACATTAAAGTTTTTTTTGATTATTTGACAAATTTCCATTGACTTTAAATGGACGGAATAGCCAGGAAACAGATGCTGGATAAGCAGTATCCGCTAAGAAATAATAAGGCTTTAATTTGTTTACTTGTTGAAGATAACTGAAAATGGGTGATTTTTTCAGAACCCTGGCATCATGAAAACTTCCTGGTTCGCCAACATAAATGTCAATAAACCTTTTTTTGTTATCAACGATACTTTGAAAAATTATGCTATGGAATTCTTTTCTATTATAATAGTCTTCTTGATTTTTTTTGACTTATTAATTTGAATATGGCTTCCGTCTATAGCTCCAAGGGTATTAGGCAAACCATTATCAACTTCAAAAGCATTGGAAATGTCTGAAAATTATGTCTTTCTGGCAATTTTATAAAATCTTTAGCCATATTTTTTTAAATGTTGATTTCTGTAGAGACAGGCACTTCGAGTAATATTGAATTTATCTTCAACTTCTCCAAATGTATTGGTACTAGCTAGATAATGTATAGTTATATGAACTGCTTTTGCTTTTCCAATTTCTGGCCATCCTCCACTATAGTATTTTCCCAAGTCAATCAAATCACACACTCTATACACAGAGGATCTACTCAGTTGGAAGTTGCTTGTATAATCTGGATCCGAATATAAGGACACTGTTTTTTCAAAATAGTTCTCAACCCTAGCACTAAACGAATCTTCTTCACTACTCGAACTACTACTACTACTAGAGCTTAAAAATTGAAAGGGGCTTACAAGGGAATGAAGCCTGTCCTTTTGCTGGTACTTATCTTGAGTATCTTCTCCGGGAAGGGTGTGCAGAGAAGTGGACCTGGAGGTATCTCAGTGGTTTTCAGTGAGATCATTGAGGTATCTTGAAGGTGTCTTTAAACTAGCGATTTCTTTGAGGTATCCTAGCTGTAACGATATCTTAGCAGTTAACGGTATCTTAGATGTTAACGGTACCTTAGCTGCTAACGGTATCCTAGCTGCTAACGGTATCCTAGCTGCTGTGCTTATCACAGCAATTTAGATAGGAAAGATATAAAAGCGATAAAAATGGAGGTATTTCCTCGCTGAAAGTCGACGGCAAAAAGGAGTGTCGCTCGTGGCGTTGCAAAAATAGAAGCGATCGTTGGCAGATGTCAATTTTCTTATGGTCAGGGTTGAAGATTGGGGTGGCTAATGAGACGACGAGCGGGAATTAGAGAAAGATTTGCAATATAAATTTGAAAGTCGAAACAGATCGATAGACATGCTACACTACAAATCGATTCATTCTTCACAAAATAGTAATTTCTTATTTCAAATTTTGGTTTCTTCACTCTTCCGTGGAGAACATCTTTTATTGATTTCAGTAACTCCATTATTCATACATTTAAGTATAATTTACAACTGCAAGCGACGAGTTATTTCTAAAAATATTTTCATCTCCCGGCACTGTTTCACGAACATTAAACAAATGAAAAATGAGACCAATAAGGTCGTGTAACAAGCTGTTATTTTGTGGCGATGACAGGCTGGTTGACGGCCAGCTCAGTGGTACATTATTTATTACAGAGGCTAGTATCAGTTTTCCAGTTGGACTTGGATGCGTAAAAAAGAAGACAAAATAATTAAAATGGTATGGGGTGAAGTATTTTCTGTAATTACGGGTATTGATTTTCATACAGTGTGGAGAAGCCAAATGGAATAAATTCATTATTTCCGACATTGTACCTACATATTTATAGTAAATCCTGAAATATTATGTCAATTTTATGTTATGAATGAATCGACATCCTACCACGAAAAAATAACATCCCTACATTTTTCCCCCTTCCAGTGATAGTTATTACCTCCAATTTCTTAAATGGGAAGCAAAAGCTTGCAATTTATCTTTTGAGGTCTTTTCATTTCTCATTGGAAATTTTCATTGATTTTGAATTCATACAAGAATTGAATAAACAAAAATGAAAATAAACTTCCGCTTAGGCCGTTATACTGAGGAAATAAGCAAAAACCATATCATAACTCACGAATCAGGAGAACTACTAAAATTTTGCACAAGCCTTCCACTGATGATGGTATCTGAAGGCGTCAATCATAGTGTGCATAACGACCCCAAACATCACTAGGGCTTTTGATTCCTCTTGGCATAACTATATCATCAAAAGATTACACAGTTGGAATATACAGGGATATTGCCTATTATTTATCAAAAATTTCCTACAAGACAGATCTTTTAGAGTCAAAGCAAACAACATTACCTCCGATATAAGATTTCAAAAAATGGTATTCCGCAAGGTTCCGTACTAAGCCCGACCCTATTCATAATAGCAATGTACGATGTTCTACAAGGATTGAAACTTCCACTCAAAGCTCGAATATATGCCGATGACCTGATTGTATACTACAAAAGTAAAAGCCTCAAAAATATTCAAAATATCGTACAAAATTATCCCACGTAGAACACTGGACGGAGCAAACACTTTTTCAACAGAGAAAACCAAATTCATAATTTTTTCCGAAAAAAAAATTCTAGAGCGTGTGAATCTATGTTTATATGGAAGTCATTTACAAGCCGACACATCTGTTACTTTTTAAGGGGTGACCTTTGATGAGTCTCTCAATTGGAAATCCCACATAAATATCCTTCTCACAACATGTCAAAAGCGACTTAACCTTTTAAAAATGTTGGCTAACAAAAATTGGGGTGCTGATCGAGAAACTTTACTAACGCTATACCGCACAATAATCAGGTTCAAACTAGACTACGGTTCAATTGCCTACACGTCAGCTAGTAAAACACTCCTGAACCGGTTAAATAGCATTCATAACACAGCTTTACGAATTGTAACAGGCGCATTACTTTCAACACCAATTGAGAGCCTATACCGCGAAGTAAATGAACCATCGCTTGAAGACAGAAGAATGTACCTAAGTCTAGCGTACGCGGCCAGAATAAGGCAGAGCATATCCAACCCCACACGTTACAGAAAACTTTTCCAGTTTGTTCCAAAAACCGAGAACCTCCAAACCTTTCTATATACGAATCAAAAGTTACCAAACAAAGCTCAACTACACACTTCCAGAATGCTACTCCAACGAATCTACTTCCACTCCTCCTTGGCAAATCGAAACTCCAATCTGTATCACAAGCCTTTCATCCCTTGATAAATATTCTATGAACAGCAACACGATCCAAGCTAGTCTCAGGAGCATTCTAGCACAGTTCTCCAATTACCTTCAGGTCTACACTGATGCTTCAAAGTTTTCAGATAAGGTTGAAGCAGCGGTAGTGACTACAACTTCAGACCATATGTTCAAGCTCCCATCAACTTACTCTATATACTCGGCAGAACTTTATGCATCATATCAAGCCTTAATCCCCATAAATGCATCTGAGACTCATAACCATCTTATTCTCTCAGATTGCCTCAGCGCTTCGAAAATCATAAAAACCATTTACTCAAACCATCCTCTCGTAAATAAAATTGAACATGAACTTTACATCGCCCAGCAAAACCGCAAGAACGTTGTTTTCATCTGGATACCATCCCACATAGGATTCAATGGCAACTAAGAAGCAGACAAATATGCCAAACAAGCTGCAGAAAATGGCAATACGGAAACAACCAGTCTATCAGAGAGTGCGGATGTAAAAAGTATAGTTAATGCCCAAATAAAGAGTGCGTGGGAAAACCGGTGGAAAAGTGCAAAAACTAAATAAACGAAGAGAAAAAGTCCACAAAAACATGGCCTATATTACCCAAAAATCGCCGTGATCAAGTGCTACTAACTAGACTACGTTTAGGCCATACTTTGCTAACACACAGTCATATGTTCAGCAACGATCCTCAACCAAAGTGTGACCATGTAAAGGAAACGCTAACCGTTAAGCACCTTCTCATTCAATGTCCACAATTAGTGGCGAAGAGACAGCAGACGCAGCTTCCTTCTTGTGAATTAGCAGACATTTTGGGGCCCTCATGTAATGTGCAAAACTTGAAGGCGTTTCTTAAATCAACAGATATTCTGAAACTCATATAATTTTATTCTCTTTTGTAATTTTATGTCTACCTTAATAACGCTAATGACCTCCTTTGTCGATGAGTATTGATAATTAAAAAAAATAACTACTATTAAGTACTCTCCAATAACGTCCATGGATTTGGAACGAAGTTCTTCTATATACATTATTTTTGAATCTATTTTCGAGGTTTGAAAAACTCCTTTTTGCTGTGTGGAATGGATCACCTAGCTTGGTAGGATTATCAGGTGAGCGTAGAGGGATGTTTACCTGAATAACTGGAATGACTATTTTTCGTGAATTTTTGACCATTATTCAAATATTTTCACAATTTTTTCAAATTTTAACAATAATTGACCATTTTTGACAATTATTGACCAATTTTGACAATTATTGATCATTTTTGACAATTTTTCAAAAATGTTGACCAGCTTAAAACATTTTTTCAAATTTTTACAATTATTGACCATTTTTGAGCATTTTTGACAATTTTTGACCATTTTTGACAGATTTTCGGAAATGTTGACCATTTTAGACCATTTTTCCAAACTTTAACAATTATTGATTATATTTGTGCATTTTTAACAGATTCTGAGAATTATTAACCATTTTTGACAATTTTTTATCGACCATTTTTGTCAATTTTTAAAAAAATTTGACAATTTTCAATAGTTATTGACCATTTTTGACTTTTTTTAATAATTATTGACCATATTTTAAAATTTTAACAATTATTGACCATTTTTGACAGTTTCTGACAATTATTGATCATTTTTGACAATTTTTGACGTTTTTTCCAAATTCTTGACAATTTTTGACCATATTTAAAAATTTTTGACAATTTTTCAAAATCTCAACAATAATTGATCATTTTTGACCATTTTTGATCATTTTTGACAATTTTTTAAAAATTTTAAACATTTTTCGAAATTTTTGACAATTATTGACCATTTTTGACAGTTTTTGACAAGTTTTGACCATTTACCAAATTTTTAACCATATTTAAAAAATTTTAACAATAATTGACCATTTTTGACAATTATTGACCAATTTTGACAATTATTGACCAATTTTGACAATTATTGACCATTTTTGACAGTTTTTGACAAGTTTTGGCCATTTACCAAATTTTTAACCATATTTAAAAAATTTTAACAATAATTGACCATTTTTGACAATTATTGACCAATTTTGACAATTATTGATCATTTTTGACAATTTTTCAAAAATGTTGACCAGCTTAGACCATTTTTTCAAATTTTTACAATTATTGAGCATTTTTGACAGGTTCTGACAATTTTTGACCATTTTTGACAGATTTTCAAAAATGTTGACCATTTTAGACCATTTTTCCAAACTTTAACAATTATTGATCATATTTGAAAATTTTTGTGCATTTTTGACAGATTCTGAGAATTATTGACCATTTTTGACAATTTTTTATTGACCATTTTTGTCAATGTTTGAAAAAATTTGACAATTTTCAACAGTTATTGACCATTTTTGACTTTTTTTAATAATTATTGACAATTTTTGACCATATTTCAAAATTTTAACAATTATTGACCATTTTTGACAGTTTCTGACAATTAGTGATCATTTTTGACAATTCTTGATGTTTTTTCCAAATTCTTGACAATTTTTGACCATATTTGAAAATTTTTGACAATTTTTCAAAAATTTTAACAATAATTGACCATTTTTGACAGTTCTTGACGAATTTTGATTGTTTTTGACAATAATTGATCGCCTTGGCAATCATTGACCATTTTTTCAAAATTTTTCACAATTTTTGACCATTTTTCAAAATTTTAACAATAATTGATCATTTTTGACAATTTTGGACAATTTTGGACAATTTTTGATAATTTTTGACAATTTTTGACAATTTTTGACAATTTTTGACAATTTTTGACAATTTTTGACAATTTTTGACAATTTTTGACAATTTTTGACAATTTTTGACAATTTTTGACAATTTTTGACAATTTTTGACAATTTTTGACAATTTTTGACAATTTTTGACAATTTTTGACAATTTTTGACAATTTTTGACAATTTTTGACAATTTTTGACAATTTTTGACAATTTTTGACAATTTTTGACAATTTTTGACAATTTTTGACAATTTTTGACGGTTTTTGACAATTTTTGACGAATTTTGACAATTTTTGACGAATTTTGATTGGTTTTGACCATTTTTGACAATTTTTCAAAAATTTTAAATATTTTTCAAAAGTTTTGACAATTATTGACCATTTTTGACAGTTTTTGACAATTTTTGACCATTTTTCCAAATTTTTGACCATATTTAAAAAATTTTGACCATTTTTCACCATCTTTGACAATTTTTCACACCTATAGGTGTGCGAGCTCATTGCGGCAAGAGAGATTGGGCACAGTCGCTTGAATGAGTTATCGCGTGACGAACGCGTTTTCGTAACATCACATGTTTCACGAGTTCACTAGCCTTCCCAAAAGTCCTATGTCGTGCAATAAGAAGCAAGCTTCAAAAATTTTGAGATTTTGTTTGAAATCCTGTTCAGCCTGTTCTACATCAGGATTAAATATTTTCTGCTTGTGGATATCCTCGATTTCCCAAAACTTTGTGAGGAGAGAGTCTAATTTAGAGTTTGGTGAAATCAAATTCTGATGTATGCCTTATGTTAAATTTTCTGTATGAAAAATCTATCTAAAATGGAGTTTTTCCTGATGAAAATCAATATTATGTCATAAAAAGGAAAGAGAAATTATTGTATTTCCATAGACTGATGCGAATATAGCATCAAGTGATAACCGACAAAAAAAAACAATATAGAGGATACAAATTTATCCGCGGTTAAACGGAGCTTGGGATTTGATAACTTGAATAGACAGATTTCGTTCTGCTTGACTGGTCTATTTCATGATGAGGGAAATAATCACTGATATTTCAGCTCAATTTTTATATCGGATTATAATTTTAAAATTACAGATTCATTTTCCACTAGCTTTTCCACTTCCGAGGGTAGTCCTAGCTCATTTCTCCCAATATTCACAAACTTGTTTCGTTTAGAATTTTATTGGAGTTGTGAAGGTCATTACCCAACTACATGAAATAAGTCGTAACTGTTGCTCTGCCTTCCTAATTTTGGACCACTTCCTTATATTTTTCAGTCAAAAAGCGAACTCTCAGCCAACTCCGTGAGCGCTTTAATTTCCTCCATTAAAATAAATTGGAGGATATTATACCGGCTTTCCCGAAATATAGTACATAATACTTGGTTTTATAAGTATGGAAAAGTATGTGTTAATTTATTCATCCCTCGTTCTTTATGAAATTGGTAAACACATAAGTATTTTTGTGAGCAGGTTTTACGGTGTCGCCTTAGTCTCATGAAATTTAAGCACAACTTGATTAAATATTGTGTATACAACCGAGAGTTTCGGCTACAAACTCTGATAATTATAAGTTATGTCGCGGCACGTTGATTGCTTAGACACATTTAACATCCGGGTAAAAAGCTAAACTTTTTTAATTATCAACTTTTGATAAATGATTTTGTAGTCGGTTAGGAGAATTTTACTAACGGGAACATTTTTTGCTAAGAGCTTAATGTGTTTGCTTAATCCACTTTGTTGTTGGCGTATGTAAAAGTGGATTTCTCGCAAAATTGAATGCAATGATGATTGACCACTGGTCGTAGCATGGAAACTAGATAAGAAGAACGAACTCATACGGGAAAATTGACATGATAGTACATGTTCGTATTTCTCATCACGTGAAAATATAAATACATTCAGCTAATTATTATAAGAACAAATTATTTTGCGGCGTTGCCAACTAGTACCTGAAACAGGAAGAAAAAGAAGAAAAAAAAAAGGTGAGCGGTCGTCGGACCGCCGACAGAAGCTTGCTTCTTATGCACAATAGAATGACCATTTTTGACCATTGTTCGTAAATTTTTGACCATTTTTCAAAAATTTTGAGAATTTTTGACAATTATTAACCATTTTTTGAAAAATTTTGACAAATTTTGACTATTTTCTCAAATTTTAACAATTATTGACCATTTTTGACAGTTTTGACAATTATTGATCATTTTAGAAATTTTTTCAAAAATTTTGACCAATTTAAACCATTTTTCCAAATTTTAACAATTATTGACCATTTTTGACAATTTTTTAGCATTTTTGACAGGTTCTGACAATTATTTACCATTTTTGACGATTTCTAATAATTATTGACTATTTTGGACAGTTCATTATAATTATTGACCATTTTTGACAGTTTTGACAATTATTGATCATTTTTCAAATTTTTTCAAAAATTTTGGCCATTTTGGACCATTTTTCCAAATTTTAACAATTATTGACCATTTTTGACAATTTTTGAGCATTTTTGGCAGGTTCTGACAATTTTTGACAATTTTTCGAAAAATTTGACCATTTTTCAAAAATTTTGAGAAATTTTGACAATTATTGACCATTTTGACAGTTTTTCATAATTAATGACCATTTTTCAAAATTTTGACAATTTTTGACCATTTTTCAAAATCTTAATAATTATTGACCATTTTTGACAGTTTCTGACAATAATTGACAATTTTTCAAAAATTTGGACAATTTTCAATAATGATTGTGCATTTTTGACATTTTTTCATAATTATTGACAACTTTTCCAAAATTTTAACAATTTTTGACCATTTTTCAAAATTTTTACAATTATTGACCATTTTTGACAGTTTCTGACAATTATTGACCATTTTTGACAACTTTCAAAAATTTTGACATATATTGTAAATTTTTCAAAATATTTAACAATTTTTTATCATTTTTCAAAATTTTAACAATTATTAAATATTTTTGACCATTTTTTAAAATATTTAACAATTTTTGACAATCTTTGACAATTTTTGGCCATTTTTGACAGTTTTTGACAGATTCTGACAATTATTGCCTATTTTTGACAATTTTTCGAAAATTTTGACTATTTTTCAAAAAATTTGACAATTTTTGACCATTTTTCCAAATTTTGAAAATATTTAACAATTATTAACAATTTTTTCAAAATTTTTACAGTTTTTGACAATTTTTGAAAATTATTGACCATTTTTCCACATTTTTGACCACATTTCAAAATTTTTTACAATTTTTCAAACAAACAATTTCACGTAATTTTAAGGTCAATTTTATCCCCAGCTGCTGTCATTTGAGCTCAAAATCTCTTTTTAAACTCTCATTTTTCAAAGTATTCTAAAATATTGTAGAATATAAAAAGGAGCAAGCTCCAATTTAAATTTCATTGGATTAGTGGATTATTCAGAAATCTGGCAACACTGTTGCGTGACGAACCCTTTTTCGTAACGTTACACATTTCACGAGTTCACTAGCCTTCTCAAAAGTCCCATGTCGTGCAATAAGAAGCAAGCTTCAAAAACAGCATTCTCAAACAAAAAATTAACCAGCAGGATAAGCAAATTGAAAGAGAGGTTAAGAGAACAAATTTGGTGAAAACATGGAGTTGAAGATATGAAAATGAAAAAATGGAACAGATGGAACGGAAAGTAGCTGGGATCATAGAGCACATGGGGCTGGAAATATCCAAAAAAGAAATTGACGAAGCTAGAAGAATGGGAAGATATAAATATGGAAAAACAAGACCAATACATTCAAAACTAACAAGGGGACATAAAAAAGTAGAGATCTTAAGAGCAGCAAGCAATCTTAAGGGATCAAACATATGGATAAATGGAGAACAAAGGAAATTGTTGATACCAAAACTAAAAGAGGCAAGAGAGAACAGAAACAAAGTAATCCTAAAATATAACAGACTAATAATAAGCGGCATAGAAGTCAATTCAGAAGGGAAAGAAGAAATCTCTACAGGAGATGAAGAATATGAAAAATACGATAATAAGAGAAAAATTAGTCAAAGATTCCCAGAAAATGATCCCCTACAAGAACAATTGAAGAAACTAAATGAAACAACAAAAAACTAACAAATGCAGATGAAGGAATTATAAGTAAAGAAGACAATAGCGATGAATAAGGCAATGAATCGGAGGAGCAAACAGATGATTTGAAGACAAATTCTTGGAAAATTGGAATATGGAACATCAGGAGCATAACAAATAAAGGAAATGAATTAATAGAGGAAGTAAACAAAACTGGGCTAGATATATTAGGAATCACAGAAACCAAAATGAAAGGCAATGGGGAAAGGCAATTAAACAACGGACATATGTTAATATACAGTGGAGTATATAAGAAGATGGGAGGGGATCTCAGAAAGGTTACTGAAATTCAAATTAAGAACAAGTTCAGAACCGAAAAGAAGAAAGATGATAAAAAACTCCAACAGAAAAGCGACCTGCAGCAAAATTTACATATATGGAACATGGCACTTGAGAAGAGAAACTTGAAAATAAACTTCGAAAAAACTAAGATACCTAATGTTAATAGGAAAAGATAAAAGTTAGGGTAATATTGAAAAACTTAGAAATAGAACAGATAGATACTTTTAAATATCTGTGAGTTACAGTTCAAAAGGAAGGGAAAAACGATGCAGAAATAAATAATATAATAGAAAGCGCAACCAAACTGTATTACGCCCTGAATAAGAATCTTTTGATTATGAAGAAAATACATAAATCAGAATTGGATTTCCTAATAAATGAATCTTTCAATCGCGAAATTCACCCAATTCCAGTATATGTAACCAATCTTGACTACCAAAATGGTAAAGGATTGAACTCAAAACTTTTTTAACTCAGTATTGAAATGTGATTTCCATATTATCTGTTCAACTAAGACAAACGCATGACGAGGCCTTATATTCAGCAGACTCAAATCCATTGATCTGAACAAACTGAATTGACAGATGAACCAAATGCTTTTAGTTTACTAAGAAGAATACCATGATCAAGTCTATCAAAAGCTCTCGAAAAATCCGTGTAGATGACATCCATTTGGAGTCTACATCAATAGAATGCCCTATGTTCTGGGATATTGTAAACAGATTGGTAGTTGTCGAACGTCCTTTCATGAATCCGTGCTGATTAATTGTAATTGCACTACCAACATGTCGATATATAGCTTAGGTTAGGTTAGGTTTGTGGTGAGTGGGTCTATGAGGCTCTCCACTGTGACTTGTAAGAGTCTATTGTGGCTCATACCTATTCAGATTTCTCCAAACAAATTCAGCTTCTTAACAGAGCCAATAAGATTGTTTGGTGGATGATATTTTAGGTCCGAGGGCGAGAAAGAGACCCTGCTAAACATCAGATACCTGATTCGAGCCGCGGCAGCACAGGCACAAATTATATGCTCTGCTGTTTCATCATCTTCCAGACAGAGATGACAAGTCGAATCTTCCGACAGTCCAAGTCTTAGCATATGATGATTCAGATGACAGTGGCCTGTTAAAAGGCCTATTAGACAACGTAGGTCATGCCTGGTATAGTCTAACATTTGTTTGGAAACAATCTTCGAAGGATGTACAAAAGCCTTTGAGTGAACCAATCCTGGTATATTACGCCAGAAGTTTAAAGCTCTTCTTGCTGTCCAGGTATTTAGCGTTTGATTGGAAAAGCTATGTAAAATTTCAAATACGTTTGAGAACTTACAGATCATAGAAACTGGTCTATAATTTGATACATCAGCCTTATCTCCTTTCTTGAACTCTGGAAAAACTTTCGATATCTCCCAGATAGTTGGAATTATTGATGTTTTAAGACAAATATTAAACAGCATAGACAGCGGTCGTGCAAGGATAGCAGCACAATATTTCAGTAGACATGGTGGAAAACCGCCTGTAAGATCGTTTTCTTGTTTATATTTTTTCCAACTAGATCTTTCGACATCTATACCACCTTTGGATGCTTATTTGCCTGGAAGACGGATACAAACCCAACGGACATTGCACCTGGGTCTAACACCGTTGACTCCAGCTCCTGTTGCTATATCAGTTTTAGATCCGTCAGTGTACAAACCAACGTTCCTTCCCAAGAGCATGCTTCCAACCCATCCCAGTTTAGCTGGATATGTTTGAATGAAACATCCTTCATAACATTAAAATATAAATATGTGAATTCTTGAACAATATTATCGTGTGTATGGGAAAGTAGCAAATATGTTTATCAATTTCATTTCTCAAGTAAAATCTCTAGCCTTCTGTATTTTATAGCACACTTGAATTTGCTTTCGAAGGATTTAGTAATCTTGAGGTTGAGGAACTTTTAATATTATTTCTTGTATACTGAAACTTGATTTATGTTTAAGTTGGTATAAGTTATGAATAAAATTTCTGCTGAATCACTCCTAATAAAATAGCTGTATACAGAAAATAGAACATTTTTGGGATACAAGAAAAAATGGGCGTTTTGCAACGCATTTCTTCCTCCAGAAAAAATTCTATTGTAAATCTGCTCATTTTTTTAACAATAAGCTAGTTTATTCGAGCACATGCTGTAATTAAGTTGCTCATCATAAGATAACTAATTTTCCTTGTAAAATAAAGAGAAAATTGAATATTTAGAAATAAAAGTGATTATTTCCATCGCACTCAAAGTACTGTAGTTTGAAGTATTTAATAAACTTGGCATGGTTGGATATACAATGTGTATATAGGGTGTTTCCAAATTAATCTGAAATATTGTTGTGGGCCACTCGTCATTCAATTTTGAGGCGAAACGTTTTCATAAACATGTGTGATAAGTTTCATCGTTAATGAGATACAGGGTTCTCAATGCTCTTTTTATTTCAATAGAAGCAATAGGATTATGATAAACATAAACATAAAAGTAGTGCATTTCGGAGCAAATGTTTAAAATGTGCACCCACCAACAAAAATACAAGCATCCGCTTAGAGTCTAATGGATTGAGGAAGACGTTCGAAAAAGCCAGGACTATTGCCAATCCTCAGAGTTCGGGAGACCTTGAGGGTTATGGATGTACTCCCGTACGATTATCGCAAACTATGGAGGAGCACCGTCATGCATAGGCCACGTACGTCTTCTACTTATGAGAGGAACATCTTTCGACATAACTGAAAGTTTATTTTCTAGAAAATGAAAATATGTAACTATCACCGCACAATCGTTGAGGAAGGAAAAATGGTCTTAATAAGTTATCCTCGATAATACCAATTCAAACATTGTCAGAAAATGAGTGTAGAAACCGTGATATATAACCGTGACATGAGAATTCACCTCAGCCCATGTGTGGTTATTATGGAAATCCATAACGGACATGTCTTGAGAAATTGACTTAATCTCTAAACAAAGTAGTGGTAGCAAGGTTGGGATTGTTTGCAATGTTTAAAAGAATTCACTGCATACGGAGCAGATAACCATAAGGTAGCAACTGCTGAAAACGTTGGACATGATAGGAATACAATGACTTTCCTTTCAGAACATTTCAAATAGTTTTGTGGCAGAAATTTTATGTGTTGAGCAATTTTTCTGGTACTCGTTTTCAGAAGTTAGTCAATAATGTGAAGAATCTAATCTATATCCCTAATAATATCCCTTGATTTTGCAGAAGTTCTAGTTTCTTGTTAACGAAAATGAAATTTAGTGAATGTTTTAGATCATGGTGAGCGGTTATTTGGATAACGCAGGGCATATATAAGTGTGACGTTGGGACGTTGTGATGAAAAGGCCTCTTTAAGAGGTGATCTTGAAGGTCATTCGGAGGGTCATCTGACTTCAATACAACTACTACTTCATACACTGGGATATGTTATGTTTATTACCATACTTGATATTATACAAATACAACTAACTATGATTACTAAACCTAGTATAAATATCTATCATCATAGATTACTTATAACATAATCTGAATAGAATATCTTGAATGATAATATAATACTATTTAATTAATTCTGTTATCATCTGCTTCTAAGCTATATATAATAATGGTCAAGTTCATATTATTATTTACTATTGAATGTTATATAATTAATATAATTGTATTCTTTTGCGACCACCAAGTATAAGCAGCTCTGTAAAACCAAGAGTGAAGTAATGGAAACTAAGAGGATCGCTAGCTTGAGAATTCATATTGAAAGAATTATTAGGAGATTGAAGGAATTTTCTGTTTTGAATCCACATTCTGTGATTGATCACAATTTTATATTTTTTACTGATGTAATTATACATATTGCATGTGCACTGTCAAATTTACAATCACCCTTAATAAAATAAATATTTGTTTGAACATTTTAAAAGTTTCTTCTAACCTCAATGCTAAAGTGATCATAACTGCCTCTGTGATTTTTGTTGTTTATTCATAGGTATAATATTTATAATGAAGTAATTACATATATATTTCAATTTATATTCTAAAGAAAATGTAGTGAATGGGTATTTGTATTTTAATTGAAAAAACTAGTTGTGGAAAAAATATTTGCATTCTTTTTTGTTGTCAGGAAAATTGTAATGAAAGAACTTTTACGCAGCCAACATTAATTTATTAAAAATGTTATTTTTATAGAAAATATAACATTTCGTTGATTCCCTTCAAAAAAATGCTCATCATAAGTAACCCACAGTGTTACAGAATCATTTGTAGCTTCAAAATTTTGTTTGGCTACAATGAAAAGTCCTTTTTTTCTGTTGGTTGCCATCATATGCAGATGTATTTGGGCCTTGTATTTTTCTGCTATGGTGTTATTTTTTATGTACGTTGCAAAACTCTTATATGTTGATGGACATTCAACTTCCACAACATATTAATTGGCAAAGGCATCTGGAGCTGCTCCAAATATAGGGTGATCACATATTAAATGTAGTCCACTCTCAATTTTACCCCTAAGTTTTCTTCGGCAGCTCTTAAAATACTCTTCTAATTTGGATCATCTTGCCATTGCTTTGGAGGGTTTCATTTCATGGGTACATATTATGGAAGATATCAGAGTGCCATCAGTGGTTTTACACCTTGAAACTTCATAAACTTTTGAAGCTGTAATCCTTTCGTACCTGAGTTCAAACCATAATGGCGATTTACTCTGACTTCTTGTGTCAACTTCTGCATCTTCAGATAGTTCTCAATGAATTTCTGCTAGTTTCAAGAACTCCTCAATATCTGTTTTTCCCTCAGTTTTCAATTTGTGATACAGTTTATGAATACTTAGGAATTCATATTTAAGATTTCCATCATTGTAACGGGTTAACTGTGGAACATTTTTTTTTTCTTTTTGCTTGTGTCATCAACTCACTGAAAAATTCATCTCGATTTGTAACATTTCCATGAACACTGATAAATTTCAATGAAGTACCAATTTTTGATGAAACTGGTTGCTGCCAGTAACTGGTAACTTCTGTTGGAGAGGGCTGTTCAGTTTTTCTATGTGTTCACATCAGAAAGGTTAGAGCATGTTTGCATCCTCCTAAAAAACAAAATCTTTGTTAGAGTGTTCTCATATAATACAGCTTTAAAATTATTTGAATGATACACAAAATTCTTATGAACAAAATGTATAAAAGCATACAAATTTGATGTCAAATGAATGTTGATATCTAGTATTATACATAAAATTGTTAATAAAACCAAAATTACCTGCAGCAGCTGGGCATGTATTGCAAAAGACATCCCGTATGATTTCCTTTTCCTCGTCAATTATCAACTCGACAATATAATTAGGTTTTTTAACATTATGTTCTGGACAAACTTTGCCTCTTAGACTACAAAATAGCGTTTTCTCTTTTAACTTCAACATTACCTATAGCATTGTCTCCATACTCTTCACGCATTGAACTAAAAAACAAAGTGATAAAAATTAAAGACAAAAGTCCAAAATTAATTTGAAATAGCTAGATCTACTTTGTGAATAGAAAATAATTATATTACTGAAATACTTAGTGAGTTGCTTTAGAACTTTTTAACTCCGATATAATCAATATATTGTGTTTTTTTGTAAACTCAAGTACCATAAAAATGTCGAGGCAAATTATTGGAATTGGCTTTAACGTATACCTACTGCCATTTTATTAATAAAAGGTATAAATATTAAACTCGAACTAATCCAAAATTTGAATCAAGATGAAACCACATGCGAATGTAAACAACGAAACTCTACTGTCACTCTAACCTAAACTTCTTCTTTTCTTCTTCAATTTGGTTGACTACACTATCTTCTGATTATTTTGTTCCATGACAAAATATGTGACTAGATTCAATTCAAACTAGTGACGTCAAAATATAAAAGGCGGATTTCAAAAAATTTTTAAAATAATATATTTTAAATGGGGATAAAAACAAAACAACACCATTAAATTCGATAAAATACAGTGCTTACCTCGCACTTTGTTCCCTTAGAATTAACGATTTGCTAATCATTAACAAGAATCTATTTTTAGTTGTACACCCTGTGACAACGGCCTGAAGTTTTGCCAACCTGTAGACTGTAAATTGCCCTATCCATTAAGTATAAATTGTGTTTATGGTTATTGAATTTATATTTATTCTGATAAGCAGGAAAGTAACTAAAAATGACGTCATCGTCTTTTTTTTCGTTAATAAACATGAAATAATTTATAGTATACTTATCACCAACAAAAAAGTCCGCTAGGCTTTAAGTCTAACTATTATAGTTGCGTCACTATAATTGTTTTTATCGGCTTCATCTCTGTATGTATGTATGTAATAAAAAATTAGCGGAGATGATAAGGCTAGCATAACCTAACCTAATCGTTCTTTTAATATGAATGCTCAGGTTCGATCTGCTGATTTTATTTCCCATTTGAATTGATGTGTCTTGGCAGCTAAGATCGTTGATACATGATTCTAAGTACATTTCTTGAATTGAGAAGTAATAACATGTTGGCCACAGTAAACGACAACCAACCATACAAGGTATCGGAAGTAAAGCTCTGTCTCATTGGATATATAGACTCCTAAGACTAAAGTGATCTAGGAAGGATTTATCCAAGAAGCACCTGGTGAAAAAACTTCACATAAACGCTACAACCAAGAGCACAACAAGTCTGAGGTGTCGAGGACTCGAAGCCTCTGACTGGTGGTGCTGAACTAATCAATCAATCAAGTACATTCTAGCAATTTTATTCAAGAAATAAGGTAACTTGTAAGCTGTTGAATTTTGTGATATAAATCTCTCTTTCAAAGAGTTGATAGGACGTTGTAGGATGTTCGGTGCAGATTACTGAATTTGATTTCGCGTTGAAACTAAAGAAGCAATCTTAAAAAAATATTCAAAAAAGCTGGAAAAAACACTCTTCAATAGCATACCGAACTAAGAAGTGGAAAACAAATTTTAATTAATCACAAAAAGCGTAAATAATAAAGCTTCCTTCGTGTGTTTTAAAGTTTTTGAAGTGAAATCTACTTTAGCCGCATTTAACGATTTTTACGGGTTGGTGACGTCATTTAGCTATGTTCTTCTTAAAAATAAATTGAGAAGGCATATTTTGGAAATAATTCAATAAATCTAAGGAAAATGGTAGAGTCTCTTTGTATCGAATGAGAAACGTGATTTTGTTGTTAGTTTTGAATATTTTCAATCTTTTGGACTTGCTCGTTTAATTGGCTGTTACTACTAAGTATAGAGGTTGTGCTTCGTCAGACGTGAAATAGAAGGAACACTGACACAACACAACATACAATATTCAAAAAATAATGATGTACCATTTGTCTGGAAGTAAATAAGCAGTAGTATAAAATATTATTGGAACATTTCCTGTGCTTTGAATCGAAATTAATGATAAAGGAACTAAACGTGGTATAATTAATTATTCCAGTTATTATAAAATACTCAATATATCCATCATTTTTGTTTTAGAATGATTTGGCCGGTTTATTGAACTTAATCTTTATATGTGTTCTTGTCAAAATTCGAACGGATTTTTTTAGTATCCTGTATTCTTTCTAGAAAATAATAATTATCTATTTTTAATAATCTTAATATTGTTTGTTGTTGAATGTCATATTATTTTTTGTGGTAGATCCCTTGAATCCCGGCTATTTCGACAATCTTCTTATACTGCAGCCACAGCACACTTTCTAAAATTGTTGACATTTTTTTTTCTGTTAATTGTTGGATAACGATTCGTTTGATCTTGGATCACATCTTTTACAAAATTGTGATAATTTCACCATTTGAATATTTTAATAGGTGAGTATAGTACGATTTCTCTGCAATCAATCAAACCAGATCTTATAATTGTTTCATTGCAACTATTCGATGAAGAAGACGCTTATCTTGTGGATATAATTATTGTTTTTTTAAACAAACATTTTATTGCTTATTTTATAAATCCATATTTCTCCAATTTTCTGAGAGTTCGTTCCTGGTGTTATTATAATATTTCATTTTGCGTTTGCCAAATATTGTGTATTTATATTTAAATCTGAAAGTGACGACTTCTAAACTGATCGAGTCAGAGTTGGTGTTGATGTTTTGTGGCCGAGTATTCTCATAAAATTTTCTTCATATTCGGCTAGATTGGATAAACATAACGATAATTTATAAGTAAATAGCTAATTCCGAACTGTCTATAGACTAATTCTCCTTTGATTTATGAGATTCCTTCCTAAATATGTCTTCTTTATTTATTCATTGAAAAGAGCAAAACAAAAGTATTTGATTTACCCGTCCACTTTGAGTAAACGCAATGCGCTTGCATGGTAACGGATGATTTAGTGACGAAATTTGTATACCAAGCATTGTGTTATTATTAATTTACAAAATTAACGGAGAATTATTAATTTCATCAGTGACACAATACAAAAAGCATTATGATAATGGAGTTCATAGATATCATGGTGAGCAACGAAGATGAAATACAGTGCCACTCAAAAGTCCCCCCTCTCATCTTTGGAACGATTATATATGAACTAGATAAATTCGGAAAATCAATTTAAAGGGTTCATCTTCTATAAAGGCCACTAGTTGGACTGGATGGATTTTCATTAGTTGTGATGGTTGTATCAATTCCTCTCCAAAGTGTTTCCGTCTGAGTACTTGTAAGTTCTCGCAGAAGTAAAGTATGTGAGTAGGTGTTTCATCATCAAGTTCACATTTTCTGCACATAGGTTCACTACCTTTGCCCATATTGTACAGATGTTTCCTCAAGGTGCAGTGTCCAGTCACCCGATCGGTAACTGTCTCTTACCCAGTTTCAATAGCCTCGTTGAAAGTTCCTTGTCTACCTTGTTCAGTAAACTTTTTTTATAAAGGTGCCCTTGTGTCAATCTCCATTTGAGTTGGTGTTCCCCATCTAGCCAGTTCCGGATTTCCCCTTCTTTGCAAACTTCTGTGATTCCACAAAACGGTGCCGGACCTATGAAGTCTCCTTTAGAGCCTCCTTTAGCTAACTGGTCCGCCATTTCATTACCTGCAATCCCCTCATGTACCGGCATCCATATTTGAGACACGTTGTTATCTCTTGCCAGTCTGTTAAGGGATTCTTTGCAGTTCTTCACCAGTCTAGACCTAGTTGTTGGATTACTGATAGCCTCAAGCAGAGCCTGGCTGTCAGTGAATATTTCAATTTTTGGTCCGGTATATCCTCTCCAGATGTTTTCATCAATACAGGCTATAGCGGCAATCGTCTCTGCTTGGAACGCAGTCGTATATAGACCAAGGCTAAAGAACATTCTCTTTCTAGGTCCCTTTATACCAGCCCCAGTGCCATGGTTTGTTTTGGAGTGAACCAGATGATTTCTCCAGAATTACCTGGGTGCATCACCTGTTCCCTATATGGGATGATGATGTTCACCCGCTCAGTGAATATATTCTCGGGTGTCATGCTATCAAAACTCATGTGAAATATGAGTTCATCTAGAATTGTCCCAGTTGTATCAGTCTTTCCTTCTCGAACATTGTTCGGGGACCATAAGTTTCACCGCCCTTATAAAAAGTTCCAAACGAGAAAGTCCAATAAGGGCTTCCATCGATACTATCCCCGTGCTGTTCAATGCCCCGGTAGTACCAAGAAGGGCTTGTCTCTGCATTGCAGTTAATATATTAACTGCAGAGGACACTTTTGTCCTCCTCCACCAGACTATTGTTCCATTGTTGATCGTTGGCCTTATCACAGTTGTGTAAAGCCAGTGAACCACATCAGGTTGTATTCTCCAGGTTTTGCCCATAAGTCTTCTGCATTGCCAGGAAAGCCTAGTCGCCCTGGTAGTAATTTTTTCAGTTTGGAATCTAGGGTTACTTCCAGTTATTTAACTCAATTCCAAGGGTTGTGAAGTTCTCTACTAGTGATTGAAGATGACGTCACAAGGTCTATTCAATTATACTAATATTGTTTGTGTTCATGGCAGTTCTGACAGCTGGCTCTAAAAAAAGCAAAGCTGTGATGTGATTCAGTTAACACTAAAATTCAAAATTTCGGCTCCGGCTTTGGGCAATGTCAAATACTCTAACGTTTTTGTAAGTCTCTCTTATTTTTGATAGAACGTTTAACTGGTTTAGTAGCTTTTGGAAATTTTTAAATATTTGTACATTTGATAATTTGTTGTGTTCTGTACGTTTAAGTGCTGCAAGAAGCGAAATGGTACGTGCTTTAGCTGATAAAATAGTGGCGATCCTGATACCTGGTGAAACTAGACAAAATATTCATGCAGCAGAACGCATTTTTGGAGCTTGCTTCTTATTGCACGACATAGGACTTTTGGGAAGGCTAGTAAACTCGTGAAACGTGTGATGTTACGAAAAAGCGTTCGTCACGCGATGACTCATTAGAAATATAGAGAGAGAGAGAGAGACGTGGGCCTTAGTGTACGTTAAGTGCAGAGAGAGGCGCAGGCTATAGTGTACGTTCAGTGCAGAGATAGATAGAGAGAGAGTGAGAGACACATTGAAATAACGCGCAATACTATATAACCAACGCTGCGTTGAAATTTTGAAAAATGGTCAAAATTTTGAAAAAATTTTCAATAATTATAAAAGACTGGCAAAAATGGTCAATAATTGTTAAATAATGTGGAATTTTTTGAAAAATGGTAAATTTTTGAAAAATTGTCAATAATTGTCAGAATCTGTCAAAAATTGTCAAAAACTGTTAAATATTTAAAAAAATTGTTTTATTATAATAAACATCGGTTTTTAAAGTACTAAGCTTTTTATTAAAATATTGATTATATGACAAGTAAATTCAAATATTAATGACATCTTACAACTATGATAAAGTACATTATTATTATACGATAATATACAGGATGATTTGCTAAATAATAATAAAACACACATTAAACATCTCCCCCTTTTTAAAATAAAATTTTTTACCCAACATACTTTTTTATGAACTTGGAATTTCTACGTAAGAGTTGATTCGTACTACATATACGAACAAGATAGGATCTAGGTTCTGAACATTGTTTTATTACGTCTGCTAAATGCCAAGTTCTCCTAAAAACGTCTTGTTCAAGAACCCTTTCTCCCTCTTCAAACATTGATCCCCTAATAACATTTCTATCATATCCTCTCTTTTGAATATTTTTATTTTCTATGAATTTTTCATGAATGTCAGAAAATAATTGTGGCTTTAGGTTAATAATAGAAATAGGGATTTTCGATCTTAAAATCCTACTGACTGCGCCATGTTTTATTATAATAAATATCGGTTTTTAAAGTACTAAGCTTTTTATTAAAATATTGATTAATTGATTATATGACAAGTAAATTCAAATATTAATAGCATCTTACAACTATGATAGAGTACATATTATTATTATACGATAATATACAGGATGATTCGCTAAATAATAATAAAACACCTATTAAACAAAAATGGTCAAAAATAGGCAATAATTGTCAAAATTTTTGGAAGTTGTCAAAAATGGCCAATAATTATCAGAAACTCTCAAAAATGGTCAATAATTGTTAAAATTTTGAAAAAGTGGTCAATAATTATAAGAAACTGTCAAAAATGGTCAATAATTGTTGAAAATTGTCAAAATTTTTGAAAAATTGTCAAATATGGCCAATAATTGTTAGAAACTGTTAAAAATGGTCAATAATTGTTAACATTTTGAAAAATGGCCAAAATGTTGAAAAAATGGTCAATAATTGTCAGAACCTGTCAAAAATTGTCCAAAATGGTCAATAATTGTTAAAATTAGGAAAAAAGGTCAAAATTTTTGAAAAATTGTCAAAAATCATCACTAATTGACAAAAATGTCAAAATTGGCCAATAATTGTCAAAAATGGTCAAAAATTGTAAAAAACTGTCAAAAATGGTCAATAATTGTTAAAAATTGTCAAAATTTTTGAAAAATTGTCGAAGTTTTAGAAAAGATGTCAAAAATGGTCAATAATTGTCAGAACCTGGCAAAAATGCACAAAAATGGTCAATAATTGTTAAAATTTGGAAAAATGGTCAACATTTTCAAAAAATTGTCAAAAATGATCGATAATTGTCAAAATTGTCAAAAATGGTCAATAATTGTTGAAATTTGAAAAAAAATAGTCAAAAATTGTCAACATTTTTGAAAAATGGTCAAAGTTTTTTAAAAGTTGTCAAAAATGGTCAATAATTGTCAGAACCTGTCAAAAATGCACAAAAATGGTCAATAATTGTTAAAATTTGGAAATATGGTCTAGAATGGTCAAAATTTTTGAAAAATTGTCAAAAATGATCAATGATTGTCAAAACTGTCAAAATTGGTCAATAATTGTCAAAAATTGTCAGTTTTTTAAAAATGGTCATTCTATTGTGCATAAGAAGCAAGCTTCTGTCGGCGGTCCGACGACCGCTCGCCTTTTTAATGTGGGGTTTCCCAATTGCCCCGTTTCGAGGAATTGATAGGTTTCAATTTTGTAATTACCTAAGCTTCATCATTATCACGATAAACATTCTATAAACTCTAAACAGGTATGCCTATGCAGGTTAACTGGACGTCGAACAGGTGGAAAAAACTGCAAAGGTCCATTCCCACACACGCTTCGGCCTACCTGCAGAGGCATACCTACGCCTACAAAGTGGATGAAGATGTGGCTGCAGTAACTGCTAAATTAGCTGAAATAGGAGCATTGGTTCAGAATTTTAAAGATTATTCAACAAGTGGACTCTTTTGTAACTTTTAACTTGAGATCAAAACTGGTACATGTCATGGATCGTAGATCCAAGATTGCCTGGCGTTCCCATTACTACTATATATAATCTTCCTCCATCCGACTCTCTCCCATCTCCGCGAGAGCTAGAGGCAACGCATAAACGCGTAAAGCGACCAAAGTTAACAACTAGTATTTTTGTGTGTAACGAATAGCTGCAGAATCATTTGAGGAAGCTTCTTCGTTAGTTTGAAACAACGGGTAGTAATAATGATACAAAACGATCTGTCACACCACAAATTTCGATTAAGAAGAAAATTGATATACTAGCAAAAATAATAATAAATCCTACTTCTTCAATAACTCAAGTTGCATCTACCTGTGAAGTCAGACAAAGTACAGTACACAGGGTGTTGAAAAAAAAAATTCACCCATGCATATTAAAAATCAACTCTCAGACGACGATCATGACCGAAGACTGGAATATTGTGAAAATATGGACACTAAAATTAACCAGCTGCCAGACTGTCACAACAATTTGTTTTAGTGACATCCTATCTAAATAGAAATGTGAATACACAGAATGTGAGGTATTGGAGTGATGCAAATCCTCACATGTTTCGTGAAACACTCAGTTTCCTCAGAAGGTTAAGGTTTGGACAGGTATCCTAAGAAACCACATCGTTGGACCTGTTTTTTCAAATGCAACTTCCATTGGTGAGGTTTATCTGGAGATATTGCAAAATGCAATAGAACCGTCAATCCTTGAAATTTTTGAAGACAATCCAGATGAATTTGGAAATTTGGAAATAACATTCCGACAGGATGGTGCTCCTCCACACTATTACACTACAGTGAGACGGATAAGGAATATCGTGGTAGATGGATTGCACAGCCAGGTTTAATGGAATGGCTAGCTCGATCACCGGACCTCACACTTTCGGACTTTTATTGTGGGGGTAATTTAAATCGAACTGAACCTGACAATATTGACGTTTCAAAACAACGGATTGTTGCAGAATTTAGGGTTATTTCCGCAGACATATTTGGAAAAGTACAACAAGAGTTTCAAAATAGGATTCTCCACTGTCAGGAAGCTCACTTCAAGCAACCATTGAAGTAGATTCTTCAATCTGTGATTAATATCTTACTGAATGGAGTTTCAATTTTAATGTTTACTAATGAGCTATTGAAACTGCCATAAACACAAACAATAATGTGTTGCTTACCATAGGGCTCCATTCAAAATTATTGGTCACAATGGCCTTGTGACGTCATCTTTGACGAATACGTCATCTATCATCACTAGTAGGCAACTATACATCCTTTAATATTCATATGGCAAGAATTCTTGGACTCTCCCTTCTTCTCCATACAATGAGTGAAACAAAAAAATTCTTCGTCAGAACTATCCATCTTGCAGTTTTAAGATAAAAAATTCTAGACTAACTGAATTTTTTAAGGTAGAGAAGTGTATTTTATTCCAATAGACTTTGTCGAATGGATTAACATATGGTTTTTTTGATGAACTTGAAGTTTTTGTAGTACACGTTTTTGTGAATACATTTATCTCTTCACTTCGTATACATTCAAACCAGTTTTGTAGAAACATTACAACATAAAAGTGTTATTTTTCAAATTTAGTATGAAAACAGGAGATACAGCAAATATTTATATGGTCGCGTTCGAACGGGTCTCCCATTTATGTTATGACTGAATTAAAACAGCGGAAATACTGTTACATTGTGTATTTTACCAAGTCAGTTTTGAAAGTTTATCTTCGTTACCTATTTTATGCAGTCGTTTTTTTTAGTTTATCTTTTTTGATGAAACCCATTAAGTTGAAATATAAAAAAGCTGAGTTAGCAAATTATTATGTTATTTTGTATGCTTATTTAACAATTTATTGTAAATTAACAGTTTTTGATACAATCTTACTTGTTTTATTCGAAAAAAATTACGATTCATTGAAATTTTTGGAAATTCAAAGATCACCGTATGTAAGCATTGAAATGTAACGTCAGCTGTTAGTTGCTTGGTGCATTCCTGAATATCTTGGGAGCATTAAACATCATATATTTAGAGTCGATCTCAAAGGCATCAATTAGACTTGTTGCTTGGAGAATTGATAATCTACTTCTTTTTAGTGGTGGAAAACCAAATTCACCAGAAGCTGTCCGCAAGAAGGTATCTTGTATACGTAGACGATATAGTCACTGTAGTTGAGGAAAAAGTCAATACGACGGTCAGAGAAAGAATGCAAATAGCCATATCAGTTTTCTCAAATTAACCATAATTCGAAGAAGGAAGTTGAAGAGGATAGGATCTATTACCCTTCAAGAGACCCACATTTAAAAGATTAAAAATAGGACTTCTGAGTCAACAAAACACTAGCAACAGTTCGGATCACAATGGGATAAAGAAAATAGTGGGAAGTAACAATCACGAAACGGAACCAACGGACCTCATGACCTCTAGATACTTAACGTTAACTTCGAGAAGATTATGGTGAGGGAATCTGGTATTCAGACGGATCCATGATCAAGGAAGGAGCTGGTACTGGAATTTACAGAGTGGGCAGAAGCTCACAAATAAGGATATAACTAGACGAAGATGTGCGCTATCTTGCACTGCGTGGGAAAATTATTCTGAGAAAAATGCGCAATGTATGGATCAAAATATACACAGTCAGCCAGCCGTCGCTAAAGGCTCTAATGGACCCGAAAGTGACATTAAGATTGGAATGAGAATTCCGAGAAGAAGTCAGGTTCCCCACAGAATAACCTTGGTATGGATTTCGGAACACTGTGGCATCGAAGGCAATGAAAAAGATGATAAACTATTCAATTGGGCACAATACAATAGCTAATTTTTCCCAAAAAACTGCTACTTTTTTGAATTTAAAGGACTCGAAAGGCTTAACAGGCCACGCTCTAAGAAGAACCGCCGCTACGTTACTTGCCAACCGTGGTGCAAATGTACTTCAATTAAAAAGGCTGGGAGGATGGAATTCTAGTACTGTGGCAGAAGGTTATGTGGATAGCTCAATGGAAATAAAACCAAAACTGCCAATATGCTGTCCCAACATGTCATGTCTTGTGAAGCTGTTGCAAGTAGTTCACAAACCTCAGTCATTCAACAGCAAAGTAATTTGCCGACCAAAGAGATAACTGTTGGAGACAGCAGCGCTGGTACTGGCCTAAATATTTCTATGAACGCTTATAATAATTCAAATTCAACCATCAATTTCAATAAATAGTTTATTGTATTTTAGTTCATCGTTGGTTTTTATTGTTTGCCATTAAATAGGTATTATAATATTTATCAATGTGTTATATTTTTAAATATAAAAAATATTCATCTAGAATAGATGAGAAAAATTTTAACGATCACAATATTTTAGAGGGCGGGAAGTGAGGGCGAGAAATGAGGGGCGGGAAGTAAGGTGTGTAATATGACACTTTCTAACCTTCAATGACGTTAGTAATGGAGTATTGCATACATGGTTGTAAATAAAAATACATTTTTTATGTTTTGTTTGAAAGTCATTGTTGATAAATTGTTTGTTTTCTTCTACGTTCCAATCTATTAATTATTGTATAATGTGAATTGTTCATAGAGCGACGGAGAGTAGATGAACCATTTTAGTATTATGTGCTACAATCGCAGTAGTACTCTTTGCTTTGTACGAATTAGCCAAAGAATAATTTATTCGTTTTCCTCCCACAATCTTTGCCAGTATCGACTGAAACTGTTCAACTATATTGCTGTCAACGTCATGCTAACAGCGTCATATAAAGCAATAAATTATTTCATTCATTTTATTTTAAAATTCTTCCGAAATTAAAATTAGGTTATTTTCCCCCTGTGAGCACACAAAATATGAAGTGCAATTATTATGGTTGCCAAACGAACAACGTTTAAAATATCATTTCGTAAAGAAAAAGTAGTTTTGTTTTTGTCTTATTCAACTTTACGGTGATTAATTGCTCGGCGCATGCTCAAGATATTTTTTCTTTTCTTTCGCTTTTATAAAAATTTTTATTTGTTGTTAATTGTCTCAGTTTCTTAATATATGATTCCGACACTCGATCTTTTCTACTGTTACATTATTGCATTATAATTACTACTGCCACCATCGCCAATCATAATGTTATACTTCATACCGTACATTTCCACACTTTTTTAATACCTTCCCTAAAATGTCGGATTCCATACTGGATGAACTCCCATAGTGATTTTTATCACAACTTTGAGAAATATTTTAAAAATAAAAATAAATTATTCACAACAGTAGAATGCTCTGTTAGTTTTCTTCTGGAAGCAGGTACCTACACAAGAGGACAATAGAAAATAGACCCTTCTTTATCACTCTGTAATCATGGTCATGAATCTAAGCTTGAGGTAACTTATTTTGAGAGGTTGTAAATTATAAACTTCAGAAACATTTTTAATTCAGAAATAATGCGAACACATAACTTCGTCATTTTCGAATCGAATATCTATCATAGCGACTGAAGGTTTTTTTCACAATAGTCGCGATTTTTATCTAGAACTCGTGAATCATAAATATAAAAATATTTTCCTATACATGTTCTCAAAGGAAATTAAATTCACTACAAAAAAAAACTCTGTAGATTGTCGCCAAATGAACGCCCATGCGAAGTTATGGAGAGAAGCCGTGATGGATTTTTATTTAGATATTTAGAAACTTGGTTTCAACCAATCTCTGAGAAATTTCGAGATTTGTTATTGTTGCTTGCAAGCATACATTTGTTTGAGACCTAAACTTCACTTAATCTTGCATCTACAACTTAATAAACTGCGTGATTTGAGAAGAAGCTTCATTTAATTAGTTTAATTATTTATTTGTAGCGTAACAGATTGCCGCTTGAGAAAGAATGTTTCGAAAGCGGCAGTTTCACCTTACGCTCGAAAAACACACATAATTTTTTTTACAGTCGCCCTTTTAATTATTAAAACAGTTTTTTATATTAGCTCAGGTTATAATCGTCATTTTCGCTATTCATCATGATTAACCTTAAAAAGATGTTAAAAAATAATCGATTTTTATATAAATTGATTATTATTTTCTTATAATCTATTTTTATAGTAATATTAATCGATTGTTAGTTATCGATTTTTATAGCAATATTAATCAATTTTTAGTAAACCCATTTCATAAATTACGTGTTTAAATCGATTTTCGGAAACAGCTCGTATTATTTATTGACTATTTTTCAAAGTTTTGACAACTTTTGACGATTATTGACCATTTTTCAAAATTTTGACAATTATTGATCATTTCTCAAAATTTTGACAATTATTGACCATTTTTCGAAATTTTAACAATTATTGACCATTTTTCGAAATTTTAACAATTATTGACCATTTTGACTGTTTTTCAAAATTAGTGACCATTTTTCTAAATTTTTGATAATTTTTGACCATTGTCAAAATGATGACAATTTTTAACCATTTTTGACAATAATTGTCCATTTTTAGCAGTTTTTATCAATAATTGACAATTTTTCGAAATTTTAGACCATTTTTGACCATATTTCAAAATTTTTGACAATTTTTCAAAAACTAAGAATTTTTGACAATAATCAAGTATTTTCCAAAATTTTGACAATTTTTAACAATAATTGTCCATTTTTGAGAGTTTTTGACAATTTTTGATAGTTTTTGACAATTATTGACAATTTTTCAAAAAATTTTAACAATTTTTGACCATTTTCCTGAATTATCTACCATTTTTCAAAATTTTAACAATTATTGACTAATTTTGACAATAATTGTCCATTTCTGACAGTTTTTAACAATAATTGACAATTTTTAATCATTTTTGATAGCTTTTGACCATTTTTGACAATTTTTCAATATTTTAGACCATTTTTCAAAATTATTGACCATTTTTGACAATTATTATTCACCGTTTTTGACCATATTTCAAAAAATTTTACAATTTTTCAAAAACTTGACAATTATCAACTATTTTTCGAAATTTTGACAATTTTTAACGATAATTATCCATTTTTGACAATCCTTGACAATTTTTGATAGTTTTTGACAATTATTGGTTATTTTTGACAATTATTGGTTATTTTTGACAATTTTTCAAAATTATTGACCATTTTTGAGAGTTCTTGACAATTATCGACCATTTTTCAAGATTTCAAAAACTATTGACCATTATTCAAAATTTTAACAATTATTGACCATTTTTGACAATTATTGACCATTTTGACTGTTTTTCAAAATTAGTGACCATTTTTCCAAATTTTTGATAATTTTTGACCATTTTTCAAAATAATGACAATTTTTAACCATTTTTGACAGTTTTTGACAATAATTGTCCATTTTCAACAGTTTTTAACAATAATTGACAATTTTTAACAATTTTTTTATAGTTTTTGACCATTTTTGAAAATTTTTCAAAATTTTAGACCATTTTTGATAATTATTGGCAATTGTTGACAATTATGGACCATTTTTCCAAATTTTTGATCATTTTTGACAATTATTGACCATTTTTGACCATGTTTCAAAATTTTTGATAATTTTTAACAATAATTGTCCATTTTTGACACTTTTTGACCATTTTGGCCATTTTTGATAGTTTTTGATAATTATTGGCAATTTTTAACAATTTTTCAGAAATTTTCAAAAATTTTGACCATTTTTGATAGTTTCTGACAATTATCTATCATTTTCCAAAATTTTAACAATTTTTTATAATTATTGACCAATTTTGATAATAATTGTCCATTTTTAACAGTTTTTAACAATAATTGACAATTTTCAACCATTTTTGATAGTTTTTGACCATTTTTGACAACTTTTAACCATTTTTGATAGAATTTGACAATTTTAAACAATTTTTCAATATTTTAGACCATTTTTCAAAATTATTGACCATTTTTGGTAATTATTGACCATTTTTAACAATAATTGTCCATTTTTGACGGTTTTTGACAGTCTCAACTTTAACATTCCCGTTTCTGGAAGACATGTATTGATTGTGATTTTAGTGTCAGATTCAGTCGGGGATTAGCTCTCGGACGAGAACATATTATACTTTGTAACGATGAGGCGCAAATACGCCGAAACCGGTCTACAAGTAATGATGTCCCTTCTAATTACAAACCAAAATGGTTGGTTAAATCCTGTAGATCAGACCGACCCCGTTTGATTTAAAAGTTGAGATATTTTTCAAAATATTGTTGTAAAGCGTTTGACTAATATATATTTATTCTTCGATATCTATTGGTAACACGCTTCACTAAATACGACAATTTTACAGGAAACTGTAACTATTTCCTAGTTATTGAGAATCATGCTTTTATGGCTAATAGAACCAAAAACAGCGTTTTTTGTATAAATACTAGAAACATTATACAACAGGAGACTAGTTAAAAATAAGTAATCTTGGTACTTATACAGCGAAGACTGGTTTGTTAATTAGTATTTAGCTTTTCGAGAAGTTGAGAGGTTACAGGTAAACATTACAGTTTACCGAAAATTCTTGATTAAGGGATAAATATCTAAACCTAAATTGAATAATTTATTGAAATAACGTTGTAACGTACATGAACGTTTTTGAATAAGGAAGAGGGATTCTCGAAAGAGAATTTCGAGTCATTTATTTTAAACAAAATTATGCCAGTAGTCAATCGATCATAGAGGTTCAATTGAGATATAAAGTTGAACCGATCAGTGTATAACTAATTTTTGAAGAAGGAAAAGATTCAAACAACCAGTTTGGTTACAGTACCGTTATAACATCAATATGAATAATTTATGTAACCTACTAACAAAATTGTAACATTACCCAAAAACTACAGAAGACGTATGTCATCCATTTCACAGAATCTTCATGCTCCACTAGTTTGAGCTTCTTAAGGTTGTAACAGGAGATCCTGTTTCTCTGCTCAAAAGAATTCGTTTTGCTTATATATTACTTATTTAAGTACCTCTCGAGCCATCTAACGGTGAGACCTAGGAACGCATTTAACTATAATGTCGACGCACGTTAGATTCCTTACTTATGTTCTCATATCTTTTCTGAGAGGGCACTGTTTATGATTTAAAACATCCGAAAATTGTCAGAAATGATGTGCGCAGGAAAGTTTGTTGGTAATTAGATACCATTTTGGAGACAAGCCTGACCGGCGTTCTCTTGATTGTCTAAAAAGAAAGACAATTATAATGTGAGTTGTGTCGAAGGAAATTCTAAGTAAGTCAATACCTTTTTATACATTACTAATTATTGTCGTGTATATATCTTTGAAATGTTGTGGGATGACTCTGTCATTCTAAATTAATTACTTTCGCCGACAGCACTTGTTGCTTGTAGAAGCTTCTAAAAATTCCTGTGCCTTTTTAGATTGCAACAACTCTCCATTCTACGTTCTCCATTCTACACTCTACGTTCTACGTTCTACATTTTACATTCTACAATCAATCTGATTCAACTAGCAACTTGATTTGAAAATCAATTCAGTTCGATTCTCTACTTCCGACACTACGTTATACTTGCTTTTACAAGAATGGATCATATTATGTCCAGTAATTTATTGACATAAAATTCGTTTCTCTTCTCCATTGGAGAATACGAAAACCATTTATAGATGCATAAGCCGATATATATTTCTTTGATTCATCATATTGTTGTAGAACCTTTAGCATTGAACTAACTTCCCTCGAAATCTTATTAATTTGTATACTTAATGTATGACGGCCAAGGGCCATATTTCTTTGATTCATCATATTATTGTAGAACCTTTAGCATTGAACCAATTTCCCTAGGAACCTTTTTAAATTGTATATTTAATGTACGACGGCCAAGGGCCATATTTGTAGAATAGTAGGGACCAAAGTCGACTTTAAGTAAGATATTCTTCATTAGATTGTCAAGTTACTTTCCCGATTTTTACTTAATGATCTTCTAAGTACCTATAAAAACCATATACTCTGTTTTTCGTCATTTGATCAGGGTAAATTATATTATTTCATTTTACAAATGACGTGGCGCTCAAACAATTTATATGCCAGACAAATTTTTATTATCTAAGTGTTATACAGCATTCAGGCGGAAATTCACGACCCATTGTTTTACCTAGAGCTTAGTCGAAGGCATACCGTAAGTACTTTAGAATTATTATCTTTTTATCGTTATATCTACCTTGAAGTTACAAGGTTCCCATTGAGGCGGTGGTGTCTTGGATCATCTGTCAAAACTCTTAATGCGGTCTTAATCTGGCTTATGCATCTATTTGTTCTCACTTGGCTGTAGTTTTCCAGGAGTATATTTGATTGTATTAGCCCTACTCAATCTTTCCAATGGTCGCATCTTTTCTTCTTTTGGGCTTCGCCCATTTCTTCCGATATTACATTGAAGTTGATACAGCAAAAGGGTTCCGGCCCCCAAAAGTGTTTTTCAGCAACTCTCTTCGCTGGTTTATCTGTTATTTAATTTATTCAATTTCAGTGTGTCCTATAACACCCAGTAAGGTGACTATGTTGTTCTTGCCTAGTTCATCGAGTTTCCCCAGACATTCCCATACCATGAATTTCGGAGAGATAGTCTCTCGTCGTCAATAGGTTAGTCCTTCTACTCAACGCAATATCTTCATAAGTGAAGATTGGTTTCATCATGGCTGAGGACATACACCCCAGGATCCTTGGGCTACAACACCAATTTATCCCTGTCATGTTCCTGTCCAATGTGAGAACCATTTTTGCTTTTGCATGTAATCTACTTTTCGTGTTTGTTCCACAAGAGTTATTTTGTTTTCACAAATTCTCCATAATACCAGTACAGATATATTAGGTAGATTTTGTTGGATATAGATTTGATCACAACAAGAGATTCCCAAGTCATTCTAAATGAATAAGGCATATGACAATGGTCTAAGTATACAGCTACATATACAGAGTGTGTTTTAGGTATGAAACGCCTCAATTATCTCGGAAAGAGATCGCACGATTTTCATAGATTTCGGTATGCAAGGATATTGTGACATGGCCGATCTTATGGTGGTATTAGCATTGTTGTCAGATATTTCCTTTTTCCGGAATAATAGTTAACTTTGTTATTTCAAATGGATCACCCTGTATATCTTTTCGACTTTTGAAATCCTTAAGAAGTACTAAATATTTTTTATGCAATGTTCCCTATACCTAAATGCCATAATTTCTTAGTTATACCTACATTTACATTATCATGGCCGAAGTTAAAATAATACATTTAGATGGCTATTATTGGATAATCTTCAATAATTTAAATTAATGGTTCCCAAACTTTTTTTCTCATAGACCACTTTCAAAATTTTGCTGGCTACGGTGGACCCCCTATGCATATACATTTCTACCATATTCCCAAAACTCGACAAAAAATGTGAAGATTTAACTATGGAAATTTGCGTTGCGGCTGAGTTCCAACCACAAATGAAGTTTTCGAAAAAAAAAAGGTGAGAAATAATTGTTTAATAAGGTTAATTATTAATTGATTGTGCTGTGAGTGGATGTCAAAAAAGTGAAGTTGGCCATTTTTATTGGCCAACTTCACTTTTTTAATATCTACTCACAGCACAAGAAAACAATCAATTCTCACTTATTCCATTTAGAAAACTTCCCATTCGGAGTGGTGAAAAACAAAAATAAAAATAGTATATTTTCTTGTGTTGTATTAATTCAAATATATAATAATTATCATACTATTAATTGTTATAACAGTCGTACTATAATTAAAATTAAACATTGATAATGTAACGTAACTTCTACAATGATAATCACAAAATGGTCATAATTTCAATGGGAGGGATGTACTTGATGGATTGACAGCAAATTATCAATATTTGGCTTCAGTTTTTTTAGGAATAACCGCAAATCTCCTCGTTCTGCGATATTCAATCTGCTCCTTTTTTTTTGTTTGTTAAGAGGTTTGTAACGACACTAAAACTATTTTCGATAAGATATATAGAGGGAAACACTATCGAAGCTTTCTTGCAATTGCAATTGCAAAAATTGTCAAAAATTTTCAATAATTTTGGAAAATGATTAAATTTTTTGAAAAATTGTCAATAGTTGTCAAAGACGGTCAATAATTGTCAAAACCAATCAAAATTCGTCAAAAATTGTCAATAATTGCCAAATATGTCAAAATTTTCGAAACATTGTCAAAAATTTTTAAATATGGTGAAAAATTGTCAAGAATTTGGAAAAATTGTCAAAATTTTGAAAAAATGGTTAATAATTGCCAAATATTTTCAAAAATTTGGCAAAATGGTCAATAATTGTCAAAATTTTTGGAAAATGGTCAAATTTCTCGAAAAATTGTCAATAATTGTCAGAACCTGTCAAAAATGCTCAAAAATGGTCAATAATTGTTAAAATTTGGAAAAATGGTCAAAATTTTTGGAAAATTGTCAAAAATGATCAATAATTGTAAAAACTGACAAAATTGCTCGATAATTGTCAAAAATGGTCAATAATTGTTAGAATTTGAAAAAATTGTCAATAATTGTCAGAACCTGTCAAAAATGCTCAAAAATTGTCCATAATTGTTAAAATTTGGAAAAATGGTCTAAAATGGTGAACATTTTTGAAAAATTGTCAAAAATGATCAATAATTGTCAAAGATGGCCAATTCGTCAAAAACTGTCAAAAATGGTCAATAATTGTTAAAATTTTCGAAAAATTGTCAAAAATTTTTAAATATGGTGAAAAATTGTCAAGAATTTGGAAAAATTGTCAAAAATTGTCAAAATTTTGAATAAATGGTTAATAATTGCCAAATATTTTCAAAAATTGTCAAAAATTTGAAAAAATGGTCAATAATTGTCAAAATTTTTGGAAAATGGTCAAATTTCTCGAAAAATTGTCAAAAATTGTCAATAATTGTCAGAACCTGTCAAAAATGCTCAAAAATTGTTAAAATTTGGAAAAATGGTCAAAATTTTTGAAAAATTGTCAAAAATGATCAATAATTGTCAAAACTGACAAAATTGCTCGATAATTGTCAAAAATGGTCAATAATTGTTAAAATTTGAAAAAATTGTCAAAAATTGTCAATAATTGTCAGAACCTGTCAAAAATGCTCAAAAATTGTCAATAATCGTTAAATATTTTTGAAAATTGTCAAAAATGATCAATAATTGTCAAAACTGTCAAAATTGGTCAATAATTGTTAAAATTTGAAAAAATTGTCAAAATTTTGAAAAAATGGTCAATAATTGCCAAATATGTTAAAGTTTTTGAAAAATTGTCAAAAGTGGTCAATAATTGTCAAAGACGGTCAATAATTGTCAAAATTCGTCAAAAACTGTCAAAAATTGTGAAAATTTTTGAAAACTGGTGAAAAATTCACAAAAAATGGTCATTTTATTGTGCATAAGAAGCAAGCTTCTTTCGGCGGTCCGACGACCGCTCACCTTTTTTTATCGAAATCGAGTGAGTAGTTTTCAATATATAGGTAGTGTATGCTCGTCGTGAAACAGCCTGTATAGGGAGGAACATATTATCTGTCGCTTGGGAATGAAAGGAGGAAACAGCCTCACACATTATCTTCGAATGTGAAGCACTCTCTCATTGGAGACTCCTAGGACTAGAATACCCAAGGGAGGATTTCTCCAAGTGGGACCTAGTGAAAAAGACTGTTGAGCTTGATGAGTCATTTCATATAAACGGAACAGCCAATACCCCGTATTGTTTCTGGTAGTTGTCAACAGAGTTATTCTTGATGTGTCAATCAATCAAGGATACAAGAAACGATTCCATTTACAATTTAAGGATTGGAAGGGAATCAAGTGATATTTGGTAAAAGTGTGGATGTTTTGCTGGTTTTCAAATTACAAAAAGAAACTCACTTCTTTTCCAATTAACGTTATCCAATAATTCCTGACTGAGCCACAAAATATAATTTGATTTAACTCCGGCACATTCTTCAAATAAAATAAATTCCGAATTCAATATCGATGGCGAACAGTGGAGAATCGGGCACTTCATTTATTTGAAATTCGTTGAATTTATAGTAGATATCGAAGCGGATATGTGCTCGTTCGTAATAAAATTATTTCAGGAATGGCATCAGTTGAGCAAAAAATAGTTTACCTAGTTTGTATAAATCAAATATTCGGTAAAATGTATTTACTTCTAACACTTGAAGATAATGTGTGCTAACAGTCGAAATTGCTGAAAGCAATATGACGTGTTATATAGATATAGATAATTATAGTTATAGATATAGATAATCTTAGTTATAGATAGTAACTATACCTTTCTTATAATTTGAACTAACTATAATGTATTTGATACAATTTTGAGGGGTGGTGTTAAATTTTTTCAATAAACACTCGGGAAATGTATAATTGTTTTCAACTATTGGTGAATAAATATTGATAGTAGAGAATATCAGAATTTGATACGGAATTCAGTTAAAAAAAGGCATGGAATTCCAATACCATTACCAGAATTGGAAAGAATACCATTCTATGGTACCTATACAGATGGCTCCAAAGTGTCTAAAGAAATAGAAAGGGCTGGAATAGGAGTGAGCGGGCCGAGAACCAAACACTCTAAAAGCTTGGGAAAGTATGTTTCAAGCCAAATTCACGCCATTTGAAAGTGTGCCCAATGTAGTATTGATAAAAAATTAAGAAGGTAAATGATAATCATCAAGTACTTTAGAATCTGTTTTCCTATATATTTTATGACTAATAATGGTTTGTTGTAAGTACAAGGTAGCAATTGTTAGAGATACAGCCACATTGGTATGTGACAGCTGTAGACGTACGGTACACAGAGAATGCTTCTGAGCTCAAGGTCAAGAGATTCTATTGTGTTGCCTGTCAGTCTGGATTAAAACTAATTCCTACTTTAATAATTGAAATTGAAAAACTTGAATCTGAATTAGAATCAATTAAATTACCCACTAAAAATACTATAACGGAAGGATATATCGTTAATGAATGTCACGAAAAAAAGGTGCAATAATTGATATTCTGGGTCTCAGTGAATGTCACCCCAGCTCACATTCATAGCTATTTCAGTAATATTCGAACTACAGATTATGAGTGAGACGCCTCCGCTACTTAAACTAACTATGCATCAAATAGCTCAATGGTGAAGCTTGTGGCTATTGCACTTGGATCCATTTCTCAGCTTTAACTGACTTCCTAAGAAAGTCTCAGAGGTTTTTCTAATGGCAACAGGTTTATGCATGTACCTTGAACAAAAGTAGTTTTTAAGGTAAGCGAGGGCTTTGCCAGTTAAGAAACGAAGTTTTTTCGGACTGTCAATTTGGAAGTTAGAGTGCGTTTATGTTGGAGCTGCAATAAACGATAAGAGCAGTGATTAGCTCAGCGCAAAATTCGTTTCTATAATATGCCGTTTATAGTGAAGCTTCGACAATAGCGACGATCTCCGCTTTGTAGTACACGTGAAGCCATTGAGAGGTTGATCAAACCAATCGATTGAAAATATTTTTTTTTTAAATGAGTGATTCTGGAGAAGAAATACTTTTAGATTCAAATGCAGTCAAATATTATATTGATAAAACAGAAGAAGGAAAAAGCAAATTCTCTGCACACCCTATAAATACAAGAAGTTACATGTTTGGAGAATTTCATCATCTTTATAAACAATTAAGGGAACACCCTGCAATGTTTATGATGGGGATGAAAATAGAAACCTCTCACTACATACATTCGCACATCTATGATAGAGTTGAAAAAAGATGGAGAAATTGTCATAGTAGACCAATTCTATCCGAAGAGCGGCTAATTATTACATTCAGGTAAGTAAACATAGTCTTATTTTATAAGAAAATATTGTAACGGATTGAAAATACAACAGCATTCAAAATAAAGTTTAAATCTATTAAAAAACTTAGCAGCAACTGAATTTGATGGAAAGTATTGATGATCATAAGCATTAAGGATTGTTATCATGAAATAATATAATAGTAAAATACCTATGTATGATTTATTATAAAGTAACCGAGAATACTTACAGTTTATACGAGGTACAATTGTCAAAATTATCTTTTCATATTTTTCAAAAATATTAATTGATGAGAATAGTAAGAAAAAAGGGTGGAAACACATTATTTGGAGTCTTCTCATAAATTACTGAAACAAGTCTAAGAAGTTCTACCTCCAACACTAGAATCGAAAATTCTCATCCACCAAGACTTCAGTTGTGAACCTAAAAAAATAAACTATAATAACACTCGTAAATAAAAAAGAAACACATAAACTGCAACTGAAGGGTGCAAGGACATGTTATAAAAGGTTTTGAATAACCCAAATGCTTTAATTTTCGAAAATTAAAAGAAACCATTTTGACAATGAGAAATTTTTAAAGTGTGATTTCTATGTCTAGAAGAGGTTTTAAGATGTAAGATTTGTTCATTTAATATCATGTTTTATGTAGATTATAATTATATGTGTAAAAAAGGTGTGTGTAAGAAAAACAAAAATACCAAAATAACTTTTTACCATCCTCGTATATCAGTTTTGACACAAATTTTATTAAAAAATTCAACATAGTGACCTGTGACTTGTGTGTTTATTAAAAGTAAAAACTCCAAGAGGATGGCTCATTCCACTTTTTTCACTTGCACAATAAAGTCTAAGAAAAAGTTGTTCCAATATCGATAAAGTTACCTTGACTTTTGACAGAAGGACATTTTGAAGTTTTAAAGTGTGGTAAATTTAAAATTCTTCACGTGCTGAGAAATCAACAAGATTTCTTTTAAAAATCTCACCAATTTGTTTATGGACGACAAATATTTCTTCCTGAAGTAAAAAGGAAAGAAAATAGATTGGAATCCGATGCTATTTCCCTGAGAATCTAAAGAAGAAGGACTAACAAAAAAAATAAGGTACCTAATTCCTACAATATAAAAGAAGAAGAAAGTTATTTATTAAATAATAACAATAATATTCTAAACAGATTTGCTATAGCTAAAAAAATATCTCTAGATGGAGACTTAAAGGCCATAATAATAATAATAAAGACAAGCAAAAACAATAAATGCATTTAAACTAAAAAAAGCTATTAAAGAAGATTCGACATATTCATTATTTACTGTAGTATTTATATTTTTATGTATTATTATTAGATTGTGAACATCTATCTATTTTTTCCTTTTGCTTATAGACTAAACTAGTTTCTAGTTTTCCTTTATGAATAAATACTTTACTAAAATTAATTTCCACTTACCTTGTTGGTCGATAAGCAATTTTTCATCATTGATTTTGTACTTATATGATAACCATTGTTTTTTTGTAAACACTTCCCACTTGCAAACTGATTTCTTGAATTTAGCAATTATTTTTACTATTCTTCAAGTGTGGAAGGGATGGTAATACATCATACATAATTTGCCACTGTGTTAGATTTTGTTTCTCAATAAAAAATATGATATTTCTTCGTTTAATTCAACAACTTGTCTATTATTGAACAGCCATTTTGGAGATAATTAATAAGAGTGCGTAGAGCATCGACTCCAAACACAACTAACGAATCCGACTGAGATCTAGGTAGTTTTGTGCTTTATCAGAGTAAGTTACAGGGTTGTACTGAGAAAGAAAGGTCAGGTAAATTTAATAAAAGTTTAATAGGTGGAATTATATAAAAAAACAAAAAGATCATTGATTGTATTCAATACTTCATATTTATTTTATTTTTAAATGAATATTGGCGCCCAACTATACAATACAATAAAATCACAATTTCAATAATCAATTTAATAAAAAATAATAAACCCCATTCCCCATACACACATTACAATATATTACAGAACATAATGCAGAAAATAATCAGATACAAGAGTATTGGTACGAAACAAAAAATATTATCCTGATATAATTAAACTTAAACCGAAATCCAGTAAGTATTTCACATTATCAACGAGTTGAATATTAAATATTGAATAGTCAATTCAATGAATTTGAAGGATTAAATAACTGACATGATCCAGATAAACCTAAATGTCTTTCTGCGTCATTATAAACACTTGTTGCTGAATTTTGCTGATTGCTAAATGTAGAGCCATAATTATTAGAGTTCGAAATGTTCTCACTTGCACTTCCGCTTGGGTTGACGAATTCTTGAGTTAATTTCATTACCGGCATTCTATATTCTAGCTAGTCGTAAGGCGATAGTGTCCGTACATGGGGTAGTAAGATTTAAAAGAAATCCAAATCTGCATCTTCTAGATTTTTATTTTTTCTTTGTTCCAATATTTGCAATTTTTGTTGTTCCATCTGTAGTAAAGATTGGCCTATATCATCTTTGGGTAAACGCTTTCTACGACGTTTTGTAGCACGACTTGAAACTCCAGGTGAAGATGCCATAACGCTAGACGCCCTAGACGGTGCTGAGTCTAAATGTTCAAGATGATCAGGAGGACACGAGAGCATGCACTATTTTTTATTGAAAAAATCAATGAGACCAGTTACTACAGCTACAGCCATAGCAGAATGTACCAAAAAGGACGCAAAAGCCCAGGAAATAATTGCTACTAGGATTAAAGAAAAAGTGAAGTCATAATTTGTCATGTAGCACTGCAGCAGAAATGTTGATAAAACTAGTAACTATCACGAACATAAATCTCATGATAGCTGCAACAAAGGTTTTTTAGACCGGAAGTATCAGAAAGAGATAAGGTGCTTCGTTTGTGATAGGATATGCCATTTGGAAAGAATCGTCATCAGTTGAAGTAGAAAGAAGATACAAGAAAGAAATATCATAATTGTTAATTGGTTAAACACACAACGCAGCAGTGTTATTCCAAGAAAAGAAAGAAAAAAAGTGATCAAAGAAATACGGGTTCGAGTTAACCCGCTGGATATACGCAATATCTTGTAGAGATGTCTAGTGCAATAGCGTATGAAGATATTTAAGCTTTGATAAGTACGTCGAAAGTAACAGAAAATTATTGGTGGCTATATATTAAAACTTTTTAAAATAGAATAACCTCGTTACAAGATATCGCGAAGGAAACCCGTAGAAAGAAGGATGTCATTAAAAATTTGGATGCGTAAGGTAGAAATAAAGCTGCTAGTTACCATCGAGCAAAGATAATGTAAAAAAGTAGTTAATCGTGAAAAAAAATGGACCGACATTCCAAATTTATAGCGACCCAAATTGCCAACACTGCTTAATAAATAATTGGAATAAGTTAAATTGAAAGGTTCACGCTTGTTTCAGAACCTAATCGAAAGAAGTTTGTCTCAATTATTTTCTGTACTAGGGTCCAGATTACGTCCTATTTCTAACTTTCGTGTTGTGGCGATTTAGAAATAACAAAATAAGATTTGTCGGGATCACAAAAAAAAGTTCCTATGTTCATTAGTATAAAACTAAACATGCAATCTTCGGTCAAGCTTGGGTTCAGAAAAATTGGGGATAACAGGTTATTCATGATCATCAAGTGTTAAAGTGGAACGTGTGTATCTGTTTCACCTGTTTGTAAATTTTGCAGACTTACAAAGTGGATGAATATCCAGTCCATTCATAGATGAATAATTGAATAACTCACTCACCTCACACGTGAATCGCGAACTGTCAAAGTAGGAAGTTAACCAATAAAATATAATTAACTGAAGGCTTATGGTTGGCGGATGTTTGACATTCACTCTTGATTAATAGATTGTTCTAACTTGTGAAATCGTTACTCCCAGTTTCACCTCACACATTGTATCTTTTCTGCTCCCTTTTCAGTACTGATGAAAAATTTGTCAATATATTTCTTCCATCTAAGGCATTCTACTTATTTATGAGTACTTTTCTCAACGAGCTAAGTGGTTTTCTTACAAGGGTGCAGGAAAAATAATATGAAAAAAACTCTCGAGAATATGCCTTGATAATTTAAATTTAAAATTTACATCTGTTTGTGAATTTAGCAGAGTAACAAAGTGAGAAAAATTAGTACAGTCCTTTTGAAGATGAAGGTGAAAGTGTCGTGACAAAAGAGAGTAATATCAATTTCGTGAGTTCTTTCTGAAACTATAGCGGAAGTATAAGTTCATCAATGTAGTTTTTTTACTGCGAAGAAAACTTCCACCGAAATGACTTCACTAACGGCAACAATGATATTAATAATCTGTTCTTGAGCAAGGTCAAAGTCAATAGATTGTTATAAGTATATATTTGAAGTTCCTGTATTGAAATTGAAATCCAAATGTGGGGTTATTACTCAATAATATGTATGAAATCTTATATAATCCAAAATGCAGTAGCGAAATAGTGCTATTTGCGTGAGTTCTATTTGCGTACAAGGATTATTTAGTGCTATCTGCGTACAAGGGTCCTGTTATTAATATTTCTATTTTTTAATATCATGCTTATTATTACGTTTTAAAACAGATCATTGGTTAATTTATCGATAAGGGCAAGAAAAATGATTGAAGAAGGTATACAGTGTTGAAAAAAATAAAATTACCCAATAAATGATCCGAAAAGCACTCCGCCGAGATTTATTTGGCTACCTGTTATCAAACCCCCAACCTTTGTACGCAGATAGCACTGAATAATCCTTGTTCGCGAATAGCACGACACCTGCAGTAGCACTGTAATATTTTATAATCAAATTTGTTGGGCAAAATAAAGTTTTTGTGAGAAAAATTTGAAACCTACTATAACTAAAAAACAATACTCCCAGTTACAAATTTAGCCCATTCCCGTTTATTTCCAGCCTTTAATGTCGCCTCCTGCCAATTTAGTCCACGTTCTTTTAGGATTTCCGCTACTGCATCATCCCAGGTCTTTCGAGGTCCCCCCGTTGGTGGCCTTCCACTTGTTTTTGTTTGCCATGTCATTTTTGCTTGTTGATTATTTTTCATGCGTACTAAGTGGCCATACCACCTCAACTGATTCCTTTCTATGCATCTTCCTAGTGCTTCTACTTCTAGCTGTTCTTTTATATAATCATTTCGAATTTTGTCCCCTCTTGTAATTCCCAATACTGCTCTCAGATACGTCATCTCAACCACTTGTAATTTTCTTTTTGTCGCTTTCGTAAGAACCCAGCTTTCGCTCCCATAAGTTAAAATATGTTCATTATTATTCTCTTTGACACTTCTTTCTTGCGAATGAAAGTATCACTCATTGCATAATATAGCTTGAGGACACTTTTAATGCGTCCATTAATCTCAGCGTTATTTTGCCCTTCTTTATGTATTTTCACTCCCAAATATTTAAATGTATCCATTTGCTGTACTTGTTCTTAGTTTCGCTGTATTTCTAGATTCTGGTTTTCTTGCCCTATTACTATTACATTGTCAAAAATTTGGAAAAATGGTCAAAAATTGTCAAAAACTGTCACAAATGGTCAATATTTGTAAAAATTTTGAAAAAATGGTCAATAATTGTCAAATTTTTTAAAAAATGGTTAAAATTTTTGAAAAATTATCAAAAATGTTCAATTATTGTCAAAGACGGTCAATAATTGTCAAAACCAATCGAAAATCGTCAAAAATTGTTAAAAAATGTCGAAATTTTTTTCAAAGATGTTGAAATTTTGGTAAATGTTCAAAAATTGTTGAATATTCAAAAAAATGGTCAATGATTGTCAAAATTTTTGGAAAATTGTCAAAAATGGTCAATAATTGTTAAAATATTGAAAAATTGTCAAAAATGGTCAATAATTGTTAAAATTTTGAAAAATTATCAATAATTGTGAATTATCTGACAGAATCTGTCAAAAATTGACAAAAATTGTAAATTATTTTGAAAAATTTACAATAATTGTCAAAATTTTTGAAAGTTGTCAAAAATGGTCAATAATTGTTAAAATTTTGAAAAATGGCCAAGAATTGTTAAAATTTTGGGAAAATGGTCAAAAATGATCAATAATTGACAAAACTGTCAAAATTGGTCAATAATTGTTAAAAATGGTCGATAATTGTTGAAATTTGAAAAAATGGTCAAAAATTGTCAGAAATTTTGGAAAAATGCTCAAAAATTGTCAAAATTTTGAAAAAATGGTCAATAAAATATAAAATAAAACTTAGTAGAACCTACTGTGCCTAATGTAATTCCCAACACCGCATTCTATTGCGCGTATTTTTATTGATGGTTTTCCCAACCTCGCATTCTATTGTGCATAAGAAGCAAGCTTCTGTCGGCGGTCCGTCGACATCTCACCTTTTTTTTGACAGATCTTCTTGTACATATAATGTTTCCCCAGTTTCCATTTTTATTATTTTCTTTTTCTCCTCATAGTTTATGAAACGAATAAAGCAAGTCTTATCTCCAAGTTTTACAGCGCTATCAATTCCTGTCTTTATACCCAGTTCCTGTATCATAAAATTATTCATTAATTTCTTTAGTTCTTCTGTATTGTGGGTGCTTACTTTTAGTCCTTGCAATACAACATTGTTCCTTCTTTTTTCGTTTTCCATGCGCTCTAATCTGCCATCGATATCCAATAAAGCTTTCTTCATTTTTTGGTTATCTACCTCAAGTTTCTTATTTTCAGTTCTTAATTCCTTGATTTCATCTCTATACACCTTCTGTTCTTCTCTCGTTTTCTCAATCTCTGTAGCCATATCGTTTATCTTTTCCCCCATTGAATGCATCATCTTCATTAAGGCCTCTATGTTATCTTCTGATTTTCTCTGATTCTTATTGGTTGATATCACGGTTATTTTACTGTTCCTAAAAGTATCATCTGTAAGATCTTCTTCATCCTCTCTATCGCTTTTTCTTTTACTACTTTCATCTCTTAGTTAAACTGACATAACTTTTAAAAACGTGACAGTTTATCAGAGAGAATTGAGAAAATTGGTAATCAATTCAATATTCGAACTAGTTTCAAATTTACCAATACTTCCTTCCTGTAAATGTGACAACTTTAACCAAGGTGAAACTTCCAGACCATTAAAAGTCAGAATAAATAAACACAAAAATACGTCAAAGAAGGGAGTTCGATAAATCTGGTATTTTCAAAAAGGCTTGGGAAAAGGGACATCATGTTCAATGGGATTCCGCGAACATAGTATTGAAAGGGTTCAATAGTACAACTCAGAAGAAGGTGGTCAAAAACTTTTTCAATTATTTTTGAAAATTAACACACTGAAGAAGGATGAAGGATCTGATACTGGGGATTTTAAAGCGTCTCTGATTTGCACCTATGAATAGGTACATTTATTCTTATTGCAGTTTATCTATCAATAAAAAACTGTATATTGAAAATTTAGTATCCATAAATATAAAATGGGCTTTTGATAAATCCATGTTAGCTTATTCCAGGAAGATGTACAATGAACGGTACTGTGAGTATTAATCACCTTTTCAAAATCACGAATACAGATAATTTTTGGTTATTGTATGCAACATCTCACTGAATTTTCTCCATTCCAGTTTTTTTGTTGAGCTCTTAAACAGGTTCCGAAGCAATAACAGTTTAATCCTAGGAATAAAAATTTAAGATATATGCAGACTTTATTTTTTATGTTCCATAAAAGTGAACAATAAATACAAGGTGTTTCCAAAGGAGTCGTAAATGTTTTGAGCAATTCGTTATTCAATTTTATGACGAAAAGTTTATAAAACGTACGTGATCAAATCTGTCGTTATTACACCGAATGTTTATTCTCCTCAACATCTGTGATTGTAACTGGAGTTTATTTCATTGGTGACACCACTTGTTATTAAAACAAACTACATCCATTTTTAGAGATATGTCTGTCAAAATCATAAGCTATATATGTGATGTATTTATGAGCGTGCTCCTTCGGATATTGCACTGAACGTGAAGCAAAATAACGTTTTTATAGACCATTGAACAAGTTGAATTCTCTACAACCTTTGAAATCATACAATACCGTTGATTTTTGAATTATGATGTTCCAAGGAAAAAGGAATTTTAAAATCGTAGCATATATTGTATATCTCACTCTCACACCCCTGAAATAACAAAATCTATTTGGAATTCAAATTAAAGTTGTTCACAAGCATCTATTTCACCTCATGGTGCTAACTTTCACAATGGATTATGGATGATACAGGAGAGGCAGGAATAATAATGGTGGGAGATGGACTGAGGGCGGATGAACTGAGGAAAGAAAACGGATGGGTGGTAGTACGAATGAAAGACATGGTGGTGTAAATTGTGTATATGAGACCAAATGTCAGCCTGGAAGAATATGAGAGGAGCATGACAGGATCATAAGGAAAATGGTGTCAGGGGACTTGAATGCTGTATGGGGGGGGGGAAGAAAACTGACAGGAGGTATGGATACATTGATGGAGGGTTAGACCACTCCTGCGGGTGCAGAGGGGGATATTGCTGAGGGTGGTGCAGGGGTACAGGACAGTGGGTGGACACCAGGACTTACCCATTGGACGTTATGGCTAGAGCTACGAGAGATTGGATGGACCAGAAATTTGGAGAGGTGAACTACTTATTGACACAGGTGTTCACTGAACATGGGTCTAGAGTAGGGTACCTCCACAAGATTGGAAAAAGAGAGACTGGAGTGTGCGAGAGGTGTGAAGCGGAGGATGATGTGGGGCATGTGTTTAGATGCTGGAGGAACGAGGAAGTGCTGAAGAAGTTGGAGAGGAAACCAGGGGAGGCGGTGTATTGGGAGAACATGGTGGATATATTGTTGAGGGGGGAGGAGGAATGGATGGAGGTAAGTGGCGTAGTAGAGAGCATGGTTAGGGGGAGAGGTCTCGATATGGCATGAGAGGTAGGAGTGAAAGTTAGGGAGAAGACGACGGTGTGAGTGGCAATTGTGTGAGGGACCGCCGCCCGTCTCGAAGAAAACTAGGGTAGTAATTCCGAGGCGGGGGTAACGGCGAGTCTGAGGTGGGTTTGGTTGGTAGGTATCCCCTTGGTTATGAGGCTAACACTGTGTGGGTCCTGGACCCATTCGAACATGAGTTTCCCACCTCGACCCGAAAAAAAAAAAGGCCACTCCTGCACTCCCGAGGGAAGCGCATGAGTACTGAAGCCATCTCGAGTCTTAAAGCACTCTAATTTGACATAGCTAAGTCAGCCCTAACAGTAACTGATACTGAAGAAATATTCACGATAGAAACAGATGCATCGGAGCATCCCATAGCAGCTTCATTATGACAAAAAGGACGATTAGTCGCATTTTTCTCACGGTATGGCGTTATTACTTAATTGGCAAACCGTTTTTACTCATTACAGATCAACAATTTGTTGCTTTTATGTTTAACCAAAAACATTCAAGCAAAATTGAAGCTGAGAAAATTGAAAGATAGAGACTGGAATTGAAGTGTTTCAAATACGACATAATCTATCGACCTGGAAAAGAAAACGCTGCTGTTGATACGCTCTAAAGCATTTGCGCCACTACTCACACTAAAAAGCGTTCAGTAGAACTTCACAGCTCCCAGATATCGCACGAATGGCTCATTGGGTAACAGTGAAAAATCTTCCCTATTCTGTTGCAGATATTCTATTCCTGACTTTTGAAGCACCTGCTCATGTACATTCAGATAGAGGATTGTCGTTTATGTCCGAAGGGGTAAAAGCGTTCCTTCTTCGTCATGGTGTGGCATGTAGCCGGACGACCCCTTAAAATCCTCAAGAATATGGTCGAGTAGAGCGACTAAGTGGAACTTCATGGAACGATACAACTTTCATCACGCTCCAGTAATATGGAGATATCTAACAGGGAACAAAATATGTCTATAGCTCTGAGCGCTATTTGATCTATACTCTGTACCTCTACAAACTGTTCACCTAATGAACGAATGTTTTCTCATCCTAGAATAACTTCTAATGGGGTATCACTACCTTCTTGGCTATCTCCAGTTCCGTTCTAATGAAACGAAACAATAGAAATAATACATATCAATCGTTGACCAAAGAATTGAACTACATGAGGCAAATCTTTCATATACTTATAAAAAGTTTCCTGATGGAGAGGAAATAACGGTTTCTAATAAACATCAAGCTCCATTCGGTACAAGCTACGATTATTTCATTGAAGAGAATCAGGAACAATTACAGGATTTACCAGATGATAGAACGGAAACAGTTTTGGAAAATGACGAACTAGAGGAAGAACGAATAATTCCAGAAAATATTTGGCAAAATTAAGAATTTGAACCATCCTCTTTTCTTGAGGTACCAGGACTTCAGAAATTTGACAATTTTTAGCAGCCTCAAACTTCAAAATATTGTTTTTTCAGTTGTCATGAAATTTTTCAAAAACTTATTTCTACTTGATAACGGTAGCTGAAATGTTACCGAAACGTTGGATTGAAAATATTTTTGGTGGGAACCCATGTCAAGATCTGAATATTTCGACAATAAATCAACTGTGTGCAGATGGCGAGACAAAGTTACTATTACTAATTCCCCCACAGTAACTCACCGTCTACCGATTTTCATCATTGTCTACACTCATTACCAGCACTATGAAGGAACCTTTACATTATCTCTGGAAATTGGGTAGATCGTGGCCTCATAGTTACCTGGTGGGAAAAGTACGACAAGTGGTATGGACAAATTGTGGCCACCAACCTCATTCTTCCCAACCTCTTCTGCTCTTGGTGATTATTCCAAGGCAAGAATGGAAACGTCAAGAAAACTTATTTGCCAAACGTTGTTTATCCAGGAAATCTATTATTCATATTATACTCCACAAGACAGTCGCATAGATAGACACAAAAAGAAAGTCACATATAAAAAATTTCGCTTCGATAAGTACGCAGCATGCATAAGATTCCTGTGTTAGTAACTACTTTTTGAATTACCGTTGAACGGAAAAAGCAGCTGCTTATAGGATTTAATAAAAAAAGATCTTGTCTCGCTGTTTAGAATTTAGATTTTATGTCGAATTTGTGTTGAAAAGTTAATTTTCGAGATTTTCCACAGCCGCATTGCAGCAGTATACTCACTATTCACGAAACATCCATGCCGACAAGCGATATATTTCTTCATACTAAAAAACAACAACAGCTAGAGATAATTATTAAATATACAGTGATAGATTGCCAACAATAGATCTGCTTGAAAATTTTGTTATAATGAGGTTCACGTGAATTATGAAAAATCTGTCGGGTTTCCTTTTTTTTTTTGTTATTCAACGTCGGTCTATTTCTGCAAATGAGGCTAATCACCGACGCCGGGAACAAACTACCCCTAACCGGAAATTTTGCCGAACTCACTAGTATTCCAACCAGTGATATGGATCTTTATCGACATCAACATGACAGACTCGGGACCTCGGTTTTACGTCTCATCCCAAAGACGGCATATCTACATTATACCTAGTGCTCAATAATATTATGTTGCCTGCGAGCTATGATATGGTACTCACCCTAGTAGTCCAAAGTGCACTATAGTAGTCTAAAGTGTTTCCCCAGTGGTCACCCAACCAAGTACTAACCGCGTTCGACATTGCTTCACAAAAATTATCGCATCAGAGGCGTTCCACTATAGTGCTTGATCGACGCCCGAATTTCCTTCTTTTATAGACAAAGTCTCCGATAACACTGTTATTGTTTTTTTGCTCGTGCACCCAGTCCAGCATCTTCATCCCCTGCACCAGTTTGTACAAGTTGTTAGCCAAATATTTGCTGTATAGTTCTGAGTCATTTTGAGATTGGTCGAATAGTTTCTGTGTTTAACGATCAAGTCTTTCGCTTGTGTACAACATATGTTTTACTGATTCCGATTCTCTACCACATGTGGGGTCTTCGTTGTATAAATTCAATTTGTTCAGGTGCTCCTTTATTAGTACACGATCAGTCATCAAACCAGTTTTAATCCTCAGCTGATCCATGCATCGTGTGAGAAGCTGCTCTATAAGTTCTAGGTATGGTGCTGTAATGAAGGTTTTCTCATGTATAGTTTACTATTGTGGAATTCACAATCAGATGGCGGTATACGAGTATAGAAGTTTTGGTATTTTTGTAAAAAAAGCAGGACCGTTTTCACAAAGAACACCTGGTTATGTTGTTAGATTAAGATGAGTTTAGGTGAAAAGTTTTAAAATATTGTTGGATGGAATAAAGGGTCATGATTTCCACAAAACTCTGGTAATTTTATTAGCACTTGGTTTGATTTCTGTTAGTGATCTCTCCAGAACCGTCCGTGCAATGCGACATTACTGTCTATTGTTTCTCAATCCAAATCAAATTACCCAAGGAATTTGATAATCTGTGTAGATATAAGTTCATTTACATCCTCAAGGCGCCCAAACGCAGCTCCTATGGTCTGTAGTCTGACTCGTTCACACAGTAGCACATAATAAATTCATCTGTTTCTAGGCGAAGACAACACTCGGTATTTTCGACCAGCCCATGGTTCATAATTCGATGAGTAAATAACATTTCATTGCTTAGTTTCGTACCATTGAGAAGTTCCCTAGTCAGGATCCAATCTTCGTGGTTAAGCTCCGAACCGGCTATCATAATAGAATACGTACACAAAATTTCGTGTCCTCGCAGTTGATCGTTTACATGAAGCTAATTCTGAAGGTTGGTTACAGTTACAGTTTGGCAAATTCACCTTAAAGTGTAAGATTCGGAACAAAAAGGATAACATTTTTCGCTCGGTTTATGCATGTTCGAAGGTACAATCGGAGGCACAAATATTAAGTAGTAACTTTAACTTATATGTGAAAGAAGTTCAGTAGTTATTTATTATGTTTACTCGCTAAATTTCTCACAGCAGCTGACTGCTCCTGGACAGTCTGTCCGCACGACGTATGCGCATCGTGAGCTTGAACGTTTTTAAACTTTCAGGTGTTTGTGTCCTACTGTATAATGTATTGTTATAATGTTAAATCCAACGCGCCAAAATTCGACTGCGTAGGAAGGCAAATTGATTTTAATTCAGATTGCAATATTCGACCCGAAGAAATATAACAAACATTGTTGTTGAATGAAAGCTTGTAATGAACGAACATTTTATATAGAAAAAGTAGGCATTTTGATAAAATTTATTTAATAAATTGATCTAGTAATTGTGAAAATAAACATTTCATCATTTATAAAGTTTAACAATCAATTAAAACCAAACTAGTATTAAACTCAATCCGAAGATCAAATTTTAAACAACCGCCTGAAATTAATGAGATTATTTTAAAAGATTTCGTTTGCTGAATGATGAATAATAATAAATACGTTTGAAAGGAAAGCAATGCGAAAATGGGAATATTGTCAGTTATTCTTGAATTTAATTAGATTGAAAGATTGGGAATGACGATTCATAACGTCAAAACGCCATGAGAAAGTCGTTGCTTTGTCTCGTCTCGTTTGGTTTGGCGCCTTTACAATAAAAGTATAATTATTTATGCTTATTGGGGAGTAACGTAGAGCTTAAATGTTATTTGACTTGGGTGAATTTGTCTTGCTCTTTTTATGAAATTAATACTCATGAATGGATTTTTATCTGTTCATCAAAACAATGGAATTTAATTTACTCATTCGTGTAATCTGCCTAATCTTTTGCTAATCACATGCTACAATTTGAAATTGTACTATGCTGATTTATAACTCCCGGCAACAACAAGTTGGAGTTTCAGATTTGAGGCTCACCCTGTACATGTTTATGCATCGAAAATCTTTCAGTTTAATCAAATTCTACTAATGTGACTTTAAGCGCACCTATCAGTAGGAGTTTGTAGGGTAGGCAACCAACATCTAACACCTGTAAGGTTGGTAGATGGTTGAATGGGATGTAGGCTCGTTCATGGTCGTAATGATTTTATATTATTGGTTTTCAACAATTTCTAGATAAAGGTTATTGAAACAGAAATTGCAGGGGAAAGGTATGTATAAGCCTAATAGTATTCTTAGACTTTCTGATAAATTTAAGGTATTTTCAACATGTCATACCATTGAACAATGGGATATTTTTCCCATACCCATGACTGTGAACAGCGCTTCTGGCGACAAATTATTTGATGGATGGTTTAAAATGGTTTCGAATTACAAAAATAAAGAACTTCCTGTAACCTGTGGAGGTGACTTTCATATTGAGTTGAAGAGAAGTTTTCATGTCGGTAATAGTGCATGGGGGATATTTTATTAGTGTATATTCTATATTTGCATCGCAGGATTCAACCATTGTTGCACAACAGACGTTTCTTTGGGTGTGTGTACGAGTTACCCGATTGAATTTAAGAAAATCGTCTTTTCCTTTGATGGGATTTGAATCGACCGCATGTAAGTACTTATTTTTCAAGACTCAATCTATCCATCACATTTAACTAGTTGATTTCTCAGATGCTCTGAACTCTTGTGGGAAGAACTTCTTATACCTTGGAATCCAAGTTCTTCACCGAATCCACCTAGTAAATGAGACCACAAGTTTTAGACATATTCATATTGCTGGAAAGCCCACTGACTTAATAGTACCATTAGAACTGGTACCGTATCCTGCTGATCAACTGATTTCAATTAGTATCCTGATAAAGAACTATTATGAACTGTAGGGAAGTAGAGAAGCTAAGTATAGATAGAGAGAGCTAAGTAGAGTATTATAGAACCTGAGTGAAGCGTACCGTAAGAGTAGTAACCGTAGATCCTACTTCGGGGAAAACAGGTAAGCCATTCCCAATATTTCTTATATTTGTATTGATGTTATTATTTTGATTTGTTATCTGTATTTACTTACTCTTTTCGAACACCTTATATGTGTTAATTTACTGCTCTTCTGTTAAGAATAAGATTGTGCTCCTTCAGAGTCAAAACAGAGTCACGATCGTTTATTTTTTTTCTTCCTCTTTATTAGTTTATGTATTGTTGGTTGTATACTATTTGAAATCAATAGAAGTCTTATAGAAAAGTTTTGTGCTTTTATTGCACTAGCATCTACAAGAATCCAATAGTATACAGGTGAACGGTTCAAGAGTACAGGACTCATACTGGAAATTTTGAGCTAGCCGAGCAATATTTAGTTTAGAGGTTCCTTAATTAGTAGGGTAGCTGGTGATGAGTCTAGGCACCTCAGTGATCGATTGTAACACACAATCAGCACACTCACTTTTTTTCACCCCTGAAAAATAGGCTAGTCCAAATCAAAAAAATGCATTGAAATTTAGATCACAATTAGAGGATTTTTAGGTGCTTTTCAAGTGCGCAAATGATAAATTAGGTGCAGTCACGATTCTCGATTGGAAAATAAAGAGACCACTGACCAAATTTAAAGTAATTCATTACCACTGATAAATACAGAGAGTCAAGTTGAGCTCTAGATATTTGAGCTGATCCACTAGATACTAGCCGCTAACTCTGGTTAGCAGACCCAGCATTGAAAAAATTCTTACAGCATCAATTTTGTTACTTTTATAAAATAACAAATAATTACCATCAATTTTAATTGTTAAATTAACATGATTTATAGCTGACTCTACTTGCGAATACTTACCAAATGAAAATTGCAATTAAATTGCATTTGGTTCGTTGATTTTAAAAATTTTTCTTTTGTGAGCTTTACCTCTAGATACTTCAAATTTAGCAAGCCCAGTATTGAAGAAGACAAAGTTATCAAAATTATAATTGTTAATTGCATACCTAATTCAGTGTGTTTTTCACTGAAATTACAGTAATTTTGGTATTGCAGTTGAAATCTTATCTCGCATGCTGTCTTTTTGTTACCAAGGCAACCGAGTGGCAAAATTTTTTTTATTGAATACTTTCCATTTCTGAAGAGTTCTTCCAATTACCTAACCGTTTAACATGAGCTGATCAGTAATTACATTTTGAATATTACATATTATCATGACCTGACCTTGATGACTAAACAAGTTTCCGATCGGTCAATATACTCTAATAGCAAATATAATGTATGTGGTGGCTGAGACGGTGTAAAATAAAAGGATGATCGCAGAAATATATATTTTACTCAAAACACACATACATATTTTTTATATCAGCCTCTACATTAATTGACAACATTGACATGACATTTTTAAAACAAGTGATGGATGACAATTGACGTTTAGTCACTATTTCGCGATACTACAAATACCCCCCTTACAAGTCTAATCGCTGCAGTGGTTTAATAATCGTTCTCGGTCGTTGAGAAATATCAGAGGCTGGCAGAGGATCTAACTCTTTCTATTACTAACTACAGGCTTATCTACTATTTTACACTCAGGTTTTTCACCATCTTGTATTACCTATTTTAACTTCAGTACTTTTTTTTTGACTTCTCTCTAAGAACTGTCTGCTCTTGATGTATCTTGTTATCTGTTTGCTACAACTGTTCACTATCTCTCACTAACAAGTGGTCGCCATGAGTTACCTGAGATAAATCATTGCCAACATGAGTTCCTTTATTTCGCAAAATTTAGTTCAAATGCCTCTTCCATACTGAATTTTCAGATTTTAATTTGCAGAAATGAATTCATTTCATCAATAGTGGCTTCAGCCCAAGTTTTGCGATTAGGATTTCTATAATCTCTATCAAATATTTGATTCCCTACTTTAAAAATCGCATCTCTTTTCTCCCCTTCTGTCTTTTCAATCTCAGATCTATTTTTATTGTTATTCAGTAATACATCAAATCGATTTCTAATTTTATGTTTGAATACAAGGCTAGAAGGTGGAACACCTGTGGTGCAATGAACTGAGCTTCGACAATGAAATAAATATCTATTCATTACAGTTTCTAAACCTACACCTTGGATATTTTCATCTCTCCATGCCTTGTTTACTGCAATTTTAAAATATTTTACTGAGTTCACTCCGCAATTCCATTTGTCACAGGGTGGTATGGTGGTGATGTTAAGTGTTTAATACCGTTATTGCTTAAAAAAATTTGAAATTCACCCGAAATAAATTGTGGACCATTGTCGGTAATTACCACCCTAGGAAGGCCGAATCTTGCAAAGCACTCCCTGGATTTTTCAATAGTGGAACTAGCCTCCTTATTACCTATTATAAAAGCTTCAGTCTATTTTGATAAAGTATCTATAATAATTAAAATCATTTTTCCCCTGAGAGGTCCCAAAAAATCTGCATGTACCCTTTCATACATATAAGACCCTCTTTCATAGTGTCTCAATATAGCTCTTGGCGGTTCTGGTCTAGAGCCATAACAAACTTTACAATTATTCACAAATTACTCTATATCATGGTCTAATGAAGGCCACCAAAAATAAGATCTAGCATTAGACTTCATTTTTGTGATGCCTTCATGGGTAGGTACTGTGTAATTCTATGAGTAACTGTGAGCGCAATTTAATTGGCATAACTACCCTGTAACCCCACCTTACTATTCCATTCTCAATTGTTAACTCATCTTTACGCTGCCAAAACGGTTTTAGTGTCTCCTCAACTATATTAGGAAACTGATACCAGATAAAATTATATAATCTACCTAAAATAGGATCTTTTCCAGTTTCATGTCTTATTTTTTCAGATTTAGATAATCGGTTGCTTCTTGTCTGATTTCAGCAGATTCCGCTAAAGGTAACCGACTAAGTGCTTCAGCCTGTACATTATCAACTCCCTTAATGAACTTAAATGTATAATTGAAGCCGAAAAAGGAAAGTGACCATCTTTGTAGTCTAGCAGCTGCCATTTTAGGTAATGTTTTGTGTTCCCCAAAAACAGCTCACAGTGGTTTGTGGTCAGACATAATCTCAAATTTATGTCCTGCCAGGTACTGGTAAAACTCCTGTACTGCCCAATAGACACTGAGAGCCTCTTTTTTTATAATTGATTAATCGGCATAAGCGATACGACCCCTACCTGACGTTCAGGTAACCGAGCTATGGGCCATGTCATCGGTCATTTGCCGTGTTTTACATTGAATCTAAGTGCTTTTCAACAGTTGTTACATCGTATTCCTGTTAGTTTTCGTTTTATTTGCTGAAGTTTCATTATTTGAAAATGAATCATTACTGTATTTCATGTAATCTACTATGCTCAACATGTCTAATTATATTGATATATGAACACAATCCAAATCAAGACAATCCACAAGAGATATTTTTAAAAAAGAAAAAATAACACAAATCCAAAAATAAACACATTAACTAGATCAACACACGCAAACACAGTGAAATAAACAAATATAATGGCTGATAATGGCCCATAGCTAGATTTCAACTGACACCGTACGTGGCGCTGCAATCTTAACCCGAATCGCCTATAGCATATTTCTGTTCAGGTTTGTTCAAAACCCTTGATATAAAGGCAATAGGACGTTCTGTTCCATCTGCTAGAACGAGCACCAAAGCTGCTCCTAAACCATAATCGCTACTGCCACAAATCAGTCTAATAGGCTTACTTTGATCATAATGAATTAATACCTTATCAGAAACAATCTTTATTAGATCAAATGAATTTTTACAACTAATGTTCTAAATGAATTCAGCATCTTTAGTTAATAGACTGTAAATTGGTTTTAACTTATGTGCCAAATTAGGAATGAATTTAGAGTAATAATTTATCATCCCTAGAAAATCTCTAGTTTCCGTTAGGTTACTAGGTTCTGGTAATTCTACGATTAGTATAATTGGCACAAACTCTAATATCAGTTCCATTTGCCTTAAGAACAGGAACTAAAGGAGTTCCCCATGAAGCATTGTTAACCTTAACAATTACCCCTCCATTCTCTAAGACTTTATCTCTAAAAGCGAAGGTAAATTTATGCGGCTTTTTAAAAATAGGCCCTCTTTCTTTTTCAACCTCTAAATGCACGTGTTCTTCATTATACCGACCCAATTCCTCACTAAAAAGATTTTTAATTTTTTTAAAAGTTGGTCCAAGTCTGACACTCTCTTCTCTAACGAATCATTATTATGAATACTAATTTACTCATTATTACAAAAAACTTCCTTTCCCGGGATCTGCAAATTAAACATTGTAAAAATATATCTACCTAGCAAAGACTGAGTAGCCCCCTCAATTACCATGAGTGAAACATTCTCTACTCTACTCTACTCCCAATTTTTATTTTAATATCAATTTGTCCTTCAGGTTCAATCATAGGCCCATTATAACACTTCAATTTAATAACAGTAGGTTTTAGTTCAACTATTGAAACATGTTGCTTGTACATATTAAAAGGAATACAAGAACTGCCAGCCCCTGTATCAATTTCCATCTCTGCAGTAATATCATTAATCAAAACATTTACAAACAATGGACTTACATAACTACATGCATTTATATTTATACCATCAGTATTGAACATGTCTAAAACATCATCAGTTACTGTTTTAGTAGGTTTTACATAATTGTTTTTAGTTACCGTAAAAGCAGCAGCAATGTGCCCTTTTTTACCACAATTGTAACAGTTGAATTTACGATACTTACAATTTTTAAATGAGTGATTTACATTATTACAAAAATTCTGTAATCTGTATTACTTCCTTCAACATCTTTCGTAGTTACTTCTTCCTTTCTCCACTTCTTTTCTGGATATTCTTTCTTAATTCCTACCTGCTGTACTTTATTCACTTCTCTTACTTCTGCTATTTCTTTTGATGATGCCTCCTTGTCTAACGCTAATGTGATTAATCCTTCCAAGGTTTTTTTATATGGTTCTTCTTCACACATTCTGTTCAAGATGCTCCCCAGTCTCATCCCAGTTACAAATTTGTCCTTGACTCTTTCTGTTAACATATTGCCTACAAACCCACAGTTACCAGCTATATCTTTAACTTTAACATGCCAGGTATTTATTGTATCACCTGGTTCCTGTTTTAAGCTATCAAACTGTATTCTTCTTCGGAAAATTGAAACCCGTAGCTTAAAGTGTTGGAACAGCATACAAATTAGCTGATCATAACTTTTATCTTTCGGCTTTGCTGGGCTGCAGATATGCTTTAAAATTTTGTAAATACTTTCATCCACTTGTGTCAGTAAAACTGCCACCTTTTTATCTGCACTGACACTGTTTTCTACTAAATATTGTTCCAGGCGTCCTTCAAACACTCACAGTATTTATGATTTAGTAAGATTTACTATATCGTATATACATTGATTACTGAAGGTAAATATATGAAAAGGTATGAATGTACAATTAAAAACTTGGTAAATTTATTCTTGGTAGAATACGAAGAGGTCGGAGAGAAGTCCTAGGGATTTACTTAAACCTATGTTACCTGGAATAACCACTTGCTAAAGGTTAGGACGTGTAGGGGTTGAATACCAAAAGTATAGTCCTCGCACGTGTAGATCGGGGTAATAGTTGTCCTATGATGATCCAGAGGTCGTCAACGATGTGAGAACCAGTCGAATCCCAAAATAAGAATTTAAGTCAGAAGAGTGAAAATTGGAAATGAAGTTGAAAGTTGAAATGGAAAGTTGAAGTTGAAAGTTGAAATGGAAAGTTGAAGTTGGCAGTGGAATGGAAATTGAAAGATGAAATTGAAGTTGAAATTGAAGGATGAAATTGAAGGATGAAATTGAAGGATGGAATTGAAGGATGGAATTGAAGGATGGAATTGAAGGATGAAATTGAAATTGAAGGCCAGAAATAGAAATAAACGTAAGTGAATGATATTGAGCCAGTATTCAGAATATAATCACATAAAAGTGAGTGGTCGACAAACTTACCGTTGATGTGGCTTTTAACTGGAACAAGACAAGTTGGGGTAATTACAATTTATTTTAAAAGAATAAATCCAACCCACTGGTTGAGTTTCCAGTTCTAAGGAACCTTGGAAACTTTTTGTAAATTACCAAAAAAATCCGTTAAATTAACGTTAGGTGCTCTTAGCTAGCATCCAAAAAGCAACATGAGACGATATCTCTCTTTCCTTGATCACAACCTGTCCTGAATGGTTGGTTCTTCCTTTACCAGTAGCTTCTAAGAGTTCAAAAGATATGCTATATGTGAATTTACAAAGTTGGAAAAGGATAAAGAATGTACTGATTTTGTACAACTACCATTTTGTGAATGAATGATTGAATATCAGTCATCTCTGATTATCAATCAATTAATTTCACTTTCTTGATCTGGCAGATGTCAATTTAACCTAGATGATCCAAATGTAAACATTTGAACCTTTGATATATATTTTATTATTAAAACTAAATACCTTATATTCTGAAACTGATCTTGCTCGCAAAATCACTACTTAAGAATCATTTTCTATTTGTACATATATTTTTAAGGAATTGAAGTGGATATGAAAGTTTGGAAGATGAACTTCCGGAGATGGAGTATATGTAAGATTTAAAAGAGAAAATGTAGGTTAATTACGAATACTAAGTAAAAGTAGTATTATTAAAATACAAAATAAACACAAATATGAAGAGTAAGTCCTAATATTTATTTATTTTCACTATAATTTGTTGGTAAAATTTGGCATATTGAGTATGTGTTTGCATGTAACTTTTGACCTGTAAAACTGTTTAAAAATGGACAGCGATGATACTCCTCCTGTATTTACTACAGTGACCTGCGTTACACCTTGTATTAACATAATATCTTCATTGTAAGCCATCTCCAAAAATGTAAGAAAGTAACTTATTTATTTTTATGCCCACTAGAAAAATATGTGCCTTCAGAACTGATTTCCGATAAATTTTATCTCGTCGCCAAATTTGTGGTGGCTGAGATGGTGTAAAATAAAAGTATGATCGCAGAAATATATGTTTTACTTAAAACACACATACATATTTTTATATCAGCTTCTACATTCATTGAGAACATTGACATGACATTTTTAAAACAAGTGACGGATGACAATTGACGTTTAGTCGCTATTTCACGATACTACAATGTATAACATGACTTTCTGTTTATCAATTATCTAAGACATTGTTAATATAACTGATTGCCAGAAGGACTTCACCAGACTGCTATCAGCAGCAGCATTTGTTCACAATCGTTGAAATTATAATTAATAATTGATTTGTAGACGATAAAAGGCCGTAAGAGACTTGTTTGAGAAATTTTTGGGACTATTTTGAGAAGCATGCTTTGTCGCTTTTAAGTATATTTTTTAAGGCAAACTACGACTTCTTAAAATCTCTTTTCTATGTCAATTTGCTATTTCGAGTATCGAAGATGATATGAACGAGTGACACATCAAATTTCCAAAAACTGCTTGTTGTATTTCACTAATTTTTCGAATATTCTAGTCTACTGCAAGGAGAAGAGTGAGTAGTTAAAAAATGCTACAATCATTTTCAATAGTTTTACTAAAATTACTATCAGTCCAAGATCCCGGTTGGATTAGATTTAATGAGCTCGCAAATCGGCCCTTTCCACTGTGGGTCCGGCTTGCGAACAACACTCTCAATCCATGTAGTTTTTTTTTCTAAACATATCAACAATTTGTCTCCGTTTAGAATTTAATAAAAAAAAGTGAATAACATCCAGTGACTGTAAAATATATTGGTGGTTGAGATAAAATAGACCTCGTAGCTCTTTTATGCATTTAACCAACCGTTATGAAGACCCAATGGTTTTTACGTTTTTACGAGGTAGTTTGTACACTGTCTTAGAGGGTTGTGTTTTCTGTGAATGAAGATTTAACGATATAAAATAATATGCAAGGTGACTAATCCTTGACGCGACGGTCCGTTATGGCTAAGCGGTAAAAACTCTAACATATCTGTCTATTCAGCGGTATGTGTGTTAAATCTTGAAACTATTTTTGAATATACAAATTTCACCAAAAAAAGTGGCGCATCAAAGTTATGTTTTTTTTTTCTTAATGGATCACCATACAATTAATTGTATGTACATTCGCTGAGACTAGTAGTTCCTTTAGACCCATTTCCTAAAGGGATTTTAGGATATCCGCAGGCCTTAAATCGTGTAAGTGTCCCCCATTATCTCCATTATCTTGCTCCACTATTTTGAGCTTTTTGAGGTACTCATTCAGGCGACAGTGTCCCGTCCGGACACCTGTCAAAACTTTTAGTGAAGTCTTACTCTAGCTTAGACATTTCTTTGTCCCCACCTGGTTGTAGTCTTCAAGAATAATCTCTGATCGTCTGAGCTCTTTTCTAATGGTCAGATCTCCTCCTTTTTCGACAATTTTTTCCAATACTACATTGGAGCTGATACCGAAGTCGGCCCCCAAAAGGGTGTTTTAGCCCCTCTTGTTGCTAGTTCATTTGTTATTTGATTTCCTTTTATTCCAGTTTGTCATGGAATACACAGTGGCAAATAATTAATTCATACTTCGTGAGACGTGAATACGATCATCTATTCCAAAATATTTGCTCGACATTAAGTAGCAGCTACTACTACACAAAACTTTCACAGTTAGGTTTCATTTGATATACGTAGACACCCAATATCTACCAATTTCAACATATAGACAATATAAAGAGATCTGGCTCTATGTATTCCAATTTCTGGTAATGGTAGAGAGCGCTGGTTTAAATTAATTACCGAAAACATCTGACTGCAGAACAATAACAGCCAATCATAAGCCTTGCATACACTTTGAGTTCATGGTGTTTTATTGGTCAATATCTCATTTGATAGTCTGTGATCTAAGGAGGTTAAGAAACAGAAATGAGGTTATTTAGCACCAGAACATTTGAATTTGCAGGAATGCATATTGCAGTATGTAGGTGACACTGCTATAATCAGTCATAGTTATGAATGAGCTACAAAAACTTATAATAGTCTAGTGAAATGGTTCAACAGGAGTAGGATGAAGCCCAATGCTTCAAAATCTCATTGCACAATATTCATTCTGTTTAATAATAATGAAAAATACAATATATTTTTAATCAATAGGCACAATAGGCACAATAGGCTAATTTAAAAAGTAAAGTATTTGCTGTGCAATTGTGCTTTTTCTGGACTTCTCACAAGTGATGTTCATAATTTGAATATTATCATAATAAATATTCTTTCCTACTTTATTTATCTTTAAATATTTTTAATCACCTTTGCTAACTAAAAGTACTCCGGTTTTCTCAAATTCAATTCACTTCTTTAAATCACCTGCACTATCTACCACTATTGCAATCATTTTTAAGAACGCACACCCTGTCCATTTTTTATTTTTAACAATTTTGATCTTTCTGGTTCTTACTTTGAGCTTTTATTATCCACTATAATAAATGTTTACAATTTGACTATTGTCATTTATGAAAACTAAGGTTAATGTTTTTAGATGTTTTGGATTTGCAGTGGTGAAAAAACAAACTGCTCAGGTAAACGATTTTGATGACAGGTTTTGTCAATTTTTCCGTATGAGCTTGATCTCCTCATCTAGCCTCATGTTAACACCAAAAGGCATGACTACTAGTCGCCTATACGATAGTTTTGTGGGAACTTTATTTATTATATTCCATGTAGTTCAGTATCGAATCACCTACTATCAACTACCTTATAGTATAGTCTAACTAATCCTGATGTAATGACCCATATTTTCAATTTCATCGATGGCAAATGCCGCCCAATGGCGTACATATAAAATGCTAAGTCATTTGTCTGTAGCGCCAAATTATAATACATCATCTTGAACTGCTGTTTCTAATGGTCTCCAAAATTCCATTCTAATTAATTACTAATAAATTATATTTGTGAAACTCACCCTAACATATACGAACAAATAAATATTATATTAATAACAATGCACTCACGCAACTGAATCAACTAACCTTACCAAACCATCAAATAGATATTATATTAATAATACTTTTCTACCCTAGATTAACTACAGTTTTCTACAACTAAGAACTAAACTCACTCAACTAACAAATAGATATTATATTAATAATATTTCTCCAAAAAACAATTCACACACACCCTGGTGGCACTGGTTGAAGTCCCGTGAAGTCGTTAAAATTTTTTTTGACACAGTGTATTAACCGTATTAATAACTGACCGGTTACTTCCTTTCATTATGCCAAATACTGGAGTTGGATTATTCGATTGCCATTGCACTGCTGCTACGTTGCCAGCTGTTCAAATTTTTTTTAAATATATTAACATACATGAAGTGGTTTTAATTAATTTTTTTTCCAGCAATTTCAAGCGACTTATTTTGATGCTTACTAAAAAATTTATATTATGTATTTTTTGAAAACTATTTCCAAACTAGCTTTCTGAGAACATCACGGACTAACTGTTAACTGAAGTGAGCAGAACATTTGTATAGTAAGCCTAACACAAGCAAAGACATTGTCTCCATCTGTACAACCAGAGGATGTCTACAGGGAGGAGTAGCATCCCCATTAATGTGGAGCCTGACGGTTGACGAACTCCTGTGGGGTTTGATTAACTTCGGAATATCCTGCCAAGGACATCGTACAAAAGGGTCTGAACTATACAAATAACTGGTGTAGGCAAGTAGGACTTAGTATCAACCCCACCAAAAACATCCTAATAGTCTTCACTGAGAAAAGAAAACTCAACTTAAAAACCATGAAACTTGATGTGAACGAGGATGAATGGGGACAAGAAGTCAAGCATCTAGGTTTGTTTCTGGACAGTAAACTCCTGTGAAACAAACAGGAAAAGGAGATTAAATACGAAGCAAAAATTGCTCTAATAGTGTGCAGCAATCTGGCAGGGAGCAATTGGGGCTTTAGCCCAAAAATCCTGATCTTGATGTACACTGCCATAGTGAGACCAATTATCACTTATGGGGCCATTGCGTGGAGAAGTAGAGCTAGCCTATTGACGACGAGAGAAAAACTCTCTAAAATTCGAAGACTAGATTGTATATGCATTACAGGTTATGAGAACATGCCCAACGGTAGTCATGGAAGTGATTCTCAACCACACACCATTACATATGGTGGTGGAAAGTGTTGCAGAAAGAACAATACAGACTTAGTAGAGAGGGATTGAAATGTAGTGTGACCTTCAAGAGAAGAAAAGAAATGAATACTTTAATAAGGAAAGACAATCAGGTATCATTTATCTATATAATTTAATGTTGAATTTATTGATGTCTTAAATTGAAGTTGTTCATATTTTCAAAGTATTACATGAGATTATACTTACTGACAGAAATTTTCAAAGGAATCAAACAGGCATTGACCATTATCGATTCCATTTATTATTCTAGAACGTGTCAAATGTCACTTCTTCGCGTATCAAATCAATAATCTATTCTGTCGTTTTAAGACCTTGGGAATATAAAACCATAGATGAAAAGAATTTCCTCCATTTATTGAAACTCTGATAAGTATAATCTTAATTTTGTTGTGAATGAGAAGGTGAATAAATTTTAAATGAGAAAATAAATAGTGTTAATGATTTTTGAAAAGTTAATTAAGCAGTTAAGCAAAATTTATCTGTTGAGCTTTTATATGAACTGATGAGTTTCAGTTGAACAATAAACCAAACGTTTCATTTGTTGAGCATTTATGTGAAATTGAATGTGTTTGTTTTTGTTTCTATGATATATTTTACAATCAACACAGGCTGTCAACGTTGGAACTTTTTGAAGGCCAAAGGACAGAGTTGGCCTCACAAAATTTGAACTCACAAACAAAAAATATAATTCCTTGAGATAGCTTGAATAAAATTGCAAAATAATATTCAAATAATATAATAAAGAGTCTCATAATAATCATAATAGAAAAATAATAAAATAAAATAAATAAAACTATAAAGGTAGGATATCAAGTTAATTTATAATGAGGTATGGAATTGATATAGACAATAAATCAAAACCATATCAATATATAGAATCAGAAAGTTCCTCAATAGCTCTGGTGGAAGACAATAATTGCAGAAAGCATGAACTAACAAGCTACACTTTTAAAGGGTAATTTATTTACTTTGGAAGTATTTACTTGACAACATTTACCAATTATCACTCATCCGTATTACCTACCTCATAAGCTGGGAGAATTCTCTCAGACGACCAATTTAAGTTAATTACCTATGCCTTTAGAGCTCTAAAGGATACTACATAGTTATTTTAAACTAATTTTATTTTGTTCATTACCTTGATTGAGAGCAGTAAATGCTGCTTTTTATTGTGGCAATAAATTCTTCGCTTCCATTCAATTTACATTTGTTTCAAGTTAATTACTGTCTAGGAAACAATAGTTCCAGCCTAGATACCGGGTCAAATTGAAATAATAGCTCCTTCCTGTGTGATAAACTTGGGTAATTCATTTGAAAGTGATTATTGGAAAAAAAGAGTTGTAGAAGTCTATATAAGTGGTCCTCTAACAAAAGATTATCTCGAGAGGTGAAAAACATACATTGAATCAATTATGACAGTAAATAGAATAACTAGAAAAGTTACGCACAAATTTAATTTTCATTTCACGTAAAAGATTATTTCTGAGGGGCCGAGATTGGATAACATAATAAATGTGTACTCATTCATATATCTTTAGTCTAAGAAACAGTATAGAACATAATCAGAAAAGACATACGACAGCGAGATAAATAAAATTATAAGTATTATTAGAGTTTCCTGTAAAATTGTCGTATTTAGAAAAGCGTGTTACCAAGATATCGAAGAATAATAAATTTATTCTTCAATATCTATTTATATTATACTGGCGCAAAGTCTCATAGACCCAGCGCTCTTCCCTCTCTATGCTATTTGATTAGGAAGGGCGATATGGAGCCGTCCTGCCATGTACCTTTCAGTTACGTTGTTCTCTTGAACCTGTCAGAACCATTCGAATGTGCTTTCTATAATCTCTTAGAAGTCAACCTCGAAGTCTGTTGACATAACTTTTATTTCAAATTTGTGCGGTTACATTTCTCAGCAATTTTGGTCCTTTTTTGGAAATAAGTTGAGATAAAACAAATTTCCTAGAAGTTGGGTCCGATGAAGAACCTTTTGACGATGACGAATCTGAAAACGAGGAAGATTTTAAAGCAGCTTCTCTAACTGATGTACAATCGGAACAAGAAAGAGATAGCGATGTTGAACGACGCACGCACTTAGTGGTGACCTTAAAAAACCTGAAAGGGATAGTGATGTAGAAGAAATTAATATGAGCGAAGACGATGCATCAGCTCCTATACCGGTAGTTACGATGAACAAACTGGAATCCCGTCATTTATTGGAAAAGTTGGGAAAACAAAATGGGAAAAGCATATGCATTCAAACGTTGGAAACTTCTTTTTTCTAACGATTTGTTGGCCATTATCGTCGAAAGTAACAATAAGTATATTCGTAAAGTCTCGATCAATTACGGGAGAGCGCGTGCAGCTAAAGAAACAGATGTTTTGGGAATAAAAGCTTTGTTGGGCTCACTTTACTTGGCAGGATGTCTCAAAAGTAGCCGTCTGAATACAGGAGAAATCTTGGACAGACAAAATACCACTGGTGTTGAAATATTCTGGCTGACGATGTCACAAGACCGATTTTTGTTTTTGTAGAAATGTCTTCGTTTTGACGATGTTGACACCAGAGAGGATAGAAGGAAAACTGCTCCGATTCGTTAAGTTTTTGAAATATTCATAGGCAATTCCAAACGAGCCTATACTATTAGTGAGTATGCGACTACAGACGAGAAGCTGGAGGCATTTCGGGGCAGGTGCGGATTCAAGCAATATATTCCAAATGAACCAAATAAATACGGTATGAACATATTTGCCTTAGTAGATGCTATAACGCACTATACAAGCAACCTTGAAATTTATTCCGGTTTACATCCTTTAGGACCATATCGCCACAAAAATGGCCCAGCAAGTATTGTTGAGAGGTTGGTGGATCCTATTTCCGGAACTAGTAGAAATTTGATTTGCGATCATTGGTTTACTTCTTTTAACTTCATCCAATAAGTACATAATAGGCTTTAAAAACAACAGAGGAAACCATTGGTGGCCATAGTTTAAGAATTTTCCAATTATTTGAACTAGTATTATTTCTTTTTCAATTTCGGGTCTCACAGACTTGGCGCCATCGTTTGTGTTCTATGGAAGGGCTAAAGTACTTATTCTTTGTGAATGGAATTCGAGAAACCAATTCACCCTTTTGGATGCACGAACAAAAGACCAATCTGAAGAAGGGTATCAATATTCAGAAGTAAGTAATAGAATATATTTTGAGGCTGGTTTATGGACTGAAATATTATTTTTCTCCTCCCTAACCAAGTTTTCTGTTACTCTTGAAGTACTGCAGGAGGCTTCTGGCTTAGTTATATTGCATGAAATTTTATTTGCAACTTTCTTTTTATTGTTGACGCTCTCCACTACATAATTTTCCGCAAGAATTGCAGATTTCCATCCGCCATGTCGCTTGAGAGCTAAGACTTCAATTCCAGTATTCGCTAATAAAGTGGCCGACGGTCTTTTGAGGGAGTGTCCAGTATACTCTTTGAAGTTCAGAAAATTAGCAATTTCACTTGAAATTGAAGAAATCGAGTTTTTCTTACAGGCTGGTTTAAGCACTTTCCATTTTGATATCGCATGAAGAAGCGAGGAATAAAATTCGTCATGTGTGATCTTATAAGAATGTAATCTCGAATTATTCATCATCGCCACTCTAAGTCACTGTAAATTTTCGTTCCTTTTTCCTTTTGGATATCATGAATAGTAACAATTATGACTTCATGCCTCAATTCATCATTGTCAATTTTCAGAGTTCACTTCGAGAAAAATTTCAATAGTTACGCAAAATCCAGGTCACAAAATAAAAAACTACCCTCTATAGTGATCGATATTTTTGTGACCTGTATTAATTTGAAATTTTGTATCGAGAACGCATCCCTCTAAAACATTTTTATTGGCTGGATATTAATTATGCATGTAAGCCATGCTATTAAAATGAAAATTAACCAACCGTTCTAATTTTTTCTACATTAAACATAAATATTCATACATTATATTATAATGTTGGAAAGTTAGCACCGTTGTATTTTAATTATATATTTTACGGCGAACATTTTGTCCGCTTTATAAAAGGCGTGAGCGTTTAAATAAGTCACGTATTATATTAATTTACCCAGAAGGTCCAGAACATTTGGAATATAGAGTTTTTCCTTTAACATAAGGGTTTCTGTAATTAACGTTATTAAAAAATCCTTTTATCACATATTTTAATGATATTTTGGTTATTCACCCGCTTCTAAATACCATTCAAGTTTGGAATGAGTCTATATAAACGAACAAAAAATGAATTTTATTGTAGGAAAGATATTTAAGATGACTTGTGAATGAAAACGGCCTCTTCTCTAACTGTCTGAAAACAGCTATGATTATTACTGTTATAAATGAAACTAATTGTTTCTAATTAATAGTGACATAATTTGAACTATTGACAATCTCTCTCACATTATTGTAAAACTTTTTTGTTTGGTCTGCCCTTAGAATCTTGACATCACAAGATTCTATAAAATTATTTACTTTAGATTTATATTTTTCAGATTACAAAAAGACAGTGGCATTTCCCCTGTCAGACATTGTTATTTTGAGGTTACAATCTTATACTTTCTTCTTAATTGATTTTAAAGCTGAAATGTCTTTTTTCTACTTTCTACTTTACGCTCTAGCGCAAAAAAAGTATTTTTTTCGCTCGCTTATTTAATCAAACCACGCCCTCCGAATTAACAATTTATCAGATTGAAAATCAAATAAAATTATATGAAAATTGTCAAAAATTTTGAAATATGGTCGATAATTGTAAAAAATTTTGAAAAATGGTCAAAAATTTTCAAAAATTGTCAAAAATTGTCAATAATTGTCAAAAATGGTCGATAAATGTCAAAAACTTTGAAAAATGGTCAAACATATTCAAAAATGGTCAATTGTTGAAAATTTTTAAAAAAATTGGAAAAATTGTCGAAAATTTTCAAAAATGGTCAATAATTGTCAAAAACTATCAAAAATGGTCAAAAACTGTCAAAAATAGACAATTAGTGTCAAAATTGGTCAAAAAATGTTAAAATTTTGAAAAATGGTCGATAATTGTCAAAAACTATTAAAAATGGTCAATAATTTTGAAAAATTGTCAAAAATGGTCAGAAATTGTCAAAAACTGTCAAATATAGACAATTATTGTTAAAAATTGTCAAAATTTTGAAAAATAGTTGATAATTGTCAAAAATTGTTGAAGTTTTTAAATATGGTCAAAAATGGTCAATAATTGTCAAAAATGGTCAAGAATTTGGAAAAATGGTCCACAATTGTCAATAATTACCAAAAATGGTCAATAATTTTGAAAAATGGTCTAAAATTTTGAAAAATGGTTAAAAATTGTCAAATATTTTCAAAAACTGTCAAAAATGGACAATTATTGTCAAAATTGGTCAATAATTGTCAAAAGCTGTTAAAATTTTGAAAAATGGTCCAAAATTCTCAAAAACGGTCAATAATTGTCAAAAAAGGTCGATAATTGTCAAAAACTTTAAAAATTTTCTGAAAAATGGTCAAACATTTTCAAAAATTGTCAAAAATTTAAAAAAAAATTTTAAAAATGGTCAAAAATTGTCTAAAATGGTCGATAATTGTCAAAAACTATCAAAAATGGTCAAAAATTGTGAAAAACTGTCAAAAATCGACAATTATTGCCAAAATTGGTCAAAAATTGTTAAAATTCTGAAAAATGGTCGATAATTGTCAAAAACTATCCAAAATGGTCAATAATTTTGAAAAATTATAAAAAATGGTCAGAAATTGTCAAAAACTGTAAAAAATAGACAATTATTGTTAAAAATTGTCAAAATTTTGAAAAATATTTGATAATTGTCAAAAATTGTTAAAGTTTTTGAAATATGGTCAATAATTGTCGAAAAATGGTCAAGAATTTGTAAAAATGGTCCATAATTGTTAATAATCTTCAAAAATGGTCAATAATTTTAAAAAATGGTCTAAAATTTTGAAAAATTGTCAAAATGGTCAAAAACTATCAAAAATGGTTAAAAATTGTCAATTATTATTAAAAACTGTTAAAAATGGACAATTATTGTCAAAAACTGTCAAAAATGGTTGAAAATTGTCATTATTTTGAAAAATGGCCAAAAGTTTTCGAAAACGGTAAATAATTGTCAAAAATGGACAATTATTGTTAAAACTTTAAAAACTTTCTGAAAAATGGTCAAACATTTTCAAAAATTGTCATAAATTTTAAAAAAAATTCGGAAAATGGTCAAAAATTGTCTAAATGGTCAATAATTGTCAAAAACTATCAAAAATGGTCAAAAATTGTAAAAAACTGTCAAAAATGGACAATTATTGCCAAAATTGGTCAAAAATTGTTAAAATTCTGAAAAATGGTCAAAAACTATCCAAAATGGTCAATAATTTTGGGAAATTATAAAAAATGGTCAAAAACTGTCAAAAATGGACAATTATTGTTAAAAATTGGCAAAACTTTTGAAAATAGTTGATAATTGTCAAAAATTGTTAAAGTTTTTGAAATATGGTCAATAATTGTCAAAAATGGTCAAGAATTTGGAAAAATGGTCCATAATTGTCAATAATCTTCAAAAATGGTCAATGATTTTGAAAAATGCTCTAAGATTTTGAAAAATTGTCAAAAATTGTTAAAAATTGTCAATTATTTTTAAAAACTGTCAAAAATGGACACTAATTGTCAAAATTGGTCAATAATTGTCAAAAGTTGTTAAAACTATCAAAAACGGTCAATAATTTTAAAAAATGGCCAAAAATTTTGAAAAATTGACAAAAATGGTCAAAAACCATCAAAAATGAATAAAAATCATCAATTATTGTTGAAAACTGTTAAAAATCATTTCGAAAAATGGTCAAAAATTATCAAAAATTTGGAAAAATGGTCACTAATTTTGAAAAACAATCAAAATGGTCAATAATTGTTAAAAATGGTCAATAATTGTCAAAAATGGTCAATAATTGTAAAAATTTTAAAAATAGTCAATAAATAATACGATCCGTTTCCGAAAATCGATTTAAACACGTAATTTATAAATTTTTTTACTAAAAATATCGATTATAAGAAAATAATAATCGATTTATATAAAAATCGATTATTTTTTAGCATCAGTCAGTAGATCTTTTTAAAGGTTAATCATGATGGATAGCGAAAATGACGATTATTCTAGCACTCCTATTATAATCTAAGATAATATAGAAAACTGTTTTAATTATTAAAAGTGCGACTGTAGAGAAAATTATGTGTGTTTTTCGACCGTAAAGTAAAATTGCCGCTTTCGAAGGATCGCAACATTCTTGCTCAAGCGGCAATCTGTTATTTTACGCTCTAAATACACAAATAACTATTTTTATTTGACCTCTAACCTTTTAAGGTTTCATACATTTAGCCAAACTGGCAATTTGTATAACTATTTCACTGAGATTTTAAAGCTATTTCTGATTCTGTAGCTAAAATGTGTTTGATATTATTCGTAAATACAGCATTTTAAGCCTTTAGTTGAAAATTCTATTTCACTATTTGTAAAGTTAGTGTCTAAAAGGTTTTCGAATCGTGGTGCAAAGTATATTAGTATGTAAGTACTCACAGTTTCATGACTTTTTGTTATTGCTTCTTATATTACTTATGATTCATAGCGCTGACACTTCCTCTGATTTTGTCATCTAAACTAAACAGTGAAATCCTACTGGATGTAGTTGGAATGTGAGTTCAGAGTTCAACTTTTAAGTAGATATCCAAGGAGTCTCTTATTTTAAACTATTTTACACTTTCCTATTTAAGCCAGATTCGTTGAGCAACTTTCACAGCTTTTTGGGCTTGAGGTGTTTTCGTATGGCATTTTTTGTTTACCTAATTTGGTAATACTTCTTTTTAAGGCATACTTGGTTAAACCAGATGTTTTGGGATGCTTCGCAACGTTTTTCTAGTAACTTCTTGTATAGTCTTCTCTCAAATATTAGTGATAAGAACAAGAACTAGATTTCCTTGAAGAATTAGAAATTAGGAGACACTTAAGATACCCACAACATGAAGTCGTCATTGAACAGATAAATCTACGGTGCTCGCCATTATTGTGTAGTAACAATTGTAAAGATCAGCAGATATCGTTTTCCTTGGTTTCCTATATCACTGCACAGTAATACTGATTTTATATAGAAAAAGACATAAGATATCCATAGGTATCCCCATAGGGCTAATAATAACTATGCTTTATAGTATATTGAGTATGAAGAACGGTAAAGATGGCTTACCGATCGGAGACAATTATTGTTTTGAGGAGGAACAAAGCGATGACTCCAATTTTTGTTTGAGATCGGTACCTCTTAACGTTCGACTTGCTTATTAACGTTTTTTGCACGATTGGGATCAATAGTAATCAATAAGCCCAATCCTTTTAAACGAAATATCCTTAAACTGCAGCAATTTGGCGTCCTACCAGACAACTGCATTAATGAATTATATGAGAAACTCTGTACGGGTTCAGTTTTTTGTGATTTTGCGAAGGTCTTTGACTATGTTGATCATGGAATTCTATGAAGAACTTCATAACCTCTTAAATTAAACAATAACTTGAAATCTACAAACTCCATTATGTTTTTGGGTTTCCATATTGGCGATGCCCTTAAGACACTTTAGCAAAAAAATTATCCCCTCCCTGTTTCGCCATTACACCACATCGCAATGCAATAGTAGGTTGGTGTCACTTTGGCAATTTATTATTAACTAGCTTTTGCCCGCGATTTGGTCCGCGTAGGAGTCGAAAATGGTTCTAATAGTATTTTTACTTTATTAATTTTGTTATAACACATAAATTATTATGTTAAAATGTTAAGTTTTTCATTCTAATATCCAAAAACAAATAAAATTGAAATTTCGATGTTGGCGCCACAAGACGTAAAAGGCGTTTTTGAGTTTCTGGCTATTCCACAAACTAAATGTACGTACCTTTTAGGATTGCTATGTAGGTAACACACATATCCAATCAACTAACGTAACTGTATTAAAAAAAATTGTAATTAACAGAAATACCCACTTAACAACAAACAACAACAAATCTAATATAAATTAAACTCAATCAATAACAAAAGTTTTATAATTCGCAAACAACCAATGTCTGCCGCGTTCCGGTTGAATACTCTGTCTATAGATACATGAAAAACCCTAAAATTTGTAGTCATTTGTGTAAGCAGGTTGTTTGTACCTAATCATGAGTAAAACATTAGTTTTCTTTACACCCAGTAGGTATAATACAAAACAAATTTTTTGAATTTTGAAAAATCCTTTCTACGTCATTAGAGGGATACGTGTGCGAACTTTTAGGTTTTTAGCCCTAAGGGTTTGGCCTGTGCGTTTATTTAAAACAGGAATGAAAAGTTTCATACAAACTTTTATTCCCCATTTCACCCCCTTGGGGGTTGAATTTTGAAAAATCCTTCCTTCGTCATATGAGCAATACGTGTGCGAAATTTCAATTTTCGAGCCTTAAGGTTTTGGCCTGTGCGTTGATACCTCAGTCAATCACTTTTGCCGTTTATATATAGAGATGTTCATTCAAGTTTTAGTAGGCTCATGTCAAATTCGGTTGTTTGTAGTTACAAATTGACTAGAAAGTAAATAGTCTGCTATTTTTGCGTTAGTTTCTTTGTATACTAGTTTTATTTATACATTTCACAGCATGGAAGTACCGATATGCATTTTGTATATGGTTTGGCAAATGGTCTAGAAGTTAGGCGTCTTTATGCTGAAAAACATCCGCAATGAGTGACTCCTCATCATTCTTCATTTGTACGTATTCACCAATGCTTATCGGATACTGGACGTTTACAAGGAAATTTGAACAACACTGGTAGATCCAGGACAGGTAGAAGTGTAAGGGTAGAACAAGATATTTTGGATAAAATTGATGAACACAACACAAAATTTCAAGTTTCCATCTCAACTCAAATTTTGGAAAAAAAATAACTTACTTTTACTCATCACCTTTCAGGGATGATATCTCGGAAGGGGGTGAGCTGAGAAAATTTCGTCATAGGAAAGTCCCATTATAATTTCATACGTACAATCAATCAACGAAATTTTTACGTATTAATTTGAAAACACTCTGTATAATGACGTATTTTAGCACACAGGAAAGAATTTTCTGTGCTATCGTGAAGGAAAAGCCCATTTTCGGTACGTTAAATAGGCATGTAGAGATAGTATAGTGTTTTCAGAGAGGTAGAAAAGTCCAGAAAATTCGCATTTCCTGTGCGAGCGTAACATTTCAGGCCGTGCAAACACGGGAGAATTTCGATGAGTGATGAACGATAGTTTCCATTATACATCTACAAGAACCCTAAAAACTATCATAATAACATTAGCGTTGTTTATTGTTACTGAAGCAAATAAATACCTGCGTATGATTTAAAACGATTTGAAAAACTGACAACTGCTAGGAATAAATATAATGACGAATATCAGCGAGCCCGGAAGCCAATTTTTCAAAAAGTAAGTGAGGTATGATGAAAATGTATTTTGCAAGGACACACATGAATTGAGGTATGTTAAAAAACTCCAATGTCTCAAAATTAATATCAGTAATCTTGTATTTCATGTTATGGTTTTGTAAGAAGAAGCTTTCAGCCTGAAACTGAATTTTCCTTCAATGTAAAAACATATTTTGGAAAGAATTTCTATATACTACTGAAAAGAGGGATGCGTGGTGTGTTATACCAACAGAAGAAACATACACTTTAATTTATTTATGTTAATCTTATGGGCGCAGCTTCCCAGCCCTGCTTTCTTTTTTTTTCAAAGGGAACCCTAGACGGCGCTGAAATATAAAATTCATAAAAATATGAATTTCATGGAGCTATAAATTCAAAATTGTGAAATTTGTTTACATTCCTCGTTATTGGTTGATGTAGAACAACATTACAATTTACTTTAATTTATCCTGGAACATTATTATGACAAAGCAACGTATGATTAATTTAGATTCGGTTATAGTCCGGTCAAGTTAGACATAGGTTACAAAAATTTGTATAGAGCTGACAATTTGTACGAATGTTCGAAATACCACTATAAATGAAATGTGGAGTGTCCCAATCGATCCGACATTTGAAACAAAAATTATTCAAGGTCAAAGTTCGCAAATATGGGGTTTTCGCCTATTTCAGCCAAACGATAAGCTTTATCAAAAAAATAAGTCAGATTAATATTGTATATCATGCAATTATCTATAAAAACTGTCTTCAAACTTTTTCCCTTAAGAGTCGCCATCTCTGAGCTCTAATGAAAGTTGAAATAGTTTCGAAAAATTATTCTTCATAATATGCATACGTTTCCACGCCACCTGTGTGGTAGTATACTTGGCGCGTTTTTTTTAACGTTGTTTCCCCGGTAGGTCATTTCCACGATCTTTTGTGATCCTGCTTATTAAATTATTCGTTATCATCTGATACTTCTGCTTCCTCATGTTCTTCTTATTTTTCTTCCTGCTGGGTGTAAGTACATTTACCTAATAGTGATGAATCATATGTCTCCTCGCTGATATCATATGAAGACTCTTCTGATCGCGAATCAATATTGGAACATGTCTGGCCTTGACAACTGGTACATGCTGAGGAACAAAACCATTCAACTTTTTTGCAGCCACATTTAGCATTTCACCCCTTTTTACAATTGCAAAAAAATGGGTTGAGGAGTTTTTCCGGTGTGGTGGGAGTGAATTCTGGAATAGTTTCAATGTATTCACGAATAACTTCCTGCCCCAATCTTTTGAGTTTAGTTGATTACTAAGCCAGACTTGAACTTGATAATATACCTGAAATAGATGTTGATGGACAGAAACAGAGGTTTTTTTTTCGGGTCGAGATGGGAAACTCATGTTCGAATGAAAAAACTCATACCCTGGGGGATGCCTACCAACCAAACCCACCTCAAACTCGCCGTTACCCCCGCCTTGAAATCACTACGTTAGCATACTTCGAGACGGGCGGCGGTCCATCGCACACTCTCCGCTCACACCGTCGTCTTCTTCCTATCTGTCACTCCTACGTCTCATGCCATATCGACTCCTCCTCTCCCCCTAATCATGCTCTCCACTACTCCTCTCACCTCCATCCATTCCTCCTACCCCCTCAACATTATCTCCACCATGTTCTCCCAATACACCACTTCCCCTAGTTTCATCTACAACTTCTTCAGCACTTCCTCGTTCCTCCTGAATCTGAACATATGCCCCACATCATCCTCCACTTCACACCTCTTTCACACTCCAGTCTCTCTTTTTCCAATCTTGTGGAGGTACCCTACTCTCGACCTGTGTCAAGAAGTAGTTCACCTCCCCGAATTTCCGGTCCATCCAATCTCTCCAACTCTCCAACTGTGTTTTGAAGGATAATTGACTATCTAACCTCACCCCTGGGTATTTCACTCCTCCATACGAATTCTCCTTACCTCCACCATCACGTCTTGCTCAGTCTCTTCACTAGCCGTCTTATCTTCCGCCACTTCCAGTGCGCACCGTTCTATTTTCTCCACAATCTTCCTACACATTCTCTCCGCCTTTCTTTTTATCTTGGCCTCTCCCTTTGCCGTACATACCAGACACACATCGTCCGCATACGCCGTAATCCATCTTCACATTCTACAGTAATTCTAAGGAGAAGGAGTGTAGGTATTAATTTTATAAGATGTGTTCCTATTGGGGGCGAATTGTCGGGACAGGAACAGCGGTCCCGAGAGAAGAATGAGCGTGGTTCTATTGAAACTTGATGGTGTCTTATTCTCGACAAAAAGGATCAGCTTCCTCCCTGGATTTTTAAGGGAAATATGCTCTCTCTCTTTGAAGCAACAGAACCAAGAGAACTCAAGAGAACAGTCAGCTGTTTTCTGTCTTCTCTGCAAATTTTATTTGTTTTGGTCATTTCGTTTATTTGGAAGATTTTGGTTTTTTTAAGTTTTAAAGTAACTTGGTTATAAATTGAATAATAGATTGAATTAAAAGTTTATCAAATAGACGATATAGATGAAAATTTACTTGCATTAATTGGGGAGAGCTTTCGTTTCTACATGCTAAAGGAGTAAAGAAGGAAATTTTTTTTAAAACAAATAATTTAAGATGAAGTACGAGTATTAAAAAATGCACAGGGTATTTTGAATTTGAGAATAGTAAAAGATAAAGATTTCAAAAAAGCTTCATTATTCGCAAATAATAACACTAAATAATTTATATCTATACTCGCCTGAGTTTTATATTGCAAATTGAACTATCGACAACAAATTATTATTAATCCAAAACCAAAATATAACCAAAACAAAACAAATACAGACTGCGGAACTATTATTAGTGGTTGTAGACATTATTATTCTTATTTTCTTGTTTTGGACCCATTTTTATGTGGAAATTGCTCCAAATAATACTGGCAACATCGTCAAAATGTATTCTACAGGGAGTCCCGATTGAGGCTAAATCGCATGCTCCAAGAATAGGTCCCAGGAGCTATCCCAGAAAATCAGGAACGGAGAATCGCCGATGTTTTGATCGCTCCTAAGAACCCGGAGATTTAGCACCCTGGCATTTAGGTACCGTTGTGGAATCGTAACGAGTACTGTATAGTGCGCAAACTCGAATTAGGGATGAACACATCATTTTTATCACCCTTTCCAGAAGGTAGTTTTTGTACCCTCCCAAGAACGATACTATCGCCAGTTGGAACGAACCTATTGATAATTGCGTGATATACAGTTTCAGTCCAATTTATTTTTATGATAAGTCTCACCGTTTGGCTGGAAAGCGCAAGAAACCATCTTTACGAACTTTGACCTTGAATTATTGTTTTTGTTGGATCGGTAGGGACTTTTCACATTCTATTTATAATAATGTTCCAACAATGGTGTTCAGCTCAATGCGAATTTTTGCAACCCTCCACTATTTTTGGGCTAGCTTGACTCAAATAACTACTTGAGCTGGTTTTTTTGTTATATTTTGTAGTTTGAATAATATGTCATAATCTGTGAGTTCATGAAAATATTTCTTCGAAAAAATATTCCATAACATCTAAAATTTCAGAACTCCAACATTTTTACATGATTGGAACATTATTTCACTTGATTATGCACATTAAAGTTGATAACCGATCAAATATTTCTTAGACGCTTTTTCCTAACATCTGTACCGCTCCCTAACTTCCCATCAATAATTCCTAAAGTCTCAAGCCATATAGTCTAACTTAATCAAAATAACCGCGATATCCAATATCTTGTTCATATAAACCCAAATATTTGCCTCAATAAATTGGTTTTAGGAAACATATCTCCCAACAACTCCAAGAAATTGTTGAGGGTCTGAATTTTGAATTTGTGTTAATCCCAAATGGAATTTTACTAAGATAAACTTACAACAATGAATTAAACATTTATAACTTATTATTTAATCTCTATACAAATGAAGTTGTTACACATACACATATTAACATAAAGTGATACTGAGCAACACAACTGATAAGAATGTTTTGAAGTGTACAAAATTCAGTTACTATAATGGCTTGTAAGAACAACGTGGAGCACTCAAAATTGGAGTCTCTTACGATGGATGATATTTCGCACAAAAAATTTGTAGACATCAAAATTGTAATGAATCTTATGCACAATAACATGAAAAAAGTTGAGTTGAAAAATTAATAACTTAATTTTTCAAAAATTGTTAAACAGTTTGAAATCCAATCTATTCAAATTTTTCCTTAGGTTTTTCAAGATTTATTGTTAAAAAATTAACTTCACCTTACGTTTCGAATTTTGAAATGCTTTTTTTTTCGGTTCGAGATGTTTGAATGGGTCCAGGGCCCAAACAATGTTGGAATAATCCCCAAAGGGATGCCTACCAGCCAAACCCACCTCAAACTCGCTGTTACCCTCGCCTCGGAATCTCTACCCTAGCATACTTCGAGACGGGCGGCGGTCACTCGCACACTCTCCGCTCACACCGTCGTCTATTCCCGTGTCAGAAAGTAGTTCACCTCCCCAAATTTCCGGTCCATCCAATCTCTCCTATTCCCAATCGCTCCTTTTAGCGTGCCCTCATACTCCTCCCACCTTCTCTCCATTTCCTCCTCCATCCAATCCTGTACTTCCTCACTAGTCGCACCCAGCGTTTATTCTTGGTTCTAGCCATCACGTTCAATGGATAGGAGCTTGCCAGTACCACTGCTGTCAGTCCACTCACTGTTCTGTGCCCCTGCACCACCCTCAGCAATATCCCTCTCTGCACCCGCAGGAGTCGCCTTACCCTCGCATTCACCCCTGCTTTTCCACCCCCGCTCTTCCACCCTACACATTCGCACCGTACAGCATACTCTGCTCTACCGTCCTACCAATTACCCTCCTCTTCCACTCTCTCGGCCCTTTCACATTGCACATCAATCTTCCCAGCCATGCTGCCCTAGAATCCTGCCCCCCACTCCTCCTCCTCCTTCTGTGAACAATTTCCCTATAATCTTAATCTCCTTCTCCCAATCTTCCTCCAGAACCTCGTTTCTATTTCCACCTATCCTCTTCACCTCTATCTCATACGCCTTTTCCCATGGATTGTTTTCAATTCCCCCCAGTAACTCTTCCCACTTCCTTTTTTTTCCCTCTCGATCCTACGCTCCAGTTCCTTCGTCTTCTCTTCATATCCCCCTTATCCCTCTATCCTTCCTCTTCCCCTCAACATCCGTCTTTGTTTTTTCTTACAATCCCTCCACAGCTCCTTTATTTCCTCATTTGGCCAGTAATTAGGTGTCCGCTCACACCTATTGCCCTTCTTTCCCTCTCTTTCACAGCCCTGTATCACATCTACATCATCTCCAAGTCCCCTTTCTATCTCCTCTCTTACTTTCTTCCTCATACTCTCTGCCTCGGCCTTCGTCCACCTCCATCCCCACTCTTCCAATAAATTATGAAATGATAGGCCTCCAAAAACCACACATTTTAGAAAAAACTTCATAGTACGATCCTTAGAAAAAGTCAAACTTCGTTAGGTACTGAGAGAATATTATAAAGAATTTTGTATTTCGTGATCAATTCGTTAGGTTATTGAATCCAAATGTAAATTAATTCATTTTTTTTCAATTTTCGTTGTACCATGGCATGTGTACAAAGGGGACAATCATTCCAGCGCGAGCAACGAATTATAGCGCAGCAGCCATTAAGCTTCATGGTGGGGTTTAATAACCAAACTAAAAATTCCTAATAGTATTTTGTCATTGCCTAGCAAACTTTGACTTTCGTTTGCTCGGTTTCTAATGATCGTACTAGAAATGGTATATTATTTAGCAAGCAAATAATGATGGCTATTATCCACGAAGGTGCGATTATGTCGCAAGCCGCAGGCGAGTGTCAGCAAAACCTAAGTGAAGAATAGCCATTATATGCAAGTAGAATACTATATTTTGTCCACAACTATTACTCACATCTTTATAAATTATTTTCTCGATTTTTCTGGCAAAAAATTCAAGGAGACTATTTTGTGCTGCGTCTCTTATGTTTGGCGGGGTAACATTCATTTCAGTGTCTGATTCGTCTGAATCGTCCAGGAATGTTAGGCTTTTCCAAATCCGTAAACAATGTACTATTTATCATGTTATAGGGCATAAGATTTCCTAAATTTTTGATGTCCACAATTTTTTAGCGCAAGCAAAACTGAAAGAGATATCAGTGCAAAAGACTCCAATTTCAAGTGCTCTACGCTGAGTTTGCAAACTGCTTCGCAAGCTCCTGCGGAATTTATTCGAGAATTTAGGAAAATGATCGGGGATTCTCGTAGGCATTCAAGTCTCTTCTGTTTTGAGCTAGAGTAGCGGCTAGCGCAGTAATTTTACAAGCATTAGGCTCACAGCTCAAGATGTGTACTATACTTTTTCTACGATTATTTTCATTTATGAAAATAAAAAATTCTAACAAGTAACTGTTATTTATTTAACAAAATTCGGGAACAATTTAAATTAAACTTTTATTTATAATAATTAATTGTAAAATTTTGGCCATTATTTATAACTATACCCTTATCCGTGTTTGGCGGTTGTTCAATAATACGCGGTGACGGGTGGGATGACGTAAACTGTACGGTATGCCCTTTTTGGACATTGGTATTTTCGGTATTTTCAGTGTATGTAAAGGTCTCTAAATTACGTTCAATTGAATTTATAATTCTTTGGGCTGTTGCCGTCTTATTATATATATTGACTTATATACATATCCTTTGGCTGTTGTTGAATATTTTCATGGACCATGTCATAAGAGCCATTAAATCACCACCGGCATCGACCAAAAAAGTGGCAGTCTTAAACAGTGACCTGTGTACATTTTGGGATACGGTAACTTTGAATATTCGGCTATTTATTTAGAAACACTGCCTATTTTGTTTAATTCTATCACTTGCTTCGTATATTCCTCTTCGAGAGTTAAGAAAAAAATGATTCATTTGCGGATCGCTAATTTGTTGTCGAATCTCTTGGTTGCAGACTTTATAGAGATTACCGGAAATTACGAAAGATCTACGTACTTTGGTTTTCCATGTCACCAATTTTATAGTTTATTTCAGAAAGGTATAGAGTAATAAAACCTCATTAGGTATGCAAAGGGAGCACAGAGTGACCCAACGAATATTCAGGCCACTTTCATAGTTTGGCATTGATTTCATTGTAAAATTCTTTCTTTTTATCAAGTGCAGGTAGTACCACCCGGGTTGGGGTCAATATATGGGTTTAGCCTATTGTTATCCATTCACAAACACTGAAAATAGTGTGCCAAAGGCGTGCCGGTAGGATACTCGTAAAAAGGAAAGAATTTTATTTTAACAGAATGAAAATTAGGCATTATGTACATAGTATTAGGTACACTTATTTTTTATTGAACATTATACAAAAAATACATTATACAGAAATTAAATTATAAAAAATCATAATATTCTTCGTCATCTGAGGAACTGTCATCTCCTCTTGATGTTATAATTAACGGGTCGACGGTCCTATCGATCAAGTAGTCAAGATCCCACATTTTCTCCTCTTCTTTAATGACATGCTGGACTGCTTTTCGTCAGTTCTCTGGTGTCACCTTCTTAATGGCTTGATCAAACAGTAGCTTAACGTCTTTCATTTTGAATGTCGTGTTGTGTCTTGCTACAAATCCTTCCACTTGCGCCCATATAAGTTCTATAGGATTTAGTTCGCAATGATATGGCGGTGTGCGCAGCACAGTTACACTATGTTTTTCTGCTATATCTTCCACGGCGTTTTTCTTAAAACGATGTTCGTGTAAATTTGCTATAGCTAATAGTTCTTTTTTTATCAAATTATCTTCAAATTCAATACTTTTGGTGGTTAACCAGTCAATAATTTCTTGTTTTCTCCAAGATGAAGTTGGAGTCTTCTCTATGCGTCGAGAATGATAACTCGCGTTATCCGTAACTACTACTGAATCAGCCGGAAGATATTTTATCATTTCACCAAAATATTCTTCAAAAACATCCGAATCCATGTCCTCGTGGTAATCTCCCGTATGGCACGACTGAAAGGTTAGCAAACCTTCTTTTAAAAATCCCTATTCGCTTCCGATATGGACGATTATTAGTCTTTTCCCTTTACCTGAAGGCACCTTAATACCCGTTGACAGGCCTTCCATGAAAGCTTGGCGAGCAGTGGCTATATTTTTGTCTTGCCACATTTTTAGTACTGTATAACCTCCATTGATCCACATCTCATCAAGATAAAAGATTTTCTCCTTGTTTGTTCTGTACTGCTTTATACTTCTTAAGTATTTTCGTCGCCAGCAAACAATTTCATCGCTTTCCAGTAAAAGTGCTTTACGGTTATGCTTTTCCCAGGCAAAATCCATATTTCTCAAAGTGGTCCATAAAAGTTTTTTGGTTATCAACGGAATACTGTCATCCTGGCCAAGCTTCATTAAAATCTTATCTAGGTTGGGTATTTCTTTTTTAAAATAAAAAGAGTGAACTTTTCTTCGAATTACACTTTTGGTGTCTTCATCAATGACTTTTACTGGTCTGCCTGGACTTTTCTTGGGAGGCTCCACTTGGCCTGCTATATTTCTCCCCCGCAATAATTTAAAAACGGTGGACTTTCCAACTCCAGTCATTCGGGAACATCGGTCGACAGTTTCTTGAACAGTAAATTTCGGGTAATCGTATTTTATGCAATCGTGTACATTTAAAATAATAAGTTTTTCATTCACTGATAGTGGAGAATTATTGGAACATCTTTTCGTTGGTGTAAATGTCGCCATTTTAGTAGTAATTTTATAATACTGTGAACACTATTTACGGCATAACAGCAAATACTGATGCGTTAAACTAAATAAATATACTTATAAAGGTCTAAAAATTCTGTGTAAGGCAACTTGCGGCGCATGGTTGAGCCGAATCTGAAACAGGGTCGGAATTAGGCAGAGGCACTAATAGAAGGTTAAACGGTACCTGTTAAACGCAAAACGTAACTGTATAATCTACTACCTAAGTAATCCCTACACAATATTTCGATATTGACACTTCAGGCCAGAAAACATAGTTTTCCTAATTCTCTTACCCAATTACTTGAAATTTTAATATTACAAACAATACTATTTCAAGACCTACGCCTATGGCCGACACCGAAATTGAGCCGAACTGGACGGAATTCCCCATTTTATTACCCTATACCTTTCTGAAATAGACATTTTTCAACTCTTAATCTTAAAATGAAAGTATTATAAGTAGGTTCATTTATGTTATACTTTTAAATAACATACTTTTATTAGTACTGTACCTACCGAGCTGCAATTAAAAGAAGTTTCATTTGATCAGGGTGTAAAATTTTCATTTTTAAAACCTTCTGATTGCCTTCTTATATAAGCTCGTAATTTAAAGTAATTTACAATATTTACATTATTTTTCAAAGTAATAACACTTCTTACCATAATATAGTATAGATATAAAAGAATATATATTATTGCTCCCCGGGGTACATGCCCCGACAGACATTGAATTACACTTCTAAGTCAAACGGGGTTGATAAATCTACAAGATTTAAACCAACCATTCTGGTTTGCAACTAGAAGGGACAACATAACTTGTAGACAGGTTTCGGCGTATTGCGCCTCATCAGTACAAGGTATATGTTATCGCCCGAGAGTTAATCCCGGACTGAAATGGGACTATAATCAACAACTATACATATCTTCCAGTTACGGAAATGTTTTGGTTGCGATAATAGCGACACCTCACCTCCAATATATTACCCATGATGAGGAAGGTTTAAATTTCTTGGCGATTTCCCCAAAATGAGCCAAAATACGTTTTCAGAAAATGAATTTACATTATTTGTTGTACGCAAGTCCATAAATTGCTGATATACCTTTTCATATCTTCCTCTTGATTTTTCTGGTTATAGGTTTTCGGTAGCGTTCGCAGCTCACTACATAATATTGGGTGGTGTGCTACTAAATTTTTTTTATCCACAATCACATTATAATCCACACTTATGTAGCATATAAAGTACCACTTCATCCACTAGTGGAATAATGAAAAATACAATTTCAAATCAACAATTTTTGACGTTACAGGTGCTGTCAGAGCGAAATGTCAAATCACTTTTTTATGAAAATCTTAATGACTGTGATTGTGGATAAAACGTTGTATTGCATTCGAGTTTTAGCTGCGTTTTATCCACTTGAGAAAATTAAACACTCGAGCTTCGCTGTCGGGCTTGAACTTTCTTGCGTGGATAAAACACTATTTAAAACACTTATAAAATAAATAACTATTATTACGTGCTAGTCATTAGGTGTCAGTATCTATTATGATATTTATGTAGCATTCAAATAGTAGGTAATATGCAATTCACTAGTGAGAGAATAGATAAATATAATTTCAAACCTATGTAGGTACAATACCAATTTTATGACATGAAATACATAGAAATAGCAGACTATTACGCGCCATTGAGTTAATTCATCGATCGTCCTCTGACTGTCTCATAAAGTTTCCACAGATACTTTCCACGAGATAAATTGGCTTTGTTCCTAAACAATAGGTTTGATTGTATTATCTCTTCTGTTTGTCACAAATTATTTATTTTGATACATTCTTAGTACATAAAATCAGCATCATCTGTGAAGTTTGTGATTTAATCATTATTATCTATTTTGTTTTGAAATTATTCAGGGTATGGATACAAGATATTTTCAGTTTGTTAACATGCAAAGTTCGAAGTTTTGAGGGTTAATTCTCGAGCTCAGTTCTCTGCGATACATAATAATAAATGATTAGACGACAAGCCCTATTTGCAAGTACACTAACATCTAAGGCAGGATGCCGAGCTCAGTTCGCTGCAGAGAATAATAAGGAATGATATGACCTCTAATTAACTGCAATGTCAAAGGGTATGGTGTAAGGCCGGGTTTACTTCAGCGACAAATATTGAGTAAAATTCGGACGTCAATATTAATTTGGAGGGATGTCAACTGTAAATACGGAGTGCTGGGATGTTCGTGGTTTAATTATTGTTATCGAGAGAATTTTAAACAAAACTTTCGAGTGGTATTTACAAGGATAGAACAATCGGCCCGATATTTTTTTGATACTTCATGACCAAAAAACGATGTAATGTGGACTGACGAGGAGACTCAGAGGAATATGAGAACGATCTGGTCATAATATCACAAGACATATTCAATACGACAGTCAGAGAGCGCATGCAACAGGCTCTGAACATAATAGCAAAATGGACGGGAGAGGTGAGGTTGAATATAAGGCCCACCAAATTAAACATAGTGCCTCATACCAGAGAAGAAGGGACCTAGTGAGATTGGAACTGTTATCCCTTCAAGGTACGGATATTCCAATGGTGATGGTTGTTGAATATATGGAGATAGTTATTGACTCAAGATTAATATGGCCAGACAAATGGAAAAAGTAGTGACCACAATAATGATGGTGAAGCGAACTTGTGGCGAAACATGGAGGTCAAGTCCACGCATGTTACACTGAATATACAGTGTAGTGGTTAAATAAATAATTACAAATGCGTTTTTGTTCTGGTGAATAAAGACAACACAAAATAATTCAATGATGAGACTGGGCCAGGTTTAAAGACTTGCTTGTCTCAGCATTCGAAGATGGACGAGAAGCCTTATTTGGCCTTCCATACTACATTTCGTAATAATGGAAGAAGCTAGGATGAGATTATTCGGAAGCAGCATAAGCAAAAAAACATTTAGAATAATTAAAATACATATCCATCAGGGAATCGAAAGTAAAGCCAGTTGAGATATGTAAATGAATTATATAGCCACTATATTTTTCCCCGGCCCTAAATATGAGATAGAGATACCTCACAAATAGAACTGGCAGGTCGCAAGCGGACTGACGTCTCCCCGAGGTGAGACCTGGTACAGAGACAGACCAAAGACCGGAAAGGGGACAGAAGCATTCATACTGGTAGAGAAATGTCAGGAAGAACTAAATGGAATGGCAGACCACGCTGAGGTGAGATAAGAGTGGGTGCCGAGAAATAAAAATATTTCTGGAAATTAACAAGCTGACAAACTCGCGACAAGGGGTGAAGCAACAATATATGCAGAACCAGAATCACAAAGAAAGTGGTCCGAGGACAAATACAAAAATGGGTACCAAGTCAACATAGACGACAGTGGAGGAACACTCCAAATCAGGTACATAGTAGGACCTTTATAGATAAAACATGTATTAAGCGGGCAAAATAAATTAGCTAAGAATTTTTACAACGGGTCATGCCCCGGTGAAAGACCACCTGCAAGAAATGGGGCTGTATTACGGTGATCTCAGCTGCAGACTTTGTGGTATGTAACCTATATTCTATCTGACTGTGAGGCAGTGGACTCAAGGAGTCAAATAATTTTAGAAGGGGGCAATGTGCCAAAAACCATGAAAATATTCTCACCTGAAATTGTTATGTACATACTATTCAATATTCATCGTTTATTTTGATAAACAGTTCACTCGTAATATATTTCAATGTATTCGATACATATCCATAATAATATTCAGTGAGTAGCCGTGATCGTATGCCACCCACCCAAATAAAACAATATGTTCTAGCAGAAGTAAGTGATTATAAGCTCCAGGCAAAATAGCACGACTATACTGAGACCATCACTATAAATATGCTGAATTGAATACATACAAGTTTTTCATTAAATAGACGATAATTATTTGTAAATAATAATTTCAGATAAGAATATTTTCTTATTTTAACATTTTTTCAGTGATCAGGTTTTTAAATTTACTTTTTATCCATTAGAAAAAAATCAGTGATTTAAAGTTGAAACTAATAAGAAACATTTACGATAGAAGCAGAAACACCAATGCTGAGAATAAAAATTTTATAAAAAAAATACCAATGAAATTATAGTCATTAATTATTTGACATTCAATATTTGAAACAACGCTAATTAGAAACAACGTGCTCTTACTCTCAGAGTTCGTGTTTATTTTCACCTTTCGTATATTTGAAGCCTTAGTCTTTTAAAGCTGTTGGTAAACTGGAGCGTCGAATTACTGTGGGCTAATTTAGCTGTAACACCTTTTGATTTATCGGACTGAATGTACGCACGTTTCCAGACTCGCTGATTGAGGGAAAATTTCTCATCTCGCCTTCTCAGGTTGTAGCGGTGACGGTTGGTGTTGAAAGCTTTCTTGATTCTAGATGCTACGTCTTGAAATACCTCTTGCAGGGCATTGTTACGCGTCACGGGATCATAGACTTCGTCGAAAGTTTCGAGTGGGTCGCTTTCACGCCCTCGAAAATCTAATTCTCGGGAGAAAACAATGAAGTTTGGCGATAGTTTAGTAACTTCGTGCCGACCAGATCTCATAGCACAAGCTACTTTTTGAAGATACCTGTCCCACATACGATGGTTATCCGCAACGTATGAGCTGAGAGTAGTCTTCAGGACTCGATGATACCTTTCGACAGCATTGGCTTGCGGATGAAAATTTGCCAAGTTATTTCTCCCAACTCCGTATTTGTCGAGTATGGATGTTACATGAGTGCTCTTGAATTGTTTTCCGTTATCCATAATAACCTTATCGGGAATACCAAACATAACAAGAACTTGATCCTCCAAAATTTCCGCGATCTTGGGGCCCGTAGCGGTCCGAAGGGGATAGAATGGGACGAACTTACTGAATAAGTCACTCACCGACAGTATATACGAGTATCCCGAGGAAGACCTAGGAAGGGGACCTACCAGATCTATACATAGTACTTGAAACGGTCGGGTAGTAGAAGGGGCGATGCTAAGCATCTGACCTCGAGGAGCTTGTTGTTCTGGCTTTGTTCGTAGGCAGGTAATGTATCGTCTGATACAACGAGCTAAATGACCGCAAGTGGGAGGTTCATGATGGGCTCTAATGAGGGTGCTTCGGTCTTCCTTGGGAACGACCTTCAACCAGTGTGCGTCGTTTAGAGCGAGATCGGGATAGGCTGGTTTTGCTAGCTTGAAGAGTGTGCCGTTTTCAACTCTCCAGTCTGGATATTTATCTGGATCTTTAGAAACTCTCTGCAACTGGCGCTTATACCAGAGATCTCTGATTGGCGTAGCTTCTGGTGTAGGATGTACTGCATCCACGCAGGTAACAAACCGCTACAAAGCGTCGGGTACGACATGTTCAACACCCTTACGGTGTATAATATCAAAGTCGTACTGTTGCAATCGTACTGCCCATCTAGCCACGCGACCGGACTGATCCTTGAAATTATATAGCCACTTAAGGCTGTAGTGATCTGTGATGACTTGGAAGTGGGTACCCTCGATATATGGCCTAAATTTCTCCACAGCGTGTAGGACCGCCAAGCATTTTTTTTCGTTCGTACTAAACTTGCGCTCAGCCCTGGTTAGGGACCGACTCAAGTACGTAACAACTCGCTCACCATCATCATGCATTTGAGACAGGGTGGCACCAATGTTCTAATCACTAGCATCAGCCTGGATCGTGAATGGCAAATCAAAATTCGGGCATGTAAGGATTGGAGCAGTAATAAGGTTTTCCTTGATTTTTCTCAATGCGTCTGCACAAGATTCATCCCATAAAAACTTTGCGTTTTTGCGCAGCAAGGCCGTTAACGGGGCTGTTAAGGTAGAAAAATTTGGGACAAATCGCCGATACCACGAAGCTAGACCTATAAGTCGGCGAACCTCAGATACTGATTTGGGATCAGGAATGTTAAGGATAGCTTCCACCTTACCAGGGTCCATTAGTAAACCAGAGGAATTTACTAGATACCCGAGATATTTTAATTCCGGTTTGCAGAAGTGACATTTGTCACGATTTAGAGTTAACCCAGATTCTCTTAGTTTGCCTATGACAGTTGCCAACACCTCTAAATGTTTTTCAAATGTTGGTGTACAGATAATTATGTCGTCCAAGTACACAAAAACGAATTGTTCAAGTTCTTATCCAACGACACGATGAATGAACCTCTGCCAAGTGCAAGGGACTGTATGTAAACCGAAGGGCATTCTTTTAAACTGGAACAACCCTCTGGTGGGAACTACAAACGCAGTGAGTGGTCTGGTAGTTTACGCAAAATCGGTAGGTACCGTCAGACTTCCTAACTAAAACTAAGGGCGACGCCCATGGAGAAGTAGAGGGTTCCACTATATCCTAGGCCAGCATTTTGTCCAATTCGGCATTCACCTGACGTTGCAGGGCAGGGGAAAGAGGATAGTGTCTTTGTTTGATGGGCTGTGCCTTGGTACGAATCTCGTGTTCAACTAGATGAGTGCAGCCTAACTTGTTTCCCATGGCCTTGAAAGTAGACTCTATCAAGTCTTCCAATTTCGCCTTCTGAGCCACCGATAGGTGCTCTAAGGACTGAATAGCCGACACTTGGGTACAAGGAAGCTCACCCTTAGTCCTAAAAGACCATTGTCCTGAATACAAATCAGGCACAATTCCCATAGAAACCCAAAAATCTATTCCCAAGATAATCGAATGCGGCAGACTGGGCACTACCATCAACTCTAACACCCTCACTCTGTCTTGTAACTGTACAGGAGCCATAATGGATCCTAGGATTTTTCACGTACCACCATTCGCAACAACACACTCTCCTGAAGATGGAGACGTGTTAAGAGAACAAACTGACTTAAGCTGGTTCCATCAACAACCACCAACAACTGTCTTAGAACAACCGCTATCCAAAAGAGCCAAAAATTGTTTTGCTAATATTGAATTGGGGCTTAACACGTCCAGCACGTTGAGCTTTCCATTCGTCTAATGTTAATTCTTTAGGCTCTTCTTCTACCGGGGCTGGTTCCGCTTCGACTTCCTCTTTCTTTTCCGTTTCGACGGGATCCATCTTAACTTCATCCGCCCAGCTTTCATTAGCGTCATTATTAGGCCTAGATTCCTCCTCAATAACATCCTTGTAAGAACCCCAGTTGTGAGCTCCAGCTCCGTCACGCTTGTCTACTGGCTTTACTCCTCTGTAACCATGGGTCTTGTCCGATCCGCTTTGCCTGTCGAATTCCCTTTTACCTCTTCGTTCTCCGTCAACATTCCTTCTTGGGCCGCGAGGCCCACCTGGTTTATTTCCTATAGCACGTGGTTCACGTCGGTCTCCTCGGTCACGATTGCGGTATTCGAAGTTGTCTCCTCCACTTGAAAGTTCTCTCCTAGGAGGCCGGTCTCTTCCTTCTCTTACATCCCTTCCTTCTCTTCCATCCCGTCCGTCTCTTCCTCCACCTCGATTGCCTCCTCGATTACCACCTCTTGGACCTCCAGATCTTTGTCCTCTTCCGCGTCCGCAACCTCTACGTACACTATCGTAAAATTGAATATCAATGTCCAATAAATGTTTTTGTCGTCCAACGCGTTGGGGATATTCAGAAGCATCATATTCTGCGTCGTCAGATTCCTCGTCTTTTTCTTTTTTCCTAAGTTCAAACATCTTTTTCCATTGAATCGGTTCCTCTCCTTCGCCGCCGTACGTTGGGCGCCAAATTTGTCACCCCCTTTTCTCCCTTTACTGGAGTTGAGGTGACAAAAGGGGGGGTTTTTCTCAAAAAATATACAATTATTGCCGGTTTCTCAACGGAGAGGGGTCGAGGTAAAATAAAAGACAATTATTTAACGGTTTCACCAAATTATTTTACGTTTACTAAATCATTGATAGTCACTCAGTTTTATGTCCTACAGTTTTCTAGGTGTAGAGTAGGTCTAATAGAAGGTGGCTCACGCCGTAAACCTACTTTCAGCTTTCAGCACGATGTACTTCTGACATGACATGATTATCATATGTACGGGACCAATGTCCAGTTTTCCATGAAAACGTTAGGGCCAAAGTTCTCTTTTTTCGACAATAAATAAAAATATTTTATTATTGATTAAGTACAGTGTAGTGTTCCTACTTCCACTAACGACAAAAAAAATTTAGGTGGAGTTTAGGGCTTCTCACGAGAGCGAGATTTTTCTCGTCTCGTCTCGTTCTTCTCTCGAAAAAGCGGGACGAGACATGTTTGAAAATTTTTAGGTGATACCGAGACCACATACAGCACAACCCCAGAGTCTCGTTACATTTTTTTATGGAATTTTTATGAAGTTTTTATTAGAAAAATTAGAAAAGGTCTATATAGAGAACAATACATTTTACAATATATAAAATCTGGTGACCAACTTTGAAATATATTATTGTAAATTTAAAAAAAAACTCAAAGTTATAACTCTAATTTTTTTTTGGAATAAAATGATAAAACAGGTCGGTTTTACCAAAATTAAATCAACACGTCCTGTATCGCCTCAAATACAATAGGTTCCTAAAATTAGGCACAATGATTAAGTATTCATAATTATAATAAGCCTCCAAATGAAATCTTTTAGAAGCTTAGAAGCTCTTGAGATAAATAAAAACAAATATTCAGGTAATCTTCTTATCGACCAAATATATATCATCCTTTCCCCTTATTAAACTTAATTACCTAGAAGATAGGTCAGGAATGATTGTTGTGAATGAATTTCCAGGCAAAAATTGTACAATAATTTTGTTAATATTTATAGAATTTCGAATTTAGGCACTTTTGTACTTTATTTCCATGTAAACATTCTTAAAATTCCGTAAAATTATTCTTTATATGCTTAAGTTGCAGCGGTGCAACACGCGGAAAACTCAAGTGCTTCTTGAATTTGAAAACAACTTACAAAAGGCGTGCTTGAATTCCAAACGGTGCAGACGAGCATGACTACCCAATAAACATTTTTCGCAACTTGGGGTAGCGGTAAAATTTATTAAGGTTTCATTAGAGTCTTCAATTTCTCTTCTGGTTATGTAAATTTCACATATTGAAACATTAGTAGCAATATGTAACTTTTTGTTTCATTAAAAGATATAGGTAATAGTCTTAACACCATTTTTTAGAACATACAGTGTTCGTTACTTTAGGTTTTATTGGGATTTTATTTAAAGGTTACCATTACCTTGATATATAACCTATTCTGTTGAAGATACTTAAATGTATCATATATCACGTTCATAAACTTTTAAGTAGTCAAGACATTTCCTAGAGCATCTCTATAAATTATATGTATATTAATAGCCTGTACATATTATATGTAACATGAATCTTTTGGTTATCAAATAAGTTATTGTAACTCCGTTGATTACCTCTTAAGTGCACTAAAATATTTCACTCCAATAACTATGACAAAATTTTCTTAATGACCGCATCCTTGAAGTGTTTTGTGAAAATAGCAACTCATTTTCGTGAAGAGAATCTCGTACTACGTCAATTACGGAAAACCGGTTCATCAAATACCCAACTGGAAAAAAGTTGAAACTATTAGTGGTTTTCGTCACATAGTGGCAAATTATTTGAACATATTCATCATGAGTGTATACAGCGACAGATAATAATAATAATAATCAAATGTTTGTGAAATTGAATAAAGCTGCCAGCCGTAACTCACAAGATTCTGTAGTAAATGTGCAAAGCACGCGTAACGTGCAAGAAATTACAACACATATTGTGATGTTAGAATTATGGGTGAGAAAATTTAAGGGCTGTCTAAATTTAGAAATAAGATTCATGTTAGTTCCGTTAAAATACTTTAGGTGTTAAGCATAACTTCAACATTCAAAACGTATAACTTAAATCTGTCGGCAATGATAAAGTAGGATAATGAAAACGGGACTAACAGCAAGATCCATAGTCAGTCGCCGGCGATACGTCAGAGATTTATTCCGGCGAACGCTCTGGTGACTCGCTGGTGAAGTTACAGAGCATGTTTTGCTTTGCACAGTCGATCTCTCTCCGCTCTTCTTTCTGGCGCATTGCTGAACGGCTAAAACGCGCAATTCATTTGTTTGTAATAATCACGTGTGTTATCACTTGAGGAATGCAATGTGAAGTAACACATCAACTAATAAATACTATAATCGAATATATCATCAAACAGATTCTTGGAAAGTTGATAAGTTTTTGTTCCATAATCAGGATACAATTTAAAGGGATGTGAACAAGAAGAGACAATTCCTTTATATAATAAAATATTTTTTCTTGCTATTAAATATCTGGGGTAAAAATGAAAAGAAAATATCCAGAGAATTAATATTCAATTTGTATAAAACGTCTATGGTTGCTATATATGAAGTTTTTTCCAGGAAATTTTGGGAAGTATAAAAAATAATGATACACTACCAAAAACAATTAAACGAAAATTCAAAATAAATGTTCAAATTGTTCTCCATTGATCGTTAGACAAAAAGTCGGGCCCTCGCAAGGGAGTTTGTCGGGGTAACCCAAAAGGACATGAAGACGCCGTCGGGAGATCCGGGAAGAGCTTTTTTTTCTGCATAAGCGTTCGAGCTCCATGAAATCCTCTAGCAGGGATATGGTATGGAACGCGAAGAGCACCGCAGTTGCAGTGGAGTCCAGATCTTCCCCTCGAGCTTTGAAAATCCAGAAGAGGGCCACGTGGATGCTCGCGCTGGTTCGTACCCATATCCGCAGTAGGTCTCCAAGGTGAAGAGCCTCTAGTCGATAGTATAATGTAGGTAAGGGAAGTCGGCAAGTTGGATCCGTAACTTCGGGATAAGGATTGGCTCTGAGGATCGGGGCGTGTCGGGCTTGGCGAGGAAGCGGGTCACGCCTGACGTGCCGGGCCTGGGCGAGGGAAAGTAGTTGGAGATAGTAATAATTATGGATCCGAGTTCGGTCCCTTGTCCTGGCCTTCCGCGAAACCATGTTGCTCCGAGGCTCCAAGTTAAATTCACGGGTGTTTGAATATCCTCTTCGGCCGCCATTCAACGATCAGCTCAGAACTGGCACGGACTAGGGGAATCCGACTGTCTAATTAAAACAAAGCATTGCGATAGCCCCAACGGGTGTTTACACAATGTGATTTCTGCCCAGTGCTCTGAATGTCAAAGTGAAGAAATTGAAGCAAGTGCGGGTAAACGGCGGGAGTATCTCGCAGGAACCAACCAGGCGGCAACCATTTTGAATTGTGTAAAGGTTACTGCTATGGGATTCGCTGACGACATAATTGTGATATCCGATAAGCCAGAGAGGATGCCCCTATTGCTCGCTGAGGCGGAGGAGTTTTTCGCCGGGAGGGTAATGGTTCTTAACCCGGAGAAATGCTCATGCGCTTGCATCGAGTGGAAGGCTTGGGTCGAGAAATCGCATACCCGGCTGCTGTTTGAGGTAGCTATCAAGCCAATGCCAATGGTGGATGAATTAAATTCGTTCAAATACCTCGGCCATCGCGTAAATTCAACAGGCATCCTAAAGCCTTCGCTAGCCAACTTCTCGCAGTGGATGGGCCGCGTTAACGCCGCTGCTCTGAAACCGGACCAAAGGCTAGCTCTTGTGCGCGACTTCGTGATACCGGAGATAATGGATGGTTTTCAGAATACAAGGATCAACGGACAAATACCAAGATCGGCTGACCGCCTCATAAAAAAGGCGGTCAAAAGTATTCTACATCTAAATATGCATACCCCAGACCCAGCGCTTCATGCTCAGCTGAGAGACGGTGGTCTAGGGATTATGGAGCTCAGCCATCATATATACATCAGATTTTTCTCAATATACTGACAAATCTCTTAGGAACACTTAATGATAGAGTCCTAAGTGCTTCACTGCAGACGGACTGCTGTTCAACCGCGATGTTCCCAGCAATCAATTGTGGCGCAAGAAGCTTATAGCGGCCCCAACGCTATCGGAGCTGCAACAGACCTGTGTTCAGCATCCAGGTCTTGGATATCAAACGTTCTCAAAGGATGGACGGGACGTGACTATGTTAATGCGATCCAGATGAGGAATAACAACTTACCGGTGGCGGGCATCATGTCTAATCCTGTCGATGCCCACCTATGCAGAGCTGGACTGACTAGGAACGCATCAAACGGCACAATGAAGTTGCCAAGCATTGTCGCAAGCAGTGGAGCACCGAGGAAGAGCCTCATGTCAGGCATAGCGACGGCACACTGTTTAAGCCTAATGTCGTTTTGCATCAGGCCACCCGAATAGCCGTGTGCAACGTAGGCGTCAATTGGGAGCGAGCTCAGTCACTAGAGACCTCCCACGCCGCTAAACGTACCGTTTATAATAATTCTAGGTTTTTAGAGGCTGCCAAACATTGGTGGCCCCGGTAAGGAGATTGTCGGGCCGATAGTGATTGGAGCCCAAGGCATATAGCCTCGCTGCAACGATTTAATCACGGAGCTCTTTGAAAAAACACCTTCGCTCAAGGCTAGTTGTGTTTACTCGGCCCTCAAGTGTGTTACCAGATTGTTCGTGCTAAGTGCAGCAAACTACAATAAACCTACCTTAAATGTGCTTTTATTTTAATAAAGACCAACGTCGTTAGCATGCCCAGCTTAACCAATTATAGTGCTTCAAAAGCGATAGGTACTTCTCTCAGGGAGTGGGTATAAATTCTGTCGGTTCGTCTTCATGTCACTACCAGGTTCAGAGCGCCACCGAGTGTTACTACTTATGGAAAATGCGGAAAACAAAAGGGCAGGTACCTAACTGTCAAATAAATAAATCAACATTGATTGGTGACCGGAACAATGTATTATTAAATCTGTAGTAAGGTTCAACAAAATTGAAATTTTATAACTACAGTCTTGGTTGTAATTAATATCTAGTGTAACAAACAATAACTATTTTGTTTAGCGATGTATGATCATACAAGCTTTACAGCCAGTTTTTATAACACCCTTTATCTTTTGTGTTGGCACCTAATACCCATAATAAAAAAAAACAAAAACAATATCTATTCTGTTCTACTAACTTAAAGATACAAACTTACAAACGTAAGGTTGTTCAGTTTGGGTTTCAGCCAAACTAAACAGTCGAGTCCGGGTTTATTATCAAATTGTCAATATCGGGCGCAATCACTATGAACTAAGTTGGGTTCCAGCCAACATAGTTTCACAAACAAGAGTCAAATTTGGTAACCAAAAGTTAAAGTAAGGTGAAGTAGTGAGATCAGAGATCGACGGTAATCTTAACTAGAGACTAGAGTACTTAGCTGCTAGGGTATCGGTAGGCGTTACAGTCAACCCACTATGTAGTGTCAGCATCCAAGTTCCAACCAGTACCATCAAAACTCCAACATATAGCCCTAGTTGTCTCTACCAAACAAAGCCAATGAGTCAACCAACGACTAACGAGTCTGACTATCCAATGGAAGAACCCTAAAAGGATTAACCTTGACTATAAAAATCTGCATAACAAAATTATGCAAAAACGAACATTTCTTCACAAGAAAATAATATAAGTCATAAGTTACCTCGAGACAATGAGGGTTCAACAAAATCACCACGCTGGAATATGGTAGTCATGTGGTTCGATGTTAAAATGACCCTGCGGCGAGTTCTCATCAGATAAAATCCCTTTCGTTCAATATAGCGTCTTCCAAATATTCCAAAACTAAGACCAACTATATTCTTATAATTTTGTGTAAATACAATCCCGATTCTATACGGATATATCCCAAAAATACCAAAACTCAAACGTAACTTGCACAAATATGAGAACCGCCAAAGTGAGTTCCCCAAATTTCGCAGCGGTCGCTTGCCGAATCACATATACTCAAAATGACTAAATCAGTTTATCCAACTTACAATGAAAAAAATCAATTTCGAAAACTATTTAATAAAACACTCAATTCTTATTGTTTCAATTGGCAATATACCTTGGTGAACAGAAATCAAACAGTTCCAGGATTTCAAAAGTGTGTTTACAACTATTCTCAGCCTTGTCTTACTCACACAAAATAAGAGAGATAGATAACCGATCGATCGAAGCATGATCGAAAGCTGAACCACTACAAAACGCAATGCGCACCTCGTGGCAGAATTTCAATTGACAGTTCTACGATTTAACCAAAACAAAAGAGTAAAAATAGCAAATCACCCAAAATATCAACATTGTTAAAATAAAACCAGGATTTTCCTATGAAAATGGTAAGAACTAATATGCATCCAGGTAAGACAACTTATACTTTATCAATTAAAGTCCACTTACTAGTTTATTTGTTCAATATAAATCCAACCACTAAAACAGTGTACAGAGTATGTATCTTCGTTTCATTTTCTTAATGAAAATTGAGATATAGGCCATTTATATTAAAAGATAAGGCTAGTATAATGATATTCATTAGTGATTTATAACGATTTTATTATATTTTAGACACCACACAATGACAAACCCTACGCAAAAAACCCAATGGAATGTTACAGAAAAACCCAATTACCGAGGGAACAACTAACGCAGGATGGGAGACTGAATGAGTAGAAGACAATAGATACACTGATGATAATATGGGAAACAACATGAGTAAGGTTCCAAGTCATAGATCACAATTGTTCGGTAAAATAGACACGATTGTTTCCGAAGAAGTGTTTAGTGTTATGGACCTTTTACAATCTAAAAAGGTATTTTTCCTGATACTATTTAAATATTTTAGTTTTGTTATCTATTTTTGTAAGTGGTTTTATATGCAATACAGTTCAGTGTTAACAAATGTATGACTAGTTATTTATTACCTCGTAATTAAACAAAATTGGAAGCCTATGATAGTATATTAATAAATTATTTAATTTTGATCACAATGAAACTCTCAGAGAATTTAAACCATAACAAGTGGGGTAGTACGATTCACGCCGCCTTCGGACGCTCTGTATGGAGACGACGCTAAGCCACCCACCAGGCCTGACGAAAGTGGGCGAACGTGATTGTACGAAATATTCGGTAGTGTCGGTGACCCCAATGGGGATTTTATTTCATTGTATCCATATTATGTACTCAACTCCGGCCTGCGTGTCAGGAGTATAAGACCAGCCACCCAATATCAGGCGGTACATGTATTTATAACTCAATAAATATTGTTCTTAGCCAATTGCCTCGATATCTAATTAGTGACGCGCATGAATGGATTTTCACTATCCCTACCCACTATCTAGCGAAACCACTGCCAAGGGGACGAGCTTGCAAAAACTAGCGGGGAAAGAAGACCCTGTTGAGCTTGAGTCTAGTCTGGTATTGTAAGGAGACATGAGAGGTGTAGCATAAGAGGGAGATGGCGACATCGCCGGTAAAATACCACTACTTTCATCGTTTCTTTACTTACTCGGTAAGGCGACCGTCACGGTATTCTCGAACCAAGAGCACGAAGTGATGTGTCGTTGCGTAGCGTACCTTTCGTCGGCTTAGCTCGTCAGGCTTCGCGCTTTGCGCGCGGCTGATGTTCGTGACCGACGTTTCATACGCGTCAATTTACCTCAAGCCTGATTCGATTCGAGGTCACTGCCAGGCGGGAAGTTTGACTGGAGCGGTACATCTATCAAAGAATAACGCAGGTGTACTAAGGCCAACATGAGTATATAAAGTTATAATAATAAATTATTTATTTATAATTAATTTATGTATTATCATTCAAACACCTAATGACGGGGTTTGTGTATTTCTAAGTCCCAAATATCCATTCACATAATGAAACATGTCTAAATTACGATTCATGATCCTCAGAAACCGCACTTAATTCAATAATCACTGCACTGTTCCGTAAAACATGGTTTAAAAGTTTGCGGTGATGACTCTGACCTTCTCCAGCCGAGCGCCACTGCTTCGCCAAAATATTCGCTACAGCGCAATCGTTATTTTTCTGGCCAGTGACTATGCATTAAGAATCTCGCATTGTGAGGGACGGAACTGTGGCGAGTCGGTGGCACTCGATTATCTTAAGCCTATAATAGTGAAGTTTACGATAAAATCTGGTTGGTTCCAATTTTGACCACAATACATTTTTCACAAGAAGACAAGAAGGTATCTTATACTTTTCCTCTAATTGTCGTTCCATCTTCATTTGAAGCTTACATAAACATAGGTATGTTCATTGATGAAAGCCATGTACAAAAATGTGATGAAGATAGATTTGTTCTCCAAACCATGAACATTAAATAGACGTATTATCTGATTCCAGCATAAATATTGTCAAAGTTTATTTATTCATTTTGTTGGCATCAACAAATGTTGACATGTCGTATTTTTTAGAAGTGATAATCATCCAATGACTTCAATTTTTTGTGGTTTCTAAATATTTCTTAGATATGTAAGCAGGTCTAGTGAATTATGATACTAGAAGACCATTACAAAAGTATGGCTATAGCAGATTAACTTCAAATTGTTCAGTTTAACCCGTAACTAAAGACGACACGTCTGTGAGACACCTCTGCCCTTGAATTGTTTGAGTACTTCCCTCCCCGAGTATCTACGCGGATGCGACGCTATGTACCTTCGACGGGTTCAGTAATAAACCGTTTGTGTTTATCTGTGGCTGATTGGTGCGGTTTTGAACTTTTAACGAGCGATTTTATGTTGGCTGGTGTCTGTGAGACGTAGGGTCTGTGTAAGTGTGATTTTGTTTACGGTATGAAAATGTACTGCAATTTTTATGATACCAACTTTGTTTAACATACTGTTATGATTTTTTGATTGAGTTATAAGTCTATTTTATAAGTCAATTAAAATCAGTACCGGGTTTTCTTCTATTGGGGATAATTTCAGATGAAATATATTGTGTGTCAAAATCCAAACATTGTTGCTTCAATAATAAGAAAATATTTTTCTGTAAACAAACGTGTTAGTATTTCAACAATTCAAATAATCCCATTTTGTAGTCAGTCTAAGAGACGTCACGTCTGATAAAATGTGATTGAACTGTCCCGTCTGTGGTTACGGGTTTAAGTAAACGGGGTGTTGAACTCATTACGATTTTCAGGAACAAGTGGTCAGAACTTTTCAAATATACTGTATAACCTACTGAAACATTATATCATTGCAGTATAGAAGTCAAGCAGAATTTAAATTTCATGTAAAATATAGGGTGTCCCACTCAAAAAAAATGTAACTTTGATCTGGCATGGCGTTCTGAAATACGCTGTACAATTGCGACTAATTTTAAAATATGAGCCTTTAGGCTGGCTACAACCGGTCAAAATTTTTCCAGAATATCTTCGAGGATTTACAAGATATTGGATATTATCGCACTAATGAATCACCCTGTATAGTGTAAATTTGTCATGACACAGCTCGTATAGCTATAACAAAAAATATTTATTGAGTATTTAATCGAGTATAGCACATTATCAATCCTCCAAAAATAAAAAGTATCAACAATATATTCCTAGATAATCTAACTAATATCATCCGGGTAAACTTTTTTCTGAACCAAACCACTTTAATTTAAGTTTCAAACACCAGTCATTCAACAAACAACCAATGTGGAATTCAGATGGAGCACACACAGCGCAGTGATTAACACGCCCCGTTGAAATGTTGGACGTTTAGAGAAGTAACATACAGGAAGTGAAGCCCGTTAGTGAGGTTCTCCGCTGCACGTACCTATCAGCAACGATTCTGACATTACTAGTTTTTACAGCTCTCGGTTGAGCACAAAGTTTGGACTACACCATTAAAGCCACTGAATTATCAGTAATGAAACTAAGAAAATCCATATAAGAAACATTAGGATTATGACAACATAATAATTTGTTGTGTAAATTGTCCGGATTATGTACTAAGTAATTTAAACTTTGTAAATGTATTTATTTTTCCAATTTAATCAAAAAATACATAAGATGGAAGGGTATTGTTGTGGCTTAATGTTAGACTGGAGTGAGGATTTTATTAGACGTGCCCTATCCTCATACGATTTGAAATTATCTGGTCTCTAAGTTTTAAATATTTTGTTAGGTTAGGAGGCGAATCCTCCTACCGTTTCGTACCAAACCGTCTCTGGATGTTCCTAGAGCATTTATTGTAGATAAAAACATTTAGTTTGCGTTTGTTTGTTATGAAATTGAGATGTGTAGGTTATGTTACACGGGTGTGCTAGCTGTTTCAATCTGTACTTTAGTAAAAGGTGGCTTATTTATAGTTATATTGTGTTTTATCGATAGATACTGATATATATTGTGATGATTTAAAAATTGGTGGGTCCAATTGTAGGTGAATAACCTGAAATTTTGTTTAATAAAACAATTATCATTAGTTAGTAACCGAATATCTCAACATTAATTAGTTTGAAACACCCTTTATTGAAATTATTTTAGAAAAAATCGAATGAAATTATCAAATGAATCGAATAAAAACAGAAATAGAATCAAATAATAAAAACATAGAATTATCTTTATAAACCTCAATAAATAATGTTAGAATTGACACACTATTTGTACATGGTGTGAGAATGTTGTAATCCAAACAGAGTGACAGTGAATAATCGCGAATAGAATCAACCGATTAAAAAAAAGTGTAGTTCATAGAGGACATGGTATTAAAACATACCTTTAACATCAATAGAAATCAATAAAAATAACTTTTAAATAATTTATCAGAACGGCAAGTCGTCTGGTAAAAGATAAACAAGAAAAAAATTGAATGCTGTTGATTTTGTGTAACGAGGAAGTACAATAATTTTGATGGTGAAGATAAAAATTAGAAATTAAAATTAGGAAGCCTAAAAAATCAAACCAGAGAAGTGGAAAAGTTAAGAAGTACTAACCTTGTAAGATATAACTTCCATTTATTATCAACCAAAAAGCGGTAAGCTTAATTTCACATATTTATACTCGACTGGAGATAGCGTCGAAGGAAACCAGACACAATTTGTTCCAGAGAAAGTTTAATTTACTTTTTACAATAGTGTATATGACATCAGCATGCAGATTTAATGTTATTTCATATCCCACACGGCAGAGGAGTGAATATTATTTCACACGTTGTTCCTAAAAAGTAATAACCTATAAATATTTCACATCGTAAAAACATTTATTTACCAATTGCGTATTTCTTATTTGATATTTAGTTGAGATTGTTGATATTAGTAGTTATGAATTAAAAAGGAAGCTCACATTATTAAAATAAATAGTCCAAAGCAACTCAATAATACTCCTTTTCAAGAGACACTTGTTCATAACGTTGCCAGCCATTTTAGTTCAATGAAATCAGTTACAGTGTTTATGCGCAAGACACAAATCTAAAGCGATTCCTCCGATTCTTGTTTGTGTCTCGAGGGGAATGCGACAAGTGATTATTAGAAATTTAAACTAGAAACTACCAGAATAAATTTATTAATTACAATACAAAAAAAAGATAAAAAAAGGAGAGTATTTAGGAATATAATGAATTTAATAAAGAGTATTATACAGGTTAAAATTTCAATTAAAATTCTTTTTCATGTTCTTATTATAAATTCAAACATTCATCATATTAAAATTTTAGAAAGAAACATTTAAATTATTCTTCATTGTAAAATTAATCTGAGGGAACCGCAAACTGATATGAAGAAAGCCCTTTTTCAATAGCTAGCCGGATATACAAAATGCATCCAAAATTTATTACATTGATAATGTAGTACAGTGTCTGAAAGAAACATTCCAAAAATATCGACAAGATAGCTGTTTCCAAAGCATTGACGAGTGTATGACCAAATTCAAACGCAAGTCATCGCTCGAACAATACCTGCCGTTGAAGCCAACAAAACGAGGCATAAAACTTTGGATTAGATCCGATTCGGATACGGGTTATGTTTATGACTTCAATATTTAGCAAGGAACGGAACCTGAACAACAGTCTAACTCATTAGAGAAAAGAGTTTTGCAGAAACTTACTTCAATGATCAAAGAGGAAGATGTTGTGTTATGCTTTGATCGGTTTTCCACTTCTATTAGATTGATGGACTCAATTAATTATGCTGCAGTAGGAACCTGTATTTCTAACAGAAATAATGTGCCTAAACTTCCTTATAAATTAGCAAAAGAAGAGTCAGTATTCCAATGCACAGCTAATGGATTGATGTTTACCAAATGGCACGACACTAAAGATGTATTTGCAATCAATAACTGTCATAGTGTTTCCAATACATTGATAGACAAAAGAAACAAAGATGGTTCTAAGTCGCCAAGAGACTGTCCTGATATAATAGCATTTTATCGTAAGAAAATGGGTGGGGTTGATCGAACCGATCAAATGTCAACACTTTATGAATATGACCGAAAGTCCAAAAAGTGGTGGATAAAAGTGTTCCATAGACTCCTCATGATATCTGTCGTCAATTCTTTTATAATTTATGAAGAAGCTCAAAAACTAAAATAGGCTCGCTTTAAAGATTTTCTGGTGTCTGTTGCAGAGAGTCTTATTGAGGACGGTATGGGGGCGACTCTACTAAAAAGAGTACCACAACCTGGTTATTTCTCAAATAAAAAAGAAAACGTCTTGGTAGTGCTTCATTACATTTACCAATTGAAGGCAATACAAGAAGGCGCTGTACCAGTTGTACTACGAAAAATAAAAAAACCAGAACAAAAATCCTATGCCAGGTACCATGTAAAGGTTGAATTTGTCACTACGTCTATTGTATATACTAAGTATTTGTATATAGTAATTACCTGACGGATTGTATCTCTATGTTTCTAACATCATTGTTTCACTACGAAAGTACTTCAGTAGTTAATTTATTTCTGTCAGCCCAGAGTTTTAGGGACTACTCTGCCATCATCCTTCCAGCGAAGTGGTGCAGCCTGTAACCAAACCTGTCTTCACATCATGACAACAATTTTATATTTTGTCGCTAGGTAATGTAAATAATAAAACGAGCGCCTACCTGGTAAATGTCCGTACAGGTAGATTCATGTTAGTTGTTTCTTTTTGTTTGTTATATTATAATTCATAATTGAGGGTAGTAAGGGGTTTTCTCTCTTGTGGATTTTACTTTACTTTCTAGTTACCGTGGGACTACTGATTTTTTTCTGGCTTTGATTATATCACCTGTGGGGTGTAGCCCCAGTAGTCCAAATACTTTGTTCGCTTCAGCTTGATAAACGCTAAAGTTTATTAGGGTTCAGTTATAAATTACGGACTCCTTGACTTGTAGTCTAAAACGTTTAAAGTACTAATTAGGTTTTATAAAACTTATTGATCTATGTAGACATACTTTACTTTTGAGTTAGAGGTATATTTTCTTCATCTATCTACCATATTTTGGCTTGAATAAAGACATACTAGTTAGAAATCTTCTGTGTAGGTTGGCATTCGAATACATTCTGAACATCTACATTTTTAATACACATTATTTTTTCCTATTAATTGTTTACAAAGTCGAATTATTTGTTGGATGACATTGACAATTGGCCGTGACAGTCATGTCTTGGAGAAACGCGTTCGTTCGTCATGCCGTGAAGTGGTAACGCTGAGTGTAGTCGTAATTTATGTTTAGCATCTGCTCTGTGACTTAAAGAGTCCTCAGACAACTTAGTTTGTCACGCTGATGTTGTCGGTATAGATAGAGCATTTGCTCTGTGACTTTACGAGTCCACAGACAACTTAGTTTGTCGCGCTGATGTCAGTATAGATAGAGCAATGCTTTCTGACTTAACGAGTCCATAGACAAATTTTGTCGCTCCGTTGTTTTTGGGAATTGTTAAAGCGTTTGATCGATGCTTCTCAGAAATGTAGGCTGTTTTACTCGCGAATGCGTATTGACTTACATAGAAGGAAGTGTAGCACTTTATGACTTGATCTGTGTGGAACACGCACGGTGTAGTGAGCAGTGTATTTCGGATGTACGTTTCGGGTAGATTTCTCTATGGTATTATTCTGTGATGAAGTTGAGGAAGTGTCAGTCACCCTTCCTTTCGGTTTGTGCTCCTACGAGATGGTTGGTTTCCAAAAGTGCATCGAACGAGAATCTGAATTTTGTTAATGACTGGGTAAACATCCCATGCTGGGTTTTATAGGTTCTCGTTCTGAATTAGTTGTGGAATATACGGTTTAGTATTTTGCTTCTACGGGAGTTCGTATTGTTGAAGAATTCCGTCCTGTTCTGGAAGCCCACAAATCCTTAAAGGGGATATATTATACTCAAACGATTGTAAGTATTTTCTCTACTCACTGATTTCGCATCACTATATATTTATCACTATTTAAAGGAAACCGCCAACGTTGAAGTTTTGGAATTGGAGGTGTGCCACATGTCGTTGTTGGTTCGTTGTTTATTGGTAGCCGTCCAGTAAGAGGAAAATATTGAGTATTGGAACCTTTTGGCCAGGGGATACTTAACACCCTCCGGATACACACTTCGGGATGTCTGGGGAGTCTACCTGGTAGATGAAGAGTGATGTCTTCTGGAGTTTGCCGCTACTTCTCCACAACTTCTTGAAGAAGACCACATTGAGGGTAACCCGGTATCGGGGGTTTTCCTAAGTTATTTACTTATTTTTATTTTAGGCTTTACGCCAACATGTATATATATATATTAGAATATATATATATTAGATAGGTAGTTCCTTACTGATTTAATATTTCATGTAATTGTAATGGTGGAAATTAATATTTTGCGGTAAATTTTCACAATCTAATTTTCATCATTTAATCCACTTGCGCATGCGTCTATGCCTTGGTACCAACGCCTTGACTATGGTATCGCCTTGTATGGAATTTCTTTTATAAACTGTACATTACTTTTCAGGTTCGTTTATAGAACATATAATTAATACGTTCGTATTTGCTACTGGGTCACTTGAACAGCCATATTAATGTCACACTAAGCTAGTCTATTAACTGGTATAGTTTGGGATTTTATTGTTATCAATTTGACTATTGGTGTGTAACAGATGTTCACGCTATTTTTTCTTTAAGAGGGGGGGCATATACTAGGGTTTTCCGTAGTATATAATTGTAAGACCCCCCTTAAGGGTATTAAATGTTTTTCATTCAGTTATTATAAAGAACATAAGCTGAGGTTTGCCTTTTATTTTCATCCCTTGTTTTACTGGGTTATCGGGGGATATTAGTTGTGCTAGGTCAAAGTGGAAAACTCAGTTGGCGCCCACACAAGTTGTCTACTATTTTGTCCGGAAGATCAATGAGAGGAATTCACCCATATCTCCATTCTAAGCGACGTCGAAGGCCTAAGGTTGTCACCGGAGCAACTGAAACTTATGTGACCGAGTAGACAATTGATAATCTTGCCTTTTTTTGGTATCATTTCAATTTCAAAAATAATTTCACATTTGGGCTAGATCTCAATTTTTAACGTTACAACCATTGTGTAACAAATGTTTCGCAAATTATCACCGTTAGTGCTATTATTGATAATATTTTTTGTTTCTAAGTATACTTGGTTTAGGATTGTTGGTGCATATGTGTACCGATTATAAAGATTGTTGGAGACTGTTGGTACATTATGGTACCACCACTCCATTTAACTCTTATTTATTTTATGTAATAAAACTTAATATTGAAAATTGCCTATAATTACACATTTATTAAAAAATACCAAAGTTGTACTTCCACATTTGTTTGGTTGTTTTTCGTCTCGAAAGGTTTTTAAGTAAATCATCATCCTATGAATAAAATATATAAAAAATATGTTTGATTAACTCGTTTAAGACACCCGATATGTATAAAACTTGAAAATTATCATGACATGCCTAAGTTAAATGACGAGCTTATAAGAATATCAATGGCCGGTTATTCTATAGGAATTCAATTTGATGATCAAGTGAACCGACTTCAATATTTAACTATGGACCAGAGCATTATACATTTTCAAATGAAAACTAATCGGGGATTACTAGTCTAATGTTTGCATATTATGTTGGCCACAAATTGACCAGCTTTTTAATTATATTCGGACTATATTCCTTTTTTCAATCTATGCAGAAAATGAAGCCCTCTCTTACGAAAAAAAAAGGAACTGATGATTTCAATGAAGGTGAAGAGAACATTCTCACTCATTGATGAAAAATACCCTATTGTGGATTAGATGAAAATGTATGCATTCACCAATTTACAAAGATTGGGAACTTGGGAAATTATAAGTGATGAGTACAGTCGGGAGGTGAACTACTTCCCGACACAGGTGTTCACTGGACATGGGTCGAGAGTAGGGTACCTCAACAAGATTGGGAAAAGAGAGACTGGAGCGTGCGAGAGGTGTGAAGTGGTGGATGATGTTGGGCATGTGTTTAGATGTTGAAGGAACGAGGAAGAACTGAAGAAGTTGGAGAGGAAACTAGGCTAATGTATTGGTGTGAGGCTGAGGCTAATGTATTGGTGTGGTATCAACGTAGTCTCTAGTCCAGGATTATGCTCTCAGAGCTTCTGGACGAATAGCATCTACCTTGTGCTGATGAGGCGCAATACTCCGAAACCGGTCCACAAGTAATGTTATTCCTTCTAATCGCAAACCAGAATGGTTGGTTCAATCTTAACAGATATACCAGCCCCGTTTACTTTAGAAGTGTAATTAAATGTCTGTCAAGGCATATAGCCCGAGAAGTAGTTGTTGCTTCTTAGTGGACGGTCTGCTCTTTGGAAATTAGTTTTTCTAATCTTGTAAAGCGTTTAATAGTATTGAACTATTATTTTTTGACGTCCAATAATATTGGTGTTTGTTAATTTGTATTATTTGTTTAAGTTGTTTGAGTTATGTCAAATATTTTGTTATGATAGTTGTCTACGTGTTGGGTTCGTTTTATTTGTCTAATAGAATTCTATATTTTTGCCACGGCTTCTCAGAAAGAGATTCGACTACTTACCTCAAGGTCGTGTTTCAGGAATACTATAGATGTCGGTTCGTAGATGGCGTTCCAATCTAATTATTTAATATATGTTGACTTGTACGTAAGAAATGAAATAGTGATAATATAGTCTGATTCTGATTTAATAAACAATTTAAAAAAATTAATATGGAATTAAACAATGAAATGAATTATTACAAGCAACAGTATAGCATAACAATTTGTCATGTTGACAATAATAAAACTGTGAAATACTCTTACCACTAATATTCTCACCACTTCAAATTTCGGAACGTAAAATGTTCGCTCCGTTTAAACAGCTGATCAATTTTCCTCACAGAAATGTGAGGACGTAACCTAAATCAAATATTAATACCACTTACTTCAGTATCATGCGAATATTAGAGAATTTGATATCAAATTTAAGGTAAGTATGCAACTATTAATAATAATGAATACAACCTATAATTAAATGCCTCATTTATACACTCTTAATCACTTTTAATGCGTTAGTTTTTCTATTATAACCTCAAATTCGTGAAGCAAATAAATTGTTGTAAATAAGAACCGTCACAGTTTTTATTTTCTTTCAGCTCCTGGCCACAGCATTCAACTCCTCCAAATATTTATTAATTCATCAATTATCAATTATGATATATAGCTCGAACATAATTTACTGGATCGCAAATTCATATATTAATAAATTGGTTATCTCACCATATGCATGAATAGGTTGTCCTAATGTGGACAGATATACCACAACTCGCTCGTAGACCTCGTTCTGGCACTTAATATACAACTCTTTCCTTCTGGTTTTTTCTACCAGGGAAGAAATTTGCACCAAACCGGAGTTATCTGACGCTTTCTGCCCTCCCAGTCCACAACTCCCATCTGGATTTTTCTACCAGAAACATTACACGAAAGAAAAATTATCTGACGCACCTCTCGCGTCCACGGTACACGACAACTCCCTAGTTTCCCCGTAACAACGTCCTTATTATTATTTATTATTTCCACTTCAAAACATCTTACCAACCAATATTTAATAATTCGGGTAAGTACTTAAATTTTTACTTTGACATTTTCTTTACATATTTATAAAACATAGTTATTTATAATATTCACAAATTTAATAAAATCAGAGTATTATTACCACTGGTTCATAACTTTATAAACTTTAATATTCATAATTTCATGATTTACAATAGTGAGTTACGAACATTACTTTCTGATTGTGTACCCTATTGATATTATATTCAAAAAAAATTATAATAATAAATCAAGCTTTAGATATGAAATGTTGACATCCGTCCCCATACAAAATATGTATACAGGATGTATCAAAGTTGTTAAAAATAATTATAAATTTCATTGTTAACATAAAATAATTTGAATTTATATTCTAAGAAATGTGATCTTAAATTTAATTTGATGCAATCATATCACGATTCCATAAAATCCATAACAGTACAGTACTATTTTTTCTAGTTTGAGAGCAGCCCTATTCGAAAAAAATATTCATTGTCAGTTAAATCTCCCATAATTTATGTAGTGGTATGGAAGTAATTAATTAACATTGTTCAGATGTCGAAACGTCCTACAATAGTGTTCAATTTCACCAATTTGTATTAAGTTGAAGACAGTGAAGTAAAGTTGTTTGGGGTGGATGCAGAAACTATGTTGAAAGACAGCGAATTAATTCTGCTTTTGCAAGTTATTTTGGATAAGCTTATGATATCGCTCGAGTTAGAAGAAGACGAGATCTTTCACTTCCAAACTAGCAGAAATATCGTTCCAAACTCTTTTCTGATACTTCTGTACTTATCGCTGGTTTGGTCGATACGCCGAGCCCGCACCGTCAAATAATGAGATATTTCAATCGCGATCGGTTCCGTGTAGGTCCAGTTAGAGTGTTCGGTCGTTATACCTCTTGTATAACAAATTATTGCACTATTCTTCCACCGAATGATGATCAGCTCTCGGCTCGGACACGGTGCAGTTATGTGTGTCTCCACCTCAATTCCTATCAACCATTTGAAATGTATTGAAAACATATGATGAACAATATAAAGGAACATACTTATTTTAGAGAGATTTTAGCAGGGAGGTAGGAGCTTATGAATAAAATAACAAGGACAATTGATTGTTGTTGATTTTGGAACAAGAAGGTAGAACGCTGAACTTTTTACAGGTATAGGTGAAATTTCACGTGTGCGTTGGTCTGTCAAACAAGACGATATGCCCAGACCAATGAGCATGAATTAAAATCGATACCACTCGATTTAATTTAAAATGCATTTAGAATTATTTCGTACTTCGATTGTGCAGTATTATTCCGACTTCCAGCATACTGTTCACTGAAATTAACGTTGGTTTTGGGTATTATTTAGTTGCTTACATTTACATTTCCGGCAACATCAGTCCATTGCTTTCATGAATCCGACTGGTACTTAGAAGTAGATCGGGTCAATGACCACTCAACGACAGCGAATCAAACGTTATTCTTAATTAAGCAGACAACCTTTTTAGTGTTTTAGGACTAATTGGGAACAAGATGACGTTCTAAGAACGTTTAGAATCACATGTTACAGTTTCGATCAGAAAAACAGGTCTAAAACGTTTTATTCGGATTATTCGACCTATAGACGGACGTTCAAAAGTAGTAAAACTATCTGCACAATACGTCAATCTGTACTTACTACGAAGAAGTGTCACTGATCACATTATTTATTTATGTCCGATTCATCGAATATTTTCGTCTTATAAAGATTTCCAAATTACGAGAAAACAAAAAATTGAATACAGCTAAATACAAATTGAATGGTAAAATACGGTCTGACTCTCCAAGTCTGGAGACACTCACTTCATCACAGACTCACATGCAGTTCAGCAATATTGACTTCTGCTAGTTTATTTACAATGTACGTACAATAAAAATTTTATTTGAAAAATATATGGTTGGGTGAACTCTCAAATATACAACAGAATAGAGTGTTTATTTTTTTTTGTATGTTTCCACTAGCAATGGACTGCGATATAAAAGAAATACATTTTGAAGTTGAAATGAATTGAGATGTTTTCAACCATATGTCGGACTCGGAATTCACAGACGTTATTTACTGCCTGGACAAGTCAAATGTAGGATTCGATCAATGAACTAATCAAACACAATTGAAAAGAAGTTTTGAAATAAACTGCGAATTCAAAAAATAATTTGAAAACGATAATGAAAAATGCTAAGGATGGAAAAATTTCATATGAAATGCGGTAGCAAAAAATCCAGAAGTAAGCCAAGAAAATAAAGAATCTTAATACTTTGTACAGGCTTATCAGATTGAAAAAATAGGTGAAAATATTTTTCTTAAATGGTTTCATTGAAGAGAAAGATAATAATGGAGTGGATGATGTACTGATAGCTAAAAAATAATTTGGTAGGTCATAGGTACCATTCATCACAGTACTCTCCTCATAAATTTAGGGTATTGATCAGACGCGAAAATAGAATTGTGAGGCGTAGCTTAACCTGAGTACAAAGTGCGGCCGTACATTGTGCCCCCCTCCTCATAGCTTTTGAAATAAATGAGATATGATGATAATACAAAAACTAGATCAAACTAGAGGAAATTATACTGGTAATAGTGACCAGCACCTGACGTCAATTGTGTGATAGAGGGCGTTACTATCTTTAAAATTGGTAATTGAAACTAAAGTCACAAAATACCTCATTTGGAATATATTGTAATTATCTTTACGACAATAAAAACTCAATTATGATTTTCCACTGGTTTTAGTGACATATCGTTAAGTAAATGGATGCATCACATTATAATCTTAATAACCCGCGTATTTATTGTATTATTTTATGGAACGATTTTTAACCTTCCAGTGATAACGTCCGGTCTCACAGACCGACTCAATAGGTTTTCACATTAGTCTGGCATATCTTTGAGAGTACGATAGTGGTCCTCAGTCTACCTTCCTGTAAAGTATCGATGGACATTAGTATGCAAGATTAAGTCAAACAAATAATTATGGGATCAAGACCCCTAGACGATGTAAAAATGTACGTTGGAACATAACCTAATGGTCTGTGAGCATAATGTATCTAACATTCCATTCGCTATAGTAGGAGGATGATTATAAAAACCCAGACACAATAGAGAAACGACCATTGATAACTGATTTACCAGTGAAGAACTAGCAGACTCTTTGCTCAAGAATCATAAACTCAGAATAGGTACTCGGAACTCTACGAAGAAGAAACAAACGTCAGTAATCAAGCGACTTTGTCCAAGGAAAAAGACTTCTTTTTTCAACATAATATCGGTCTGTTAGACCGACGTTACCATTCGTGCAGTAAGATTTCACGTAATAAATGTTCAAAGTGTTCTCCCATAACTTCTTGGTAGTATAAAAGCCTATCAGAGAATTCTCTTCTTACATTTCCTAGCATTTTTGGTGTTATTTCGGTACATACTTGTGAAATTCGATCCTTCAATTCGTTGATGGAGGCAGGTTGAGTTACATACAATGCAATAGCTTTAAGTGTAAAATACATCTGAAAGAAATTAGCAATAATCAATTTGACGTTTCTCAAACAATTGTTGACAAGCGATGCGAAGTAACAAGGAATGACCAGAACTTATTTTGTACTACTACATACGTAGTGTCATTTCAGTTATTGTTTTGTTCTTTTCAAAGTTTTTTGTTGTGATTTTCATTAAAGTAACTACCCACTATGCATACTAATATGTTTCATGGAGCAACAAAATAAATACGAGGGTTATTGGCATTATAGTGTACTCATTTACTTCATGATAAGCCACTAAAAGCATTAAAACATCCAAAATTGTTATTATTAACGTGAAGATGATTAAAATATCTTCCAAATAGAGTACTTTGTAACCCCAGTTACAAATTTTAGAGATAGTAACGCCCTCTATCATACAATTGGAGTCAGGTGCATGTCTCTATTAGTAGCGATAGTATAATTTCTCTCTAGTTCCATTTAGTTTTTATTTCATTATTATATATCATTGCTTCCAGAAGTTATGAGGGGGACACACTTTACGACCGCACTGTATGTTTAAATAGCATTTTTTCGACTGATAAATGCACTAAATTGATGAGGAGGTTAGTGGGATGACTGGTACCCACGACCGACCAAATGCTCCATTAGCTGTTATTTTTTATCTATTTTATTTTCAAGTTTTAATAAAAGCCATTATTTCGTTTTTCCATACTTCTCATTCTATCTAGATCTTTCAGTGTCTAATTATTATAAGGTTTCCTGTCAATTTGTTGAAGTTTAACCCATCAATGAATAATCCTTCCAAAGACTCTATTCGACTCAGTACCACATAAGATTTTATTCCTTACCAATTACAAAAAGTACCAAAGTTATGGAAAACAAGTGTGATGTTGGGATGTTGTTATGGAAAGGCCTCTTCAATTGGTGATCTTCCAGGTCATTCGGAGGGTCATCTGACTTCAATAAGACTACTACTCCATGCACTGGGATATGTTATGTTTACTACCATACTTTATATTACACAAATAAAACTAATTATGATGACCAAATCTAGTATTATTATCCATCATTATAGAATACTTATAGTATGAACTGAATAGAATATCTTCAATATAATCTATTACTATATAGACTGATTCTGTTATCGTCTACTTCTAAGCTATTTATATTGCTCATGTTCACGTTTACTATTGAATGTTATATAATTGCTTATAGTAAATAGATAGATAGATAGATATTGTTCATTCATACATAGTAGGTACACGAACAAGGAGACGGTATAATATAATATAACAAAAAAAGAGAAAAAGAAAAAAATACAACTGATTAATAAATAAATGAATCTATCTATCTATCTGCTTATAGTAAATATACGTGATGAACTTGACTCTCCATACCTGTCGGCCTCGTGGGTTATATTTGTTCATTCTTCAACGTTCAATGATTTATTGAAAATATTTTCAAGGGAATTTGTCTCTTATTTTATTTTAAGTCAAATGGCATCACACAATTAATACATGTATTTAACTATTTCAATTAAGCAAATGATGATAATGTTGCCCACTGACTATTTGACAATATCCTAAATGCGATTGAAATTCGTTTTGAACATTTCTAGTGACTTAAGATTGAAAGAAAAATCAAATTGGGAAATGTCATATCTTGAGACTTGGACAACTACATTATCATTTTATGAAAACACCAGCAATCTAGGTATTTAACAAAAAAATGGTATTGCTGCGGTTTTTCATAAATCGACAAATGTGGAGAACTTTCAAAATATCGATTATTAGCAAAGTCAGATCTTTTCGAGAAATCGTTCCATATGGTTTATTTAACTGAAATGCACAAGATTGAAATTTTTACAAATGATTGATAATGGAGATAGAGCAAGAGTACAAACGGAAGTTACGCATCTATTTTGTAACGAGTTATTTTGTGTGGCACAGATTTGAAGGTCATTTTTATTTTTCTACGTAATGTATTCCATTTTACCACTAGGTTTTATATAACTAGTTACTTCCTTTCTGATCATTTCTGTTTGATCAGAGATTTTCCTCGACGCCGAACCCTTCTCCGATCTAGTTTCCCGTATCAGTCGCTGATAGTATTGAATTTCAAGTAGTTAACAAAATTGTGAATTCCGGTGCCGAAGCTTCGGTTAAAAAGGTAAAGATATTTTTGAATACACTGGATATTCGAAAACTTTCCGTACCGCTGTTGGTTCGATATATTTTCTTGAAAATTTTCATGACCGTTTTTTTTGTGTTGAGTTGTATTTTTCTTGTTTGTTTTTTTTTGTAGTAACAATAAAGGTTCACAATTGGAGTGTGGTTTGCATGAGAATTTTTTTTATACAACGTTAAATACGTTAATTATTTGATAACTTTTGCCTTGTCTTGTCTTTTTAGGTTGAAATAATTAGGAACTGATACTTGTTTTTGTTTCTAATGAGTTTCATAATTTTTTTTGGTTAAAACAGATCATTGGTTAATTTTTGAAGAAGGGGAAGGAAAAATAACCATTCCATTCACCCTTTCCCTTCTGTACAGCTTCTCCAATGATTTTCCTTGCCCTTCTCGATAAATAAGGAGGAGGCAAACTGATCATGAAATGCGCATGCGTGCATGCGGGCTTTTTTCTCCGCAAGGTGTTTACATATAATTGATACTTATGTAGATTGGGATATTTTACTTTTATTCCGGTTCTTTTATTGTTACTCTTTGTATCGATAATTAAATTAATTAAATAGTAGTTTTCCGTGCTTCATTTGAATCCAAAGGGTTTCTCAAAGGCTTAGTTACAACTTGTTCGATTGCCCGGCAGATTTAAATCGTTCCTTTCTAACTCCGTTGAACAACATCTCTTCTAATTTCGTAACATTGGTTCATTGTAGTTTTCCGCTTTCATTTGAATCCAAAGGGTTTCTCATCCTTTGAAGTGGCTTAGTTACAACTTGTTCGATTGCCCGGCCGATTTGAACCGTATTTGATAACTTGACCGGCCCTGATCCTTACGTCCGTTGAAGTATCAAGTATATAATATAAATACCCTATTTTCCTTTCCCCGTTATTTTGCTTGTCACTGTAGAATTATCAATAACATAGACTACAGAGTATTATTAGACTAAAGGATTAAATTATTGTTTCCCTCGTTAATAACCGTAGCTTATCAATTGAAGGACCGATAATTGGCTCGTCCGTGTTTTAATTAATTAGATAAAGTAAATTTAACAAGACCCCTGGAATTTTCCGTAACCTCCATCTGAGGCTATCTGGAACTCTTGACGCCAAAGGTGGAGCAAACCACGTTAAAAATCTGGCGCCCGAGATTTGAACCGAAATTTAGCATTAAATGTGTCCATAGTGGCGTGTACGTGTGGCAGGAGCCACGTGTAGGAAGAACGCACGTTACAATTTAGAAAAAATTATACTGACCTGCCACCCATATCGCATAGTACTGTAGGTAAAATAGAAAGACAATTTACGGAAAACGAGCATGTATGAAAAGTAAGTACTCATTGACAAACTTCCTTTAGTGGAGATATTAAAATGGATGAAATACTATATGTTCGAGAAAATCCTAGTATCTCTACCAGGCAGATATCTAATGATGTAGAAATTAGCCAGTCGTCAGTAGCACGAGTTCTTAAAGTACATAAATTGGATCCTTACAAACTCACAATCCTCCAGGAATTACTGGAAAATGATCCTGATAGAAGATAGAAGACAACATTCTAGTAGAGAACATAATGTTTTCTGATGAATCTACATTTATGTTACAAGGTGATATAAAATTGTGTTTGGGCAGGGATTGTAGGAAATCAAGTTTTAGGACCAATATTCTTTGACGATACCCTCAACGGAATACGATATTTGGAATTCTTGGAATAAGAACTAGTGCCGCAATTGGATAATTTGTTTCCCAACTCTGTACATGCTAATGCCACGAATAGAGACATCTGGTTTCCCCATTTCGCAAGACCTGTTCGTAAGTATCTCGATGCTATATTTCCAGGTCGATGGATAGGTAGAATGGCCACCGAGATCCACAGATCTCAATCCTTTGGACTTCTTTTTATGGAGGTACTTGAAAAGCAAAGTTTATAAGACCAAACCGGCAAATGTTGAGAAGCTAAAAGCACGCATAAGAAATGATTGTATATTAATTTCGCCCAAGTCATTGGAAATGTTCTTCGTTTTGATAGCGATTATGGTATTACCAATTAGTCAATGAACAACATTATGAGCATTCGCTTAATTGAAATAGTTAAATTCATGTATTTATTACTTGTTTTTAACTTCCCGCTAAGAAAATCAATGATTATTCCTAATGATTTTCGAAAAATCGGGAAGTTATTGTTTTTACCCCGTTTTTAAAAAATTGAGGTTTTAACAAATCTCGACGTTTTGAAGCCCTAAGAAGCTTTCCTGACTATTTTTACGATGATGTCCGTACGTCTGTATGTATGTATGTATGTATATATGTATGTATATATGTATGTATGTATGTATGTATGTATGTATGTATGTATGTATGTATGTGTCTGTGTGTCTGTGTGTCTGTGTGTCTGTGTGTCTGTGTGTCTGTGTGTCTGTGTGTCTGTGTGTCTGTGTGTCTGTGTGTCTGTGTGTCTGTGTGTCTGTGTGTCTGTGTGTCTGTGTGTCTGTGTGTCTGTGTGTCTGTGTGTCTGTGTGTCTGTGTGTCTGTGTGTCTGTGTGTCTGTGTGTCTGTGTGTGTGTGTGTGTGTGTGTGTGTGTGTGTGTGTGTGTGTGTGTGTGTGTGCGTTTGTCGGGAAATCACTATGTGGCCATGTACATGATTTACACTGTAGTAGTGTGGCCATCCTGAATTGTGTGGCCATTTTTGGGACCCCACAATTTAAAAACCACTTTAATGCATTCTACACGTTATGCTGATTCGAATGGTACCTACTTTATTACATTGACCCCAAAAATGCTGTTATAGGTTGTGCGAAAATGTGTGTTAATCGATGAGATTGGAGCGAACATTGTGTGGTCAAAGTAGTTGATCAGCAAGTGCTGCCCTCTTCAACCTCTTCATTCGGCGAACTTTTTTACACGGATTATAACCTACCTTATGGGACAAGTCGAAATATTTAGAAGTTGTGAATACGTTATTTTACTTTATGGTACAGCGCGGTGTTGCCAGTAGTTGCTTGTAACTATTGAATGTTGAATAGGAAGTCCTTGCGTATTTGAATAATGTACGTGTCGGCCCAGACACTTTTGTTTATTAGGAATCTATGGCCCATACATAATCAATTGACAATTGACAAAATGAATGTTATGTAATCATAATTATAATGGTCTTCACCATTATAAATTGTTCCTAACAGTCCAGATGTAAGTTGTGGTAATGCAACCTTCCAAAACTATCTTTTTTACTTGTCGGTTTTATCTCTTTTGTAATGACCATCTAGTGATTACGTCGCATATTTTCGATATACATTTATCCTTAGAGCTGAAAAAATATCGTTAACGAAGGTTGTAGACATCACCAGAGATGTATGCCTAAATTTTCAAGACGTTCAAAAAAATCAGCAAACCAAGTATATTTATATATATTATTATATTAAATTAAATTATAACTAGCAATAACGTCAGTAACCATAATGGGGAGGAAAAATATAATAATATCAATAGAAATAGAGCAGTCAGTATCAATAATATTATAGGTACAAACTTAAACGACAATCGCTGCAGAACAAACATTAAAATAACAAAAGAAAACAGGAAATGCAGAAATAGTGATAAGATAAGAATAGGTACATGGAATATAAGGACAATGTTAAAGCCAGGGAAAATGAAAGAAATAGCAATTGAAATGAAAACATATAAACGTCAAAGTTAATAGTTCAATACTATATATTATATCGCTTCACAAAATTTGAAAAATATTTTTCGAATGACAAACCCTTTACTAAGAAGCAACAACTACTTCTCGGGATATATATATATATATACTAAATATTTTTAAATATCGGGGATTGCAGCCAGTAGTTATAAATGCAATCCCCGATATTTAAAAATATTGAGTATTTAACTATTCAGCCGATACTATCTTTTACTATATATATATATATATATAGATGATAGCCCTACAAGCAATAAGGTGGAAAGAAGAGGGGAAGGTGGAGAAGGAAGAACATACACTCTCTTATTCAGGAGAAAAAAGTATGGAAAAATTGAATAAAAGAATTGGAGATAAAAATATTGCTCCTTCAAGCTGCAAACAGCAGACTGTCAATAATTACAAAAAATAAACAAGAAAGCCTTACAATAGTAACTATCTACGCACCTACGGTTGACGCAAAGGAAGAAGATAAAGAAGATGTATAAGAAAACATCCCAAGAATTGATACAAAGTTAGTTATAGGTGTAATGCACCAATCGGAAAAGAGGAATACAATGACATGGTAGCCGACAAGAAAATACAATCCCTGACAAACGAGAATGAATCGGAATTCAGTAACTGTGGAACAGTAACAGACTCGTATATTATAAGCACCAAATTCAGATACAAAAGAGAACATATAATAACTTGGGTGAAACCAGGCTCAAAGTAAGGCAACCAAATAGGCCATGCATTAAACAATAAAATGGTTATGCATGGTAGAAGATACTGGATCATTTAGGGGAGCAAATGTAGACTCTGACAAATTTTTGGAAGTAATCAAATGAAAATGAAGATAAATAAATAAAGGGACAGAACAGAAGAAACAATGAAATACTGAAAAACTAAAAAGAGGAACACTCGAACCAAAACTACAAGAAAGCACTTAATGAAAAATCACAAGAAGAAGAGGGAAACAGAACAAAAATAGAAAAAGTTAAAGAATAGCATTTTAACAACAGCCTATCAAATTTTTTAGTGGCATCATTAATTTCTAGTTCTAAATATACTTATTTTTAAAATAATGCAATTTTTTACGACATAACTTTCAAAGGTAAAACATTTGTACAGGATACACACTTTTCTAAAAAGTTATGAGTTGCCATTGACTACAAAATGTATTTCGTAATTAAAATCTCTATCATATTAACCTCCATTATGAACAGGCAACAAGCCTCTAATTTCCATATTTAAAATATGAATAATGAAACGCAGGGTTGAAAAAATTTCATAATAAATTGAAAGATACTCAATATTTATCTACAGTTGCTTCAGAAACCAAGTTTGCAACGTCATTATATGTGGATAAATTTTTTTTCCATCCTGACCATGCAAACTTGGTCTGTGAAACAGTTGTAGATAAAGTATTTAGGCCCATGTACTTGGCTGTCTATGATTAGTTGTCTCTGGTCGAAGGTCGATTAAAAAAGACACCTGCTTCGGTGTGTTTACGAAGACCCCACAATGTGGGTATTGTTCATAGTTTTTTGTTCCCGACCGACCGCGATCCTGTTTACAACCGAAAACTAATAAAATACAGCTAATGCGGTGCCTCAAAAGCAAGTTATAAAAATCAGAAAAATGTACACTTTCAGTTTAATACAGGGGAAACGCATGTTCAATATACAATAATTAACTAAATATAATAAAATTGAAACGTGTTAGGTTTCTAATAATTCTGTATGGAATTGATTTATTCTTTTAAATAATAAATCATCCCTAGTCGTTGCAGTATTTGAATAATCTTACTTGGGTACTGCACCTAGGCAAATTCAAATCGAAATTAGTAATTATTTTAGTGAAAAATAGGGATCAAACAAAAATTAGCAAAAATTTAAAAAATTCGTCTTTGAAGGGATTCGAATCATATTTATATAGTAGTAACAACCTCGCTGTCGCAATCATTAGAAATAGGTTACTTTCACAAACCCAACATCCACCGGCTTTATGACCCTTCCAAGGGACGGCATATTATCCTCTCTATACCTGTACTTAATGAATGAAACATATTATCATTTGTTGGAAAAACTTTAACTTACTAATTTGGTTATAAAAATAAATAAAAAACGTGAAATGCCATATTCATCTATACATATATAAAAGAAAGTCGTGTTAGTTACACTATTTATTACTCAAGAACGGCTGAACCGATTTGGCTGAAAATTGGTGGGGAGGTAGCTTAGAACCAGGAGACGGACATAGGATACTTTTTATCCCGTTCCCGTGGGAAAAAACATTACTTACAAAAATTCTACTTTGGACAAAAAATGGCGGTGAATTAAAATATAATATAATAATATAATTTTTGTATCATTACTTGGAGATTAGCTAATTGTAAGGATGACATTTATAAAAAAAATTATTTTAAAAAGTTCTACTTTGAACAAAAAATGACGGTAAATTAAAATTCCAAGTTTCTGTGTAGGTATCGTTGAGTTTGAAATAAACAAAAGCTACTCTGACATTCCACTCAGCGGGTAAAAAATATTTAAAAAAATTCTATTTTTGACAAAAAATGGCGGTAAATTTTTGTGTAGGTATTAGTCGGAGAGCTAGTAACACGTGTTTGATGCACCTTGAAATTTTGTGCCATAGTATCGACTGGATAAATGAGCAGGTAATCAAATGTTGGCTTGCCCTACCTGGGAACACCAGGTACTGCGCATAAAAGGTGTAAAAAAATTTTGCCCCAAAAAAGTGTTGGTTTCAGAGGCCAGCAAACAGATATCTAAATTAAAAATCACATAAAATACAAAAATCAATAAGGCAGACACTTTTGAGGGGGTTAACACATTTAATAAAAACACCCTCAAGTTGTTTTTTTTTAATACAAAATGAAGTGATTGATTCACGTTGACATTTTAACAGCGTCTTAATTTCATATAATAAAAAATAATTAGAAAAAGGCAGACATTTTTTTGGGGTTTAATTATCGGAAAACTTGAAAATAAATATTAATTTCAATAGAAAGAGATAAGCAGCGCGTAGTCGTGGATGTGAGTGAGAGCACCGATTACCGGCCTAGCAACGGTCTTTCTCTGCGCTCTCATTGGCTGTTGTTCACGTGTTCTTGTCCATCTGTACTTAGGTAGGTGATCTGTGGTCAGTTGATACTGACAAAGTACTGACTACACATTTTCAGTAAACAAGAAGGCGAAAATTAAAAATATACTTTAATTTTTAATTAAGTCTACGCGCATTTCCTATATTTTTCATAACTATAATAAATGAATAAAATTTCTCATTAACACTTATCATAGGATTTTTCATAATAACACCAAGCACTGATTATTTTGTTCCTAAATATGATAAACTATAAATGCTATTTATTTCATCATTATTATTGTAGTATTCAACTATCTTGAGAGATTAAAAATTTAAAAATGAGTTATTAATAAAAATAAACATATTTTTTTATGTTACTCCAGAATTTAATTTAAAAATGTGTAGTCAGTACAGCTGTACAAGAACATGTGAACAAAAGCCAATGAGAGCGCAGGGAAAGACCGTAGCTAGGCCGGTAATCGGTGCTCTCGCTCACATCCACGACTACACGCTGCCTATCTCTTTCTATTTAATATTTATTTTCAAGTTTTCCGATAATTAAACCCCAAAAAAAGTGTCTGCCTTTTTGTAATTATTTTTTATTATATGCAATTAAGACGCTGTTAAAATGTCAACGTGAATCAAACACTTTATTTTCTATTTAAAAAAAAACAGCTTGAGGGTGTTTTTATTAAATGTTAATCCCCTCAAAAGTGTCTGCCCTATTAATTTTTGTATTTTATGTGATTTTAAATTTAGATTTCTGTTTGCTGGCCTCCGAAACAAACACTTTCTTTGGGCAAAATTTTTTAATTTCTTTGTCCTATGCGCAGACCTGGTGTCCCCAGGTAGGGCAAGCAAACACTTGCTTACCTTACTTTTTTAAATGAAAATAAGTGTTTCTAATTAATTCCACTATTTAATGAAAAAATTATGAAAACTCTAAGATATTGATAATTATTTCGATATTGACATATCATCGTCAGAATATGTATAATATAATAAATACAGGGTGTTTCTAAATTCATGCGACAAAATTCATGAGGTGATTGCTCGTATGAAATTGAGATGGGTCTTTCCTATAACAAAATTTCCTCACCCCACCCCTTTCCGAGATATCACCCTTAAAAGGTGGTGACTAAAATTGAGTTTTTATTTTTTTCCTAAAATTTCAGTAAACCTAGAAACTTGAAACTCTGTAATTTTCGTGCACTTGCAAAGGACTAACCACGGGTATTTTTTCAATATTTTCAATATTAAAAAAATTATAAATTATGGTGTTTATTTTTTTTCTCTGCAGCTATTGGTTTTGGAACAAAAATTAAGAATAAAAATTTTTTTTAAATAAAACAAGGATTTTAAGTTAAATTTTATTTCATAAAACTTCATTTCGAAAAAAAGTTTTGATATGAAATAAAGTAAGGGTTTCTAATTTCACCCCCGTATAATGTAACAGGAATATTGAAAAAATACCCGTGGTTAGTCCTTTGCGAGTGCACGAAAATTACAGAATTTCAAGTTCCTAGCTTTACTGAAATTTTGGAAGGAAAATAAAAACTCAATTTTAGTCACATCCTTTTAAGGGAGATATCTCGGAAAGGGGTGGGCTGAAGAAATTTTGTTATAGGAAAGACCCATCTTAATTTTATACGAGCAATCACATCCTGAATTTTGTCGCATGAATTTGGAAACACTCTGTATATATGTACATATAATATGTAAATATCGAAATATTTATCAATATCTTAGTTTTCATAATTTCTTCATTAAATAGTGGAATTAATTAGAAAAACTTAGTTTCATTTGAAAAAGTAATATGAATAGATTCCACAAAGTAAGGGTCCAAACGGTAAATTCACTTACTTACCTGCTCATCTATCCAGTCGATACTATGGCACAAAATTTCAAGGTGCATCAAACACTTCATGAAACACGTGTTACTAGCTCTTGGACTATATCGTTACTTGGAGATCAGCTAATTGTAAGGATGACATTTATAGAAGTATGAAATAAACAAAAGCTACTCTGACACTCCACTCAACGGGCAGAGAAAGACCGCGTGTATAATATCTTATTTAGTCGAGTTTGTTGGAACACTTTTAACTCGAGAACGGCTGGACCGGACAGTTTCTGTATAGGTATCGTTAAGTTTGAAATGAACAAGTTACTCTGACACTCCACTCAGCGGGCACAAAACGATCGCTTGACAAGACAATGTTAGGACAGGACAACGTCTGTCGGGTCTACTAGTATCTTCCAAGTTAGTTTTCAAAACTGTTAATCCATATAAAGTCTAATAATTCATAAACCTTCAAGTATTATTATTCTCAGGAAAGGTAGTTGCGAAATTCAAATGATGTGACAACAATGTATGTGTATGACCCCATTATGTTGGTAATATCTTAATTCGCTAAAAAAAGCGTGACCTTGACATAAAAGTGTGTAAGAAAGTGTGTATGGCCGCATAAGGCGTTATACCGTAGTATGTAACCATATCTATCTTTAAGAGGACTGACCCCCTAAGTCTGTTAGCATCAAAGGTGGTGAAAGAAGGAGTGTTTATAAATAATTCAAATAGCTATATATAGATTGGAAAATTCCACACAGGGTACATGTCGAAATTCCATTGTCCCCACAATTCACGTCAGTGTCAAGTGGCCGCACAATGATTTCCCGGTGTGTATGTGTGTGTGTGTGTGTGTGTGTGTGTCTGTGTGTGTGTGTGTGTGTACGTAAACCTCTTATAACTTCTGAACGGCTCGACCGATTTGATCGCAGTTGATGTCATTCGAAAGGGCTTCGCCAAACTTAAATTTCCTGTATGTTGGAATCAATTCGGACCAGTAGATTTCGAGAAATTGCGAAAAAAGTGAAAAAAAAGTTGTTTTTTTCTCATTTTTTCAAAATAACTCCGAATTGCCTGAACCGATCGACCTCAAATACTAAACAGCTCTTAAACTTCAAAACCCGCATCGATCGCCACTAAGTGCGTTAGAATCGGTTGATGCGTTCGTGAGATATCGTTGACGAAAAAAATCGAAAAAAAGTGTTTTTTTGTAATAACTCCGAAATGTTTCATGAGATCAATTTTTTTGTTTGACATTTTTTATAGTGCTCAAAAAACTACATCGATCGCCGCCAACCGCGTGAAAATCGGTTAATTCATTCAAAAGTTATAGCAGTTTGAAAATTAAAAAAATCGTGTTTCATCGAACTTTGATAAGACTTTTGAGCTCGAAGAGCTCAAAAGCATCGAATAGCTTTATCTTTGAGCTCGAAGAGCAACTAGCGACAAAATCGCATGCGTTTGAAAATTGAATTTAGCTGGAAGTTGCAGGGATGGCCTTTAGGGTCTACCGATTTCCAAATTTTTCATAACTTTTGTTACTTCTTATTATCTTGTAATTGGTGAGGAATTAAAGTTTGATATTTGGCAGATATTTAGAGTGTGATGGCCCTGTAATGGGAATTATTTTCCATGTATATAATAATGCAACCAACTCGTACGAATGAACTTTATTGATTATATACAAAACACTCAATAATAATCATAATTTCTTTATAACAATATGTATGAATTGCTTATTTGCTATTTCTATGGAGACAGTAAGTGATTGAACTTTACTTCCTGTACTCGTATATAAACGGCAAATAAATACCAATAAATACCAAGTCATTAACCATATTATCCTTAGAAAATATACATACATAATTATATTTTCTACTTTACCACTACAAGAGCAAGCCTATAAAAATAGCCATCAAAATGACAGTGTTGCTATTCAACAAAATCAACGATGACGCCATATCTCCAAATTGAGACACCCCGTATAAATTATTATTGTATGTAGGAAATGGCGATTAAAAACTTGCTACTGTCTTAAATAAAACAACATTTGAGTGCTATTTATTTACACGAAGTTTGAATTCTGTAAAGTTCATTTCATAGATACTTAGTAATTATTCAATAATCACCTACTCATATAAGTGATAACGAATTGTTGCAAACTCTGACAATAAATTTCGAAAGGAACCATTTTGTAGATAAATTGTTTAAATTCAAAATTGTAACTTTGGCAACAGAGCGTTTCCTCACGTTGATATGATTAAAATAAAATTGGATAAAATATGGCGACGATCACACTTGGTGGAGCTGCAAACACAGTCGCCATCTATCTCTGTACCCCAATTTCTTCAAATTTATTTTCCGTAAGCTTGACTGACTATTTTATTAAACAATGATATCAGTGATAGGAATGTACTTTATTCGAATAAAACACTTAAAATTATAAAAAACATACCTTCACAATAACTTTTTGGTACAGAATTTTTCCTTAGAATCTTTCGTTTTTGTTGTACAATGAAAAAGTTAGAACCAAAATATTTTTCACGCTTATTGGCTTATCCGCACTTTTCTAAATTCCAAATAGTTATATTACCACAAAACTTTTTCCACTCATTTAGGATATTTTTATTTTTAGTAGGAAAAAACTTAAACGTAAACCTTTTGTAAACATCTGGCAAACCATGACATACCTAATTTCTGAATTATTACAGTTTCCTGTGAAATTGTCGTATTTAGTAAAGCGTTTTAACAATAGATGTCGAAGAATAAAAATATATTATTTTAACGCTTTGACAAAGTTTTGAAAAATAATTTTTCCAAAAACAGTGACCGTTCAACGAAGAAGAAACAACTACTTCCCGGGCTACATGCCCCGACAGACATTGAATTACACTTCTAAGTCAAACGGGGTTGCTAAATCTACAAGATTTAAACCAACCATTCTGGTTTGCAACTAGAAGGGATAACATAACTTGTGGACCGGTTTCGGCGTATTGCGCCTCATCAGTACAGGGTATATGTTATCGTCCGAGAGATAATCCCGGACTGAAATGTGACTATAATCAACAACGGTACATATTGTCCAGTTACGGAAATATTTTGGTTGCGAAAATAGCGACATCTCACCTCTAAGTCACAAACCAAAATTCGAATGAGACAACAAACCACGTGGGTTTGAAACAAAAATGAATTATTACAGTTTCCTGTAAAATTGTCGTATTTAGTAAAGCGTTTTAACAATAGATGTCTTCTTCGTTGAACGGTCACTGTTTTTGGAAACATTATTTTTCAAAACTTTGTCAAAGCGTTAGAATGATATATTTTTATTCTTCGACATCTATACCTAATTTTTATTTTACATAGAAAAATTAAAATATCTCGAAAACTATCAACTTAAGGTATGGGAAATGCTTGATAAAAGTAGAATTATGGTGATACTACTCTTCCACAATGATATAAAATACACGGTGATTCGTTTAAAATTACTTAGAGAATAATATACTTGAGCTTTGACTCACCATGTATATGATTTAATAAATATTTGCAAAGTCATTCCTGTTTGTGAACTTTTATAATTATTAAGCTTTAGTTCCAATAGATTATTATTCTTCCACCCTATCCATTTATACAGGGCGTTGAACTCAAATACCATACCATATATAGTTGTAGTGGGCAGTGGCAGTGGCAGTTTCAAAGTGGAAAATAGGTTGCTTCATTTGAAAAACCATAACATTGATCTGGCACCAAGTTATGGAACCATTATAACTAATTTTGACATATGAAGCTTAAAGCTATCTACCATTTTTATATAACATTTTTTGGTATCTTTCAAGATCAGACCTACTGAAAAATCCATTTCCGGACGTGTAATGAACGATACTTTTCAATATACTTATCTGAAAACAACGCAAAAAAGGATAAGAAGTAAATTTAGAACATTTTATTTTCAAAGTAATCATGATAGAACCAAATATGATTAACATTTCCATAGCAACAATATATTTATTATCGGCATTGTTTTATTTTCTGTCAGTTTATTTCATTTTAGTTTTGAAAAATGCACTCCGAAGAAAATATGAACATATTAGAGCTAGCGGCACAAGCCAGAGCTGATTTGTTACCAGCAAAATCCAGGTCGAGATATGAACACGAGTATCAACTTTTTATGGAATGACGAGATCTCAAAAAAGTTAAAACTGTAAGTGATGATATTCTTCTAGTTTATTTTGTCGAAAAAGCCATGAGTATGAAATCTTTCACGTTATGGAGTCGGTTCTGAATGCTAAAGAGTTGTTTAGCTATAAAAGAAAATGCTGGCAACAAAAAATATCCAAAAACTATTGCTTTTTTGGAGTGTCAGGCTGTGGGTTATATACCAAAAAAGTCCAGGGTACTAACGGCAGAACAAGTAACCACATTTTTATGCGAAGCTTCAGATGAACAATATCTACTGGCAAAAGTGATTTTAGTGTTTGGGATCTTTGGCGCATGTCGTAGAGATGATTTAATACGTTTGAGTTTAGATGATGTGGAAGATAATGAGAGCTTTATTGTTGTGTTTGTGCGAGATGGAAAAAATCATAAGTCAAGAAGTTTTACCATTACCAATGAGGGATGTACATTCGAGCCCTCTGCACTTTACCATAAATATGCAGATCTACGGCCTAAAAATATGAACAGCAGAAGATTATTTGTTGCATACCGAAATTGTAGGTGTTACGCCCAACATGTTGGATGCCATACCATCTCAGGGCTGCCCCGAAACTTGTTGCAAAATACCTGAAACTGAAAAATCCCGAAAAATATACCGGACATAGGCTGATGCGTTCTTCGGCAACCATGTTGGTGGAAAGCGGCTCACTCTGAAAAGACACGGAGGATGGAGTTCTTCCAACGTAGCAGAAGGATACATAGAAGAATCCATATAAAAAAAAAATAGAAGTATCACAAAAATTGTGCAACTGATAAGGGTTGCAAAATACTAGCTCTGTGACATTCCATCAGAAAATTTAAAACATCTGCAAACCGGCAGCTTCAACATCTTTAGTTCTAAAGAATGAAATACCGAAGGGACTAAACTTTTACAATAATACAAATTGTACAATAAATGTTACTATTAATACCAACGATTCCTAAATATACTCATTATGTTTTTGTTGTCTTCAGAAAAGTGTTATAAATAAATAATTGTTTTTTTCTTATAATTAATTTCAATTGTATTTTTTTATTTAGAGCACGGAAAAAAAATCGGAGATCCGGAAACATTTTCCGTGCGCTGTTCTGAAAATGTCACCTTTACATCTTTGTAAAAACAGATGAAAACAAGATGTTTTCAGATAAGTATGATAAAAAAACCATTCCACTTCAGTAGATCCCATTCCTAGTAGACTATAATACTATCAGAATATCATCATCAAATATATTTCTTCATTTACAATCATTTTTATCAAAAATATAATCAACCTTGAAAATTTGACAGAACTTTTTTGCAGATATATACTTCAATATATCATTTGGTTATTAGCGGTAGAACAGCAAATGATTACTGAAAAGGGTAATGCTTTTAACCCTTTTCTTCGAAGTTATAAGGTATACATAGGCAAAAGAACACAAATTAACTACAACTGGGCCCGCCAGCAACGGGAAAAATCCTTGGTCGACGCGCAGAGGGACCATGCATTACTACTTATTCTTATTCAGCTGGTGTTATTGCATAAACAAAAGGAAAGGGAAACTTAATATTTAAATAAACTATGACTGTTGAGTGTTTTATTATAGTAATTTGAGCAAAGGTAACCTATATGTCAAAGAGCTAACAACTTAATAGCATCTTCGGCGAGAAAACTTGGTAAAACACTAAATTGTTTGTAGAGCAGACACATCAGTGTCGTTGCCCTCAGTAAAGGGAAGAGAGACGATTTTTACTATGGGTCTGGTGTACGTACCAGAAGAAGTGCGAACTTGGACAGCACGAACTTTGCCATCCTTTCCAGGGATGATGTCCACAATTCGGGCTAAAGGCCATTTTAATGGTGGGATATCATCATCTTTGACAAGTACCATGTCATTAATTCTAATGTTTTTGCAGGGTGAAGTCCATTTGGGACGATTCTGGAGTTGATTTAAATAATCAACTGTCCATCTTTTCCAAAAGTTTTGTTGGATAAACGTACAACGTTGCCAAAATTTCAATCGGCCCTCAGGTCTAGAAGAAATGTCTAGTTCAGGGAAGGATGTGAGAGGGGCTCCGATTAAGAAGTGACCAGGTGTTAAGGGCTGTAGGTCATTTTGATCACTGGAATAGGGAAACAAGGGACGAGAATTGAGAATAGCTTCTATTAGCGTTAAAATGGTAGCAAATTGTTCAAAAGTGTAATTAGAGTTTTGAAGCATTCGAAGTGTTTGGCATTTTTAATGGATGATTCCCAGATTACACCCCAATGTGGAGATCTGGGAGGAATGAAGTTCCAGTCAATGGATAAAGAAAGAAGATAATCATTAATGGGTGAGGAGTTGTTCTTTAAGAACGTATGTGAGTCTTTAATATGATTACGGGCTCTAACAAAGTTAGCACCATTGTCACTGTGAATGACAGATGGCAAACCTCTACGAGAAATAAAACGCTTTGAAGTTGCTATGAATGTTTCGGTGGACAAGTCAGACACTAGTTCAAGGTAGACTGCTGTAGTGAAAAGGCAAATGAACAATGCTGAATAACACTTTGTAATAAGAACACAGTGAAGAGAATTTAATATTAAAAGGACTTCCATAATCAACACCAACCAATTGAAACGGTCGTGAAGTCGACACACGAGGTGTGGGTGAATCGGCCATTATCTGTTTGGCTGTTATGGCCTTAGATCTATGGCAAATCAGGCAATTGTTAATAAGGTTCTTTATGTCTTTAAGGCAACCTAACGGCCAGTATTGGAGTCTGACATTGTACAAAACATTTTGAGCACCGCTGTGTCCTAAACGTCTATGTTTTTCTTAGTAAGAGTAATGAAGTGAAATGCTTATGTGAAGGCAAGAGAATAGGATGCTTCTGTTGGAATGGAATATTCGCATGCTTGAGTCGACCTCCTAATCATAATATCTTGTAGTGATCTAAGAATAAATTTAGAGATTGCATTTTTTTGTTTGATGGTGTTTTCTTTGACTTAAGTTCCTGTTTTATTGACACAAAACAATGTTGTTGCACTTGAGCTATTGAAAATCGTAAAGCAGCATCTAGCTTACCCGTAGAAAGAAATGCAGTATCTGTTTTCTTGGTTTTTAGAATGCATATAAATCGTAAAACATAGGCTAAAGATTTAATTAATCTATTTAACGATGAAAATCTTTTGATACATTAAATCCAAACGTTATCAGAAGATGATACAGCTATTAAAACCTTCTTCCTTTCTTCGGGTGGGTTTAATATTTCAGCAAATGTATCGTGACTTTTTGTGTCTTGAGTACTTTTCCGGTCCTGAGAACCAAAATATTGAAGGTGGTGGCAATTACTGCCCACGGGAAAAAATATCTGCCGGGTTATGGTGGGAACGGATGTATCTCCAAGATTCCCGAGGAGTTAATTGTAATATTTGGGAGACACGGTTACAAACGAAAACTGATCAACGGTTGGAAATCCCTCGGACCCATGTCAGGGCTATCTGCGAGTCTGATCGAAGAACTGTGATGGTAAGTTGATCCTTGATAATGCTCAGTACTCTAGAATGAAGATTAGCCAGAAGGGTCAAGGCACAAACTTCCAATTTTGGAATGGTTGAAGGCTTACTAATTGGAGCAATACAGGACAAATGGCTCTAAGATGTATGCACCTTCCGTAAGCCATTGAACTGGCGTCGCAGAAACCATGCAGTTCAATAATAATGACTTTTTTATCTAATAAGGTAAATCTGGGAATATGAAGTTGAGAAAGTTGCGATATATTTTCTGTGTAAAGTTGCCATTTTTTAATAACAGAAGGGTCAGTTAGGGGCTCATCCCATAAAACTTTCAGTGACCAAAGCTGCTGCATATTTGCCTTCCCAAGAACAATTACAGGATTAATTATTCCCATGGGGTCAAAACATTGTGAATCGGCACTCAATATTTTTCTTTTTGTTAAGTTATGATCAATTATTGTGGAAGGTGAACAAATTTGTAATGTGTCCTTTTCAGGGTTCCAGGATAATCCTAAGACATTACATGGGTTTTCTTCTAGACTAAGATCTTTACCTAAAGGCGAGTCAATAAAATGTTTATTTGCCATTTCTAATGATTTCGAGCAAAATGTATGTAATGTAAAGCCCGCTGCAGGTTCAAATATAAGTTTTCAAGTTCCTGAAGGGAGTTTGCTCCAGTTAGTCAGGGTATTGAGGATTTCTAATTGCGATTTCTTTAAGGACCCTGCACGCTAAGAATGGGGCACTTTAGTGTCCGAAAGAAACAGTAGACAACTGTATGCAAGTAAATTTTTCAAGTGAAGAGTCTCTCCATATCACATTCTGCAAGAAATGAAATTTTGGAATTAACGCTATTTGGCGGTACATTTTTTCAATGTCTGCTGTCAATGCAAACATGAAGTTTCTGAATCTTAGTAAAATGTCTAATAAGTCGGGTTGGACTCTTGGTCCTGTTAAAGATATATCATTCAATGAATGCTGTGATGATTATTTTGACGAATAATCAAAAACTAAGCGAAGGTTTGTGGACGTGCTATTTTCTTTAATCACACACAAATGTGGTACAAAATATTTATGATCTAGTTCAGGGTTGTGTTAATGGGACTTTTTTTCCATGTCCTGATTCAATATGTTCAAATAAAATTTTTCTTTTTTCAAGTTAATGTCTTTCTCAAGTCTTTTTTCTAAAGTAATAAATCTATGTCTCGCTGCAACAAACGAATCACCCTAGTTTTTATAAGCCTTTTCCCTTACAAGAGGGAGGTCAACTTGAAATCTTCCATTGGGAAGTATTTCTAGGATTGAATTGAAAATGTTCTTCGCCTGAATGTCTTCCTCAGATTGGGATTCTGTATGAGTTGGCTCTTCTTAAATCCAAAACTTTTCTAGTGGTCAATCCACACGTAGCTCTTCCCGGGCCTCGGATGACGAAGAAACGTGAAGAGAAAGGGAATTTACGGAAGAAGGTGACTTTATCAAGCAGTGGGGTAGTACTAGGCCCGAACTCACAAAGCCAAGATGGGTATCTAAGAGAGTGGGTCTATTTTCACCTAATCGAAGGATGGTGGGTTTCAACAGCGAATAATAAATATCTGCACCTAATGAGAGTTGTATTTCAGAAGGTAGGAAAAACTTTTTATCCGGCTCGAAGGACCATGAAAAAAATTGGATAATGCTTTTAACCCTTTTCTTCGAAGTTATGAGGTATCCATAGGCAAAAGAACACAAATCAACCACAAATATATTTTCTTTTCCTTTAAAATGTACATGAAAATTGCATTTATGCTGTTCGTTACGAAATCTTATTAACTACTGTCACAAAAATTACTGACACTGTGTTGCTTCGTTGTTTAGAAGAAATACATGTGCGTAATAATGAAGATTTAATTGTAATTTGTATAAACTCAGGTGGAATAATCTAAGAATTTCACCAATTACTTTGTACATAGTATTAGTTGAACAAGTGATAAGATACAATTAGTAGTTTAGAATCTCTTAAAAACTCTACCGAAATTTGGATACTGCACTCCTTCAACACTGCACTTAAATGTTCAGCAGGTGATGCTGTAACATTGAGACAGTATACAAATAGCGGACACTCAATCAAAATATAATTTATTGTGATGGGGAGTTTACATACTTCACATTACGTTTGATATTCCTGTGATAGTAAATATTGATGGCTGAGTCTGCTCTGTCCTAGTCGTAATCTGGTCAGTACAACTTCCGTGAACCGATTGGGGGCGCATGATTTTGCCATGGTCCAAATAAAGAATCGATCTGTCTAGGCTGAGACTGTTTTAGGCTATCACTACAATTCTATTGGTAAATTATCAAAAAGTGGAATTATTCCATTATCGTTTGCTGCTTCTCTTGTTAATTTATCAGCTTCTTCGTAACCTACCTACCTACCAATATTATTGATTGTCTAGTTGTCGAATTTTTTTGTGTCAGGTAGGGAAAAAAATTTCATTACTCTTAACGAAATTTCCGAAAAAATAACAAAAAGAATAATGAATATACCACAAGAAACATTCAGAACAATACAAATTTGATTAAATAAATTAAGACATCTTTTGTCAGTAGCAGCTGTTAATGCACGATTGACAGAATAACACCACTCCGTGAATCTTAACTTGTTCCTTGAAGCAAAAATAATAGAATTTATGAGTACTTCATAGCAAAATTCCATCGAAAAAAAAAACATATTTTCAAATCTCAATAGAAAAATATTTTTATTACCCAGGGTTTTACCAACCTCGTGTTAAATTTAACGCCAGCTGCTGATTTTAACGAAAATGTTAATTTCAAGTACATGAAATTAACCCATTTTATTGTACACTTAGTTAAAAAGAGTTCAGAAGCTAAGTATAAAAATATGTGGTATAATACAAAAAACAACTTTTTATTGCCTTAGATAAAGAATCGTCTAAATATAAATTGGTTAGAACCGCTTACACAATAATGGGAGATTCTCATTCAACCCTAAATTGCGAGGGACGTATCTCGTGAAAAAGAGCTTCGCGCATCATTCAGAAAAGAATGTGACAGATGAAATAAGATTCCACAAGAGCTGGCGGCAACGCGAAAGCGAATTGTCACTTTTTTTGTTGGGAAAGCCCAATCTACCATTTGATTTGATTAAATGAATGGAGGAATAGTGTACCAGATATAAAAATACCCTTAACAGGAAACTCATTCGAGGCAATATGACTGGTATAAAAATGTAATTGTTTATACCGGTCGAAGGCTCCCATTAGGATATTAGGAACATCATACTTTTGAATGAAGATTGTGTTACTTAGTATATGATGAAAATCTAATTCGAAATGTGTATCTTCACTCATTTGATCCTAATGAAAGAAAAAAGTTAGGAAAAACATAAAACTAGTAGAAAGTTTTCATCAATAAATTGCTCAGTATGATTTCCATGATTTGCATCGCATTATACAAGTAGATATCGCGAATGGAATCTTCATTTTTTTGGCTCTAAAATATCTGTTATAGTATTCTTGAATGAACCATGTTGGTAGCAACAAATTTTTTAATATGCAAGTTCAAATGTCAAATAAAAAGTGTTTTATTATTATTATTACTACCACGTTTTCATTAACTCGTCATCTGCGGTCATTAACCTTACTCCTTTTGCTGCTTATTTCGGTGCCCCATTTAATATCTACTTAAGTTTATACATATACTAGAAAAAAAATGTTTGTTACAATTGTGTATTTTGTTTGTTTCAAGTTAAAAACATTATCTATGTATTATTCGACACACTTCCATTTTGGACAGAGATAAGTAAGTGTCACAATTGTTACAAGCGCAATACCATGGTGGAATAAAATAACTTTGTTTCAGTTTTAGACGATCAGGGTTTTCTACTATTAGTTTGGGGGTGTTATGATCCTGCGTGTTATTAATTGTTTGTTTTTGTTCAGGAGTATGAGTATACTTCTGAAAATTATTATGTATCTCATTGAGATTTTTGATACTACCTACAACCTACATATGCATAAGAATGCCCGTAATAGATATGCTGTTCCAAAATATTAAATAATATGACTAGGGCATTTATAAATATATCAAAACACCTACTATTTTCGTCCGGTTTTTCCTTCACTTAATTAAAATGGACATGGCATATCCTCTTCTTGGAACATTCCACACTAGTCCATATTAGTCCGCAAGTTTAGTTTACTAAACCTATTGATTTACTTTTCGGAAAAACGTTAAAAGACATCATCTTCGAATTAATATGACAATCAACCACAACATATCCATCCACCACTTATTGTGCGTGGCCTTTTTGGAAAACTGAAACAAAGTTTACCATAGTATTGCTCGTAGCAATTGTGACACTTACTTATATTTCTCCATAATAGAAACAAGGCTAATGATAAATAGATAATGTTTTCCACTTAAAACAAACAAAATACACAATTTTTCCACTTAAGATGTGTCTCGGGTTTCCACAGAAACAATTAAATATCCAGTTAGTTTATAATTGAAACATGGCAGCATAGACATTATTAAGTGAGTAAAATGTAGATGGCGCCACATTGATTACCCTTAATAGTAACCTTTTTTTCAACCTCAGACCTACTTTCGACAAGTGCCGCTAAATAGCACTACAATACGACCCACCGCAATATGTGTAACGCTTTTAGTTGGGCGTCAGATTGTAACGACTGCTCAGGTAAAAAGCACCTCAGGCGTAGATTCTAGACCAGAGCCAATGGGAATTCAAGGAGTAGGTCTTACCGGTTCTCGGGTAATCCTACTTGAATTTAAGTTACGTTAAGTGAAGCGAAGATAAGTGGGCGCCACCCTGAATACTACTAGTTTTTCAGTTCCACATCAACTTTATCAATCGATAAAATCTGGAATCTTGGAAGGTGATAAATACGAACAACGTTATTAAATTTACAATAGTATAATTTGAACAAAGTGTAAATTACGATTTGATACAAAAATATATAAAAAAAATGATATCTAGTTATGGACAATTTTTTCGATGTTGATCTGGTAATGGTAATGGAGAGGTACTTTCCTTTTCCTCTTCTACTATCTTGGGATCTCCATTATTGGGAGAATCATATGGTCTTCTTCTTGGAACTTGTCTCAGGAAACCAGGAAACTCTTGAGGTTATATATAAGATAAGATGGTTGGCAAAGTACTCCACAGTTCCAGACAGAGCAAAGTGCTCCAAAGTTCCAGAAAGAACAAAGTGCATTCACATGAATGCACTTTTTAAAGATGAGATAAAGTTTGGCTTCAATAGCACATGTTCACAGGAAAGAAGAACGAAACCTCTTTGCTCCTGTTTAAATACACGAAATCATATGAGAGATAATAGACTTACGTCTCATATTCATGTCCAGCTCAGACGCTTTGACCAGGAAAGGAATTTACATTTCAATAGTGAATTCTTAATTCACATTTAATTAATATTGATAGAAGAAGAGTTAAGAACGATGTCGAAGTGGGACTAACAAGTAGCAGTGGATATTTTCACGACAGACGGAACTCGTTCGGCCCGTATTAAAACGTTGATTTCGACTCTTCATCGACAGTAAATGTATTCAGCCTCGAAAAATTTCTCGGCGTTGGGCATTAGAAAGGACTGGCTATTCGCCGCCCATACGATACTTATTAATCGTTCTAAATTAACGTAACATATGGATCAATTCGATGATAATCAAAGAAAATATAGAAAAAAAAATGGGGAGTTATTGATAAAACGTCCCTTTTTAGGTTTGACATATATCATATGGTATACATACAACATAAATTATTATTATTATCATGTCTTGATAGCCGAACGGTATAGAGCTTTGCATGTCGAAAACTATAAATTGTAGGCATAGAGTTCGAGTCATGGACACGTTGAAATTTTTTTTATCATTATATTGGGGCATGTATTTGACCTTCAATATAGCTCCTATTAATCTGTCAATACAACTTCAAGTAAATCGATCTAAAAAGTAAAAAATGAATGAAATGGAAAAAACTTCAATATTGTGACATATTGACCCTAATATATATATATATATATATATATATATATCGTACAAAATTATTGTAGGGATTAAATAATTATAACTAATTTCCGAGATTTATTAACTACTGATACAAATAAGTACAGGTGCAATAGAACACATATAAAGGTAAAAGCAGTGGTGACTCCTCCATTAGGTCATTGGGTCAATGACCTCCCATTAAAAAATAATTTTAAAAAATAATTAAATAAGCATTTAAAAAATAAAATATACCGACTATACATATAGTATAGTATTCCTCTTAAACAAAATTTACCTAAGACGTTTCAAGACCCCCGAGTAAACGTTTTTCAAGTCTCCCGTGTAAACGTTATTCCGCATCAAGCATCAAGTACTCGACGAAAACCAAAATTGGAAAGCGGGCTGGTGTCCACCGTTGACCTCAAGGTGTTATATGGGAATGGAATTTGCCAAGCGCTGACGTTCTTCGCGGCGTGAGAGAGACACGCCCGAAGTTTACATGTGATGGGCAAGAGCCCGGTTCAATATTGACGATGATTCGACTTACGTCGGCTGATTATTACACGCTTAGAAAAGAGATGAGCAGAGGGGTTGGCAGGCCGCGCTATATTTTGATTTGAAGGAGAGCATTTGAAGCAAAATAATGAGAATAATGAGCTGTGTTTTAACGTAATAAGTTGTTGCAAATACCAAAGATCGAAGGCTTCACTTAAATTTTAAAAAGATTTAGACTACTTATCATTTAATTTGAGTTTGTCATATTTTATATGTATAGAAATGAATAAAATATGGTTGTTTTTCAAGAGAACATTAGTTTTATATAAAACAAGCGTGGCCCAAAAATTTTTGGGCATTGGAAAGGAACTCCACAAATTTTGCTTTTTTAACGATTTTAACGACTTCTGGGCGGAAATTGGAAGTGGTTTTTCGAAAAATTCCCGCCTACTGCGTATAGGCCCCTGGAGGGCTGGTCAGTGGCGTTCCGTATTTTAAGATTTTGGTCACATTACCTATGACGCCCCTATCAAATTAACCACGAGCCGCCCACAAGGGAACCACTAGTCCGAAAAAAGTCATACACACCTTTGTTAAACCGTCCGGGACCGAATACAAAAGGCGAAGGCAGTGTCAAGAATGCTATTATAAACTGGAAGTAACATACTCAAGCAAAAATGCAAGTAATTTGGTTACAAAAGTAACAAATTATTGAAATTATTGTGCTTGACAACCCGTAATGTGCTTATATTGCATTTTTAGCCTACCTTACCGGAAAACCAATCGTATAAACACGCTCTTAATTATCAGCTGCCCTCGCTCGTGCATCTAATAGTCTCGGGCTGCTAAAGCTTATTTTCTGCCCTTGTGACAGAATATATTATACTAGCATTCAGAAACAATCGTTTGCATTTTGTGTTTTTGTCTAAATCTGCAAAAAAGGGAGCTATCCAACACTGTAAACACAAAACCTAACCACAAACCGTATGGTAATAGTGGGTTATGCTTTCACATCTGATGCTCTGAAACACATTAAAATTTATGCTTCTTGTACCCGGCATCTAGCTTATTTATAGACTACAAGACTGGTGTTGAAGCCTTTGACCATGCCATAGCTTCAGATAGGTGACAAATTAGATTCCTTTACAAAACAAATTACCAGTCCATTCGATAGTTTCATTCTTTAGGGATACCTCTACAAAAGGGCCATATACTACAGGGTGTGATAGAGACCCTTGGAACAACCAGAATGTACCATTCGCCTCACACTATATTCACACTTATATTCCAATGTGATGTTTTGAATTATTTCAATTAAGGTGTTATCTCATAAGTTTAATAAGTGTTCTTATATAAATAACGCATAGGTTGAGTTGAGAAATCCAGTCATTCACTACACTGTCGATTTCTAGGAATCCAGGGAGTGAACGCACAGTTCCAAAGTCTGGATTTTCTCATTATCATGGGAAATATCTGTCATGCAGACCTTGAAAAAAAACTAGTAGAAGTTTATCATGCAAGAGTTCTCGAAGCAGCATGCAAACTAACTACTTAGCAAGAATAATAGTAGGCGTTTGAATATGAGGCCTAAAATTATGATAATATCCGCGTTAGATTCAAATAAACTTTTAAAATACTGGTACAAACCTTTAGTGGAATGTGGCCTGATATGTATGAGATTTATTTGATGATTTTCACTTATCCTCCAGAAGTTGTCTATGACTTCCGGACATTAAAAATGAATGCCCCTTGATGAAAATGGGATAAAGATGACCAAGACATCTGGAGATTTCCGATAGTTTACAAAAATCACCCATCAAAACTCAAAAAACTCACAGTCCCTTACAGTTGATCTTCTTAAGGAAAGTGGCCTTTTACATATTGGTAACCAATCGAATCAAGACAAGTTCAAGGTTATTCCATATGATAATTTTGATTGATACAAAGCGGATACTCTTCTTACCTTTCGTCTTGTCTTTATAAACCAATGAGGTGAATATAATTATTTTAATAATATAATTTAATTTTTTGAATTTCACTGAATTACATTTCAATTAAACAACGTTCTCCTAAATATGGATCATTTTTAGCACGTCTTAACTTTGGAACCCGTAACGTTTGTCTCAGACTACTAGTTTTTTTCTCGGGCCCGACTGACAAAGTTTCGGATAACTGCAGCCGAATGACTTATTGTATTTTTGCTCGTACTTTTTCATAGCACCTAGTCCAGCACCTTTGTACAAGTGTTTCGCTGGGTGTTTGCTATGTAGTTCCCTGTCGCATTTCAGTTAACCACATGGTAACTGCCTTTTATGATAAAGTATCTACCATGTATACAGTGGAGAAACCACTATCTTCGTTTGCCAAGTTCTCTGTTGTTTAGTTTTAAATTTTCCAGGTGTTTTATTGTTGTATGACCAGTCATGGAACCAGTTATACAGTTCCGCTGCACAAATCAGGCATAGTTGTATTATGAAAGTTTCCTTGGGATGTTCACCCAGTAGTTTGCATGATGTTCCCTATTTTCTACAATTTTTGTTATACTACGAATCTGTGCTGATTCAGGAAGGGTGTTCCCTGACACTCCTCTCACAAGTTCGTCAGATCTTTCATTGCCGTTGACACCCTGGTGACCCGGTATCCAGCCCAGCTCAACGTTACTCCGTTCGGCTTACATCTTAAGCTCTTTGGTGCAATCCCATACAAGTGTGGGAGTCACTTCCTGACTCTATGCTGCTTTGTTTATCTTCCGACTGTCTGGTATATCATGAATCTATTTGTTTTCTCTCGCACTTTCCAAGATAACGTATACCTCCGTCTGAAATACAAAGATTTATTTTTTCAGTGCGTCTCAATAACAGTCATTTGCAGTTTTAGACACATCGGTGTATAGTTCTATCTAAGAAACTGACCTGACCTGAGATGGGATGGGATAATGACATGCAATAAAGCCATAAAAGTATTAGCCGTGACAGGGTAGTACTTATTTTGTTGTTGGCGAATAATAAATTATTACCTGAAAACTCTATAAGACTTTTGGGTCATTCTTATTATAAATACTTTATTTCATTGCAATTTATTATTTACTTAGTACTTTTTCTTTTCCATCAGGTATAGTGCGGCCCTGCACAGTAAATCCGGAAAGTTTTATGGTTTTATTGCATCTCAAACCTAAGTCAAGTCTAGTCAGTTTCTTAGATCGTGAAAAGAACTATATCATGTCAGTAAATGTCTAATGTTACTCACCGAGTTCTTTGTCGGTTCATTCGTTTCTGTTTTTGATCGACCTCTCGAATAGTCCTGTTTAGCCCGTCCTTTGAAAAAAGTATTACTTAACACAAGTAGGTTTTACTCTATCTGAGGGAGGTGTGAATTTCCAATAAACTCTTCCACAATTTCAGATATTCATTCTTTCGTATATCGGAAACCCACTGTATCAGTTGCAAAAATACAAATTCACAAACAGATATCAAGTGGAAAAACATGTTTGACTTTTCCAATTTATAGTGGTTTGGATTTCCAACGAACAAATGAAAACAAGAATAGGAATTTAATCAAATTCACAAATTGTTGACAAAAAAGTAGAAGTACTGAATTTATTCCTTTTTAGTATTGAACATTTTCTCATGAAATATAAACAATTGATGTTAATCTTAGCAAGGGCATTGATCTGATGAAAACATGACTTTCGATATTATTGTACTACAAAGGAAATTTCAATAGTCACGCTCTAGAATAGTCTAGTAAACCCTCACTACATTGTCTGGGAGGCGAAGGTCTGGAGGATCTGGAGGAAATTTGTTCAGAGCTGAGATAAAAAAGTCATCCCAGCTGAAATTACAATGTGGTCAGTAGTGGTACTTATAGATATTTCCAGTGTTGTTTAAAATTATTGTTCACGAGCATTATCATCCTTATTAAAAAAAGGGAAAAACAGTTAGTTTTATCCTCCGAATAATGAACATACTGGGAAAAAAGTATAATTAATGGTGTTCACAACAGTTCTACACTTCTGAAACTACCAGTGTCTTATAGTTTGATGGATAAATACTTTTTACCCATTCTAAAAAATATTCAATAAGTTCTATGGTATTGTTGCATTGTTGGTGGTAATCTGAGTGAATATTTGGGTTTCTGGAGATGCAAATCAACTTGAGCGGTTCATTATAAATCATATTAAGAATCATGGAGACTATATAAGGAGATCGAACTGCATGTATTCCAGTTTTTTGGCTATGGCAGAGGGCGCCAGCTTAAGGCCGGACCATAACATCTGACGGCAGAACAATAACAGCCAATCATAATACTCGAGTTCATGCTGTTTTATTGGTTGGCTCCTTTGACAGTTCGCGGTTCATTTGTGAGGTAAGTGAGGGTAGGAAAGAGAAATGGAACATCTCTGCTACTGTCAAATATAAGAACTAAGGTTATTGTCGTTACTGTTTTAAGATGGTCCAGGAGTTCCAGTGGCGACACTGCGGTGAAAACACAAACTGCTTAGATAGACGATTTTGAGGACATATTTTGTCAATTATCCCGTAGGAGTTCGTTATCCTTATCAAGGCTCCATGTTAAGAATGATTATTTGATTAAAGTTGATTGTATCTCTTTCAAATTACTCAATACTTGTCCCCAACCCCAATATTTACCGCACTGAAACTATGTGTTATCAGGATAACGATATTACAAAATACTATGTGTCAAAAATAAAAGGTACATACACGATTTCACCAGCTCAGCTTGAATGCAAGGTTTAACAAAGTGCAGCTTATGGATAATTCCAATATCTCATTGCACCATGTTTTGTTTAGTAAAGCCACGCTCACGTACAATACCGTCTTCACTTGGATGCACAAAGTGTGCTTAAAATTTTGTGTATTTAAGCTTCGCTTAGATAACGGTGCAGTGAATTTTTTAAGCCTGGCTTACTAGTTAATCCAAGATTATGCAGTCGGACATAAGTTTTTTATTTCATAAATATTATTGACAGTTGATCAAATTTAGTGGGAAAAGCTGCTCTACTTTATCAACAGAACCCAGATGATCTATCTCTTCTTAAAGCGTATGGCTTGAGGTTATGTTTTGGGTCAAAAAAAGAGCTTGGAGTGTGCTTAATGAGTGATAATGGACATGTGACTGAGTGACGTAATGGCGGTGGAATTATATGTATTGCACCAATTTAGGTGCAAGAAAATAACATAAAATGCATTAGTCACACTGTTATTTGGAGAAGAGAAATGGACCTCAAAAATGTAACAACAATTTTTTGACTTCAAAATAATATCATTGATTGTCTACTTATCGAATTTTTTTATAAGTGTGATTAGGGACAACATTAGCCGGATGAAACAGTAATTATTGTTTCTAACATTAACGGTAGAGTGCTATAGTAGGCATTTCCAGGGAAGTATTGATTTTTACAGGTGACATATGCGCATTAGCGGCTCAGCGCCAAGACTGAGAGAGGAAAGTGTGAACGCTGCCTAATGTCTGGTCTCTCTGAATCTATCGCTAAGAAAAGATGAGATAAAATTCCTTTGAAGCCGCAGAGATAATGAAGAATTATAATCTGTAAACAATAAATGGTTTAAACGATAATTGTTATGTCTGGTAAGTTTTGTTACATTAACTAAAGACATAGAGATTAACTAAACTTTCGATGTTTTTGGATTTAAATGGATCGACATAGGTATTTATATTTTAACATGGCGGAAGCTTATAAAAAATGAATATCTGTTCTTCCTATTGAATTTTGCAAACGACACTACTATTCACTTACCTTATTAGGGTTCCACAGAACCGTAAAGTTGTAACCTTTACCCAAGGGGTCAATTGTTAGTAGTGATTTTAAACGAAAACGCAAGGGAACAAAATTGTCAATAACTACAAGTTATTACTAAGATACACAGTATACTGAATTGAACTATCAGCATAATATTGTATCTTATGTATTTAAAGGCACGGAAAATATGCACTTACCTATTTTTTTTTCCAATTCTGTAGTGGAGAAAACAAATAATCGCTGCTTATATAAGGCGTTATCGCCGATGGTTGCCCAGGCTAAATCAAAGTATACTTGGAGCGATTAAACTATATCTGGAGGAAAATAATTGAGAACTATACCTCAGGGAATAAATAATATAGGGTTCTTTGTATTACAGTTTCCTTGGTCATATGATTATGTCAAATCCGGGAATAGGCGCCACCGAGTTTTTAGAAGCTATTATGCTGAAGGCGATCGTAAAAGAAATGTTATACAAGTAATCAAAAACGCGGAAAAATATATATATTTACAAATGACGTATAAATAAATAGTCCAACTAGTACAGGCCAATCTTTTATTGCTAAATAAGATAATCGGCAATACGACGCTCCTGTTACAAGTAAATACAAGAAATATATATCAAAGACAAATCAAAATTGAGTCAAAATTAAATCAAAATCAGTCGAAATATGTCACAAATATTTGTTATCCAAAAGAAAATATCGTAGGTATAAAACAAAAGAATAATCGTTTAGTAGGTGATAGAGGTGTAGTCAAGTATGATCATACCAGCTTTACATGTACCATAAACCTACCTATAAATGCCAAAAGCCGAATAATAATCTACATCATAATACTACCGCAATTATAAAGGCTTTGAATTAAAATTGCATCCCAAATCAAGACAATTTTACAACCGTCCAAATTGAAATTATTTGGTATAACTAATAATCACTTAAACTCGTGTTTGAAACTGAGAATCTTAAAACGATAATAAAACGTAGAATCAAGTTCTTTTTTTGTACTTAGCTTTCACGAATTTGGAGGTCCAGCCACCATCCACAAGGTCACTCTCGGGAGTAGAAAACTGGTAAATTTCCAGGCATCGTCTCGGCTGCGAAGATTCTCTGATGTCGTAAAACAGGTCGAACCATGTGTGAAATCTGGGACGAAATCCAATCCAGACAACCAAAAGGGTCCCAAATTAAAACCCCAACAGTAGAAGGAAGAGTAAAGCGTAGAAATAAGGACACAACAGAAAAACCCTACAATAAGGAGAGAGAAAAAAAATCAATCTCACCATCTAGAGAGTTTTAGTTTTGTAAAAACTAAAAATATCTTACCTCAATTTATCAATGAGGGTTCGCAAAATTCTCATGTCCAGCCCTGTGAAACCAACAATGGACGACCTCCACCAATAGGCTCACAAAATGGTGGATTCTGGCAGGTTTTGAAAGGAGGTTGATTCGATCTTAATGAATCGTGGATCCGGTGTGAAATAATCCCTTAACGGCGGAAAAAACGACTTCCAAACAAACTACCCAAAATAGTCGAATTTCCAAGCAACTTATGCGAATTTATATCCCCTAATTAGGGTAACTAATCGAAAATTTAACTAATAAAATAACTCGCACTAAGCACCGAACCTTTCGTTCTCCAAAACTGTATCACCTTCTCCCCGTTGCCCTAGAAAAGATGGCTTCAAAACAGTCATACCACAATATCCAATAATATAAAATTCGAAATATCCAAAAATCCGTTGATAAAAACAATTAAAATCTAGCTATTAAATTATTCCAGTTGGTAACCTGTAGTTGTCGAGCACAATGGGGAAACAAAAGAAGTACGTCCAAATTTCCTAAATTCTCCTACCTTGTCGATACTACAGCATTATACATATATACTGTGAACAAGAAACACCGTTCTCGTAGCGAAACAATTTCATTAGATTCGTAGATTAATACCAGCCACTCGGAGAAGACACGAGTTCTACCGATAACCGAAGCATTTGTAAATTTATTAGTTATACAGAGTGTCCAAAATATTAATTTTAAGTCAACTGGTGAATGCATATTACGAAAAGATTTTATTTGAAAGTCAGACCATAACACTACCCCCTCCCCAAAGGATTTACACTGTAAATTCACTTGTAATCAGCTTCGTGATAAGGTTTCAGGTCTTGCGTGTGCCAACGACCTTTTGATTTACCCTGTAAGTCTTCAAGTTCATATACGCAGTAACCCCATTTTTTGAAAATTCTAAAAGGACCTTCAAACTTCCCACCTAGTTTCGCTGTATAATAATTACCAGCATCAGACAATGTAAACTTTTTCTTCCAAACTAAATCGCCAATTGCAAATTCCACGTTACGACGTCTTAGATCGTATTGCTTTTTAGCCTGGTCGTGAGCTTTTTCCATTTTCTTCACAACACCTTCTCGCAGCTTTGCCAAGGTTGTTAGTTTTTGACCGAGATCTACAGGAAGACTATTCGAGTCCTGGAATTTAGAGCAATGTTCGGAACCATGGAGCTTCATCTCAGTACCAAAATTTATAAAGTATGGAGTTTGGCCAGTTACAGCATGTTTAGCTGTGTTAACTGCACAAGCGAATGCAGAAAGATCAACATCCCAATCTCTCTGATTTTCAGACACAAAAGATGATAATATTGTTTTCATAACTCTATTCACTCGTTCCGTTAAATTGGATGAGGGATGATAATTTGGATTACATAATATTCTTACACCAAATTTTGATTTAAGGCCCATAAAGTCAATGCTTTTAAATTGGGGCCCATTGTCACATCTGATTAACTCAGGTACTCCGTAAGAAAAGAAAATTCTATCTTCTAATAGTTGAATTATTGTTTTGGTATTGGCCTTTCGAATAGGGAAAAACAAGTTAAACTTACTGAAGGTATCAGTAACTACGAAAATATGCATATTACCAGACTTGCTTTTTGGTAAGGGGCCAAAAAGATCCATACTAATAATTTGCCAACAGCGAGCTGCAATAACAGCACTTCCCATTAATCCACCAGGTAGTTTTTGTTCTGGCTTAACTTGTTGACAAGTTACACAGCCCTTTATAAACTTAGCCACATCAGCCTTTAGGCATGGCCAGTAATACAGTCTAGCTACTTTGTGGAATGTTTTGTGAACACCAAGATGACCACCCACGGTTGTATCATGACACGATGATAAAACCTCCTTACGATTTTGTTTAGGAACCACCAACTTCCAAAAGTCGTCATCATTACGAATTTCAGGAAAATCGAGATTAACCCTTTTATACAATTTATCTCCAGACACACGCCAACAAGGAAATAAGAGAGGATTAGCTTTCACTCTATCCAACATATTAAGATACCACCTATCTTTTACTTCACCAATTTGTATCACAGATATTTCAAGCTCGCCACTTACAGAATCCGGATCATCGGCCACTGCTCGACTGAGAGTATCAGGGACTACGTGTTCTTTTCCTTTGCGGTGGATCACTTCAAAATCAAATTGTTGAAGCCTTAAACACCAACGACCCAAGCGACCTTGAGGGTTTTTCAGGTTGTGCAACCACTTTAAACTAAAATGATCGGTGATAACCTGAAATTTTGAATTCTCCAAGTAACAACGAAGTTTCTCTGCACTCCAAATTACCGCCAGTAGCTCGCGTTCTGTAGCACTATATACCCGTTCAGTACGACTCAATGTTCGAGAAACGTAGCACACAACATGCTCACGGTTGTCGTAAAATTGTGTAAGGACCGCACCAACACCAAATGACGAAGCATCCGTTTGCAATATAAAGCCATGATCAAAATTAGGACAATCCAAAATTGGAGCAGACACAAGAGCATTTTTAATGTTTTCGAATGATTTACGACAATCCTCGTCCCAATTAAATTTCACACCGTTGCGAAGAAGTCTAGTAAGGGGTGATATGACGTCAGAGAATGCAGGAATAAATCTTCTGTAGTACGAAATCATACCAATCACTCTTCGTATGTCTCGAACGTTTTTAGGCACCGCTAAATTGGTAATAGCTTCTACTTTACCTGGGTCTACAGAAATACCTTGCCTATTGACTAAGTAACCAAGATACTTCAATTCATCACGACAAAACTTGCTTTTTTCCCTATTTAACGTCAAACCATTAGAAAGCAAACGCGTAAAAACTTCTTTTAAAATATTTATATGAGTATCAAAATCAGGTGTAACCACAATAATGTCATCCAGATAGCAAAAAACATATTTATCCAATTCTGGACCCAAAATAGTGTCTATCAACCGCTGAAATGTTGCTGGTGCATTGTGGAGACCAAAAGGTAGTCTAGTAAATTGAAATAAGCCACGCCCTGGGACTGTAAACGCGGTATATTGCTTGCTATTTTCTTCCAACGCAACTTGCCAGTAAGCACTTTTTAGGTCTAGCGATGACATAAACCGAGCACCCCCTAGTTTATCCAAAATGTTTGAAATGTATGGTAGCGGGTAAGCATCACGCTGAGACACAGCATTTAATTTCCTAAAGTCAACACAAAAGCGCTGTTCTTCGTTGGATTTCGGAACAAGCAACACGGGAGATGACCAAGCTGACTTAGAGGGTTCAACAATTCCATTAGTCAACATTTCATCTAACTGTTCATCAATTAATTTTTGTTTGAAAGGAGAAACAGGGTAATACCGTTGTTTTATCGGGGGGCTAGACGTAACTATCTTATGCTTAACTGCAGAGGTGCAACCCAGCTTATCGCCAATTTTATCAAAATACTCTGAAATCACCTCATTCAGACATTGCTTTTGTTCAAAAGTTAAATCATCTTCACCATGAATATGATTAATTTGCGGTGTACTTAATATTTCAGACGAAAAAAACCATTCTCCACGACGCATATCAGGAACTATACCCATTGTTTGCCAAAAATCGATCCCCAAAATAATTTCATGACGAAGTTTAGGAACAACAAAAATATCAAATATTTTTACAACATTTCTCACTTGAATAGGTGCTGATATAACCCCAATACATTCACATGTGTCGTTGGACGCCACAGTACACAAGGTTTTACGATTCTGATCCAATACTAATCCTAAATTTTTAAGCTTTTGCCAGCCAAGAGAGCCAAGAAAAATTTTGTTAGCACCAGAATCTAATAAACCATAGAGTTTTTGACCTAGAATACTAATCTTAAGATAAGGACATTCACCAGGGCCTACATGAGATAAGATATAATCTAAGACGAATTTTTCCTTACAACTAGAGTAATCTATGGTCGATTTGGTAAACGAAGACAATCTCCGACCTACGATTGACTTCGTGTGAAGTTTCCCGATGAATTTTGGCAATCTGGACAAGTCCTCTTAGTAAAACCAACCTTTTTACAAGAGAAACATCTAATTATACCTGAAGTGCAATGTTTCGCTAAATGATTAGGCTGATCACACTTAAAACATGTTCGAGGTGCGATACTCCTTTGAAAAGTTGTAGAGTTCCCTTGAGGGTATCTTGAGTTAGTATTGCTACCTGAAGAAACAGAAACTTCCCTAACTACTAGTGGCTTATTTTCAGGAGTAGCCCTATAATCCAAATCAGGTTCCAATGACAAATTACCAGGCTTAGGGGGGCTATATTGTTCGATATTAATCTTTGTTTCCTCTAGTTTCCTGCAGAGCTCAATTAAATCGAAAGGGGTGTTTATAGTTTGAAGTGTAAGACGCTCTTGGTAAAATGGGAGAATATTAGACTTCAAAACCTTTAATCTCAAATCATCCGAAACCGGAACAGGCATCCTGTCAAAAAGTTTACTCATAGCTGCAACATACAACCCAATTGGTTCGTCAGGACCCTGAGTTCTATTTAAAATTTGTTTCCAAAGCTGGTCACTAATATGTGAAGGTACAAACTGCTCTCTCATGAGACCTATTAGAGTATCCCAATCATTTGCATATTTAACTACCATATGATAAAAATTTAAAGCATCACCCTCGAATAAATCATGGGCTGATAAAAATAGTTCAGCCTTACTAACCTGTCGAGACCTACTTAATTCTTCTACTCGCTGCAAAAAAGAATTAAAACTCAATCCAGAATTACTGGAAAATTTTAAATCCCATTTATATACAGGAACTGACTTAACACTGCTAAATTGTTGACCAGGCATAGTTATTTGATGTAAACTAGAAGTATTTGCACTGCTATTGGTTAAGGTTTGGCTAGGAGACTGAGTACCAAGATTAGGATCACTAGGTACGGAATTACTACCCTTATCCTCAAAAAGCTTAACTTTATTCTGGTAATCCGGAACAAGTTCTGATAAAGAAATTAGTAATTTTGACCTATCTTCGGAAATACTATCATCATCTTCTGAAATTCTCCCAATCCTACCCATTAAATGAGCGAACTTTGTTTCAATTTTTTTAACTTGGCTTGAAGAACCACTAAAGGAAGAAACATGATCACGCAATTCATCTAATTTTTTCTGACATTCTGTAATCTCCAATTTAGGATCCAAATTACATTTTCCCTTAAGGGGACTATTGGATTTTTCTAAAGCTAAAATACTTCTAAGGTGCTTCCGCAATGAGTCAACATTTCCCTGATCGGAAATACCCCTCACTGATAATTCGTACTCTAGTTCATCTCTTACCAGGTTATTCACCTGTATTTGAAACATTTTGTTCAACAATAAGCAAAAAAAATACCCCAAGATGAAAATGGAAATACTTTTGTAAAATAATCAATAAAAAAAATTGTTTAAGATTCTCACCACCAAACTGTCAAAATCGAGAAATATAATATGACCAAAGAACAATAATTTATACACTCAAATTCACAAATAGGTTGGGCGCCAGTTATTAGGGTTCCACAGAACCGTAAAGTTGTAACCTTTACCCAAGGGGTCAATTGTTAGTAGTGATTTTAAACGAAAACGCAAGGGAACAAAATTGTCAATAACTACAAGTTATTACTAAGATACACAGTATACTGAATTGAACTATCAGCATAATATTGTATCTTATGTATTTAAAGGCACGGAAAATATGCACTTACCTATTTTTTTTTCCAATTCTGTAGTGGAGAAAACAAATAATCGCTGCTTATATAAGGCGTTATCGCCGATGGTTGCCCAGGCTAAATCAAAGTATACTTGGAGCGATTAAACTATATCTGGAGGAAAATAATTGAGAACTATACCTCAGGGAATAAATAATATAGGGTTCTTTGTATTACAGTTTCCTTGGTCATATGATTATGTCAAATCCGGGAATAGGCGCCACCGAGTTTTTAGAAGCTATTATGCTGAAGGCGATCGTAAAAGAAATGTTATACAAGTAATCAAAAACGCGGAAAAATATATATATTTACAAATGACGTATAAATAAATAGTCCAACTAGTACAGGCCAATCTTTTATTGCTAAATAAGATAATCGGCAATACGACGCTCCTGTTACAAGTAAATACAAGAAATATATATCAAAGACAAATCAAAATTGAGTCAAAATTAAATCAAAATCAGTCGAAATATGTCACAAATATTTGTTATCCAAAAGAAAATATCGTAGGTATAAAACAAAAGAATAATCGTTTAGTAGGTGATAGAGGTGTAGTCAAGTATGATCATACCAGCTTTACATGTACCATAAACCTACCTATAAATGCCAAAAGCCGAATAATAATCTACATCATAATACTACCGCAATTATAAAGGCTTTGAATTAAAATTGCATCCCAAATCAAGACAATTTTACAACCGTCCAAATTGAAATTATTTGGTATAACTAATAATCACTTAAACTCGTGTTTGAAACTGAGAATCTTAAAACGATAATAAAACGTAGAATCAAGTTCTTTTTTTGTACTTAGCTTTCACGAATTTGGAGGTCCAGCCACCATCCACAAGGTCACTCTCGGGAGTAGAAAACTGGTAAATTTCCAGGCATCGTCTCGGCTGCGAAGATTCTCTGATGTCGTAAAACAGGTCGAACCATGTGTGAAATCTGGGACGAAATCCAATCCAGACAACCAAAAGGGTCCCAAATTAAAACCCCAACAGTAGAAGGAAGAGTAAAGCGTAGAAATAAGGACACAACAGAAAAACCCTACAATAAGGAGAGAGAAAAAAAATCAATCTCACCATCTAGAGAGTTTTAGTTTTGTAAAAACTAAAAATATCTTACCTCAATTTATCAATGAGGGTTCGCAAAATTCTCATGTCCAGCCCTGTGAAACCAACAATGGACGACCTCCACCAATAGGCTCACAAAATGGTGGATTCTGGCAGGTTTTGAAAGGAGGTTGATTCGATCTTAATGAATCGTGGATCCGGTGTGAAATAATCCCTTAACGGCGGAAAAAACGACTTCCAAACAAACTACCCAAAATAGTCGAATTTCCAAGCAACTTATGCGAATTTATATCCCCTAATTAGGGTAACTAATCGAAAATTTAACTAATAAAATAACTCGCACTAAGCACCGAACCTTTCGTTCTCCAAAACTGTATCACCTTCTCCCCGTTGCCCTAGAAAAGATGGCTTCAAAACAGTCATACCACAATATCCAATAATATAAAATTCGAAATATCCAAAAATCCGTTGATAAAAACAATTAAAATCTAGCTATTAAATTATTCCAGTTGGTAACCTGTAGTTGTCGAGCACAATGGGGAAACAAAAGAAGTACGTCCAAATTTCCTAAATTCTCCTACCTTGTCGATACTACAGCATTATACATATATACTGTGAACAAGAAACACCGTTCTCGTAGCGAAACAATTTCATTAGATTCGTAGATTAATACCAGCCACTCGGAGAAGACACGAGTTCTACCGATAACCGAAGCATTTGTAAATTTATTAGTTATACAGAGTGTCCAAAATATTAATTTTAAGTCAACTGGTGAATGCATATTACGAAAAGATTTTATTTGAAAGTCAGACCATAACAACCTGTTGTTTAATTGCAAAATTCTCATATTTCTATTACCTAACATATTTGTACAGAATTCGAAGATAACCAAATTTATAAAACAAAAAAACTTTCAGGGGCCTGTCTGTTCACTTTTTTCTCTAGTTGAAATGTAAAACATTAAATTGTAAAAAAACCTTATTTCATTCCTTTAAGTAGGATTTGATGTAAATCATGTAATTGTAAAATTATTATTTGCTTGGGGGTTTAACAAATTGTGTAATGATGGAAACTGTTATTTTTTTTATATGTTTCAGCGGTTTCTATGAGGTTTTTTATGGGGTTCTTACGAGGTTGATACGAGGCCTGTATCTAAACCTTAACTATACCTGATACTTTTTAAGAGGTTCCTACAAAGCCTGCCAGATGATTATACAAGGCTTGCCTGAAGTGCATACCTCTTAGTGTTCCTGAGTGTCTCAGAGGGTTCTGTGAAGCTTAGTTCACATCTTGCCTGAACTTACTCGAAGATATCTGCAACTTATCGAAGGATTCATCTAACTTAGCAGAAGACTTATATATCGCTTACCTGGAACCTCATAGAAACCGCAGAGATAAGAATTATCGTTTAAACCATTTATTTAACAACATTTATTGTTTTCAAATTCAAATTCTTCAATATCTCTGCGGCTTCAAAGGAATTTTATTTCGCCCTTCCTTAGCGATAGCTTCAGAGAGACCAGACAGCAGGCAGCGTTTACACTTTCCTCACATGTAAAAATAATTACTTCCCTGGAAATGTCTACTGTACCACTCTACCGTTAATGTAAGAAACAATAATTACTGTTTCACGGAACGTTACCGAACCGAAGCCTTGAAATGAAAATATTGAAATATATTGTTGTTTTATTTAACCCCCCCCCCCCAAATAAAGGATATTTAAAATAGTTTCGTAGAACTATACTCTGCGATCTGGATTATTACACTTATTTACTCACTCTTTATACAAACAATTTGATGTTGCGAACCTGACATTATCTAATTCTGGTGAAGGCTGCATTGACAGTTTTTAGCTCGAAAATTAAAATATTACAATCTAATCATTTTAACATTTAAATTTTATATAATTGGACAACAATTTTTTGTGTGTTTCCTTAAATGGGTGACAGACAGTTGTTTTGAGGAAACCTACAAAATTTTCTTCCAAAACATCTAAAACTTAATTAACTATAAAAAGGGTAGGTAACTAGCCACTGCATATTGTGTTGTATTCACTTGCTTGCATTTTAAATTAACTAAACTGCCAACTCACTTTGACAGCTCATAGTTCCTTATGTGATAGGTTAGTGACTTCGAGTTGACCAAGTGAATTTACGAATTTTTCATTTTCTACACTAGTAGTATTTTTGCAATTGGCAACTGCTAAAAGTGGTTGGATAAAATCAAATCATAAGTAAGGAATGTTATGGGGATATCTAAATCTGATAATAACACATGGAATAAGTATGATTTTCCTTTATTTTTTAAATTTGAATTTAAATATCATATAAATTTAAAAAACTTCCAAAAATGATTTCAGTTGGTACTGGTTGTGTTGGTAGTAATGTATTTTTATTATTAAATAGTTATTTGTGTATTTAGAGCATAAAGTAACAGATTGCCGCTTGAGAAAGAATGTTGCCGCGATCTTTCGAAAGCGGCAATTTTACTTTACGCTCGAAAAACACACATAATTTTTTCTACAGACGCCCTTTTAATAATTAAAACAGTTTCTTATATTATCTAAGGTTATAATAAGAGTGCTAGAATAATCGTCATTTTCGCTATTCATCATGATTAAACTTAAAAGATCTACTGACTAGGGATGTTAAAAAATAATCGATTTTAATAGTAATATTAATCGATTTTTAGTGAATCGATTTTATAAATTACGTGTTTAAATCGATTTTCGGAAACGGCTCGTATTATTTATTGACTATTTTTCAAGATTTTGACAACTTTTTACGATTATTGACCATTTCTCAAAATTTTGACAATTATTGACCATTTTTTTAAATTTTAACAATTATTGACCATTTTTGACCATTTTCGACAGTTTTTGGGAATAATTGTCCATTTTTAACAGTTTTTAACAATAATTGACAATTTTTAAACCTTTGTAACGAGTTATTTTGTGGGGCACCGATTTGGAGTTCATTTTTAGTTTTCACTCTAGCATATTGTATTTTTATATAACTCGTTACTTACTTTCCGATCCTTTCTGCTACCACATTGATTTTTTTTTACCACAATATTATATTTTCTTAGTAATTCAAAACACATGAATACGAAACTAAAAATATAAAATTTATTAATTTTGATTCTCAAAAATTCAAAGACTAGAGGACGTCCGGTATATAAACTATTTTAATTAAAATAAAAGCCGTCCAGTCTAGTAGAAACTTTTTTGTAGTTGAAAGTAAATTAATTTCATGTATGATTCCGATAAGGCAAAAATTTTAGGTAGGAATTGGGATATAAATTCGAAAACCGAACGATTTTGGGCCTCTCTGCTACCGGTTGTTTTCAACAATAATCGCGCTCGGCTACCGTTTGTTTTCGAAACTCCGCTGTCGTTTGGTAAGACCAAAAATCTCTCCTACCGACCAAAAATTTTGGAAGTCCAGTTACAGTGAATCCGTAGTATCCAACCGTTTCTGCGTAAGTAAGAAAAATTGTTTTATTAAAGCCAAAGAATATAATTATTTTGTTCCGCTTAAAAATATATTTCCGTTAGCAGTTTCGATATTCTGATTGTCGAAATTTAGTACAGTATTCTAGTGAGTTTTTTTCGCAATAGATAAGCAAATTTATTTTTCAGTTTTATTATTGTTACATTTTTTTATATTGGGTTGGTTATAATTCTTAATTGAATGCTCAATACATCAAGTATTTTATTTTAGATTTTGGTTTTCCCGAATTAAATCCTTATACCCATTGTCCGGTCCTAAAAATTTCCCGAATATATTAAAATTTTCATTTCGATTATTTGAAATAAAAACTGATCGTGGGGCAAGTGCGAGGATTATTCCATGCGTTGTCCAATCTTCAGCCGGTAAAGTTACGTAAAGACATTAATTTTTCATTCATTTATTTTAATTCGTTTATGATATTCAAACAAGTCTGAGGCCGATGCCATTGGTTGATTGAATATCTAGTTTAATTCAAAGTTTTCATTATCAGTGGTTGACCCGTTTTCCCTGCCTTCCAAATTAACGACCTTTTGTTGTAATTTTTGATTAAAATTTTCATTGCGATTATTTGAAATAAAAACTGATCGTGGGGCAAGTGCGAGGACTATTCCATGCGTTGTCCAACCTTCAGCCGGTAAAGTTACGTAAAGAAATTAATTTTTCATTCATTCATTTCAATTTGTTTACGATATTCAAACAAGTCTGAGGCCGATGCCATTGGTTGATTGAATATCGAGCTTAATTCACAGTTTTCATTATCAGAGTGGTTGATTGGTCGATCCGTTTTCCCGAACTCCCAAATTCACGACCTTTTGTAGTTGAGGTTAAATGGTTAATTTTGTACGATAATTTGTTTTTGCTCACTACTGTAATATAATTTTTTTTCCTTTAAAACTGCTCACTGTTAGCTCACGCATTGCTTATATCGCTTTACCTGTTGCTAATCGCTTAAATAAGCTGCTTATATCTCCGTTATCGTACCATTGCTTATGCACGTTCTACCGGCAAATTTTACATAACCCGAATTTTTTTTGACGCATTTGCACACTGTATTATATTTATTTTGTTGGGAACCGCTGAAAATATTTAATTTATGATATTTCTAAAAATATAAATTACTGTAAATATTTATGTACTTTATCCCTGTGGAAATTAAATATATCTGGTAATATACAAACCGACCTAATTAGTGTTTTCTTAATAACCCGTAGCATAGTCGTATGAGGGTTTAGAGTGTTTTAGAAGTGTCGAATTGAACGAGACCCCTGGAATTTTCCGTAACCTCCATCTGAGGCTATCTGGAACTCTTGACGCGAAGGGTCAAGGGGCCGTGGAGCAAACCACGTAAAAAATCTGGCGCCCGAGCATTCGTTTATAAGATTTTGCATCGAGGGTGGCCAAAGTGACGTGCCCTGTTGGTAAAATCCAAAGGGTAGGTGAAATAGTCGTCACACCTTTTTGATAGTTTTTGACCATTTTCAACAATTTTTCAGAATTTTAGAACATTTTTCCAAATTTTTGACCATTTTTGTCAATTATTGACCATTTTTAACCATATTTCAAAATTTTGACAATTTTTTAGAAATTTTAACAATTTCTGACAATTATCAACTATTTTTCAAAATTTTGACAATTTTTAACAATAATTGTCCATGTTTGACAGTATTTGACCATTTTTGATAGTTTTTGACAATTATTGGCCATTTTTGACAATTTTTCAGAATTATTGACCATTTTTGATAGTTTTTGACAATTATTGACTATTTTTCGGAATTTTAACAATTATTTACCAATTTTGACAATAATTGTCCATTTTTGACAGTTTTTAAAAATAATTGACAATTTTCAACCATTTTTGATAGTTTTTGACCATTTTTGACAATTTTTCAAAATTTTTGAAAGTTTTCCAAAATTATTGACCATTTTTGATAGTTTTTGACAATTATCGACCATTTTTCAAAATTTCAACAATTTTTGACAATTATTGACCAATTTTGACAATAATTGTCCATTTTTGACAGTTTTTAAAAATAATTGACAATTTTCAACCATTATTGATAGTTTTTGACTATTATTGACAATTTTTCAAAATTATTTTTGACCATATTTCAAAAACTTCAACAATTTTTGACAATTATCAACTATTTTTCAAAATTTTGACAATTATCAACTATTTTTCATTGACAATTTTTAACAATAATTGTCCTTTTTGACAATTTTTCAAAATTTTTCATAATTTTTAAAAACATTCAACAAGTTTTCAAAATTTTCACCATTTTTGATAGTTTTTGACCATTACCGACCATTTTTCAAAATTTTTGACAATTATTTACCATTTTTGACAATTATTGACCATTTTTGACAGTTTTTGCCAAAAATTGTTTATTATTAACAGTTTTTGACAATAATTGACAATTTTTGACAATTATTGACGATTTTTGACCATATTTAAAAATTTTGGACAATTTTCCTTTTTTGCGCTAGAGCGTAAAGTAACAATCCTCGGCATTTGTCGACTTTACGATTTCATTTGAATATAGTAATTAGTCATTTTACGCGCGACTGTAGAAAAAGTATTTTATATTTTCGAGCTGATGACTTTTTCATTTCAATTCATAAAAAGCTTGGTCAGTTACTTGTGTCGTGAAGCTAGAAATGGAACCAACAAGACTGATTTAGTCATTTCGTATAATTTTAGTGATATTAATTTGTTTTTAATATGTAAAAGTTTTGGTAATAGTTTATTATGTTTATCAAATGAATGTCCGTTCTCAAAGAAATCAACTTATAGTTTTGTTAAAATTTTTTTATCCAAATTGTAACAAAGAATTTTATACTTTTAGCCTTGAAAATGATAATTAACTTTATGAAAAGCTTAGATTAGTAAAAAAGAGTCTTCTTTACCAACCATACAATATTTTGGCTCTACCCCATAAAAAGTTTTGTAGTTTTTATATATACAGGGTGATGCATAATGAATTATACACAGAGCAATGGTAGACTCCTGACATCAAAATGTGACGATTGGCCAAATATGACCTTAGTAAAATGTTGATAGTTAACTATCTTCACTGTGGTAAAGATGGAATATTTTATTAATGAGTTTGAAATATTTCAGAAGCCGCTAAGACTAAAACTAAAAGTTTTTTATATTCATTAAGAAACATATGGCGACATGCTAAATTTAGATAAGTTTAGATAAGAATTACCGTTTAAATTTTGTGGTAATTCATATGGACCGACTAAGCGATCTCTTACAACTCCACACCACACATTGATTTTAAATTATTGCTGAAAATGCGATTCTTTTGGTAAATTTGGGTTTTCCACAACCCAGTAATGGGAGTTCCTCCAAATAAATACTCCTCTTCTGGTGAACGTTGCTTCATCCGTGAATAAAATATTCTCGAGAAAATTCCGATTTGCCCTGTGTTCATTAAGAAGAAATTCTGAAAAGTCTCTTCGTGCGGAAAGATGTCTGGATAACAAGTTCTGTACCGGGGTAAAATGAAACGGTCTTAAATTTTCTTTCTTGAGTATTCTGAATATGGAACTCCTGTAGCTGCAGCCAATCTCCGTGTACTAACTTCAGGACTTTCAGCAACTTGAATTAAAATTTCATCCTCAGAATGAAGGGTACATTGATGGTTGTTATAATTTAGTCCAGTGATAGACTTTCGGTATCTTTCTTGTCAATAATTGTTTTGCTCTTTAAATTTTTTGTTTAAGTCTCCATATGTCATTTTATTATTTATTCATAATGATGGATTTGATTATTTTTAGGATATTATATGAACCAATACATTCTTGCTATCAATTGAAAATTAGGAGGATCCATTTTAAACGGGACCGGATTCACCACCATTTCATTAAATCAGTGCATTGAAGCTCGTTGCAAAACTAAAACTTACAGACCAACTTATATATATATTTTTTTTGAAGAAGAAGCCAGTCCTAAAAATACCAATAATTTATAACCAGAACCCGAGAAACGATGACTTTTTATGGGGCGATGCTTGTCAACTTTAAGTATTAAATAATACCATACAGTCTGACAAAATTGCTTTGCGATATATTTTGGAAATATTCTTCATTGGTCAATCCAATTATCTATGATGTGTTGACTGAACATGTCCCAGCAATACACGATTCTTCATTTTAATTCATCAAATATTCTCGTAATTTCCCATATGCAGTTGGTGGACTTTATTAATTTATCTTGAAATTTTTATCGATCGAGATAACGCTGGTTATAAAAAATCATCGTTTCTCAGGTTTTGGTTCCAAATTATTGATATTTTCGGGACTTTTTTCCGATAAATGTTCTTCTTCAAAAAATACCAGTTGGTCTATAAGTAGCGCCATTCGGTTTCGCAACGAACTTTAATAAAATCGTCGTGTGACCGGTCCTAGTTGAAATTAATCCTCCTAATTTTCAAGTGATAACAAAAACATATGCAAAGCAAATCCATTTGTTATTAGGGCTCAAATTATTTCCCACCTCAATTTGGCCCACAGTGTAATGTTCATAACAGGAATGTTATTTTACTTTTAAATATGTGACTATAATATTTTCTGTTGTAACTTATCTCAGAAATCACAATTCGCTAGTTTTTTTCTGGATCTAAGACATTCACCAACTGAAAATACCAATATACATCCATGTTTTTGAGAAAGAAGGACTTTTTGTAAAACTAGAGCTAGAAAAACTTTGAGAAATTCATCAATATAAAAGTACTCACGAAACAAATAAATTCAAGGAATTCTTTCATTTGTTGATGCTTTATTTCAAAAGTCGTAGAAAAATTCCTAATGATGAAAAATTAAACTACACCATGAAGCCTGTTATGTATAGAAGTCGCATCGTTTAATCCAGAAAATTATTATTCAGTGACATCATGAAAATATAATGAAAATATATTGCGCTTATCAAGATGAATAGTAATGGCTATTAATCACAAATATGTATTTGCTATGCTGAATAATAGAGATCATTATTCAATAGCTACACATATTCACATTATTAGCAAAAATAATTAATAGTTGCCGCTGCAACGTTGATTGCAGCTCATTTCTTTCTCGATCCTTCTTTTATGTCTAATTGCATGGAACATTATCCGTGTATTATCATTCATGATCTACTGTCGATCCGGCCGTACGTAACAGTTAACATTCCCACGGAGATCTGTAGTTATATCCCTGAAAAGCTAGCGAAAAACAAGGTCATACGTCTTTTCACCTATACTAGAATGTTGGATATTCAAAAGTTAAAAAGTATATGTACATGCGAATCCCTATATCCCTCATTCGTTCGGTTGTACAAGCCCTTTAACCCTCTCCTATTTATCTTCAATTATACTCTTGCTCTAATTTAATGAGCTACGTGTGTTTGGAATCTACAAAAAATATACAAGTATTAAATATTCAGTGATTAACGCAAAGGTGTGGAACCAAGTAGATGTCTCTGGAATTGTTAGAGATATCGAAATGGAATTGATGATGATAGAATATATGGATAGGAGAAACCCGCATCAACAGGTTTAAGATCTTTTCAACGAGTTTCATCCGAATCGACAGATTTTACATTAAGTAGTGACAAAAACTGCAAAGGTATAACACAACTGGAACCGTCAGCAATTTACCAAACAGAAGACGGTTATAAAGTGCAACAAATGAAAATGCAGCTTAAAATATTGCTATATCTTTAGAAGAAAATCCTCAATGAACTTTCCAATACGATAGAAATTAGCCGTCGTTCGATAAAAAGGGTATTGAGGCGAGAAAAGTATAATTAGAAAAAATTTGTCTCGAAGAGTTATCACTTCTCGATAATCTCATCATTGCTGGAGATTTTAACTTCCCAGAAATATCCTGGCCGATAACTTCACTATCAGATGTTGTAAATTCACATAACTTATTTAAAAACTTTGTTGCAAATTCGAACCTCACTCAACTTATTACAGAACCCACAAGATTCAGAATTAATAATCTACCTTCCATTCTTGATCTCATACTCACTAATGATGAACAGCTGATCTCATCTCTTGAAATAAGCTCTCCTGTTGGAAAATCAGACCATGCAGTCATAACTGCTCACGTTCAGTTTATCCAGACATTACCGGGCAAAAATAAAATCACAACTTATGGTACTACTGATTTTTCTGAAGTTGATTCACAGCTTTCCCGACTTGATTGGGACTTAATTTTCACAAATTTACCCGATCCCTCGTTAATGTGGAACGCATTTCATGATACTACTCTCAGGATAATCTCTGCACATACTACTGTCCGCGAGATTTATAAAAACAATCTCAAACCCTGGATAAACCACGCAGCACTACAACGTATTAAGCACAAACGGCGCCTCTGGCGTAAATATCAGCGCACACAGCTTCCCAGTGATTTCCTGAACCACCGCAGATTTTCTAATACTCTACAACTATCTCTCAAAACTTTAAGACACAATTTTGAAGAAAACATCATTGCCAGTGGTAACAGTAAAAAGGTTTTCAAATATATACGATCTTCCCTATCATCAAAAGTTTCCATTCCTCTACTTCAAAAACCAGACCATACCGTATGCTCTTCTAATAAAGAGTCTTCCGAGACGCTCTCTTTAACTTTCTCACAAGTTTTCACTCAAGAACCCAATAATGACAACCTCCCATTAATTAACTGTCCCCGCCTCAAGGCATCTTTAGAACATGTTGTATTTACACCAGACCGTATAAAACAGCACTTACTGAAACTTCGCACTAACGCATCACCTGGTTTAGATGGTCTAAGTCCAAAACTCCTAAAAAGCTGCGCAAACTCGCTTGCAACACCCCTGTCGTTAATTATGCAGACGTCCTTTACCCAAAGTTCCATACCCCCCAGTTGGAAATTACCATCTATCACACCCATATTCAAAAAAGGTAACAAACTTGATTCCAACAACTACCGCCCGATTAGTCTGCTGCCAGTAGTCAGTAAAGTCATGGAAGCCATTATTTCAGAGGAGATGACCAAATTTCTTCTCCTGGAAAATGTGATTCCAACGCAACAACACGGATTTGTCTCCGGCCGTTCCACTCTAACCAACTTGCTACACTGTGTTAACGACTGGACATCATCCCTTAACAATCGGCAGCCAGTTGATGTTGTCTATCTAGACTTCTCCAAAGCCTTTGATCGTGTTCCCAAGCGCAGACTTCTACACAAGCTGGAACACTTCGGCGTTCGCGGCTCTTCACTTAGCTGGATTGACGACTTCCTAACAGACAGACATTTCAGAGTAAGAGTTGGCGAAGTTTTCTCAAGGGATAGACTGGTGGAAAGTGGAGTACCACAGGGTTCTGTTCTTGGTCCTCTGCTTTTTACGGTTTACACCAGCGATCTCTCTTATCACGTAACTAACAAAATATCTTTCTACGCTGACGACACAAAGATATATACAAATCCAATCACCAACCAACAAACCCTCCAGTTGGAGTTAAACTCCATCTTCATCTGGTGTTCCCCGTGGCTACTTCCGTTGAACACTGAAAAATGTGTAGTGCTCCGATTAGGTAAAAATAACCCACTACTACCGTACTTCGTAGACGGCCGACCATTAAATTCTGTGTTTTCCTATAACGACCTCGGAGTTATCGTAAATAGCAACATAACTTGGTCTGATCATATAAGTTCAGTCTGTAAGCGCGCGAACACCAGACTGTATCTCATTCGCAAGTGCTTTTCGAGTGTTTCGTTTCAGTCGTTTTGTAAACTGTATACTATCTATGTCCGACCAATTCTCGAGTACGCCGGTCCAACGTGGTACCCTGACCTAGTTCGTGATAAAAATCGTTTGGAAAATGTTCAAAGAAAAGCCACTCGACTGTCTCTGGGACCGCGAAGACCTTCCTACGAAGAAAGACTCTCCATGGCCAACCTAACTTCCTTTGAACTTCGCAGGCACCGCGGAGACCTCATTACCACTTTTAAAAAATTAAAATTTAATTTTGGCAATCTTGATATGATGTTCACCTTAAATCCAGATGACCGCCTTAGAGGACACCTTTTTAAACTAAAAAAAAAAACTTTACCGTCAGATCAAGACAAAACTTCTTGCCAAACAGGGTTTTCGACAGCTGGAATAACCTTGATGTATCCACAGTTTCTGCACCATCAACTAACTCGTTTAAAAACAGACTTGATCGAACGCTTTTAGAGCACCTATAGTTTCTTTTTTTTTGGTATATTTGTATATATTGCAGTTATTTTTTCTTTTCTTCACCTACTAGTAGGTTACACATGTAATTATCTTTTTTTTTGGGCACAATAGGGACCTGTCCCTCTGCCCTTGTCTAAATATAATAATAATAATAAGACGATTTCGACAGAGGTTTAAAATTTTGTGAAACGATTATGAATATTTGCAGCCATGATAATACTTTTGTAAGAAATGTGGTGTTTTCAGACGTGGCTACATTTAGTTTTGAATTGTACAGTTGATTTGCATAATAGCCGCTACTGGTTGCAAAGTAATCCTCATTGGGTACAAGTGGCTTATATACAACATCCCCAAATTTGAACGTTTGGGTCGTTACTTACAACAACAAAAACGTGGGACATTTCTTCTTACAGAGAAACTCAAGCAGAGAGAGGTATATAAAGCTTTCAGACACACAAGTGGTTCCGGCGCTGGAGGTGAATGTACAGTTGCCAAATAACTTTTGATTTCAGCATATTAGGGGCACCATCCTATTACGCTCGCGTTAGAGATCGTTTAAATAGGACATTTCATAACAGATGGATTGAAGAAAGAGGTACTTTTGAATGGCCTGCTCGAAGTCCCAACCTCAATCCGCTGGATTATTTTCTATTGGGTTTTTCCAATCTTCTGGTTTATATTAACAGACCAGATAATTTGCAGGAATTTCCTTAAAGAATAATCCGAGCGATTCACAGAATTCCACCAGAAGTGAGATTCGATGTTACAAGAGAATTTACAAACCAGCTTGCCTATTGAACACTTAAAATATCTATTCAGTTTATAGACGTCGAAAAATAATAGTTTAATACTATTATAACGCTTTACAAAATTTGAAAATTAATTTTCAAAGAACAGAAGCACTAAGAAGCGACACTTACTTCTCGGGCTATATGCCCCGACAGACACTGAATTACACTTCTAAAGTAAACGGGGTTTGTATATCTGCAAGATAGAACCAATCAACCAACTGCCTGAGTTGCTACAAAACTTTCAATTCCCCAACTAGTAAAATATGTATAAACACAAAAGATAAGGAAACCTCTTTTTTGGCTGTTGAGTCCGATATGCTCAATTATTATATACAACACCTACCTTCCAAATTCCATTTCCGTTTCTTCAACAATTCCGGAGATATTCACTTGGCTCTACACATTTTCCCATCACTGTATACATGATTTACAGAAGCAGGAGCTGCATTAGTAGATTAGCATACAAGAGGCTATAACTTTTATAGCTTCTTGCGCGTTGTTGTCTAACAGTTTACCTTACGCTCTCTGCCGAATAATATTCATAATACCGCCTCACCAATGAGCTACTGTAGGGTTTTATCATTGATATGAAAAGTTAAGTCTTAGTTTTAAGACCTATTTAGCATAATACAACGTTACATTGATAAGTCGTCAATGGATACAGCCTCAGGGTTTTGGTTTGCAAGCTAATGTCAGTATCGGAAATATTCTTATATACAGGTTGAGTCGTTATAGACCTAATTGTAATTTTTCACAGATATTGATTATGAATTACCCAATGAACATTTTTGTTACTATCTATATACATAATATCTCACGAAAAACAGTAGTATTTTTTTAAGTATGTCATACCAGTAAATAATTGTGTTTTTATACCTTAGATACCATCTACATAAAGGATTTTGTATTTACATATAATTTGCAATTCAGGAAGGCTCCGCTGATAGCTAAATTTCCTGCAGCAAAGGTTGACTCATGATTCATTATCTGGGTCTCTAGTTTCTGTAAGGAAATGTGATAAACCTGCCAACATCCTTGAAACCTCATTAGCAGCTATGGGGCCCGTATACTTTTACGTCACATGTCAAACGTCAAATGTCAAACGTCTAGAATTTTTTCAATACTATAACCATAACGTATACCTATGGTATATCTCTTAGATTTCCACCAAAGAAAGATATTCTAGAATTATGTATAATTGATGTGAAGTAACATAATTTCGAGATCGGAAAATTAATACTGTGCTATTTGTTTCAGGTAATCTATTTAGTGACGTAGTCATCAATATAGGTAAGAATATATTCAAAACTATATATTCATAATATTTTTTCAAAATTCATTTCCGCATCAACCACATGGGTTATTAGCGGTGTGAGGAATGATTACTCTGTACAATACATAATTATATTTAATAAAAAAGATTAAAATCTCTTGAAAGCTTGGACATTGCACTATACCTTGCGAACCTATATAGCAGACATTCAATCAAAATACGTTTTATCATGATGGGGAATAATAATAATAATAATAATAATGTTTATTCAAGGAATATAATAAATAATTTGAAAAGTAATTATTGTTAAAAATACATGGATAAACATAAAATCACTGAAGCGCTAAAGACGCTTTCACGTGATATTTTCACATAATTAAAAATACATTAATAAAACACCATAAAATATAATATATATAAAATCGAAAAATAACTATTTTACTAAAACGATAAAAAAACATATACTCATAATTTCAAAATATACAGGGTGTCCCAGACTAATTTATCCAGGCTATATCTCTTAAACGAATAGAGATTTTCGAATGGGACAAAAACTGATCTATTCCATTTCTAATACACTTTAATATAGCGTAGAAAAAATCATCCCCTGAATATTCATCCCTTAGTTACAACCCCTAACTTTAAAATTTTTGATAGCATCTTGTACATTTTTTTATAATTTTGGATGTGGTCTTCCATCGACTATTCAACAAATTTTTCAAAAATAAAATGGGTTCGTAAGTAATCAAGAAACAAGCAACAAGACGGAGCTCCTCCACACAATGCGAGAATCGTTAGCGACCACCTACAAAACCGTTTCGATAACCACTGGATAGTAAACAACTCTCCAGAAATTATGCGGGCGGCACGTTCACCTGATTTGTCAACTCTTGACTCTTTATTTCGGGCAGAGGGTTTACGTTTTTAGGGGGGTATTGTGGTACTATCTATTGCTCAAATTTATTTGAATAATCCTTAATACAGACTTTATTATTTCTGTCCATTGTTTACAAAGTGGAATTATTTGTTGGTTGACATTGACAATTAGCCGTGAGGGTCGTGTCTTGGATAAAAGCGTTCGTTTGTCATGCCGTGGCTTACATAGAGGGAAGTGTATCACCTCATGACTTGATCTGTTAGGAACACGCTCGGTATAGTGAGCAGTGTAGTTCGGATGTATGTTTCGGGTAGGTTTCTCTATGGTAGTATTCTGTACTGAAGTTGAGGAAGTGTAAGTCACTTTTTTTCCGCTGTGTGCTTTCTACTAGATGGCTTGGTTTCCAAAAGTGCATCGAACGAGAATCTGAATTTTATTAATGACTGGGTAGTCATCCCCTGCTGGGTTTTATAGGTTCTCGTTCTGAATTAGTTGTGGAATATACGGTATAGTATTTTGCTCTACAGGAGTTCGTATTGTTGGAGAATTCCGTCCTGCTCTGGAAGCCGTTTTCACAAACCCTTATAGGGGATATATTGCACTCAAACGATTGAAAGCGCCAACGTTGAAGTTTTGGCATTGGAGGTGTGCCACATGTTGTTGATGTTGGTTCATTATTTGTTGGTTGTCATCCAGTAAGAGGAAGATTTTGAGTACTGGACCCTTTTTGGAAAAGGGTTCACCTGGCCAGGGCCAGTGATAAAAGATATTGTTTATCAATGAAAACCGCAAAATGTAGACGAATTAATAAAAAACATAAGACAAGCATGTCGCCAAATTACTCCTGCAATGATTCAAGCCTTGTAATCTTTATTACATTTATTTTTATTGTTCCTTTAAGCTTTAAGGCTTTCTTGATTAATTTAACAAAAATAAAAAAGAAACTGATATTTTCTTGATTACTTATGAACCCATTTTATTTTTGAAAAATTTCTTGTCTTGAATAGACGATGGAAGACCACATCCAAAATTATAAAAAAATATACAGGGTGCTATTATAAAATTTGAAGTTAGGGGTTGTAACTAAGGGATAATCATTTAGTGGATGATCTTTTCTACGCCACATTAAAGTGTATTAAAAATGGAATAGATCAGTTTTTGTCCCACTCGAAAATGTCTATTCGTTTAAGAGATATAGCCTGGATAAATTAGTCTGAGACACCCTGTATAATTATTGGAAATTTAATTGTCTGAATTAGGTAATAACCAATAATCGGTGAAGTAGTCATGAATTGACATAATCGGGAAATATTTACTTTGTAATTCAAAGTGGCAGGATCAATTAGGTTCATAACATCAAATACAAAATTTAAGGTCGACTAGATTATTGGATATTTTTTTGTCAGTATTGTACATCCATTCCTTTACAGAGCGTTTAAATGTTCTATGATTATTAAAGTTTCTTGAGTTGAGAGGTACAATATTATAAATTTTTGCTGACAGAAATTCCACTGAGCGTAGACCGATTGTTTTCTCACATATTGGAATATTGAAGTTTTCTTTTGGTCTCGTGTTGTGACAATGTTGGACTGGTTGTACTTTTATTCAATTTCTATGTATATTTGTGAATATATTTTTATAGAAAACTTGTCTCACATCATATATTTTATTTTGTGAAAAAAAGTTTATCACTAGAACACCTCATATTTTTTTATAAATGATTCTCAGTATCCACTTTTGTAATACATTAAGACCTTTCCAACCTAGGATACCATATTGCAACTGAGATTGCACCAACGAGAAATACAAAACTTTAAGGTTTTTCAATATCAAGAAATCAACTAAGAATATGAATTTAGTCAGCACACCTCTCAATTTATTCTTGATGTTGTTAACTTGTAACTTGTAAGTCTCACCTTAAATGTCTATCTTTGACGATTCCTAAGTATTTGATTCGATCTTTTTCAAAAATTTGTGTTTGGTCATCAATTGTTAATGGTCCCAGATCAGGAATGTGATTGGAGTAGGATGTGAACGGTAAGTAATGTGTTTTTTGGCTGTTTAGAGTCAATTTGTCATATTTAAACCAGTTGCATATTCGTGTTAAGTCCTGTTCTGCTAATTCTTTGAGGTCTTTCCAGCTTTCACCCTCATATATTGTGGCCATATCATCTGCAAAACTGACTATTTTTCCTAATGTTTGGGAATGCAATAAACAAATTGTATAAATCGTTAATGATAATGATAATCGTTTATACTTACTATTTGTTTTCGCTGTGAAAAATAGTCTTTCAAAAAATAAGCTTGATCTCTTATACCGTAACATTTCAGTTTCTCTAATAAACGTTTATGACAAACAGTATCGAAGGCTTTTGATAAATCCACAAATATGCATATAAGTGGGAATTTTTTATCTAACGCCTTATACAGGGTGTTTCCTGATTCATGAGACAAAATTCAGGAGGTGATTGCTCGTATGAAATTAAGATGGGTCTTTCCTATAACAAAATTTCCTCAGCCCACCACTTTCCGAGATATCACCATTAAAAGGTGGTGACTAAAATTGAGTTTTTATTTTTTTTTTCTAAAATTTCAGTAAAGCAGAAACTTGAAATTCTGTAATTTTCGTGCACTCGCAAAGGACTAACCACAGGTATTTTTTCAATGTTCCTGTTACGTTACACAGGGGTGAAATTAGCAACCCTCACTTTATTTCATATCAAAACTTTTTTCGAGATGAAGTTTTATGAAAAAAAATTTAACTGAAAATCCTTGTTTTATTTAAAAACTTTTTTTATTCTAAAATTTTTTTCCCAAAACCAATAGCTGCAGAGAAAAAAAAAAATAAACACCATAATTTATAATTTTTTCAATAAATTGAGTGGAAAACAGTAAAAATGTGAAAGTTTCTAGCTTTACTGAAATTTTAGAAAAAAGAAATCAATTTTAGTCACCACCTTTTGAGGGTGATATCTTGGAAAGGGGTGAGCTGAGGTAAATTTTGTTATAGGAAAGACCCATTTTAATTTCATACGAGCAATCACCTCCTGAATTTTGTCGCATGAATTCAGAAACACCCCGTATTATTGCGATGTTAGCTGCAATATGGCATCCTCAGTAAAACGTCCTTCTCTTAAACCGAACTGGTTATTAGAGAGTACATCCATACAATCTATTCTTTATAAGTTTTTCCAGTATTTCCGAAAACACTGATAACAATGAGATAAGGCGGTAATTTTCGACTTTTTGATTGTTACCGTGTTTGTGTAGTGGTTTAATGATACCAATTTTTACACAATTTGGGAATTCACCTTTTCTGGAAACATTTATTGAATATATTAGTTAAAGGCTTGGCAATTTCAATATTTATTTCTTTTAGAGTTTCTGATCTGATATTTTCCCATCCTGGGGATTTTTTTGGTTTCAAGTTATTTATGATATTTATAGTTTCTGTTTCAGATACTGGATTGAGAAACACAGTATTATTTATATTGGTTATATTTTCTGAAAATTTTTTCGCTATAATAATTATTAAATATATTTACTATTTCATTATTTGATGCTATGAGTCTATTATTCACCTCTAATGTCTCTATTGTTGCGTTAGGTTTTCGATTTGGACAAATACTATTATCTGCGTTCCATAATCCGCTAGGAGAATTTGGACTATTATCTATGATTCTATTCGCATATTCTTTTTTAGATTTATTAATTTTCTGTCTAAGTGTGTTCTTTAAGCACCTATAATTTTGCTTTAGTATCACATACTTCACAATATCGTTGACATTGCTACGACAGTAGATGTTGATGGCTAAGTATGCTATGTCCTAGTCGTTATCTGATCAGTAAAACTTCAGTGAACCGGTCCAAACACAGATTCAATCTCCCGAGATTGAGATTCCTTCAGGCTAATTGTTTGTCGACGATTTTCATGTCTATTGGTACCTAATTGATTAAAAAGTGGAATTAAGCTATCAGCATTTGCTGCGCCTCTTGTTTATTTATCAGCTGCTTCGTTACCTACCAATCCTACATGTGAAGGGACCCATAAGAACACAATTTTTTCATTCTTTAATTCGTGTAAACCTGTTTTGATCATATTGACAATGGGATGATTACTTTGAAGCTCAGATATTTTGTGTAATGAGTTTAAGGAATCAGGAATTACCAAAAATTCAAGACTTAGTGCCTTATACAGTGCGGTCGTGAATTGTGTCCTCCCTCCTCATAACTTCTGAAAGGAATTAGATATGATAATGAAACAAAAACTATATCAAACTAGAGGAAATAATAATATCACTAGTAATAGTGACAAGCACCTCACTTCAATTGTTTGATAGAGGACGTTACTAGCTTTAAAGTTTTTAATGGAAACTAAGGTCACAAAATACTTCTTGACAGTAAAAAACCCTATAAGAGAATTCTCTTCCAAAATTTTCCATCATTTCTGGGATTATTTCGGTTCATACTTGCGAAACTCGTTGCTTTAATTCGTTGATGGAGGCAGGTTGAGGTACATACACTTTCGATTTTAAATAAACGCATGATAAATCTAATGGAGTTAGGTCAGGTGAGCGCGGTGGAAATTCAATTGTTCCTCTTCTCCTACTTCTACTTTTCATGTACTACACATATTAATATAACAATTTTTTAAATAAAGTGTGTCTGACCCAAACGTAAAGTCTTGTTACAATCGCCTGGTCGTTAACTGCTAAATGTATCGCTTGAATAATACCGTAGAGGGATTAACATTATCATTTCTGCCGTCTTGCTAAGTTCGTGAGAAAATTACATTTTTTTTATACATTCAAGGCACTAGAGACGCACATAGGTATTAATCGAAATAGCGTTACTTATTTGACAATAAAAAGCATGCTGGGTAAAACTATTTTTTCACGCTCACTTTATATTAAAGATATGAACAGATTGGATATAATTATACCGTTCAATCCACGACTGGAAAAAGCTGAAGCAGCGATTTCTAGAAATTGCGATGTTATAACGTCTTTTGCATTCTATGAAATGCGAAAATAATTTGCATTAAATATTACCAAATCAATTTAAAACGTGAAATCTAAGCATCTAAGATCCAACGCTATTACAGGGTGTTTCCAAATGAATCCAAAATAATGTTGTTGGCGATTCGTCATTTAATTTTAAGACGGAGAGCTCCTATGTACATGTATCTTATCTATTATCGTTAATTAGATACAGGGTGCTCAATGTTTTTATTATTTTAGTATAAGCAATAACATTGTGACAAATATAAACGTGAAAGTAGTACATTACAGAATAAATCTTCAAAATGTGCACCTCCAGCTTGAATACAAGCATCCGGTCGACGTCTAATATATAACCTAAGATGTTCGAAAAATTCAGGAGTATTGCGAATAGCTTAACAGCCTCGTATAGGGTTCCCAACTTTTTGTACGAGAAATGGAGTATATCAAGGTCGAAGAAATATAAAGAACAGTGTTCTACCAAAGAAAACAGTATTTTTTTTACGTTTTAGAAACATATTTTCTCAAGCTTTTTGCACAACTCAACAATTTATTATCATTTTTAAAATATTAATGAGCCTTTTCACAATTTATGTTAATATCGAAATAAATGAGGAGCTCATTTTTCATTAAATCAATAGAAGCTGTATTTCTGTCATCCCGCCACTTCGCATTAATTACGGAAAACACTCTTTCGGTGAGGGCTGAAGAGGCGGGGACAGAAAGTATGTATGAAACAATTTTATGGATGTTTTTAAATTCTTGTGAAGTGTTGACTAATGAATAACTCCATTTTTGGCTGGTATTCATACCAAAAAAATCTTTGTCCTTAGATAATTTTCCATAAATAGCTTGGAACTGTATGAATTATCAAAATAAATTATCCATATCAATATTAAGTCTATGCAAATTGAGATTCTCAATAATTTTTTCAAAATTATCGAAGGTGACGAATGACCGATCATAGAAAGCCAATTAGTTTGATTGAAATCGAATGAATTCTTCAGATATGAAATAGCTTTATCTATAAAACTATGAAGTTATCAACAGTTTTATTAAAATCATCTTGGGAGGAGTCTGCAATCGTTTTTAAGATTTCTTTTTGAATTAACTCATTTTTCAAAGTATTCATAATGTTATAGACATATAAAACTGTTACATTATTTCCTTCTAATGTTTTATTAGTTTTGTTGATCACATTTAATATATGTATGACTAGCATATGAAAGGTAACAATGAAATAGATTATTATCGGAGGTGGTAAACTCTTCGGAAAGATTACCTGCTTCACTAGTCCGACATGTGAATTGGTTGGAATTTAAGGGTTCATTTAATCCCTATAGGTAAATTGGTCGCTGTGTTTTTATATCGGAACCAAAAAGAAAAACAAATGGTGCACTTTACTTTGACTAGTTTATTATTCAAGAGCAAAATTTATATAATAGTAGCGAAACATTAAATATACCAAGTACCTTCTTCCGCCTACATAGTAGGAGGAAAGTTTGCGTTTTCGACGATATATGACTCCAACAAATAGTCACAAAATTTATGCAAAAGTTCACTTTCTGGTTTGTACGACATTAAATCAAATACGAAACAGCCTCCACTTCATTTGGATTCAAATAAGCCCTAGAGTTTTTTTGGGCCAGATTCCTATTTTGGACTTTGATTCACAATCAAAACTTAATCTTTCGATACCATGCTTGATGTAAATGAAATCGGCCACCGCTTACTTTTACAACTGTCCAAACCCACCCTAATGATAGGTGGATGGCTTTTTCAAAATCAACGAAAATTTGCCGTGGATCAAAAGTAAGAACATACTTTTCATAAATCTTGCATTTTAGTAGGTACAGGCATGTTTTATAGCAGTCAGTTGTATAACTTGATAGCAAACAAAGAATTAATGGAAGATAATGGCCATTTTGGAGTCTGTGAAACGTAAAAAAACTGTAAGAAGAACTTTGCGCAGAATGAGAACGTTCCGTCCATATACAGTATATCCATATCGGTCAAAACAGGTATGTTGGTTTCACATGTGAACACAATGATAATTTTTGAATGTTTTTCTTTGATATCTTCTTTTGCCTTCCTCTTGCATGCACTGTAACGAGTTATTTTTTTTGCAAGTTTAATTTTTATTTTTTTCCGTAATATATTTTATTTTACCACTAGGGTGTATATAACTCGTTACTTTACAACCCTTTCTACTACCGCATTGATTTTTTTTCGTTATTACCGTTGTATATTTTAGTATAAGTCCGAGTTACGCAAATCCAAATTCTACTATACACAATTTATTCATTTCCGATATTTAAATTTTTCAACTGAAGGGACGCCCGGTATATACACCATTTTAATTAAAGCCGGAGCCGTCCAGTATAGGTACAACTTTTTGTCGAGAGTAGATGAATTTCATGTTTAATTCCCTCACCACGGCTACGGCCGAAAAATGTAACTAGAATTTTTGGATATAAATTCGCTCTCAATCGATTATTGGGGCATTCATTTTCGCTCTGATTTTTATTTGTCTCTGTTTCATTCCGGCTCTCAAATAGTATTTCGTGATTCTTCGCTCAACTTTCTTTTGAAAACCGATAAACCGTATTGTGAAAATTTAGTGCATTAAGATTGTGTGTGGAAGCTGTATTTTATAAGGTAAATCATTTTAACAAATAAACTGTGTATTCGAAACTTTCCGTATCGCCGCTTAATATTAAATTGTTAAATGTATGGTTTTGAAAATTTTCCGACCGGCTATTTTTTCTTTTTGTTGTTGAACTGAAATTGGGTTTTTTTAATCTGTTTCTTTTATATGGAAATGAAGATTTGTCAACTGTAATTTGATTTCGAATTTTATTTACAGCGTTTATTATATATTAATTAACTGACATGAATTATTAGTGGATTCTCGAATTATTTTATGCTTTTGGTTCTCAGTAGTTTTATATTAAATTAATATCCAAGTGGATTATAATATTTTAATTTTATGCTAGTACAAATATTTTTACTCTGTGTGTCGATAGCTGGGTACCGTTTAACTCGTGGGAATTTTTTTTTTTTTGGGAATAATAGTCACCGGCTTTATTAAGATTCAAGGGTTTATCAGACTTGGAAGAGGCTTAGCCACAATTTGTTCGATTTCCCGGCAGATCTATTCAGTTCTTAAATTTTATTCGGAATAATAGTTACCGGTTTCCTTTAGATTCAAGGGTTAATCAGACTTGGAAGAGGCTTAGCCACAATTTGTTTGATTTCCCGGCAGATCTAAATCGTTCTTTTCCCGTTTCGTAGAATCATTATTTATATTTTGTTGTCGGAATAATAGTTGCCGGTTTCATTTGGATTCAAGGGTTAATCAGACTTGGAAGAGGCTTAGCCACAATTTGTCTGATTACCCGGCAGATCTAAATCGTGCATTAGGGACCCCGTTAAATCCGGTAGATTTGAACCGTATTTGATAACCTGACCGTTATGTCCGTCAAAGTACCAAGTATATGGTGAAGATAGCTTACTTTCTTTTCCCTGTTAATTTGCTTGTCACTAAAGAATTATTCGTAAAATAGACCACAGAGTATTAATACCCTAAAAGTTTCTTTTTGATTATTTTGTTATATACCGACCTATTGTGTGATCGTGGGTATACACTAAACCGTAGGTAGTATACAATTTTGCTGAACCCCTGTTTCCTTCATCACCCGTAATTTATAAATTGGAGGATCCATATTTGATTATAATTAAGTAAATAAAGTTATTCAACAAGACCCATGGAATTTTCCGTAACCTCCATCTGAGGATATCTGGAACTCTTGACGCTAAGGGTCAAGGGGCCGTGGAGCAAACCACGTTAATAATCTGGCGCCCGAGATTTAAAACCCGAATTTTGCATCAAGGGTGGCCATAGTGTCGTGTTCTTGTGGCGGGAGCCACGTGTAAGAAGGTAGGCACGTTACAGCACTTGAAAAAGCTTTTCTGCTCACTTCCTTTTCGAATGCTCCGTGATTGTGCGTATCTTTTCTCTTGGATATCAGGTTTTCCGTTCCAATAGTGTGAAGCCTTGATTCACAATCCAGATTCCTTTTGCAACTTTTCAAGACCTTGTCCTTGGAAAACGAAAATTTTCGCATAAAATTAAACTTCTTCCACGTTCACTTTCAATAACTGACACCGACATTTTCCACTATGATTCACTGCGCTCGAAGGTAGAAATAACAATGAATGAAAGCAAATTGACAAGAAACTGAAAACAAATAGAATTCAGATTTAAGGTATGTGCCCAATAACCATCAACCGTACCCTCAGATACATGTCATTAGTAGCGACCCTTTTCGAAATGCAGGTGAAGGGAATACCTTGGCGACTAATTCACGTCCGTCCATTATTATCCAGTTTTATATCCAACAATAATTGATTTTGAATAACCATTGGACAGGCTACATCCAAACTGATAAAATAATCACAAATGGTTCTTCAGTTAATTAAAATAGTATCTTTTTCTGGTAGAAGATATAGCCAACGAGTCCCTATGAGTCTTTTTATTTCGTGAAACTCTCCATCAGCAAGCGCAAGTTTTCCTGCCTACATGCAGAAACTCTAGATCTTCAATATTACATTTTCAATGTCATATCTTAAACAACTCATGGCATGTCGTTCTGAATTATGCACAATATCAGCGGGAAAATTTCCTTTTATCAAGCCTAGTACAACTTCCAAACTGCTTGTGTACAAAGAATGATTATGGCCAAAATTTGCGGTGGTCAGCACTTGACCAGAAAATTGGCTAAAAGAAAGTGCATAGGTATTTAAAGAATTTTTGATAGAAGAAAACATCCCATTCGCATTTTCATAAAAATCTAGTAACCTCTGTTGAATCCCATCCTGTGGGCTGAAATATTGGACTACCAGAGGAAACATTTTCATGTGTTTCTATATTAGAGGCATCGGTTTGTAGACAATAGAATAAATAATCTTTATTTATTTGGCCAATAACACATTGCACAGAGTGCAAACCAAGAACTTCTGTTACCAATGGGTTGTGAATGCGAGTGATTTAATAAAATATCTCCACCCACAAAAATACAGAGGATTGTGTTCCGGTAACTTTGGTGCCATAAGTGTGGAGATTTTCGTCCCATCCAACGGTCTGCAAAATGGTTATTTAAAAACTACCTCACGATTACAGCAAAATGTGGAGTTCCACCGTCATGCATGAACCACATACGTCTTTTAATTATGACAGGTACATCTTCCAAAATAACTGGAAGTTCATTTTCTAGAAAATGAATATATATTTTACCGTTCAATCGATGAGGAAAGAAAATTGTTCTAAATAGTCGTTGATAAAACCAATCCAAACATTGACCAAAAAGAAGTGTTGTTTGTTTTTGCGTTGGATTTCAGGTTTGACACAATATTTGTCAAAATTCTAAAGGCCGCTGAGAATAATCATGTTCCTTCTTGTTAGTTTAGGAAACCAGTAGCGTCACTTGGGAAAATTATGGTTGGAATTAAATTTCTTTTACAGTTATAGATCGTTTATTACAAAAAAGTCAACACCCTGTGTCTTGTCGACGAAAAAGCTTATCACACATGTTTATAGGAATTCTTTAGCTAAAAATTGCATGACGAATCGTCCTCAACAATACTTCAAATCAATTTGTAGCACTCTGTATATAAATGTAATCACAACGATAGAATAAACATAGTGAATAAATTATAAAAGGAGGTAGGACACTGAAATGGATCTAGGTTAGAAAAACGACTAATCAATTCTGGGAAGAGTTCATGTGCTATAATTATGATATAAGTGAAGCAGAAACTAGAAAACAGTTGAAAACAAAATTTTCAAAAGGGCAGGCAATGTTGAGCAAAATGTTATTTCGGAGATGAAAATAAGTAAGAAATTTGAGTATTTTAATGTATGATTCATTGGTCAATTCTATCGGTAGTATTAGTGGGAGCAACATGAAATTTGTGTTCAATGAAATAATGGCTAATATTAAAAAAAATACATTTTTGGAAATTTTATCATTTTATCTGTCGGCGTTAGTACCTACTGATAAATCTGAGTAGTCAACTTTTGCTTCCATCGCAAAACCTGCACATCAATGGTACACACTATTTTCATTCAATTGCATTGCTGCTCGGAAAATGATGTATTTACTTCTTGAAAAGACATTTTGACAGCTCCCGAAATTATTGGAGAATGTGTTTTTTGATATTGTTTCCACGCTTCTGCCGTCAATAAGGTACATTATCAGTTGGAACATAATAATCAGCTAGACTCGCATGAAACTATCTATCTATGTATGGAAAGGGTGAGAGTGTATTTTCCGCATTCGACTGCTAGGCCAAACTCTGCTACATGATATATTTCTTATTTTCCTCCCGCTTGTAGGAAAAATATTGTTCCTTAGATAGTTAATTAACCAGAATATTCCATCATTCCCGTGAAAAGCAGGTCACACAGGTATGGAGGAATTCAATTGTTTTGTGATTGGGTCGGTGAGATTTCTGTATAAAGCTTTTGTCTGGTGGGGGGAATCTTCAGAAGACCTAGGGAAGATGACCCCAGTTGAGGATTCGGTCGAGGTGTTGAGTGCTCTCTCTGCTAGCCAGGGAGAGTCACTCCACAGCTTCCGCTGTCACCAATCAGCCGCCTACAAGCTAAACCCTAACCACCTCTTAGCCCATATCCCTGGAACCGATGTGAAGGCATATCATCAGGGATAAAGGGTTGTTGGCTTCTTGTTTCTCCGCGTTGACATTGCTCATGTAAAGAACCTATCCATGTATTGCCTGATACTCCCTCTCTCCCTTCTCCTTAGTTCTAATTATGTCTGAGTTGTACTAGACAGTTTCCTGAAGCAAACCCCATTTCCAATCATGAACCCGATGATATTTTCTGGCGTTTATGGCTCTCCCGAGTTGTCCACCAATTTCTCCCTTTCCTCCTCGAAATGTTTGCAGTAAAATACTGTGTGTTCAGCATCGTCTACGCTATCGTCGTATATGCATGTGTCGTTAGGTGACTTCCTAATTTTGTGGTTGAATCTCCCAAACGCCCCATGTCCGCTCAAGAATTGAGTTAGGAAATAATTTTTATGTTATTTGTTTTCACCAATATCTTGTAGTTCCTTGGTTTCCACAAATATGGCCAGATCGTCAGCAAATGCCAGAGTAGTTGCACCATCTTCTAGCTCTAGCCTCAAGACTCCATCGTAAAGAATGTTCCAGAGCGTCGGTCCCAGAACCGAGCATCGAGGCACCCCTGTGGTCACTTCCATCTTCTTTCCTGGGAAGATTTCTACATACCTGTCTGAGAGATAGTCACCAATCATGTTAACTGAGAAAGCCGATAAATTTCTCTTCTTCAACTCTTCCATAATCTTTGACCAAGACGCAGAGTTGAACGCGTTCTTGATATCCAGAGTAATTACTGCCGCCCACTTTTTGCGAGCCCCGTGCCTTTTGGCCATCAGCCATTCTACTGCCATGATGGTATACTTGCCCCTCCTAAAACCGAATTGTCTGTCTGACAGGCCCCCTGCTCTCCCGAGCTCATCTTCGAGTCTGTTCTTCACTACCCTCTCAAATCGATTTCCTGCGGTGTCAAGTAGGCAGATAGATACGACAAGGGTTCGTCCTCTGGCTTCCCATGTTTCCACACTAGCACTATTCTCGCAGTTTTGAGCTGCACCGGTGTCTTTTGCTGTTCCAACGCAGTATTAAATAGAGATACTAGTATTTCGGGTCTGGTCTTGACCAAGATTTTAATTTCCTCGGCCGTAATTCCATCCAATCTTGGGGCTCTGTTGTTTGGCATTAGCTCGCTAGCTTCCATCAGTTCATCTATAGTGCATTTCTGGACTTCCGTCCCAATCAATCTTATGCGCTTCTCTACCTGTTCGTTTGGGAATAGGGCCCTTGCTATCTCCCACTTCCTATTGGTTGTTGGCTCGAATGTCGTCACGCCTCTCAGGAACCTGTTGGCTATCTTGTAGCCGTCTCTCCATATGTCTTCTTCCAGTTGGTCAATTATTGCCTTCCAGAGCTTCCTCTTTTCATGGTTTAGCAGCCTCGACTTTTTGGATGTCAGATCTGCCCGTAGCATATCCTCTCTCACGTCTCCAATTTTAGCCATCCCTAATGCGCGTCTGGCTCTAAGGCAATCCAGCCTTGAATTCTGGATTTCTTTAGTTCACTAATACGGCTGCAATCTACGATTTCCCACCCCCCATCTTCTTGTTGACTTCCTTCATGATCTGTCTCATATCTCTAACAAGCTCCTCTATGCTACCACTTCCAATGCTCTCCAGTTTCTCAGCCTCCCTGCCCTGCCCTGTCCAGCCAGTATTGTTCTTTCCGGCCTATTCGGAACCTTCTTGCCTATATCGACCTCGATCATTGCATGAAATGTGAGATAGATCACAAACTCCGCTTTCCAATTTTTTGCTTTTTTCCCTATGCCTTCTGATAGGAAAGTAACGTCTATATGGCTCCTACTATTTCCCCTTCTGAAGGTCGGCGACCCATCATTTAGGCATATAAGTCCACGGCTGGCAATCCAATCCAATCTTCCTAGTATTCTCCCCTGTGATCTGTAGCAGGAGTTCCCCATACCCGAGATTTGGCATTATTATCTCCCATTATCACTACCTCCTTCCACTTACTAGCCTCTCTGATGATTTCTGTCACTTTGTTGTTGTAATCGTTTCTACTCATATTTGGCGAAGTGAAGCATCCGATTAATGTGAATTTGCCCATTTCGACTGTGACGAATCCCCTCCTTCTTGTGATCTTTTCCACTCCCACTTTTTTGTTTCCAATGTAAATCGCCACGTCTTTTAAGGAGTCCTGTATCCAGCTTCTGGTTATTTTTTTATTGGGCTCCCTGGTCTGCGACTTTAGATGGAGCAGATCGTGAGCTTCCTTGCATCTTCCAAGGTTTACTTGTAGTATTCTGATAGGTGTGGTTTATATTGTGCCACCTCCCCGGCCCTGGTCAATCTCCGGGAAGGGAGGGAAAATGGTAGACTGGAATACTTCCTCGTCCATGCCTTCAAGAATAGCTATTGACGGTTTTCTTGTTACTATGTCGCATTTATCCTTGTTTTGTGCCTTTTTTAGTGCCGTTTTAAATTTTGGACACTTCAGGCTCCCCAAGCTGTGCGGCTCCTTGCACAACGCACATATTTCCTCCTCAGTTCCGTCCTTGGCATCATGTCCAGTCTTGCCGCAGCGGAAGCATGCACCTCTTCTACCTGGGCCCTCACACTTTGCCGTCACGTGTTCGTATTACCAGCATCTTGAGCATCTGGGGACTTATAGCCTCTTCTATATTTGACCTCTCGCCATGCCAACCCTGACATATCCCTTGTACCCTAGTGCTTGGGCCAACCTTGCGGGAAGAACCACAGAGGTTGCCTGCGTGCTACCTCGCATGGGCCTTAAGTTTGAGACTTTGTATGTGTCTTCCTACTCTCTAGTTCCTTCTATATAGCTGATGTAGATAGCCGTGCTACCTTCCATACCCAGTTGCCTAGTTTGTAGTCCCCTTTACTGGGTACCGATAGCCTCCCTTATGCTCCTCAGCGCAACATTGTCTTTTTACAGAGTGATAAGTAGGTCCCTGTTCTTCGTGCTACGGAAGGATCGTATCGCTTCAGATGTCCCGGAATTTTTTACCGCGGTTCTAACGTTAGACAGTATGTCCTTGTATCCGAACCCCTTCTTGGTTAAAATCATGCCGTATGTCATTTGGTCCTTCTTTCCTGTAGTGTATATGCTCTCATCTACTTCCGTGTGTCTGAATACTACTTCGCACATCTTCCTAAGATCCCCTACCGATATACAGTGTATATGGTGGAACGCTACCTTCCCCTGAGAGCCTATCTCCTCGCGGACAATGACGATGTGTCTCCACACATCCTCTGCTTCCCCTGAGTGTGCAAAACTTTAAATTTTTTTGGCAACCATCATCTCTTTGGACTTGATGACCGCCGTCTGCTCTAGTACCTCGTAAGGATCGACTATCTCCAGCCAGCTCAGGATTATTTTCCTTGTATATCTTTTAGTTTAGTTAGGGGTAGCTAGATTTTATTTGGATCTTTTTTGAATGTGCTTACAAACCAGAACAAAACAAAAAAATAATAATAATGTACCTGTGATTAATATAGCCGTTAATCGTCTGACGGCTTGGTAACAACGTGACTTACCATTGAGGGTAAAAGTGTATTACCCTATTATTACCCCATGACATATACTGAACAACTCAATTCAAATTTACATAAAAAATATTGGATGAAACTTTTGGGTTCACCCTGTAATACGGTTCCTGTTCCGACCCATGTCTGACTCTTCTGAATCATGTACCCGATACTTGGACCACCTTTCGAACAACCACTCGAAACAACTAAACCGGTACTTGTAGTACTTCTTGGCTCAATACCCGAAACAGCTAAACCGGTACTTCTTCGTCCAGTACTCGAACCCTGAAAATAGAGACCACACTAAATTACCAAACTATCCCATACTTAGTGTCATCCCCATATAAATACAAGTTGTGTTAAAAAAAAAGTTAAATCCCCAACATAACCAAGTGACTTATCTCACTAGGTAAGTTTTCTATGCCCCATTTATTTCGTAAAACAAAGACAAAAAAAGAAAGAAAAATGTAGTGTAGCCAAGCCCTTGTTACTAATAAGATATTTAGATGAAAATAAAACATTACTAAAATTAAATAATCAAACTTGGATCTCAATACAACTTAGTGGTATTCAAGAAGTTTCCTAACAAATGCTAACTTTATAACTATATAATTTCAGCAATTCCAAAACAATATCTAGGTATTTACATTTTATGACATAGCAACTATCAAATCCATGATATTGTATGTATGAGAGCAAATTTCTTCGATATTTACTGAATTATATATAGTACTACTACGAAATCTGTCACTTAACCAAGTATAGGTAATGATTTTGAAATGACATAAAAAATGGCTATGTAAGGGCTACAACCACATTGACTTTAAATTACACAAATAATTTGCCCCTACACACTGCACAATTATACTACAAAGAATACTCAATGACATAACGGTCAATGGAACAGCCAAAAAATACATACTTTCTTCCGCGAAGGGTTTCGACCAAAAAAATCAAAGTCCTGACTAATACAGCAGGTACAGGTACGGAGGTTTCTACAACGTAAATATCTCTTTCGTAGAGATTAAATCCATATATTCCCAAAAAGGTTCAAATCCACAACGTGGGTAGAGTGTGGTACACCACAACATTCCAGTAATTCCCTGGTCCCAAAAATTTACTCTTCTCCAACACTCCACCAAATCGGCAAAATAAAAATAATAGCCCGAAACATCGGATGGTCAGCACATACCACAAATTTTTTACTTCGTCATCTTCCTTCAGCTTGACTTCATCAAAAAGTACGCTCCACTCTCTTCACGCCGGAAGCCAACAACCCATCAAATGTCAATCATTTGATCGCCATCATTTACCCAATAAAACCTACAGCCACCACGTGAGTAAACATTATTTATTCCACCCCGAACAAGATTACCCAAATTACTCGAAATTACAAAATCCGAATGAACCTGAAAAACGTCCTTCTCAATAGAAGTAATAATCATCCCTATTGTCGAAATCTAGTGACTTCGCAAGCTAGTCAACAATCCACATTTTGGCGCGAAAACATAGAACAATAAACAGTTAACGACGTTCATTACACCTGAAATAACAAGGTCGTGAAGTTTTGTGTAGGATTTACGAAAGATTTTACCCCATGCACTCTCAGGAGGGCTATCGTGGGTACATGAAGAAATACGATCTACCATACCAAAGTTTCAAGAACACCAAAACGATATGTTCCTTCCGACAAGTGTATTTTATGATATTTCAGTCATCGTCTAAGTAAAAAGGAAGTGATGAGTAGGGACAGTTATATTTCACCCGTGATTGTTGTTGACAAACATCACTCTCCGAAGTTGACATTATGTCACCTATATGTTGACAGTTCCAAAAATAAACGGAAAAAATCTAGTTTAGTGAACCAACGCGGATTTTGATGAAATATTTTTTTTTAATTAATTCGAGGTCGCTGAACACGAAAATGAAAAAAGAAATCGGCGCTCTCTTACCAAAAACGAGTTATGAATTTTTGAAGATGAGGTCAGATCAGCACTGCACTGGTTTTAATGTCATATTATAACTGCTTTAAAATGATGCATTATAATTTGTACACAATATTAAATACACTATAATTACTTTTTAAGACATTCCTCTCACACACACATTTAAAAAACACTGATATTGATATTCATTTCTTGTAAATTCTTTTTTTAATTCCACAATTATTATATATTTTGACATTTTCATGTAACATGACTGACATATAAGTTTTGGTCTGTTTCTTCTTAGTCGTACAGCTTGTACCTAATAGCATATTCAGCCATTAGAGATATTTAGCCACTTGAATTAGTTGCTGAATATTTTTGATTTCATGATCGTGACCATATCGTGACATAGAAGATATAAACAAGATGAACATCATGAACATACACCTATTTTTCCGATAGCTAGCGCCGTATTACAGCTGAAACAATATTTTTTTCAAATTTTGAGAGATGTTGATTTTAGGAAGATGGTTAGTTTTGAGATAAGTTTGGTTGATATTTATCATTTATTTGAAGGATAATGAACCATTCAATTTGATCATTGAGGATGCTGAACAATTTTTTTTCTCTGAATTGCACTCATCAATTAATTCTTTAAAAAAATCACCTCCTCAGTTGTTCGGCCTCTATAAACACTGCTGACAACGAAAATAGTTGCTGCAGGTATAATTCCAAATCAAATTTTGAACATACTGCTAATATTATAAGACTTTGGTTATCAAAAGCTGTTTCCCCTTTTTATAACATTTGAAAATTCTACTAATATCGCTTCCCGACCAACTAACACATATCAAAGTGGAATCGCAATCGCTTCTTATCATCTTGATACATTTATTAGATTGGATTTCCATTTGAAATAATGGAGTAGATTGATTATCGCGAGCGCGCCGGATCGACGTTTCGCAATACGCGCGCGCGAATTGCGAAACGTCGATCCGGCGCGCCTTTCTCACCGTATGTTGATGGCTGTTCATTCATTTTTCCATAACTGATTTCAGTTAAACGAAAGTTGAGCCAAATACAGCGCCAGCTATCGGAAAAATAGGTGTATGTTCATGATGTTCATCTTGTTTATATCTTCTATGTCACGATCATGAAATCGAAAATATTCAGCAACTAATTCAAGTGGCTAAATATCTAATGGCTGAATATGCTATTAGGTACAAGTTGTGCGACTAAGCGGAAACAGACCAAAACTTATGTCAGTCATGTTACATGAAAATGTCAAAAGATATAATAATTGTGGAATTAAAAAACGAATTTGCAAGGAATGAATATCAATATCAGTGTTTTTTAAATGTGTGTGTGAGAGGAATATCGTAAAAAGTAATTATAGTGTAATTAACATTGTGTAGACGTTATAATGCATCATTTAAATCAGTTATTATATGACAATAAAACCAGTGCAGTGCTGATCTGAACTCCTTCAAAAATTCATAACTCGTTTTTGGTAAAAGAGCGCCGATTCCTTTTTTCATTTTCGTGTTCAGCGACCTCGAATTATTAAAAAAAAATATTTCATCAAAATCCGCGTTGGTTCACTAAACTAGACTTTTACCAAATTTATAGCAATGTATTTACGTGGAGTTACAAACCAAAACCATGGAATACCGTTCTTCTAAATAATCACCTAACCCATTTCTGGATCCAAAGTAATGGTTAAGCTCTATGCGAACAACTTTTTTGCCACACATTCTTCCAAACTGATATTCCCCAACCCACAAAGCATATATCGATAACATAATACTAAAAGAAGCGCTTACTTCCTTCCGCATAAAATTAACGATGATAACACTCTACATAACCACTATGACTTATAACACAATCGGAAGGTCATAATTCTTTAGACTCTAAGACCGTTCCATGAATCCGTGGAAATCAAGATACTTCTTGGAAGCAATTGAAAGTTTTGTTGATACATATACATGGTTATGTTTGAATCCACGTGATCTTCTCGTTTATAATTTCAGGTATAAGTTCAAGTATTATTTCTAGACTTTTTAAAAGTGAATGGTGAACTAGAGTGTCTAAATATGGATTAATCTATGGTTATTTGGGAACAAAATCTCATTTATTGTGATATGTTACAAATGTACGCAGCTTTATAAACAAATAAGTTTTATTTGATAAAATTCCCCGCAAATATATCTGAAAAAATATTGAGCTTGGTTGTGATCGAGAGGATTGTGCATTATAAGATACCGATTTCAATTTAACGCGGGCTTATTTTGTCATAAAACAGGACTGATTCATATTTGGGGATTTCACTTTATATATTGCGAAGCTAGGGAATCTCAGTATTTCACTTGGGTATTTAAAATTATACCATACCTGACAAGGTGAGCTGACTTTATAATTTATGTAAGTGGGAAATTTCGAATTACTATGAATTAACACATCAAGGTATTTTACTCGATCTGCAACGACAATTTCTCTTACTTCCACACGAAATGGTTAATTTAGGTAAGTACACAGACTATATTCATACTGAATGTTTGAATATGTATATTGCACGAGTGAATTTCAAACTTTGTTCAATTACAGTTTGAGTGGAAATTGGCGAAGTTATTTAAGGAACTATGTGTTAACTAAATAACTAGAAGATATACTTCATATTAAGAGTAACGCACTTTAAATTTTAGGCAAAATTGAACATTTTTTAGTATAAAAGTTTTTAAAAATCGAAAAATTTCCTTACAATATTGTTAGTATTTGAATGCAAATATGGTTACCACGAAATTGTCGATACCATAATCCAAATTCAGTTGAGTTCCAATGCTGCGTAATAGTCCAGTAAATAAAGGGTCCCAGAAGCGATTATACCTGCCGGTTCATGAATTTCACACACCTTATCGCCATATTGGGGGGTATTCCCGGTCCCAAAGTTAAAAAAATTGATTTCCCGCCAATATCTCCTAGAGTATGGCATTTAGAGAATTTTTATATAGGGGAAAAATGAAGATCAGGTCATTATCTACAAAAATGGTCCTTATAATTTCTGCTAAAAACTCGATGGTTTTCTAGATAATGGCCTTCAAGCGGGATCCTTATGTTGAGCTCCCGCTCCGGAGTCGAAAGAGCGGGTTCTTTGCACTTACTCATGACCGGGCGAACAAATTATTCAATGTCTCGGGTGAAAATGCATATTTTTTAACGATTCAAAATACAGATGAAAGGAGAAATCCACAGCTATCATATCCGATAATTCAAGGCCCATTTTATATTTCCACCATATTCATAAAATGGGTCAGATATTTTGTAATAACATTTTTTTCGAGTGTCGGAAAATCACTCATATTTTTCTTAATAATAGACATTTACTCTAGATTTTTTGTTATTACGGGTCTTTTAAAGGTCTTTATTGATTTCATAAATTTTTATTGGCCATCTTTCTTGTCCCTTGATTTTTCAGTTGGTGTTTTCATTTGCAAATTTCTGCTGTTTTTCGAGGCTGGGAATATATTGCGAACAATCACTTTTTAAAAGTTTGTACATTATCGGATTGTCTTCCAAGATACGTCATTTTAAAGCTGGGAATTTATTTTTTTTGGTTGTGCCCTCATTTTTTTTTCTCGAGTTAGTGGTTTTTCAGAAATCCATGAAACCTCAAAATTATGGATTTTTCAACATCGGTTTTTGCGAAAAATATTAATGTTGCGAAAAAAATTATAGGAACCATTTTTGTGGATAATGAACTACTCTGCATTTTCCCCCATATAAAGTTTTTTTAAATGTCATATTTTAGGATATATTGGCGGAAAACCAATTTTTGGAACTTTGGGGTCGGGAATACCCCCCAAAATGGCGATGAGGTGTGTGAAAGTCCTAGATGTTCAATTTACTAGTCAAACCCTACCCTTCACGGAAAATTCATGGTCCGGCAGGATTTTTGTATGGGAGAATGGGGGAATGGCGATCACCTAACTTGAAATGTTCATAGTTCGAAAACAAATAAGAAAAATTAGGTTTTATATATTTGAGTCAAAAGCTGTATATGTATATTTCGGAACATACCAACTGCAGTTTCTTCATTCAGAGATTGTGAGAATTATGAGGATGAATACAAAAAAATCTCTCTGATCGGTATTTCCCCACGCTGCGGCTAATACCGATCACCTTTTGGGGTAATGGCAATCACGATGATATATTACTTCAAAGGTATTGATTTTGACAAGCAATAAATGAATGCATTTATTTACGAACAAATTATGAAACAATATGAAAACTTAAAAAAAATATTGAAAAATATTAAAATAAATAAATATTCTCTCCTTTGAAATGATTGGTTATTTTTCCAGGCCGATATCACACAAATAGCCTTCAGGTGAATCTCACTCGCTACATAATTGATGGACCCAATGAGCACAATCGTTGCATCTATACCACATTTCTCCACTCTTTTCGAATTCTTCGAAAATCAAACAAACATCATTTTCCATTCCACCATCTTCCATGTCATCCAATTCGTCGTCATCGCATAAGGCTTTATCATCGATATAATCATTTTCTGAGTCACTATCAAACATCTTCTTCTTCACCTTACTTTTAGCTGCTTTTTTGCCTTTCAGGCTGATTTGCCTCCTCTTTTCTGCTCTCTCTTCTAAAACTTGCTTCAAAGGGGTCTTTGTGAGTATTTCTGAGTGCTGTTCAGCTCTACCTCCAGTTTTCTGCTTGACAGAAATACGTGGAACTGGAATGGGTTCATCTTATGTTTTTCCTTTGGTTGAATTCCTCGAACCTGCTGAAGAAGTTGAGCTACAAGGTAGCGGACTTTCAGATGATTCAGAGTCAGGATAAGAATTCAGAACTTTTGTGTAAATCCTAGAACAAGAAGGTCCTGGCTGGTTCAATAACATTTCAGTTCGATTGAAATTAGAATTATTGTCAGTAATTGGTTGCGAAACATTAGAGGCATGAGTCGATTTGAGCTGAACAGCATTAGGAGTATGTTTCGGTGTTGAAATATTTTCTACAACGGGCATAACAATATTACTGTTGGATATATCCCAGTTGATTGGAATCCAGAAACACCAATGGACATTGGAATAAGCCTTATTGAACAGACACGCCAGGTCATATGGAGTGATTCTCAATAAAGCATGACTCTTCATAAAGAGATCACATTCTCGGCGGAATGCATCTTTCGAAGGTCCGAAAAGTGTGATATCTAATGGTTGCATCCTGTGGGATCCGTGGGGGGGGAAGAGACAACATTGAGATGCCGTTTTCTCTGCATAAGTTATAAGATTTCAAAGTTATGTGACTCCCATGGCTGTCTAATATCAACAACACACGATTTTCTGAGCTAGATCTCGAATATTTGATGGAATGACTGAGCCACTCCACTAAAAGAAATTCATTTGACCATATATTGTGGGAGCAGTGATATATTGCACGAGGAGAACCATCTTTTGAAAGAAGAGGTGTCATCCTGTTCTTTGAAAAAATGAACATCGGAGGAATATAAGTTCCCACAGCGCTCATCGCGCATATAACTGTTACTGTTTTTCCCCGTTCCCAACTAGTAACAGATCCAACACGTTTTTTTCCTTTTGGTTCGACAACAGTTGCTGGATCCTGAACGGTCAATATACCCGTTTCATCTACATTGTAGATGTTAATAGGTTCAAATGAGAATTTGGACATTAAAAATTCCAAATTGTCATAGAATAATTTCACTTCTTGCCTGTTGAATCCTGTGACATGATTGAGGCTGGTCGCTTCTGGTTTTATAACAGTCACTGTTAGATTTCTCTTCAAAAAATTATAAAACCAATCTTTTGCTGCAAGTTTTCGTATTCTACAGAAGTTGTGCCGAATGCCATTCGAATCTGCAAATTCGTATGCTAGGCGTCTCACCTCATGTGGTGATAAACCATAAAATAAATCGGCCATGAATTTTATTCTTGTGGCCATAGTGTTCTCATCATCTTTGCAAAAAGTACTTTTTCTAACCAATTTTGGCCCTGTTTTGATACCCTTTGTTTTTCTATCGTATAGAGTGGTGAATGGGATATTGAACTGTTTACTTGCAGAGCGAATTGAGTTTCCATTTTCTATATATGCTAAGGCATTGACTAATGTCTCTTCTGTCCAACTTTCCTTAGTTGTTGTTCTTTTTATATTTCTTGGCATCTGTAATAAAAATTTAGCATATCAACCTTTGTGGGGTAATGCCGATCATGATCGGTATAACCCCACTTGTTTTGATCGCCATTTCTAGAAAATCCACCCGCACAAAAAAAATTGACAACAAGGAAGTAACTCGAAACATTTAGTTATGATACATTAGAATTGGAGCTCAAACTACATTCAGTGGTGAATATACTGGATACGAATCGAAAACATGATTCAAAATGGCTCTTACCTTAGAAGAAATTCGTCAAAATATTACATCGGATCGAAATGGGGGACCGAAATGACCATTACTCACCAACTACACAAGGCAGACTGGTGTAATAATATATATAAGCTTTCAACAACCTCCGCCAGGCGTACAGTAGATCATTCTTTACAAGGATACAATAGTTTGCCTGGATTCGCCTTGATCGGTATTACCCGCTGATCGGTAATACCCGCTGATCGGTATTACCCCATTCTCCCCTACACTTTGCTACTTTTCATCCTTCATTTACTAACTATAATGCTTATCAAAAACTCTAATCAATATTCTGTTATCGAAGTCAATACGAAATAAATACAACATAATATGACACCAGGTGTCCTATTGTCATTTTCAAACAAATCATTCGATAGTAATTTCATGAAAAAATTGAGGACATTCTATATTATTGCACATTTTAAAAGTCCATACTTTATTTCATGAAAATGTTTAGTTGTTAGAGTATTCATCCTCTATTTCAGACCTATTGCGTTATATGCTTTTTAATAATTGTAATTGGATTTCCATAATATTATTTCGTAACACTCATTTTCAGTATTTCAAATAAATCGTCACACAAATGTTATTGTGTATGTTTTTGTAGGTAAAAAATTTTATATTTATACTAGGCTGCTATTTATACAATCTACACGTTTCATTGTATCTGTTATACAGGCTGATCATTTTTAAAGGTACTGGAAACTGCAATTTTGGAGAGCGTGAATGATAAGAGATAGGTTGAATTAGAGTGAAGTTGACTTTTTAGCGGACCAATGTAATAGTACCAAAACATGTCTGAGATAGATCGATAGATAGTTTATTGTGCATAAGATGAATCTTCTCACAAGGGTTCGATACAAAATTTTAACAAAAGAATTAACATAATTGAAATAATTTATATACAACTAATCACAGATATTTTTGTTAATTAATGGAATACTTGAGATAAAAACTAAAGTATACAATATGTATGTACTCCATGGTAAAGCCGGTGCAAATGCTCGTAGCTTTAAAATACTAATAATACTATGAGCTAATTTAGTAGGTTCAGAGAATCCATTTTGTGTATTATTAATATTAAGTATGGAGGGTGGAAGGAAGGAGATCATCAATCATGAACATTCTGAAAAAAACAATTTTTTCTTAGAGGACAGTAAATGGGTCATTTAAAAAGGATATGATGAAATGACTTCGGAGAATCCATGTTACAGACAGAGCAATTTTCAGTGCTGTTAATAATATAAAAATTTCTTTTAAAAGACAATTTTAAAAATGTTCTAAGTTGCGCTAATATCCTGGCTACATAGATGTGTGCAGGTATTTGCAAATAATTGTTATTTTCACGAACTAGTAAGTGTGAGTATAGTAAAGAGTAACTAGAAACAACCTTATTGTTTATGTCCCTATCATGCAGTCGTTTTTGAAATTTGTCTAAAATAAGTCTATCTAAACTGCGCCCATTAGTACTCAAATAACTTTCCCATTCTTTAACTTGCGTCACCCAATTATACCTTGAATTATTATCAGATGCCAGATGAACTAGTCGATTGAAACAAATTTTTGATAGTCTTCAAGAGTCCATTCCTTTGAGTTTGTTTAACCAAAGTAGAGCATGTTTGAAAACAACTGTTGACAAATGATCAGAACATGTTTCCAATCGTACAATGTAATCTGGGGTATTCTTTGACAGACTTAGGAGTTTTTTAAGAAAGTTCACCTGTACACGCTCTATAATATCAGTGTAACACAGACCCCATGACAATTCCAGAAGAAAGAGAAGATACAATAATTGAATTATATAAATTGATCCGCGATTCCCAACTATTCATTTTGGAACGACATTACTGCTCCAATGGCCCGATTAGCTTTGATTTTAGAATTCTTAGCCATGGTGCAAGACAAGGCTGTGGGGGAGAAGTCAACATTCAAGTATGTAAACTGCTTTACTGTTTCCAAGCAATACCCACTATAATTAAATTTTTTATTGTAATTATGTACATGACCACTTTTTGCGAATACCATTACTTTCGTTTTGTCGGTTTTGACTACAAGTTTGTTACCAGAGCAGTAAGACTCGAGTACCTTTAGTTTTCGCTCTATATAGATTGGAGAGTCGCCAAGGATAATTATATCTTCTGCGTATTGAAACATTAATACGTCGTTGTTGCCATCAATAGTAAGTCCATACAAATTTTTGGAGCGAAAATAATCTTCAATGTCAGATATAAAAATAGAGAAAATTAGGGGACTTAGTGGTTTTTTAGAACTAATCCCAAATATATAAAGATTCAACCAAAGAAGTTCATTACAAATCTACAGAGACAGCGAACACTTTTCTGTACTGAAGTCTAAGAGTGATTTGCAATATCGAGGTTAAAATGAGAATATTATCTAAACAGCCTCCATCTTTTCGAAAGCCATATTGTGTTTCTGGAAGGATGGAATTATCTTCACACCAACTGGACAGACGATTTAGTAAAATGAGTGTGAATACTTTTACACAGCAATTGATTAGCGATATACCGCGATAGTTGCCTGGATCATCTAAGGGTCCTTTCTTGTGAAGCATTGTAAGAATTGTGTCATTTTTTCTAATTCTAATATTTTATTATATAAGTAACACATGTACAAGCGCTAATTTTGTGGTGAGTGTTTTAGAAACTAATGAGTTATGCCATCCCTACCAGGTGCCTTACCATCTTTACACAAAAACAGGGATTGCTCAAGTTCTGAAAGTATTATGAGTGAATCCAGAAAATCATTTCCAACGCCAAAGATATCAAATTTAATCTTAAGTAGTCGTAAAATGAGTCCCATTTAGCAATTTATATCGGACAACATTTATTTTTGCGTCTGAATATGTTTAATGTTTTCCAAAACTCTTACTGATTCCTAGTATTGGTACCATAACATTATTTTCACAAACTTGCTTGTTTTTTAAAATTAGCTGCTTATTTTATTTGTTTTATATGGTTCTGAAAATCCGTGCTTTTTGTACACTTTTAATATACTTTTTACTTGAGTCTTTAGCTCTTTACATTCGAAATCGAACCAAGAGTTAAAATGATGTATTTTTGTGTTATTTTTTTCGATGAAAACAAACCTAAATTTTAAGCAATGTCCCAAATACTTGAAAAAATAATATTAACATCTTCACAAACACCTACATTCGGCAAGTGCTGAATTGACATATTAAAATCGATGGTTTTAGTAATGTCTCATTTTAAGCAAGTGAATGAGGATGAAAATGCAATATTAGGCTCATTCCTTATTGAAGGACCGTAAGTTAAATGTACTGGGAAGTGGTCTGACAATTATGGATCATCTAACACGCTAAATTTGTCAATAAATTCAAGTTTATCATAACAACAGAAACATAGATCAGTGACACTTTGCTCCAAGGCATTAAAAAAAGTAGAATTTGCTGGTCTGTCAGTATTAACATGACCATTTATTAATGAAAAGTTTGTAATAGACATAAATTCAAGAAGATAGCGACCTTGAGCATTATTGAAGCTTGCTTCTTATTGCACGACATAGGACTTTTGAGAAGGCTAGTAAACTTGAGAAAAGTGTGATGTTACGAAAAAGCGTTCGTCACGCGATAACTCATTCAAGCGACTGTGCGCAATCTCTCTTGCCGCACTGAGCTCGCGCACCTATAGGTGTGAAAAATTGTAAAAAATTTTGAAAAAATGGTTAATAATTCCCAAATATTTTCAAAAATTGTCCAAAATTGTCAAAAACTGTCAAAAATGGTCAATAATTGTCAAAACCAATCAAAATTCGTCAAAAATTGTCAAAACCAATCAAAATTTGTCAAAAACGGTCAAAAATGATCAAAAATTATTGAAATTTTGAAAAATCGTTGAAAATTGTCAAAAACTGCCAAAATTTTGAAAAAATGGTTAATAATTCCCGAATATTTTCAAAAATTGTCCAAAATTGTCAAAAATGGTCAATAATTGTCAAAAATTTCTAAAAACGGTAAATATTTTCGAAAAATTGTCAAAAATGGTCAATAATTATAAAAAACGGTCAAAAATGGTCAGTATCAACATGACCATTTATTAATGAAAGTTTCTGATAGACATAAATTCAAGAAGATAGCGACCTTGAGCGTTATTGAACTTGGCTTCTTATTGCACGACATAGGACTTTTGGGAAGGCTAGTGGACTCGTGAAAAGTGTGATGTTACGAAAAAGCGTTCGTCACGACATAACTCATTCAAGCGACTGTGCGCAATCTCTCTTGCCGCACTGAGCTCGCACACCTATAGGTGTGAAAAATTGTCAAAAATGGTAAAAAATTGTCAAAATTTTGAAAAAATGGTCAATAATTCCCAAATATGGTAAAATTTTTGAAAAATTGTCAAAATTTTTCAAATATGGTCAAAAATTGTCAAAAATTTGGGAAAATGATCAAAAATTGTCAAAAACTGTAAAAATTCTGAAAAAATGGTTAATAATTGCCAAATATTTTCAAAAATTGTCAAAAACTGTCAAAAATGGTCAATAATTGTCAAAAATTTCGAAAAATGGTCAATAATTGTCAAATACGGTCAATAATTGTCAAAACCAATCTAAATTCGTCAAAAATTGTCAAAAACGGTCAAAAATGATCAATAATTGTTAAAATTTTGAAAAATTGTCAAAAATTGCCCAATATGTTGAAATTTTTGAAAAATTGTCAAAAATGGTCAGTAATTGTCAAATACAGTCAATAATTGTCAAAATTCGTCAAAAACTGTCAAAAATGGTCAATAATTGTTAAAATTTTTGAAATTTTTTCAAATATGGTCAATTATTGTCAAGAATTTGGAAAAATCGTCAAAAATTGTCATAAACTGTCAAAATTTTGAAAAAATAGTTGATAATTGCCAAATATTTTCAAAAATTTGAAAAAATGGTAAAATTTTTCGAAAAATTGTCAAAAATTGTCAAAATTTTGAAAAAATGGTCAATAATTATAAAAAACTGTCAAAAATGGTCAATAATTATTAAAAATTGTCAAAAATGGTCAATAATTGTCAGATCCTGTTAAAAATGCTCAAAAATTGTCAAAATGGTCAATAATTGTTGAAATTTGGAAAATGGTCCAAAATGGTCAAAATTTTTGAAAATATTTCAAAAATGATCAATAATTGTCAAAACTGTCAAAATTGGTCAATAATTGTCAAAAATGGTCAATAATTGTTGAAATTTGGAAAAATTGTCAAAATTTTGAAAAAATGGTCAATAATTGCCAAATATGTTAAAGTTTTTGAAAAATTGTCAAAAATGGTCAATAATTTTCAAAGACGGTCAATAATTGTCAAAATTGGTCAAAAACTGTCAAAAATTGTCAAAATTTTTGAAAAATGGTGAAAAATTCACAAAAAATGGTCATTCTATTGTGCATAAGAAGCAAACTTCTTTCGGCGGGCCGACGACCGCTCAACTTTTTTTAAATTTTGTTTTATTAAGTTCTGCGATTCGTCCATTAAAGTCTCCAATTATAAAAGTTATACAGTCGTTATAGTTTTCCAGTATCACATCAAGTGAAATTCCAAAACTTTCTAATAATTAACTGTAGTTACTTTTCGGTGAAATGTACACAAGGCAAACAATGAACTGAAGAGAAGACATTGTAAACTGATATATAAGCCACCAAGGAGAAGTCTCTATAGGAGTCTTGGACTGTAACTGTTTTTATAGAATATGGCTAGACCGCTCTTGGCCCGTCCTTCCGGCTTCTCCCTTATTGCTTTGGAATAAACAACAATGTAATTATTTCGTATAAAATTTGGTACTTCAATATCAGTTTCACATAAACATAAGAAATCATATTGCACATGCGAGTCTTGAACGAGAAAATTGTTAAGATTTTCCAAAGTACTACTCTAACACTGCCTTGGTTCTTTGAGAGCACATCCCAAGTTGAAGAGGTTGTTGTTTTTGTCTCCATCATTTCAATTTTGTCCCCTCTGTCATTTGTATTTAGTGTTTTGACTGCATTTATTTCAATTTTGTTTTCGGTCTCAAAGTGTGATTTCCTTTTAAATGTGGATATTTTCAAATTATTTTCTTTTATAAAAGTTTTAGTTATTTCAAGAATATTCTTTCTGTGTTGGTGATCTATCGCTTCCTGTTCTTCCTTCTACTTTTCTAAATTATCTTGGTGTTTGTGTACTTATCCGCTGATTCCAACCTTCCATATCTTTAAGATCATATTCTTTTCCATTCATTGAAAGTTTATTGTGTTTAACAGAAGCTTTGGATCCTTGACTCCTAGCCATTTTCATCTGTTCTCCGATATCAAATTTCTTTTGGAAAATCTTCCTAAAACTCCACTTCGAATTTTTTAAATTTCGTGCCAATTTTAACATTCTAAATTTTTTACTTTTATGTGCCATTTCTAGCAATATTGGTCTAGTTGAATTTTCCCTTTTTTCCTAATCTCCTGATATCCGTTATATCTTGTTCGAATTTAAGCTGAACCCCTAGTTGGTTAATTACCTCCTATACTTTTATTTTTTGGACTTCGGTATTTCCATCTGCTACTCCACTGATTCCATAGAAATTTTTTTGCTCTAGTAGATATCCAATGAAATCAGTTTATTTGAGGTCATTTGATTGAACACAACCAATCAGAACAACATTACACTGAGAGCCCATGGTCTGTTTTCAGTGTAATGTTGTTCTGATTGGTTGTGTTCAATCAAATGACCTTAAATTAACTGATTTCATTGAATTCACTCTATTAGGTACGTTGCCATGGATACATTTTGATTTATTCCGATTTTGACGTTTCAAATATTCAATATTTCAAAATGACACGATTTTGTCGTAATACTGACGAGAACATTAATGAAATTATAGGAGCAAATATACTATGTATTTTTTTCTATAATTAGCAAAAAATTTTCTATTCGAATTACCCTCGAACATTGATAAATGCTCAAACATTTTATAACAACTTTCTTAAGATTGTTGCTTATTGGCAACAGATCTCCACCTGCGGCGTCGGTTTCCAAGCAACAAGCTTTCAAAATATGTTATAAAATTTTTTCGAACAATTATCAATGTCCTTGGGTTATTACTACTGATAATTAAATTTTTACTCCTCAGTTCTCTTTCTAAAATTTCTATCCTTTTATCTTGTTTGTCTTGCTGTTTTTTAAGATCTTTATTTTCTTGTTTTCTTCCGAAGTTTTCTCCCATTAGGACGGTTAATTCTTTTTGTAATCCATCAATTTTTTCTTCCATTCTAATATTTCTTTCATCCATGGTGTTAAGTTTCTCCAAAACTTTATCCCTTTGAATAATTTTTTCTGTTTCCAAATACAGCCCTGTTTGATTAATTTCTAAATTGCTTGTTAATCAGTTGATGACTTCAGGTTTCTGTTGAAATTTAAATGAATGAAGTTTGTTCCTTTATATCTTGGAAGCCAATTATTTTACTGTTTCATTAATATCCAGGTAATTTTTGGGTTTTCAAAGATATCTTATTTTACATACCTCTTCTTACTGTTATGCTTTAAGAACTTTTCACTATTTTATTCGGTGAATAAACAATGAAAATCAATAATTTAGTTACAGCCGAAAATAAGTGTGATTTACTATTTTTCCAGGACCGAACCATGTCTAAGATATGTGTTATTTTCAGAGTTATACGAAGATAACAAAAAATGTAAATTTTTCATTATTGGCTGCAACAAGTTTATTTTTGATAAATCACCCACGATACATTGTTGTGTTCGACTTCTAAAATACTTAACATACATCAGAGAAATGGTGCAGGTCCGTATTTTTGGAAAAAACCTAAATTGAAATAAGAGCATGGCTTTTATTGAAGATGGAAGTCATGAATGGTCAACTATGTTACATAGTTGTATTTGGCATTCGAAATACTGCACAAAATTTATAATCCGTATTTGAGAAGCAAAAGTTGATGATATCCTTGAAGACACGAAACGTCGTGAAAAGAAGGAAGCTATCCAATGTCAAACCAATTGAAATACTTTTTTCCTCATATAACTTTGAAAATAGCACATATTTTAGACATGTTTCAGTACCATCGCATTGGTTTCCTAAAAAGGCAAATTTTTCCACCTATCTCGTAACTTTTTCGGTGTCCAAAATTGAAATGCTGATACCTACTATTTAAAATGATCAGCATGTTTTTATTCAGTTCATCTAATAATTAATTAAAACATATTTTGGGTTCAATAAATGCAATTATTGAAATGTAACCTTTTCAAGAGAAACTATAATTAATATTCACTTTGAATTTATAAATAAAATTATAATCTATTTGGGATAAAATCACCAATTCAATTCTTCCATTTGTTCAATATATTCTATCAACTTTATATATTTTTGGTTATTACAAATTTTATCAATAAAATATATGTATTGGTTATTTATTTGGCAATAATAAATATTTTTGCTTCAAATTGAATTACGAGTGGAGTGATATGGACTGAATGAAAAAACTGCTATATATATCATGCCACAACCTATCAAGTAAATATTTGCGTAGAGATCCACACAAGAGATTCGGGTCATTCGGCGGAGAGAAAAGATTCATAAAGTTTTATGAGCAAATTCTCACAATACATAGCGCCTATACAAACAAGCTCACAAGTAATTTCATATTTGGATGACTTTTCTCCAAGGAAAGCATTGATTCGAAACTTGGAAACTCCATTGTGACTTTTTTATTAATTATTTAATGTATGAAGATGATCTTTGCGATTACTAATAAGAGAAATAATACCTTTAAGAGAACTCAATTTATTGAATCAAATTGGAACAGCATTAAAAATAAAACTTCACCCGATTTTAGCAGAGTTTTACTTGAGACTACATTTTCACCTGATAGACAAATTTCACAAGAGGATAAAAGTTCCAAGATTGAAATTTGTCATTCCTGCCACATTTGTTTTTCATTTTTGGGAGCCGTTCTCATGCAGGAAGCGCTGCAGCCTGTTTTTACTTTGTACTCTACTCCCAAATTCAGTCCACGAAACCCCCCCCCCGGCCTCATACCGTAGTGTAAACGATATAGGTCCATTGGATATGTGCCATATGCTTTAGTTGGTTGGCCTCTCTGAAAATTGTTTGTCTCCTCCAGTGCAGTGCCTCACAGTCAAATAAGATATCGGAAACGAATGTATTACATCTATATATGGATACTGCCTCTACCATACAAGGAATATATCATGTAATAAATCTAGCAAAGAGAATAAAGAAAGAAATATTAATATATGAATGAAGAATACCCTCTACATGGGCAATTACTGACGTAATTCACTATAAAAAGGCCCAAACAAATACCGCTGCATAACGCTTCTCAAACGCAAAACAAAAATGTTGAACAGCTTATCACTATTAGACTTTCAAATTACGCGGAAAACTGTGAAATACTACCAAAATGCCAAACAGGATTTCGTAAATCTCGCGATTGCAACGATAACATTTTTGTATTTCATACAGTAATTGATAACTATTTACGTCAATCCTCAAGGAAACTTGTTGTTTCACTCGTTAAATTTAGGAAAAATTTTGATTCCTTGGATTATAGCGTACTCTGGGAAAAGCTTTATTTGCAAGGCGTTAGATCAAAAATTCGTAGAATTCTTCTTTCCTTATATAAATTTTTATATCGAACAAAACGGCAATGTCTCAGATGAAATTAAGATAACGAAAGGGGTTTTACAAGAACTCGCTTAGTCGACTTCTTTTCTCCATATTTATTTCTGATCTGGATAGCTATTTCAAAAAACATCAAGGTAATGAAGTTACATTAGATCTTAGAGTCATACTGCGGTAAGTTCAATCTTGAAGTTAACCCTTCAAAAACAAAAGTTATTGTTTTCCGCAGAATATTTAACTTGGACAAACAGCCACAATTCACATAAAAAGGTCTAAAATAGAAATAGTGAGTGTAACGGTATTAATCGTCACTCGAACTAGCTAATATACCGTTAGGAGGACGAGTAGCTACAACCATCGTGGTGGATTTAGTTTAATCACACGGAATATCACATCGTTTAAGCGACAATTTTTGTTCATTTTAGCAAGCCGTCCGTTTTGATTCTTGATAACTTTTGTATTGACCTTGAATATAAAATCAATAATTCTTTCCATCTGAGACATCATTTAACAAGTAAGAATAAAGCCCTCTTTGTCTGCGCATTAGGAAAGCGTGATATGTGGCCTCACGTAAGTCGGAGTTTGTCTCTGTTTACAATTTTTATAAATTTGTTAAATTGTATGCAAATTTGTAACTTTCTTTTTGGTATCTAAAGCAGTGCTTCAAGTCATTTACGGAACTATAAGTTCTCTCATTTTTTTTTTGTAATTTTATAGACCTTTCAAGTAATGTTTTTATTGAGGAAATCTCATATGTAAAATTTGGTTGAACTTGTATTAAAGTGAATTTGTAAATATAATAACTTGGTTCATAATCGGTACCTTTCCACAATCCTCATCAGGTTATTGGGCAAAAACTATTTTGTAGAACGACAAGCAACTAATAATTTTCCAGGTGGCGCCCGCTTTTCTTTCCTTATAATTTACCTTTGAAATTTTTTTTAAGTAAAGTAGACTGGTGATACTTCAATTTTTGAATTTTTCCATCATTCATAAAGTGGTTACAAACTATAGTAAAGATAAAATTAGTGGTTACACATTTTGGCGCCCAAACTTAGAAAAAAATGGAATAAAGTGCTTAACACCTGCACTGAGAATGAAGGTGGAAAGGTAAAGGAAACAGATTGAAGAAACAGAACGTTAACTACTTCCCTGTTCGTTGTTTGCAGCTTACGGCCCAGAAAAGTTGTTTCGGATCAGCTCATCAAGTTGTTTCAGAGCAGCTCATCAAATTTGCTTCAGATTAGCTCATAAAGTTGTTTCCAATCCTTCAGGGAAGATAGTTTTCCGTCAGGAAAAAAATTTAATAACAAAAATGCATCAGAATCTGATTTATTAAGAGAATAAGAAATTATCACCTATAATTTTTCTACATGGAAAATATAAAAATTTTAGACAGCAGGTCTTTTCTCTACTGCTTTAGATACCAAAAATAAAGTTAAAAATTTGCATACAATTTAACAAATTGTAAACAGAGACAAACTCCGACTTAAGTGAGGCCACATATCATGCTTTCCTAATGCGCAGACAAAGAGGGCTTTATTCTCACTTGTTGAATGATGTCTCAGCTGGTAAGAATTATAGATTTTATATTCAAGGCCAATACAGAAGTTATCAAGGATCAAAGCGGACGGCTTGCTAAATTGAACAAAAATTGTCGCTTAAACGATGTGAAATTCTGTGTGCTTAAACTAAATCCACCACGATGGTTGTAGCTACTCGTCCTCCTAACGGTATATTAGCAGTAAAAATCAAATGCAATGTTTCTAAAATCGAGTGACGATTTATAACGTTACATGAGCTTTTACGAGTATCCAGGTGTAATTATCTCATTTAACAGACTTTAATGAACAAGAATGAAAAATTGACATTTTTTGTTATCCTCGTATAACTCTGAAAATAACACACATTTCAGAATGTTTTGGTACCATTATATTGCATCGATAGTGAACATATTAAAAGAAAATGAAATGCATCCCTATGAAATGATACCTACTCAGGAGCTGATGGAAGACGATTTTAATAGGAGAACTTATTTTTGAATAGATGAGGCTTTTATTTGATGAAGATCAATACTACTGATGAAATAAAACAAATTAATTTGTTTAAATCTTCATTATATATTTTGAACTGATGTTCAAATTAAAATTAGTGACGCGTTTCGCTACACAGTAGCTTTTTCAAACTAGTGAAGCTACAATGAAAAACTTTTAATTTATCTAGTGCCTTAATACGGAATTCTAAGATATTGACAAAAGTATTGAAAATGGGGTTAAGTACAAAAAGTGCCTAAATACGGAATTCTAAGATATTGACAAAAGTATTATAATATATTTGAATAGGGATAAGTACAAAAAGTGTCTAAATACGGGATTCTAAGAAAGTTACAAAGGTATTGAAAAAAGGTACCTGGAAATTTATCAACAACTATCACATTTTCTAGGTAAAAAGGTTTAATAAGAGAGAATGATTGATATCTATTTGGTCGTTAAGCAGATTACCGGAATATTTGTTTTTGTTAATCTCGAGGGCTTCTAAAAGATTTAATTCAAAGGATTTGGGTTCTACATGCAAAATTTCAAAATTTGAGTCGAAAGTGTGTTGGTTTGTTAATAGATGATTTGAATAGTTGGAATCTAATTTGTTATTGTCATAGCTGCGTTTGTGTTCTGAAATTCTAGTTTTAAAGTTCCTAAAAGTTCTACCGATATAAATTTTGTCACAGTTGTCGTTACCACATTTTAATTTATAAATACCTGATTTGTTTAATTCTGAGGATTTAGATTTGTTATTTTTAATGAATTTAGATAGATTGTAGTCGGTTTTAAAGCAAATATTCATATTTAAAGATTTGATTTTTAAGGATGGTGTTCCAAAGTATGTTAAGCTTTTAAATTGATTATTTTTATTTTTATCTGAAGGATATACTTGTTCTAAAGTGCGTTTCTTTATCTTTTCATTTATGATATTGTCAATTAAGTTTGGATCGTAATTATTATTAACTGCTATTTGTTTAATGATATTTAGTTCTTTGTTGAAATTATTATTGTTCAATGGGACTGTTAAAAGTCTGTGAATCATACTATTGAAAGCTGCTAATTTATGACTGAATGGGTGGACCGAACTATTATGAATTGTAATGTCTGTATGTGATGTTTTGCGAAATATAGAAAAATCATGTTTATTGTTTATATTTGAAATTGTGAGGTCTAAAAAGTTTATAGACTTATTTTCTTCATGTTCTACGGTAAATTTTATATTGCTATGAATTGAGTTAATATAAGTAATGAAGCTATCTAGTTGTCTAGTAGTGACAGTGAAGCTCGCTAAAATGTCATCTACATAACGGTGCCAGTACATAAATTTTTTACTAAGGGGGTGTTTATGAATTATTTTTTCTATATTATCCATAAAAATTTCAGCTAATAGGGGACTGAGGGGGTTGCCCATAATCAAACCATCTTTACTTCTATAAATCTCTCCGTTGAAATGAAAATAATTTTGGTTTAAGCAAACTTTTAATAAATTTATTGTCAGAATGAATTATAGGGTTAACATTATTATTCGTGAGCAAATTATCAACAAGAGTTAAAGTTTCTTTAGGAGGTATACTAGGGAATAGATTATTTACATCGAACGATATGAATTTAGAATTGTGAGGTAATTTTATATCTTGAATTTATATCGGTAGAACTTTTAGGAACTTTAAAACTAGAATTTCAGAACTCAAACGCAGCTATGACAATAACAAATTAGATTCCAACTATTCAAATGATCTATTAACAAACCAACACACTTTCGACTCAAATTTTGAAATTTTGCATGTAGAACCCAAATCCTTCAAATTAAATCTTTTAGAAGCCCTCGAGATTAACAAAAACAAATATTCAGGTAATCTGCTTAACGACCAAATAGATATCAATCATTCTCCCTTATCTTCTACCTAGAAAATGTGATAGTTGTTGATAAATTTCCCAGGTACCTTTTTTCAATACCTTTGTAACTTTCTTAGAATCCCGTATTTAGACACTTTTTGTACTTATCCCTATTTAAATATATTATAATACTTTTGTCAATATCTTAGAATTCCGTATTTATGCACTTTTTGTACTTATCCCCATTTTTAATACTTTTGTCAATATCTTAGAATTCCGTATTAAGGCACTATATAAATTAAAAGTTTTTCATTGTAGCTTCACTAGTTTGAAAAAGCTACTGTGTAGCGAAACGCGTCACTAATTTTAATTTGAACATCAGTTCAAATAAATAATGAAGATTTAAACAAATTAAATTGTTTTATTTCATCAGAACTTATTTTTGTGAGCGGATGATGGACATGCTGAATAACAATATTATCCAATTAGAAGACGTTAAGTTTTTTTTCACTGAACGGTCATGCTAATCGGCAAAATTGCCGCTACTGGTTAACGGAAAATACTCACTGGATAAGAGAAGAACACACGCAATACCCTCAAAAGGTTAATGTTGGGACAGGGATTGTTGGAAACCATATTACTGGTCCCTTTTTCATTGAGAGCAATTCAAATGGCGATCATTATTTGACACTACTCCAAAATGAAGTCATCGCAAGCTTGGCAAATTTATATCCTGATCCAGGAAACCCTCAAGTTCCAGTGAATACGATATGGTTTCAGAAGGATGGAGCACCGCCACATTTTAACGCAATGTCCGGAGGCGAGGACTAGTAGAATGGCCAGCGCGATCACCTGATCTTACATCATTAGATTTATCTTTATGGGGATATGTGAAGAACATTCTGTACAAAACTGAACCCTTTGATGTAAATGACTTAAAAGAACGAATAACGCTTGCGATTAGGTTGATCACGCCTGATATTTGTTGAATATTATTAGAAGACAGTTTTATTTAAGACTAGGATGTTGCCAAGACGTTCGTGGTGATGATTTTGAACATCATACTTCATTGACATTCATAGTTCTTTATAGTGTTTTACATTTTATTACGTTTTGCATCACATTTTAGTTTTTGATTGTATTGTAGGAAAATTCGGTAACCACATGATTTATTTAATTCTATCTTAATTGTTGCAATGAACTTGAAAACGATAACATTTTTGAATAGAGAATCAAGAGACCTTTCAAACGATATATCACAAGCCTATACCTCCCATTTGAAAAATTGGGGGTTTTACCTGTCATTCGAAGAGGGTCAAGGTAGGGAACGCATTTTCACGTGGAAGAATGTCAATTTATAATTTAAATTTGACGTGTTTTGGGATTTTTCCATAAATATGTACAGTAACCGAAATAATAAATTTATTCCGTTTGGCTTTTACACACTGTATACTTTTTCTTCTAGATGCTGGAATTTGTGTACATGCCAGCAGCGTCTCAAATTATTTTGTCGTAAATTTGTTATTGACTGATAACATACCAACTTCTAACCTTGTGAATGTTTATATACTTGTAATTATTGTAATTATCATGACTTTTTCACACTTCTCAAAAACTGTTCAATGTTTATTGAGTTTTGTTTCACTCTCTTTTGATTTCTGCAAATTACTCCCCACAACAACTATCGATTTTCGGAATATTGTAGATGAGAAACAAAATACCTGTTGACACCTACTTTCGCACCACGTTTTTAGCCTCTTTTGAGGATAACTGCATTAAAATTCAGTTGCAATATTCTACCCGAACATACAAACATTGCAAGTTAAATGAAAGCATATAGAACTAGCAAAATTTTAGGTTTGAAAATGAAAAAAGGAAAGGACACCTTTCTTATTCTGACAAGTTGATTTGTAAATGTCAATGCTGAGAAATAGAAGGGAATCTATCACTTATACGCTCCCAACTTATCATTTATATAGTATGTTATAAATAATACACGATCTGTTCACAATTCATATATATTTATTGTTTCAACTGAACAACAACATATTCGCTTGAACGACATATACAGAGTACAGATAACACAGTACAGAGTCAAAGTAAAACCATAGATATAGAAAAAAAGAAGAGTGGCCTGTACCAAAAGTTGCAAGCCACTATATAAACAAGTGTAAATTGACATTCTATAACATAGTATTCACAATATACTTTAAGAAAGAAGAGTTTTTCATAAAAGATGGAAGTTCTACCAACATCAATATTTTATTGAAGGAGTTGCAGTTTTTGTGCCCCCGTTTCTGAATAATCATGATGTAATATGCACAAGTTTATAACTAGATATAAATTTCTTTGAATATTTCACTTATACATGTTGTATCAATGGAACGAATGCTAAATTAATAAATGGAAATTCAGCGGAAATTCCACGTTGCCATGACAACCGTTGTCAAACAACGTTGAAATAATAAACTTGAAACGTCAAAGAAGAGTTTCTTAGAGGTCATGAATCGATTCGGATATATAAATAGAACGGGAAATTGACAAAAATGTATTACGTTATTGTTTCAATGAATAAATAATTTGTTTTTGATTGAGATTTTTAAGTTAGAGACGTTACATTATCTAGCTGAATATAGTGGATATATACAGTAATTTGTATTTTTATTCGAGAAATATTCTCCCTAAACACCGCTTGTGCTAAAAAATTAACCGGATAATTTCCATTCAAGCTTGTTGTCTAATTCCACTCGTTCTTCGAACTCGTGGAAATTATCGGTAATTTTAAAGCACTCGTGGTATTACCCCAGAAAATTTTATATCAGTTAATCTTAGCCCATTTTGACATATTGCTATGACAATAACCTAATTTCTTCGGAAATTTCCCTGGGTAGAGGGAAATTAATAAGTGGAAATTTCCATCTGGCCTGACAGCTGTCATAAATAATAATAATATGTCACCTAAGTATGTCACCAATTTAATTTCTATTTTAAAAAAGTTTTGGTATAAAATTTTCTTACTGAATCTCCCGCGAGCATGAATTAATATTCCGGAAATTTTCCTCAGTTGCGAATTTTTTAAGAAAATTCGCACTTCGAGATAATTTCCGGAAATAATTCGTGCTCTAGGGAGATTATAAGTGAAAATTTCACACCGCTACTTTTTAACCAATAAGATGCCTTAATTTTTACTAGTTACGATATTCCAGTGAAATTTTTTTGACAGTCTACAACCATTAATACCTACCTGTGAATAATGCAAAATTTCTATAAGCATTTACAACTTCTCGTCACAAAATTCAACAAACTGTTTCCATAGACTTGATTTTGATTTTTTTCAAATTTTTTTCCAAATTATGGTGAGAAATTACCTTACCGAATACCACGCAAGCTTAAATTATTCCTGGAAATTTTCTTTCGGGCACGAATATTTTAAGAAAATTCTCAAAATATTCGTGCCCTCAAAAAAATTCCCGGAAATAATTCAAACTCTTGTGATATTATAAGTGAAAATAATTGGATCATCGCTTCACCGGATATCATAACAATCCATTTTCGTTTCCAGCATTAATATAATTGTTTTGATATTTTTCAAACATTTCAGTTTATTCAGTTTATGGACTCCTTTATTTCTTGTACATGGTCGGAACCTTTTATACTTCTTGTACAGTGAGCAGTGATAACTTCTAGATTTTAGGAAATGAGGAATTTTAACATTTTTTTTTAATAATGAATTTGCATAGATTAGGCATTTCAAATATTCGTTGATTTATAAGTGAGAAAATTGAACTTCAATTCTGTATTTCTCGCGGTCCCCAAAAATGACGAGTGGCGTAAGCGTGCGGTCAGACGGCATAGTCGGCATACTCACCGTACCAAACTCTACGTGTTACAAAAGGTCGTTTCTACAATAACAATAATTATATGCCAGCATCTCATAACGGCATAGCATGTCAAAATCTTTATTGTAGAAACGATCATCTCTAGACTCGTCAGTTGTACGTCACCAAACAAGTTGGCATAGTTGTCCGTACTTTGACGTCATCATACGTTTCAAGTCACGTGTTCACATTTCGTAAATAACTATAACATGAAAAATTATTGAAAAAATGACTCTCCTCCACTTCAGGACTCAAATATTTTTCGTTCGCTGTTGCTGTGTATGCAGCGCCGCCTGTTCTTCTTCAAAATGGTTTGAATGTTAGTTCGATTGATCCCAGACACAGATGCTAATTGCCTTGTACTCAACGTAGGATCTAGATGAACATATCCCAAAACTGCAACTTCACTAGCTTCATTAATACAGGCGGTCTATTTTCTCGTTTATTATTACATAGATTTCCAGTCTCTTGAAATATTTTCACTAATTCTAGAACATACTTCTTCCTACTGACATGTTTTACTTGATATTTTTAATTAAATAACTGAGCCGTTACATTTGCACACTTATTGTTCATAAAATAAAGCGAAATAATATCTACCCTATCCGCAATGGAATAAACCATGGTATTCAATTTTCAAAAACACAATTGAACAAAACTTCGCTTAGATTACAAAAGCAATGCGAAGCAAGAAAATCAACATTAAACTCAACGACTCATGTGTCATTTTGACGAAAATGAAAGAAATTCCAATTTTGAAAACTCATATTAAAAACTAAACAAGTAAATAAGTTAAATTTTAAAAAAATGTAATTTATTAAAAAGTATTAGGCCCGAATTTTGAAATTTGAGGACTGCTGTAAAGATAATTGAAGGGGCTTTAGAATGATACCTTACTCGACTAGGGGGGTGAAAGTAGCGAAGTCAAAAATACCGGAAAAAAGTGTACCCCTTAGATAAAAAATCGAAGGATCTCTGCGTTTTCTTAAAACACAGTACCTGATAATGGTTCTGTTTCGTTTTCGTCCGGCCACCCTGTATATACTTGAGCTCTATGTAGTCAAAACATTCATACAAGGGCAGAAAATGATTGGAAATATAAATTTAACTTTCCTTACTAGAGACGGAAGTTAACGCTTTGAAAATTTCTCTCACTAGCGACGGAAATCAGGTTTTCGCTGAAGGTATTCTATAACAATTTAACGTCTTTCAGTGAATAGTTCTTGAAAAAAGTTTCTTTCTCAATTGATTTAAGTTTTCCAACTTCGTCGTAAAATAAGTTTCTTCCACCGCAAAATTCATATATTATTCTCGAATTTTCGTGTCGCATTGTGTTCAATAGTCCTCAAATCAATTGTTAATTACCGAAATGAATTGTTTGTGGTAGAAATAAGTTATATCGTTAGCGAAAGCTGGAATGATTTTAAAGTCTATAGTTCCAGATTGCCCGAAGACGAATTCTTGATCATCATTAAAAAAAGCAATTTTTTGCATATTAATGAAGATCTCAAAGTTAGGAAATTGTGAGAGGCATGTCATTAACATAAATACGGAGTAATGGAAACGATGGAAATTAAAGACTTCGTAATTATGAAAATAAATAGTAGGAGGGAAGACATAATAATGAAGGAAATTCATGAACGTGAAAAATAAACTGTTCTGAAACTTTTCGATTTCTATATAATTGAGTTTAATGAGATTGAGAATTTCTTAGATATAACTGATAACAAGAAGTTTTTAATGAAATTGCTAGTTCGTATGAGTAGTAAGGTAAGTGCCCCAATTATCGGCCACTTAAGAACATTTGTCAATTTCAAAAAATTGTCCTGATGTTATTTCACCTAGCTCACCTGAATAAAAGATCAGTACTGCACTCCACGACGTTTACAGTGCGACTGAGTTTGTGCACGAAAACCATGTGTAGTCATTCGAAAACATGCATGCGCAGTGCGATGGATAGTGGAATGTCGAATTCAACGATTAAGTAGGTGGAATTCAACCGAATTTCTTATTATATGGAAATATTAGGCGAAGTAGCCGATAATTGTAACATGGTTGATAGTTCGTACATTCACCTTATTGCGTTCATAAAAAAATATTTCCGTGGAAAATTGTTGAAAATTCTCAATCTATCAAGCTTGACGATGTCTAACTACAAAATTAGGATGGCAGTCCAGCTTTCATTACGAATGAAGAAAAAGGAGGTACGTACTCAATTTATTTTGTGATGAATCAATATAGATGAAAAGAGTACATTTCTATTTCAATATTCTAAATTTATGGTGATATATTTCAAAGTAAAATGTGAGTTTGTGTTTGGTTGGAAAATTACTTATGCATTACTTCACTTATATTTAAAGTACATCTTAAGGTTCTTTTTATTCTAACTTTTATCACTACCATTCATACTTAGAATAACTAGACAACTTACTCGTTTCGTAAATTTTTATTGAATAATCATCAAAATTGATATCTACAAATCTATAACCCAACAAAAGTGCTTACACTACAATACAACAAATAGGTACCTAGCAACAGTAGAGACGTATACTGAATTCTTGTAGTTCATTCAACTACGTAATTCGCGCATTCCTAAGTATTGACCAACTATCAATTAGTGAAATATTAAAACAATATATTTTACGAAATATATCTTTGTCTATCCACTACAGTTAGTGTATCTAGGAAAATGGACTGAAATTGTGGTATGTTTCAATTTTTTCTTATTTTATATGTTCAAAGTTTAAAGCTTGTAAGTCTGTGAGAAGTACCTTATAATTTTTAAAAGTGTTTTTGTGACAAAATGAAGGAAATTACAATAGCAATAGGGGAGAGGCGGGAATTGGTGCACAACCAAAATTTATATATCTCTAAAATGACAAAAGATTAAGCTCCTGGGTTTGTCGTCAAGATTGTTCAAGGAGCGGCTACAATATTCTGTAGTGCATTTAATATAAAAATGCTAAGTATGACTGTAAAATATGAAGCATGAAAACTTGACATTGCGCACAATTATCCGACGTATGCGTATGCGTAGGATAATCGTGCGCTTTTATATGTATGATAATCGGATGCAACGAAACGTAAACAAAGAACATAATTTATTGAACTTAAAACGTATTTTGGATGAAAATAGGTTTAAACGAGATTAAAAATACATTATATTGAATAATACGAACTGAACCAAAATTGTTAAGAACTGAAATTAAAATTGTATAGATATAAAAGATCTAAAAAAACAGAAATCATTGACAAGTTCATTACTCGTCGCAAAAATCACAAATGTATCCCTTAGGCGTATCTTCTCCCATGCATAGTGAATGAGCCAATTTTTCACGGACCAAGCATTGAAACCACAACTCTTCTTTTACTCCACCTTCACCACAAATACCGCATCTGTCGTTTGCATCTGATTCAAGATCGTCCAATTCGTCCTTCGAGGACTTTTCTTTGTACACTTTTTTTAAATTTCACTTCCTCTTATAATCTTTTCGCCTTTTTTGAACTTTTTTCTTGTTTTTCATCCAAGCGTTATGGTCCTAGTGACCTCTTCGCAGCTGCAGTTTCCAAATTTTTTCTTTTTGGTGTATCTGTTAATATTTCAGACTTCTGTTTTTTGTGATTGTGTGATTTAGCATTATGTGGTTTTGGCAGACGACTCAGACGACTCAACTCTTTTAAAACAGCTGATATACTTAAGCACTATCTAGTTGAAGAGAAGCTGGTAAACTGTGCGAAGAGGAAGTAGAAGGTAACTCGTCATCAACCACAAATGGCATATGATGAGTAGGTGATACAAAATCTTCATCAGTGAATTTATCTGGTTGATAAGGCCATATCCCATATTCCATGAATCCTGATCGGGCCTTATTCATTGTGGCAACAACACTGTAGCCCTTGTGAAATATAGTCACATTGCTTGTTGAACGCTAATGTATTGTGAGCAAAGTAATGCCATTTTCTTTACAATAGTCAAAAATAGAGAGGGATATATCTACATTAAAGATTGCATCCTCATTATATTTGAATGTATCATATAATTTCCTTAGGTTTTCAATGAAAATGGATACTTGATCTTTATTAAAATCTGAAATTCGGTTGATACTAGTGGGTTCCGGTTTCTTAGTGATATCTGTGAGTTTCTCTGGAGAAATCCATAATACCAATCCTTTCCAGCCATTCTTGTTTCAACTTTAAAGTTGTGTGCTTCATTTGGTTGGCTTTGGCGAAGGAAAATGCCAATTTTCTTAGTTGAACCTTTGTCATTCCATCATAAAGCTGTACCTGTTACATCAAGTTCATTATCATGTGCCTTTTTTGTTTTCGAATCGAAGATTCTGGGAGATTGAACCATCTGCCAGCCTGTCGTATTGATCCTCCGTTTTCAATAAATTTTATAGCTTGCATCATGGTGTCCGCATCCCATTGTGCATCCGTTGTTTCACGTTGGTATTTCGGCATCTGCAACAATGCAAGAGATCATGACGGTTAATTGTGCCTTATTTACTTTTAAATTATATAAATCACTAATAAACCTTTTTATTGCCGAAACTATCCATATCAGTATCGAGAAGATTAATTACCCGATACATAAGTGTATACGATTACAGAAAAAATAGAAATCAAATTACTCACGGCTTATTTTCTCACTGACACATATTAGAACCTAATACACGCGAACAACAAGACGACCATATTGGAAAGAACGGTTAGGCAAATCACCTGACTCCCAGCTGATAGTGAATCCTACCGTAAAGAGATGGCGCCTGAATGTCGATTTCCAAAATAATTTCGGTTGGTTGTGGAAATAAAGGTATGAGCACGATTACACTCTGCGCACAATTACCCGCCTCTCCCCTAGATCTCAAACTGCTGGATCGAATTGACTATAATCTGGGAGTGTACTATTCTCTCTTGGCATACCGTTGAAAGGAATGGGATAGGAGTATACGGGCAAGGAACTAAATACACCGAAAACTTGGCAAAAGCCCCCAAGCAGCTTTTAGGCAGAAATTCACGCCGAAGGAAGAGGTGTCCAGTTCAATATCGATGAAAAATATAGATATATAATCGGAGAGTCAAGCACCGACTTCTTGCGTAATCAGTTTTAAATGATGATGAGAATTCTCAGGATAACTCAATGAACTAGGCGATAACACCTTTCTTTGATTTCCAGAACACACTGGAGTAAAAGATAATGAAATAGCAGATGAACTAGCGAATAGATGGGCTGAAACACCCTTCTGGGGGCCAGAACACTTTTGCAGTAGCAGCTCTAATCTAGTATTGGAAGAAATCGAGTATTTGTTAAATCAAAATCTGCAGCAACTTGCTGTACATCTCGGTATATATCAGACCTACCAGTGCCACGTGCCTTAACAGAAACACAATAAACTGCTTGTCAAACAACCAACGGAATAAGCAATTAAAGTAAATTTCCTACCGACCACTGCACTTTGAGGAAGCACGTGTGTACCATTGACGTATACAGGAATGAACTTATCGTGTATGGAAGAGGAGGAAACAGCCTCACACGTTATCTTTGAATACGGAGCAGTGACTTGCTCTTGACATATTAGATTAGATTAGATTAGAATTGGAGTGGCTCTTTGTCCTATCCCACTGCGACCTTTGCAGATCTATTGTGGTCCTCCCCCATATTTAAAGCTCGATATCTAGCTTTATTCTTTTTATTAGACCTATTAGCCTGGATACCGCCTCCTTTGCGTAGCTCTCTGCCCTCGGTTTTTCTTCTCCGAATAGGTGAAACCGCACCCTTGCTAGGCCTTCGCACTCACAGAGTAAGTGCTCCGCGGTTTCGTCTTCTTCCTGGCATAACCTACATAGGCTGTCATCTGCTAGGACAATTGTGTGCATATGCTTCCTTAGCCTACAATGCCCTGTCAGCATTCCCACCATCATCCTCGTCGTTTCTCGACTTTGACATAGTAGGTCGCGTGACAGTCTGACCGAAGGGCTTTTAAGGAATAGCTTAGCGTGCCTTTGCCCCGGAGTTTCATGCCACCAGCGCAACGCCTGGTTGTTTATCCATTGGTGGATGCTCTCCTTGGTGAGGCATTTAGCAATTCCGCACGAAGGTTCTGGCCCTATCATGACCTCCGTCGCTCCCTGCTTGGCTAATTCATCGGCCTTTTCATTGCCTTTTATTCCTTGATGGCCTGGCATCCAGGCTAGGGTCACTCTATTATGACTGCCTAGTCTGTTGAGGGCCTTGCGACACTCCCACACCAGATTTGACGTCGTCCGAAGAGGAGGAAACAGCTTCACACGTTATCTTCGAATACGGAGCAGTGACTTGCTCTTGACATATACTCCTGAGACAAGATCGCCCTGTTAACTGTTAACCTTGATAAGGACAGCTAGAAGTCTGAGATGCAGAAGACTCGAAACGGTGACTGGGAGTACTGAACCAATCAATCAATGAGGTCAAATTTAATTAATAAATTCGTCCAATGGAATTTGACGTTTCATTTCCTCTTTGGGAGCCTAAAATAATACCATTTTTGGCGATGAAATGGGGTATTTACAAATGTTACTTAGTAATTTCTATGATAATATATACAAGAACAATAAAAAATATGTTGATGGAATGTTATCTGAAAATCTGATAGAAATATGTAATTAGTATTCACGATATACGATTAGGATTAAAATTAATTTGTCTGAAGAAAGGGCACTAATATTGTATTCCAATTTCCCAAAGACATTGATATGGATCAGTAATTTGTGAGGGAATATTTTTGTTGATGTTCATAAATTATGTTTGGTGTATGGTTCCACTAATAACCATTCAATTTAGTTCGACACGAAACATTCAGACCATCTTTGATTTCCACACATGTCGCGCTAATCGATCGCATAAATTTCTGGACCCAGATCTTTGAACGTTCGACTATTCAAGAGATGGATTTTGTTCGTACGAATGATTTCACCCGAATCGAACGTTACTCGAAAGTTCAGTAGTAATATCTCCCAAACACACTGGCGAACAACTTCCTTTGTAGATCTTATGTGTCATTTCTTAGGTGATTTGTACTGTAGAGTACTTGAAAAACAGCTCCATCCACGTTCATTTTTGATCATTAGTATCATAAAAAAAGTTAAGTATAATGATCGCTATGATCTACACGCTACAGCTAGAGGTTATGTTTATTTGTTTTTCTGGCGTTAAGAATAACCTGGACGGCTCGAACGTTGTTAACGAGCAAAACCACGGTTGAACAAATAATTGAAATTTTAAGTGAATGCATAAAAGGTAAACCTTCTACTTTAATATTTGCCAAACTGAATAAGTCGAGGCATAATTACAAGGATACAGGCAACTTTGCGACAAAAGTTGGACAGTTGGCTGAGAAACTTAAAATCTCATATTTAGAAGGAATGCCACCTGGTTTGACAGAAAAATACGATGCAGAAGGAACTGTTAAGACTCTGGGAGATAATGCGGCAAACGAAAAAACAAAACTAATATTGACAGCAGGCAATTTTAGCACGGTGCAAGAAGCACTTACGAAATTTGTTACAGTCGACACACCTCAAACACAAGCTAGTGTTTTATTTCATGGAGGCAATAGACAATTTCAGCATCAATTTAATAACAGAGAGCGTTACAATTTTTGCAGGAAATTTAATAATGACAGCCATCGAACAAATATTCAGTCAAATAATGGGTAATTTTAAAAATAATAATCACTTCGGGGGTAGTTATCATAACAGAGGGAGTAATAATTTGAAAAGAAGGAATAGTAATTCTAATAAGGAACCGTATAGTGGAGGTTTTGAACAAAGAAACATAAGAATGTATAATTCAATGGAGGAGTCGGGAAACTCTCCCGACTCCCGACAAGAGTTGGGGGCTTAGAAAATAACCTAAAACATGTATTTTCCTTTGACCTATCTCTTTCGAATTTTGTTACTTTGTATACTGACATAATGGACTGTATGTGTAATTTTATCGTAGATACAGGGGCAGATATTTCAATTTTAAAGAAAAAAGGGAATTTTTTTTCCTTCACAAATAATTAATACAAATTCTAATATAAAAATTATAGGAGTCACAGATGGTTCTGTAGAATCTCTAGGCACAATTGACACTGTACTTTTTATAAATGACTATTCAGTACAACATAAATTTCATGTGGTTCCTGATAATTTCCTTATTCCCGCTGACGCATTTTTAGGTAGATATTTCATCTCAAACTTCAAATGTTATTTAGATTACTCTCAATGGTTGTTATCTATAAATGTGGGTAGTAAAAAATTAACAATTCCAATATATACCAGTTCGGACGATGATGTAGTAGTAATACTGCCTAGATGTGAAGTGATAAGAATAATTAGTAAATTCGAAAATTTAAGGCAGGATGTTGTAGTTGAACATCAGGAATAAACTTCAGGAATATTTGTTGCTAGGGGTATCGTTTCAAGGGAAAATCCTCATGTAAGAATACTTAATTCAACAACGGAAATTGTATCAGCTTCAATAAAAACATTAAAGACAATAGAATTAGATGAATTTCATATATACAATATTAACGAAGAAAACCATAATAGAAGTCAAGAATTGTTTCAGTCATTAGATCAAAATTTGCCCGATTATGTGAAAACAGATTTTTTCAAGTTATGTGCTCAATTTTCCGATGTATTTGCTTTAAAAAACGATATATTAACGTGTAATAATTTTTATACTCAGAAAATAGCATTAAAATATAATTCACCAGTTTATATTAAAAATTATAGAACACCTCATGCTCATACGGCAGAAATTAACTCTCAGGTGCAAAAAATGATCAGAAATGGTATAATAGAACCATCCACGTCTCCATATAACAGTCCAGTACTGCTAGTGCCTAAAAAGTCTCAAACAGGAGATAAGGCATGGAGACTATGCATAGATTTTAGGCAATTAAAAAAGAAAATTACACCCGATAAATTTCCGCTACCAAGAATTGACTCTATATTAGATCAACTAGGTAGGGTCAAATGGTTTTCTGTGCTAGATTTAATTTCGGGGTTTCATCAAATTCCTTTGGACGAGGATTCGAGAGATCTTACGTCATTTAGTACTGAATATGGGTCATACAGGTTCACCAGATTACCTTTTGGATTGAATATAAGTCCAAACAGTTTACAAAGGATGATGACAATGGCATTTACTGGGCTAACGCCAAAAAAAGCTTTTATGTACATGGATGACTCAATAGTTATAGGATGCCCAGAAAAGCATAACTTGAGATACCTAAAACACGTACCTATGTAAAACTTGTAGAAAATTCAATTTAAAATTGAACCCACAAAATTGTAAATTTTTTAGAAAGGAAGTCACTTATCTTGGTCACCTTTTGTCGGATATGGGAGACTTGTCAGACAAATCTAAGTATGATGTTGTGCAACGATACCCGGTACCGACAACAGCTGATGAGGTTAAGCGTTTTGTAATTACTATAGAAGATTTATCCCACAGTTTGTAGAAATGTGTTTACCTTTAAATTCATTGACGAGAAATAACATAAAGTTTAATTGGACAAATAATTGACAAACTGTATTCGAAACACTTAAAAATTCATGAATTAACCCACCAATTTTGCAGTATCTGGATTTTACTAAACAGTTTGTTTTGACAACCGACGCTTCTAATACGGCTTGTTCTGCCATACTCAGTCAAAATTTTATTGGGATAGATTCACCTATAGCATTTGCATCACGGGGATTTTCAAAAAGTGAATTTAACAAACCAATTATTCTGAAAGAGCTTACAGCCATACATTGGGGTATTAAACATTTCAGATGTTATCTGTATGGAGAGCCTAAATTCTTAGTTAAAACTGATCAAAAACCGTTGGAACATTTATTTTCAATGAAAGATCCAACTTCAAAATTAACTAGGATTCACTCTCAAGGATATCTATAACTGACCTTAAACAAATACATCAGACTAATGAACAAATATTAGCGATTACGAGATCAATGACTAAGCAAAACAACAAAAAAGATAACTTAACACATGTCAGGGGTGAAAATGTAGAAAGTAATAAGACTAACAATAAAATTCATAAAACTAGTAATACCCTAGACATATTAAGATTGCCTATCTTACGGTATGAGTTAAAGCCGACATCACTGAGGATGGTCGTACGGCATAAAAAAAAATGCTCATTAATACACGTGTTGATATTGTAAATGACAACTTTGATTTGAGTCAACCGTTGTCTCAGTTAGACCAACTGGCAGTAATTGTGAGTAAAGTGAAATTATTTATTAATGATAAAATATTTTTACGGTACACCGAAAGTGTATTGAAAAGTGTAGGCAATAAAGTATTAAAACATTTGCAAATAGTAATTTGTGAAGTACCAAAAAAGGTAACAAGTAATGATGAAATAAATGACCTACTGACAAAATATCTCAATAATCCACTCTTAGGAGGGCATTGTGGACACAAACGCTTACTTAAGAATCTTGAAAACTTGTATAGATGGAAAAATATGTCAAAAACAGTGATTGATTTTGTGAAATCATGCCACAAATGTCAAATTAACAAATCCAGAATAACTCATTTAGTTATATCTCCTACTCCGCAACAAGCATTTGACATAGTGTGTATAGATACAATTGGTCCTTTCTTGGAATCCAATTCTGATAATGTTTACTCGGTGACTATTCAATGTGAACTTACGAAGTTCGTAGTCATATACCTATTGCTAATAAAGAAGCGAAGACAGTAGCCAATGCAATTTTTGAACAATTTATTTTAATGTAAGAAATCGGAACTGACATCGGGCTGGTATATAAGAACGAATTACTAACAAACATTTCTAAATTTTTAAACATTAAATATAGTATTTCAACAGCATATCACAGCGAAACTATAGGTGTTTGTGAAAGAAATCATAGGGTTTACCATGGAGGCTATACAAGGAGATCGAACTCATACGGGAAAATTGACAAAAAGTGTCCTCAAAATCGTCAATCTAAGCAGTTTGTTTTTTCACCGCGGCGTCGCGCATTGTACCTAAGATACCATATTAAAACTGTCACCTTACTTTTTATATTTTACCAATTTGACAGTAGGCAAATAGTAAACATTACTTGTGAATTATAAAAACTAGAAAATTAAAATTGTTAAAAATTTATAATGTTGTTGAAATTTATTGCAATAGAGGTTGGTAGTGCAGATTATTTAAAAGGAAGACGTGAATTGAATTAAATTTAAGTAAACCAGAGTTTTTTCAGTTACCAAAAATAATAAGAAATATTCAAAGATAAATAAAGTAGGAAAGGAAATATTTATTATGATAGACTTATATTATATACCTTACTTGTGAGAAGTCTAGAAAAAGCACAATTGCATACAAAATACTTTTCTTTTGCTGATGACATTATTATGTTCTATACAAGTACAATTTAAGAGAACTGGAAGAAAAAAGGTGAACATAGATTTGAAGGAAAACCAGAGATGGCTGATAATGAATAAGCTGTAATATTTGAAAATATTACTGGCATGTTCTTTATACAAAAAAATATGAATTCAGTTGATATTCAGATAAAAATAGGAAATATAAATATGAATAAGGTGAGAACATATATTGAAGCAAATATATACATCAAATAGAATAAAATTTATGTTTGCCAATTATTGGTGCACTTTACCAATGTAGGGATCACTAAAACCATAAAACATTGAAACTAATCGGTGACACTTATTTCTTACCAATCTTCAGCTACCTAATTTCAGTGTGGCACACTTGTAGTATAACATTCATAGATAAAACACAGAGGATTCAAAATAGTGTAGAGAATGTTTTGTGCAAGTTCAGTTACAGAACGTCCATAGTTATATATTTTGTGTACGTACTTATGTATGTTACTAATTGTGACTTTCCACTGTGTTTGCTTCATTAGGAAATAAACTTTTGTGAATTGCAATTTTTGTATTTTTAAAGTACTTGAAGAAATTATTTTCATGTATCATACGGAATTATTTAAATATATTTTATATTGAAAATCTGTGCATGAACTAATGTCATTAGTAAGTTGTACCTATTGATTGAAAATATATTGTATTTTTCATTGTTATTGAACAGATTGAAGATTATGCATTGAGTTTTAAGACTTTTGGCTTCATCCTACACATGTTAAACCATTTCAGTATTCTGTTATAAGTTTTTTTAGCTCATTTACCGTTATTTTGAGATTATTATGACTGATCAAAGCGATGTCATCTATATACTGCAATATGTATGCAAATTTAAATGTTCTGTTGCTGAATCATAGTTGTTTCAAGATAGATAGATTGTAGAGCAAATAGGACAGTGAGGAACACTGGAGAAAACCTTAAATGTTTGGAATAAAACTGTAATACACTTTTACTTGTGGTGTTCTATCACTAAGGTAGTTTTCAAGATTAATAGTTTGTAGAACATACCACTGTTCCAAACACCATCAAACGCTTCAGTAATGCCTAGAAAAATAGCAGCACTATGTTTTCATCATAGACTAGAGGTTTGGATATTTGATGTCTGGTTCGATAGTGAATGCATAGTTGAGCATCTGGTATCAAGATATAGATGTTTTTTCTGATATCCTTCAGTTGAATTTTTTTGCAAGAGTAGCCAAAATTTACTAGTAATTCTATAAAGCCTATTGGTAAATTGAGCAGTAAATATGAAGCATTCTAATTATCTTATTTTAACTTCAACAGTTCACTTATTACTCATAGTACCTAAGCTGGATAAGTATAACAGGCCAAAGGATAGGTAGGTATCAAGTTAGAGACAAAATACTGATTGGATCTTTGAACAATGTTCAATGATCGAAGGATTGTACACTTTATATTTAGGTAAAAGAAGTTACATAGTGTGTAGTAAATTACTTCTCATGCAACTCTCTGTATATTCAATATTTTCATAATTTCTTCTTGTAAAGGCTTGACCAGTTTGGAAGCAATAATCTTTTCGTTCATTTCATGGAAAATAACCTAAAATATTGGATATTATTAATTATGTAATTGTTTTATTACTTCTTATTAATAGGACCAAATTTGTGTGTTATTAGAGCTTATGACTACTGGCTATTTATCTATACATACCTTCTATGTTTTCAAACTGTATTTCTTCTAGTTGCAATTCTCAATTATTCGAAGGCCATTTAATATAGTACATTTCAAGTGGCACATTTCCTCCAAGCATTTCAAGTAATTTTTTTTTTTTTTCCACCGTTTTTTCATATTTTTGTGTAGCTAATATTTTTTTACTATTTAGGAAGCCAGATTCTGAGAAACTTTATACATAAGCATTGTAAACATATCTCTTTATTCATCTTCAATTTATTTTTTATAATTGGGCAATCCAACTTGTGAACTTTGTTTTAGAATATATTTACTTGCTCGTAGAGTGTCTTCTTTATTCTTCAAATTTCTCTTTTAAAGACTTACACTCATTCTAACTGTGCTGGACCTTTAAGTCTGTTCTAAAATTCCATACTGAAGAGAAGATATGATATTCATATTTTTCATCGCGTAAAAACATAAATCATTTAGCAGCACAGAGTGGAACTAATTATTTTACCACCAAACGATTACAATTTTCGATATTTTTGAAAACGAGGACAAAAAGCGGATTTCTTATTCACAATATTTTCCATTTCTGTAACCTAGCCTCACTTACCTCACACGTGAACAGCGAACTGTCAAAGAAGCTAGCAACTAATAAAACATCATGAAATCGAGTTTTATGATTGGCTGTCGTCAGATTTTTTGGTGCCTTAGCATATGTGGTGCCCTCTATAATGACCAGAAATTGGAATACATGGAGTTCAATCTCCTTATCTAGCCCCCATGGGGTTCACAATGAATATATCAGAAGTTACATAAACGAAACACACACAGACTGGGACGTATGGTGTAAATATTATGCTTTACGATGTCGTGATGTTACGGTAAATTAAAGGAAACTAAATTCATTGAAAAAGTGTTCATAACAACCACGCCATACTTATAAGAGACCATTTTGTCAACTATTTCTGGAACTAGTCGGAATATTTCCAATTTTTTTTTACTATCTAATTTTCCGTCAAAATACGGTATTTTTTCCCGATTTCACCGATATTGTTTTTTTTCTGTATAGGTATGTCAATTGAATCCGGTCCACCTTGTATAAATAGTTCCAGTTCGTCGTAGCACACTGCATATTTTGCTTCCTCCCAAAATTGCCCCAATTCGTGGTCTCGCTCAATTGTCTATTTGTTGAGGGTTCGTGTATTTCTCTACTTACAAATGGCTTCCTATATTTTCTTTTCAACAATAAACTTGAACACTGGAGCAGACTGACACGGGCCTGGAATTTCAGAATCGTTTATTTAACGATGTTCTTCTGCGTAACCCTAATACAATCTCGAACCACATAGGGGAACATATCATGCAGTTGAAGCTGATTAATTAGAACACCACGTAAATTTAATTAATTTCTTGTACGGAATTTAAGCAAACTGAAATGTAATTAGGCGGCTGATTGTTTGTAGATGCGAATAATTTTATTATTTTCCATGGATATAAAAAGTGGATAGACGCAAATAAAAACTACTGTAGTTCATACAATATAAATCCTGTCACGTGACTTCTGACCTTATTGCCTTATATTGCCAAGCCATTGAAATAGTAGGATAATCCAATACATATGAAATGGAGTTTATCGAATATTCTTCTTTTCTTTTGGTTATCGGTTTACAACTTTATAGGTTAGTTTTAGTACAAACTTCAACTTACTTAGTTATATATCATATAATTCTTTCAGATATCGAATAATAGATTTTATACTATTAACGAGATACAAAGTTTTGAAAAAAATTTTCATCTTAAATCCGGGACTAAGCTCACAGACCTCTCGGACCGAGAATATCTACCTTGTACTGATGAGACGCAAATACGCCAAAACCGGACTACAAGTAATATTGTCCTTTCTTATTGCGAACCAGAATGGTTGGTTAAATCTTGTAGATCATACCGACCCCGTTTAACTTAGAAGTGTTATTCAATAACTGTCGGGGCACATAGCTCGAGAAGTAGTTGTTTCTTCAAATTACGCTAAACGCTAACGTCAAAAAAAATTCTCATTCATCGTCCTAGAATTCCATAACTTTCCTTTTATCCGTTTCAAAGATAATCCCTTAGTGTGAGACTTTTCAGCAGCCCTGTATATATACACAGTACTCGAAACTTCTGGAATTGATGTTAGGGCAGGAATTGTTGGAAATCATATCGTAGGTCCCTTTTTCATTGATGGTAACTTGAATGGCGATAAATATTTAGAACTGCTCCAAAATAATGTCAAGCCAACTTTGACAAACTTATATCCTGATCCAACAAACCCACAAGTTCCTAACAATATAATATGGCTTCAGCAAGATGTAGTGCCGCCCCATCACGAAATCAATGTCCGGCAGTTCCTGAACCAAATTTTTCCAAATCGGTGGATAGAGAGGCGCGGATCGATAGAATGGCCAGCACGATCTCCTGATCTAACGCCATTAGACTTCTTTTTGTGGAGATATGTCAAAAGTCAGCTTAGATGACTTAAAAAGACGAATCACGCTTGCGATCAGATTAGTCACGACTGAGATGTTGAGTAACGTTAGAAGACAGTTCTATACCAGATTAAGATGTTGCCAAGACGTTCGCGGTGAATATTTTGAACATCTACTTCATTGACATTCATAGTTTTTTTGTGTGTTCTACATTTTATTACGTTTTGGATTACATTCCAGTTTTTGATTGTATTGTAGTGACTTTCGTTAACCACAAGATTTTATTTTATTGTATCTTAATTGTTGCCATAACCTTGAAATATTTTTGAATAGAGAATGAAGAGAACTTCCAAACGATATATCACAAGCCTATACTTCTCATTTAAAAAATTGGGGGTTGTTACTGTCATTCGAAGGGGGTTGAAGGTAGGGATCGCAGTTTCTTAAAAATATGTACGGTAACCGAAATAATGAATTT